>OX422208.1:397063884-398476384 GCA_949130495.1 Sambucus nigra
TACAGGGTCGTTTGGGGATGGTTGGGGTTTATAACCTTTAACGGCATGTTTTCAAGACTAAGTGTGATTTTTGCAAATTATCGTCATAGTCTCAAACCGGGAGACCCGAGACTATGCGGTCAGTTCCTACAAGTTCCATTGGTCCCGTGCGAGGTGTTCGTTCCTCCTACGGGGTCGTTTGGAGGCTAGTTTCAGTTCTCACTCTTTAATGGCCTGTTTTCAAGTCTATGTGTGATTTTTGCAAATTATCATCAAACTCTCGAATCGGGAGACCCGGGACTACGCGATCAGTTCCTACAAGTTACATTGGTCCCTTGCGAGATGTTCGTGCCCCCTACGGGGTCGTTTGGGGGTTGGTTTGGGTTTCGTCCCTTTAACGGCCTATTTTCAAGTCTTAGATTGATTTTTGCAAATTATCATCATACTCTCAAACCGGGAGAGCCAAGACTATGCGGTCAGTTCCTACAAGTTACATTGGTCCCGTGCGAGGTGTTCGTGCCTCCTACGGGGTCGTTTGGAATCTAGTTTGGGTATTAACCATTTAACGACATGTTTTCAAGTCTAAGTGTGATTTTGAAAATTATCATCATATTCTCAAACCGGGAGACCCGAGACTACGCGGTTGGTTTCTACAAGTTACATTGGTCCCGTGCGAGGTGTTCGTGCCTCCTACGGGGTCGTTTGGGGGCTGGTTTGGGTTTTCACCCTTTAACGGCATGTGTTTCAAGACTAAGTGTGATTTTTGCAAATTATCATAATACTCTCGAACCGGGAGACCCGAGACTACGCGGTCAATTCCAACAAGTTACATTGGTCGCGTGCGAGGTGTTCGTGCCTCCTATGGGGTCTTTAGGGGGCTGGTTTGGGTTTTGACCCTTTAACGTATTGTTTTCAAGTCTTAGATTGATTTTTGGAAATTATCATCATAATCTCAAACCGGGAGACCCGAGACTACGCGGTCAGTTCCTACAAGTTACATTGGTCTCGTGCGAGGTGTACGTGCCTCCTACGGGGTCATTTGGGGGCTAGTTTGGGTTTTCACCCTTTAACGTCCTATTTTAAATTCTAAGTGTGATTTTTACAAATTTTTATCATACTCTCAAATCGGGAGACCCGAGACTACGCGTTCAGTTCCTACAAGTTACATTAGTCCCGTGCGAGGTGTTCGTGCCTCCTACGGGGTCGTTTGGGGGCTGGTTTGGGTTTTCACCCTTTAACGGCCTGATTTCAAAACTAAGTGTGATTTTTGCAAATTATCATCATACTCTCGAACCGGGAGACCCGAGACTACGCGGTCAATTCCAACAAGTAACGTTGGTCGCGTGCGAGGTGTTCGTGCCTCCTACGGGGTCGTTAGGGCGCTGGTTGGAGTTTACACCCTTTAACGGGATGTTTTCAAGTCTAAGTGTAATTTTTGGAAATTATGATCATACTCTCGAACCGGGAGACCCGAGCCTACGCGGTCAATTCCTACAAGTTACATTGGTCCCGTGCAAGGTGTTCGTGCCTCCTACGGGGTCGTTTGTGAGATGGTTTGAGTTTTCACCCTTTAACGGCCTATTTTCAAGTCTAAGTGTGAATTTTCAAATTATCGTCATACTCTCGAACCGGGAGACCCGGGACTACGCGATCAGTTCCTATAAGTTACATTGGACCCGTGCGAGGTGTACGTGCCTCCTACGGGGTCGTTCGGAGGAATGTTTGAGTTTTCACCCTTTAACGGCCTCTTTTCAAGTCAAAGTGTGATTTTTGAAAATTATCGTCATTCTCTCGAACTGGGAGACCTGGGACTACGCGGTCAGTTCTTACAAATTACATTGGTCCCGTGCGAGGTGTTCATGCCTCCTACAGGGTCGTTTGGGGGCTGGTTTTTGTTTCACCCTTTAACGGCCTGCTTTCAAGTCTAACTGTGATTTTTGCAAATTATCGTCATACTCTCCAACCGGGAGACCCAGGACTACGCGGTCAGTTCCTACAAGTTACATTGGTTACGTGCGAGGTGTTCGTGCCTCCTACGGGGTCGTTTGGGGGCTGCTTTGGGTTTTCACACTTTAACGGGAGGTTTTCAAGTCTTAAGTGTTATTTTGGCAAATTATCGTCATACTCTCAAACCGTGAGACCCAAGACTACGCGGTTAGTTACTACAAGTTACATTTGACCCGTGCGAGGTGTTCGTGCCTCCTACGGGGTCGTTTGGGAGTTGGTTTGTGTTTTCACCCTTTAACGGCCTGTTTTCAAGTCTAAGTGTGATCTTTACAAATTATCATCATACCCTCGAATTGAGAGACCCGGGACTACGCGGTCAGTTCCAACAAGTTACATTGGTCTCGTGCGAGGTGTTCGTGCCTCCTACGGGGTCGTTTGGGGGCTGGTTTGGGTTTTCACCCTTTATACGGGCTGCTTTAAGTCTAAGTGTGATTTTTGCGAATTATCGTCATACTCTCAAACCGGGAGACCCAAGACTATGTGGTCAGTTCCTACAAGTTCCCGTGCGAGGTGTTCGTTCCTCCTACGGGGTCGTTTGGAGGCTAGTTTGAGTTCTCACCCTTTAATGGCCTGTTTTCAAGTCTAAGTGTGATTTTTGCAAATTATCGTCAAACTCTCGAATCGGAAGACCCGGGACTACGCGATTAGTTCCTACAAGTTACATTGGTCCGTTGCGAGGTGTTCGTGCCTCCTACGGGGTCGTTTGGGGGTTGGTTGGGGTTTTGACCCTTTAACGACCTGTTTTCAAGTCTTATATTGATTTTTGCAAATTATCATCATACTCTCAAACCGGGAGAGCCGAGACTATGCGGTCAGTTCCGACAAGTTACATTGCTCCCGTGCGAGGTGTTCGTGCCTCCTACGGGGTCGTTTGGAAGCTAGTTTGGGTATTAACCCTTTAACGACATGTTTTCAACTCTAAGTGTGATTTTTGAAAATTATCATCATACTCTCAAACCGGGAGACCCGAGACTACGCGGTCAGTTCTTACAAGTTACATTGGTCTCGTGCGAGGTGTACGTGCCTCCTACGGGGTCATTTGGGGGCTGGTTTGGGTTTTCACCCTTTAACAGCTTGTTTTAAATTATAGGTGTGATTTATGCAAATTATCATCATACTCTCAAATGGGGATACCCGAGACTACGCGTTCAGTTCCTACAAGTTACATTGGTCCCGTGCAAGGTGTTCGTTCCTCCTACGGGGTCATTTGGGGGCTGGTTTGGGTTTTCACCCTTTAACGGCTTGTTTTCAAGACTAAGTGTGATTTTTGCAAATTATCATCATACTCTCGAACCGGGAGACCCGAGACTATGCGGTCAGTTCCAACAACTTACATTGGTCCCGTGCGAGGTGTTCGTGCCTCCTACGGGGTCGTTTGGGGGATGGTTGGAGTTTTCACCCTTTAACGGGATGTTTTCATGTCTAAGTGTAATTTTTCGAAATTATCATCATACTCTTGAACCGGGAGACCCGAGCCTACGCGGTCAATTCCTACAAGTTACATTGGTCCCGTGCAAGGTGTTCGTGCCTCCTACGGGGTCCTTTGGGAGCTGGTTTGAGTTTTCACCCTTTAACGGCCTGTTTTAAAGTCTAAGTGTGATCCTTTCAAATTATCGTCATACCCTCGAATCGGGAGACCCGGGACTACGCTGCCAGTTCCTTCAAGTTACATTGGTTCCGTGCGAGGTGTTCCTGCCTCTTACGGGGTCGTTTGGTGGTTGGTTTGGGTTTTCACCCTTTAACAGCCTGTTTTCAAGTCTAAGTGTGATTTTTGCACATTATCATCATTCTCTCAAACTGAGAGATTTGAGACTACGTGTTTCGTTCCTACAAGTTACATTAGCCCCGTGCAAGGTGTTCGTGCCTCCTACGGGGTGGTTTGCGAGCTGGTTTGTGTTTTCACCCTTTAACGGCCAGTTTTCAAGTCTAAGTGTGAATTTTCAAATTATCGTCATACTCTCGAACCGAGAGACCCGGGACTACGCGATCAGTTCCTACAAGTTACATTGGACCCGTGAGAGGTGTTCGTGCCTCCTACGGGGTCGTTTGGAGGAATGTTTGAGTTTTCACCTTTTAACGGCCTGTTTTCAAGTCTAAGTGTAATTATTGTCATACTCTCGAACTGGGAGACCCAGGACTACGCGGTCAGTTCTTACAATTTACATTGGTCCCATGCGAGGTGTTCATGCCTCTTACAGGGTTGTTTGGGGGTTGGTTTGGGTTTTCACCCATTAACGGCCTACTTTCAAGTCTAAGAGTGATTTTTACAAATTATCGTCATACACACCAACCGGGAGACCCGGGACAACGCGGTCAGTTCCTACAAGTTACATTGTTTCCGTGCGAGGTCTACGTGCCTCCTACGGGGTCATTTGGGCGCTGGTTTGGGTTTTCACCCTTTAACGGCCTGTTTTAAATTATAAGTGTGATTTTTGCAAATTATCATCATACTCTCAAACCGGGAGACCCGAGACTATGTGTTTAGTTCCTACAAGTTACATTGGTCCCGTGCGAGGTGTTCGTGCCTCCTACGGGGTCATTTGGTGGCTGGTTTGGGTTTTCACCCTTTAACGGCCTGTTTTCAAGACTAAGTGTGATTTTTGCAAATTATCATCATACTCTCGAATCGGGAGACCCGAGACTATGCGGTCAGTTCCAACAAGTTACATTGGTCCGGTACGAGGTGTTCGTGCCCCCTACGGGGTCGTTTGGGGGCTGGTTTTGGTTTTCACACTTTAACGGGCTATTTTCAAGTCTTAAGTGTGATTTCGGAAAATTATCATCATACTCTCAAATCGAGAGACGCGAGAGTACGCGGTCAGTTCCTAAAAGTTACATTGGACCCGTGCGAGGTGTTCGTGCCTCCTATGGGGTCGTTTGGGAATTGGTTTGTGTTTTCATCCTTTAACGACCTGTTTTCAAGTTTAAGTGTGATCTTTGCAAATTATCGTCATACCCTCGAACCGGGTGACCCGGGACTACGCGGTCAGTTCCAACACGTTAGATTGGTCTCGTGCGAGGTGTACGTGCCTCCTAAGGGGTCATTTGGGGGCTGGTTTGGGTTTTCACCCTTTAACGGCCTGGTTTAAATTCTAAGTGTGATTTTTACAAATTATCATCATACTCTCATACCGGGAGACCCGAGACAACGTGGTCAGTTCCTACAAGTTACATTGGACGCGTGCGAGGTGTTCATGCCTCCTACGGGGTCGTTTGGGAGCTGGTTTGTGTTTTCACCCTTTAATGGCCTGTTTTCAAGTTTAAGTGTGATCTTTACAAATTATCGTCATACCCTCGAACCGGGAGACTCGGGACTACGCAGTCAGTTCCAACAAGTTACATTGGTCTCGTGCGAGGTGTACGTGCCTCCTACGGGGTCGTTTGGGGGTTGGTTTGGCTTTTGCCCCTTTAACGGCCTGTTTTCAAGTCTTAGATTGATTTTTGCAAATTATCATCATACTCTCAAACCGGGAGAGCCGAGACTATGCGATCAGTTCCTACAAGTTACATTGGTCCCGTGCGAGGTGTTCGTGCCTCCTAGGGGGTCGTTTGGAAGCTAGTTTGGGTATTAACCCTTTAACGGCATGTTTTCAAGTCTAAGTGTGATTTTTGAAAATTATCGTCATACTCTCAAATCGGGAGACCCGAGACTACGCGGTTAGTTCCTACAAATTACATTGGTCTCGGGCGAGGTGTACGTGCCTCCTACGGGGTCATTTGGGGGTTGGTTTGGGTTTTCACCCTTTAACGGCCTGTTTTAAATTCCAAGTGTAATTTTTACAAATTATCATCATACTCTCAAACCGGGAGACCCGAGACTACGTGTTCAGTTCCTAGAAGTTACATTGGTCCCGTGCGAGGTGTTCGTGCCTCCTACGGGGTCGTTTGGGGGCTGGTTTGGGTTTTCACCCTTTAACGGCCTGTTTTCAAGAATAAGTGTGATTTTTGCAAATTATCATCATACTCTCGAACAGGGAGACCCGAGACTACGCGGTCAGTTCCAACAAGTTACATTGGTCCCGTGTGAGGTGTTCGTGCCTCCTAACGGGTCGTTTGGAGGATAGTTTGAGTTCTCACCCTTTAATGGCCTGTTTCCAAGTCTAAGTGTGATTTTTGCAAATTATCGTCACACTCTCGAATCGGGAGACCCGGGACTACGCGATCAGTTCCTACAAGTTACATTGGTCCGTTACAAGGTGTTCGTGCCTCCTACGGGGTCGTTTGGGGGTTGGTTTGGGTTTCTTTCCTTTAACGACCTATTTTCAAGTCTTAGATTTATTTTTGCAAATTATCATCATACTCTCAAACCGGGAGAGCCGAGACTATGCGATCAGTTCCTACAAGTTACATTGGTCCCGTGCGAGGTGTTCGTGCCTCCTAGGGGGTCGTTTGGAAGCTAGTTTGGGTATTAACCCTTTAACGGCATGTTTTCAAGTCTAAGTGTGATTTTTGAAAATTATCGTCATACTCTCAAATCGGGAGACCCGAGACTACGCGGTTAGTTCCTACAAATTACAGTGGTCTCGGGCGAGGTGTACGTGCCTCCTACGGGGTCATTTGGGGGTTGGTTTGGGTTTTCACCCTTTAACGGCCTGTTTTAAATTCCAAGTGTAATTTTTACAAATTATCATCATACTCTCAAACCGGGAGACCCGAGACTACGTGTTCAGTTCCTAGAAGTTACATTGGTCCCGTGCGAGGTGTTCGTGCCTCCTACGGGGTCGTTTGGGGGCTGGTTTGGGTTTTCACCCTTTAACGGCCTGTTTTCAAGAATAAGTGTGATTTTTGCAAATTATCATCATACTCTCGAACAGGGAGACCCGAGACTACGCGGTCAGTTCCAACAAGTTACATTGGTCCCGTGCGAGGTGTTCGTGCCTCCTAACGGGTCGTTTGGAGGCTAGTTTGAGTTCTCACCCTTTAATGGCCTGTTTTCAAGTCTAAGTGTGATTTTTGCAAATTATCATCAAACTCTCGAATCGGGAGACCCGGGACTACGCGGTCAATTCCTACAAGTTACATTGGTCCGTTACAAGGTGTTCGTGCCTTCTACGGGGTCATTTGGGGGTTGGTTTGGGTTTTTTTCCTTTAACCGCCTGTTTTCAAGTCTTAGATTGATTTTTGCAAATTATCATCATACTCTCAAACCGGGAGAGCCGAGACTATGCGGTCTGTTCCTACAAGTTACATTGGTCCCGTGCGAGGTGTTCGTGCCTCCTACGGGGTCGTTTGGAATCTAGTTTGGGTATTAACCCTTTAATGGCATGTTTTCAACTCTAAGTGTGATTTTTGAAAATTATCGTCATACTCTCAAATCGGGAGACCCGAGACTACGCGGTCAGTTCCTCCAAGTTACATTGGTCTCGTGCGAGGTGTACGTGCCTCCTACGGGGTCATTTGGGGGCTGGTTTGGGTTTTCACCCTTTAACGACCTGTTTTAAATTATAAGTGTGATTTTTGCAAATTATCATCATACTCTCAAGCCGGGAGACCCGAGACTATGTGTTCAGTTCCTACAAGTTACATTAGTCCCGTGCAAGGTGTTCGTGCCTCCTACGGGGTCATTTGGGAGCTGGTTTGAGTTTTCACCCTTTAACGGCCTGTTTTCAAGTCTAAGTGTGAATTTTCATATTATCATCATACTCTCGAACCGAGAGACCCGGGACTACGCGGTCAGTTCCTACAAGTTACATTGGACCCGTGCGAGGTGTTCGTGGCTCCTACGGGGTCATTTGGAGGAATGTTTGAGTTTTTACCTTTTAACGGCCTGTTTTCAAGTCTAAGTGTGATTTTTGAAAATTATCGTCATACTCTTGAACCGGGAGACCTGGGACTACGCGGTCAGTTCTTACAAGTTACATTGGTCCCGTGCGAGGTGTTCATGCCTCCTACAGGGCTGTTTGGGGGCTGGTTTGGGTTTTCACCTTTTAACGGCCTGCTTTCAAGTCTAAGTGTGATTTTTGCAAATTATCGTCATACTCTCCAACCGGGAGACCCGGGACTGTGCGGTTAGTTCCTACAAGTTACATTAGTTCCGTGCGAGGTGTTCGTGCCTCCTACGGGGTCGTTTGGGGGCTGGTTTGGGTTTTCACACTTTAAAGGGCTATTTTCAAGTCTTAAGTGTCATTTTGGCAAATTATGGTCATACTCTCGAAGTAGGAGACCCGAGACTACGCGGTCAGTTCCTACAAGTTACATTGGACCCGTGCGAGGTGTTCGTGCCTCCTACGGGGTCGTTTGGGAGTTGGTTTGTGTTTTCACCCTTTAACGGCCTGTTTTCATGTTTAAGTATGATCTTTACAAATTATCATCATACCCTCTAATCGGGAGACCCGGGACTACGCGGTCAGTTCCAACAAGTTACATTGGTCTCGTGCGAGGTGCACGTGCCTCCTACGGGGTCATTTGGGGGCTGGTTTGGGTTTTCACCCTTTAATGGCCTGGTTTAAATTCTAAGTGTGATTTTTGCAAATTATCATCATACTCTCAATCCGGGAGACCCGAGACTACGCGATCAGTTCCTACAAGTTACATTGGACCCGTGCGAGGTGTTCGTGCCTCCTACGGGGTCGTTTGGGAGCTGGTTTGTGTTTTCACCCTTAAACGACCTATTTTCAAGTTTAAGTGTGGTCTTTACAAATTATCGTCATACCCTCGAACCGGGAGAATCGGGACAACGCGGTCATTTCCAACAAGCTACATTGGTCTCGTGCGAGCTGTACGTGCCTCCTACGGGGTCATTTGGGGGTTGGTTTGGGTTTTGTACCTTTAACGGCCAGTTTATAAGTCTTAGATTGATTTTTGCAAATTATCATCATACTCTCAAACCGGGAGAGCCGAGACTATCCGGGCAGTTCCTACTAGTTACATTAGTCCCATGCGAGGTGCTCGTGCCTCCTACGGGGTCGTTTGGAAGCTAGTTTGGGTATTAACCCTTTAACCGCATGTTTTCAAGTCTAAGTGTGATTTTTGAAAATTATCGTCATACTCTCAAACCGGGAGACCCGAGACTATGCGATCAGTTCCTACAAGTTATATTGCTCTCGTGCGAGCTATACGTGCCTCCTACGGGGTCATTTGGGGTCTGGTTTGGGTTTTCACCCTTTAACGGCCTGTTTTAAATTCTAAGTGTGATTTTTGCAAATTATCATCATACTCTCAAACCAGGAGACCCGAGACTACGCGTTCAGTTCCTACAAGTTACATTGGTCCCGTGCGAGGTGTTCGTGCCTCCTACGGGGTCGTTTGGGGGCTGGTTTGGGTTTTCACCCTTTAACGGCCTATTTTCAAGACTAAGTGTGATTTTACAAATTATCATCATACTCTCGAACCCGGAGACCCGAGACTACGCGGCCAGTTCCAACAAGTTACATTGGTCCGGCGCGAGGTGTTTGTGCCTCCTACGGGGTCGTTAGGGGGCTGGTTGGAGTTTTCATTCTTTAACGGGATGTTTTCAAGTCTAAGTGTAATTTTTGGAAATTATCATCATACTCTCTAATCGAGAGACCCGAGCCTACGCGGTCAATTCCTACAAGTTACATTGGTACCGTGCAAGGTGTTCGTGCCACCTACGGGGTCGTTTGGGAGCTGGCTTGAGTTTTCACAATTTAACGGCCTATTTTCAAGTCCAAGTGTGAATTTTCAAATTATCGTCATACTCTCGAACCGGGAGACTCGGGACTACGCGGTCAGTTCCTACAAGTTACATTGGACCCGTGCGAGGTGTTCGTGCCTCCTACGGGGTCGTTTGGAGGAATGTTTGAGTTATCACCCTTTAACGGCCTATTTTCAAGTCTAAATGTGATTTTTGAAAATTATCGTCATACTCTCGAACCGGGAGACATGGGACTACGCAGTCAGTTCTTACAAGTTACATTCGTCCCGTGCGAGGTGTTCATGCCTCCTACAGGGTCGTTTGGGGGCTGGTTTGGGTTTTCACCCTTTAACGGCCTGCTTTCAAGTCTAAGTGTGATTTTTGCAAATTATTGTCATACTCTCGAATCGAGAGACCCAGGACTACGCAGTCAGTTCCTACAAGTTACATTGGACCCGTGCGAGGTGTTCGTGCCTCCTACGGGGTCGTTTGGGAGCTGGTTTGTGTTTTCACCCTTTAACGGCCTGTTTTCAAGTCTAAGTGTGATCTTCACAAATTATCGTCATACCCTCGAACCGGGAGACCCGGGACTACACGGTCAGTTCCAACAAGTTAGATTGGTACCGTGCGAGGTGTTCGTGCCTCCTACGGGGTCGTTTGGGGGATGGTTTGGGTTTTCACCCTTTAACGGGCTGCCTTAAGTCTAAGTGTGATTTTTTCAAATTATCGTCATTCTCTCCAATCGGGAGACCCGGGACTACGCGATCAGTTCCTACAAGTTACATTGGTCCCGTGCGAGGTGTTCATGCCTCCTACGGGGTCGTTTGGGTGCTGGTTTGGGTTTTCACCCTTTAACGGGCTATTTTCAAGTCTGTGTTGTGAGTTTTTCAAATTATCATCATACTCTCGAATCGAGAGACCCGGGACTACGCGGTCAGTTCCTAGAAGTTACATTGGATTCATTCGAGATGTTCGTGCCTCCTACGGGGTCGTTTAGGAGCTGGTTTGAGTTTTCACCCTTTAACGGCCTGTCTTAAAGTCTAAGTGTGATCCTTTCAAATTATTGTCATACCCTCGAATCGGGAGACCCGGGACTACGCGGTCAGTTCTTACAAGTTACATTGATTCCGTGCCTGGTGTTCCAGCCTCCTACGGGGTTGTTTGGGGGTTGGTTTGGGTTTTCACCCTTTAATGGCCTGTTTTCAAGTTGAAGTGTGATTTTAGCAAATTATTGTCATACTCTCAAACCGGGAGACCCGAGACTACACGGTTCGTTCTTACAAGTTACATTGGTCCGTTGCGAGGTTTTTGTGCCTCCTACGGGGTCGTTTGGGGGTTGGTTTGGGTTTTGACCCTTTAACGGTCTGTTTTCAAGTCTTAGATTGATTTTTGCAAATTATCATCATACTCTCAAACCAGGAGACCCGTGCCTACGCGGTCAATTCCTACAAGTTACATTGGTCCCGTGGAAGGTGTTCGTACCTCCTACGGGGTCGTTTGGGTTCTGGTTTGAGTTTTCACCCTTTAACGGCCTGCTTTCAAGTCTAAGTGTGATTTTTGCAAATTTTTGTCATACTCTCGAATCGGGAGACCCAGGACTACGCAGTCAGTTCCTACAAGTTACATTGGACCCGTGCGAGGTGTTCGTGCCTCCTACGGGGTCGTTTGGGAGCTGGTTTGTGTTTTCACCCTTTAACGGCCTATTTTCAAGTCTAAGTGTGATCTTTACAAATTATCGTCATACCCTCAAACCGGGAGACCCGTGACTACGCGGTCAGTTCCAACAAGTTACATTGGTCCCGTGCGAGGTGTTCGTGCCTCCTACGGGGTCATTTGGAGGGTAGTTTGAGTTTTCACCCTTTAACGGCCTATTTTGAAGTCTAAGTGTGATTTTTGAAAATTAGCATCACACTCTTGAACCGAGAGACCCGAGACTACACAGTCATTTCCAACATGTTACATTGGTCCCGTGCGAGGTGTCCGTGCCTCCTACGGGGTCGTTTGGGGGCTGATTTGGGTTTTCACCCTTTAACGGGCTGCCTTAAGTCTAAGTGTGATTTTTGCAAATTATCATCATACTCTCCAACCGGGAGACCCGGGACTACGCAGTTAGTTCCTACAAGTTACATTGGTTCCGTGCGAGGTGTTCCGGCCTCCTACGGGGTCGTTTGGGGGTTGGTTTGGGTTTTCACGCTTTAACGGCCTGTTTTCAAGTTGAAGTGTGATTTTTGTAAATTATCATCATACTCTCAAACCGGGAGACCCGAGACTACACGGTTCGTTCCTACAAGTTACATTGGTCTGTTACAAGGTGTTCGTGCCTCCTATGGGGTCATTTGGGGTCTAGTTTAAGTTTTAACCCTTTAACGGTCTATTTTCAAGTCTAGGTGTGATTTTTTGAAAATATCATCATACTCTCAAACCGGGAGACCCGAGACTACGCGGTCAGTTCCTAGAAGTTACATTGGTTTTGTGCGAGGTGTTCGTGCCTCGTACAGGGTCGTTAGGGAGCTGGTTCGGGTTTTCACCCTTAAACGACCTACTTTCAAGTCTAAGTGTAATTTTTTAAAATTATCGTCATACTCTCCAATCGGGAGACCCGGGACTACGCGGTTAGTTCCTACAAGTTCCATTGGTCCCGTGAGAGGTGTTCGTTCCTCCTACGGGGTCGTTTGGAGGCTAGTTTGAGTTCTCACCCTTTAATGGCCTGTTTTCAAATCTAAGTGTGATTTTTGCAAATTATCGTCAAACTCTCGAATCAGGAGACCTGAGACTACGCGGTCAGTTCCTATAATTTACATTGGTACCGTGCAAGCTGTTCGTTCCTCCTACGGGTTCGTTTGGGGGCTAATTTGGGTTATCACCCTTTGACGGCCTGTTTTCAAGTCTAAGTGTGATTTTTACAAATTATCATCATACTCTCAAACCGGGAGACCCGAGACTATGCGGTCAGTTCCTACAAGTTCCATTGGTCCCGTGTGAGGTGTTCGCTCCTCCTAAGGGGTCGTTTGGAGGCTAGTTTGAGTTCTCACCCTTTAATGGCCTGTTTTCTAGTCTAAGTGTGATTTTTGCAAATTATCGTCAAACTCTCGAATCGAGAAACCCGAGACTACGCGGTCAGTCCCTGCAATTTACATTGGTCGCGTGCAAGGTGTTCGTGCCTCCTACGGGTTCGTTTGGGGGCTGGTTTGGGTTTTCACCCTTTGACGGCCTATTTTCAATTCTAAGCATGATTTTTGCAAATTATCATCATACTCTCAAATCGGGAGAGCCAAGACTACGCGGTCAGTTCCTACAAGTTACATTGGTCCCATGCGAGGTGTTCGTGCCTCCTACGGGGTCGTTTGGAAGCTAGTTTGGGTATTAACCCTTTAACGGCATGTTTTAAAGTCTAAGTGTGATTTTTGAAAATTATCTTCATACTCTCAAACCGGGAGACCCGAGACTATGCGGTCAGTTCCTACAAGTTACATTGGTCTCGTGCGAGGTGTACGTGCCTCCTACGGGGTCATTTGGGGGCTGGTTTGGGTTTTCACCCTTTAACGGCCTGTTTTAAACTCTAAGTGTGATTTTTGCAAATTATCATCATACTCTCAAACCGGGAGACCCGAGACTACGCGTTCAATTCCTATAAGTTACATTGGTCCCGTGCGAGGTGTTCGTGCCTCCTACGGGGTCGTTTGGGGGTTGGTTTGAGTTTTCACCCTTTAACGGCCTGTTTTCAAGACTAAGTGTGATTTTTGCAAATTATCATCATACTCTCGAACCGTGAGACCCGAGCCTACGCGGTCAGTTCCAACAAGTTACATTGGTCCCGTGCAAGGTGTTCGTGCCTCCTACGAGGTCGTTTGGAACTAGTTTGGGTAGTAACCATTTAACGGTCTGTTTTCAAGTCTAAGTGTGATTTTTGGAAATTAACATCATACTCTCAAATCGGGAGACCTGAGACTAGGTGGTCATTTCCTACAAGTTACATTGGTCCCGGGCCAGGTGTTCGTGCCACCTGCGGGGTCGTTTGGGGGCTGGTTTGGGTTTTCACCCTTTAACGGACTGTTTCAAGTCTAAGTGTGATTTTTGCAAATTATCACCATACTCTCCAACCGGGAGACCCGGGACTACGCGGTCAGTTCCTACAAGTTACATTTGTCCCGTGCGAGGTGTTCGTGCCTCCTACGAGGTCGTTTGGAAGCTAGTTTGGGTAGTAACCATTTAACGGCCTGTTTTCAAGTCTAAGTGTGATTTTTGCAAATTATCATCATACTCTCAAACTGGGAGACTTGGGACAATGCGGTCAGTTCCTACAAGTTACGTTGGTCCCGTGTGAGGTGTTCGTGCCTCCTACGGGGTCATTTGGGGGCTGGTTTGGGTTTTCACCCTTTATCGGCCTGTTTTCAAGGCTAAGTGTGATTTTTGCAAATTTTCGTCATACTTTCAAATCGGGAGACTCAATACTACATGGTCAGTTCTTATAAGTTACATTGGTCCCGTGCGAGGTGTTCGTGCCTCCTACGGGGTCGTTTCGGAGCTGGTTTGGGTTTTCACCCTTTAACGGGCTGTTTCAAGTCTAAGTGTGATTTATGCAAAATATCATCATACTCTCCAACCGGGAGACCCGGGACTACGCGGTCAATTCCTACAAGTTACATTGGTCTCGTACGAGGTGTTCGTGCCTCCAACGGAGTCGTTTGGAAGCTAGTTTGGGTATTAACCCTTTAACGGCCTATTTTCAAGTCTAAGTGTGATTTTTGTAAATTATCATCATACTCTCAAACCGGGAGACCCGGGACTACGCGGTCAATTCCTACAAGTTACATTGGTCCCGTGGAAGGTGTTCGTGCCTCCTACGGGGTCGTTTGGGTTCTGGTTTGAGTTTTCACCCTTTAACGGCCTGCTTTCAAGGCAAAGTGTGATTTTTGCAAATTTTCGTCATACTCTGAAACAGGGAGACCCAGGACTACGCAGTCAGTTCCTACAAGTTACATTGGTCCCGTGCGAGGTGTTCGTGCCTCCTACGGGGTCGTTTGGGAGATGGTTTGAGTTTTCACCCTTTAACGGCCTGTTTTCAAGTCTAAGTGTGATTTTTGCAAATGATCGTCATACTCTCGAACTGGGAGACCCGGGACAACGCGGTCAGTTCCTATAAGTTACATTGGTCCCGTGTGAGGTGTTCGTGCCTCCTACGGGTTCGTTTGGAGGAAGGTTCGAGTTTTCACCCTTTAACGGCATGTTTTCAAGTCAAAGTGTGATTTTTATGAATTATCGTCATACTCTCGATCCGGGAAAACCGGGACTACGCGATAAATTCCAACAAGTTACATTGGTCCCGTGCGAGGTGTTCGTGCCTCCTACGGGGTCGTTTGTGGGCTGGTTTGGGTTTTCACCCTTTAACGACCTGCTTTCATGTCTAAGTGTGACTTTTGCAAATTATCATCATACTCTCCAAACGGGAGACCCTGGAATACACGGTCAGTTTCTAAAAGTTACATTGGTTCCGTGCGAGGTGTCCGTGCCTCCTGCGGGGTTGTTTGGGGGTTGGTCTGGGTTTTCACCCTTTAACGGGTTATTTTCAAGTCTTAAGTGTGATTTTGGCAAATTATCATCATACTCTCGAACCGAGAGACCCAGGACTACACTGTCAGTTCCTACAAATTATATTGGAACCGTGCGAGGTGTTCGTGCCTCCTACGGTGTCATTTGGGAGCTGGTTTGAGTTTTTCCCCTTTAACAGCCTGTTTTCAAGTCTAAGTGTGATTTTTGCAAATTTTCACCATACTCTCGAACCGGGAGACCCGGGACTACGCGATCAGTTCCTACAAGTTACATTGGTCCCATGCGAGGTGCTCGTGCCTCCTATGAGGTCGTTTGGGGTCTGGTTTGGGTTTTCACTCTTTAATGGGTTGTTTTCAAGTTTAAGTGTGATTTTTTCAAATTATCGTCATACTCTCAAATCAGGAGACCCGAGACTTCGCGATCAGTTCCTACAAGTTCCATTGGTCCCGTGCGAGGTGTTCGTGCCTCCTTCGGGGTCATTTGGGGTCTAATTTGGCTTTTAACCCTTTAACGGCCTATTTTCAAGTCTAAGTGTTATTTTTGAAAATTATCGTCATACCCTCAAACTGGGAGACCCGAGACTATGCGATCAGTTCCTACAAGTTACATTGGTCCAGTGCGAGGTGTTCATGCCTCCTACGGGGTTGTTTGGGTGCTGGTTTGAGTTTTCACCCTTTAACGGCATGCTTTCAAGTCTAAGAGTGATTTTTGCAAATTATCGTCATACTCTCGAATCGGGAGACCCAGGACTACGCAGTCAGTTCCTACAAGTTACATTGGTCCCGTGCGAGGTGTTCGTGCCTCCTACGGGCTCGTTTGGAGGAAGGTTTGAGTTTTCACCCTTTAACGGCCAGTTTTCAAGTCTAAGTGTGATTTTTGCAAATTATCATCATACTCTCGAATCGAGAGACCCAGGACTACGCGGCCAGTTCCTACAAGTTACATTGGTCCCGTGCGAGGTGTTCGTGCCTCCTACGGGGTCGTTTGGGGGCTGGTGTGGGTTTTCACCCTTTAATGGCCTGTTTTCAATTCTAAGTGTGATTTTTGGAAATTATCATCATACTCTCAAACCGGGAGACCCGGGACTACGCGATCAGTTCCTACAAGTTACATTGGTCCCGTGCGAGGTGTTCGTGCCTCCTATGGGGTCGTTTGGGTTTTCACCCTTTAACGGTCTATTTTCAAGAATAAGTGTGATTTTTGAAAATTAACATCATTCTCTCAAACCGGGAGACTCGAGACTACGCGGTCTGTTCCTACAAGTTACATTGGTCTCGTGCGAGGTGTACGTGCCTCCTACGGGGTCATTTGGGGGCTGGTTTGGGTTTTCACCCTTTAACGGCCTGTTTAAACTCTAAGTGTGATTTTTACAAATTATCATCATACTCTCAAACCGGGAGACCCGAGACTACGCGTTCAATTCCTATAAGTTACATTGGTCCCGTGCGAGGTGTTCGTGCCTCCTACGGGGTCGTTTCGGGTCTGGTTTGGGTTTTCACCCTTTAACGGCCTGTTTTCAAGACTTAGTGTGATTTTTGCAAATTATCATCATACTCTCGAACCGTGAGACCCGAGCCTACGAGGTCAGTTCCAACAAGTTAGATTAGTCCCGTGCGAGGTGTTCGTGCCTCCTACGGGGTCGTTTGGGGGTTGGTTGAAGTTTTCACCCTTTAAGAGGATGTTTTCAAGTCTAAGTGTAATTTTTGGAAATTATCATCATACTCTCGAACCGGGAGACCCGAGCCTACGCGGTCAATTCCTATAAGTTACATTGGTCTCATGCAAGGTGTTCGTGCCTCCTACGGGGTCGTTTGGGAGCTGGTTTGAGTTTTCACCCTTTAACGGCCTATTTTCAAGTCTAAGTGTGATTTTTGCAAATTATCGTCATACTCTCAAGCCGGGAGACCTGAGACTACGTGGTCAGTTCCTACAAGTTACATTGGTCCCGGGCGAAGTGTTCGTGCCTCCTACGGGGTCGTTTGGGGGCTGGTTTGGGTTTTCACCCTTTAACGGGTTGTTTCAAATCTAAGTGTAATTTTTGCAAATTATCATCATACTCTCCAACCGGGAGACCCGGGACTACGCGGTCAGTTCCTACAAGTTACATTTGTCCCGTACGAGGTGTTCGTGCCTCCTACGAGGTCGTTTGGAAGCTAGTTTGGGTAGTAACCATTTAATGGCCTGTTTTCAAGTCTAAGTGTGATTTTTGCAAATTATCATCATACTCTCAAACTGGGAGACTTGGGACAATGGGGTCAGTTCCTACAAGTTACGCTTGTCCCGTGCGAGGTGTTCGTGCCTCCTACGGGGTCATTTGGGGGCCGGTTTGGGTTTTCACCCTTTATCGGCCTGTTTTCAAGGCTAAGTGTGATTTTTGCAAATTTTCGTCATACTCTCAAATCGGGAGACCCAAGACTACATGGTCAGTTCCTATAACTTACATTGGTCCCGTGCAAGGTGCTCGTGCCTCCTACGGGGTCGTTTCGGAGATGGTTTGGGTTTTCACCCTTTAACGGGCACTTTCAAGTCTAAGTGTGATTTTTGCAAAATATCATCATACTCTCCAACCGGGAGACCTGGGACTACGCGGTCAGTTCCTATAAGTTACATTGGTCCCGTACGAGGTGTTCGTCCTTCCTACGGAGTCGTTTCGATGCTAGTTTGGGTATTAACCCTTTAACGGCCTGTTTTCAACTCTAAGTGTGATTTTTGAAAATTATCGTCATACTCTTGAACTGGGAGACCTGGGACTACGCGATCAGTTATTACAAGTTACATTGGTCCCGTGCGAGGTGCTCATGCCTCCTACAGGGCCATTTGGGGGCTGGTTTGGGTTTTCACCCTTTAACGGCCTGTTTTCAAGGCTAAGTGTGATTTTTCCAAATTTTCGTCATACTCTCAAACCGGGAGACCCAAGACTACATGGTCAGTTCCTATAAGTTACATTGGTCCCGTACGAGGTGTTCGTACCTCCTACGGGGTCATTTGGGAGTTGGTTTGGGTTTTCACCCTTTAACGGGTTGTTTCAAGTCTAAGTGTGATTTTTGGAAAATATCATCATACTCTCCAACCGGGAGACCCGGGACTACGCGATCAATTCCTACAAGTTACATTGGTCCCGTACGAGGTGTTCGCGCCTCCAACGGAGTCGTTTGGAAGCTAGTTTGGGTATTAACCCTTTAACGGCCTATTTTCAAGTCTAAGTGTGATTTTTGAAAATTATCATCATACTCTTGAACTGGGAGACCTGGGACTACGCAGTCAGTTATTACAAGTTACATTGGTCCCGTGCGAGGTGCTCATGCCTCCTACAGGGTCGTTTGTGGGCTGGTTTGGGTTTTCACCCTTTAACGGCCTGTTTTCAAGCCTAAGTGCGATTTTTGCAAATTTTTGTCATACTCTCAAACCGGGAGACCCAAGACTACATGGTCAGTTCCTATAAGTTACATTGGTCCCGCGCGAGGTGTTCGTGCCTCCAACGGGGTCATTTGGGAGCTGGTTTGGGTTTTCACCCTTTAACGGGTTGTTTCAAGTCTAAGTGTGATTTTTTGAAAATATCATCATACTCTCCAACCGGGAGACCCGGGACTACGCAGTCAATTCCTACAACTTACATTGGTCCCGTACGAGGTGTTCGTGCCTCCAACGGAGTCGTTTGGAAGCTAGTTTGGGTATTAACCCTTTAACGGCCTGTTTTCAAGTCTAAGTGTGCTTTTTGTAAATTATCATCATACTCTCAAACCGGGAGACCCGAGACTACGCGGTCAGTTCCTACAAGTTACATTGGTCCCGTGCGAGGTGTTCGTGCCTCCTACAGGGTCGTTTGGGGGATGGTTTGGGTTTTCACCCTTTAACGGCCTGTTTTCAAGGCTAAGTGTGATTTTTGCAAATTTTCGTGATACTCTCAAATCGGGAGACCCGAGACCACACGGTCAGTTCCTACAAGTAACATTGGTCACGTGCGAGGTGTCCGTGGCTCCTACGGGGTCGTTTGGGAGATGGTTTGAGTTTTCACCCTTTAACGGCCTATTTTCAAGTCTAAGTGTGATTTTTGCAAATGATCGTCATACTCTTGAACTGGGAGACCCGGGACAACGCGGTCAGTTCCTATAAGTTACATTGGTCCCATGCGAGGTGTTCGTGCCTCCTACGGGGTCGTTTGGAGGAAGGTTCGAGTTTTCACCCTTTAACGACATGTTTTCAAGTCAAAGTGTGATTTTTATGAATAATCGTCATACTCTCGAACCGGGAAAACCGGGACTACGCGGTAAATTCCTACAAGTTACATTGGTCCCGTGCCAGGTGTTCGTGCCTCCTACGGGGTCGTTTGGGGGCTAGTTTGGGTTTTCACCCTTTTACGACCTGCTTTCAAGTCTAAATGTGATTTTTGCAAATTATCATCATACTCTCCAAACGGGAGACCCGGGACTACGCGGTCAGTTTCTAAAAGTTACATTGGTTCCGTGCGAGGTGTCCGTGCCTCCTGCGGGGTTGTTTGGGGGTTGGTCTGGTTTTTCACCCTTTAACGGGTTATTTTCAAGTCTTAAGTGTGATTTTGACAGATTATGATCATACTCTCGAACCGACAGACCCAGGACTACACTGTCAGTTCCTACAAATTACATTGGACCCGTGCGAGGTGTTCGTGCCTCCTACGGTGTCGTTTGGGAGCTGGTTTGAGCTTTCACCCTTTAATAGCCTGTTTTCAAGTCTAAGTGTGATTTTTGCAAATTTTCATCATACTCTCGAATCGGGAGACCCAGGACTACGCGATCAGTTCCTACAAGTTACATTGGTCCCGTGCGAGGTGCTCGTGCCTCCTATGAGGTCGTTTGGGGGCTGGTTTAGGTTTTCACTCTTTAACGGGTTATTTTCAAGTTTAAGTGTATTTTTTCAAATTATCGTCATACTCTCAAATCAGGAGACCCGAGACTACACGGTATGTTCCTACAAGTTCCATTGGTCCCGTGCGAGGTGTTCGTGCCTCCTTCGGGGTCATTTGGGGTCTAATTTGGCTTTTAACCCTTTAACGGCCTATTTTCAAGTCTAACTGTGATTTTTGAAAATTATCGTCATACTCTCAAACCGGGAGACCCGAGACTATGCAGTCAGTTCCTACAAGTTACATTGGTCCAGTGCGAGGTGTTCATGCCTCCTACGGGGTTGTTTGGGTGCTGGTTTGAGTTTTCACCCTTTAACGGCATGCTTTCAAGTCTAAGTGTGATTTTTGCAAATTATCGTCATACTCTCGAATCGGGAGACCCAGGACTACGCAGTCAGTTCCTACAAGTTACATTGGTCCCGTGCGAGGTGTTCGTGCCTCCTACGGGCTCGTTTGGAGGAAGGTTTTAGTTTTCACCCTTTCACGGCCAGTTTTCAAATCTAAGTGTGATTTTTGCAAATTATCATCATACTCTCGAACCGGGAGACCCAAGACTATGCGGTCAGTTCCTACAAGTTACATTGGTCCCGTGCGAGGTGTTCGTGCCTCCTACGGGGTCGTTTGGGTGATGGTGTGGGTTTTCACCCTTTAATGGCCTGTTTTCAATTCTTAGTGTGATTTTTGGAAATTATCATCATACTCTCAAATCGGGAGACCCGGGACTACGCGATCAGTTCCTACAAGTTACATTGGTCCCGTGCGAGGTGTTCGTGCCTCCTATGGGGTCGTTTGGGTTTTCACCCTTTAACGGTCTGTTTTCAAGACTAAGTGTGATTTTTGCAAATTATCATCATACTCTCAAACCGGGAGACTCGAGACTACACGGTTAGTTCCTACAAGTTACATTGGTCTCGTGCGAGGTGTAAGTGCCTCCTACGGGGTCATTTGGGGGCTGGTTTGGGTTTTCACCCTTTAACGGCCTGTTTTAAACTCTAAGTGTAATTTTTGCAAATTATCATCATACTCTCAAACCGGGAGACCCGAGACTACGTGTTCAATTCCTACAAGTTACATTGGTCCCGTGCGAGGTGTTCGTGCCTCCTACGGGGTCGTTTGGGGGCTGGTTTGGGTTTTCACCCTTTAACGGCCTGTTTTCAAGACTAAGTGTGATTTTTGCAAATTATCATCATACTCTCGAACCGTGAGACCCGAGCCTACGCGGTCAGTTCCAACAAGTTACATTGGTCCCGTGCGAGGTGTTCGTGCCTCCTACGGGGTCGTTTGGGGGCTGGTTGAAGTTTTCACCCTTTAACAGGATGTTTTCAAATCTAAGTGTAATTTTTAGAAATTATCGTCATACTCTCGAACCGGGAGACCCAAGCCTACGCGGTCAATTCCTACAAGTTACATTGGTCCCGTGCAAGGTGTCCGTGCCTCCTCCGGGGTCGTTTGGGAGCTGGTTTGAGTTTTCACCCTTTAACGGTCTATTTTCAAGTCCAAGTGTGATTTTTACAAATTATCGTCATACTCTCAAACCGGGAGACCTGAGACTACGTGATCAGTTCCTACAAGTTACATTTATCCCGGGCGAGGTGTTCGTGCCTCCTACGGGGTCGTTTGGGGGCTCATTTGGGTTTTCACCCTTTAACGGGCTGTTTCAAGTCTAAGTGTGATTTTTGCAAAGTATCATCATACTCTCCAACCGGGAGACCCGGTACTACGCGGTCAGTTCGTATAAGTTACATTTGTCCCGTGCGAGGTCTTCGTGCCTCCTACGAGGTCGTTTGGAAGCTAGTTTGGGTAGTAACCATTTAACGGCCTGTTTTCAAGTCTAAGTGTGATTTTTGCAAATTATCATCATACTCTCAAACTGGGAGACTTGGGACAATGCGGTCAGTTCCTACATGTTACGTTCGTCCCGTGCGAGGTGTTCGTGCCTCCTACGGGGTCATTTGGGGGCTGGTTTTGGTTTTCATCCTTTATCGGCCTCTTTTCAAGGCTAAGTGTGATTTTTGCAAATTTTCGCCATACTCTCAAATCGGTAGACCCAAGACTACATGGTCAGTTCCTATAAGTTACATTGGTCCCGTGCGAGGTGTTCGTGCCTCCTACGGGGTCGTTTCGGAGATGGTTTGGGTTTTCACCCTTTAACCGGCTGTTTCAAGTCTAAGTGTGATTTTTGCAAAATATCATCATACTCTCCAATCGGGAGACCCGGGACTACGCAGTCAGTTCCTATGGTTTACATTGGTCCCGTACGAGGTGTTCGTCCCTCCTACGGAGTCGTTTGGAAGCTAGTTTGGGTATTAACCCTTTAACGGCCTGTTTTCAAGTCTAAGTGTGATTTTTGAAAATTATCGTCATACTCTCGAATTGGGAGACCTCGGACTACGCGGTCAGTTATTACAAGTTACATTGGTCCCGTGCGAGGTGCTCATGCCTCCTACAGGGTCGTTTGGTGGCTCGTTTGGGTTTTCACCCTTTAACGGCCTCTTTTCAAGGCTAAGTGTGATTTTTACAAATTTTCGTCATACTCTCAAACTGGGAGACCCAAGACTACATGGTCAGTTCCTATAAGTTACATTGGTCCCGTGCGAGGTGTTCGTGCCTCCTACGGGGTCATTTGGGAGTTGGTTTGGGTTTTCACCCTTTAACGGGTTGTTTCAAGTCTAAGTGTGATTTTTGAAAAATATCATCATACTCTCCAACCGGGAGACCCGGGACTACACGGTCAATTCCTACAAGTTACATTGGTCCCGTACGAGGTGTTCGTGCCTCCAACGGAGTCGTTTGGAAGCTAGTTTGGGTATTAACCCTTTAACGGCCTGTTTTCAAGTCTAAGTGTGATTTTTGTAAATTATCATCATACTCTCAAACCGGGAGACCCGAGACTATGCGGTCAGTTCCTACAAGTTACATTGGTCCCGTGCGAGGTGTTCGTGCCTCCTACAGGGTCGTTTGGGTGATGGTTTGGGTTTACACCCTTTAACGGCCTGTTTTCAAGGCTAAGTGTGATTTTTGCAAATTCTCGTCATACTCTCAAACCGGGAGACCCGAGACCACACGGTTAGTTCTTACAAGTTACATTGGTCCCGTACGAGGTGTTCGTGGCTCCTACAGGGTCGTTTGGGGGCTGGTTTGGGTTTTCAGCCTTTAACCGGCTATTTTCAAGTCTAAGTGTGATTAATGTAAATTATCATCATACTCTCTAACCGAGAGACTCGGGACTACGCGGTCAGTTCCTACAAGTTATATTGGTTTCGTGCGAGGTGTTCATGCCTCCTACGGGGTAGTTTGGGGGTTGGTTTGGGTTTTCACCCTTTAACGGCCTGCTTTTACGTCAGAGTGTGATTTTTGCAAATTATCGTCATACTCTCCAACCGGGAGACCCGGGGCTACGCGGTCAGTTCCTACAAGTTACATTGGTTCCGTGCGAGGTGTTCGTTCCTCCTACGGGGTGGTTTGGGGGATTGTTTGGGTTTTCACCCTTTAACGGGATATTTTCAAGTCTTAAGTGTGATTTTGGCAAATTATCATCATACTCTCGAATCGGGAGACTTGAGACTACGCGGTCAGTTCCTACAAGTTACATTGGTTCTGTGCGAGGTGTTCGTGCCTCCAACGGGGTCGTTTGGGGGCTGGTTTGGGTTTTCACCCTTTAACGGTCTGCTTTAAGTCTAAGTGTGATTTTTGCAAATTATCATCATACTCTCAAAATGGGAGACCCTGGACTATGCGGTCAGTTCCTACAAGTTACATTGGTCTCGTGTGAGGTGTTCGTGCCTCCTACGGGGTCGTTTGGGGGTTGGTTTGGGTTTTCACCCTTTAACGTCCTGTTTTCAAGTCTATGTGTGATTTTTGCAAATAATCATCATACTTTCGAACCGGGAGACCCGAGACTACGTGGTCAGTTCCTACAAGTTACATTGGTCCCGTGCGAGGTGCTCGTGCCTCCTACGGGGTCATTTGGAGGAAGGTTTGAGTTTTCACCCTTTAACGGCCTGTTTTCAAGTCTAAGTGTGATTTTTGCAAATTATCGTCATACTCTCGAACCGGGAGACCCGGGTCTACGCGGTCAGTTCCTACAAGTTATATTGGTCCCGTGCGAGGTGTTCGTGCCTCCTACGGGGTCTTTTGGGGGCTGGTTTGGGTTTTCACCCTATAACGGGCTTTTCAAGTCTAAGTGTGATTTTTGCAAATTATCGTCATACTCTCCAACCGGGAGACCCGGGACTACGCAGTCAGTTCCTACAAGTTACATTGGTCCCGTGCGAGGTGTTCGTTCCTCCAACGGGGTCATTTGGGGGTTGGTTTGGGTTTTCACCCTTTAACGGGCTGTTTTCAAGTCTAAGTGTGATTTTTGCAAATTACCGTCATACTCAAAAATCAGGAGACCCGAGACTACTCGGTCAGTTCCTACAACTTGCATTCGTCCCGTGCGAGGTGTTCATGCCTCCTACGGGGTCGTTCGGAGGCTTGTTTGAGTTTCACCCTTTAACGGCCTGTTTTTAACTCTAAGTGCGATTTTTGCAAATTATCATCATACTCTCGAACCGGGAGACCCGGGACTATGCGGTCAGTTCCTACAAGTTACATTGGTCCCGTTCGCGGTGTTCGTGCCTCCTACGGGGTCGTTTGGCGGCTAGTTTGGGTTATCACCCTTTAAATGGGATTTTCAATTCTAAGTGTGATTTTTACAAATTATCATCATACTCTCCAACCGGGAGACCCGGGACTACGCGGTCAGTTCCTATAAGTTACATTGGTCCCGTGCGAGGTGTTCGTGCCTCCTATGGGGTCGTTTGGGGGGCTAGTTTGGGTTTTCACCCTTTAACGGGCTGCTTTCAAGTCTAAGTGTGATTTTTGCAAATTGTCGTCATACATTCAAATCAGGACACCCGAGACTATGCGGTCAGTTCCTACAAGTTACATTGGTTCCGTGCGAGGTGTTCGTGCCTCTTACGGGGTTGTTTGGAGGTTGGTTTAAGTTGTCACCGTTTAACGGCCTCTTTTCAAGTCTAAGTGTGATTTTTGCAAATTATCATCATACTCTCGAAATGGGAGACCCTGGACTATGCGTTCAGTTCCTAGAGGTTACATTGGTCCCGTGGGAGGTGTTCGTGCCTCCTACGAATTCGTTTGGGGGCTGGTTTGGGTTTTCACCCTTTAACGTCCTGTTTTCAAGTCTATGTCTGATTTTTGCAAATAATCGTCATACTTTCGAACCGGGAGACCCGAGACTACGCGGTCAGTTCCTACAAGTTACATTGGTCCCGTGCGAGGTGTTTGTGCCTCCTACGGGGTCGTTTGGAGGAAGATTTGAGTTTTCACCCTTTAACGGCCTGTTTTTAATTCTAAGTGTGATTTTTGCAAATTATCGTCATACTCTCGAACTGGGAGACCCGGGTCTACGCGGTCAGTTCCTACAAGTTACATGGGTCCTGTACGAGGTGTTCATGCCTCCTACGGGGTTATCTGGGGGCTGGTTTGGGTTTTCACCCGTAAACGGGTTTTTCAAGTCTAAGGGTGATTTTTGCAAATTATCGTCATACTCTCCAATCGGGAGACCCGGGACTACGCGGTCAGTTCCTTCAAGTTACATTGGTCCCGTGCGACGTGTTTGTGCCTCCTACGGGTCGTTTGGGGGCTGGTTTGGGTTTTAACCCTTTAACGGGGAGCTTTCAAGTCTAAGTGTGATTTTTGCAAATTATCATCATACTCTCAAACCGAGAGACCCGAGATTATGCGGTCAGTTCCTTCAACTACCATTGGTCCCGTGCGAGGTGGTCATGCCTCCTACGGGGTCGTTTGGAGGCTAGTTTAAGTTGTCACCCTTTAAAGGCCTGTTTTCAAGTCTAAGTGTGATTTTTGCAAATTTTCGTCATACTCTCAAACTGAGAGACCCGGGACTACACGGTCAGTTCCTACAAGTTACATTGGTTCCGTGCGAGGTGTTCTTGGGGGTTGGTTTTGGTTTTCATACTTTAACGGCCTGTTTTCAAGTCTCGGTGTGATTTCTTCAAATTGTCATCATACTCTCGAACCGGAAGACCCGGGACTATGCGGTCAGTTACTACAAGTTACATTGGTTCCGTGCGAGGTGTTTGTGCGTCCTACGGGGTCGTTTGGAGGAATGATTATGTTTTCACCCTTTAACGGCATGTTTTCAAATCTAAGTGTGATATTTTCAAATTATTGTCATGCACTCAAACCGGGAGACCCGGGACTACGCGGTGAGTTCCTACAAGTTACATTTGTCCCGTGCGAGGTGTTCGTGCCTCCTACGGGGTCATTTGGGGGCTGGTTTGGGTTTTCTCCCTCTAACGGGCTTTTCAAGTCTAAGCGGGATTTTTGCAAATTATCATCATACTCACCAACTGGGAGACCCGGGACTACGCGGTCAGTTCCTTCAAGTTACATTGGTCCCGTGCGAGGTGTTCGTGCCTCCTACGGGATCATTTGGGGGCTGGTTTGGGTTTTCACCCTTTAACGGGCTGCTTTCAAGTCTAAGTGTGATTTTTACAAATAATCATCATACTCTCAAACCGGGAATCTCAAGACTACGCGGTCAGTTCCTACATGTTCCATTGGTCCCGTACGAGGTGGTCGTGCCTCCTACGGGGTCGTTTGGAGGCTAGTTTAAGTTGTCACCCTTTAAAGGCCTGTTTTCAAGTCTAAGTGTGATTTTTTCAAATTATCCTCATACGCTCAAACCGGGAGACCCAGGACTACGCGGTCAGTTCCAACAAGTTACATTGGTTCTGTGCGAGGTGTTCTTGGGGGTTGGTTTGGGTTTTCACCCTTTAACGACCTGTTTTCAAGTCTAAGTGTGATTTTTGCAAATTATCATCATACTCTCAAATCGGGAGACCCGAGACTACACGGTCAGTTCCTACAAGTTTCATTGGTCCCGTGCGAGGTGTTCGTGCCTCCTACGGGGTCATTTGGGGGCTAGTTTGGGTTTTAACCCTTTAACGGCCTATTTTCAAGTCTAAGTGTGATTTTTACAAATTATCGTCATACTCTCAAACCTGGAGACCCGTGACTATGCGGTCAGTTCCTACAATTTACATTGGTCCCGTGCAAGGTGTTCATGCCTCCTACGGTTTCGTTTGGGGGTTGGTTTGGGTTTTCACCCTTTGACGGCCTGTTTTCAAGTCTAAGTGTGATTTTTGCAAATTATCATCATGCTCTCAAACCGGGAGACCCGAGACTACGTGGTCAGTTCCTACAAGTTACATTGGTCCCATGTGAGGTGTTCGTGCCCCCTACGGGGTCGTTTGGGGGTTGGTTTGGGTTTTCACCTTTTAATGGCCTATTTTTAATTCAAAGTGTAATTTTTGCAAATTATCCTCATACTCTCCAACCGAGAGACTCGGGATTACGCAGTCAGTTCCTACTAGTTACATTGGTCCTTTATGAATTGTTCGTGCCTCCTACGAGGTCATTTGGGGGTTGGTTTGCGATTTCACCCTTTAACGGACTATTTTCAAGTCTAAGTGTGATTTTTGTAAATTATCATCATACTCTCGAACTGGGAGACCCGGCACTACGCGGTCAGTTCCTACAAGTTACATTGGTCCCGTGTGAGGTGTACGTGCCTCCTACGGGGTCGTTCGGGGGTTGGTTTGGGTTTTCACCTTTTAACGAGCTATTTTCAAGTCTGCAGTGTGATTTTTGTAAATTATCATCATACTCTCTAATCGGGAGACCTGGGACTACGCAGTCAGTTCCTACAAGTTACATTGGACCCGTGCGAGGTGTTCGTGCCTCCTACGGGGTCGTTTGGGAGCTGGTTTGGGTTTTGACCCTTTAACGGCCTATTTTCAAGTCTAAGTGTGATCTTTGCAAATTTTCATCATACCCTCGAACCGGGAGACCCAGTACTACGCGAAAAGCTCCTACAAGTTACATTGGTCCCGTGCGAGGTGTTCGTGCCTATTACGGGGTCGTTTGGGGGCTGGTTTGGGTTTTCACACTTTAACGGGCAGTTTCTAGTCTAAGTTTGTTTTTTGCAAATTATCATCACATTTTCCAACCGGGAGACCCGGGACTATGCAATCAGTTCCTACAAGTTACATTGGTCCCGTCCGAGGTGTTCGTGCCTCCTACGGGGTCGTTTGGGGGTTGGTTTGGGTTTTCACTCTTTAACGGGTTATTTTCAAGTCTTTGTGTGATTTTTGCAAATTATCGTCATACTCTCAAACCAGGAGACCCGGTACTACGCGATCTGTTCCTTTAAGTTACCTTGGTCCCGTGCCAGGTGTTCGTGCCTCTTACGGGGTCATTTGGGGGTTGGTTTGGGTTTTCACCCTTTAACGGGCTGTTTTCAAGTCTAAGTGTGATTTTTGCAAATTATCGTCATATTCTCGAACCGGGAGACTCGGGACTACACGGTCATTTCCTATAAGTTACATTTGTCCCGTGTGAGGTGTTCGTGCCTCCACGGGGTCGTTTGGAGGCTGATTCGGGTTTTCACCCTTTTACGACCTGCTTTCCAGTCTAAGTGTGATTTTTGCAAATTATCATCATACTCTCGAACCGAGAAACCCTTGACTATGCGATTAGTTCCTAAAAGTTACATTGGTCCCGTACGAGGTGTTCGTGCCTCCTATGGGGTCGTTTGGGGGCTGGTTTGGGTTTTCACCCTTTAACGGCCTGTTTTCAAGTCTAAGTGTGACTCTTGCAAATTATCGTCATACTTTCGAATCGGGAGACCCGGGACTACGCGGTCAGCTCTTACAAGTTACATTGGTCCCGTGTGAGGTGTTCGTGCCTCCTACGGGGTCGTTTGGGGGCTGGTTTGGGTTTTCACCCTTTTGCGGCCTATTTTCAAGTCTAAGTGTGATTTTTGCAAATTATCATCATACTCTCGAATCGGAAGACCCGAGACTACGTGGTTAGTTCCTACAAGTTACATTGGTCCCGTGCGTGGTGAGCGTGCCTCCTACGGGGTCGTTTGAGGGTTGGTTTGGGTTTTCACACTTAAACGGCCCGTTTTCAAGTCTAAGTGTGATTTTTGCAAATTATCATCATACTCTCTAACCGAGAGTCCCAGGACTACGTGGTCAGTTCCTACAAGTTACATTGGTCCTGTGCGAGGTGTTCGTGCCTCCGACGGGGTCGTTTGGGGGATGGTTTGGGTTTTCACCGTTTAACGGTCTGTTTTCAAATCTAAGTGAGATTTTTACAAATTATCATCATACTCTCGAACCGGGAGACCCGAGACTACGCGGTCTGTTCCTACAAGTTACATTTGTCCCGTGCGAGGTGTTCGTGCCTCCTACGGGGTCGAAGGGGGATGGTTTTGGTTTTCACCCTTTAACGGCCTCTTTTCAAGTCTAAGTGTGATTTTTGCAAATTATCGTCATACTCTCGAACCGGGAGACCCAAGACTACTCGATCAGTTCCTACTAGTTACACTGGTCCCGTGTGAGGTGTTTGTGCCTCCTACGGGGTCGTTTGGGGGTTGGAGTGGGTTTTCACCCTTTAACGGGTTATTTTCAAGTCTAAGTGTGATTTTTGCAAATTTCCGTCATACTCTCAAGCCGGGTGACTCGAGACTACGCGGTCAGTTCCTACAAGTTACATTTGTCCCGTGCGAGGTGTTCGTGCCTCTTACGTGGTCGTTTAGGGGCTGGTTTTGGTTTTCACCGTTTGACGGCTGTTTTCAAGTCTTAGTGTGATTTTTGCAATTTATCATCATACTCTCTAACCGGGAGACCCGATACTATGCGGTCAGTTCCTATAATTTACATTGGTCCCGTGCGAGGTGTTCGTTCCTCATAATGGGTCGTTTGGTGGCTTGTTTGGGTTTTCACTCTTTAACGGCCTGTTTTCAAGTATACGTGTGATTTTTGCAAATTCTCATCATAATCTAAAACTATGAGATCCGGGACTACGCGGTCAGTTCCTACAAGTTACATTCGTCCCGTGCGAGGTGTTCGTGCCTCCTACAAGGTCGTTTGGGGGCTGGTGTGAGTTTTCACCCTTTACCGGGTTATTTTCAAGTCTAAGTGTGATTTTTGCAAATTATCGTCATACTCTCGAATGGGGAGGCTCGAGACTACGCGGTGAGATCCTATAAGTTACATTGGTCCCGTGCGAGGTGTTCGTGCCTCCTATGGTGTCGTTTGGTGGATGGTTTGGGTTTTCACCCTTTAACGGCCTGTTTTCAAGTCTAAGTGTGATTTTTGGAAATTATCGTCATACTCTCAAATTGGGAGACCCGAGACTACGCGGTCAGTTCCTACAAGTTACATTGATCCCGTGCGAGGTGTTCGTGCCTCCCACGGGGTCGTTTGGGTGCTCGTTTGAGTTTTCACCCTTTAACGTCCTGTTTTAATGTCTAAGTTTGATCTTTGCAAATTATCGTAATAATCTCGAACCGGGAGGTCCGTCACTACGCCGTCAGTTCCTAAAAGTTACGTTGGTCCCGTGCGAGGTGTTTGTGCCTCTTACAGGACCGTTTACGGGTTGATTTAGGTTTTCACCCTTTAGTGGCTTGTTTTTAAGCATAATCTAGATATTTTCAAATTATTTTCATATTCTTAAACCCGGAGACCAGAGAGTACACGCTCTGTTCCTACGAGTTATATTGCTCCGGTACGGGGTGTTAGTTCCTCTTACAGGGTCGTTTGGAAGCTGGATTGTGTTTTCACCCTTTAACGGCTTATTTTTACGTTTAGTCTAGATATTTCCAATTTATCGGCATATTGTCATACCAGAAGACCCTTGACTACGCGGTTAGTTCCTATGAGTTATATTAGTTCCGTGCGAGGTGTTCATACCTCGTACAGGTCCGTTTGGGGGATGGTTTGGGTTTTCACCCTTTAGTGGCTTATTTTTAAGCATAATCTAGATATTTTCAATTTATCGTCGTATTATCAAACCGGAAGACCCGTGACTATGCGGTCAGTTCCTATGAGTTATACTAGGCACTTGACATGTGTGAGAAAAAACAAAACAAAACAATACTACTTTATAATGTAATAATGTATGTAATCATTCAATTTCTATAAAATTGGATGAACAAATAAAAAATATCATAAAGTTTACCATGATACGTGTAGGTAGTAGCATTGTACCCCTATCCGGATGCTCACTCATTGTGAAATACCAAATCTGAAAAAATATTTACACATTGTCAAACTTAAAGAGAAAAGTTAATAAAGGAAAAAATTGAATAAAAACATGAAAATGATTAAAATAAATATCATAATGATGTTCATAACGAAGTTTAAATTGAAAGTCCTGAATCTCAACATCCCTCTCATTATAATTAAGAGCCTTTCCAAAACCACCAGGTGTGAAATTCTTGGAAAATCATTGTTCTTGAATCCATGAGGGAGTGTTAAAGATAGAATCAGGGGCACTATGAGCGTCTGGTTAATATGCCGTTAAAATAATTGGTTAATTTAAACACTCCGTTAATTTGCCGTTAAAATATGAGGGTCACCATGACGGCATTATTTTAACGGCATATTGCCCTTGAACGTCAGGAACATGAGACAAAGAAATGAATGTAAATTTAGTATAATAGATCATAATATTCAAGAAACAAATGAAAATATAATTGGACCTTGCCTCAGCCTCCCTTAGACGACTCTCTACCTCAGTTCTGGCTTCATTATTGGCCCTTGCCTCTGCTAATGCCTTAGCTTCCCTGGTTGCGCTCAATGCATTTGTATAGAATTCCTTTTGAGTTGCAAGCTCGGCTTGGTGGTTTTTTATTGTTTCTTGCAGTAACTTCTCAGTTGTTGCCTTGTCCCTTTTATAATGACTACTTGATTCGCTTCGACCGGGAAATAGTCCAAACAAATGCATAAAAAATACTAAGAATCATTTATTTAAATATTGTTCAGGGGAAATATGCCAATATGGTCCTCGAAGACGTCACCTAAATATATATACGCACACACAAAATAAAAATGAAAAAGATTGAATCACACCAAATTCAACACAATTAGTATCCTCACCCTGTTAGCATAGGGAAAATATAAGGCCGCCCAACTTCAGGTTCACAAGACCCTTGCACCGCAGCAGTTAAATCATCCATAACCTCATCAACTCTTTGCTTTCGAAATAGTGTTTTTATAGCTATTTTACCTTCAGAGATTTTACCTCCATGCATAAGTTAATGTGTGCAACTCAACAATAGGCAAATGACATAAATAATATGCAATGTAAGTGAAGAAATCAGAATGCTCACTTGGGCATTTTACCAAATAATTGGCGTGCAACCTAATACAGCTGAAAATAGAAAAAGAAAAAACAGTTTATTCAAACTCATCATTTGATCTATAATTTTACCGAAACTTCAATAGGAAACATTAAAAATCAAAATGTAGTAAATATAATATGAAAACTTGCGTATTCTTTATAACATAAAGCCTGAACCCTCATCGCTCCAATTGCATTTCTCATCAGCCATTCATGAGGAATGGAATCCACCAGTGGCAATAGATTAAATCAAATCATAAATACCGAAGTTTAAGTAATAAAATACCTCGAAACGTGATTATTACTATCATTAACATGAATGCATATACCCGTAATTTTACAATAAAATAACTCAAAGCAATATTTTAGTTTCAAAAGCAAAAACAAATTTTATTGGGTTCAAACTTTATGATAGGTAGCAGTTGAATAGATCAAAATACCGAAGTGAGATGAGAATTACCTCTGACGGAATCGATAAGAGAGAAATAAATTTTGGGAATCATCCACTTCATTAGTCTACTCTCGTCTTTGGTCACTGATGGGTTCTCCACCATCAGTGAAGAAGCCAATACCCCATAACTCCTCCATCTAACCCAATACCCCATAACTCCAAACTCCATTTTTAATACCCACTTCGACCATAACCCGGATACCCACCAAAGGGGACCACCCCATAATCTCAGCCTACTCCGGTCGGTCTCAAAACCTCCAGCACCGGCAACCTCCATCAAAGTCGGCAACCTTATCACTCCATATACGACCAAGCTTCTACCAAAACCTGAGTTTAGATCGGAGCTGAATGCCAACAACCCAGATGCAAACCCAATTTCTACAACCACCTGCAGAACCCAGATGCAAAAAATATTTGGAGGGTAGTTTGAGTTCTCACCCTTTAACGGCCTGTTTTCAAGTCTAAGTGTAAATTTTACAAATTATAGTCATACTTTCGATACGGGAGACCCGGGATTACGCGGTCAGTTCCTACAAGTTACATTGGTCCCGTGTGAGTGTTCGTGCCTCCTACGGGGTCGTTTGGGAGCTGGTTTGGGTTTTCACCCTTTAACGGGTTGTTTTCAAGTCTGCAGTGTTATTTTTGCAAATTATCGTCATACTCTCGAACCGGGATACCCGAGACTACCCGATCAGTTCCTACAAGTTACATTGGACCAGTGCGAGTTGTTCGTGCCTCCTACGGGATCGTTTGGGAGCTGGTCTGAGTTCTCACCCTTTAACTGCCTGTTTTCAAGTCTAAGTGTAATCTTTACAAATTATCATCATTCCCTCGAATTGGGAAACCCGGGACTACATGATCAGTTCCTAAAGTTACATTGGACCCGTGCGAGGTGTTCGTGCCTTCGACGGGGTCGTTTGGGGGTTGGTTGGAGTTTTCACCCTTTAACGGGATGTTTTCAAGTCTAAGTGTAATTTTTGGAAATTATCGTGATACTCTCGAACCGGGAGACCCGAGACTACACGGCCAGTTCCTACAAGTAACATTGGTCCCGTGCGAGTGTCTGCCCCTCCTACGGGGTCGTTTGGAGGCTGGTTTGGGTTTTCACCCTTTAACGGGTTGTTTTCAAGTCTGTAGTGTTATTTTTGCAAATTATCGTCATACTCTCGAACCGGGAGACCCGAGACTTAAGCGATCAGTTCCTATAAGTTACATTGGTCCCGTGCGAGGCGTTCGTGCCTCCTACGGGGTAGTTTGGGGGTTGGTTTGGGTTTTCACCCTTTAACGACCTATTTTCGAGTCTAAGGGTGATTTTTTCAAATTATTGTCATACTCTCAAATCGGGAGACCCGAGACTACGCATTAGTTCCTACAAGTTCCATTGGTCCCGTGTGAGGTGTTCGTACCTCCTACGGGGTCGTTTGGATGCTAGTTGGAGTTCTCACCCTTTAACGGCCTGTTTTCAAGTGTAAGTGTGATTTTTGCAAATTATTGTCATACTCTCAAACCGGGAGACCCGGGACTATGCGGTCAGTTCCTTCAAGTTACATTGGTCCCGTGCGAGGTGTGCATGCCTCCTACGGGGTCGTTTGGGGGGCTGGTTTGGGTTTTCACCCTATAACGGCCTGTTTTCAAGTCTAAGTGTGATTTTTGCAAATTATCATCATACTCTCCAACCGGGAGACCCGGGACTATGCAGTCAGTTCCTACAAGTTACATTGGTCCCATGCGAGGTGTTCGTGCCTCCTACGGGGTAGTTTGGGGGTGTGTTTGGGTTTTCACGCTTTAACAGGCTGTTTTCATGTCTAAGTCTGATTTTTGCCTATTATCGTCATACTCTCAAACCGGGAGACACGGGACTACGCGATTTGTTCCTACAAGTTACATTAGTCTTGTGCGAGGTGTTCGTGCCTCCTACGGGGTTATTTTGAGGCTGGTTTGGGTTTTCACCCTTTAACGGCCTGTTTTCAAGTCTAAGTGTGATTCTTTCAAATTATCATCATACTCTCGAACTGGGAGACCCGGGACTAACGTGGTCAGTTCCTACAAGTTACATTGGTCCCGTGCGAGGTGTTCGTGCCTCCGACGGGGTCGTTTGGGGGTTGGTTTGGGTTTTCACCCTTTAACGGCCTGTTTTCAAGTGTAAGTGGGATTTTTGCAAATTATTATCATACTCTCGAACTGGGAGACCCGGGACTACGCGCTCAGTTCCTACAAGTTACATTGATCCCGTGTGAGGTGTTCGTGACTCCTACGGGGTCGTTTGGGGGCTGGTTTGGGTTTTCACCCTTTAGCGGCTTGTTTTCAAGTCTAAGTGTGATTTTTGCAAATTATCGTCATACTCACTAACTGGAAGACCCGAGACTACGCGGATAGTTCCGACAAGTTACATTGGTCACGTGCGAGGTGTTCGTGCCTCTTACGGGGTCACTTGGGGGCTGGTTTGGGTTTTCACCCTTTAACGGGTAGTTTTCAAGTCTAAGTGTAATTTTTGAAAATTATCATCATACTCTCGAACAAGGAGACCTGAGACTACGCGGAAAGTTCCTACAAGTTACATTGGTCCCATGCGAGGTGTTCATGCCTCCTACGGGGTCGTTTGGGGGCTGGTTTGGGTTTTCACCCTTTAACGGCCTGTTTTCAAGTCTAAGTGTGATTCTTACAAATTATCATCATACTCTCTAACCGGGAGACCCGGGACTACGCGGTCAGTTCCTACAAGTTACATTGGTCCCTTGCGAGGTGTTCGTGCCTCATACGAGGTCGTTTGGAGGCTAGTTTGAGTTCTCACCCTTTAACAACCTGTTTTCAAGTCTAGGAGTGATTTTTGCAAATTATTATCACACTCTCGAACCGGGAGACCCGGGACTATGCGGTCAATGCCTGCAAGTAACATTGGTCCCGTGCGAGGTGTTCATGCCTCCTACGGGGTCGTTTTGGGGTTAGTTTGGGTTTTCACCCTTTAATGGCTTGTTATCAAGTCTAAGTGTGATTTTTGCAAATTATCGTCATACTTTCAAACCGGGAGACCCGAGATTACGCGACCAGTTCCTTCAAGTTACATTGGTCCCGTACGAGGTGTTCGTGCCTCCTATGGGGTCGTTTGGAGGAAGGTTTGAGTTTTCACCCTTTAACGGGCGGTTTTCAAGTCTAAGTGTGATTTTTGCAAATTATCATCATACTCTCGAACTGGGAGACCCGGGACTACGCGGTCAGTTCCTATAAGATACATTGGTCCCCTGCGAGGTGTTCGTGCCTCCTACGGCGTCGTTTGGGGGCTGGTTTGGGTTTTCACCATTTAACGGGTTGTTTCAAGTCTAAGTGTGATTTTTGCAAATTATCGTCATACTCTCAAACCAGGAGACCCGGGACTAAGCGCTTAGTTCTTACAAGTTACATTGGCCCCGTGTGAGGTGTCTGTGCCTCCTACGGGGTCATTTGGGGGCTGGTTTGGGTTTTCACCCTTTAATGGGCTATTTTTAAGTCTAAGTGTGATTTTTGCAAATTATCATCACACTCTCAAACCGGGAGACCCGGGACTACGCGGTCAGTTCCTACAAGTTACATTGGTCCTGTGCGAGGTGTTCGTGCCTCCTACGGGGTCGTTTGGGGGCTGGTTTGGTTTTTCACCCTTTAATGGCCTGTTTTCAATTCTAAGTGTGATTTTTGGAAATTATCATCACACTCTCAAACCGGGAGACATGGGACTCCGCGATCAGTTGCTACAAGTTACATTGGTCCCGTGCGAGGTGTTCGTGCCTCCTATGGGGTCGTTTGGGTTTTCACCCTTTAACGGTCTGTTTTCAAGACTAAGTGTGATTTTTGCAAATTATCATCATACTCTCAAACTGGGAGACTCGAGACAACGCGGTCAGTTCCTACAAGTTACAATGGTCCCATGCGAGGTGTTCGTGCCTCCTACGAGGTCGTTTGGAGGCTTGTTTGGGTTTTCACCCTTTAACGGCCTGTTTTCAAGTCTAAATGTGATTTTTGAAAATTATCATCATACTCTCGAACCGGGAGACCCGGGACTACGTGGTCAGTTCCTACAAGTTACATTGGTCCCGTGCGAGGTGTTCGTGCCTCCTACGGGATCGTTTGGGGGATGGTTTGGGTTTTCACCCTTTAATGGCTTGTTTTTAATTCTAAGTGTGATTTTGCAAATTATCGTCATACTCTTAATCCGGGAGACCCGGGACTACGCGGTCAGTTCCTACAAGTTTCATTGGTCCTGTGCGAGGTGTTCGTGCCTCATACGGGGTCGTTTGGGGGCTGGTTTGGTTTTTCACCCTTTAACGGTCTGTTTTCAAGACTAAATGTGATTTTTGCAAATTATCATCATACTCTCGAACCGGGAGACCCAGGACTACGCGGTCAGTTCCAAAAAGTTACATTGGTCCCGTGCGAGGTGTTCGTGCCTCCCGCGAGGTCGTTTGGGGGCTGGTTTGAGTTTTCACCCTTTAACGAGATGTTTTCAAGTCTAAGTGTAATTTTTGCAAATTATCGTAATACTCTTGAACCGAGAGACCCGAGACTACGCGGTCCGTTCCAACAAGTTACAATGGTCCCATAAGAGGTGTTTGTGCCTCCTACGGGGGAGCTGGTTTGAGTTTTCAGCCTTTAACGACCAGCTTTCAAGTCTAAGTGTGATCTTTACAAATTATCGTCATACCCTCGAATCGGGAGACCCGGGAATACGCGGTTAGTACCTAAAAATTACATTGGTCCCGTGCGAGGTGTTCGTGCCTCCTACGGGGACGTTTGGGGGCTGGTTTGGGATTTCAACCTTTAACGGGTTATTTTCAAGTCTAAGTGTGATTTTTGCAAATTATCATCATACACTCCAACCGAGAGACCCGGGACTACGCGGTCAGTTCCTACAAGTTATATTGGTCCCGTGAGAGGTGTTCATGCCTCCTACGGGGTCGTTTGGGGGTTGGTTTGGGTTTTCACCCTTTAACGGGCTGTTTTCAAGTCTATGTGTGATTTTTGCAAATTATCATCATACTCTCCAACCGAGAGACCCAGTACTACGCGGTCAGTTCCTAAAAATTAGATTGGTCCCGTGCGAGGGGTTCGTGCCACCTACGGGGTCATTTGGGGGCTGGTTTGGGATTTCCACCTTCAACGGGATGTTTTCAAGTCTGCAGTGTGATTTTTGAAAATTATCATCATACGCTCGAACTGGGATACCCGGGACTACGCGATCAGTTCCAACAAGTTACATTGGACCCATGCGAGGTGTACGTGCCTCCTACAGGGTCGTTTGGGAGCTGGTTTGAGTTTTCACCCTTTAACGACCTATTTTCAAGTCTAAGTGTGATCTTTGCAAATTATTGTCATACCCTAGAATCGGGAGACCCGAGACTACGCGATCAGTTCCCACAAGTTACATTGGTCCCGTTCGAGGTGTTCGTGCCTCCTACGGGGTCGTTTGGGGGCTGGTTTGGATTTTCACCCTTTAACGGGCAGTTTTCAAGTCTAAGTGTGATTTTTGCAAATTATAGTCATACTCTCGAACAAGGAGACCCGAGACTACTCGACAAGTTCCTACAAGTTACATTGGTCCCGTGCGAGGTGTTCGTGCCTCCTACGGGGTCGTTTGGTTGCTGGTTTGGGTTTTCACCCTTTAACGGCCTGTTTTCAAGTCTAAGTGTGATTTTTGCAAATTATCATCATACTCTCAAATCGGGAGACCCGAGACTACCGGGTCAGTTTCTACAACTTCCATTGGTCCCGTGCGATTTGTTTGTGCCTCCTACGGGGTCGTTTGGAGGCTAGTTTGAGTTCTCACCCTTTAACAGCCTGTTTTCAAGTCTAGGTGTGATTTTTGCAAATTATTATCATACTCTCAAACCGGGAGACCTAGGACTATGCGGTCAATGCCGATATTTTACATTGGTCCCGTGCGAGGTGTTCGTGCCTCATACGGGGTCGTTTGGGGGCTGGTTTGGGTTTTCACCCTTTAACGTCCTGTTTTCAAGTCTATGTGTGATTTTTGCAAATAATCGTCATACTTTCCAACCGGGAGACCCGAGACTACGCGGTCAGTTCCTACAAGTTACATTGGTCCCGTGCGAGGTGTTCGTGCCTCCTACGGGGTCGTTTGGAGGAAGGTTTGAGTTTTCACCCTTTAACGGCCGGTTTTCAAGTCTAAGTGTGATTTTTGCAAATTATCATCATACTCTCGAACCGGGAGTCCCGGGACTACGCGATCAGTTCCTACAAGATACATTGGTCCCGTGCGAGGGGTTTGTGCCTCCTACGGCGTCATTTGGGGGTTGGTTTGGGTTTTCAACCTTTAACGGACTGCTTTCAAGTCAAAGTGTGATTTTTGCAAATTATCGTCATACTCTCCAACCGGGAGACCCGGGACTACGCAGTCAGTTCGTATAAGTTACATTGGTCCCGTGCGAGGTGTTCGTGCCTCCTACGGGGTCGTTTGGGGGCTGGTTTGGGTTTTCACCCTTTAACGGGCTGTTTTCAAGTCTTAAGTATGATTTTTGCAAATTATCGTCATACTCTCGAACCGGGAGAACTGGGACTACGCGATCAGTTCCTACAAGTTACATTATACCCGTGCGAGGTGTTCGTGCCTCCTACGGGGTCATTTGGGAGCTGGTTTGAGTTTTCACCCTTTAACGATCTGTTTTCAAGTCTATGTGTGATTTTTGCAAATTATCGCTATACTCTCGAACCGGGAGACCCGGGACTACGCGGTCAGTTCCTAAAAGTTACATTAGTCTTGGGCGAGGTGTTCGTGCCTCCTACGGGGTTATTTTGGGGCTGGTTTGGGTTTTCACCCTTTAACGGCCTGTTTTCAAGTCTAAGTGTGATTTTTGCAAATAATCGTCATACTCTCGAACTGGGAGACCTGGGACTAACGTGGTCAGTTCCTACAAGTTACATTGGTCCCCTACGAGGTGTTCGTGCCTCCTACGGGGTCGTTTGGGGGTTGGTTTGGGTTTTCACCTTTTAACGGCCTGTTTTCAAGTCTAAGTGGGATTTTTGCAAATTATTATCATACTCTCAAACCGGGAGACCCGGGACAACGCGGTCAATTCCTATAAGTTACATTGGTCTCATGCAAGGTGTTCGTGCCTCCTACGGGGTCGTTTGGTAGCTGGTTTGAGTTTTCACCCTTTAACGGCCTATTTTCAAGTCTAAGTGTGATTTTTGCAAATTATCGGCATACTCTCTAACTGGAAGACCCGAGACTACGCGGTCAGTTCCCACAAGTTACATTGGTCCCGTGCGAGGTGTTTGTGCCTCTTACGGGGTCGTTTGGGGGCTGGTTTAGGTTTTCACCCTTTAACGGTCAGTTTTCAACTCTAAGTGTGATTTTTGCAAATTATCGTCATACTCTCGAACAAGGAGACCCGAGACTACGCGGTCAGTTCCTACAAGTTACATTGGTCCCGTGCAAGGTGTTCGTGCCTCCTACGGGGTCGTTTGGGGGTCGGTTTGGGTTTTCACCCTTTAATGGCCTGTTTTCAAGTCTAAGTGTGATTTTTGCAAATTATCATCATACTTTCGAACCGGGAGACCCGGGACTATGCGGTTAGTTCCTTCAAGTTACATTGGTCCCGTGTGAGGTGTCCGTGCCTCCTACGGGGTCGTTTTGAGGAAGGTTTGAGTTTTCACCCTTTAACGGCTTCTTTTCAAGTCTAAGTGTGACTTTTTCAAATTATCGTCATACTTTCGAACCGGGAGACCCGAGACTAAGCGGTCAGTTCCTATAAGATACATTGGTCCCGTACGAGGGATTTTTGCCTCCTACGGCATCATTTGGGGGCTGGTTTGGGTTTTAAACCTTTAACGGGCTGCTTTCAAGTCAAAGTGTGATTTTTGCAAATTATCGTCATACTCTCGAATCGGGAGACCTGGGACTACGCGATCAGTTCCTACAAGTTACATTGGACCCGTGCGAGGTGTTCGTGCCACCTACGAGGTCGTTTGGGAGCTGGTTTGAATTTTCACCCTTTAACGGTCTGTTTTCAAGTCTATGTGTGATTTTTTCAAATTGTCATCATACTCTCGAACCGGGAGACCCGGGACTACGCGGTTAGTTCCTACAAGTTATATTGGTCCCGTACAAGGTGTTCGTGCCTCCTACGGCATCGTTTGGGGCCTGGTTTGGGTTTTCACCCTTTAATGGGCTATTTTTAAGTCTAAGTGTGATTTTTGCAAATTATCATCACACTCTCGAACCGGGAGACCCGGGACTACGCGGTCAGTTCCTACAAGTTACATTGGTCCCGTGCGAGGTGTTCGTGCCTCCTACGGGGTCGTTTGGGGGCTGGTGTGGGTTTTCAACCTTTAATGGCCTGTTTTAAATTCTAAGTGTGATTTTTGGAAATTACCATCATACTCTCAAACCGCGAGACCCGGGACTACGCGATCAGTTCCTACAAGTTACATTGGTCCCGTGCGACGTGTTCGTGCCTCCTATGGGGTCGTTTGGGTTTTCACCCTTCAACGGTCTGTTTTCAAGACTAAGTGTGATTTTGGCTAATTATCATCATACTCTCAAACCGGGAGACTCGAGACTACGCGGTCAGTTCCTACAAGTTACATTGGTCCCATGCGAGGTGTTCGTACCTCCTACGAGGTCGTTTGGGGGCTTGTTTGGGTTTTCACCCTTTAACGGCCTGTTTTCAAGTCTAAGTGTGATTTTTGAAAATTATCATCATACTCTCGAACCGGGAGACCCAAGACTACGTGGCAGTTCCTACAAGTTACATTGGCCCATACGAGGTGTTCGTGCCTCCTACGGGATCGTTTGGGGGATGGTTTGGGTTTTCACCCTTTAATGGCTTGTTTTTAATTCTAAGTGTGATTTTGCAAATTATCGTCATACTCTCAATCCGGGAGACCTGGGACTACGCGGTCAGTTCCTACAAGTTACATTTGTCCCGTGCGAGGTGTTCGTGCCTCATACGGGGTCGTTTGGGGGCTGGTTTTGTTTTTCACCCTTTAACGGTCTGTTTTCAAGACTAAATGTTATTTTTGCATATTATCATCATACTCTCGAACCGAGAGACCCGAGACTACGCGGTCAGTTCCAAAAAGTTACATTGGTCCCGTGCGAGGTGTTCGTGCCTCCCGCGAGGTCGTTTGGGGGCTGGTTTGAGTTTTCACCCGTTAACAAGATGTTTTCAAGTCTAAGTGTAATTTTTGCAAATTATCTTCATACTCTCGAACCGAGAGACCCGAGACTACGCGGTCAGTTCCAACAAGTTACAATGGTCCCATGCGAGGGGTTCGTGCCTCCTACGGGGGAGCTGGTTTGAGTTTTCACCCTTTAACGACCTATTTTCAAGTCTAAGTGTGATCTTTGCAAATTATCATCATACCCTCGAATCGGGAGACCCGGGAATATGCGGTCAGTACCTAAAAATTACATTGGTCCCGTGCGAGGTGTTCGTGCCTCCTACGGGGACGTTTGGGGGCTGGTTTTGGGATTTCAACCTTTAACGGGTTATTTTCAAGTCTAAGTGTGATTTTTGCACTCCAACCGAGAGACCCGGGACTACGCGGTCAGTTCCTATAAGTTATATTGGTCCCGTGAGAGGTGTTCATGCCTCCTACGGGGTCGTTTGGGGGTTGGTTTGGGTTTTCACCCTTTAACGGGCTGTTTTCAAGTCTATGTGTGATTTTTGAAAATTATCATCATACTCTCCAACCGAGAGACCCGGTACTACGTGGTCAGTTCCTAAAAATTAGATTGGTCCCGTGCGAGGGATTCGTGCCACCTACGGGGTCGTTTGGGGGCTGGTTTGGGATTTCCTCCTTCAACAGGATGTTTTCAAGTCTGCAGTGTGATTTTTAAAAATTATCATCATACTCTCGAACCGGGACTACGCGATCAGATCCAACAAGTTACATTGAACCCGTGCGAGGTGTACGTGCCTCCTACAGGGTCGTTTGGGAGCTAGTTTGAGTTTTCACCCTTTAACGACCTATTTTCAAGTCTAAGTGTGATCTTTGCAAATTATCGTCATACTCTCCAACCGAGAGACCCGAGACTACGCGGTCAGTTCCTACAAGTTACATTGGTTCCGAGCGAGGTGTTCATGCCTCCTACGGGGTCGTTTGGGGGTTGGTTTGGGTTTTCACCCTTTAACGTCCTGTTTTCAAGTCTAAGTGTGATTTTTGCAAATTATCGTCATACTCTCAAACCGGGATACCCGAGACTACACGGTCAGTTCCTACAAGTTACATTGGTTCCGTGGGAGGTGTTCGTTCCTCCTACGGGGTCATTTGGGAGATAGTTTAGGTTTTAAACCTTTAACGGCCTGTTTTCAAGTCTAAGTGTGATTTTTGCAAATTATCATCATACTCTCAAACCGGGAGACTCAAGACTACGCGGTCAGTTCCTACAAGTTACATTGGTCCCATGCGAGGTGTTCGTGCCTCCTACGGGGTCGTTTGGGGGCTGGTTTGGATTTTCACCCTTTAACGGGATGTTTAAAGTCCAATTGTGATTTTTGCAAATTATTGTCATACACTCCAACCGGGAGACCCGGGACTACGCGGTCAGTTCCTACAAGTTACATTGTTTCCGTGCGAGGTGTTCGTGCCTCCTACGGGGTCGTTTGGGGGTTGGTTTGGGTTTTCACCCTTTAAGGGGCTATTTTCAAGTCTATGTTTGATTTTTTCAAATTATCATCATACTCTCCAACCGAGATACCCTGGACTACGCGATCAGTTCCTAAAAATTACATTGGTCCCGTGCGAGGTGTTCGTGCCTCCTTTGGGGTCGTTTGGGGGCTGGTTTGGGATTTCACCCTTTAACGGGTTGTTTTCAAGTTTAAGTGTGATTTTTGCAAATTATCATCATACTCTCAAACTGGGAGACTCAAGACTACGTGGTCAGTTCCTACAAGTTACATTGGTCCCGTGCGAGGTGTTCGTGCCTCCTACGGGGTCGTTTGGGGGTTGGTTTGGGTTTTGACACTTTAACAGGCGGTTTTCAAGTCCGCACTGTGATTTTTGCAAACTATCATCATACTCTTGAACCGGGAGATCCGGGACTACGCGATCAGTTCCTAAAAATTACATTGGACCCGTGCGAGGTGTTCTTGCCTCCTACAGGGTTGCTTGGGAGCTGGTTTGAGTTTTCACCCTTTAACGGCCTATTTTCAAGTCTAAGTGTGATCTTTGCAAATTATCATCATACCCTCGAACCGAGAGACCCAGGACTACGCGGAGATTTCCTACTAGTTACATTGGTCCCGTGCGAGGTGTTCGTGCCTCCTACGGGGTCGTTTGGGGGCTGGTTTGGGTTTTCACCCTTTAACGGGTTGTTTCAATTCTAAGTGTGATTTTTGAAAATTATCATCATTCTCTCAAACCGGAAGACCTGGGACTACGCGATCAATTCCTACAAGTTACATTGGTCCCGTGCGAGGTGTTCGTGCCTCCTATGGGGTCATTTGGGGGATAGTTTGGTTTTTAACACTTTAATGGCCTGTTTTTAATTCTAAGTGTGATTTTTGCAAAATATCATCATACTCTCAAACCGGGAGACCCGGGACTACGCGGTCAGTTCCTACATGTTAGATTTGTCTCGTGCGAGGTGTTCGTGCCTCCTATGGGGTCGTTTGGGGGTTGGCTTGGGTTTTCACCCTTTAACGGGCTGTCTTCAAGTCTAAGTGTGATTTTTGAAAATTATAGCCATACTCTCGAACCGAGAGACCCGGGACTACGCAGTTAGTTCCTACAAGTTACATTTGTCCCGTACGAGGTGTTCGTGCCTCCTACGGGGTCGTTTGGGGGCTGATTTGGGTTTTCACCCTTTAACGGCCTGCTTCAAGTCTAAGTGTGCTTTTTGAAAATTATCATCATACTCTCGAACCGGGAGACCCGGGACTACGCGGTCAGTTCATACCAGTTACATTGGTCCCGTACGAGGTGTTCGTGCCTCCTACGGGGTCGTTTTGGGCCTAGTGTGGGTTTTCACCCTTTAATGGCCTATTTTCAATTATAAGTGTGATTTTTTCAAATTATCGTCATACTCTCAAACTGAGAGACCCGGGACTACGGGGTCAGTTCCTACATGTTACATTGGTCCCGTACGAGGTGTTCGTGCCTCCTATTTGGTCGTTTGGGCCCTAGTTTGGGTTTTCACCCATTAACGGTCTGTTTTCAAGACTAAGTGTGATTTTTGAAAAATATCATCATACTCTCGAACCGAGAGACCCGGGACTATCCGGTCAGTTCCAACAAGTTACATTGGTCCCGTGCGAGGTGTTTGTGACTCCCGCGAGGTCGTTTCGGTGTTGGTTTGAGTTTTCACCCTTTATTGAGATGTTTTCAAGTCTAAGTGTAATTTTTGCAAATTATCGTCATACTCTCGAACTGGGAGACCCGAGACTATGCGGTCAGTTCCAACAAGTTACATTGGTCCCGTGCGAGGTGTTTGTGCCTCCTATGGGGGAGATGGTTTGAGTTTTCACCCTTTAACGGCCTGTTTTGAAGTTTAAATGTGCTCTTCGCAAATTATCGACATACCCTCGAATCGGGAGACCCGGGACTACGCGGACAGTTCCTACAAGTTACATTAGTCCCGTGCGAGGTGTTTGTGCCTCCTACGGGGTCGTTTGGGGGTTGGTTTGGGTTTTCACCCCTTAACGGGATATTTTCATGTCTATGTGTGATTTTTGCAAATTATCATCATACTCTCCAACCGAGAGACCCGTGACTACGCGGTCAGTTCCTACAAGTTACATTGATTTCGTGCGAGGTGTTCATGCCTCCTACGGGTTCGTTTGGGGTTGGTTTGGGTTTTCACCCTTTAACCGCCTGTTTTCAAGTCTAAGTGTGATCTTGGCAAATTATCATCATACCCTCGAACCAGGAGACCCGGGAGTACGCGGTCAGTACCTACAAGTTACATTGGTCCCGTGTGAGGTGTTCGTGCCTCCTACGGGGTTGTTTGGGGGCTGGTTTGGATTTTCACCCTTTAACGGGTTGTTTAGAGTCTCAGTGTGATTTTTTCAAATTATCATCATACACTCCAACCGGGAGACTCGGGACTACGCGGTTAGTTCCTACAAGTTACATTGGTCCCGTGCGAGGTGTTCGTGCCTCCTACGGGGTCGTTTGGGCCCTGGTTTGGGTTTTCTCCCTTTAACGGGATGTTTTCAAGTCTAAGTGTGATCTTTGAAAATTATCATCATACCCTCGAACCGAGAGACCCGGGAGTACGCGGTCAATACCTACAAGTTACATTGGTCCCGTGCGAGGTGTTCGTGCCTTCAACGGGGTCGTTTGGGGGCTGGTTTGGATTTTCACCCTTTAACGGGTTGTTTAGAGTCTCAGTGTGATTTTTTCAAATTATCATCACACACTCCAACCAGGAGACTCGGGACTACGCGGTCAGTTCCTACAAGTTACATTGGTCTCGTGCGAGGTGTTCGTGCCTCCTACGAGGTCGTTTGGGCCCTGGTTTGGGTTTTCTCCCTTTAACGGGATGTTTTCAAGTCTAAGTGTGATCTTTGCAAATTATCATCATACCCTCGAACCGAGAGACCCGGGAGTACGCGGTCAGTACCTACAAGTTACATTGGTCCCGTGCGATTTGTTCGTGCCTCCTACGGGGTCGTTTGGGGGCTGGTTTGGATTTTCACCCTTTAACGGGCTGTTTAGAGTCTCAGTGTGATTTTTGTAAATTTTCGTCATACACTCCAATCGGGAGACTCGGGACTACGCGGTCAGTTCCGACAAGTTACATTGGTCCTGTGCTAGGTGTTCTTGCCTCCTACGGGGTCGTTTGGGGGTTGGGTTGGGTTTTCACCCTTTAACGGGCTGTTTTCAAGTCTATGTGTGATTTTTGCAAATTATCATCATACTCTCCAACCTAGAGACCCGGGACTACGCGGTAAGTTCCAACAAGTTACATTGGTCCCGTGCGAGGTGTGCGTGCCTCCTGCGAGGTCGTTTCGTGGTTGGTTTGGGTTTTCACCCCTTAACGGACTGTTTTCAAGTCTATGTGTGATTTTTGCAAATTATCATCATACTCTCCAACCGAGAGACCCCGGACTACGCGGTCAGTTCTTACAAGTTACATTGGTTCCGTGCGAGGTGTTCATGCCTCCTACGGGGTCGTTTGGGGGTTGGTTTGGGTTTTCACCCTTTAACGGCCTGTTTTCAAGTCTAAGTGTGATTTTTGCAAATTATCATCATACCCTCAAATCGGGAGACCCGAGACTACATGGTCAGTACCTACAAGTTACATTGGTCCCGTGCGAGGTGTTCGTTCCTCCTATGGGGTCATTTGGGGGATAGTTTGGGTTTTAACCCTTTAACGGCCTGTTTTCAAGTCTAAGTGTGATTTTTGCAAATTATCATCATACTCTCAAATCGGGAGACTCGAGACTACGCGGTCAGTTCCTACAAGTTACATTGGTCTTGTGCGAGGTGTTCGTGCCTCCTACGGGGTCATTTGGGGGTTGGTTTGGGTTTTCACCCTTTAATGGCCTGTTTTTAAGTCTAATTGTGATTTTTTCAAATTATCGTCATACTCATGAACTGGGAGACCCGTTACTATGTGGTCAGTTCCTACAAGTTACATTGGTCCCGTGCGAGGTGTTCGTGCCTCCTACGGGATCGTTTGGGGCTGGTTTTGGTTTTCACCCTTTAATGGCCTGTTTTTAATTCTAATTGTAATTTTTGCAAATAATCGTCATACACTCAAACCAGGAGACCCGGGACTACGCGGTCAGTTCCTACATGTTACATTGGTCCCGTGCTAGGTGTTCGTGCCTCCTATGGGGTCGTTTGGGGGCTGGTTTGGGTTTTCACCCTTTAACGGGATGTTTTCAAGACTAAGTGTGATTTTTGCAAATTATCATCATAATCTCCAACCGAGAGACCCGGGACTACGCGGTCAGTTCCTACAAGTTACATTGGTTCTGTGCGAGGTTTTCATGCCTCCTACGGGGTCGTTTGGGCGTTAGTTTGGGTTTTCACCCTTTAACGGCCTATTTTTAGGTCTAAGTGTGATCTTTGCAAATTATCATCATTCCCTCGAGCCGGGAGACCCAAGAGTACGCGGTCAGTACCTACAAGTTACATTGGTCCCGTGCGAGGTGTTCGTGCCTCCTACGAGGTCGTTTGGGGGCTGGTTTGGATTTTTATCCTCTAACGGGCTATTTTGAGTCTCAGTGTGATTTTTGCAAATTATCATCATACACTCCAACCGGGAGACTCAGGACTACGCAGTCGGTTCCTACAAGTTACATTGGTCCCGTGCGAGGTGTCCGTTCCTCCTACGGGGTCATTTGGGGGTTGGTTTGGGTTTTCACCCTTTAATGGCCTGTGTTTCAAGTCTAAGTGTGATTTTTGCAAATTATCAACATACTCTCAAATCGGGAGACCCGGGACTACGTGGTCTGTTCTTACAAGTTACATTGGTCCCGTGCGAGGTGTTCATTCCTCGTATGGGGTCATTTGGGGGATAGTTTGGGTTTTAACACTTTAATGGCCTGTTTTTAATTCTAAGTGTGATTTTTGAAAATTATCGTCATACTCTCAAACGGGGAGACCCGGGACTACGGGGTCAGTTCTTACATGTTAGATTTGTCCCGTGCGAGGTGTTCGCGCCTCCTATGGGGTCGTTTGGGGGTTGGCTTGGGTTTTCACCCTTTAACGGGCTGTTTTCAAGTCTAAGTGTAATTTTTGCAAATTATCGTCATACTCTCGAACTGGGAGACCCGAGACTATGCGGTCAGTTCCAACAAGTTACATTGGTCCCGTGCGAGGTGTTCGTGCCTCCTACGGGGGAGATGGTTTGAGTTTTCACCCTTTAACGGCCTGTTTTGAAGTCTAAGTGTGCTCTTCGCAAATTATCGACATACCCTCGAATCGGGAGACCCGGGACTACGCGGACAGTTCCTACAAGTTACATTAGTCCCGTGCGAGGTGTTTGTGCCTCCTACGGGGTCGTTTGGGGGTTGGTTTGGGTTTTCACCCCTTAACGGGATATTTTCATGTCTATGTGTGATTTTTGCAAATTATCATCATACTCTCCAACCGAGAGACCCGTGACTACGCGGTCAGTTCCTACAAGTTACATTGCTTTCGTGCGAGGTGTTCATGCCTCCTACGGGTTCGTTTGGGGTTGGTTTGGGTTTTCACCCTTTAACCGCCTGTTTTCAAGTCTAAGTGTGATCTTGGCAAATTATCATCATACCCTCGAACCAGGAGACCCGGGACTCCGCGGTCAGTACCTACAAGTTACATTGGTCCCGTGCGAGGTGTTTGTGCCTCCCGTGAGGTCGTTTGGGGGTTGGTTTGAGTTTTCACCCTTTAACGAGATGTTTTCAAGTCTAAGTGTAATTTTTGCAAATTATCGTCATACTCTCAAACTGGGAGACCCGAGACTACGCGGTTAGTTCCAACAAGTTACATTGGTCCCGTGCGAGGTGTTCGTGCCTCCTACGGGGGAGTTGGTTTGAGTTTTCACCCTTTAACGACATGTTTTGAAGTCTAAGTGTGATCTTTGTAAATTATCGACATACCCTCGAACCGGGAGACCCGGTACTATGCGGACAGTTCCTACAAGTTACATTGGTCCCGTACGAGGTGTTTGTGCCTCTTACGGGGTCGTTTGGGGGTTGGTTCGAGTTTTCACCCCTTAACGGGCTATTTTCATGTCTATGTTTGATTTTTGCAAATTATCATCATACTCTACAACCGAGAGACCCAGGACTACGTGGTCAGTTCCTACAAGTTACATTGCTTCCGTGTGAGGTGTTCATGCCTCCTACGGGGTCGTTTGGGGGTCGATTTGGGTTTTCACCCTTTAACGGCCTGTTTTCAAGTCTAAGTGTGATCTTTGCAAATTACCATCATACCCTCGAACCAGGAGACCCGGGACTATGCGGTCAGTTCCAACAAGTTACATTGGTCCCATGCGAGGTGTTTGTGCCTCCCGCGAGGTCGTTTGGGGGTTGGTTTGGGTTTTCACCGCTTAATGGGTTGTTTTCAAGTATATGTGTGATTTTTACAAATTATCATCATACTCTCCAACCGAGAGACCCGGGACTACGCGGTCAGTTCCTATAAGTTACATTGGTTCCGTGTGAGGTGTTCATGCCTCCTACGGGGTCGTTTGGGGGTTAGTTTGAGTTTTCACCCTTTAATGGCCTATTTTCAGGTCTAAGTGTAATCTTTGCAAATTATCATCATACCCTCTAACCGGGAGACCCGGGAGTACGCGGTCAGTACCTACAAGTTACATTGGTCCCGTGCGAGGTGTTCGTGCCTCCTACGGGGTCGTTTGAGTGATGGTTTGGATTTTCACCCTTTAACGGGTTGTTTAGAGTCTCAGTGTGATTTTTGCAAATTATCGTCATACACTCCAATCGGGAGACTCGGGACTACGCGGTCAGTTCCTACAAGTTACATTGGTCCCGTGCGAGGTGTTCGTGCCTCCTACGGGGTCGTTTGGGGGTTGGTTTGGGTTTTCACCCTTTAACAGGCTGTTTTCAAGTCTATGTGTGATTTTTACAAATTATCGTCATACTCTCAAATCGGGAGACCCGAGACTACATGGTCAGTTCCTACAAGTTACATTGGTCCCGTGTGAGGTGTTCGTTCCTCCTATGGGGTCATTTGCGGGATAGTTTGGGTTTTAACCCTTTAACGGCCTATTTTCAAGTGTAAGTGTGATTTTTGCAAATTATCATCATACTCTAAAACCAGGAGACTCGAGACTACGCGGTCAGTTCCTACAAGTTACATTGGTCCCGTACGAGGTGTTCGTGCCTCCTACGGGATCATTTGGGGGTTGGTTTGGGTTTTCACCCTTTAACGGCCTGTTTTCAAGTCTAAGTGTGATTTTTGCAAATTATCATCATACTCTCAAATCGGGAGACCCGGGACTACGTGGTCAGTTCCTACAAGTTACATTGGTCCCGTGCGAGGTGTTCGTTCCTCCTATGGGGTCATTTGGGGGATAGTTTGGGTTTTAAGACTTTAACAGCCTGTTTTCAAGTCTAAGTGTGATTTTTGCAAATTATCATCATACTCTCAAATCGGGAGACTTGAGACTACGAGGTCAGTTCCTACAAGTTACATTGGTCCCGTGCGAGGTGTTCGTGCCTCCTACGGGGTCGTTTGGGGGCTGGTTTGGATTTTCACCCTTTAACGGCCTGTTTTCGAGTCTAAGTGTGATTTTTACAAATTATCGTCATACTCTCGAGCTGGGAGACCCGGGGCTACGTGGTCAGTTCCTACAAGTTACATTGGTCCTGTGCGAGGTGTTCGTGCCTCCTACGGGATCGTTTGGGGACTGGTTTGGGTTTTCAACCTTTAATGGCCTGTTTTCAATTCTAAGCGTGATTTTTGCAAATTATCGTCACACTCGCAAACCGGGAGACCCAGGACTACGTGGTCAGTTCCTACATGTTACAGTGATCCCGTTCGAGGTGTTCGTACCTCCTATGGGGTCGTTTGGGGGTTGGTTTGGGTTTTCACCCTTTGAATGTCTTTTTTCAAGACTAAGTGTGATTTTTGCAAATTATCATCATACTCTCCAACCGGGAGACCCGGGACTATGCGGTCAGTTCCAACAAGGTACATTGGTCCCGTGCGAGCTCTTTGTGCCTCCCGCGAGGTCGTTTGGGGGCTGGTTTGAGTTTTCACCCTTTAATGAGATGTTTTCAAGTCTAAGTGTAATTTTTGCAAATTATCATCATACTCTCGAACTGGGAGACCCGAGACTATGCGGTCAGTTCCAACAAGTTACATTGGTCCCGTTCGAGGTGTTTGTGTCTCCTACGGGGGAGCTGGTTTGAGTTTTCACCCTTTAATGTCCTGTTTTCAAGTCTAAGTGTGATCATTGTAAATTATCATCATACCCTCGAACCGGGAGACTCGGGAGTACGCGGTCAGTACCTAAAAGTTGCATTGGTCCCGTGGGAGGTGTTCGTGCCTCCTACGGGGTCGTTTGGGGGTTGGTTTGGGTTTTCACCCTTTAACGGCCTGTTTTCAAGTCTAAGTGTGATCTTTGCAAATTATCGTCATACCCTCGAACCGAGAGACCCGGGACTCCGCGGTCAGTACCTACAAGTTACATTGGTCCCGTGCGAGGTGTTCGTGCGTCCTACGGGGTCGTTTGGGGGCTGGTTTGGATTTTCACCCTTTTACGGGCTGTTTAGAGTCTCAGTGTGATTTTTGTAAATTATCGTCATACACTCCAACCGGGAGACTCGGGACTACGCGGTCCGTTACTACAAGTTACATTGGTCCCGTGCGAGGTGTTCGTGCCTCCTACGGGGCCGTTTGGGGGTTGGTTTGGGTTTTCACCATTTAACGGCTGTTTTCAAATCTATGTGTGATTTTTGCAAATTATCGTCATACTCTCCAACCGAGAGACCCGGGACTACGCGGTCAGTTCCAATAAGTTACATTGGTGCCGTACGAGGTGTTCGTGCCTCCCGCGAGGTCGTTTGGGGGTTGGTTTGGGTTTTCACCCCATAACGGGCTGTTTTCAAGTCTATGTGTGATTTTTGCAAATTATCATCATACTCTCCAACCGAGAGACACGGGACTACGCGGTCAGTTCCTACAAGTTACATTGGTTCCGTGCGAGGTGTTCATGCCTCTTACGGGGTCGTTTTGGGGTTGGTTTGGGTTTTCACCCTTTAACGGCCTGTTTTCAAGTCTAAGTGTGTTTTTTGCAAATTATCGTCATACTCTCAAACCGAGAGACCCGAGACTACATGGTCAGTTCCTACAAGTTACATTGGTCCCGTACGAGGTGTTCATTCCTCCTATGGGGTCATTTTGGGGGATAATTTGGGTTTTATCCCTATAACGGCCTGTTTTAAAGTCTAAGTGTGATTTTTGCAAATTATCATCATACTCTCAAACCGGGAGACTCGAGACTACGCGGTCAGTTCCTCTAAGTTACATTGGTCCCGTGCGAGGTGTTCATGCCTCCAACGGGGTCATTTGGGGGCTGGTTTGGCTTTTCACCCTTTAACGGTCTGTTGTCTAGTCTAAGTGTTATTTTTGCAAATTATCGTCATACTCTCGAATCGAGAGACCCGGGACTACGTGGTCAGTTCCTACAAGTTACATTGGTCCCATGCGAGGTGTTCGTGCCTCCTACGGGATTGTTTGGGGGTTGGTTTGGTTTTCACCCTTTGATGGCTTGTTTTCAATTCTAAGTGTGATTTTTGCAAATTATCATCATACTCTCAAACCGGCAGACCCGGGACTATGCGATCAGTTCTTACCAGTTACACTAGTTCCGTGCGAGGTGTTCGTGCCTCCTACGGGGTCGTTTGTGGGATGGTTTGGGTTTTCACACTTTAACGGGCGGTTTTCAAGTCTTAATTTGATTTTGGAAAATTATCATCATACCCTCGAACCGGGAGACCCGAGAGTACGCAGTCAGTACCTACAAGTTACATTGGTCTCGTACGAGGTGTTCGTGCCTTCAACGGGGTCGTTTGGGGGCTGGTTTGGATTTTCACCCTTTAACGGGCGGTTTAGAGTCATAGTGTGATTTTTGCAAATTATCGTCATACACTCGAACCGGGAGACCCAGGACTACGCGGTCAGTTCCTACAAGTTACATTGGCCCCGTACGAGGTGTTCGTGCCTCCTACGGGGGAGTTTGGGGGTTGGTTTGGGTTTTCAACCTTTAACGGTTTGTTTTCAAGTCTATGTGTGATTTTTGCAAATTATTGTCATACTCTCCAACCGAGAGACCCGGGACTACGCGGTCAGTTCCAACAAGTTACATTGGTCCCGTGCGAGGTGTTCGTGCCTCCTACAGGGGAGCTGGTTTGAGTTTTCACCCTTTAACGGCTTGTTTTCAAGTCTAAGTGTGATCTTTGCTAATTATCATCATACCCTCGAATCGAGAGACCCGGGACTACGCGATCAGTACCTACAAGTTACATTGGTCCCGTGCGAGGTGTTCGTGCCTCCCACGGGGTCGTTTGGGGGCTGGTTTGGATTTTCACCCTTTAACGGGCTATTTCAAGTCTAAGTGTGATTTTTGCAATTTATCATCATACTCTCGAACTAGGAGACCCGGGACTACGTGGTCAGTTCCTAAAAGGTACATTGGTCTCGTGCGAGGTGTTCGTGCCTCCTACCGGATCGTTTGGGGGCTGGTTTGGGTTTTCACCCTTTAATGTTTTGTTTTCAATTCTAAGTGTGATTTTTGTAAATTATCATCATACTCTCAAACCGGGAGACCCGGGACTACGCAATCAGTTCCTACAAGTTACATTGGTTCCGTGCGAGGTGTTCGTGCCTCCTACGGGGTCGTTTGGGGGTTGGTTTGTGTTTTCACCCTTTAACGGGCAGTTTTCAAGTCTTAAGTGTGATTTTGGCGAATTATTGTCATACCCTCGAACCGGGAGACCCGGGAGTACGCAGTCAGTACCAAAATGTTACATTGGTCCCGTGCGAGGTGTTCGTGCCTCCTACGGGGTCGTTTGGGGGCTGGTTTGGATTTTCACCCTTTTACGGGCTGTTTAGAAGCTCAGTGCGATTTTTGCAAATTATCGTCATACACTCGAACCGGGAGACCCGGGACTACGCGGTCAGTTCCTACAAGTTACATTGGTCCCGTGCGAGGTGTTCGTGCCTCCTACGGGGTCGTTTGGTGGTTGGTTTGGGTTTTCACCCTTTAACGGTTTGTTTTCTAGTCTATTTGTGATTTTTGCAAATTATCTCTATACTCTCCAATCGAGAGACCCGGGACTACGCGATCAGTTCCAACAAGTTACATTGGTCCCGTGAGAGGTGTTCGTGCCTCCTACAGGGGAGCTGGTTAGAGTTTTCACCCTTTAACGGCTTGTTTTCAAGTCTAAGTGTGATCTTTGCAAATTATCATCATACTCTCCAACCGAGAGACCCGGGACAACGCTGTCAGTTCCTAAAAATTACATTTGTCTCGTGCGAGGTGTTCGAGCCTGCTACGGGGTCGTTTGGGGGATGGTTAGGGATTTCACCCTTTAACGGGCTGTTTTCAATTCTAAGTGTGATTTTTGTAAATTATCATCATACACTCCAACTGGGAGACCCGGGACTACGCGGTCAGTTCCTACAAGTTACATTGGTCCCGTGCAAGGTGTTCGTGCCTCCTACGGGGACGTTTGGAAGTTGGTTTGGGTTTTCACCCCTTAACGGGTTGTTTTCAAGTCTATGTGTGATTTTTCCAAATTATCATCATACTCTCCAACTAAGAGACCCGGGACTACGCGATCAGTTCCTACAAGTTACATTGGTTCCGTGTGAGATGTTCATGCCTCCTACGGGGTTGTTTGGGGGTTGGTTTCGGTTTTCACCCTTTAACGGCCTGTTTTCAAGTCTAAGTGTGATTTTTGCAAATTATCATCATACTCTCAAACCTGGAGACCCGAGACTACATGATCAGTTCCTATAAATTACATTGGTCCCGTGCGAGGTGTTCGTTCCTCCTACGAGGTCATTTGGGGGATAAATTGAGTTTTAACCCTTTAACGGCCTGTTTTCAAGTCTAAGTGTGATTTTTCCAAATTATCATCATACTCTCAAACTGGGAGACTCGAGACTACGCGATCAGTTCATACAAGTTACATTGATCCCATGCAAGGTGTTCATGCCTCCTACGGGGTCGTTTGGGGGCTGGTTTGGGTTTTCACCCTTTAACGGCCTGTTTTCAAGTCTAATTGTGATTTTTGCAAATTATCGTCATACTCTCGAACCGAGAGACCCGAGACTACGTAGTCAGTTCCTACAAGTTACATGGTCCCGTACGAGGTGTTCGTGCCTCCTACGGGATCATTTTGGGGTTGGTTTGGGTTTTCACCCTTTAATGGCATATGTTCAATTCTAAGTGTGATTTTTGCAAATTATCATCATACTCTCAAACCGGGAGACCCGGGACTACGCGGTTAGTTCCTACAAGTTACATTGGTCCCGTACGAGGTGTTCGTGCCTCCTACGCGGTCGTTTGGGGGCTGGTTTGGGTTTTCAACCTTTAACGGCCTATTGTCAAGACTAAGTGTGATTTTTGCAAATTATCATCATACTCTCGAACCAGGAGACCCGGGACTACGCGGTCAATTCCAACAAGTTACATTGGTCCCGTGCGAGGTGTTTGGGCCTCCCGCGAGGTCGTTTGGGGGCTGGTTTGAGTTTTCACCCTTTAACGAGATGTTTTCAAGTCTAAGCGTAATTTTTGCAAATTATCATCATACTCTCAAATCGGGAGACCCGAGACTACGTGGTCAGTTCCAACAAGTTACATTGGTCCCGTGCGAGGTGTTCGTGCCTCCTACGGGGTCGTTTGGGGGTTTGTTTGGGTTTTCACCTTTTAACGGGCTTTTTTCAAGTCAAAGTGTTTTTTTTGCAAATTATTGTCATACTCTTGAATCGAGATACCCGAGACTACGCGGTCAGTTCCAATAAGTTACATTGGTCCCGTGCGAGGAGTTCGTGCCTCCTACGGGCGAGCTGGTTTTAGTTTTCACCCTTTAACGACCTATCTTCAAGTCTATGTGTGATTTTTGCAAATTATCGTCATACTCTCCAACCGAGAGACCCGGGACTACGCTGTCAGTTCCTAAAAATTACATTGGTCCCGTGCGAGGTGTTCGTGCCTGCTACGGGGTCGTTTGGGGGTTGGTTTGGGATTTCACCCTTTAATGGGCTATTTTCAAGTCTAAGTGTGATTTTTGCAAATTATCATAGTACTCTCAAACCAGGAGACCCGGGACTACGCGATCAGTTCCTACAAGTTACATTTGTCCCATGCGAGGTGTTCGTGCCTCCTGCGTGGTCATTTGGGGGCTGGGTCTGGTTTTCACCCTTTAACGGGTTGTTTGCATGTCTGAAGTGTGAATTTTGCAAATTATCATCATACTCTCAAACCGGGAGACCCGGGACTACGCGGTCAGTTCCTATAAGTTACATTGGACCCTTGCTAGTTGTTCGTGCCTCCTACAAGGTCGTTTGGGAACTGGTTTGAGTTTTCCCCCTTTAACGGCCTATTTTCAAGTCTAAGTGTGATCTTTGCAAATTATCTTCATACCCTCAAACCGGGAGACCCGAGACTACGGGGACAGTTCCTACAAGTTACATTGGTCCCGTCCGAGGTGTTCGTGCCTCCTATGGAGTCGTTTGGGGGCTGGTTTGGGTTATCACCCTTTAACGGGCTCTTTCAAGTCTAAGTGTGATTTTTGAAAATTATCATCGTTCTCTCAAACCGGGAGACCCGTGGCTATGCCATTAGTTCCTACGAGTTGCATTGGTCCCGTGCGAGGTGTTCCTGTCTCCTATAGGGTCGTTCGGGGGCTGGTTTGGTTTTCACCCTTTAATGGGCTATTTTCAAGTCTAAGTGTGATTTTTGCATATTATCGCCATACTCTTGACCCGAGCCTATGCGGTTAGTTCCTACAAGTTACATTTGTCCCGTACGTGGTGTTCGTACATCCTACGGGGTCGTTTGGGGGCTGATTTGGGTTTTCACCCTTTAACGGCTCCTTTCAAGTCTCAGTGTGATTTTTGCAAATTATCATCATACTCTCAAACCGGGAGACCCGAGACTACGCGTTCAGTTCCTATAACTTACATTGTTCCCGTGCGAGGTGTTTGTGCCTCTTATGTGGTCGTTTGGGGGCTGGTTTAGGTTTTCACCCATTAACGGCCTGTTTTCAAGTCTAAGTTTTATTTTTGCAAATTGTCATCATACTCTCGAACCGGGAGACCCGGGACTACACGGTCAGTTCCTACAAGTTACATTGGTCCCATGCGAGGTGTTCGTGCCTCCTACGGGGTCGTTTGGGGGCTGGTTTGGGTTTTCACCCTTTATCGGCCTGTTTCCAAGTCTAAGTGTCATTTTTTCAAATTAGCGTCATACTCTCAAACCGGGAGACCCGAGACTACGCGGTCAGTTCCTACAAGTTACACTGGTCCCATGCGAGGTGTTCGTGCCTCCTACGGGGTCGTTTGGGGGCTGGGTTGGGTTTTCACCCTTTAACGGCCTGTTTTCAAGTCTAAGTGTGATTTTTGCAAATTATCATCATAATCTCAAACTAGGATACCCGAGACAACGCGGTCAGTTCCTACAAGTTCTAATGGTCCCATGCGAGGTGTTCGTGCCTCCTACAGGGTCATTTGGAGGATAGTTTGAGTTCTCACCCTTTAACGGCCTATTTTCAAGTCTATGTGTGATTTTTGCAAATTATCATCATACTCTCGAACTGGGAGAGTCGGGACTGTGCGGTCAATTCCTACAAGTTACATTGGTCCCGTGAGAGGTGTTCATTCAACCTACGGGGTCGTTTGGGGGTTGGTTTGGGTTTTCACCCTTTAGCGGCCTGGTTTCAATTCTAAGAGTGAATTTTGCAAATTATCGTCGTACTCTCAAACTGGGAGAGCCGAAACTATACGATCAGTTCCTACAAGTTACATTGGTCCCGTGCGAGGTGTTTGTGCCTCGTACGGAGTCGTTTGGGGTCTAGTTTGTGGTTTTACCCTTTAACGACCTGTTTTCAAGTCTAAGTGTGATTTTTGCAAATTATCATCATACTCTCACACCGAGAGACCCGAGACTACGCGGTCAATTCCTAAAAGTTACATTGGTCTCGTGCGAGGTTTACGTGCCTCCTACAGGGTCGTTTGGGGTTTGTTTGGGTTTTCACCCTTTAACGGCCTATTTTCAATTCTTAGTGTGATTTTTGCAAATTATCATCATACTCTCAAACTGGGAGACCCGAGACTACGCGGTCAATTCCTACAAGTTACATTGGTCTCGTCCCAGGTGTTCGTGCCTCCTACGGGGTCGTTTGGGAGTTGGTTTGAGTTTTTTCCCTCTAACGGCCTGTTTTCAAGTCTAAGTGTGATCTTTGCAAATTATCGTCACACCCTCGAACCGGGAGACCCGGGACTACGCGGTCAATTCCAACAAGTTACATTTGTCCCGTACGAGGTGTTCGGGACTCCCGCGAGGTCGTTTGGGGGCTGGTTTGAGTTTTCACCCTTTAAGGAGATGTTTTCAAGTCTAAGTGTAATTTTTGTAAATTATCATCATACTCTCGAACCGGGAGACCCGAGACTACGTGGTCAGTTCCAACAAGTTACATTGGTCCTGTGCGAGGTGTTCGTGCCTCCTACGGGGTCGTTTGGGTTTTCACCCTTTAACGGGCTTTTTTCAAGTCAAAGTGTAATTTTTGCAACTTATCGTCATACTCTTGAACCGGGAGACCCGAGACTACGCGGTCAGTTCCAACAAGTAACATTGGTCCCGTGCGAGGAGTTCGTGCCTCCTACGGGGGAGCTGGTTTGAGTTTTCACCCTTTAACGACCTGTTTTCAAGTCTATGTGTGATTTTTGCAAATTATCATCATACTCTCCAACCGAGAGACCCGGGACTACGCTGTCGGTTCCAAAAAATTACATTGGTCCCGTGCGAGGTGTTCGTGCCTGCTACGGGGTCGTTTGGGGGCTGCTTTGGGATTTCACCCTTTAACGGGCTATTTTCAAGTCTAAGTGAGATTTTTGCAAATTATCATCATACTCTCAAACCAGGAGACCTGGGACTATGCGATCAGTTCCTACAAGTTACATTGGTCCCGTGCGAGGTGTTCGTGCCTCCTACGGGGTCATTTGGGGGCTAGTTTGGGTTTTCACCCTTTATCGGCCTGTTTCCAAGTCTAAGTGTGATTTTTGAAAAATATAATCATACTCTCAAACCGGGAGACCCGAGACTACGCGGTTAGTTCCTACAAGTTACATTGGTCCCGTACGAGGTGTTCGTGCCTCCTATGGGGTCGTTTGGGGGCTGGTTTGGGTTTTCACCCTTTAACGGGCTGTTTTTATGTCTAAGTGTGATTTTTGCAAATTATCATCATACTATCCAACCGGGAGACTCAGGACTACGCGATCAATTCCTACAAGTTACATTGGTCACGTGTGAGGTGTTCATGCCACCTATGGGGTCGTTTGTGGGTTGGTTTAGGGTTTCACCCTTTAGCGGCCTATTTTCAATTCTAAGTGTGATTTTTGGAAATTATCATCATACTCTCAAACCGGGAGAGCCGAGACTATACGGTCAGTTCCTACAAGTTACATAGGCCCCTGCGAGGTGTTCGTGCCTCCTACGGGGTCGTTTGGGGGCTAGTTTGGGTTTTTACCCTTTAACGGCCTGTTTTCAAGTTGAAGTGTGATTTTTGCAAATTATCGTTATACTCTCAAACCGGGAGACCCGAGACTACGCGGTCAGTTCCTACAAGTTACATTGGTCTCGTTCGAGGTGTACGTGCCTCCTACGGGGTCGTTTGGGGGCTAGTTTGGGGTTTCACCCTTTAACTGCCTATTTTCATTTCTTAGTGTGATTTTTGCAAATTATCATCATACTTTCAAATCGGGAGACCCGAGACTACGGGGTCAGTTCCAACAAGTTACATTGGTCTCGTGCGAGGTGTTCGTGCCTCCTACGGGGTCGTTTGGGGGCTTGTTTGGGTTTTCACCCTTTAATGGCCAGTTTTCAATTCTAAGTGTGATTTCTGAAAATTATCGTCATAATCTCAAATCGGGAGACCCGGGACTACGCGGTCAGTTCCTACAAATTGCATTGGTCCCGTGCGAGGTGTTCCTGCCTCCTACGGGGTCGTTTGGGGGCTGGTTTGGATTTTTACCCTTTAACGGACTGTTTCAAGTCTAAGTGTGATTTTTACAAACTATCATCATTCTCTCCAACCGGGAGACCCGGGACTATGCGATCAGTTCCTACAAGTTACATTGGTCCCGTGCGAGGTGTTCGTGCCTCCTACGGGGTCATTTGGGGGCTAGTTTGGGTTTTCACCCTTTATCGGCCTGTTTCCAAGTCTAAGTGTGATTTTTGAAAAATATAATCATACTCTCAAACCGGGAGACCCGAGACTACGCGGTTAGTTCCTACAAGTTACATTGGTCCCGTGCGAGGTGTTCGTGCCTCCTACGGGGTCGTTTGGGGGCTGGTTTGGGTTTTCACCCTTTAACGGGCTGTTTTTATGTCTAAGTGTGATTTTTGCAAATTATCGTCATACTATCCAACCGGGAGACTTGGGACTACGCGATCAATTCCTATAAGTTACATTGGTCCCGTGCGAGGTGTTCATGCCACCTACGGGGTCGTTTGTGGGTTGGTTTAGGGTTTCACCCTTTAGCGGCCTATTTTCAATTCTAAGTGTGATTTTTGGAAATTATCATCATACTCTCAAACCGGGAGAGCCGAGACTGTACGGTCAGTTCCTACAAGTTACATAGGTCCCGTACGAGGTGTTCATGCCTCCTACGGGGTCGTTTGGGGGCTAGTTTGGGTTTTTACCCTTTAACGGCCTGTTTTCAAGTTGAAGTGTGATTTTTGCAAATTATCGTTATACTCTCAAACCGGGAGAGCCGAGACTACACGGTCAGTTCCTACAAGTTACATTGGTCTCGTGCGAGGTGTACGTGCCTCCTACGGGGTCGTTTGGGGGCTAGTTTGGGGTTTCACCCTTTAACTGCCTATTTTCATTTCTTAGTGTTATTTTTGCAAATTATCATCATACTTTCAAACCGGGAGACCCGAGACTACGGGGTCAGTTCCAACAAGTTACATTGGTCTCGTGCGAGGTGTTCGTGCCTCCTACGGGGTCGTTTGGGGGCTGGTTTGGGTTTTCACCCTTTAATGTCCAGTTTTCAATTCTAAGTGTGATTTCTGAAAATTATCGTCATAATCTCAAATCTGGAGACCCGGGACTACGCGGTCAGTTCCTACAAGTTGCATTGGTCCCGTGCGAGGTGGTCCTGCCTCCTACGGGGTCGTTTGGGGGCTGGTTTGTATTTTTACCCTTTAACGGACTGTTTCAAGTCTAAGTGTGATTTTTATAAACTATCATCATTCTCTCCAACCGGGAGACCCGGGACTACGCGGTCAGTTCCCACAAGTTACATTGGTCCCGTGCGAGGTGTTCGTGCCTCCTACGGGGTCGTTTGGGGAATAGTTTGGGTTTTCACCCTTTAACGGGCTGCTTTCAAGTCTATGTGTAATTTTTGCTAATTATCATCATACTCTTGAACCGGGAGACCCGAGACTACGCGATAAGTAACTACAAGTTACATCGGTCCCGTGCGAGGTGTTCGTGACTCCTACGGGCTCGTTTGGAGGCTCGTTTGGATTTTCACCCTTTAACGACATGTTTTCAAGTCTAAGTGTGATCTTTGCAAATTATCATCATACTCTCGAACCGGGATTCTCGAGACTACGTGGTCAGTTCCTAAAAGTTACATTGGTCCCGTGCGAGGTGTTCGTGCCTCCTACAGGATCGTTTGGGGGCTGGTTTGGGTTTTCACCCTTTTATGGCTTGTTTTCAATTCTAAGTTTGATTTTTGAAAATTTTCGGCATACTCTCAAACCGGGAGACCCGGGACTACGCGATCAGTTCCTACAAGTAACATTGGTTCCGTGCGAGGTGTTCGTGCCTCCTACGGGGTCATTTGTGGGTTGGTTTGTGTTTTCACCCTTTAACGGGCGGTTTTCAAGTCTTAAGTGTGATTTTGGCAAATTATCGTCATACCCTCGAACCGGGAGACCCGGGAGTACGCAGTCAGTACCTCAATGTTACATTGGTCCCGTGCGAGGTGTTCGTGCCTCCTACGGGGTCATTTGGGGGCTGGTTTGGATTTTCACCCTTTATCGGGTTGTTTAGAGTCTCAGTGTGATTTTTACAAATTATCATCATACACTCAAACCTGGAGACCCGGGACTATGCGGTTAGTTCCTACAAGTTACATTGGTCCCGTGCGAGGTGTTCGTGCCCCTACTGGGGAGCTGGTTTGGGTTTTCACCCTTTAACGGCCTATTTTCAAGTCTAAGTGTGATTTTTGAAAATTATCGTCATACCCTAAAACCGGGAGACCCGAGACTACACGGTCAGTTCCTACAAGTTACATTGGTCCCGTGCGAGGTGTTCGTTCCTCCTACGGGGTCATTTGGGGGATAGTTTGGGTTTTAACCCTTTAACGGCCTGTTTTCAAGTTTAAGTGTGATTTTTGCAAATTATCATCATCCTCTCCAACCGAGAGACTCGAGACTACGCGATCAGTTCCTACAAGTTACATTGGTCCCGTGCGAGGTGTTCATGCCTCCAACGGGGTCATTTGGGGGCTGCTTTGGGTTTTCACCCACGGCCTGTTTTCAAGTCTAAGTGTGATTTCTGCAAATTATCATCATACTCTCGAACCGGGAGACCCGGGACTACGTGGTCAGTTCCTACAAGTTACATGGTCCCGTACGAGGTGTTCGTGCCTCCTACGGGATCATTTGGGGGCTGGTTTGGATTTTCACCCTTTAATGGCTTGTTTTCAATTCTAAGTGTGATTTTTTCAAATTTTCGTCATACTACCAAATCGGGAGACCCGGGACTACATGGCCAGTTCCTACAAGTTACATTGGTCCCCTGCGAGGTGTTCGTGCCTCCTACGGGGTCGTTTGGGGGCTGGTTTGGGTTTTCACCCTTTAACGGTCTATTTTCAAGACTAAGGCTGATTTTTGCAAATTATCATCATACTCTCGAACCGGGAGACCTGAGACTACGCGATCAATTCCAACAATTTACTTAGGTCCCGTGCGAGGTGTTCGTGCCTACCGCGAGGTCGTTTGGGGACTGGTTTGAGTTTTCACCCTTTATCGAGATGTTTTCAAGTCTAAGTGTAATTTTTGCAAATTGTCGTCATACTCTCGAACCGGGAGACCCGAGGCTACGCGGTCAGTTCCTACAAGTTACATTTGTCGTTTGTGAGGTGTTCGTGCCTTCTACAGGGTCGTTTGGGGGTTGGTTAGGGTTTTCACCCTTTAACGGGCTATTTTCAAGTTTAAGTGTAATTTTTGCAAATTATCATCTACTCTCCAACCGGGAGACACGAGACTACGCGGTCAGTTCCAACAAGTTACATTGGTCCCGTGCGAGGTGTTCGTGCCTCCTACGGGGTCGTTTGGGGGCTGGTTTGGGTTTTCACCCTTTAACGGGCTGTTTTCAAGTCTAAGTGTGATTTTTGCAAATTATCATCATACTCTCCAACCGGGAGACTCGGGACTACGCGGTCAATCCCTACAAGTTACATTGGTCCCGTGCGAGGTGTTCATGCCACCTACGGGGTCGTTTGTGGGTTGGTTTGGGGTTTCACCCTTTAGCGGCCTGTTTTTGATTCTAAGTGTGATTTTTGCAAAATATCATCATACTCTCAAACCGGGAGAGCCGAGACTATACGGTCAGTTCCTACAAGTTACATTGGTCCCGTGCGAGGTGTTCGTGCCTCCTACGGGGTCTTTGGGGGCTAGTTTGGGTTTTTACCCTTTAACGGCTTATTTTTAAGTCTAAGTGTGATTTTTGCAAATTATCGTTATACTCTCAAACCAGGAGAGCCGAGACTATACGGTCAGTTCCTACAAGTTACATTGGTCCCGTGCGAGGTGTTCGTTCCTCCTATGGGGTCATTTGGGGGACAGTTTGGGTTTTAAGACTTTAACAGCCTGTTTTCAAGTCTAAGTGTGATATTTGCAAATTATCTTCATACTCTCAAATCGGGAGACTTGAGACTACGAGGTCAGTTCCTACAAGTTACATTGGTCACGTGCGAGGTGTTCGTGCCTCCTACGGGGTCGTTTGGGGGCTGGTTTGGATTTTCACCCTTTAATGGACTGTTTTCGAGTTTAAGTGTGATTTTTACAAATTATCGTCATACTCTCGAACTGGGAGACCCGGGACTACGTGGTCAGTTCCTACAAGTTACATTTGTAGTGTGCGAGGTGTTCGTGCCTCCTACGGGATCGTTTGGGGACTGGTTTGGGTTTTCAACCTTTAATGGCCAATTTTCAATTCTAAGCGTGATTTTTGCAAATTATCGTCATACTCTCAAATCGGGAGACCCGGGACTACGCGGTTAGTTCCTACATGTTACAGTGATCCCGTGCGAGGTGTTCGTACCTCCTATGGGATCGTTTGGGGGTTGGTTTGGGTTTTCACCCTTTAAATGTCTTTTTTCAAGACTAAGTGTGATTTTTGCAAATTATCATCATACTCTCCAACAGGGAGACCCGGGACTATGCGGTCAGTTCCAACAAGTAACATTGGTCCCGTGCGAGGTGTTCGTGCCTCCTACGGGGTCGTTTGGGGGCTGGTTTGGGTTTTCACCCTTTAACGGGCTGTTTTCAAGTATAAGTGTGATTTTTGCAAATTATCGTCATACTCTCCAACCGGGAGACTCGGGACTACGCGGTCAGTTCCAACAAGTTACATTGGTCTCGTGCGAGGTGTTCGTGCCTCCTACGGGGTCGTTTTGGGGGCTGGTTTGGGTTTTCACCCTTTAACGGGCTGTTTTCAAGTCTAAGTGTGATTTTTGCAAATTATCATCATACTCTCCAACCGGGAGACTCGGGACTACGCGGTCAATCCCTACAAGTTACATTGGTCCCGTACGAGGTGTTCGTGCCTCCTACGGGGTCATTTGGGGGTTGGTTTGGGTTTTCACCCTTTAACGGCCTGTTTTCAAGTCTAAGTGTGATTTTTGCAAATTATCATCATACTCTCAAACCGGGAGAGCCGAGACTATACGGTCAGTTCCTACAAGTTACATTGGTCCCGTGCGAGGTGTTTGTTCCTCCTATGGGGTCATTTGGGGGATAGTTTGGGTTTTAAGACTTTAACAGCCTGTTTTCAAGTCTAAGTGTGATTTTTGCAAATTATCATCATACTCTCAAATCGGGAGACTTGAGACTACGAGGTCAGTTCCTACGAGTTACATTGGTCCCGTGCGAGGTGTTCGTGCCTCCTACGGGGTCGTTTGGGGGCTGGTTTGGATTTTCACCCTTTAACGGCCTGTTTTCGAGTCTAAGTGTGATTTTTACAAATTATCGTCATACTCTCGAACTGAGAGACCCGGGACTACGTGGTCAGTTCCTACAAGTTACATTGGTCCTGTGCGAGGTGTTCGTGCCTCCTACGGGATCATTTGGGGACTGGTTTGGGTTTTCAACCTTTAATGGCCTGTTTTCAATTCTAAGCGTGATTTTTGCAAATTATCGTCATACTCTCAAACCGGGAGACCCGGGACTACGCGGTCAGTTCCTACATGTTACAGTGATCCCGTGCGAGGTGTCCGTACCTCCTATGGGGTCGTTTGGGGGTTGGTTTGGGTTTTCACCCTTTAAATGTCTTTTTTCAAGACTAAGTGTGATTTTTGCAAATTATCATCATACTCTCCAACCGGGAGACCCGGGACTATGCGGTTAGTTCCAACAAGGTACATTGGTCCCGTGCGAGCTGTTTGTGCCTCCCGCGAGATCGTTTGGGGGCTGGTTTGAGTTTTCACCCTTTAATGATATGTTTTCAAGTCTAAGTGTAATTTTTGCAAATTATCGTCATACTCTCGAACTGGGAGACCCGAGACTATGCGGTCAGTTCCAACAAGTTACATTGGTCCCGTTCGAGGTGTTTGTGTCTCCTACGGGGGAGCTGGTTTGAGTTTTCACCCTTTAATGGCCTGTTTTCAAGTCTAAGTGTGATCATTGTAAATTATCATCATACCCTCGAACCGGGAGACTCGGGAGTACGCGGTCAGTACCTAAAAGTTGCATTGGTCCCGTGGGAGGTGTTCGTGCCTCCTACGGGGTCGTTTGGGGGTTGGTTTGGGTTTTCACCCTTTAACGGCCGGTTTTCAAGTCTAAGTGTGATCTTTGCAAATTATCGTCATACCCTCGAACCGAGAGACCCGGGACTCCGCGGTCAGTACCTACAAGTTACATTGGTCCCGTACGAGGTGTTCGTGCGTCCTAGGGGGTCGTTTGGGGGCTGGTTTGGATTTTCACCCTTTAACGGGCTGTTTAGAGTCTTAGTGCGATTTTTGTAAATTATCATCATACACTCAAACCGGGAGACTCGGGATTACGCGGTCCGTTCCAACAAGTTAGATTGGTCCCGTGCGAGGTGTTCGTGCCTCCTACGGGGCCGTTTGGGTGTTGGTTTGGGTTTCCACCATTTAACGGCTGTTTTAAAATCTATGTGTGATTTTTGCAAATTATCGTCATACTCTCCAACCGAGAGACCCGGGACTACGCGGTCAGTTCCAACAAGTTACATTGGTCCCGTACGAGGTGTTCGTGCCTCCCGCGAGGTCGTTTGGGGGTTGGTTTGGGTTTTCACCCCTTAACAGGCTGTTTTCAAGTCTATGTGTGATTTTTGCAAATTATCATCATACTCTCCAACCGAGAGACCCGGGACTACGCGGTCAGTTCCTACAAGTTACATTGGTTCCGTGCGAGGTGTTCATGCCTTCTACGGGGTCGTTTTGGGGTTGGTTTGGGTTTTCACCCTTTAACGGCCTGTTTTCAAGTCTAAGTGTGTTTTTTGCAAATTATCGTCATACTCTCAAACCGAGAGACCCGAGACTACATGGTCAGTTCCTACAAGTTAGATTGGTCCCGTGCGAGGTGTTCATTCCTCCTATGGGGTCATTTTGGGGGATAATTTGGGTTTTATCCCTTTAACGGCCTGTTTTAAAGTCTAAGTGTGATTATTGCAAATTATCATCATACTCTCAAACCGGGAGACTCGAGACTATGCGGTCAGTTCCTCTAAGTTACATTGGTCCCGTGCGAGGTGTTCATGCCTCCAACGGGGTCATTTGGGGGCTGGTTTGGGTTTTCACCCTTTAACGGCCTGTTGTCTAGTCTAAGTGTTATTTTTCCAAATTATCGTCATACTCTCGAATCGAGAGACCCGGGACTACGTGGTCAGTTCCTACAAGTTACATTGGTCCCATGCGAGGTGTTCGTGCCTCCTACGGGATCGTTTGGGGGTTGGTTTGGTTTTCACCCTTTGATGGCTTGTTTGCAATTCTAAGTGTGATTTTTGCAAATTATCATCATACTCTCAAACCGGCAGACCCGGGACTATGCGATCAGTTCCTACCAGTTACATTGGTTCCGTGCGAGGTGTTCGTGCCTCCTACGGGGTCGTTTGTGGGCTGGTTTGGGTTTTCACACTTTAACGGGCGGTTTTCAAGTCTTAATTTGATTTTGGAACATTATCATCATACCCTCGAACTGGGAGACCCGAGAGTACGCAGTCAGTACCTACAAGTTACATTGGTCTCGTACGAGGTGTTCGTGCCTTCAACGGGGTCGTTTGGGGGCTGGTTTGGATTTTCACCCTTTAACGGGCGGTTTAGAGTCACAGTGTGATTTTTGCAAATTATCGTCATACACTCGAACCGGGAGACCCAGGACTACGCGGTCAGTTCCTACAAGTTACATTGGCCCCGTACGAGGTATTCGTGCCTCCTACGGGGGAGTTTGGGGGTTGGTTTGGGTTTTCACCCTTTAACGGTTTGTTTTCATGTCTATGTGTGATTTTTGCAAATTATTGTCATACTCTCCAACCGAGAGACCCGGGACTACGCGGTCAGTTCCAACAAGTTACATTGGTCCCGTGCGAGGTGTTCATGCCTCCTACAAGGGAGCTGGTTTGAGTTTTCACCCTTTAACGGATTGTTTTCAAGTCTAAGTGTGATCTTTGCAAATTATCATCATACCCTCGAATCGGGAGACCCGAGACTACGCGATCAGTACCTACAAGTTACATTGGTCCCGTGCGAGGTGTTCGTGCCTCCCACGGGGTCGTTTGGGGGCTGGTTTGGATTTTCACCCTTTAATGGGCTATTTCAAGTCTAAGTGTGATTTTTGCAATTTATCATCATACTCTCGAACCAGGAGACCCGGGACTACGTGGTCAGTTCCTAAAAGGTACATTGGTCCCGTGTGAGGTGTTCGTGCCTCCTACGGGATCGTTTGGGGGCTGGTTTGGGTTTTCACCCTTTAATGTTTTGTTTTAAATTCTAAGTGTGATTTTTGTAAATTATCATCATACTCTCAAACCGGGAGACCCGGGACTACGCAATCAGTTCCTACAAGTTACATTGGTTCCGTGCGAGGTGTTCGTGCCTCCTATGGGGTCGTTTGGGGGTTGGTTTGTGGTTTCACCCTTTAACGGGCGGTTTTCAAGTCTTAAGTGTGATTTTGGCAAATTATCGTCATACCCTCGAACCGGGAGACCCGGGAGTACGCAGTCAGTACCTAAATATTACATTGGTCCCGTGCGAGGTGTTCGTGCCTCCTACGGGGTCGTTTGGGGGCTGGTTTGGATTTTCACCCTTTTACGGGCGGTTTAGAGTCTCAGTGCGATTTTTGCAAATTATCGCCATACACTCGAACCGGGAGACCCGGGACTACGTGGTCAGTTCCTACAAGTTAAATTGGACCCGTGCGAGGTATTCGTACCTCCTTCGGGGTTGTTTGGGGGCTGGTTTGGGTTTTCACCCTTTAACGGCCTGTTTTCCAGTCTAAGTGTGATTTTTACAAATTATCGTCATACTCTCGAACTAGGAGACCCGGGACTACGCAGTCAGTTCCAACAAGTTACATTGGTCCCGTGCGAGGTGTTCGTTCCTCCAACGGGGTCATTTGGGGGTTGGTTTGGGTTTTCACCCTTTAACGGGCTGTTTTCAAGTCTAAGTGTGATTTTTGCAAATTACCGTCATACTCAAAAATCAGGAGACCCGAGACTACTCGGTCAGTTCCTACAACTTGCATTCGTCCCGTGCGAGGTGTTCATGCCTCCTACGGGGTCGTTCGGAGGCTTGTTTGAGTTTCACCCTTTAACGGCCTATTTTTAACTCTAAGTGTGATTTTTGCAAATTATCATCATACTCTCGAACCGGGAGACCCGGGACTATGCGGTCAGTTCCTACAAGTTACATTGGTCCCGTTCGCGGTGTTCGTGCCTCCTACAGGGTCGTTTGGCGGCTAGTTTGGGTTTTCACCCTTTAAATGGGCTTTTCAATTCTAAGTATGATTTTTACAAATTATCATCATACTCTCCAACCGGGAGACCCAGGACTACGCGGTCAGTTCCTATAAGTTACATTGGTCCCGTGCGAGGTGTTCGTGCCTCCTATGGGGTCGTTTGGGGGGCTAGTTTGGGTTTTCACCCTTTAACGGGCTGCTTTCAAGTCTAAGTGTGATTTTTGCAAATTGTCGTCATACTCTCAAATCAGGACACCCGAGACTATGCGGTCAGTTCCTACAAGTTACATTGGTTCCGTGCGAGGTGTTCGTGCCTCCTACGGGGTCGTTTGGGGGTTGGTTTGTGGTTTCACCCAGTAACGGGCGGTTTTCAAGTCTTAAGTGTGGTTTTGGCAAATTATCGTCATACCCTCGAACCGGGAGACCCGGGAGTACGCAGTCAGTACCTAAATGTTACATTGGTCCCGTGCGAGGTGTTCATGCCTCCTACGGGGTCGTTTGGGGGCTGGTTTGGATTTTCACCCTTTTACGGGCGGTTTAGAGTCTCAGTGCGATTTTTGCAAATTATCGCCATACACTCGAACCGGGAGACCCGGGACTACGCGGTCAGTTCCTACAAGTTAAATTGGTCCCGTGCGAGGTATTCGTGCCTCCTTGGGGGTCGTTTGGGGGCTGGTTTGGGTTTTCACCCTTTAACGGCCTGTTTTCCTGTCTAAGTGTGATTTTTACAAATTATCGTCATACTCTCGAACTGGGAGACCCGGGACTACGCAGTCAGTTCGTACCAGTTACATTGGTCCCGTACGAGGTGTTCATGCCTCCTATGGGATCGTTTGGTGGCTGGTGTGGGTTTTCACCCTTTAATGGCTTATTTTCAATTCTAAGTGTGATTTTTGCAAAATATCGCCATACTCTCGAACCGAGAGACCCGGGACTATGCGGTTAGTTCCAACAAGTTACATTGGTCCCGTGCGAGGTGTTTGTGCCTCCCGCGAGGTCGTTTGGGGGTTGGTTTGAGTTTTCACCCTTTAACGAGATGTTTTCAAGTCTAAGTGTAATTTTTGCAAATTATCGTCATACTCTCAAACTGGGAGACCCGAGACTACGCGGTTAGTTCCAACAAGTTACATTGGTCCCGTGCGAGGTGTTCGTGCCTCCTACGGGGGAGTTGGTTTGAGTTTTCACCCTTTAACGACATGTTTTGAAGTCTAAGTGTGATCTTTGTAAATTATCGACATACCCTCGAACCGGGAGACCCGGTACTATGCGGACAGTTCCTAAAAGTTACATTGGTCCCGTACGAGGTGTTTGTGCCTCTTACGGGGTCGTTTGGGGGTTGGTTCGAGTTTTCACCCCTTAAAGGGCTATTTTCATGTCTATGTTTGATTTTTGCAAATTATCATCATACTCTACAACCGAGAGACCAGGGACTACGCGGTCAGTTCCTACAAGTTACATTGCTTCCGTGCGAGGTGTTCATGCCTCCTACGGGGTCGTTTGGGGGTCGGTTTGGGTTTTCACCCTTTAACGGCCTGTTTTCAAGTCTACGTGTGATCTTTGCAAATTACCATCATACCCTCGAACCAGGAGACCCGGGACTACGCGGTCAGTTCCAACAAGTTACATTGGTCCCATGCGAGGTGTTTGTACCTCCCGCGAGGTCGTTTGGGGGTTGGTTTGGGTTTTCACCCCTTAATGGGTTGTTTTCAAGTCTATGTGTGATTTTTACAAATTATCATCATACTCTCCAACCGAGAGACCCGGGACTACGCGGTCAGTGCCTATAAGTTACATTGGTTCCGTGTGAGGTGTTCATGCCTCCTACGGGGTCGTTTGGGGGTTAGTTTGAGTTTTCACCCTTTAATGGCCTATTTTCAGGTCTAAGTGTGATCTTTGCAAATTATCATCATACCCTCTAACCGGGAGACCCGGGAGTACGCGGTCAGTACCTACAAGTTACATTGGTCCCGTGCGAGGTGTTCGTGCCTCCTACGGGGTCGTTTGGGGGATGGTTTGGATTTTCACCCTTTTACGGGCGGTTTAGAGTCTCAGTGTGGTTTTTTCAAATTATCGTCATACACTCCAATCGGGAGACTCGGGACTACGCGGTCAGTTCCTACAAGTTACATTGGTCCCGTGCGAGGTGTTCGTGCCTCCTACGGGGTCGTTTGGGGGTTGGTTTGGGTTTTCACCCTTTAACATGTTGTTTTCAAGTCTATGTGTGATTTTTTCAAATTATCGTCATACTCTCAAATCGGGAGACCCGAGACTACGCGATCAGTACCTATAAGTTACATTGGTCCCGCGCGAGGTGTTCGTGCCTCCCACGGGGTCGTTTGGGGGATAGTTTTGGTTTTAACCCTTTAACGGCCTGTTTTCAAGTGTAAGTGTGATTTTTGCAAATTATCATCATACTCTAAAACCAGGAGACTCGAGACTACGCGGTCAGTTCCTACAAGTTACATTGGTCCCGTACGAGGTGTTCGTGCCTCTTACAGGGTCATTTGGGGGTTGGTTTGGGTTTTCACCCTTTAACGGCCTGTTTTCAAGTCTAAGTGTGATTTTTGCAAATTATCATCATACTCTCAAATCGGGAGACCCGGGAATACGTGGTCAGTTCCTACAAGTTACATTGGTCCCGTGCGAGGTGTTCGTTCCTCCTATGGGGTCATTTGGGGGATAGTTTGGGTTTTAAGACTTTAACAGCCTGTTTTCAAGTCTAAGTGTGATTTTTGCAAATTATCATCATACTCTCAAACCGGTAGACTCGAGACTACGCGGTCAGTTCCTCTAAGTTACATTGGTCCCGTGCGAGGTGTTCATGCGTCCAACGGGGTCATTTGGGGGCTGGTTTGGGTTTTCACCCTTTAACGGCCTGTTGTCTAGTCTAAATGCTATTTTTGCAAATTATCGTCATACTCTCGAATCGAGAGACCCGGGACTACGTGGTCAGTTCCTACAAGTTACATTGGTCCCATGCGAGGTGTTCGTGCCTCCTACGGGATCGTTTGGGGGTTGGTTTGGTTTTCACCCTTTGATGGCTTGTTTTCAATTCTAAGTGTGATTTTTGCAAATTATCATCATACTCTCAAACCGGCAGACCCGGGACTATGCGATCAGTTCCTACCAGTTACATTGGTTCCGTGCGAGGTGTTCGTGCCTCCTACGGGGTCGTTTGTGGGCTGGTTTGGGTTTTCACACTTTAACGGGCGGTTTTCAAGTCTTAATTTGATTTTGGAAAATTATCATCATACCCTCGAACCGGGAGACCCGAGAGTACGCAGTCAGTACCTACAAGTTACATTGGTCTCGTACGAGGTGTTCATGCCTTCAACGGGGTCGTTTGGGGGATGGTTTGGATTTTCACCCTTTAACGGGCGGTTTAGAGTCACAGTGTGATTTTTGCAAATTATTGTCATACACTCGAACCGGGAGACCCAGGACTACGCGGTCAGTTCCTACAAGTTACATTGGCCCCGTACGAGGTGTTCGTGCCTCCTACGGGGGAGTTTGGGGGTTGGTTTGGGTTTTCACCCTTTAACGGTTTGTTTTCATGTCTATGTGTGATTTTTGCAAATTATTGTCATACTCTCCAACCGAGAGACCCGGGACTACGCGGTCAGTTCCAACAAGTTACATTGGTCCCGTGCGAGGTGTTCGTGCCTCCTACAGGGGAGCTGGTTTGAGTTTTCACCCTTTAACGGATTGTTTTCAAGTCTAAGTGTGATCTTTACAAATTATCATCATACCCTCGAATCGGGAGACCCGGGACTACGCGATCAGTACCTATAAGTTACATTGGTCCCGCGCGAGGTGTTCGTGCCTCCCACGGGGTCGTTTGGGGGATAGTTTTGGTTTTAATCCTTTAACGGCCTGTTTTCAAGTGTAAGTGTGATTTTTGCAAATTATCATCATACTCTAAAACCAGGAGACTCGAGACTACGCGGTCAGTTCCTACAAGTTACATTGGTCCCGTACGAGGTGTTCGTGCCTCTTACAGGGTCATTTGGGGGTTGGTTTGGGTTTTCACCCTTTAACGGCCTGTTTTCAAGTCTAAGTGTGATTTTTGCAAATTATCATCATACTCTCAAATCGGGAGACCCGGGAATACGTGGTCAGTTCCTACAAGTTACATTGGTCCCGTGCGAGGTGTTCGTTCCTCCTATGGGGTCATTTGGGGGATAGTTTGGGTTTTAAGACTTTAACAGCCTGTTTTCAAGTCTAAGTGTGATTTTTGCAAATTATCATCATACTCTCAAACCGGTAGACTCGAGACTACGCGGTCAGTTCCTCTAAGTTACATTGGTCCCGTGCGAGGTGTTCATGCGTCCAACGGGGTCATTTGGGGGCTGGTTTGGGTTTTCACCCTTTAACGGCCTGTTGTCTAGTCTAAATGCTATTTTTGCAAATTATCGTCATACTCTCGAATCGAGAGACCCGGGACTACGTGGTCAGTTCCTACAAGTTACATTGGTCCCATGCGAGGTGTTCGTGCCTCCTACGGGATCGTTTGGGGGTTGGTTTGGTTTTCACCCTTTGATGGCTTGTTTTCAATTCTAAGTGTGATTTTTGCAAATTATCATCATACTCTCAAACCGGCAGACCCGGGACTATGCGATCAGTTCCTACCAGTTACATTGGTTCCGTGCGAGGTGTTCGTGCCTCCTACGGGGTCGTTTGTGGGCTGGTTTGGGTTTTCACACTTTAACGGGCGGTTTTCAAGTCTTAATTTGATTTTGGAAAATTATCATCATACCCTCGAACCGGGAGACCCGAGAGTACGCAGTCAGTACCTACAAGTTACATTGGTCTCGTACGAGGTGTTAGTGCCTTCAACGGGGTCGTTTAGGGGCTGGTTTGGATTTTCACCCTTTAACGGGCGGTTTAGAGTCACAGTGTGATTTTTGCAAATTATCGTCATACACTCGAACCGGGAGACCCAGGACTACGCGGTCAGTTCCTACAAGTTACATTGGCCCCGTACGAGGTGTTCGTGCCTCCTACGGGGGAGTTTGGGGGTTGGTTTGGGTTTTCACCCTTTAACGGTTTGTTTTCATATCTATGTGTGATTTTTGCAAATTATTGTCATACTCTCCAACCGAGAGACCCGGGACTACGCGGTCAGTTCCAACAAGTTACATTGGTCCCATGCGAGGTGTTCGTGCCTCCTACAGGGGAGCTGGTTTGAGTTTTCACCCTTTAACGGATTGTTTTCAAGTCTAAGTGTGATCTTTACAAATTATCATCATACCCTCGAATCGGGAGACCCGGGACTACGCGATCAGTACCTACAAGTTACATTGGTCCCGCGCGAGGTGTTCGTGCCTCCCACGGGGTCGTTTGGGGGCTGGTTTGGATTTTCACCCTTTAACGGGCTATTTCAAGTCTAGGTGTGATTTTTGCAATTTATCATCATACTCTCGAACCAGGAGACCCGGGACTACGTGGTCAGTTCCTAAAAGGTACATTGGTCCCGTGCGAGGTGTTCGTGCCTCCTACGGGATCGTTTGGGGGCTGGTTTGGGTTTTCACCCTTTAATGTTTTGTTTTCAATTCTAAGTGTGATTTTTGTAAATTATCATCATACTCTCAAACCGGGAGACCCGGGACTACGCAATCAGTTCCTACAAGTTACATTGGTTCCGTGCGAGGTGTTCGTGCCTCCTACGGGGTCGTTTGGGGGTTGGTTTGTGGTTTCACCCTTTAACGGGCGGTTTTCAAGTCTTAAGTGTGATTTTGGTAAATTATCGTCATACCCTCGAACCGGGAGACCCGGGAGTACGCAGTCAGTACCTAAATGTTACATTGGTCCCGTGCGAGGTGTTCGTGCCTCCTACGGGGTCGTTTGGGGGCTGGTTTGGATTTTCACCCTTTTACGGGCGGTTTAGAGTCTCAGTGCGATTTTTGCAAATTATCGCCATACACTCGAACCGGGAGACCCGGGACTACGCGGTCAGTTCCTACAAGTTAAATTGGACCCGTGCGAGGTATTCGTACCTCCTTCGGGGTTGTTTGGGGGCTGGTTTGGGTTTTCACCCTTTAACGGCCTGTTTTCCAGTCTAAGTGTGATTTTTACAAATTATCGTCATACTCTCGAACTAGGAGACCCGGGACTACGCAGTCAGTTCCTACAAGTTACATTGGTCCCGTGCGAGGTGTTCGTTCCTCCAACGGGGTCATTTGGGGGTTGGTTTGGGTTTTCACCCTTTAACGGGCTATTTTCAAGTCTAAGTGTGATTTTTGCAAATTACCATCATACTAAAAAATCAGGAGACCCGAGACTACTCGGTCAGTTCCTACAACTTGCATTCGTCCCGTGCGAGGTGTTCATGCCTCCTACGGGGTCGTTCGGAGGCTTGTTTGAGTTTCACCCTTTAACGGCCTGTTTTTAACTCTAAGTGTGATTTTTGCAAATTATCATCATACTCTCGAACCGGGAGACCCGGGACTATGCGGTCAGTTCCTACAAGTTACATTGGTCCCGTTCGCGGTGTTCGTGCCTCCTACGGGGTCGTTTGGCGGCTAGTTTGGGTTTTCACCATTTAAATGGGCTTTTCAATTCTAAGTGTGATTTTACAAATTATCATCATACTCTCCAACCGGGAGACCCGGGACTACGCGGTCAGTTCCTATAAGTTACATTGGTCCCGTGCGAGATGTTCGTGCCTCCTATGGGGTCGTTTGGGGGGCTAGTTTGGGTTTTCACCCTTTAACGGGCTGCTTTCAAGTCTAAGTGTGATTTTTGCAAATTATCGTCATACTCTCAAATCAGGACACCCGAGACTATGCGGTCAGTTCCTACAAGTTACATTGGTTCCGTGCGAGGTGTTTGTGCCTCCTACGGGGTCGTTTTGGGGTTGGTTTGTGGTTTCACCCTTTAACGGGCGGTTTTCAAGTCTTAAGTGTGATTTTGGCAAATTATCGTCATACCCTCGAACCGGGAGACCCGAGAGTACGCAGTCAGTACCTAAATGTTACATTGGTCCCGTGCGAGGTGTTCGTGCCTCCTACGGGGTCGTTTGGGGGATGGTTTGGATTCTCACCCTTTTACGGGCGGTTTAGAGTCTCAGTGCGATTTTTGCAAATTATCGCCATACACTCGAACCGGGAGACCCGGGACTACGCGGTCAGTTCCTACAAGTTAAATTGGTCCCGTGCGAGGTATTCGTGCCTCCTTCGGGGTCGTTTGGGGGCTGGTGTGGGTTTTCACCCTTTAACGGCCTGTTTTCCAGTCTAAGTGTGATTTTTACAAATTATCGTCATACTCTCGAACTGGGAGACCCGGGACTACGCAGTCAGTTCGTACCAGTTACATTGGTCCCGTACGAGGTGTTCATGCCTCCTATGGGATCGTTTGGTGGCTGGTGTGGGTTTTCACCCTTTAATGGCTTGTTTTCAATTCTAAGTGTGATTTTTCCAAAATATCGCCATACTCTCGAACTGAGAGACCCGGGACTATGCGGTTAGTTCCAACAAGTTACAATGGTCCCGTGCGAGGTGTTTGTCCCTCCCGCGAGGTCGTTTGGGGGTTGGTTTGAGTTTTCACCCTTTGACGAGATGTTTTCAAGTCTAAGTGTAATTTTTGCAAATTATCGTCATACTCTCAAACTGGGAGACCCGAGACTACGCGGTTAGTTCTAACAAGTTACATTGGTCCCGTGCGAGGTGTTCGTGCCTCCTACGGGGGAGCTGGTTTGAGTTTTCACCCTTTAATGACATGTTTTGAAGTCTAAGTGTGATCTTTGTAAATTATCGACATACCCTCGAACCGGGAGACCCGGTACTAGGCGGACAATTCCTATAAGTTACATTGGTCCCGTACGAGGTGTTTGTGCCTCTTACGGGGTCGTTTGGGGGTTGGTTCGAGTTTTCACCCCTTAAAGGGCTATTTTCATGTCTATGTTTGATTTTTGCAAATTATCATCATACTCTACAACCGAGAGACCAGGGACTACGCGGTCAGTTCCTACAAGTTACATTGCTTCCGTGCGAGGTGTTCATGCCTCCTACGGGGTCGTTTGGGGGTCGGTTTGGGTTTTCACCCTTTAACGGCCTGTTTTCAAGTCTAAGTGTGATCTTTGCAAATTACCATCATACCCTCGAACCAGGAGACCCGGGACTACGCAGTCAGTTCCAACAAGTTACATTGGTCCCATGCGAGGTGTTTGTACCTTCCGCGAGGTCGTTTGGGGGTTGGTTTGGGTTTTCAACCCTTAATGGGTTTTTTTCAAGTCTATGTGTGATTTTTACAAATTATCATCATACTCTCCAACCGAGAGACCCGGGACTACGCGGTCAGTTCCTATAAGTTACATTGGTTCCGTGTGAGGTGTTCATGCCTCCTACGGGGTCGTTTGGGGGTTAGTTTGAGTTTTCACACTTTAATGGCCTATTTTCAGGTCTAAGTGTGATCTTTGCAAATTATCATCATACCCTCTAACCGGGAGACCCGGGAGTATGCGGTCAGTACCTACAAGTTACATTGGTCCCGTGCGAGGTGTTCGTGCCTCCTACGGGGTCGTTTGGGGGCGGGTTTGGATTTTCACCCTTTAACGGGTTGTTTAGAGTCTCAGTGTGGTTTTTGCAAATTATCGTCATACACTCCAATCGGGAGACTCGGGACTACGCGGTCAGTTCCTACAAGTTACATTGGTCCCGTACGAGGTGTTCGTGCCTCCTACGGGGTCGTTTGGGGGTTCGTTTGGGTTTTCACCCTTTAACAGGCTGTTTTCAAGTCTATGTGTGATTTTTTCAAATTATCGTCATACTCTCAAATCGGGAGACCCGAGACTACATGGTCAGTTCCTACAAGTTACATTGGTCCCGTGTCAGGTGTTCGTTCCTCCTATGGGGTCATTTGGGGGATAGTTTTGGTTTTAACCCTTTAACGGCCTATTTTCAAGTGTAAGTGTGATTTTTGCAAATTATCATCATACTCTAAAACCAGGAGACTCGAGACTACGCGGTCAGTTCCTACAAGTTATATTGGTCCCGTACGAGGTGTTCGTGCCTCTTACAGGGTCATTTGGGGGTTGGTTTGGGTTTTCACCCTTTAACGGCCTGTTTTCAAGTCTAAGTGTGATTTTTGCAAATTATCATCACACTCTCAAATCGGGAGACCCGGGACTACGCAGTCAGTTCGTACCAGTTACATTGGTCCCGTACGAGGTGTTCATGCCTCCTATGGGATCGTTTGGTGGCTGGTGTGGGTTTTCACCCTTTAATGGCTTATTTTCAATTCTAAGTGTGATTTTTGCTAAATATCGCCATACTCTCGAACTGAGAGACCCGGGACTATGCGGTTAGTTCCAACAAGTTACATTGGTCCCGTGCGAGGTGTTCGTGCCTCCTACGGGGTCGTTTGGGGGCTGGTTTGGATTTTCACCCTTTAACGGCCTGTTTTCGAGTCTAAGTGTGATTTTTACAAATTATCGTCATACTCTCGAGCTGGGAGACCCGGGACTACGTGGTCAGTTCCTACAAGTTACATTGGTCCTGTGCGAGGTGTTCCTGCCTCCTACGGGATCGTTTGGGGACTGGTTTGGGTTTTCAACCTTTAATGGCCTGTTTTCAATTATAAGTGTGATTTTTGCAAATTATCGTCATACTCTCAAACCGGGAGACCCGGGACTACGCGGTCAGTTCCTACATGTTACAGTGATCCCGTGCGAGGTGTTCGTACCTCCTATGGGGTCGTTTGGGGGTTGGTTTGGGTTTTCACCCTTTAAATGTCTTTTTTCAAGACTAAGTGTGATTTTTGCAAATTATCATCATACTCTCCAACCGGGAGACCCGGGACTATGCGGTCAGTTCCAACAAGGTACATTGGTCCCGTGCGAGCTGTTTGTGCCGCCCGCGAGGTCGTTTGGGGACTGGTTTGAGTTTTCACCCTTTAATGAGATGTTTTCAAGTCTAAGTGTAATTTTTGCAAATTATCGTCATACTCTCGAACTGGGAGACCCGAGACTATGCGGTCAGTTCCAACAAGTTACATTGGTCCCGTTCGAGGTGTTTGTGTCTCCTACGGGGGAGCTGGTTTGAGTTTTCAACCTTTAATGGCCTGTTTTCAAGTCTAAGTGTGATCATTGTAAATTATCATCATACCCTCGAACCGGGAGACTCGGCAGTACGCGGTCAGTACCTAAAAGTTGCATTGGTCCCGTGGGATGTGTTCGTGCCTCCTACGGGGTCGTTTGGGGGTTGGTTTGGGTTTTCACCCTTTAACGGCCTGTTTTCAAGTCTAAGTGTGATCTTTGCAAATTATCGTCATACCCTCGAACCGAGAGACCCGGGACTCCGCGGTCAGTACCTACAAGTTACATTGGTCCCGTGCGAGGTGTTCGTGCGTCCTACGGGGTCGTTTGGGGGCTGGTTTGGATTTTCACCCTTTAACGGGTTGTTTAGAGTCTTAGTGTGATTTTTGTAAATTATCGTCATACACTCCAACCGGGAGACTCGGGACTACGCGGTCCGTTCCTACAAGTTACATTGGTCCCGTGCGAGGTGTTCGTGCCTCCTACGGGGCCGTTTCGGGGTTGGTTTGGGTTTTCACCATTTAACGGTTGTTTTCAAATCTATGTGTGATTTTTGCAAATTATCGTCATACTCTCCAACCGAGAGACCCGGGACTACGCGGTCAGTTCCAACAAGTTACATTGGTCCCATACGAGGTGTTCGTGCCTCCCGTGAGGTCGTTTGGGGGTTGGTTTGGGTTTTCACCCCTTAACGGGTTGTTTTCAAGTCTATGTGTGATTTTTGCAAATTATCATCATACTCTCCAACCGAGAGACCCGGGACTACGCGGTCAGTTCCTACAAGTTACATTGGTTCTGTGCGAGGTGTTCATGCCTCCTACGGGGTCTTTTTGGGGTTGGTTTGGGTTTTCACCCTTTAACGGCCTGTTTTCAAATCTAAGTGTGTTTTTTGCAAAATATCATCATACTCTCAAACCGAGAGACCCGAGACTACATGGTCAGTTCCTACAAGTTACATTGGTCCCGTGCGAGGTGTTCATTCCTCCTATGGGGTCATTTTGGGGGATAATTTGGGTTTTATCCCTTTAACGGCCTGTTTTAAAGTCTAAGTGTGATTTTTGCAAATTATCATCATACTCTCAAACCGGGAGACTCGAGACTATGCGGTCAGTTCCTCTAAGTTACATTGGTCCCGTGCGACATGTTCGTGCCTCCTGTGGGGTCGTTTGGGTGCTAGTTTGGGTTTTCACCCTTTAACGGCCTGTTGTCTAGTCTAAGTGTTATTTTTGCAAATTATCGTCATACTCTCGAATCGAGAGACCCGGGACTACGTGGTCAGTTCCTACAAGTTACATTGGTACCATGCGAGGTGTTCGTGCCTCCTACGGGATCGTTTGGGGGTTGGTTTGGTTTTCACCCTTTGATGGCTTGTTTTCCATTCTAATTGTGATTTTTGCAAACTATCATCATACTCTCAAACCGGCAGACCCGGGACTATGCGATCAGTTCCTACCAGTTACATTAGTTCCGTGCGAGGTGTTGGTGCCTCCTACGGGGTCGTTTGTGGGCTGGTTTGGGTTTTCACACTTTAACGGGCGGTTTTCAAGTCTTAATTTGATTTTTGAAAATTATCATCATACCCTCGAACCGGGAGACCCGAGAGTACGCAGTCAGTACCTACAAGTTACATTGGTCTCGTACGAGGTGTTCGTTCCTTCAACGGGGTCGTATGGGGGCTGGTTTGGATTTTCACCCTTTAAGGAGCGGTTTAGAGTCACAGTGTGATTTTTGCAAATTATGGTCATACACTCGAACCGGGAGACCCAGGACTACGCGATCAGTTCCTACAAGTGACATTGGCCTCGTACGAGGTGTTCGTGCCTCCTACGGGGGAGTTTGGGGGCTGGTTTGGGTTTTCACCCTTTAACGGTCTATTTTCAAGACTAAGGCTGATTTTTGCAAATTATCATCGTACTCTCGAACCGGGAGACCTGAGACTACGCGGTCAATTCCAACAATTTACATAGGTCCCGTGCGAGGTGTTCGTGCCTACCGCGAGGTCGTTTGGGGGCTGGTTTGAGTTTTCACCCTTTAACGAGATGTTTTCAAGTCTAAGTGTAATTTTTGCAAATTGTCGTCATACTCTCGAACCGGGAGACCCGAGGCTACGCGGTCAGTTCCTACAAGTTACATTTGTCCTTTGTGAGGTGTTCGTGACTTCTACAGGGTCGTTTGGGGGTTGGTTAGGGTTTTCACCCTTTAACGGGCTATTTTCAAGTTTAAGTGTAATTTTTGCAAATTATCATCATACTCTCGAATCGGGAGACACGAGACTACGCGGTCAGTTCCAACAAGTTACATTGGTCCCGTGCGAGGTGTTCATGCCTCCTACGGGGTCGTTTGGGGGTTGGTTTGGGTTTTCACCCTTTAACAGGCTGTTTTCAAGTCTAAGTGTGATTTTTGCAAATTATCTTCATACTCTCCAACCGGGAGACTCGGGACTACGCGGTCAATCCCTACAAGTTACATTGGTCCCGTGCGAGGTGTTCATGCCACCTACGGGGTCGTTTGTGGGTTGGTTTGGGGTTTCACCCTTTAGCGGCCTGTTTTCGATTCTAAGTGTGATTTTTGCAAATTATCATCATAGTCTCAAACCGGGAGAGCCGAGACTATACGGTCAGTTCCTACAAGTTACATTGGTCCCGTGCGAGGTGTTCGTGCCTCCTACGGGGTCGTTTGGGGGCTAGTTTGGGTTTTTACCCTTTAACGGCCTATTTTTAAGTCTAAGTGTGATTTTTGCAAATTATCGTTATACTCTCAAACCGGGAGAGCCGAGACTATACGGTCAGTTCCTACAAGTTACATTGGTCCCGTGCGAGGTGTTCGTTCCTCCTATGGGGTCATTTGGGGGATAGTTTGGGTTTTAAGACTTTAACAGCCTGTTTTCAAGTCTAAGTGTGATTTTTACAAATTATCATCATACTCTCAAATCGGGAGACTTGAGACTACGAGGTCAGTTCCTACAAGTTACATTGGTCCCGTGCGAGGTGTTCGTGCCTCCTACAGGGTCGTTTGGGGGCTGGTTTGGATTTTCACCGTTTAACGGCCTGTTTTCGAGTCTAAGTGTGATTTTTACAAATTATCGTCACACTCTCGAACTGAGAGACCCGGGACTACGTGGTCAGTTCCTACAAGTTACATTGGTCCCGTGCGAGGTGTTCGTGCCTCCTACGAGATCGTTTGGGGGCTGGTTTGGATTTTCACCCTTTAACGGGCTGTTTTCAAGTCTAAGTGTGATTTTTGCAAATTATCATCATACTCTCAAATCGGGAGACCCGAGACTACGCGGTCAGTTCCTACAAGTTACATTGGTCTCGTGTGAGGTGTACGTGCCTCCTACGGGGTCGTTTGGGGGCTGGTTTGGGTTTTAACCCTTTAACGGCCTCTTTTCAATTTTAACTGTGATTTTTGCAAATTATCATCATACTCTCAAACTGGGAGACCCGAGGCTACGCGATCAGTTCCTACAAGTTACATTGGTCCCGTGCGAGGTGTTTCTGCCTCCTACGGGGTCGTTTGGAAGCTGGTTTGGGTTTTAACCCTGTAACGACCTATTTTCAAGACTAAATGTGATTTTTGAAAATTATCATCATACTTTCGAACTCGGAGACCCGGGACTACGTGGTCAGTTCCAACAAGTTACATTGGTCCCGTGCGAGGTGCTCGTGCCTCCTACTGGGTTGTTTTGGGGCTGGTTGGAGTTTTCACCCTTTAACAGGATGTTTTCAAGTCTAAGTGTAATTTTTGGAAATTATCGTCATACTCTCAAACTTGGGGACCCGAGACTATGCAATCAGTTCCAACATGTTACATTGGTCCCGTGCGAGGTGTTCGTGCCTCCTACGGGGGAGCTGGTTTGAGTTTTCACCCTTTAACGATCTATTTTCAAGTCTAAGTGTGATCTTTATAAATTATCGACATACCCTCGAACCGAGAGACCCGGGACTAGGCGGACAGTTCCTACAAGTTATATTGGTCCCGTGCGAGGTGTTCGTGCCTCCTACGGGGTCATTTGGGGGTTGGTTTGGGTTTTCACCCTTTAACGGGATGTTTTCAAGTCTGCAGTGTGATTTTTGAAAATTATCGTCATACTCTCGAACCGGGAGACCCGGGACTACACGATCAGTTCCTACAAGTTACATTGGACCCGTGCGAGGTGTACATGCCTCCTACAGGGTCGTTTGGGAGATGGTTTGAGTTTTCCTCCTTTAATGGCCTATTTTCAAGTCTAAGTGTGATCTTTGCAAATTATTGTCATACCCTCGAACCGGGAGACCTGGGACTACACAGTCAGTTCCTACAAGTTACATTGGTCCCGTGCGAGGTGTTCGTGCCTCATACGGGGTCGTTTGGGTGCTGGTTTGGGGTTTCACCAATTAACGGTCTATTTTCAAGTCTAAGTGTGATTTTTGCAAATTATCGTCATATTCTCAAACCGGGAGACTCAAGACTACGCGGTCAGTTCCTACAAGTTACATTGGTCCCGTGCGAGGTGTTCGTGCCTCCTACGGGGTCGTTTGGGGGCTGGTTTGGGTTTTTACCCTTTAACGGCTTGTTTTCAGCTCTAAGTGTGATTTTTGCAAATTATCATCATACTCTCGAACCGGGAGACCCGAGACTACACGGTCAGTTTTTACAAGTTACATTGGTCTCGTGCGAGGTGTTCGTGCCTCCTACGGGGTCGTTTTGGGGTTGGTCTGGGTTTCCACCCTTTACTGGCCTGTTTTCAATTCTAAGTGTGATTTTTGTAAATTATCATCATACTCTCAAACCGGGAGACCCGGGACTACGCGGTCAGTTCCTACAAGTTACATTGGTCCCGTGTGAGGTGTTCGTGCATCCTATGGGGACGTTTGGGGGCTGGTTTGGGTTTTCACCCTTTAATGGTCTATTTTCAAGACTAAGTGTGATTTTTGCAAATTATGATCATACTCTCAAATCGGGAGACCCAGGACTACGCGGTCAGTTCCAACAAGTTACATTGGTCCCGTGCGAGGTGTTCGTGCCTCCCGCGAGGTCGTTTGGGGGCTGGTTTGAGTTTTCACCCTTTAATGAGATGTTTTTAAGTCTAAGTGTAATTTTTTCAAATTATCGTCATACTCTCGAACCGGGAGACCCGAGACTACGCGGTGAGTTCCAACAAGTTACATTGGTCCCGTACGAGGTGTTCGTGCCTCCTACGGGGGAGCTAGTTTGAGTTTTCACAATTTAATGGCCAGTTTTCAAGTCTAAGTGTGATCTTTGCAAATTATTGTCATACCCTCGAGACGGGAGACCCGGGACTACGCGATTAGTACCTACAAGTTACATTGGTCCCGTGCGAGGTGTTCGTGCCTCTTACGGGGTCGTTTGGGGGCTGGTTTGGATTTTCACCCTTTAACGGGTTGTTTCAAGTCTAAGTGTGATTTTTACAAATTATCATCATACACTCCAACTGGGAGACTCGGGACTATCCGGTCAGTTCCTACTAGTTACATTGGTCCCGTGCGAGGTGTTCGTGCCTCCTATGGGGTCGTTTGGGGGTTGCTTTGGGTTTTCAGCCCTTAACGGGTTGTTTTCATGTCTATGTGTGATTTTTTCAAATTATCGTCATACTCTCCAACCAAGAGACCCGGGACTATGCGGTCAGTTCCTACAAGTTACATTGGTTCCGAGCGAGGTGTTCATGCCTCCTACGGGGTCGTTTGGGTGTTGGTTTGGGTTTTCACCCTTTAACGGCCTGTTTTCAAGTCTAAATGTGATTTTTGCAAATTATCATTATACTCTCAAACTGAGAGACCCGAGACTACACGGTCAATTCCTACAAGTTACATTAGTCCCGTGCGAGGTGTTCGTTCCTCCTACGGGGTCATTTGGGGGATAGTTTGGGTTTTAACCCTTTAACGGCCTGTTTTCAAGTCTAAGTGTGATTTTTGCAAATTATCATCATACTCTCAAACCGGGATACTCGAGACTACGCGGTCAGTTCCTACAAGTTACATTGGTCCCGTGCGAGGTGTTCGTGCCTCCTACGGGGTCGTCTATGGGCTGGTTTGGGTTTTCACCCTTTAACGGCCTGTTTTCAAGTCTGAGTGTGATTTGTGCAAATTATCAATATACTCTTGAACCGGGTGACCCGGGACTACGTGGTCAGTTCCTACAAGTTACATTGGTCCCGTGCGAGGTGTTCGTGCCTCCTACGGGATCGTTTGGGGGCTGTTTTGGGTTTTCACCCTTTAATGGATTGTGTTCAAATCTAAGTGTGTTTTTTGCAAATTATCGCCATACTCTCAAACCGGGAGACCCGGGACTACGCGGTCAGTTCCTACAAGTTACATTGGTCCCGTACGAGGTGTCCGTGCCTCATACGGGGTCGTTTGGGGGCTAGTTTGGGTTTTCACCCTTTAACGGTCTGTTTTCAAGGCTAAGTGTGATTTTTGCAAATTATCATCATACTCTCGAACCGGGAGACCCGGGACTATGCGGTCAGTTCCAACTAGTTACATTGGTCCCGTGCGAGGTGTTCATGCCTCCCGCGAGGTCGTTTGGTGGCTGGTTTGAGTTTTCACCCTTTAATGAGATGTTTTCAAGTCTAAGTGTAATTTTTTCAAATTATCATCATACTCTCGAACCGGGAGACCCGAGACTACGCGGTCAGTTCCTACAAGTTACATTGGTCCCGTACGAGGTGTTCGTGCCTCCTACGGGGTCGTCTAAGGGCTGGTTTGGGTTTTCACCCTTTAACGGCCTGTTTTCAAGTCTGAGTGTGATTTGTGCAAATTATCAATATACTCTTGAACCGGGTGACCCGGGACTACGTGGTCAGTTCCTACAAGTTACATTGGTCCCGTGCGAGGTGTTCGTGCCTCCTACGGGATCGTTTGGGGGCTGTTTTGGGTTTTCACCCTTTAATGGATTGTGTTCAAATCTAAGTGTGCTTTTTGCAAATTATCGCCATACTTTCAAACTAGGAGACCCGGGACTACACGGTCAGTTCCTACAAGTTACATTGGTCCCGTGCGAGGTGTCCGTGCCTCATACGGGGTCGTTTGGGGGCTAGTTTGGGTTTTCACCCTTTAACGGTCTGTTTTCAAGGCTAAGTGTGATTTTGGCAAATTATCATCATACTCTCGAACCGGGAGACCCGGGACTACGCGGTCAGTTCCAACTAGTTACATTGGTCCCGTGCGAGGTGTTCATGCCTCCCGCGAGGTCGTTTGGTGGCTGGTTTGAGTTTTCACCCTTTAACGAGATGTTTTCAAGTCTAAGTGTAATTTTTGCGAATTATCATCATACTCTCAAACCGGGATACCCGAGACTACGCGGGCAGTTCCAACAAGTTACATTGGTCCCGTGCGAGGTGTTCGTGCCTCCTACGGGGGAGCTGGTTTGGGATTTCACCCTTTAACGGTCAGTTTTCAAGGCTAAGTGTGTTTTTTGCAAATTATCATCATACTCTCGAACCGGGAGACCCGGGACTACGCGATCAGTTCCAACAAGTTACATTGGTCCCGTACGAGGTGTTCATGCCTCCCGCGAGGTCGTTTGGTGGCTAGTTTGAGTTTTCACCCTTTAACGAGATGTTTTCAAGTCTAAGTGTAATTTTTTCAAATTATCATCATACTCTCGAACCGGGAGACCCGAGACTACGCGGTCAGTTCCTACAAGTTACATTGGTCCCATGCGAGGTGTTCGTGCCTCCTACGGGGTCGTTTGGGGGCTGGTTTGGATTTTCACCCTTTAACGGGATGTTTAAAGTCTAATTGTGATTTTTGCAAATTATTATCATACACTCCAACCGGGAGACCCGGGACTACACGGTCAGGTCCTACAAGTTATATTGTTCCCGTGCGAGGTGTTCGTGCCTCCTACGGGGTCGTTTCGGGGTTGGTTTAGGTTTTCATCCTTTAAGGGGTTGTTTTCAAGTCTATGTTTGATTTTTTCAAATTATCATCATACTCTCCAACCGAGATACCCAGGACTACGTGGTCAGTTCCTAAATATTACATTGGTCCCGAGCGAGGTGTTCGTGCCTCCTTTGGGGTCGTTTGGGGGCTGGTTTGGGATTTCACCCTTTAACGGGCTGTTTTCAAGTCTAAGTGTGATTTTTGTAAATTATCATCATACTTTCAAACCGGGAGACTCAAGACTACGCGGTCAGTTCCTACAAGTTACATTAGTACCGTGCGAGGTGTTCGTGCCTCCTACGGGGTCGTTTCGGGGCTGGTTTGGATTTTCACCCTTTAACGGGATGTTTAAAGTCCAATTGAGATTTTTGCAAATTATTGTCATACACTCCAACCGGGAGACCCGGGACTACGTGGTCAGTTCCTACAAGTTACATTGTTCCCGTGCGAGGTGTTCGTGCCTCCTACGGGGTCGTTTGGGGGTTTGTTTGGGTTTTCACCCTTTAAGGGGCTGTTTTCAAGTCTATGTTTGATTTTTGCTCATTATCATCATACTCTCCAACCGAGATACCCGGGACTACGCGGTCAGTTCCTAAGTATTACATTGGTCCCGTGCGAGGTGTCCGTGCCTCCTTTGGGGTCGTTTGGGGCCTGGTTTGGGATTTCACCCATTAACGGGCTATTTTCATGTCTAAGTGTGATTTTTGCAAATTATCATCATACTCTCAAACCGGAAGACTCAAGACTACGCGGTCAGTTCCTATAAGTTACATTAGTCCCGTGCGAGGTGTTCGTGCCTCCTACGGGGTCGTTTGTGGGCTGGTTTGGATTTTCACCCTTTAACGGGATGTTTAAAGTCTAATTGTGATTTTTGCAAATTATTGTCATACACTCCAACCGGGAGACCCTGGACTACGTGGTCAGTTCCTACAAGTTACATTGTTCCCGTGCGAGGTGTTCGTGCCTCCTACGGGGTCATTTGGGGGTTGGTTTGGGTTTTCACCGTTTAAGGAGCTATTTTCAAGTCTATGTATGATTTTTTCAAATTATCAGCATACTCTCCAACCGAGATACCTGGGACTACGCGGTCAGTTCCTAAAAATTACATTGGTCCTGTGCGAGGTGTTCGTGCCTCCTTTGGGATCGTTTAGGGGCTGGTTTGGGATTTCACCCTTTAACGGGCTGTTTTCAAGTCTAAGTGTGATTTTTGCAAATTATCATCATACTCTCAAACCGCGAGACTCAAGACTACGCGGTCAGTTCCTACAAGTTACATTGGTCCCGTGTGAGGTGTTCGTGCCTCCTACGGGGTCGTTTGGGGGCTGGTTTGGGTTTTCACACTTTAACGGGCTGTTTTCAAGTCTGCAATGTGATTTTTGAAAATTATCGTCATACTCTCCAACCGGGAGACCGGGGACTACACGATCAGTTACTACAAGTTACATTGGACCCGTGCGAGGTGTTCGTGCCTCCTACAGGGTCGCTTGGGAGCTGGTTTGAGTTTTCACCCTTTAACGGCCTGTTTTCAAGTCTAAGTGTGATCTTTGCAAATTATCATCATACCCTCGAACCGAGAGACCCGGGACTGCGCGGTCAGTTCCTACATGTTAGATTTGTCCCGTGCGAGGTGTTCGTGCCTCCTATGGGGTCGTTTGGGGGCTGGCTTGGGTTTTCACCCTTTAACGGGATGTTTTTAAGTCTTAGTGTGATTTTTGAATAATTATCGCCTTACTCTTGAACTGAGAGACTCGGGACTACCCGGTTAGTTCCTACAAGTTACATTTGTCCCGTACGAGGTGTTCGTGCCTCCTACGGGGTCGTTTTGGGCTGATTTGGGTTTTCACCCTTTAACGACCTGCTTTCAAGTCTAAGTGTGATTTTTGCAAATTATCATCATACTCTTAAATTGGGAGACCCGAGACTATACGGTCAGTTCCTACAAGTTACATTGGTCCCGTGCGAGGCGTTCGTGCCTCCTACGGGGACGTTTGTGGGCTGGTTTGGGTTTTCACCCTTTAACGGCTTGTTTTCAAGTGTAAGTGTGATTTTTGCAAATTATCATCATACTCTCGAACCGAGAGACTCGAGACTACGCGGTTAGTTCGTACCAGTTACATTGGTCCCGTACTCGGTGTTCGTGCCTCCTACGGGGTCGTTTGGGGGCTGGTGTGAGTTTTCACCCTTTAATGGCCTGTTTTCAATTCTAAGTGTGGTTTTTGCAAATTATCGTCATACTCTCAAACTGGGAGACCCGGGACTAGGCGGTCAGTTACTACATGTTACATTGGTCTCGTGCGAGGTGTTCGTGCCTCCTATTTGGTCGTTTGGGCCCTCGTTGGTTTTTCACCCTTTAACGGTCTGTTTTCAAGACTAAGTGTGATTTTTGCAAAATATCATCATACTCTCGAACCGAGAGACCTGGGACTATGCGGTCAGTTCCAACAAGTTACATTGGTCCCGTGCGAGGTGTTTGTGCCTCCTGCGAGGTCGTTTGGGGGTTGGTTTGAGTTTTCACCCTTTAACGAGATGTTTTCAAGTCTAAGTGTAATTTTTTCGAATTAATGTCATACTCTTGAACTGGGAGACCCGTGACTACGCGGTCAGTTCCAATAAGTTACATTGGTCCCGTGCGAGGTTTTCGTGCCTCCTACGGGGGAGCTGGTTTGAGTTTTCACCCTTTAACAGCCTGTTTTGAACTCTAAGTGTGATCTTAGCAAATTATCGACATACCCTCGAACCGGGAGACCCGGGACTACGCGGACAGTTCCTACAAGTTACATTTGTCTCGTGCGAGGTGTTTGTACCTCCTACGGGGTCGTTTGCGGGTTGGTTTTTGTTTTCACCCCTTAACGGGCTATTTCATGTCTATGTGTGATTTTTGCAAATTATCATCATACTCTCCAACCGAGAGACCCGGGACTACGCGGTCAGTTCCTACAAGTTACATTGCTTCCGTGCGAGGTGTTCATGCCTCTTACGGGGTCGTTTGGGGGTTGGTTTGGGTTTTCACCCTTTAACAGCCTGTTTTCAAGTCTAAGTGTGATCTTTGCAAATTATCATCATACCCTCGAACCAGGACACCCGGGAGTACGCGATCAGTACCTACAAGTTACATTGGTCTCGTGTGAGGTGTTCGTGCCTCCTACAGGGTCGTTTGGGGGCTGGTTTGGATTTTCACCCTTTAACGGGCTGTTTAGAGTCTCAGTGTGATTTTTTAAAATTATCATCATACACTCCAACCGAGAGACTCGGGACTACGCGGTAAGTTCCTACAAGTTATATTGGTCCCGTGCGAGGTGTTCGTGCCTCCTACGGGGTCGTTTTGGGCTTGGTTTGGGTTTTCACACTTTAACGGGCTGTTTTCAAGTCTAAGTGTGATCTTTGCAAATTATCGTCATACCCTTTGAACCGAGAGACCCGGGAGTACGCGGTCAGTACCTATAAGTTACATTGGTCCCGTGCGAGGTGTTCGTGCCTCCAACGGTGTCGTTTGGGGGCTGGTTTTGATTTTCACCCTTTAACGGGTTGTTTAGAGTCTCAGTGTGATTTTTGTAAATTATCATCATACAGTCCAACCTAGAGACTCAGGACTACGCGGTCAGTTCCTACATGTTACATTGGTCCCGTGCGAGGTGTTCGTGCCTCCTACGGGGTCGTTTGGGGGTTGGTTTGGGTTTTCACCCTTTAACGGGCTGTTTTCAAATCTGTGTGATTTTTCCAAATTATTGTCATACTCTCCAATCGAGAGACCCGAGACTACGCGGTCAGTTCCAACAAGTTACATTGGTCCCGTGCAAGGTGTTCGTGCCTCCCGCGAGGTCATTTGGGGGTTGGTTTGGGTTTTCACCCCTTAACGGGCTGTTTTCAAGTCTATGTGTGATTTTTGAAAATTATCATCATACTCTCCAACCGAGAGACCCGGGACTAGAGGGTCAGTTCCAACAAGTTACATTGGTCCCGTGCAAGGTGTGCATGCCTCCCACGAGGTCGTTTGGTGGTTGGTTTGGGTTTTCACCCCTTAACTAGCTGTTTTCAAGTCTATTTGTGATTTTTGCAAATTATCATCATACTCTCCAACCGAGAGACCCAGGACTACGCGGTCAGTTCTTACAAGTTACATTGGTTCCGTGCGAGGTGTTCATGCCTCCTACGGGGTCGTTTGGGGGTTGGTTTGGGTTTTCACCCTTTAACGGCCTGTTTTCAAGTCTAAGTGTGATTTCTGCAAATTATCGTCATACCCTCAAATCGGGAGACCCGAGACTACATGGTCAGTTCCTCCAAGTTACATTGGTCCCGTGAGAGTTGTTCGTTCCTCCTATGGAGTCATTTGGGGGATAGTTTGGGTTTTAACCCTTTAACGGCCTGTTTTCAAGTCTAAGTGTGATTTTTGTAAATTATCATCATACTCTCAAACCGGGAAACTCGAGACTATGCATTCAGTTCTTACAAGTTACATTGGTCCCGTGTGAGGTGTTCGTGCCTCCTACGGGGTCGTTTGGGTGTTGGTTTGGGTTTTCACCCTTTAACGGCCTGTTTTTAAGTCTAAGTGTGATTTTTCGAAATTATCATCATACTCTCGAACTGGGAGACCCGAGACTACGTGGTCAATTCCTACAAGTTACATTGGTCCCGTGCGAGGTGTTCATGCCTCCTACGGGATCGTTTGGGGGCTGGTTTGGGTTTTCACCCTTTAATGGCCTGTTTTCAATTCTAAGTGTAATTGTTGCAAATTATCGTCATACTCTCAAACTGGGAGACCCGGCACTACGCGGTCAGTTCCTACATGTTACATTGGTCCCATGGGAGGTGTTTGTGCCTCCCGCGAGGTCGTTTGGGGGTTGGTTTGAGTTTTCACCCTTTAACGAGATGTTTTCAAGTCTAAGTGTAATTTTTGCAAATTATCATCATACTCTCGAACTGGGAGACCCGAGACTATGCGATCAGGTCCAACGAGTTACATTGGTCCCGTGCGAGTGGTTTGTGCCTCCTACAGGGGAGATGGTTTGAGTTTTCACCCTTTAACGGCCGGTTTTCAAGTCTATGTGTGATTTTTACAAATTATCATCATACACTCCAACCGAGAGAATCGGGACTACGCAGTCAGTTCCTACAAGTTAGATTGGTCCCGTGCGAGGTGTTCGTGCCTCCTACGGGGTCGTTTGGGGGTTGGTTTGCGTTTTCACTCCTTAACTGGCTATTTTCAAGTCTATGTGTGATTTTTGCAAATTATCATCATACTCTCCAACCGAGAGACCCGGGACTACGCGGTCAGTTCCTATAAGTTACATTGGTTCTGTGCGAGGTGTTCATGCCTCCTACGGGGTCGTTTGGGGGTTAGTTTGGGTTTTCACCCTTTAACGGCCTGTTTTTAGGTCTAAGTGTGATTTTTGTAAATTATCGTCATACACTCCAACCGGGAGACTCGGGACTACGCGGTCAGTTCCTACAAGTTACATTGGTCCCGTGCGAGGTGTTCGTGCCTCCTACGGGGTCGTTTGGGGGCTGGTTTGGGTTTTCACCCTTTAACGAGATATTTTCAAATCTATGTGTGATTTTTGCAACTTATCGCCATACTCTCCAATCGAGAGACCCGGGACTACGCGGTCAGTTCCAACAAGTTACATTGGTCCCGTGCGAGGTGTTCGTGCCTCCCGCGAGGTCGTTTGGGGGTTGGTTTGGGTTTTCACCCTTTAATGGCCTGTTTTCAAGTCTAAGTGTGATTTTTGCAAATTATCATCATACTCTCAAATCAGGAGACCCGGGACTACGTGGTCAGTTCCTACAAGTTACATTTGTCCCGTGCGAGGTGTTCGTTCCTCCTATGGGGTCATTTGGGGGATAGTTTGGGTTTTAACGCTTTAATGGCCTGTTTTCAATTCTAAGTGTGATTTTTGCTAATTATCGTCATACTCTCAAACCGGGAGACCCAGGACTACGCGATCAGTTCCTACATGTTAGATTTGTCCCGTGCGAGGTGTTCGTGCCTCCTATGGGGTCGTTTGGGGGCTGGCTTGGGTTTTCACCTTTTAACGGGCTATATTCAAGTCTAAGTGTAATTTTTGAAAATTATCGCCATACTCTCGAACCGAGAGACCCGGGACTACGCGGTTAGTTCCTACAAGTAACATTTGTCTCGTACGAGGTGTTCGTGCCTCCTACGGGGTCGTTTGGGGGCTGATTTGGGTTTTCAAACTTTAACGGCCTGCTTTCAAGTCTTAGTGTTATTTTTGCAAATTATCATCATACTCTCAAATTGGGAGACCCGAGACTATGCAGTCAGTTCCTACAAGTTACATTGGTCCCGTGCGAGGTGTCCGTGCCTCCTACGGGGACGTTTGGGGGCTGGTTTTGGTTTTCACTCTTTAACGGCCTGTTTTCAAGTCTAAGTGTGATTTTTGCAAATTATCATCATACTCTCGAACCGAGAGACCCGAAACTACGCGGTCAGTTCGTACCAGTTACATTGGTCCCGTACGAGGTGTTCGTGCCTCCTACGGGGGGTCGTTTGGGGGCTGGTGTGGGTTTTCACCCTTTAATGGTCTCTTTTCAATTCTAAGTGTGATTTTTGCAAATTATCATCATACTCTCAAACCGGGAGACCCGGGACTACGCGGTCAGTTCCTACATGTTACATTGGTCCCGTGCGAGGTGTTCGTGCCACCTATGGGGTCGTTTGGGCCCTGGGTTGGGTTTTCACCCTTTAACGGTCTGTTTTCAAGACTAAGTGTGATTTTTTCAAGATATCATCATACTCTCGAACCGAGAGACCCGGGACTATGCGGTCAGTTCCAACAAGTTACATTGGTCCCGTGCGAGGTGTTTGTGCCTCCCGCGAGGTCGTTTGGGGGTTGGTTTGGGTTTTCACCCTTTAACGAGATGTTTTCAATTCTAAGTGTAATTTTTGCAAATTATCATCATGCTCTCGAACTGGAAGACTCGAGACTACGCGTCGAGTTCCAACAAGTTACATTGATCCCGTGCGAGGTGTTCGTGCCTCCTACGGGGGAGCGGGTTTGAGTTTTCACCCTTTAACGGCCTTTTTTGAAGTCTAAGTGTGATCTTTGCAAATTATCGACATACCCTCGAACCGGGAGACCCGGGACTATGCGGACAGTTCCTACTAGTTACATTGGTCCCGTGTGAGGTGTTTGTGCCTCCTATGGGGTCGTTTGGGGGTTGGTTTGGGTTTTCACCCCTTAACGGGCTATTTTCATGTCTATGTGTTATTTTTGCAAATTATCATCATACTCTCCAAACGAGAGACCCGGGACTACGCGGTCAGTTCCTACAAGTTACATTGCTTCCGTGCGAAGTGTTCATGCCTCCTACGGGGTCATTTGGGGGTTGGTTTGGGTTTTCACCCTTTAACGGCCTATTTTCAAGTCAAAGTGTGATCTTTGCAAATTATCATCATACCCTCGAACTAGGAGTCCCGAGACTACGCGGTCAGTTCCAACAAGTTACATTGGTCCCGTGCGAGGTGTTTGTACCTCCCACGAGGTCGTTTGGGGGTTGGTTTGGGTTTTCACCCCTTAATGGGTTGTTTTCAAGTCCATGTGTGATTTTTGAAAATTATCATCATACTCTCCAACCGAGAGACCCGGGACTACGCGGTCAGTTCTTACAAGTAACATTGGTTCCGTGCGAGGTGTTCATGCCTCCTACGGGGTCGTTTGGGGGTTAGTTTGGGTTTTCACCCTTTAACGGCCTGTTTTTAGGTCTAAGTGTGATCTTTGCAAATTATAATCACACCCACGAACCGGGAGACCCGGGAGTACACGGTCAGTACCTACAAGTTACATTGGTCCCGTGCGAGGTGTTCGTGCCTCCTGCGGGGTCGTTTGGGGGCTGGTTTGGATTTTCACCCTTTAACGGGCTGTTTAGAGTCTCAGTGTGATTTTTGCAAATTATCGTCATACACTCCAACCGGGAGACCCGGGACTACGTGGTCCGTTCCTACAAGTTACATTGGTCCGGTGCGAGGTGTTCGTTCCTCCTACGGGGTCGTTTGGGGGTTGGTTTGGGTTTTCACCCTTTAACGGGTTATTTTCAAGTCTATGTGTGATTTTTGCAAATTATCGTCATACTCTCAAATCGGGAGACCCGAGACTACATGGTCAGTTCCTCCAAGTTACATTGGTCCCGTGCGAGGTGTTCGTTCCTCCTATGGGGTCATTTGGGGGATAGTTTGGGTTTTAACCCTTTAACGGCCTGTTTTCAAGTGTAAGTGTGATTTTTGCAAATTATCATTATACTCTCAAACCGGGAGACTCAAGACTACGCGGTCAGTTCCTATAAGTTACATTGGTCTCGTGCGAGGTGTTCGTGCCTCCTACGGGGTCATTTGGAGGTTGGTTTGGGTTTTCACCCTTTAACGGCCTGTTTTCAAGTCTAAGTGTGATTTTTGTAAATTATCATCTTACTCTCAAATCGGGAGACCCGGGACTACGTGGTCAGTTCCTACAAGTTACATTGGTCCCGTGCGAGGTGTTTGTTCCTCCTATGGGGTCATTTGGGGGATAGTTTGGGTTTTAACACTTTAACAGCCTGTTTTCAAGTCTAAGTGTGATTTTTGCAAATTATCATCATACTCTCAAACCGGGAGACTCGAGACTACGCGGTCAGTTCCTACAAGTTACATTGGTCCCGTGCGAGGTATTCGTGCCTCCTACGGGGTCGTTTGGGGGCTGGTTTGGGTTTTCACCCTTAAACGGCCTGTTTTCCAGTCTAAGTGTGATTTTTACAAATTATCGTCATACTCACGTACTGGGAGACCCGGAACTACATGGTCAGTTCCTATAAGTTACATTGGTCCTGTGCGAGGTGTTCGTGCCTCCTATGGGATCGTTTGGGGACTGGTTTGGGTTTTCACCCTTTGATGGCCTGTTTTCAATTCTAATTGTGATTTTTGCAAATTATCGTCATACTCTCAAACCGGGAGACCCGAGACTACGCAGTCAGTTCCTACATGTTACTTTGGTCCCGTGCGAGGTGTTCGTACCTCCTATGGGGTCGATTGGGGGTTGTTTTGGGTTTTCACCCTTTAACGGTTTGTTTTCAAGACTAAGTGTGATTTTTGCAAATTATCATCATACTCTCAAAATGGGAGACCCGGGACTATGCGGTCAGCTCCCACAAGTTACAATGGTCCCGTGCGAGGTGTTTGTGCCTCCCGCGAGGTCATTTGGGGGCTGGTTTCAGTTTTCACCCTTTAATCAGATGTTTTCAAGTCTAAGTGTAATTTTTCCAAATTATCATCATACTCTCGAACTGGGAGACCCAAGACAACACGTCGAGTTCCAACAAGTTACATTGGTCCCGTGCGAGGTGTTTGTGCCTCCTACGAGGGAGCTGGTTTGAGTTTTCACCCTTTAACGGCCTTTTTTGAAGTCTAAGTGTGATCTTTGCAAATTATCGACATACCCTCGAATCGGGAGACCCGGGACTACGCGGACAGTTCCTACTAGTTACATTGTTCCCGTGCGAGGTGTTTGTGCCTCCTATGGGGTCGTTTGGGGGTTGGTTTGGGGTTTCACCCCTTAACGGGCTATTTTCATGTCTATGTGTTATTTTTGCAAATTATCATCATACTCTCCAAACGAGAGACCCGGGACTACGCGGTCAGTTCCTACAAGTTACATTGCTTCCGTGCGAGGTGTTCATGCCTCCTACGGGGTCGTTTGGGGGTGGGTTTGGGTTTTCACCCTTTAACGGCCTGTTTTCAAGTCTAAGTGTGATCTTTGCAAATTATCATCATACCCTCGAACTAGGAGACCCTGGACTACGCGGTCAGTTCCAACAAGTTACATTGGTCCCGTGCGAGGTGTTTGTACCTCCCGCGAGGTCGTTTGGGGGTTGGTTTGGGTTTTCACCCCTTAATGGGCTGTTTTCAAGTCTATGTGTGATTTTTGCAAATTATCATCATACTCTCCAACCGAGAGACCCGGGACTACACGGTCAGTTCTTACAAGTTACATTGGTTTCGTGCGAGGTGTTCATTCCTCCTACGGGGTCGTTTGGGGGTTAGTTTGGGTTTTCACCCTTTAACGGCCTATTTTCAGGTCTAAGTGTGATCTTTACAAATTATCCTCATACTCTCGAACCGAGAGACCCGGGAGTACACGGTCAGTACCTACAAGTTACATTGGTCCCGTGCGAGGTGTTCGTGCCTCCTACGGGGTCGTTTGTGGGCTGGCCTGGATTTTCACCCTTTAACGGGTTGTTTAGAGTCTCAGTGTGATTTTTGCAAATTATCGTCATACACTCCAACCGGGAGACTCGGGACTACGCGGTCAGTTCCTACAAGTTACATTGGTCCGGTGTGAGGTGTTCGTGCCTCCTACGGGGTCGTTTGGGGGTTGGTTTGTGTTTTTACCCTTTAACGGGTTATTTTCAAGTCTATGTGTGATTTTTGCAAATTATCTTCATACTCTCAAATCGGGAGAACCGAGATTACATGGTCAGTTCCTACAAGTTACATTGGTCCCGTGCGAGGTGTTCGTTCCTCCTATGGGGTCATTTGGGGGATAGTTTGGGTTTTAACCCTTTAACGGCCTGTTTTCAAGTCTAAGTGTGATTTTTGCAAATTATCATCATACTCTCAAACCGGGAGACTCGAGACTACGCGGTCAGTTCCTATATGTTACATTTATCCCGTGCGAGGTGTTCGTGCCTCCTACGGGGTCATTTGGAGGTTGGTTTGGGTTTTCACCCTTTAACGGCCTGTTTTCAAGTCTAAGTGTGATTTTTACAAATTATCATCTTACTCTCAAATCGGGAGACCCGGGACTACGTGGTCAGTTCCTACAAGTTACATTGGTCCCGTGCGAGGTGTTCGTTCCTCCTATGGGGTCATTTGGGGTATAGTTTGGGTTTTAACACTTTAACAGCCTGTTTTCAAGTCTAAGTGTGATTTTTGCAAATTATCATCATACTCTCAGATCGGGAGACTCGAGACTACGCGGTCAGTTCATACAAGTTACATTGGTCCCGTGCGAGGTGTTCGTGCCTCCTATGGGGTCGTTTGGGGGCTGGTTTAGGTTTTCACCCTTTATCGGCCTGTTTTCCAGTCTAAGTGTGATTTTTATAAATTATCGTCATACTCTCGAACTGGGAGACCCGGGACTACGTGGTCAGTTCCTACAAGTTACATTGGTCCTGTGCGAGGTGTTCGTGCCTCCTATGGGATCGTTTGGGGACTGGTTTGGGTTTTCACCCTTTGATGGCCTGTTTTCAATTCTAAGTGTGATTTTTGCAAATTATCGTCATACTCTCAAACTGGGAGACCCGGGACTACCCAGTCAGTTCCTACATGTTACATTGGTCCCGTGCGAGGTGTTCGTACCTCCTATGGGGTCGTTTGGGGGTTGGTTTGGGTTTTCAACCTTTAACGGTCTGTTTTCAAGACTAAGTGTGATTTTTACATATTATCATCATATTCTCCAAACGGGAGACCCGGGACTATGCGGTCAGTTCCACCAAGTTACAATGGTCCCGTGCGAGGTGTTTGTGCCTCCCGCGAGGTGATTTGGGGGCTGGTTTCAGTTTTCACCCATTAATCAGATGTTTTCAACTCTAAGTGTAATTTGTCCAAATTATCGTCATACTCTCGAACTGGGAGACCCGAGACTATGCGGTCAGTTCCAACAAGTTACATTGGTCCCGTTCGAGGTGTTTGTGCCTCCTACAGGGGAGCTGGTTTGAGTTTTCACCCTTTAACGACCTGTTTTCAAGTCTAAGTGTGATCATTGCAAATTGTCATCATACCCCCGAACCGGGAGACCCGGGACTACGCGATAAGTACCTACAAGTTACATTGGTCCCGTGCGAGGTGTTCGTGCCTCCTACGGGGTCGTTTCGGGGATGTTTTGGATTTTCACCCTTTAACGGGCTGTTTTTAAGTCTAAGTGTGATTTTTACAAATTATCATCATACAATCCAACCAGGAGACCCGGGACTACGCGGTTAGTTCCTACAAGTTACATTGGTCCCGTGCGAGGTGTTCGTGCTTCCTACGAGGTCGTTTGGGGTTGGTTTGCGTTTTCACCCCTTAACGGGCTATTTTCAAGTCTATATGTGATTTTTGCAAATTATCATCATACTCTCCAACCGAGAGACCCAGGACTACGCGGTCAGTTCCTACAAGTTACATTGGTTCCGTACGAGGTGTTCATGCCTCCTACGGGGTCATTTGGGGGTTGGTTTGGGTTTTTAACCTTTAACGGCCTGTTTTCAAGTCTAAGTGTGATTTTTACAAATTATCATCTTACTCTCAAATCGGGAGACCCGGGACTACGTGGTCAGTTCCTACAAGTTACATTGGTCCCGTGCGAGGTGTTCGTTCCTCCTATGGGGTCATTTGGGGTATAGTTTGGGTTTTAACACTTTAACAGCCTGTTTTCAAGTCTAAGTGTGATTTTTGCAAATTATCATCATACTCTCAGATCGGGAGACCCGGGACTACGCGGTCAGTTCATACAAGTTACATTGGTCCCGTGCGAGGTGTTCGTGCCTCCTATGGGGTCGTTTGGGGGCTGGTTTAGGTTTTCACCCTTTATCGGCCTGTTTTCCAGTCTAAGTGTGATTTTTATAAATTATCGTCATACTCTCGAACTGGGAGACCCGGGAGTACGTGGTCAGTTCCTACAAGTTACATTGGTCCTGTGCGAGGTGTTCGTGCCTCCTATGGGATCGTTTGGGGACTGGTTTGGGTTTTCACCCTTTGATGGCCTGTTTTCAATTCTAAGTGTGATTTTTGCAAATTATCGTCATACTCTCAAACTGGGAGACCCGGGACTACCCAGTCAGTTCCTACATGTTACATTGGTCCCGTGCGAGGTGTTCGTACCTCCTATGGGGTCGTTTGGGGGTTGGTTTGGGTTTTCAACCTTTAACGGTCTGTTTTCAAGACTAAGTGTGATTTTTACATATTATCATCATATTCTCCAAACGGGAGACCCGGGACTATGCGGTCAGTTCCACCAAGTTACAATGGTCCCGTGCGAGGTGTTTGTGCCTCCCGCGAGGTGATTTGGGGGCTGGTTTCAGTTTTCACCCATTAATCAGATGTTTTCAACTCTAAGTGTAATTTGTCCAAATTATCGTCATACTCTCGAACTGGGAGACCCGAGACTATGCGGTCAGTTCCAACAAGTTACATTGGTCCCGTTCGAGGTGTTTGTGCCTCCTACAGGGGAGCTGGTTTGAGTTTTCACCCTTTAACGACCTGTTTTCAAGTCTAAGTGTGATCATTGCAAATTGTCATCATACCCCCGAACCGGGAGACCCGGGACTACGCGATAAGTACCTACAAGTTACATTGGTCCCGTGCGAGGTGTTCGTGCCTCCTACGGGGTCGTTTCGGGGATGTTTTGGATTTTCACCCTTTAACGGGCTGTTTTTAAGTCTAAGTGTGATTTTTACAAATTATCATCATACAATCCAACCAGGAGACCCGGGACTACGCGGTTAGTTCCTACAAGTTACATTGGTCCCGTGCGAGGTGTTCGTGCTTCCTACGAGGTCGTTTGGGGTTGGTTTGCGTTTTCACCCCTTAACGGGCTATTTTCAAGTCTATATGTGATTTTTGCAAATTATCATCATACTCTCCAACCGAGAGACCCAGGACTACGCGGTCAGTTCCTACAAGTTACATTGGTTCCGTACGAGGTGTTCATGCCTCCTACGGGGTCATTTGGGGGTTGGTTTGGGTTTTTAACCTTTAACGGCCTGTTTTCAAGTCTAAGTGTGATCTTTGCAAATTATCGTCATACCCTCAAACTGAGAGACTCGGGAGTACGCGGTCAGAACCTACAAGTTACATTGGTCCCGTACGAGGTGTTCGTGCCTCCTACGGGGTCGTTTGGGGGCTGGTTTGGATTTTCACCCTTTAACGGGTTATTTTCAAGTCTGAGTGTGATCTTTACAAATTATCCTCATACTCTCGAACCGAGAGACCCGGGAGTACACGGTCAGTACCTACAAGTTACATTGGTCCCGTGCGAGGTGTTCGTGCCTCCTACGGGGTCGTTTGTGGGCTGGCCTGGATTTTCACCCTTTAACGGGTTGTTTAGAGTCTCAGTGTGATTTTTGCAAATTATCGTCATACACTCCAACCGGGAGACTCGGGACTACGCGGTCAGTTCCTACAAGTTACATTGGTCCGGTGTGAGGTGTTCGTGCCTCCTACGGGGTCGTTTGGGGGTTGGTTTGTGTTTTTACCCTTTAACGGGTTATTTTCAAGTCTATGTGTGATTTTTGCAAATTATCTTCATACTCTCAAATCGGGAGAACCGAGATTACATGGTCAGTTCCTACAAGTTACATTGGTCCCGTGCGAGGTGTTCGTTCCTCCTATGGGGTCATTTGGGGGATAGTTTGGGTTTTAACCCTTTAACGGCCTGTTTTCAAGTCTAAGTGTGATTTTTGCAAATTATCATCATACTCTCAAACCGGGAGACTCGAGACTACGCGGTCAGTTCCTATATGTTACATTTATCCCGTGCGAGGTGTTCGTGCCTCCTACGGGGTCATTTGGAGGTTGGTTTGGGTTTTCACCCTTTAACGGCCTGTTTTCAAGTCTAAGTGTGATTTTTACAAATTATCATCTTACTCTCAAATCGGGAGACCCGGGACTACGTGGTCAGTTCCTACAAGTTACATTGGTCCCGTGCGAGGTGTTCGTTCCTCCTATGGGGTCATTTGGGGTATAGTTTGGGTTTTAACACTTTAACAGCCTGTTTTCAAGTCTAAGTGTGATTTTTGCAAATTATCATCATACTCTCAGATCGGGAGACTCGAGACTACGCGGTCAGTTCATACAAGTTACATTGGTCCCGTGCGAGGTGTTCGTGCCTCCTATGGGGTCGTTTGGGGGCTGGTTTAGGTTTTCACCCTTTATCGGCCTGTTTTCCAGTCTAAGTGTGATTTTTATAAATTATCGTCATACTCTCGAACTGGGAGACCCGGGACTACGTGGTCAGTTCCTACAAGTTACATTGGTCCTGTGCGAGGTGTTCGTGCCTCCTATGGGATCGTTTGGGGACTGGTTTGGGTTTTCACCCTTTGATGGCCTGTTTTCAATTCTAAGTGTGATTTTTGCAAATTATCGTCATACTCTCAAACTGGGAGACCCGGGACTACCCAGTCAGTTCCTACATGTTACATTGGTCCCGTGCGAGGTGTTCGTACCTCCTATGGGGTCGTTTGGGGGTTGGTTTGGGTTTTCAACCTTTAACGGTCTGTTTTCAAGACTAAGTGTGATTTTTACATATTATCATCATACTCTCCAACCGAGAGACCCGGGACTACACGGTCAGTTCTTACAAGTTACATTGGTTTCGTGCGAGGTGTTCATTCCTCCTACGGGGTCGTTTGGGGGTTAGTTTGGGTTTTCACCCTTTAACGGCCTATTTTCAGGTCTAAGTGTGATCTTTACAAATTATCCTCATACTCTCGAACCGAGAGACCCGGGAGTACACGGTCAGTACCTACAAGTTACATTGGTCCCGTGCGAGGTGTTCGTGCCTCCTACGGGGTCGTTTGTGGGCTGGCCTGGATTTTCACCCTTTAACGGGTTGTTTAGAGTCTCAGTGTGATTTTTGCAAATTATCGTCATACACTCCAACCGGGAGACTCGGGACTACGCGGTCAGTTCCTACAAGTTACATTGGTCCGGTGTGAGGTGTTCGTGCCTCCTACGGGGTCGTTTGGGGGTTGGTTTGTGTTTTTACCCTTTAACGGGTTATTTTCAAGTCTATGTGTGATTTTTGCAAATTATCTTCATACTCTCAAATCGGGAGAACCGAGATTACATGGTCAGTTCCTACAAGTTACATTGGTCCCGTACGAGGTGTTCGTTCCTCCTATGGGGTCATTTGGGGGATAGTTTGGGTTTTAACCCTTTAACGGCCTGTTTTCAAGTCTAAGTGTGATTTTTGCAAATTATCATCATACTCTCAAACCGGGAGACTCGAGACTACGCGGTCAGTTCCTATATGTTACATTTATCCCGTGCGAGGTGTTCGTGCCTCCTACGGGGTCATTTGGAGGTTGGTTTGGGTTTTCACCCTTTAACGGCCTGTTTTCAAGTCTAAGTGTGATTTTTACAAATTATCATCTTACTCTCAAATCGGGAGACCCGGGACTACGTGGTCAGTTCCTACAAGTTACATTGGTCCCGTGCGAGGTGTTCGTTCCTCCTATGGGGTCATTTGGGGTATAGTTTGGGTTTTAACACTTTAACAGCCTGTTTTCAAGTCTAAGTGTGATTTTTGCAAATTATCATCATACTCTCAGATCGGGAGACTCGAGACTACGCGGTCAGTTCATACAAGTTACATTGGTCCCGTGCGAGGTGTTCGTGCCTCCTATGGGGTCGTTTGGGGGCTGGTTTAGGTTTTCACCCTTTATCGGCCTGTTTTCCAGTCTAAGTGTGATTTTTATAAATTATCGTCATACTCTCGAACTGGGAGACCCGGGACTACGTGGTCAGTTCCTACAAGTTACATTGGTCCTGTGCGAGGTGTTCGTGCCTCCTATGGGATCGTTTGGGGACTGGTTTGGGTTTTCACCCTTTGATGGCCTGTTTTCAATTCTAAGTGTGATTTTTGCAAATTATCGTCATACTCTCAAACTGGGAGACCCGGGACTACCCAGTCAGTTCCTACATGTTACATTGGTCCCGTGCGAGGTGTTCGTACCTCCTATGGGGTCGTTTGGGGGTTGGTTTGGGTTTTCAACCTTTAACGGTCTGTTTTCAAGACTAAGTGTGATTTTTACATATTATCATCATATTCTCCAAACGGGAGACCCGGGACTATGCGGTCAGTTCCACCAAGTTACAATGGTCCCGTGCGAGGTGTTTGTGCCTCCCGCGAGGTGATTTGGGGGCTGGTTTCAGTTTTCACCCATTAATCAGATGTTTTCAACTCTAAGTGTAATTTGTCCAAATTATCGTCATACTCTCGAACTGGGAGACCCGAGACTATGCGGTCAGTTCCAACAAGTTACATTGGTCCCGTTCGAGGTGTTTGTGCCTCCTACAGGGGAGCTGGTTTGAGTTTTCACCCTTTAACGACCTGTTTTCAAGTCTAAGTGTGATCATTGCAAATTGTCATCATACCCCCGAACCGGGAGACCCGGGACTACGCGATAAGTACCTACAAGTTACATTGGTCCCGTGCGAGGTGTTCGTGCCTCCTACGGGGTCGTTTCGGGGATGTTTTGGATTTTCACCCTTTAACGGGCTGTTTTTAAGTCTAAGTGTGATTTTTACAAATTATCATCATACAATCCAACCAGGAGACCCGGGACTACGCGGTTAGTTCCTACAAGTTACATTGGTCCCGTGCGAGGTGTTCGTGCTTCCTACGAGGTCGTTTGGGGTTGGTTTGCGTTTTCACCCCTTAACGGGCTATTTTCAAGTCTATATGTGATTTTTGCAAATTATCATCATACTCTCCAACCGAGAGACCCAGGACTACGCGGTCAGTTCCTACAAGTTACATTGGTTCCGTACGAGGTGTTCATGCCTCCTACGGGGTCATTTGGGGGTTGGTTTGGGTTTTTAACCTTTAACGGCCTGTTTTCAAGTCTAAGTGTGATCTTTGCAAATTATCGTCATACCCTCAAACTGAGAGACTCGGGAGTACGCGGTCAGAACCTACAAGTTACATTGGTCCCGTACGAGGTGTTCGTGCCTCCTACGGGGTCGTTTGGGGGCTGGTTTGGATTTTCACCCTTTAACGGGTTGTTTTCAAATCTAAGTGTGATTTTTGTAAATTATCATCATACTATCCAACCGAGAGACCCGGGACTCCGCGGTCAGTTCCAACAAGTTACATTGGTCCCGTGCGAGGTGTTCGTGTCTCCCGTGAGGTCGTTTGGGGGTTGGCTTGGGTTTTCACCCCTTAACGGGCTGTTTTCAAGTCTACGAGTGATTTTTGCAAATTATCATCATACTCTCCAACCGAGAGACCCGGGACTACGCGGTCAGTTCCTACAAGTTACATTGGTTCCGTGCGAGGTGTTCATGCCTCCTACGGGGTCGTTTGGGGGTTGGTTTTGGCTTTCACCCTTTAACGGCCTGTTTTCAAGTCTAAGTGTGATTTTTGCAAATTATCCTCATTCTCTCAAACCGGGAGACCCGAGACTACATGGTCAGTTCATACAAGTTACATTGGTCCCGTGCGAGGTGTTCGTGCCTCCTACGGGATCGTTTGGGGGCTGGTTTGGGTTTTCACCCTTTAATGGCTTGTTTTCAATTTTAAGTGCGATTTTTGCAAATTATCATCATACTCTCAAATCGGGAGACCCGGGACTACGCGGTCATTTCCAAAAAGTTACATTGTATCAGTGCGTGGTGTCCGTGCCTCCTATGGGGTCGTTTGGGGGCTGGTTTGGGTTTTCACCCTTTGACGGACGGTTTTCAAGTTTTAATTCTGATTTTGGTAAATTATCATCATACCCTCGAACTGAGAGACCCGGGAGTACGTGGTCAGTTCCTACAAGTTACGTTGGTCCTGTGCAAGGTGTTCGTGCCTCCTACGGGATGGTTTGGGGGCTGGTTTGGGTTTTCACCCTTTAATGGCTTATTTTCAATTCTAAGTGTGATTTTTGTAAATTATCATCATACTCTCCAACAGAGAGACCCGAGACTCCGCGGTCAGTTCCTATAAGTTACATTGGTCCCGTGCGAGGTGTTCGTGCCTCCTACGGGGTCGTTTGGGGGCTGGTTTGGATTTTCACCCTTTAACGGGCTGTTTAGAGTCTCACTGTGATTTTTGTAAATTATCGTCATACACTCCAACCGGGAGACTCGGGACTACGCGGTCAGTTCCTACAAGTTACATTGGTTCCGTGCGAGGTGTTCATGCCTCCTATGGGGTCGTTTGGGGGTTGGTTTGGGTTTTCACCCTTTAACGGCCTGTTTTCAAGTCTAAGTGTGTTTTTTGCAAATTATCGTCATACTCTCAAACCGGGAGACCCGAGATTACATGGTCAGTTCCTAGAAGTTACATTGGTCCCGTGCGAGGTGTTCATTCCTCCTATGGGGTCATTTGGGGGCTAATTTGGGTTTTATCCCTTTAACGGCCTATTTTCAAGTCTAAGTGTGATTTTTGCAAATTATCATCATACTCTCAAACCGGGAGACTTGAGACTACGGGGTCAGTTCCTACAAGTTACATTGGTCTAGTGCAACATGTTTGTGCCTCCTATGGGGTCGTTTGGGGGCTGGTTTTTGTTTTCACCCTTTAACGGCCTGTTTTCAAGTCTAAGTGTGATTTTTGCAAATTATCGTCATACTCTCGAACCGGGAGACCCGAGACTACATGGTCAGTTCATACAAGTTACATTGGTCCCGTGCGAGGTGTTCGTGCCTCCTATGGGATCGTTTGGGGGTTGGTTTGGGTTTTCACCCTTTAATGGCTTGTTTTCAATTTTAAGTGCGATTTTTGCAAATTATCATCATACTCTCAAATCGGGAGACCCGGGACTACGCGGTCATTTCCTAAAAGTTACATTGTATCAGTGCGTGGTGTCCGTGCCTCCTACGGGGTCGTTTGGGGGCTGGTTTGGGTTTTCACCCTTTAACGGACGGTTTTCAAGTTTTAATTCTGATTTTGGTAAATTATCATCATACCCTCGATCTGAGAGACCCGGGAGTACGTGGTCAGTTCCTACAAGTTACGTTGGTCCTGTGCGAGGTGTTCGTGCCTCCTACGGGATGGTTTGGGGGCTGGTTTGGGTTTTCACCCTTTAATGGCTTGTTTTCAATTCTAAGTGTGATTTTTGTAAATTATCATCATACTCTCCAACAGAGAGACCCGAGACTCCGCGGTCAGTTCCTACAAGTTACATTGGTCCCGTGCGAGGTGTTCGTGCCTCCTATGGGGTCATTTGGGGTATAGTTTGGGTTTTAACACTTTAACAGCCTGTTTTCAAGTCTAAGTGTGATTTTTGCAAATTATCATCATACTCTCAGATCGGGAGACCCGGGACTACGCGGTCAGTTCATACAAGTTACATTGGTCCCGTGCGAGGTGTTCGTGCCTCCTATGGGGTCGTTTGGGGGCTGGTTTAGGTTTTCACCCTTTATCGGCCTGTTTTCCAGTCTAAGTGTGATTTTTATAAATTATCGTCATACTCTCGAACTGGGAGACCCGGGAGTACGTGGTCAGTTCCTACAAGTTACATTGGTCCTGTGCGAGGTGTTCGTGCCTCCTATGGGATCGTTTGGGGACTGGTTTGGGTTTTCACCCTTTGATGGCCTGTTTTCAATTCTAAGTGTGATTTTTGCAAATTATCGTCATACTCTCAAACTGGGAGACCCGGGACTACCCAGTCAGTTCCTACATGTTACATTGGTCCCGTGCGAGGTGTTCGTACCTCCTATGGGGTCGTTTGGGGGTTGGTTTGGGTTTTCAACCTTTAACGGTCTGTTTTCAAGACTAAGTGTGATTTTTACATATTATCATCATATTCTCCAAACGGGAGACCCGGGACTATGCGGTCAGTTCCACCAAGTTACAATGGTCCCGTGCGAGGTGTTTGTGCCTCCCGCGAGGTGATTTGGGGGCTGGTTTCAGTTTTCACCCATTAATCAGATGTTTTCAACTCTAAGTGTAATTTGTCCAAATTATCGTCATACTCTCGAACTGGGAGACCCGAGACTATGCGGTCAGTTCCAACAAGTTACATTGGTCCCGTTCGAGGTGTTTGTGCCTCCTACAGGGGAGCTGGTTTGAGTTTTCACCCTTTAACGACCTGTTTTCAAGTCTAAGTGTGATCATTGCAAATTGTCATCATACCCCCGAACCGGGAGACCCGGGACTACGCGATAAGTACCTACAAGTTACATTGGTCCCGTGCGAGGTGTTCGTGCCTCCTACGGGGTCGTTTCGGGGATGTTTTGGATTTTCACCCTTTAACGGGCTGTTTTTAAGTCTAAGTGTGATTTTTACAAATTATCATCATACAATCCAACCAGGAGACCCGGGACTACGCGGTTAGTTCCTACAAGTTACATTGGTCCCGTGCGAGGTGTTTGTGCTTCCTACGAGGTCGTTTGGGGTTGGTTTGCGTTTTCACCCCTTAACGGGCTATTTTCAAGTCTATATGTGATTTTTGCAAATTATCATCATACTCTCCAACCGAGAGACCCAGGACTACGCGGTCAGTTCCTACAAGTTACATTGGTTCCGTACGAGGTGTTCATGCCTCCTACGGGGTCATTTGGGGGTTGGTTTGGGTTTTTAACCTTTAACGGCCTGTTTTCAAGTCTAAGTGTGATTTTTACAAATTATCATCTTACTCTCAAATCGGGAGACCCGGGACTACGTGGTCAGTTCCTACAAGTTACATTGGTCCCGTGCGAGGTGTTCGTTCCTCCTATGGGGTCATTTGGGGTATAGTTTGGGTTTTAACACTTTAACAGCCTGTTTTCAAGTCTAAGTGTGATTTTTGCAAATTATCATCATACTCTCAGATCGGGAGACCCGGGACTACGCGGTCAGTTCATACAAGTTACATTGGTCCCGTGCGAGGTGTTCGTGCCTCCTATGGGGTCGTTTGGGGGCTGGTTTAGGTTTTCACCCTTTATCGGCCTGTTTTCCAGTCTAAGTGTGATTTTTATAAATTATCGTCATACTCTCGAACTGGGAGACCCGGGACTACGTGGTCAGTTCCTACAAGTTACATTGGTCCTGTGCGAGGTGTTCGTGCCTCCTATGGGATCGTTTGGGGACTGGTTTGGGTTTTCACCCTTTGATGGCCTGTTTTCAATTCTATGTGTGATTTTTGCAAATTATCGTCATACTCTCAAACTGGGAGACCCGGGACTACCCAGTCAGTTCCTACATGTTACATTGGTCCCGTGCGAGGTGTTCGTACCTCCTATGGGGTCGTTTGGGGGTTGGTTTGGGTTTTCAACCTTTAACGGTCTGTTTTCAAGACTAAGTGTGATTTTTACATATTATCATCATATTCTCCAAACGGGAGACCCGGGACTATGCGGTCAGTTCCACCAAGTTACAATGGTCCCGTGCGAGGTGTTTGTGCCTCCCGCGAGGTGATTTGGGGGCTGGTTTCAGTTTTCACCCATTAATCAGATGTTTTCAACTCTAAGTGTAATTTGTCCAAATTATCGTCATACTCTCGAACTGGGAGACCCGAGACTATGCGGTCAGTTCCAACAAGTTACATTGGTCCCGTTCGAGGTGTTTGTGCCTCCTACAGGGGAGCTGGTTTGAGTTTTCACCCTTTAACGACCTGTTTTCAAGTCTAAGTGTGATCATTGCAAATTGTCATCATACCCCCGAACCGGGAGACCCGGGACTACGCGATAAGTACCTACAAGTTACATTGGTCCCGTGCGAGGTGTTCGTGCCTCCTACGGGGTCGTTTCGGGGATGTTTTGGATTTTCACCCTTTAACGGGCTGTTTTTAAGTCTAAGTGTGATTTTTACAAATTATCATCATACAATCCAACCAGGAGACCCGGGACTACGCGGTTAGTTCCTACAAGTTACATTGGTCCCGTGCGAGGTGTTCGTGCTTCCTACGAGGTCGTTTGGGGTTGGTTTGCGTTTTCACCCCTTAACGGGCTATTTTCAAGTCTATATGTGATTTTTGCAAATTATCATCATACTCTCCAACCGAGAGACCCAGGACTACGCGGTCAGTTCCTACAAGTTACATTGGTTCCGTACGAGGTGTTCATGCCTCCTACGGGGTCATTTGGGGGTTGGTTTGGGTTTTTAACCTTTAACGGCCTGTTTTCAAGTCTAAGTGTGATCTTTGCAAATTATCGTCATACCCTCAAACTGAGAGACTCGGGAGTACGCGGTCAGAACCTACAAGTTACATTGGTCCCGTACGAGGTGTTCGTGCCTCCTACGGGGTCGTTTGGGGGCTGGTTTGGATTTTCACCCTTTAACGGGTTGTTTTCAAATCTAAGTGTGATTTTTGTAAATTATCATCATACTATCCAACCGAGAGACCCGGGACTCCGCGGTCAGTTCCAACAAGTTACATTGGTCCCGTGCGAGGTGTTCGTGTCTCCCGTGAGGTCGTTTGGGGGTTGGCTTGGGTTTTCACCCCTTAACGGGCTGTTTTCAAGTCTACGAGTGATTTTTGCAAATTATCATCATACTCTCCAACCGAGAGACCCGGGACTACGCGGTCAGTTCCTACAAGTTACATTGGTTCCGTGCGAGGTGTTCATGCCTCCTACGGGGTCGTTTGGGGGTTGGTTTTGGCTTTCACCCTTTAACGGCCTGTTTTCAAGTCTAAGTGTGATTTTTGCAAATTATCCTCATTCTCTCAAACCGGGAGACCCGAGACTACATGGTCAGTTCATACAAGTTACATTGGTCCCGTGCGAGGTGTTCGTGCCTCCTACGGGATCGTTTGGGGGCTGGTTTGGGTTTTCACCCTTTAATGGCTTGTTTTCAATTTTAAGTGCGATTTTTGCAAATTATCATCATACTCTCAAATCGGGAGACCCGGGACTACGCGGTCATTTCCAAAAAGTTACATTGTATCAGTGCGTGGTGTCCGTGCCTCCTATGGGGTCGTTTGGGGGCTGGTTTGGGTTTTCACCCTTTGACGGACGGTTTTCAAGTTTTAATTCTGATTTTGGTAAATTATCATCATACCCTCGAACTGAGAGACCCGGGAGTACGTGGTCAGTTCCTACAAGTTACGTTGGTCCTGTGCAAGGTGTTCGTGCCTCCTACGGGATGGTTTGGGGGCTGGTTTGGGTTTTCACCCTTTAATGGCTTATTTTCAATTCTAAGTGTGATTTTTGTAAATTATCATCATACTCTCCAACAGAGAGACCCGAGACTCCGCGGTCAGTTCCTATAAGTTACATTGGTCCCGTGCGAGGTGTTCGTGCCTCCTACGGGGTCGTTTGGGGGCTGGTTTGGATTTTCACCCTTTAACGGGCTGTTTAGAGTCTCACTGTGATTTTTGTAAATTATCGTCATACACTCCAACCGGGAGACTCGGGACTACGCGGTCAGTTCCTACAAGTTACATTGGTTCCGTGCGAGGTGTTCATGCCTCCTATGGGGTCGTTTGGGGGTTGGTTTGGGTTTTCACCCTTTAACGGCCTGTTTTCAAGTCTAAGTGTGTTTTTTGCAAATTATCGTCATACTCTCAAACCGGGAGACCCGAGATTACATGGTCAGTTCCTAGAAGTTACATTGGTCCCGTGCGAGGTGTTCATTCCTCCTATGGGGTCATTTGGGGGCTAATTTGGGTTTTATCCCTTTAACGGCCTATTTTCAAGTCTAAGTGTGATTTTTGCAAATTATCATCATACTCTCAAACCGGGAGACTTGAGACTACGGGGTCAGTTCCTACAAGTTACATTGGTCTAGTGCAACATGTTTGTGCCTCCTATGGGGTCGTTTGGGGGCTGGTTTTTGTTTTCACCCTTTAACGGCCTGTTTTCAAGTCTAAGTGTGATTTTTGCAAATTATCGTCATACTCTCGAACCGGGAGACCCGAGACTACATGGTCAGTTCATACAAGTTACATTGGTCCCGTGCGAGGTGTTCGTGCCTCCTATGGGATCGTTTGGGGGTTGGTTTGGGTTTTCACCCTTTAATGGCTTGTTTTCAATTTTAAGTGCGATTTTTGCAAATTATCATCATACTCTCAAATCGGGAGACCCGGGACTACGCGGTCATTTCCTAAAAGTTACATTGTATCAGTGCGTGGTGTCCGTGCCTCCTACGGGGTCGTTTGGGGGCTGGTTTGGGTTTTCACCCTTTAACGGACGGTTTTCAAGTTTTAATTCTGATTTTGGTAAATTATCATCATACCCTCGATCTGAGAGACCCGGGAGTACGTGGTCAGTTCCTACAAGTTACGTTGGTCCTGTGCGAGGTGTTCGTGCCTCCTACGGGATGGTTTGGGGGCTGGTTTGGGTTTTCACCCTTTAATGGCTTGTTTTCAATTCTAAGTGTGATTTTTGTAAATTATCATCATACTCTCCAACAGAGAGACCCGAGACTCCGCGGTCAGTTCCTACAAGTTACATTGGTCCCGTGCGAGGTGTTCGTGCCTCCTACGGGGTCGTTTGGGGGCTGGTTTGGATTTTCACCCTTTAACGGGCTGTTTAGAGTCTCACTGTGATTTTTGTAAATTATCGTCATACACTCCAACCGGGAGACTCGGGACTACGCGGTCAGTTCCTACAAGTTACATTGGTTCCGTGCGAGGTGTTCATGCCTCCTATGGGGTCGTTTGGGGGTTGGTTTGGGTTTTCACCCTTTAACGGCCTGTTTTCAAGTCTAAGTGTGTTTTTTGCAAATTATCGTCATACTCTCAAACCGGGAGACCCGAGATTACATGGTCAGTTCCTAGAAGTTACATTGGTCCCGTGCGAGGTGTTCATTCCTCCTATGGGGTCATTTGGGGGATAATTTGGGTTTTATCCCTTTAACGGCCTATTTTCAAGTCTAAGTGTGATTTTTGTAAATTATCATCATACTCTCAAACCGGGAGACTTGAGACAACGGGGTCAGTTCCTACAAGTTACATTGGTCCAGTGCAACATGTTTGTGCCTCCTATGGGGTCGTTTGGGGGCTGGTTTTGGTTTTCACCCTTTAACCGCCTGTTTTCAAGTCTAAGTGTCATTTTTGCAAATTATCGTCCTACTCTCGAACCGGGAGACCCGGGACTACGTGGTCAGTTCCTATAAGTTACATTGGTCCCGTGCGAGGTGTTCGTGCCTCCTACGGGATCGTTTGGGGGCTGGTTTGGTTTTCACCCTTTAATGGCTTATTTTCAATTCTAAATGTGATTTTTGCAAATTATCATCATACTCTCAAACCGGCAGACTCGGGACAACGCGATCAGTTTCTCCAAGTTACATTGGTTCCGTGCGAGGTGATCGTGCCTCCTACGGGGTCGTTTGTGTGCTAGTTTGGGTTTTCACCCTTTAACGGGCGGCTTTCAAGTCTTAATTGTGATTTTGGAAAATTATCATCATACCCTCGAACCGGGAGACCCGGGAGTACGCAGTCAGTACCTACAAGTTACATTGGTCCCGTACGAGGTGTTCGTGCCTTCTACGGGGTCGTTTGGGGGCTGGTTTTGATTTTCACCCTTTAACGGGCTGTTTAGAGTCACAGTGTGATTTTTGCAAATTATCATCATACACTCGAATCGGGAGACCCGGGTCTACGCGGTCAGTTCCTACAAGTTACATAGGTCCCGTACGAGGTGTTCGTGCCTCCTACGGGGTCGATTGGGGGTTGGTTTGGGTTTTCACCCTTTAACGGTTTATTTTCAAGTCTATGTGTGATTTCTGCAAATTATTGTCATACTCTCCAACCGAGGGACCCGGGACTACGCGGTTAGTTCCAACAAGTTACATTGGTCCCGTGCGAGGTGTTCGTGCCTCCTATATGGGAACTGGTTTGAGTTTTCACCCGTTAACGACTTGTTTTCAAGTCTAAGTGTCATCTTTGCAAATTATCATCATTCCTTCGAATCGGGAGACCCGGGACTACGCGATCAGTACCTACAAGTTACATTGGTCCCGTGCGAGGTGTTCGTGCCTCCCACGGGGTCATTTGGGGGCTGGTTTGGATTTTCACCCTTTAACGGGCTGTTTCAAGTCTAAGTGTGATTTTTGCAAATTATCATCATACTCTCGAACCGGGAGACCCAGGACTACGTGGTCAGTTCCTACAAGGTACATTGGTCCCGTGCGAGGTGTTCGTGCCTCCTACGGGATCGTTTGGGGGCTGGTTTGGGTTTTCACCCTTTAATGGCTTGTTTTCAATTCTAAGTGTGATTTTTGCAAATTATCATCATACTCTCAAACCGGGAGACCCGGGACTACGCGATCAGTTCCTACAAGTTACATTAGTTCGGTGCGATGTGTTCGTGCCTCCTACGGGGTCGTTTGGGGGTTGGTTTGGGTTTTCACCCTTTAACAGGCGGTTTTCAAGTCTTAAGTGTCATTTTGGCAAATTATCATCATACCCTCGAACTGGGAGACCCGGGAGAACGCAGTCAGTACCAACAAGTTAAATTGGTCTCGTGCGAGGTGTCCGTGCCTCCTACGGGGTCGTTTGGGGGCTTGTTTGGATTTTCACCCTTTAACGGGCTCTTTAGAGTCTCAGTGTGATTTTTGCAAATTATCCTCATAGACTCAAACCGGAAGACCCGGGACTACACGATCAGTTCCTACAAGTTACATTGGTCACGTGCGAGGTGTTCGTGCCTCCTATGGGATCGTTTGGGGGCTGGTTTGGTTTTCACCCTTTAATGGCTTGTTTCCAATTCTAAGTGCGATTTTTGCAAATTATCATCGTACTCTCAAATCGGGAGACCCGGGACTATGCGATCTGTTCGTACAAGTTACATTGGATCAGTGCGTGGTTTTTGTGCATCCTACGGGGTCGTTTGAGGGCTGGTTTGGGTTTTCACCCTTTAACGGCCGGTTTTCAAGTCTTAATTGTGATTTTGGTAAATTATCGTCATACCATCGAACCGAGAGACCCGAGAGTACGTGGTCAGTTCCTACAAGTTACGTTGGTCCCGTGCCAGGTGTTCGTGCCTCCTACGAGATCGTTTGGGGGCTGGTTTGGGTTTTCACACTTTAATGGCTTGTTTTCAATTCTTAGTGTGATTCTTGTAAATTATTATCATACTCTCCAACCGAGAGACCCGAGACTCCCCGGTCAGTTCCTACAAGTTACATAGGTCCCGTGCGAGGTGTTCGTGCCTCCAACGGGTCGTTTGGTGGCTGGTTTGGATTTTCACCCTTTATCGGGCTATTTAGAGTCTCAGTGTGATTTTTGCAAATTATCATCATACACTCGAACCGGGAGACCCGGGACTACACGATCAATTCCTACAAGTTACATTGGTCCCGTGCGAGGTGTTCGTGCCTCCTACGGGATCGTTTGGCGACTGGTTTGGTTTTCACCCTTTAATGGCTTGTTTCCAATTCTAAGTGAGATTTTTGCAAATTATCATCATACTCTCAAATCGGGAGACCCGGGACTACGCGATCAGTTCCTAAAAGTTACATTGGATCAGTGCGTGGTGTTCGGGCCTCCTACGGGGTCGTTTGGGGGCTCGTTTGGGTTTTCACCCTTTAACGGGCGGTTTTTAAGTCTTAATTGTGATTTTGGCAAATTATCGTCATACCATCGAACTGAGAGACCCGAGAGTACGTGGTCAGTTCCTACAAGTTACGCTGGTCCCGTGCGAGGTGTTCGTGCCTCCTACGGGATCGTTTGGGAGCTGGTTTGGGTTTTCACCCTTTAATGGCTTGTTTTCAATTCTAAGTGTGATTTCTGTAAATTATCATCATACTCTCCAACCGAGACACCCGAGACTCCACGGTCAGTTCCTATAAGTTACATAGGTCCCGTGCGAGGTGTTCGTGCCTCGTACGGGGTCGTTTGGAGGATGGTTTGGATTTTCACCCTTTAACGGGCTGTTTAGAGTCTCAGTGTGATTTTTGTAAATTATCATCATACACTCCAACCGGGAGACTCGGGACTATGCGGTCAGTTCCTACAAGTTACATTGGTCCCGTGCGAGGTGTTCGTGCCTCCTACGGGGTCGTTTGGGGGTTGGTTTGAGTTTTCACCCTCTAATGGGTTGTTTTCAAATCTATGTGTGATTTTTGCAAATTATCATCATACTCTCCAACCGAGAGATCCTGGACTACGCGATCATTTCCAACAAGTTACATTGGTCCTGTGCGAGATGTTCGTGCCTCCCACGAGGTCGTTTGGGGGTTGGTTTGGGTTTTCACCCCTTAATGGGTTATTTTCAAGTCTATGTGTGATTTTTGCAAATTATCATCATACTCTCCAACCGAGAGACCCGGGACTATGCGTTCAGTTCCAACAACTTACATTAGTTCCGTGCGAGGTGTTCATGCCTCCTACAGGGTCATTTGTGGGTTGGTTTGGGTTTTCACCCTTTAACGGCCTGTTTTCAAGTCCAAGTGTGTTTTTTGCAAATTATCATCATACTCTCAAATCGGGAGACCCGAGACTACATGGTCAGTTCCTAGAAGTTACATTGGTCCCGTGCGAGGTGTTCATTCCTCCTATGGGGTCATTTGGGGGTTAATTTGGGTTTTATCTCTTTAACGGCCTATTTTCAAGTCTAAGTGTGATTTTTGCAAATTATCATCATACTCTCAAACCGGGAGACTCGAGACTACGCGGTCAGTTCCTACAAGTTACATTGGTCCCGTGCGACATGTTCATGCCTCCTACGGGGTCGTTTGGGGGCTGGTTTGGGTTTTCACCCTTTAACGGCCTGTTTTCAAGTCTAAGTGTGATTTTTACAAATTATCATCATACTCTCGAACCGGGAGACCCGGGACTACGTGGTCAGTTCCTACAAGTTAAATTGGTCCCGTGCGAGGTGTTCGTGCCTCCTACGGGATCGTTTGGGGGGTGGTTTAGTTTTCACCCTTTAATGGCTTGTTTTCAATTCTAAGTGTGATTTTTTAAAATTATCATCATACTCTCAAACCGGCAGACCCGGGACTACGTGATTAGTTCCTACAAGTTACATTGGTTCCGTGCGAGGTGTTCGTGCCTCCTACGGGGTCGTTTGTGGGCTAGTTTGGGTTTTCACCCTTTAACGGACGATTTGCATGTCTTAATTGTGATTTTGGAAAATTATCATCATACCCTCGAACCGGGAGACCCGGGAGTACGCAATCAGTACCTACAAGTTACATTGGTCCCGTAAGAGGTGTTCGTGCCTTCTACGGGGTCGTTTGGGGGCTGGTTTTGATTTTCACCCTTTAACGGGCTGTTTAGAGTCACAGTGTGATTTTTGCAAATTATCATCATACACTCGAAACGGGAGACCCGGGACTACGCGGTCAGTTCCTACAAGTTACATTGGTCCCGTACGAGGTGTTCGTGCCTCCTACGGGGTCGTTTGGGGGTTGGTTTGGGTTTTCATTCTTTAACAGTTTGTTTTCAAGTCTATGTGTGATTTCTGCAAATTATTGTCATACTCTCCAACCGAGAGACCCGGGACTACGCGGTCAGTTCCAACAAGTTACATTGGTCCTGTGCGAGGTGTTCGTGCCTCCTACAGGGGAGCTGGTTTGAGTTTTCACCCTTTAACGGCTTGTTTTCAAGTCTAAGTGTGATCTTTGCTAATTATCATCATACCCTTGAATTGGGAGACCCGGGACTACGTGGTCAGTTCCTACAAGGTACATTGGTCTCGTGCGAGGTGTTCGTGCCTCCTACGGGATCGTTTGGGGGCTGGTTTGGGTTTTCACCCTTTAATGGCTTGTTTTCTATTCTAAGTGTGATTTTTGCAAATTATCATCATACTCTCAAACCGGGAGACCCGGGACTACGCGATCAGTTCCTACAAGTTACATTAGTTCCGTGCGAGGTGTTCGTGCCTTCTACGGGGTCGTTTGGGGGCTAGTTTGGGTTTTCACCCTTTAACGGGCGGTTTTCAAGTCTTAAGTGTGATTTTGGCAAATTATCGTCATACCCTCGAACTGGGAGACCCGGGAGAACACAGTCAGTACATACAAGCTACATTGGTGCCGTGCGAGGTGTTCGTGCCTCCTACGGGGTCCTTTGGGGGCTGGTTTGGATTTCCACCCTTTAACGGGCTGTTTAGAGTCTCAGTGTGATTTTTGCAAATTATCGTCATACACTCAAATTGGGAGTCCCGGGACTATGCGGTCAGTTCCTACAAGTTACATTGGTCCCGTGTGAGGTGTTCGTGCCTCCTACGGGGTCGTTTGGGGGTTGGTTTGGGTTTTCACCTTTTAACGGTTTGTTTTCAAGTCTATTTGTGATTTTTGCAAATTATCATCATACTCTCCAACCGAGAGACCCGGGACTACGCGGTCAGTTCCAACAAGTTACATTGGTTCCGTGAGAGGAGTTCGTGCCTCCTACGGGGGAGTTGGTTTGAGTTTTCACGCTTTAACGACCTATTTTCTAGTGTATGTCTGATTTTTGCAAATTATCGTCATTCTCTCCAACCGAGAGACCCGGGACAATGCTGTCAGTTCCTAAAAATTACATTGGTCCCGTGCGAGGTGTTCGTGCCTGCTATGGGGTCGTTTGGGGGCTGGTTTGGGAATTCACCCTTTAACGGGCTGTTTTCAAGTCTAAATGTGATTTTTGTAAATTATCATCATGCACTCCAACTGGGAGACCCGGGACTACGCGGTCAGTTCCAACAAGTTACATTGGTCCCGTGCAAGGTGTTCATGCCTCCTACGGGGACGTTTGGGAGTTGGTTTGGGTTTTCACCCCTTAACGGGTTGTTTTCAAGTCTATGTGTGATTTTTCCAAATTATCATCATACTCTCCAACCAAGAGACCCGGGACTATGCGGTCAGTTCCTACAAGTTACATTGGTTCCGTCCGAGATGTTCATGCCTCCTACGGGGTTGTTTGGGGGTTGGTTTGGGTTTTCACACTTTAACGGCCTGTTTTCAAGTCTAAGTGTGATTTTTGCAAATTATCGTCATACTCTCAAACATGGAGACCCGAGACTACACGGTCAGTTCCTACAAATTACATTGGTCCCGTGCGAGGTGTTCGTTCCTCCTACGGGGTCATTTGGGGGATAAATTGGGTTTTAACCCTTTTACGGCCTGTTTTCAAGTCTAAGTGGGATTTTTGCAAATTATCATCATACTCTCAAACTGGGAGACTCGAGACTACGCGGTCAGTTCCTACAAGTTACATTGGTCCCATGCAAGGTGTTCATGCCTCCTACGGGGTCATTTGGGTGCTGGTTTGGGGTTTCACCCTTTAACGGCCTGTTTTCAAGTCGAAGTGTGAGTTTTGCAAATTATCGTCATACTCTCGAATCGAGAGACCTGGGACTATGTGGTCAGTTCCTACAAGTTACATTGTCCCGTACGAGGTGTTTGTACCTCCTACGGGATCGTTTGGGGGCTGGTTTGGGTTTTCACCCTTTAATGGCTTATTTTCAATTCTAAGTGTGATTTTTGCAAATTATCATCATACTCTCAAACTGGGAGACCCGGGACTACGCGGTCAGCTCCTATAAGTTACATTGGTCCCGTGTGAGGTGTTCGTGCCTCCTACGGGGTCGTTTGGGGGCTGGTTTGGGTTTTCAACCTTTAACGGTCTGTTTTCAAGACTAAGTGTATTTTTGCAAATTATCATCATACTCTCGAACCGGGAGACCCGGGACTATGCGATCAATTCCAACAAGTTACATTGGTCTCGTGCGAGGTGTTCGGCCCTCCCGCGAGGTCGTTTGGGGGCTGGTTTGAGTTTTCACCCTTTAACGAGATGTTTTCAAGTCTAAGTGTAATGTTTACAAATTATCATCATACTCTCGAACCGGGAGACCCGAGACTACGTGGTCAGTTCCAACAAGTTACATTGGTCCCGTGCGAGGTGTTTGTGCCTCCTACGGGGTCGTTTGGAGGTTGGTTGGGTTTTCACCCTTTAACGGGCTTTTTTCAAGTCAAAGTGTAATTTTTGCAAATTATCGTCATACTCTCGAACCGGGAGACCCGAGACTATGCGGTCAGTTCCAACAAGTTACATTGGTCCCGTGCGAGGAGTTCGTGCCTCCTACGGGGGAGCTTGTTTGAGTTTTCACCCTTTAACGACCAGTTTTCAAGTCTATGTGTGATTTTTGCAAATTATCATCATACTCTCCAACCGAGAGATCCGGGACTACGCTGTCAGTTCCTAAAAATTACATTGGTCCCGTGCGAGGTGTTCGTTCCTGCTACGGGGTCGTTTGGGGGCTGGTTTGGGATTTCACCCTTTAACGGACTGTTTTCAAGTCTAAGTGTGATTTTTGCAAATTATCATAGTATTCTCAAACTAGGAGACCCGGGACTACGCGATCAGTTCCTAAAAGTTACATTCGTCCCGTGCGAGGTGTTCGTGCCTCCCAAGTGGTCATTTGGGGGCTGGTTTGAGTTTTCACCCTTTAACGGGTTGTTTGCATGTCTGCAGTGTGATTTTGGCAAATTATCATCATACTCTCAAACCGGGAGACCCGGGACTACGCGGTCAGTTCCTACAAGTTATATTGGACCCTTGCGAGTTATTCGTGCCTCCTACAGGGTCGTTTGGGAGCTGGTTTGAGTTTTCCCCCTTTAACGGCCTATTTTCAAGTCTAAGTTTGATCTTTGCAAATTATCTTCATACCCTCGAACCGGGAGACCCAAGACTACGCGGACAGTTCCTACAAGTTACATTGGTCCCGTGCGAGGTGTTCGTGCCTCCTACGGGGTCGTTTGGGGGCTGGTTTGGGTTTTCACCCTTTAACGGGCTCTTTCAAGTCTAAGTGTGAATTTGTAAAATTATCGTCATTCTCTCAAACCGAGAGACCCGGGACTCTGCAATTAGTTCCTACGAGTTGCATTGGTCCCGTACGAGGTGTTCGTGCCTCCTATAGGGTCGTTCAGGGGTTGGTTTGGTTTTTACCCTTTAATGGGCTATTTTGAAGTCTAAGTGTGATTTTTGCATATTATCGCCATACTCTCGAACCGGGAGACCCAAGCCTATGCGGTTAGTTCCTACAAGTTACATTTGTCCCGTATGAGGTGTTCGTGCCTCCTACGCGGTCGTTTGGGGGCTGATTTGGGTTTTCACCCTTTAACAGCCTCCTTTCAAGTCTTAGTGTGATTTTTGCAAATTATCATCATACTCTCAAACCGTGAGACCCAGGACTACGCGTTGAGTTCCTATGAGTTACATTGTTCCCGTGCGAGGTGTTCGTGCCTCTTATGGGGTCGTTTGGGGGCTGGTTTGGGTTTTCACCCATTAACGGCCTGTTTTCAAGTTTAAGTGTGACTTTTGCAAATTGTCATCATACTCTCGAACCGAGAGACCCGGGACTACGCGGTCTGTTCCTACAAGTTACATTGGTCCCGTGCCAGGTGTTCATGCCTCCTACGGGGTCGTTTGGGGGCTGGTTTGGGTTTTCACCCTTTATCGGCCTGCTTCCAAGTCTAAGTGTGATTTTTGCAAATTAGCGTCATACTCTCAAACTGGGAGACCCGAGACTACGCGGTCAGTTCCTACAAGTTACATTGGTCCCGTGCGAGGTGTTCGTGCCTCCTACTGGGTCGTTTGGGGGCTGGTTTGGGTTTTCACCCTTTAACGGCATGTTTTCAAGTCTAAGTGTGATTTTTGCAAATTATCGTCATACTCTCAAACCGGGAGACCCGAGACAACGCGGTCAGTTCCTACAAGTTCCAATGGTCCCATGCGAGGTGTTCGTGCCTCCTACGGGGTCATTTGGAGGCTAGTTTGAGTTCTCACCCTTTAACGGCATGTTTTCAAGTCTATGTGTGATTTTTATAAATTATCATCATACTCTTGAATCGGGAGAGTCAGGACTGTGCGGTCAATTCCTACAAGTTACATTGGTCCTGTGAGAGGTGTTCATGCCACCTACGGGGTCGTTTTGGGGTTGGTTTGGGTTTTCACCCTTTAGCGGCCTATTTTCAATTCTAAGTGTGAATTTTGCAAATTATCATCATACTCTCAAACTAGGAGAGCCGAAACTATACGATAGTTCCTACAAGTTACATCGGTCCCATACGAGGTGTTCGTGCCTCCTACGGGGTCGTTTGTGGGCTGGTTTGGATTTTCACCCTTTAACGGCCTGCTTTCAAGTCTAAGAGTGATCTTTGCCAATTATTATCATACCCTCGAACCGAGAGACTCGGGACTATGCGGACAGTTCCTACAAGTTACATTGGTCCCGTGGGAGGTGTTCGTGCCTCCTAAGGGGTCGTTTGGGGGCTAGTTTGGGTTTTCACCATTTAACGGGTTGTTTCAAGTCTAAGTGTGATTTTTGCAAATTATCATCATACTCTCACACCGGGAGACCCGAGACTATGCGGTCAGTTCCTAAAAGTTACATTGGTCTCGTGCGAGGTTTACGTGCCTCCTACAGGGTCGTTAGGTGGTTGGTTTGGGTTTTCACCCTTTAACGGCCTATTTTCAATTCTAAGTGTGATTTTTGCAAATTATCATCATACTCTCAAACCGGGAGACCCGAAACTATGAGGTCAGTTCCTACAAGTTACATTGGTCTCGTGCGAGGTGTTCGTGCCTCCTACGGGGTCGTTTGGGGACTGGTTTGGGTTTTCACCCTTTAATGGCCTGTTTTCAATTCTAAGTTTGATTTTTGAAAATTATCATCATATTCTCAAATCAGGAGACCCGGGACTATGCTGTCAGTTCCTACAAGTTACATTGGTCCCGTGCGAGGTGTTCCTGCCTCCTACGGGGTCGTTTGGGGGTTGGTTTGGATTTTTATCCTTTAACGGACTGTTTCTAGTCTAAGTGTGATTTTTAAAAATTATCTTCATTCTCTCCAACTGGGAGACCCGGGACTACACGGTCAGTTTCTACAAGTTACATTGGTCACGTGCGAGGTGTTCGTGCCTCCTACGGGGTCGTTTGGGGAATAATTTGGGTTTTCACCCTTTAACGGGCTGCTTTCAAGTCTATGTGTGATTTTTGCAAATTATCGTCATACTCTCCAACCGGGAGACTCGAGACTACACGGTCAATTCCTAATACTTACAATGGTCTCGTGCGAGGTGTTCGTGCCTCCTACGGGGTCATTTGGGGGCTGGTTTGGGTTTCACCCTTTAACGGATTATTTTTAAGACTAAGTGTGATCATTGCAAATTATCGTCATACCCTCGAATCGGGAGACCCGAGACTATGAGATAAGTACCAACAAGTTACATCGGTCCCGTGCGAGGTGTTCGTGACTCTTACATGCTCGTTTTGGGGCTCGTTTGGATTTTCACCCTTTAACGACCTATTTTCAAGTCTAAGTGTGATATTTGCAAAACATCGTCATACTCTCGAACCGGGAGTCTCGGGACTACGTGGTCAGTTCCTAAAAGTTACATTGGTCCCGTCCGAGGTGTTCGTGCCTCCTACGGGGTCGTTTGAGGGATGGTTTGGGTTTTCACCCTTTAACGGGTTGGTTTTGATTTTCACCCTTTAACGTGCTGTTTAGAGTCAAAGTGTGATTTGTGCAAATTATCATCATACACTCGAACCGGGAGACCCGGGACTACGCGGTCAGTTCCTACAAGTTACATTGGTCCCGTACGAAGTGTTCGTGCCTCCTACGGGGTCGTTTGGGGGCTGGTTTGGGTTTTCACCCTTTAATGGCTTGTTTTCAATTCTAAGTGTGATTTTTGCAAATTATCATCATACTCTCAAACCGGGAGACCCGGGACTACACGATCAGTTCCTACAAGTTACATTGGTTCCGTACGAGGTGTTCGTGCCTTCTACAGGGTCGTTTGGGGGCTAGTTTAGGTTTTCACTCTTTAAGGGGTTGTTTTCAAGTCTTAAGTGTGATTTTGGCAAATTATCATCATACCCTCGAACCGGGAGACCCGGGAGTACGCAGTCAGTGCCTACAAGTTACATTGGTCCCGTACGAGGTGTTCGTGCTTCCTACGGGGTCGTTTGGGGGCTGGTTTGGATTTTCACCCTTTATCGGGCTATTTAGAGTCTCAGTTTGATTTTTGCAAATTATCGTCATACACTCCAACCGGGAGACCCTGGACTACGCGGCCAGTTCCTACAAGTTACATTGGTCCCGTGCGAGGTGTTCGTGCCTCCTACAGGGGAGTTGGTTTGGGTTTTCACCCTTTAACGGCCTGTTTTCAAGTCTAACTGTGATTTTTGCAAATTATCATCATACTCTCGAACCGGGAGACACAAGACTACGCGGTCAGTTCCAACAAGTTACATTGGTCCCGTACGAGGTGTTCGTGCCTCCTACGGGGGAGCTGGTTTGAGTTTTCACCCTTTAACGACCTGTTTTCAAGTCTATGTGTGATTTTTACAAATTATCGTCATTCTCTCCAACCGAGAGACCCGAGACTACGCTGTCAGTTCCTAAAAATTACCTTGGTCCTGTGCGAGGTGTTCGTGCCTGCTACGAGGTCGTTTTTGGGCTGCTTTGGGATTTCACCCTTTAACGGGCTGTTTTTAAGTCTAAGTGTGATTTTTGCAAATTATCATCATACTCTCAAACCAGGAGACCCGGGACTACGCGATCAGTTCCTACAAGTTACATTGGTCCCGTGTGAGGTGTTCATGCGTCCTACGGGGACGGTTGGGGGCTGGTTTGGGTTTTCACCCTTTAACGGGCTGTTTTCAAGTCTGTAGTGTGATTTTTGGAAATTATCATCATACTCTCGAATCGAGAGAGCCAAGACTATGTGGTCAGTTCCTACAAGTTACATTGGACCCGTGCTAGGTGTTCGTGCCTCCTACAGGGTCGTTTGGGAGCTGGTTTGAGTTTTTGCCCTCTAACGGCGAATTTTCAAGTCTAAGTGTGATCTTTGCAAATTATCGTCATTCTCTCAAACCGAGAGACCCGGGATAACTCGATCATTTCCTACGAGTTGCATTGGTCCCGTGCGAGGTGGTCATGCCTCCTACAGGGTCGTTTGGGGGCTGGTTTGGGTTTTCACCCTTTAACGGGTTGTTTTCATGTCTAAGTGTGATTTTTGAAAATTATCGCCATACTCTCAAACCTGGAGACCCGGGACTATGCGATTAGTTCCTACAAGTTACATTTGTCCCGTACGAGGTGTTTGTGCCTCCTACGGGGTCGTTTGGGGGTTGATTTAGGTTTTCACCCTTTAACGGCCTGGTTTCAAGTCTAAGTGTGATTTTTGGAAATTATCATCATACTCTCGAACCGGGAGACCCGGGACTATGCGATTAGTTCCTACAAGTTACATTGGTCCCGTGCGAGGTGTTCGTGCCTCCTATGGGGTCATTTTGGGGTTGGTTTCGGTTTTCACCATTTATCGGCCTGTTTCCAAGTCTAAGTGTGATTTTCAAAGAATAGCGTCATACTTTCAAACCGGGAGACCCAATACTACGCGGTCAGTTCCTACAAGTTACATTGGTTCCGTGCGAGGTGTTCGTGCCTCCTACGGGGTCGTTTGGGGGCTGGTTTGGGTTTTCACCCTTTAATGGGTGGTTTTCAAGTCTAAGTGTGATTTTTGCAAATTATCGTCATACTCTCCAACCGGGAGACTCGGGACTACGCAGTCAATTCCTACAAGTAACATTGGTCCCGTGCGAGGTGTTCATGCCACCTACGGGGTCGTTTGGGGGTTGGTTTGGGGTTTCACCCTTTAGCGGATTGTTTTCAATTCTCTGTGTGATTTTAGCAAATTATCGTCATACTCTCAAACCGGGAGAGCCGAGACTATACGGTCAGTTCCTACAAGTAACATTGGTCCCGTGCGAGGTGTTCGTACCTCCTATGGGGTCGTTAGGGGGCTAGTTTGGGTTTTTACCCTTTAATGGCCTATTTTTAAGTCTAAGTGTGATTTTTGCAAATTATCGTTATACTCTAAAACCGGGAGACCCGAGACTACGCGGTCAGTTCCTACAAGTTACATTGGTCTCGTGCGAGGTGTACGTGCCTCCTACGGGGTCGTTTGGGAGCTGGTTTGGGTTTTCACCCTTTAACGGCCTATTTTCCATTCTAAGTGTGGTTTTCGCAAATTATCATCATACTCTCAAACCGGGAGAACCGAGACTATGCGGTGAGTTCCTACAAGTTACATTGGTCACGTTCGAGGTGTTCGTGCCTCCTACGGGGTCGTTTGGGGAATAGTTTGGGTTTTCACCCTTTAACGGACTGCTTTCAAGTCTATGTGTGATTTTTGCAAATTGTCGTCATACTCTCAAATCGGGAGACCCGGGACTACGCTGTCAATTCCTAATAATTACATTGGTCCCGTACGAGGTGTTCGTGCCTCCTACGGGGTCGTTTGGGTGCTGGTTTCGGTTTCACCCTTTAACGGGCTGTTTTCAAGTCTAAGTGTGATTTTTCCAAATTATCATCATACTCTCGAACCAGGAGACCCGGGACTACGCGATCAGTTCCTACAAGTTACATTGGTCCCGTACGAGGTGTTCGTGCCTCCTATAGGGTCGTTTGGGGGCTGATTTGGGTTTTCACCCTTTAACGGCCTGCTTTCAAGTATAAGTGTGATTTTTACAAATAATCATCATACTTTCAAACCGAGAGACCCGGGACAACGCGATCAGTTCCTAAAAGTCACATTGGTCCCGTGCGAGGTGTTCGTGGATCCTACGGGGTTGGTTTGGGGGTTGGTTTGGGTTTTCACCCTTTAACGGGTTGTTTTCAAGTCTGTAGTGTGATTTTTGCAAATTATCTTCATCCTCTCGAAAAAGGAGACTCGGGACTACGGGGTCAGTTCCAACAAGTTACATTGGACCCGTGCGAGGTGTTCGTGCCTCCTACGGGGTTGTTTGGGAGCTGGTTTGAGTTTCACCCTTTAACGGCCAGTTTTCAAGTCTAACTGTGATCTTTGCAAATTATTGTCATACCCTCAAACCGGGAGACCCGGGACTACGTGGACAGTTCCAAAAAGTTACATTTGTCCCGTGCGAGGTGTTCGAGCCTCCTACGGGGTCGTTTCGGGGTTGGTTTGGGTTTTCAACTTTTAACATGTTGTTTTAAGTCTAAGTGTGATTTTTGCAAATTAAAATCATACTCTCCAACTGGGAGACCCGGGACTACGCGGTGAGTTCCTACAAGTTACATTGGTCCCGTGCGAGGTGTTCATGCCTCCTATGGGGTCGTTTGGGGGTTGGTTTGGGTTTTCACCCTTAAACGGGTTGTTTTCAAGTCTAAGTTTGATTTTTGCAAATTATCATCATACTCTCAAATCGGGAGACCCGGGACTATGTGGTCAGTTCCTGCAAGTTACATTGGTCACGTGCGAGGTGTTCGTGCCTCCTACGGGGTCGATTGGGGGTTGGTTTGGGTTTTCACCCTTTAACGGGCTGTTTTCAAGTCTGCAGTGTGATTTTTGCAAATTATCGTCATACTCTCGAACTTAGAGACCCGAGACTATGCGGTCAGTTCCAACATGTTACATTGGTCCCGTGCGAGGTGTTTGTGTTTCCTACGGGGTTGTTTGGGAGCTGGTTTGAGTTTCACCCTTTAACGGCTGGTTTTCAAGTCTAACTGTGATCTTTGCAAATTATTGTCATACCCTCAAACCGGGAGACCCGAGACTACGTGGACAGTTCCAAAAAGTTACATTTGTCCCGTGCGAGGTGTTTGAGCCTCCTACGGGGTCGTTTCGGGGTTGGTTTGGGTTTTCAACTTTTAACGTGTTGTTTTAAGTCTAAGTGTGATTTTTTCAAATTATAATCATACTTTCCAACTGGGAGACCTAGGACTACGTGGTGAGTTCCTACAAGTTACATTGGTCCCGTGCGAGGTGTTCATGCCTCCTACGGGGTCGTTTGGGGGTTGGTTTGGGTTTTCACCCTTAAACGGGATGTTTTCAAGTCTAAGTGTGATTTTTGCAAATTATCATCATACTCTCAAACCGGGAGACCCGGGACTATGTGGTCAGTTCCTGCAAGTTACATTGGTCACGTGCGAGGTGTTCGTGCCTCCTACGGGGTCGATTGAGGGTTGGTTTGGGTTTTCACCCTTTAACGGGCTGTTTTCAAGTCTGCAGTGTGATTTTTGCAAATTATCGTCATACTCTCGAACTTAGAGACCCGAGACTATGCGGTCAGTTCCAACATGTTACATTGGTCCCGTGCGAGGTGTTTGTGCCTCCTACGGGGTCGTTTGGGAGTTGGTTTGAGTTTTAACCCTTTAACGGCCTATTTTCAAATCTAAGTGTGAGTTTTGCAAATTATCGTCATACTCTTGAACCGGGAGACCCGAGACTACGCGATCAGTTCCTATAAGTTACATTGGTCACGTGCGAGGTGTTCGTGCCTCCTACAGGGTCGTTTAGAGGAAGGTTTGAGTTTTCACCCTTTAACAGCTTGTTTTCAAGTCTAAGTGTGACTTTGCAAATTATCATCATACTCTCGAATCAGGAGACCTGGGACTACGCGGTCAGTTCCTACAAGTTCCATTAGTCCCGTGCGTGGTGTTCGTGCCTCCTACGGGGTCGTTTGGGGGCTGGTTTGGGTTTCACCCTTTAACGGGCTGTTTTTAAGTCTAAGTGTGATTTTTGCAAATTATCATCGTACTCTCGAACCAGGAGACCCGGGACTACGCGATCAGTTCCTATAAGTTACATTGGTCCCGTGCGAGGTGTTCATGCCTCCTACGAGGTCGTTTGGGGGTTGGTTTGGGTTTTCACCCTTTAACGGCCTGTTTTCAAGTCTAAGTGTGATTTTTGCAAATTATCAACATACTCTCAAACTGGGAGTGTCGAGACTATACGGTCAGTTCCTACAAGTTACATTGGTCCCATGCGAGGTGTTCGTGCCTCCTACGGGGTCGTTTGGGGGCTAGTTTGGGTTTTAACCCTTTAAGGGCCTGTTTTCAAGTCTAAGTGTGATTTTTGCAAATTATCATCATACTCTCAAATCGGGAGACCCGAGACTACGCGGTCAGTTACTACAAGTCACATTGGTCTCATGCGAGGTGTACGTGCCTCCTACGGGGTCGTTTGGGGGCTGGTTTGGGTTTTAACCTTTTAACGGCCTCTTTTCAATTCTAACTATGATTTTTGCAAATTATCATCAGACTCTCAAACCGGGAGACCCGAGACTACGCGGTCAGCTCCTACAAGTTACATTGGTCCCGTGCGAGGTGTTTCTGCCTCCTACGGGGTCGTTTGGAAGCTGGTTTGGGTTTTCACCCTTTCACTACCTATTTTCAAGACTAGGTGTGATTTTTGAAAATTATCATCATACTTTTGAACTGGGAGACCCGGGACTACGCGGTCAGTTCCAACAAGTCACATTGGTCCCGTGCGAGGTGCTCGTACCTCCTACGGGGTTGTTTGGGGGCTAGTTGGAGTTTTCACCCTTTAACGGGATGTTTTCAAGTCTAAGTGTAATTTTTGGAAATTATCGTCATACTCTCGAACTTAGAGACCCGAGACTATGCGGTCAGTTCCAACATGTTACATTGGTCCCGTGCGAGGTGTTCGTGCCTCCTACAGGGTCGTTTGGGAGTTGGTTTTAGTTTTCACCCTTTAACGGCCTGTTTTCAAATCTAAGTGTGATTTTTGCAAATTAGCATCATACTCTTGAACCGAGAGACCCGAGACTACGCGGTCAGTTCCTACAAGTTACATTAGTCCCGTGCTAGGTGTTCGTGCCTCCTACGGGGTCGTTAGGAGGAAGGTTTGAGTTTTCATCCTTTAACAGCTTATTTTCAAGTCTAAGTGTGACTTTGCAAATTATCGTCATACTCTCGAATCGGGAGACCCGGGACTACGCGGTTAGTTGCTACAAGTTCCATTGGTCCCGTGCGTGGTGTTCGTGCCTCCTACGGGGTCGTTTGGGGGCTAGTTTGGGTTTCACCCTTTAACGGGCTATTTTTAAGTCTAAGTGTGATTTTTGCAAATCATCATCATACTCTCGAACCGGGAGACCCGAGACTACGCGATCAATTCCAACAAATTACACAGGTCCCGTGCGAGGTGTCCGTGCCTCCCGCGAGGTCGTTTGGGGGCTGGTTTGAGTTTTCATCCTTTAACGAGATGTTTTCAAGTCTAAGTGTAATTTTTGCAAATTGTTGTCATACTCTGGAACCGGGAGACCCGGGGCTACGCGGTCAGTTCCTACAAGTTACATTGGTCCCGTGCGAGGTGTTCCTGCCTCCTACGGGGTCGTTTGGGGGTTGGTTTGGATTTTTATCCTTTAACGGACTGTTTCTAGTCTAAGTGTGATTTTTACAAATTATCTTCATTCTCTCCAACTGGGAGACCCGGGACTACGCGGTCAGTTCCTACAAGTTACATTGGTCCCGTGCGAGGTGTTCATGCCTCCTACGGGGTCGTTTGGGGGCTGGTTTGGGTTTTCACCCTTTAACGGCCTGTTTTCAAGTATAAGTGTGATTTTTACAAATTATCATCATACTCTCAAATCGGGAGACCCGAGACTACGCGGCCAGTTCCTACAAGTCACATTGGTCTCGTGCGAGGTGTACGTGCCTCCTACGGGGTCGTTTGGGGGCTGGTTTGGGTTTTAACCTTTTAACGGCCTCTTTTCAATTCTAACTATGATTTTTGCAAATTATCATCAGACTCTCAAACCGGGAGACCCGAGACTACGCGGTCCACTCCTACAAGTTACATTGGTCCCGTGTGAGGTGTTTCGGCCTCCTACGGGGTCGTTTGGAAGCTGGTTTGGGTTATCACCCTTTAACTACCTATTTTCAAGACTAAGTGTGATTTTTGAAAATTATCATCATACTTTCGAACTGGGAGACCCGGGACTACGCGGTCAGTTCCAACAAGTCACATTGGTCCCGTGCGAGGTGCTCGTGCCTCCTAGGGGGTTGTTTTGGGGCTAGTTGGAGTTTTCACCCTTTAACGGGATGTTTTCAAGTCTACGTGTAATTTTTTGAAATTATCGTCATACTCTCAAACTTAGAGACCCGAGACTATGCGGTCATTTCCAACATGTTACATTGGTCCCGTGCGAGGTGTTCGTGCCTCCTACAGGGTCGTTTGGGAGCTGGTTTTAGTTTTCACCCTTTAACGGACTGTTTTCAAATCTAAGTGTGATTTTTGCAAATTAGCATCATACTCTTGAACCGAGAGACCCGAGACTACGCGGTCAGTTCCTACAAGTTACTTTGGTCCCGTGCGAGGTGTTCGTGCCTCCTACGGGGTCGTTAGGAGGAAGGTTTGAGTTTTCACCCTTTAACAGCTTATTTTCAAGTCTAAGTGTGACTTTTCAAGTTATCGTCATACTCTCGAATCGGGAGACCCGGGACTACGCGATCAGTTCCTACAAGTTCCATTGGTCCCGTGCGTGGTGTTCGTGCCTCCTACGGGGTCGTTTGGGGGCTGGTTTGGGTTTCCCCCTTTAACGGGCTATTTTAAAGTCTAAGTGTGATTTTTGCAAATCATCATCATACTCTCGAACCGGGAGACCCGAGACTACGCGGTCAATTCCAATAATTTACATAGGTCCCGTGCGAGGTGTTTGTGCCTCCCGCGAGGTCGTTTGGGGGCTGGTTTGAGTTTTCACCCTTTAACGAGATGTTTTCAAGTCTAAGTGTAATTTTTGCAAATTGTTGTCATACTCTGGAACCGGGAGACCCGGGGCTACGCGGTCAGTTCCTACAAGTTACATTGGTCCCGTGCGAGGTGTTCCTTCCTCCTACGGGGTCGTTTGGGGGTAGGTTTGGATTTTTATCCTTTAACGGACTGTTTCTAGTCTAAGTGTGATTTTTACAAATTATCTTCATTCTCTCCAACTGGGAGACCCGGGACTACGCGGTCAGTTCCTACAAGTTACATTGGTCCCGTGCGAGGTGTTCGTGCCTCTTACGGGATCGTTTGGGGGCGGGTTTGGGTTTTCACCCTTTAATGGCTTGTTTTCAATTCTAAGTGTGATTTTTGCAAATTATCATCATACTCTCAAACCGGGAGACCCGGGACTACGCGATCAGTTCCTACAAGTTACATTAGTTCCGTGCGAGGTGTTCGTGCCTCCTACGGGGTCGTTTGGGGGCTAGTTTGGGTTTTCACCCTTTAACGGGCGGTTTTCAAGTCTTAAGTGTGATTTTGGCAAATTATCGTCATACCCTCGAACTGGGAGACCCGGGAGAACACAGTCAGTACATACAAGCTACATTGGTGCCGTGCGAGGTGTTCGTGCCTCCTACGGGGTCCTTGGGGGGCTGTTTAGAGTCTTAGTGTGATTTTTTCAAATTATCGTCATACACTCAAATTGGGAGACCCGGGACTATGCGGTCAGTTCCTACAAGTTACATTGGTCCCGTGTGAGGTGTTCGTGCCTCCTACGGGGTCGTTTGGGGGTTGGTTTGGGTTTTCACCCTTTAACGGTTTGTTTTCAAGTCTATTTGTGATTTTTGCAAATTATCATCATACTCTCCAACCGAGAGACCCGGGACTACGCGATCAGTTCCAACAAGTTACATTGGTCCCGTGAGAGGAGTTCGTGCCTCCTACGGGGGAGTTGGTTTGAGTTTTCACGCTTTAACGACCTATTTTCTAGTGTATGTCTGATTTTTGCAAATTATCATCATTCTCTCCAACCGAGAGACCCGGGACTACGCTGTCAGTTCCTAAAAATTACGTTGGTCCCGTGCGAGGTGTTCGTGCCTGCTACAGGGTCGTTTGGGGGCTGCTTTGGGATTTCACCCTTTAACGGGCAATTTTCAAGTCTAAGTGTGATTTTTTCAAATTATCATCATACTCTCAAACCAGGAGACCCAGGACTACGCGATCAGTTCCTACAAGTTACATTGGTCCCGTGCGAGGTGTTCGTGCATCCTACGGGGTCATTTGGGGGCTGGTTTGGGTTTTCACCCTTTAACGGGCTATTTTCAAGTCTTCAGTGTGAATTTTGGAAATTATCATCATACTCTCGAACCGGGAGACCCGGGACTATGCGGTCAGTTCCTACAAGTTACATTGGACCCGTGCGAGATGTTCGTGCCTCCTACAGGGTCATTTGGGAGCTGGTTTAAGTTTTCGCCATTTAATGGCCTATTTTAAAGTCTAAGTGTGATCTTTGCAAATTATCGGCATACCCTCGAACCGGGAGACCCGAGACATCGCGGACAGTTCCTACAAGTTACATTGGTCCCGTACGAGGTGTCCGTGCCTCCTACGGGGCCATTTGGGGGCTGGTTTGGGTTTTCACCCTTTAACGGGCTCTTTCAAGTCTAAGTGTGATTTTTGAAAATTATCGTCATTCTCTCAAACTGAGAGACCCGGGACTACACGATCAATTCCTACCAGTTGCATTGGTCCCGTGCGAGGTGTTCATGCCTCCTACAGGGTCGTTTGGGTGCTGGTTTGGGTTTTCACCCTTTAACGGGCTGTTTTCATGTCTAAGTGTGATTTTTGCAAATTATTGCCATACTCTCGAACCGGGAGACCCGGGACTATGCGGTTAGTTCCTACAAGTTACATTTGTCCCGTACGAGGTGTTCGTGCCTCCTACGGGGTCATTTGGGGGCTGATTTGGGTTTTCACCCTTTAACGGCCAGCTTTCAAGTCTAAGTGTGATTTTTGCAAATTATCATCATACTCTCAAACCGGGAGACCCGGGTCTACGCGGTTAGTTCCTATAAGTTACATTTGTCCCGTGCGAGGTGTTCGTGCCTCCTACGGGGTCGTTTGGGAGTTGGTTTGGGTTTTCACCCTTTAACGGCCTTGTTTCAAGTCTAAGTGTGATTTTTGCAAATTATCATCATACTCTCGAACCGGGAGACCCAGGACTATGCGGTCAGTTCCTATAAGTTACATTGGTCCCGTACGAGGTGTTCGTGCCTCCTACGGGGTCATTTAGGGGCTAGTTTGGGTTTTCACCCTTTATCGGCCTGTTTCCAAGTCTAAGTGTGATTTTTGAAAATTAGGGTCATACTCTCAAACCGAGAGACCCGAGACTATGCGGTCAGTTCCTACAAGTTACATTGGTCCCGTGCGAGGTGTTCGTGCCTCCTACGGGGTCGTTTGGTGGCTGGTTTGGGTTTTCACCCTTTAACAGCCTGTTTTCAAGTTTAAGTCTGATTTTGGCAAATTATCATCATACTCTCCAACCGGGAGACTCAGGACTACGCGGTCAATTCCTATAAGTTACATTGGTCCCGTGCGAGGTATTCATGCCACCTACGGGGTCGTTTGGGGGTTGGTTTGGGGTTTCATCCTTTAGCGGCCTGTTTTCAATTCTAAGTGTGATTTTTGCAAATTATCATCATACTCTCAAACCGGGAGAGCCGAGACTAAACAGTCAGTTCCTACAAGTTACATTGGTCTCGTGCGAGGTGTTCGTGCCTCCTACGGGGTCGTTTGGGGAATAGTTTGGGTTTTCACCCTTTAACGGGCTGCTTTCAAGTCTATGTGTGATTTTTGCAAATTGTCGTCATACTCTCCAACTGGGAGACCCGGGACTACGCGGTCAATTCCAAATAATTATATTGGTCCCGTACGAGGTGTCCGTGCCTGCTACGGGGTCGTTTGGGGGCTGGTTTAGGTTTCACCCTTTAACAGGCTGTTTTCAAGTCTAAGTGTGATTTTTGCAAATTATCATAATATTCTCGAACCAGGAGACCCGGGACTACGCGATCAGTTCCTAAGTGTTACATTGGTCCCGTGCGAGGTGTTTGTGCCTCCTATAGGGTCGTTTGGGGGCTGATTTGGGTTTTCACCCTTTGACGGCCCGCTTTCAAGTCTAAGTGTGATTTTTGCAAATAATCATCATACTCTCAAACCGAGAGACCCGGGACTACGCGGTCAGTTCCTACAAGTTACATTGGTCCCGTGCGAGGTGTTCGTGCCTCCTACGGGGTTGTTTGGGGGTTGGTTTGGGTTTTCACCCTTTAACGGGTTGTTTTCAAGTATGTATTGCGATGTTTGCAAATTATCGTCATCCTCTAGAACCGGGAGACTCGGGACTACACGGTCAGTTCCTACAAGTTACATTGGACCCGTGCGAGGTGTTCGTGCCGCCTACGGGGTTATTTGAGAGCTGGTTTGAGTTTTCACCCTTTAATGGCCGGTTTTCAAGTCTAAGTGTGATTTTTGCAAATTATCATCATACCCACCAATCGGGAGACCCGAGACTACGCGGTGAGTTACTACAAGTTACATTGGTCCCGTGCGAGGTGTTCATGCTTCCCACGGGGTCGTTTGGGGGTTGGTTTGGGTTTTCACCCTTTAACGGGCTATTTTCATGTCTAAGTGTGATTTTTGCACATTATCATCATACTCTCAAACCGGGAGACCCGGGACTACGCGGTCTGTTCCTGCAAGTTACATTGGTCCCGTGCGAGGTGTTCGTGCCTCCTACGGGGTGGTTTGGGGGTTGGTTTGGGTTTTCACCCTTTAACGGGCTGTTTTCAAGTCTGCAATGTGATTTTTGCAAATTATCGATATACTCTAAACCGGGAGACCCGAGATGACGCGGTCAGTTCCTACAAGTTACATTGGACCCGTGCTAGGTGTCCGTGCCTCCTACGGGGTTGTTTGGGAGCTGGTTTGAGTTTTCACCCTTTAACAGCCTGCTTTCAAGTCTAAGAGTGATCTTTGCAAATTATCATCATACCCTCGAACCGGGAGACCCGGGACTACGCGGACAGTTCCTATAAGTTACATTGGTCCCGGGCGAGGTGTTCGTGCCTCCTACGGGGTCGTTTGGGGGTTGGTTTGGGTTTTCTCCGTTTAACGGGTTGTTTTCAAGTCTAAGTATGATTTTTGCAAATTATTTTCATTCCCTCAAACCAGGAGACACAGGGCTACACGATCAGTTCCTACAAGTTGCATTGGTCCAGTGCGAGGTGTTCGTGCCTCCTACGGGGTCGTTTGGGGGCTGGTTTGGGTTTTCACCCTTTAACATGCTGTTTTCAAGTCTAAGTGTGATTTTTGCAAATTATCATCATACTCTCAAACCAGGAGACCCGGGTCTACGCGGTTAGTTCCTACAAGTTACATTGGTCCCGTGCGAGGTCTGCATGCCTCCTACGAGGTGTTTGGGGGTTGGTTTGGGTTTTCACCCTTTAACGGCCTATTTTCAAGTCTAAGTGTGATTTTTTCAAATTATCGACATACTCACAAACCGGGAGAGCCGAGACTATACGGTCAGTTCCTACAAGTTACATTGGTCCCGTGCGAGGTGTTCGTGCCTCCTACGGGGTTGTTTGGGGGCTTGTTTGGGTTTTTACCCTTTAACGGCCTGTTTTCAAGTCTAAGTGTGTAATAGCAAATTATCATCACACTCTCAAATTGGGAGACCCGAGACTATGCGATCAGTTCCTACAAGTTACATTGGTCTCATGCGAGGTGTACGTGCCTCCTACGGGGTCGTTTGGGGGCTGGTTTGGGTTTTAACCTTTTAAGGGCCTCTTTTCAATTCTAAGTGTGATTTTTGCAAATTATCATTATACTCTCAAACCGGGAGACCCGAGACTATGCGGTCAGTTCCTACAAGTTACATTGGTCCCGTGCGAGGTGTTTCTGCCTCCTATGGGGTCGTTTGGAAGCTGGTTTGGGTTTTCACCCTTTAACGACCTATTTTCAAGACTAAGTGTGATTTTTGAAAATTATCATCATACTTTCGAACGGGAGACCTGGGACTACGCGGTCAGTTCCAACAAGTTACATTGGTCCCGTGCGAGGTGTTCGTGCCTCCTACGGGGTCGTTTGGGGGCTGGATGGAGTTTTGACCCTTTAACGGGATGTTTTAATGTCTAAGTGTAATTTTTGGAAATTATCATAATACTCTCGTACTTAGAGACCCAAGACTATGCGGCCAGTTCCTGCATGTTACATTGGTCCCGTGCGAGGTGTTCGTGCCTCCTACGGGGTCGTTTGGGAGGTGGTTTGAGTTTTCACCCTTTAACGATCTGTTTTCAAATCTAAGTGTGATTTTTGCAAATTATCGTCATACTCTTGAACCGGGAGACCCGGGACTACACGGTCAGTTCCTACAAGTTACATTGGTAGCGTGCGAGGTGTTCGTGCCTCCTACGGGGTCGTTTGGAGGAAGGTTTGAGTTTTCACCCTTTAATGGCTTGTTCTCAAGTCTAAGTGTGATCTTTTCAAATTATCATCATACTCTCGAATCGGGAGACCCGGAACTACGCGATCAGTTCCTACAAGTTCCATTGGTCACGTGCAAGGTGTTCGTGCCTCCTATGGGGTCGTTTGGGGGATGGTTAGGGTTTCACCCTTTAACGGGCTATTTTCAAGTCTAAGTGTGATTTTTGCAAATTATCATCATACTCTCGAACCAGGAGACCCGGGACTACACGATCAGTTCCTACAAGTTACATTGGTCCCGTGCGAGGTGTTCGTGCCTCCTACAGGGTCGTTTGGGGGTTGGTTTGGGTTTTCACCCTTTAACGGGCTATTTTCAAGTCTGTAGTCTGATTTTTGCAAATTATCATCATCCTCCCGAACCGGGAGACCCAGGACTACGCGGTCAGTTCCTACAAGTTACATAGGACCCGTGCGAGTTGTTCGTGACTCCTACGGGGTTGTTAGCAAGCTGGTTTGAGTTTTCACCCTTTAACGGCCTGTTTTCAAGTCTAAGTGTGATCTTTGCAAATTATTGTCATACCCTTGAACCGGGAGACCCGGGACTAAGCGGACAGTTCCTACAAGTTACATTGGTCCTCTGCGAGGTGTTTGTGCCTCCTACGGGGTCGTTTAGGGGCTGGTTTGGGGTTTCACCCTTTAACGGGCTATTTTAAGTCTAACTGTGATTTTTTAAAATTATCATCATACTCTCCAACCGAGAGACCCGGGACTACGCGGTGAGTTCCTACAAGTTATATTGGTCCCGTGCGAGGTGTTCATGCCTCCTACGGGGTCGTTTGGGTTTTCACCCTTTTCGGGTTGTTCTCAAGTCTAAGTGTGATTTTCGCAAATTATCATCATACTCTCAAATAGGGAGACCCGGGACTACGCGGTCAATTCCTGCTAGTTACATTGGTCCCGTGCCAGGTGTTCGTGCCTCCTATGGGGTCTTTTGGGGGTTGGTTTGGGTTTTCACCCTCTAACGGGCTGTTTTCAAGTCTGCAGTGTGATTTTTCCAAATTATCGACATACTCTCAAACCCAGAGACCCGAGACTACGCGGTCAGTTCCTACAAGTTACATTGGACCCATGCGAGGTGTTCGTGCCTCCTACGGGGTCGTTTGGGAGCTGGTTTGAGTTTTCACCCTTTGATGGCCTGCTTTCAAGTCTAAGAGTGATCTCTGCAAATTATCATCATACCCTCAAACTGAGAGACCCGGGACTACGCGGACAGTTCCTACAAGTTACATTGGTCCCGTACGAGGTGTTCGTCCCTCCTACGGGGTCATTTGGGGGCTGGTTTCGGTTTTCACCCTTTAACGGGCTGTTTCAAGTCCAAGTGTGATTTTTGCAAATTATCGTCATACTCTCCAATTGGGAGACCCGGGACTACGTGATCAGTTCCTACAAGTCACATTGGTCCCGAGCGAGGTGTTCGTGCCTCCTACGGGGTCGTTTGGTCGTTGGTTTGGGATTTCTAACTTTAACGGGCTGTTTTCAAGTCTAAGTATGATTTTTGCAAATTATCGTCATTCTCTCAAACTGGGAGACACGGGACTACGCGATCTGTTCCTACAAGTTGCATTGGTCCTGTGCGAGGTGTTCGTGCCTCCTAAGGGGTCGTTTGGGGACTGGTTTGGGATTTCACCCTTTAACGGGCTGTTTTCAAGTCTAAGTGTGATTTTTGCAAATTATCGTCATACTCTCAAACCAAGAAACTCGGGACTACGCGGTTAGTTCCTACAATTTACATTGGTTTCGTGCGAGGTGTTCGTGCCTCCTACGGGGTCGTTTGGGAGATGGTTTGGGTTTTCACCCTTTAACGACCTGCTTTCAAGTCTAAGTGTGATTTTTAAAAATTATCGTCATACTCTCCATTCGGGAGACTCGGGACTACGCGGTCAGTTCCTACAAGTTACATTGGTCCCGTGCGAGGATTTTGTGCCTCCTACGGGGTCGTTTGGGGGTTGGTTTGGGTTTTCACCCTTTAACGGCCTGTTTTCAAGTCTAAGTGTAATTTTTGCAAATTATTGGCATACTCTCAAATCGGGAGAGCCGAGACTATACGGTCAGTTCCTACAAGTTACATTGGTCCCGTGCGAGGTGTTCGTGCCTCCTACAGGGTCGTTTGGGGGCTAGTTTGGGTTTTAACCCTTTAACGGCCTGTTTTCAAGTCTAAGTGTGATTTTTTCAAATTATCGTCATACTCTCAAACCGGGAGACCCGAGACTATGAGGTCCGTTCTGACAAGTTACATTGGTCTCGTGCGAGGTGTACGTGCCTCCTACGGGGTCGTTTGAGGGTTGGTTTGGGTTTTCACCCTTTAACGGCCTCTTTTAAATTCTAAGTGCGATTTTTGCAAATTATCATCATACTCTCAAATCGACAGACCCAAAACTACGCGGTCAGTTCCTACAAGTTACATTGGTCCCGTGCGAGGTGTTCGTGCCTCCTACGGGGTTGTTTAAAAGCTGGTTTGTGTTTTCACCCTTTAACGACCTATTTTCAAGACTAAGTGTGATTTTTGAAAATTATCATCATACTCTCGAACCGAGAGACCCGAGACTACGGGATCAGTTCCCATAAGTTACATTGGTCCCGTGCGAGGTGTTCGTGCCTCCTACGGGGTCGAGTGGGGGTTGGTTGGTGTTTTTACCCTTTAACGGGTTGTTTTCAAGTCTAAGTGTAATTTTTGGAAATTATCATCATACTCTCAAACTCGGAAACCCGAGACTATGCGGTCAGTTCCTACATGTTACATTGGTCCCGTACGAGGTGTTCGTGCCTCCTACAGGGTCGTTTGGGAGCTGGTTTGAGTTTTCACCCTTTAACGGCATGTTTTCAAGTCTAAGTGTGATTTTTGCAAATATTCATCATACTCTCGAACTGGGAGACCCGGGACTACACGGTCAGTTCCTACAAGTTACATTGGTCCCGTGCGAGGTGTTCATGCCTCCTACGGTGTTGGTTTGGGTTTTCACCCTTTAACGGCTTGTTTTCAAGTCTAAGTGTGGGGTCGGGTGGGGGCTGGTTGGTTTTTTTACCCTTTAACGGGTTGTTTTCAAGTCTTAATTGTGATTTTCGCAAATTATCGTCATACCATCGAACCGAGAGACCCGAGAGTACGTGGTCAGTTCCTACAAGTTACGTTGGTCCCGTGCGAGGTGTTCGTGCCTCCTACGAGATCGTTTGGGAGCTGGTTTGAGTTTTCACCCTTTGACGGCCTTTTTTCAAATCTAAGTGTGATTTTTGCAAATTATCGTCATACTCTTCAACCGAGAGACTCGGGACTACGCGGTCAGTTCCTATAAGTTACATTGGTCCCGTGCGAGGTGTTCGTGCCTCCTACGGGGTAGTTTGGAGGAAGGTTTGAGTTTTCACCCTTTAACGGCCTGTTTTCAAGTCTAAGTGGGATCTTTGCAAATTATCATCATACTCTCGAAACGGCAGACCCGGTTCTACGCGGTCAGTTCCTACAAGTTCCAATTCTCCCGTACGAGGTGTTCGTGCCTCCTACGGGGTCGTTTGGGGGCTGGTTTGGGTTTTCACCCTTTAGCGGCCTACTTTCAAGTCTAAGTGTGATTTTTTCAAATTATCATCCTACTCTCAAACCGGGAGACCCGAGACTATACGGTCAGTTCCTAAATGTTCCATTGGTCCCGTGCGAGGTGTTCGTACCTCCCACGGGGTCGTTTGGGGGTGGTTTGGGTTTTCACCCTTTAACGGCCTGCTTTCAAGTCTAAGTGTGATTTTTGCAAATTATCGTCATACTCTCCAATCGGGAGACCCGGGACTACGCGGTCAGTTCCTATAAGTTACATTGGTCCCGTACGAGGTGTTCGTTCCTCCTACGGGGTCGTTTGGGGGCTGGTTTGTCTTATCACCCTTTAACGAGTTGTTTCATGTCTAAGTGTGATTTTTGCAAATTATCGTCATACTCTCGAACCGGGATACCCGGGACTACGCGGTCAGTTCTTACATGTTACATTGTTCCCGTGCGAGGTGACCGTGCCTCCTACGGGGTGGTTTGGGAGTTGGTTTGAGTTTTCACTCTTTAACGACCTGTTTTCAAGTCTAAGTGTGATTTTTGCAAATTATCATCATACTCTCCAACCGGGAGACTCGGGACTACGCGATCAGTTCCTACAAGTTCCATTGGTCCCGTGTGAGGTGTTCGTGCCTCCTGCGAGGTCGTTTGGAGGCTAGTTTGAGTTGTCACCCTTTAGTGACCTGTTTTCAAGTCTAACTATGATTTTTGCAAATTATCATCATACTCTCGAACCGCGAGACCCGGGACTACGCGGTCAATTCCTACAAGTTACATTGGTTCCGTGCGAGGTGTTCATGCCTCCTACGATGTTGGTTTGGGTTTTCACCCTTTAACGGCTTGTTTTCAAGTCTAAGTGTGGTTTTTGCAAATTATCGTGATACTCTCAAACCGGGAGACCCGAGACTACACGATCAGTTCCTATAAGCATTGGTCCCGTGCGAGGTGTTCGTGCCTCCTACGGAGTCATTTGGGGGCTAGTTTGGGTTTTAACCTTTAATTACCTATTTTTAAGTATAAGTGTGATTTTTGCAAATTATTGTCATACTCTCGAACCGGGGGACCCGGGACTACGCGGTCAGTTCCTACAAGTTACATTGGTCCCGTGCGAGGTGTTCGTGCCTCCTACGTGGTCATTTGGGAGCTGGTTTGGATTTTCACCCTATACCGGCATGTTTTCAAGTCTAAGTGTGATTTTTCCAAATTATCATCATACTCTCAAACCTGGAGACCCAGGACTACGCGGTCAGTTCTTATAAGTTATAAATGTCCCGTGCGAGATGTTCGTGCCTCCTACGGGGTCATTTGGGGGCTGATTGGGGTTTTCACCCTTTAACGGCCTATTTTCAAGACGTAGTGTGATTTTTGTAAATTATCATCGTACTCTCGAACCGGGAGACCCAGGATTACGCGGTCAGTTCCAACAAGTTACATTGGTCCCGTGCGAGGTGTTCGTACCTCCTACGGGGCCGTTTGGGAGCTGGTTTTAGTTTTCACCCTTTAACGGCCTGTTTTCAAGTCTAAGTGTGATCTTTGCAAATTATCATCATACCCTCAAACCGGGAGACTCAGGACTACGCGATCAGTTCCTACAAGTTGCATTGGTCTTGTGGGAGGTGCTCGTGCCTCCTACGGGGTCGTTTGGGGGCTGGTTTGGGTTTTCACCCTTTAACGGGCTGTTTTCAAGTCTAAGTGTGATTTTTGCAAATTATCATCATACTCTCAAACCGAGAAACCCGGGACTACGCGGTTAGTTCCTACAAGTTACTTTGGTCCCGTGTGAGGTGTTCATGCCTCCTACGGGGTCGTTTGGGGGTTGGTTTGGCTTTTCACCCTTTAACGGCCTGTTTTCAAGTCTAAGTGTGATTTTTGCAAATTATTGCCATACTCTCAAATCGGGAGAGCCGAGACTATACGGTCAGTTCCTACAAGTTACATTGGTCCCGTGCGAGGTGTTCGTGCCTCCTACGGGGTCGTTTGGGGGCTAGTTTGGGTTTTAACCCTTTAACGGCCTGTTTTCAACTCTAAGTGTGATTTTTTCAAATTATCATCATACTCTCAAACTGGGAGACCCGATACTACGCGGTCAGTTCTTATAAGTTACATAGGTCTGGTGCGAGGTGTACGTGCCTCTTACGGGGTCGTTTGGGGGTTGGTTTGGGTTTTCACCCTTTAACGGCCTTTTTTCAATTCTAAGTGTGATTTTTGAAAATTATCATCATACTCTCAAACCGAGAGACCCGAGACTACGCGGTCAGTTCCTACAAGTTACATTGGTCCCGTGCGAGGTGTTCGTGCCTCCTACGGGGTTGTTTGGGGGCTGGTTGGAGTTTTCACCCTTTAACGGGATGTTTTCAAGTCTAAGTGTAATTTTTGGAAATTATCATCATACTCTCGAACCGGGAGACCCGAGCATACGCGATCAATTCCTACAAGTTACTTTGGTCCCGTGCTAGGTGTTCGTGCCTCCTACGGGGTCGTTTGGGTGCTGGTTTGAGTTTTCACTCTTTAACGGCCTGCTTTCAAGTCTAAGTGTGATTTTTTCAAATTATCGTCCTACTCTCAAACCGAGAGACCCGAGATTATACGGTCAGTTCCTAAAAGTTCCATTGGTCCTGTGCGAGGTGTTCGTACCTCCTACGGGGTCGTTTGGGGGATGGTTTGGGTTTTCACCCTTTAACGGCCTGCTTTCAAGTCTAAGTGTGATTTTTTCAAATTATCGTCATACTCTCCAATCGGGAGACCCGGGACTACGCGGTCAATTCCTATAAGTTACATTGGTCCCGTACGAGGTGTTCATGCCTCCTACGGGGTCGTTTGGGGGTTGGTTTGGGTTTTCACCCTTTAACGGGCTGTTTTCAAGTCTTAAGTGTATTTTTAGAAATTATGGTCATATCTCGAACCGAGAGACCCGGGACTATGCTGTCAGTTCCTACTAGTTACATTTGTCCCGTGCGAGGTATTCGTGCCTCCTACGGGGTCGTTTGGGGGTTGGTTTGGATATTTACCCTTTACGGGGCTATTTTCAAGTTTGTAGTGTGATTTTTGTAAATTATAGTCGTACTCTTGAACCGGGAGACCCGGGACTACGCGGTCAGTTCCTACAAGTTACATTGGACCCGTGCGAGGTGATCGTGCCTCCTAAGGGGTCGTTTGGGAGTTGGTTTGAGTTTTCACCCATTAACGACCTGTTTTCAAGTCTAAGTGTGATTTTTGCAAATTATCATCATACTCTCCAACCGGGAGACTCGGGACTACGCGGTCAGTTCCTACAAGTTCTATTGGTCCCGTGCGAGGTGTTTGTGCCTCCTACGGGGTCGTTTGGAGGCTAGTTTGAGTTGTCACCCTTTAGCGGCCTGTTTTCAAGTCTAACTATGATTTTTGCAAATTATCGTCATACTCTCGAACCGCGAGACCCGGGACTACGCGGTCAGTTCATACAAGCTACATTGGTTCCGCGCGAGGTGTTCATGCCTCTTATGGTGTTGGTTTGCAAATTATCATCATACTCTCAAACCGGGTGACCCGAAACTACACGATCAGTTCCTACATGTTACATTGGTCCCGTGCGAGGTGTTCGTGCCTCCTACGGGGTCCTTTGGGGGCTAGTTTGGGTTTTAACCCTTTAATGGACTATTTTCAACTCTAAGTGTGATTTTTGTAAATTATCGGCATACTCTTAAACTGGGAGACCCGAGACTACGCGATTCATTCCTACAAGTTACATTGGTCCCATGCGAGGTGTTCGTGCCTCCTACCGGGTCGTTTGGGAGCTGGTTTGGATTTTCACCCTATAATGGCCAGTTTTCAAGTCTAAGTGTGGTTTTTGCAAATTATCATCATACTCTCAAACTTGGAGACCCAGGACTACGCGGTCAGTTCCTATAAGTTACAAATGTCCCGTGCGAGGTGTGCGTGCCTCCTACGGGGTCATTTGGGGGCTGATTTGGGTTTTCACCCTTTAACGGCCTATTTTTAAGACTAAGTGTGATTTTTGTAAATTATCATCGTACTCTCGAACCGGGAGACCCGAGACTACGCGGTCAGTTCCAACAAGTTACATTGGTCCCGTGCGAGGTGTCCGTGCCTCCTACGGGGCTGTTTGGGAGCGGGTTTGAGTTTTCACCCTTTAACGGCCTATTTTCAAGTCTAAGTGTGATCTTTGCAAATTATCATCATACCCTCGAACCAGGAGACTCGGGACTACGCGGTCAGTTCCTACAAGTTACATTGGTCCCGTCCGAGGTGTTCGTGCCTCCTACAGGGTCGTTTGGGGGTTGGTTTTGATTTTCACCCTTTAACGGGTTGTTTCAAGTCTAAGTGTGATTTTTGCAAATTATCATCATACTCTCCAACTGGGAGACTCGGGACTACGTGATGAGTTCCAACAAGTTACATTAGTCCCGTGCGAGGTGTTCCTGCCTCCTACGGGGTCGTTTGGATGTTGGTTTGGGTTTTCACCCTTTAACGGGTTGTTTTCAAGTCTAAGTGTGATTTTTGCAAATTATCGTCATACTCTCCAACCGGGAGACCCGGGACTACGCGCTCAGTTCCTACAAATTACATTGATCCCGTGCAAGGTGTTCGTGCCTCCTACGGGGTCGTTGGGGGGCTGGTTTGGGTTTTCACCCTTTAACTGACTGTTTTCAAGTCTAAGTGTGATTTTTTCAAATTATCATCATACTCTCGAATCGGGAGACCTGGGACTACGCGATCAGTTCCTACTAGTGGCATTGGTCCCGTGCGAGGTGTTCGTGCCTCCTACGGGGTCGTTTGGGAGCTAATTTGGGTTTTCACCCTTTAACGCCCTGTTTTCAAGTCTAAGTGCGATCTTTGCAAATTATCATCATACCCTCGAATCGGGAGACTCGGGACTATGCGGTCAGTTCCTACAAGTTACATTGGTCCCTGCGAGGTGTTCGTACCTCCTACGGGGTCGTTTGGGGGCTGGTTTGGATTTTCACCCTTTGAAGGGCTGTTTCAAGTCTAAGTGTGATTTTTGCAAATTATCGTCATACTCTCCAACCAGGAGACCCGGAACTACGTGGTCAGTTCTTGCAAGTTACATTTGTCCCATGCGAGGTGTTCGTGCCTCCTACGTGGTCGTTTGGGGATTGGTTTGGGTTTTCACCCTTTAACGGGCTATTTTCAAGTCTATGTGTGATTTTTGCCAATTATCGTCATACTCTCCAACCAAGAGACCCGGGACTACGCGATCAATTCCTAAAAATTACATTGGTATCGTAAGAGGTGTTCGTGCCTCCTACGGGGTCATTTGGGGGTTGGTTTGGGTTTTCACCCTTTAACTGCCTGCTTTCAAGTCTAAGTGTGATTTTTGCAAATTATTATCACACTCTCAAACAGGGAAACTCGGGACTACGCGGTCAATTCCTACAAGTTACATTGGTCCCGTGCGAGGTGTTTGCGCCTCCTATGGGGTCGTTCGGGGACTGGTTTGGGTTTTCACCCTTTAACGTGCTATTTTCAAGTCTGCAGTGTGATTTTTGCAAATTATCGTCAAACTCTCGAACCGGGAGACCCGGAACTACGCGGTCAGTTCCTACAAGTTACATTGGACCCGTGCGAGGTGTTCGTGCCTCCTACGAGGTCATTTTGGAGCTGGTTTGAGTTTTCACCCTTTAACGGCCTGTTTTCAAGTCTAAGTGTGATCTTTACAAATTATTGTCATACCCTCGAACCGGGTGACCCGTGACTACGCGGACAGTTCCTACAAGTTACATTGGTCCCGTGCGAGGTGTTCGTGCCTCCTACGGGGTCATTTGGGGCTGGTTTGGAGTTTTCACCCTTTAACGGGATGTTTTCAAGTCTAAGTGTAATTTTTGGAAATTATCCTCATACTCTCGAACTCGAAGACCCGAGACTATGAGGTCAGTTCCTACATGTTACATTGGTCCCGTGCGAGGTGTTCGTGCCTCCTACGGGGTCGTTTGGTAGCTGGTTTGAGTTTTCACCCTTTAACGGTCTATTTTCAAAACTAAGTGTGATTTTTCCAAATTATCATCATACTCTTAAACCGGGCGACCCGGGACTACGCGGTCAGTTCCTACAAGTTACATTGGTCCCGTGCGAGGTGTTCGTGCCTCCTACGGGGTTGTTCGGAGGAAGGTTTGAGTTTTCACCCTTTAACGGCCTGTTTTCAAGTCTAAGTGTGATATTTGCAAATTAGCGTCATTCTCTCGAACCGGGAGACCCGAGAATACGCGGTCAGTTCCTACAAGTTCCATTGGTCCCGTGCGAGGTGTTCGTGCCTCCTACGGGGTCGTTTGGGGCCCGGTTTGGGTTTTCACCCTTTAGCGGCATGTTTTCAAGCCTAAGTGTGATTTTTTCAAATTATTGTCATACTCTCAAACCGGGAGACCCGAGACTACGCGATCAGTTCCCATAAGTTACATTGGTCCCGTACGAGGTGTTCATGCCTCCTACGAGGTCGTTTGGCGGCTGGTTTGGGTTTTCACCCTTTAACGGGAAGTTTTCAAGTCTAAGTATGATTTTTGCAAATTATTGTCATACTCTTGAACCAGGAGGCCCGAGGCAACACGGTCAGTTCCTATAAGTTACATTGGTCCCGTGCGAGGTGTTCGTGCCTCCTACGGGGTCATTTTGGGGCTGGTTTGGGTTTTCACCCTTTAGCGGCCTGTTTTCAAGTGTAAGTGTGATTTTTTGAAATTATTGTCATACTCTCAAACCGGGAGACCCGAGACTACGCGATCAGTTCTTACAAGTTACATTGGTCCTGCGCGAGGTGTTTGTGCCTCCTGCGGGGTTGTTTGGGGGTTGGTTTGGGTTTTCACCCTTTAACGGCCTGTTTTCAAGTCTAAGTGTGATTTTTTCAAATTAGCGTCATACTCTCAAACCAGGAGACCCGAGACTATGCGGTCAGTTCCTAAAAGTTCCATTGGTCCCATGCGAGGTGTTCGTACCTCCTACGGGGTCGTTTGGGGGCTGGTTTTGATTTTCACCCTTTATAGGCCTGCTTTCAAGTCTAAGTGTGATTTTTCCAAATTATCATCATACTCTCCAATCGGGAGACCCGGGACTACACGGTCAGTTCCTACAAGTTACATTGTTCCCGTACGAGGTGTTCGTGCCTCCTACGGGGTCGTTTGGGTGTTGGTTTTGGTTTTCACCCTTTAACGGGCTGTTTTCAAGTCTCAAGTGTGATTTATGCAAATTATCGTCATACTCTCGAACCGAGAGACTCGGGACTACGCGGTCAGTTCCTACTTCTTACATTTGTCCCATGCGAGGTATCCGTGCCACCTACGGGGTCGTTTGGGGGCTGGTTTGGATTTTCACCCTTTAACGGGCTATTTTCAAGTCTGTAGTGTGATTTTTGTAAATTATCGTCATACTCTCGAACTGGGAGACCCGGGACTACGCGGTCAGGTCCTACAAGTTACATTGGACCCGTGTGAGGTGTTCAAGCCTCCTACGGGGTCGTTTGGGTGTTGGTTTGTGTTTTCACCCTTTAACGGGCTATATTCAAGTCGAAGTGTGCTTTTTTCAAATTATCATCATACTCTCAAACCGGGAGACCCGAGACTACGTGGTCAGTTCCTACAAGTTCCATTGGTCCTGTGCGAGGTGTTCGTGCCTCCTACGGGGTCGTTTGGAGGCTAGTTTGAGTTGTCACCCTTTGACGGCCTGTTTTCAAGTCTAATTATGATTTTTGCAAATTATCATCATACTTTCGAATCGAGAGACCCGGGACTACGTGGTCAGTTCCTACAAGTTACATTGGTTCCGTGCGAGGTGTTCACGCCTCCTACGGTGTTGGTTTCCGTTTTCACCCTTTAACGGCTTGTTTTCAAGTCTAAGAGTGGTTTTTGCAAATTATCGTCATATTCTCAAACCGGGAGACTCGAGACTACACGATCAGTTCCTACAAGTTACATTGGTCCCGTGCGAGGTGTTCGTGCCTCCTACGGGGTCATTTGGGGGCTAGTTTGGGTTTTAACCCTTTAATTGCCTATTTTCAAGTCTATGTGTGATTTTTGCAAATTATCATCATACTCTCAAACCGGGAGACCCGAGACTACGCGGTCAGTTCCTACAAGTTACATTGGTCCCGTGCGAGGTGTTCGTAACTCCTACGGGGATGTTTGGGAGCTGGTTTGGGTTTTCACCCTTTAACGGCCTGTTTTCAAGTCTAAGTGTGATTTTTGCAAATTATCATCATACTCTCAAACCGAGAGACCCAAGACTACGCGGTCAGTTCCTATAAGTTAGATTGGTCTCGTGCGAGGTGTTCGTGCCTCTTAAGGGGTCATTTGGGGATGATTTGGGTTTTCACCCTTTAACGGCCTATTTTCAAGACTAAGTGTGATTTTTGTAAATTATCATCATACTCTCGAACCGGGAGACCCAGAACAACGCGGTCAGTTCCAACAAGTTACATTGGTCCCGTGCGAGGTGTTCGTGCCTCCTACGGGGGCGTTTGGGAGATGGTTTGAGTTTTCACCCTTTAACGGTCTATTTTCAAGTCTAAGTGTGATCTTTGCAAATTATCATCATACCCTCAAACCGGGAGACTCGGGACTACGCGGTCAGTTCCTACAAGTTACATTGGTCCCGTGCGAGGTGTTCGAGCCTCCTACAGGGTCGATTGGGGGCTGGTTTTGATTTTCACCCTTTAACGGGTTGTATCAAGTCTAGGTGTGATTTTTGAAAATTATCATCATACTCTCCAACCGAGAGACTCGGGACAACGCGGTCAGTTCCTAAAAGTTACATTGGTCCCGTGCGAGGTGTTCGCGCATCCTACGGGGTCTTTTGGGGGTTGGTTTGGGTTTTCACCCTTTAACGGTGAGTTTTCAAGTCTAAGTGTATTTTTGCAAATTATCGTCATACTCTCCAATTGGGAGACCCAGGACTACGCGCTCAGTTCCTATAAATTACATTGATCCCGTGCGAGGTGTTCGTGCCTCCTACGGGGTCGTTTGGGGGCTGGTTTGGGTTTTCACCATTTAACAGACTGTTTTCAAGTCTAAGTGTGATTTTTGTAAATTATCATCATACTCTTGAACCGGGAGACTCGGGAATACGCGGTCAGTTCGCACAAGTTACATTGGACCCGTACGACGTTTTCGTGCCTCACACGGGGTCGTTTGGGAGCTGGTTTGAGTTTTCACCCTTTAACGGCCTGTTTTCAAGTCTAAGTACGATCTTTGCAAATTATCATCATACCCTCAAACCGGGAGACCCGGGACTATGCGGACAGTTCCCACAAGTTACATTGGTCCCGTGCGAGGTGTTCGTGCCTCCAACGGGGTCGTTTGGGGGCTGGTTTTGGTTTTCACCCTTTAACTGCCGGTTTTCAAGTCTAAGTGTGATCTTTGCAAATTATCATCATACCCTCGAACAGAGAGACCCAGGACTACGCGATCAGTTCCAACAAGTTATATTGGTCCCGTGCGAGGTGTTCGTGCCTCCCGCGAGGTCTTTTGGGGGCTGGTTTGAGTTTTCACCCTTTAACGTCATGTTTTTAAGACTAAGTGTAATTTTTGCAAATTATCATCATACTCTCGAATCGGGAGACCCGAGACTACGTGGTCAGTTCAAACAAGTTACATTTGTCATGTGCGACGTGTTCGTGCCTCCTACGGGGTCGTTTGGGAGCTGGTTTGAGTTTTCACCCTTTAACGGCCTGTTTTCAAGTCTAAGTGCGATCTTTTCAAATTATCATCATACCCCCGAACCGGGAGACCCAGGACTATGGGGTCAGTTCCTACAAGTTACATTGGTCCCGTGCGAGGTGTTCGTGCCTCCTACGGGGTCGTTTGGGGGATGGTTTCAATTTTCACCCTTTAACGGGCGGTTTCAAGTCTAAGTGTGATTTTTGTAAATTATCGTCATACACTCCAACCAGGAGACCCGGAACTACGCGGTCAGTTCGTGTAAGTTACATTGGTCCCGTGCGAGGTGTTCGTGCCTCCTACGGGGTCGTTTGGGGATTGGTTTGGGTTTTGACCCTTTAACGGGCTATTTTCAAGTCTATGTGTGATTTTTTCAAATTATCGTCATACTCTCCAATCGGGAGACCCGGGACTACGCGGTCAGTTCCAGCAAGTTACATTGGTCCCGTGCGAGGTGTTCGTGCCTCCTACGGGGTCGTTTGGGGGATGGTTTGAATTTCCACCCTTTAACGGGCGGTTTTAAGTCTAAGTGTGATTTTTGTAAATTATCATCATACACTCCAACCAGGAGAACCGGAACTACGCGGTCAGATCCTGCAAGTTACATTGGTCCCGTGCGAGGTGTTCGTGCCTCCTACGGGGTCGTTTGGGGATTGGTTTGGGTTTTGACCCTTTAACGGGCTATTTTCAAGTCTATGTGTGATTTTTGCAAATTATCGTCATACTCTTCAACTAAGAGACCCGGGACTACGCGATCAATTCCTAAAAATTATATTGGTCCCATGCGAGGTGTTCGTGCCTCCTACGGGGTCGTTTGGGGGCTGGTTTGGGTATCACCCTTTAACGGGCTGTTTTCAAGTCTAAGTGTGATTTTTACAAATTATCATCATACTCTCGAACCGGGAGACCCTGGACTACGCGGTCAGTTCCAACAAGTTACATTGGTCCCGTGCGAGGTGTTCGTGCCTCCTACGGGGCCGTTTGGGAGATGGTTTGAGTTTTCACCCTTTAACGGTCTATTTTCAAGTCTAAGTGTGATCTTTGCAAATTATCGTCAGACCCTCAAACCGGGAGACTCGGGACTACGCGGTCAGTTCCTACAAGTTACATTGGTCCCATGCGACGTGTTCGCGCCTCCTACGGGGTCGTTTGGAGGCTGGTTTGGGTTTTCACCCTTTAACGGGCTATTTTCAAGTCTGTAGTGTGATTTTTGCAAATTATCGTCACACTCTCCAACCGGGAGACCCGGGACTACGCGATCAGTTCGTACAAGTTACATTGGACCCGTGCGAGGTGTTCGCGCCTCCTACGGGGTCTTTTGGGGGTTGGTTTGGGTTTTCACCCTTTAACGGGCAGTTTTCAAGTCTAAGTGTATTTTTGCATATTATCGTCATACTCTCCAACCGGGAGACCCAGGACTACGCGCTCAGTTCCTATAAATTACATTGATCCCGTGCGAGGTGTTCGTGCCTCCTACGGGGTCGTTTGGGGGTTGGTTTGGGTTTTCACCATTTAACAGACCGTTTTCAAGTCTAAGTGTGATTTTTGTAAATTATCATCATACTCTTGAACCGGGAGACCCGGGAATACGCGGTCAGTTCGCACAAGTTACATTGGACCCGTACGAGGTGTTCGTGCCTCACACGGGGTCGTTTGGGAGCTGGTTTGAGTTTTCACCCTTTAACGGCCTGTTTTCAACTCTAAGTGCGATCTTTGCAAATTATCGTCATACCCTCAAACCGGGAGACCCGGGGCTATGCGGACAGTTCCCACAAGTTACATTGGTCCCGTGCGAGGTGTTCGTGCCTCCTACGGGGTCGTTTGGGGACTGGTTTTGGTTTTCACCCTTTAACTGCCGATTTTCAAGTCTACGTGTGATCTTTGCAAATTATCATCATACCCTCGAACAGAGAGACCCAGGACTACGCGGTCAGTTCCAACAAGTTATATTGGTCCCGGGCGAGGTGTTCGTGCCTCCCGCGAGGTCGTTTGGGGGCTGGTTTGAGTTTTCACCCTTTAACGTCATGTTTTTAAGACTAAGTGTAATTTTTGCAAATTATCATCATACTCTCGAATCGGGAGACCCGAGACTACGTGGTCAGTTCCAACAAGTTACATTTGTCATGTGCGACGTGTTCGTGCCTCCTACGGGGTCGTTTAGGAGCTGGTTTGAGTTTTCACCCTTTAACGGCCTGTTTTTGAAGTCTAAGTGCGATCTTTTCAAATTATCGTCATACCCACGAACCGGGAGACCCGGGACTATGCGGTCAGTTCCTAGAAGTTACATTGGTCCCGTGCGAGGTGTTCGTGCCTCCTACGGTGTCGTTTGGGGGATGGTTTTAATTTTCACCCTTTAACGGGCGGTTTGAAGTCTAAGTGTGATTTTTGTAAATTATCGTCATACACTCCAACCAGGAGACCCGGAACTACGCGGTCAGTTCCTGCAAGTTACATTGGTCCCGTGCGAGGTGTTAGTGCCTCCTACGGGGTCGTTTGGGGATTGGTTTGGGTTTTGACCCTTTAACGGGCTATTTTCAAGTCTATGTGTGATTTTTGCAAATTATCGTCATACTCTCCAACTAAGAGACCCGGGACTACGCGATCAATTCCTAAAAATTACGTTGGTTCCATGCGAGGTGTTCGTGCCACCTACGGGGTCGTTTGGGGGCTGGTTTGGGTATCACCCTTTAACGGGCTATTTTCAAGTCTAAGTGTGATTTTTGCAAATTGTCATCATACTCTCAAACCGGGAGACCCGGGATTACGCGATCAGTTCCTGCAAGTTACATTGGTCCCGTGCGAGGTGTTCGTTCCTCCTACGGGGCCGTTTGGGGGCTGATTTGGGTTTTCACCCTTTAACGGCTTATTTTCAAGTGTAAGTGTGATTTTTGCAAATTATCATCATACTCTCAAACCGGGAGACCCGGGACTAGGCGGTCAATTCCTACAAGTTACATTGGTCCCGTGTGAGGTGTTCGCGCCTCCTACGGGGTCGTTTGGAGACTGGTTTGGGTTTTCACCCTTTAACGGGCTATTTTCAAGTCTGTAGTGTGATTTTTGCAAATTATCGTCATACTCTCGAATCGGGAGACCCGGGACTACGCGATCAGTTCATACAAGTTACATTGGACCCGTGCGAGGTGTTCGTGCCTCCTACGGGGTCGTTTCGGAGTTGGTTTAAGTTTTCACCCTTTAACGGCCTGTTTTCAAGTCTAAGTGTGATCTTTACAAATTATTGCCATACCCTCGAACCGGGAGACCCGTGACTATGCGGACAATTCCTAGAAGTTACATTGGTCCCGTGGGAGGTGTCCGTGCCTCCTACAGGGTCGTTTGGGGGCTGGTTTTGATTTTCACCCTTTAACGGGCTGTATCAAGTCTAAGTGTGATTTTTGCAAATTGTTGTCATACTCTCCAACCGAGAGACTCGAGACTACGCGGTCAGTTCCTACAAGTTACATTGGTCCCGTGCAAGGTGTTCGTGCCTCCTACGGGGTCGTTTGGGGGCTGGACTGGGTTTTCACCCTTTAACAACTTGTTTTCCAGTCTAAGTGTGATTTTTACAAATTATCATCATAATCTCAAACCGGGAGATTCGAGACAACGCGGTCACTTCCTACAAGTTCCATTGGTCCCGTGCGAGGTGTTCGTGCCTCCTACGGGGTCTTTTGGGGGTTGGTTTGGGTTTTCACCCTTTAACGGGATGTTTTCAAGTCTAAGTGTATTTTTGCAAATTATCGTCATACTCTCCAACCGGGAGACCCAGGACTACGTACTCAGTTCCTATAAATTACATTGATCCCGTGCGAGGTGTTCGTGCCTCCTACGGGGTCATTTGGGGGCTGGTTTGGGTTTTCACCCTTTAACAGACTGTTTTCAAGTCTAAGTGTGATTTTTGTAAATTATCATCATACTCTTGAACCGGGAGACCCGGGAATACGCGGTCAGTTCGCACAAGTTACATTGGACCCGTACGAGGTGTTCGTGCCTCACACGGGGTCGTTTGGGAGCTGGTTTGAGTTTTCCCCCTTTAACGGCCTATTTTCAAATCTAAGTGCGATCTTTGCAAATTATCATCATACCCTCAAACCGGGAGACCCGGGACTATGCGGACAGTTCCCACATGTTACATTGGTCCCGTGCGAGGTGTTCGTGCCTCCTACGGGGTCGTTTGGGGGATGGTTTGGGGTTTCACCCTTTAACTGCCTGTTTTCAAGTCTAAGTGTGATCTTTGCAAATTATCATTATACCCTTGAACAGAGAGACCCAGGACTACGCGGTCAGTTCCAACAAGTTATATTGGTCCCGTGCGAGGTGTTCGTGCCTCCCACGAGGTCGTTTGGGTGCTGGTTTGAGTTTTCACCCTTTAACGTCATGTTTTCAAGACTAAGTGTAATTTTTGCAAATTATCATCATACTCTCGAATCGGGAGACCCGAGACTACGTGGTCAGTTCCAACAAGTTACATTTGTCATGTGCGACGTGTTCGTGCCTCCTACGGGGTCGTTTGGGAGCTGGTTTGAGTTTTCACCCTTTAACGGCCTATTTTCAAGTCTAAGTGCGATCTTTGCAAATTATCGTCATACCCACGAACCGGGAGATCCGGGACTACGCGGTCAGTTCCTACAAGTTATATTGGTCCCGTGCGAGGTGTTCATGCCTCCTACGGGGTCGTTTGGGGGATGGTTTGAATTTCCACCCTTTAACGGGCGGTTTCAAGTCTAAGTGTGATTTTTGTAAATTATCGTCATACACTCCAACCAGGAGACCCGGAACTACGCGGTCAGTTCCTGTAAGTTACATTGGTCCCGTGCGAGGTGTTCGTGCCTCCTACGGGGTCGTTTGGGGATTGGTTTGGGTTTTGACCCTTTAACGGGCTATTTTCAAGTCTATGTGTGATTTTTTCAAATTATCGTCATACTCTCCAACCAAGAGACCCGGGACTACGCGGTTCATTCCTAAAAATTACATTGGTCCCGTGCGAGGTGTTCGTGCCTCCTACGGGGTCGTTTGGGGGCTGGTTTGGGTATCACCCTTTAACGGGCTGTTTTCATGTCTAAGTGTGATTTTTGCAAATTATCATCATACTCTCAAACCGGGAGACCCGGGATTACGCGATCAGTTCCTACAAGTTACATTGATCCCGTGCGATGTGCTCGTGCCTCCTACAGGGTCGTTTGGGGGCTGATTTGGGTTTTCACCCTTTAACGGCCTGTTTTCAAGTCTAAGTGTGATTTTTGCAATTTATCATCATACTCTCAAATCGGGAGACCCGGGACTAGGCGGTCAATTCCTACAAGTTACATTGGTCCCGTGTGAGGTGTCCGCGCCTCCTACGGGGTCGTTTGGAGGCTGGTTTGGGTTTTCACCCTTTAACGGGCTATTTTCAAGTCTGTAGTGTGATTTTTGCAAATTATCGTCATACTCTCGAACCGAGAGACCCGGGACTACACGATCAGTTCGTACAAGATACATTGGACCCGTGCGAGGTGTTCGTGCCTCCTACGGGGTCGTTTGGGAGTTGGTTTGAGTTTTCACCCTTTAACGACCTGCTTTCAAGTCTAAGTGTAATTTTTTTAAATTATCATCATACTCTCCAACCGGGAGACCAGACACTACGCGGTCAGTTCCTACAAGTTACATTGGTCCCGTGCGAGGTGTTCGTGCCTCCTACAGGGTCGTTTGGGGGATGGTTTGGATTTTAACCCTTTAACGGCCTGTTTTGAAGTCTAAGTGTGATTTTTGCAAATTATCATCTTACCCTCAAACCGGGAGACCCGAGACTATGCGGTCGGTTCCTACAAGTTCCAATGGTCCCTGAGAGGTGTTCATGCCTCCTATAGGGTCATTTCGAGGCTAGTTTGAGTTCTCACCCTTTAACGGCCTAATTTCAAGTCTAAGTATGATTTTGCAAATTATCGTCATACTCTCAAACCGAGAGACCTGGGACAACGCGGTTAGTACCTACAAGTTACATTGGTCCTGTGCGAGGTGTTCATGCCTCCTACGGGGTCGTTTGGGGATTGGTTTGGGTTTTAACCCTTTAACGGCCTGTTTCAAGTCTAAGTGTGATTTTTGCAATTTATCGGCATACTCTCAAACCGAGAGAGCCGAGACTATACGGTCAGTTCCTAAAAGTTACATTGGTCCCGTGCGAGGTGTTTGTGCCTCCTACGGGGTCGTTTGGGGGCTAGTTTGGGTTTTAACCCTTTAACGGCTTGTTTTCAAGTCTAAGTGTGATTTTTGCAAATTATCGTCATACTCCCAAATCGAGAGACCCGAGACTACGCGGCCAGTTCTTAGAAGTTACATTGGTCTCGTGTGAGGTGTACGTGCCTCCTACGGGGTCGGTTGGGGGTTGGTTTGGGTTTTCACCCTTTAACGGCCTGCATTAAAGTCTAAGTGTGATTTTTGCAAATTATCATAATACTCTCAAACCGGGAGACCCGAGACTACGCGGTCAGTTCCTACAAGTTACATTGGTCCCGTGCGAGGTGTTCGTGCCTCCTACGGGGTGGTTTGGCGGCGGGTTTGTGTTTTCACCCTTTAACGGCCTATTTTCAAGATTAAGTGTTATTTTTTTAAATTATCATCATACTCTCGAACCGAGAGACCCGGGACTACGCGGTCAGTTCCAACAAGTTACATTGGTCCCGTGCGAGGTGTTCGTGCCTCCTATGGGGTCGTTTGGGGTCTGGTTGGAGTTTTCACCCTTTAACGGGTTATTTTCAAGTCTAAGTCTAATTTTTTGAAATTATCGTCATACTCTTAAACCGAGAGACCCGAGACTATGCGATATGTTCCTACAAGTTACATTGGTCCCGTGCGAGGTGTTCGTGCCTCCTACAGGGTCGTTTGGGAGTTGGTTTGAGTTTTCACCCTTTAACGGCCTGTTTTCAAATCTAAATGTGATTTTTGCAAATTATTGTCATACTCTCGAACCGGGAGACCCAGGACTACGCGATCAGTTCCTACAAGTTACATTGGTGTCGTACGAGGTGTTCGTGCCTCCTACGGGGTCGTTTGGGGGCTGGTTTGAGTTTTCACCCTTTAACAGGTTGTTTCAAGTCTAAGAGTGATCTTTGCAAATTATCATCATACCCTCGAACCGAGCAACCCGAGACTACGCGGACAGTTCCTACAAGTTACATTGGTCCCGTGCGAGGTGTTCGTGCCTCCTAAGGGGTCGTTTGGGGTTTGGTTTGGGTTTTCACCTTTTAAGGGGTATTTCAAGTCTAAGTGTGATTTTTGCAAATTATCATCATACTCTCCAACTGGGAGACCCGGGACCACGCGGTCAGTTCCTTCAAGTTACATTGTTCCCGTGCGAGGTGTTCGTGCCTCCTACGGGGTCGTTTGGTGGTTGGTTTGGGTTTTCACCCTTTAACGGGTTGTTTTTAAGTCTAAGTGTGATTTTTTTCAAATTATTGTCATACTCTCGAATCGGGAGACCCGGGACTACGCGATCAGTTCCTACAAGTTACATTGGTACCGTGCGATATGTTCGTGCCTCCTACGGGGTCGTTTGGGGGATGGTTTGAGTTTTCACCCTTTAACAGGTTGTTTTCAAGTCTAAGAGTGATCTTTGCAAATTATCATCATACCCTCGAACCGAGCAACCCGGGACTACGCGGATAGTTCCTACAAGTTACATTGGTCCCGTACGAGGTGTCCGTGCCTCCTAAGGGGTCGTTTTGGGGTTGGTTTCGGTTTTCACCCTTTAACGGGTTGTTTCAAGTCTAAGTGTGATGTTTGCAAATTATCAACATACTCTCCGATTGGGAGACCCGGGACTACGCGGTCAGTTCCTACAAGTTACATTGTTCCCGTGCGAGGTGTTCGTGCCTCCTACAGGGTCGTTTGGGGGTTGGTTTGGGTTTTCACCCTTTAACGGGTTGTTTTCAAGTCTAAGTGTGATTTTTGCAAATTATTGTCATTCTCTCAAACCGGGAGACCCGGGACTACGCGATCAGTTCCTACAAGTTGCATTGGTCCCATGCGAGGTGTTCGTGCCTCCTACGGGGTCGTTTGGGGGATGGTTTGGGTTTTCACCCTTTATAGGCCTGTTTCCAAGTCTAAGTGTCATTTTTGCAAATTATCGTCATACTCTCAAACCGGGAGACCCGAGACTACGCGGTCGGTTCCTACAAGTTCCAATGGTCTCATGCGAGGTGTTTGTGCCTCCTACAGGGTCGTTTGTAGGCTAGTTTGAGTTCTCACCCTTTAACGGACTGTTTTCAAGCCTAAGTGTGATTTTGCAAATTATCGTCATACTCTCAAACCGAGAGACCCGGGACTACGCGGTTAGTACCTACAAGTTACATTGGTCCTGTGCGAGGTGTTCATGCCTCCTACGGGGTTGTTTGGGGGTTGGTTTGGTTTTTCACCCTTTAACAGCCTGTTTCCAAGTCTAAGTGTGATTTTTGCAAATTATTGGCATACTCTCAAACCGGGCGAGCCGAGACTATACGGTCAGTTCCTACAAGTAATATTGGTCCCGTGCGAGGTGTTCGTGCCTCCTACGGGGTCGTTTGGGGGCTGGTTTGGGTTTTAACCCTTTAACGGCCTGCTTTCAAGTCTAAGTGTGATTTTTGCAAATTACCGTCATACTCTCAAATCGAGAGACCCGAGACTACGCGATATGTTCCTACAGTTACGTTGGTCACGTGCGAGGTGTACGTGCCTCCTACGGGGTTGGTTGGGGGCTGATTTGGGTTTTAACCCTTTAACGGCCTGATTTAAAGTCTAAGTGTGATTTTTGCAAATTATCATAATACTCTCAAACCGGGAGACCCGAGACTACGCGGTCAGTTCCTACAAGTTACATTGGTCCCGTGCGAGGTGTTCGTGCCTCCTACGGGGTGGTTTTGGGGTTCGTTTGTGTATTCACCCTTTAACGGCCTATTTTTAAGACTAAGTGTGATTTTTGCAAATTATCATCATACTCTCGAACCGAGATACCCGGGACTACGTGGTCAGTTCTAACAAGTTACATTGGTCCCGTGCGAGGTGTTCGCGCCTCCTATGGGGTCGTTTGGGGGCTGGTTGGATTTTTCACCCTTTAACGGGATGTTTTCAAGTCGAAGTCTAATTTTTTGAAATTATCGTCCTACTCTCAAACCGAGAGACCCGAGACTACGCGATCTGTTCTTACAACTTACATTGGTCCCGTGCGAGGTGTTCGTGCCTCCTACGGGGTCGTTTGGGAGCCGGTTTGAGTTTTCACCCTTTAACGGCCTGTTTTCAAATCTAACTGTGATTTTTGCAAATTATTGTCATACTCTCGAACCGGGAGACCCGGGACTACGCGATCAGTTCCTACAAGTTTCATTTTTACCGTGTGAGGTGTTCGTGCCTCCTACGGGGTTGTTTGGGGGCTGGTTTGAGTTTTCACCCTTTAACGGGTTGTTTTCAAGTCTACAATGTGAGTTTTGCAAATTATCACCATACTCTCGAACCAGGAGACCCGTGACTATGCGGACAGTTCCTACAAGTTACATTGGTCCCGTGCGAGGTGTTTGTGCCTCCTACGGGGTCGTTTGGGGGTCGGTTTGGGTTTTCACCCTTTAACGGGCTGTTTCAAGTCTAAGTGTGATTTTTTCAAATTATCGTCATACTCTCAAACCGGGAGACCCGAGACTACACGGTTAGTTCCTACAAGTTACATTAGTCTTGTGCGATGTGTTCATGCCTCCTACAGGGTATTTTGGGGGCTCGTTTGAGTTTTTACCCTTTAACGGCCTGCTTTCAAGTCTAAGAGTGATCTTTGCAAATTATTATCATACCCTCGAACCGAGAGACCCGGGAATATGCGGACAGTTCCTACAAGTTACATTGGTCCCGTGGGAGGTGTTCGTGCCTCCTAAGGGGTCGTTTGGGGGCTGGTTTGGGTTTTCACCATTTAACGGGTTGTTTCAAGTCTAAGTGTGAATTTTGCAAATTATCATCATACTCTCCAACTGGGAGACCCGGGACTACGCGGTCAGTTCCTACAAGTTACATTGGTCCCGTGCGAGTTGTTCGTGCCTCCTACGGGGTCGTTAGGGGGTTGGTTTGGGTTTTCAAGCTTTAACGGGTTGTTTTCAAGTCTAAGTGTGATTTTTGCAAATTATTCTCATTCTCTCAAATCGGGAAACCCGGGACTACGCGATCAGTTCCTACAAGTTGCATTGGTCTCGTACGAGGTGTTCGTGCCTCCTACGGGCTCGTTTGGGGGATGGTTTGGGGTTTCACCCTTTATCGGCCTGTTTCCAAGTCTAAGTGTCATTTTTTCAAATTATCGTCATACTCTCAAACCGGGAGACCCAAGACTACGCGGTCAGTTCCTACAGTTTACATTCGTCCCGTGCGAGGTGTTCGTGCCTCCTATGGGGTCGTTTGTGGGATGGTTTGGGTTTTAACCCTTTAACGGCCTATTTTCAAGTCTAAGTGTGATTTTTGCAAATTATAATCATACTCTCAAACTAGGAGACCCGAGACTACGCGGTCGGTTCCAACAAGTTCCAATGGTCCCGTGTGAGGTGTTCGTGCCTCTACAGGGTCGTTTGGAGGCTAGTTTGAGTTCTCACCCTTTAACGGCCTGTTTTCAAGTCTAAGTGTGAATTTGTAAATTATCGTCATACTCTCAAATCGGGAGACCCGGGACTACGCGATTAGTACCTACAAGTTACATTGGTCCTGTACGAGGTGTTCATGCCTCCTACGGGGTCGTTTGGGGGTTGGTTTGGGTTTTCACCCTTTAACGGCCTATTTTCAAGTCCAAGTGTGATTTTCACAAATTATCGGCATACTCTCAAACCGGGAGAGCCGAGACTATACGGTCAGTTCCTACAAGTTACATTGGTCCCGTGCGAGGTGTCCGTGCCTCCTACGGGGTCGTTTGGTGGCTAGTTTGGGTTTTTACCCTTTAACGGCCTATTTTTAAGTCTAAGTGTGATTTTTGCAAATTACCATCATACTCTCAAACCGGGAGACCCGAGACTACGTGATCAGTTCCTACAAGTTACATTGGTCTTGTGCGAGGTATACGTGCCTCCTACGGGGTCGGTTGGGGGCTAGTTTGGGTTTTCACCCTTTAACGGCCTGCTTCAAAGTCTAAGTGTGATTTTTGCAAATTATCATCATACTCTCAATCCGGGAGACACGAGACTACGCGGTCAGTTCCTTCAAGTAACATTGGTCCTGTGCGAGGAGTTCATGGCTCCTATTGGGTCGTTTGGGGGCTGGTTTGTGTTTTCACGGTTTAGCGGCCTATTTTCAAGACTAAGTGTGATTTTTGCAAATTATCATCATACTCTCTAACCGAGAGACCCGGGACTACGCGGTCAGTTCCAACAAGTAACATTGGTCCCGTGCGAGGTGTTCGTGCCTCCTACGGGGTCGTTTGGGGGCTGGTTTGGGTTTTAACCCTTTAACGGCCTGCTTTCAAGTCTAAGTGCGATTTTTGCAAATTACCGTCATACTCTCAAATCGAGAGACCCGAGACTACGCGATCTGTTCCTACAGTTACATTGGTCACGTGCGAGGTGTACGTGCCTCCTACGGGGTTGGTTGGGGGCTGGTTTGGGTTTTAACCCTTTAACGGCCTGATTTAAAGTCTAAGTGTGATTTTTGCAAATTATCATAATACTCTCAAATCGGGAGACCCGAGACTACGCGGTCAGTTCCTACAAGTTACATTGGTCCCATGCGAGGTGTTCGTGCCTCCTACGGGGTGGTTTTGGGGCTCGTTTGTGTATTCACCCTTTAACGGCCTATTTTTAAGACTAAGTGTGATTTTTGCAAATTATCATCATACTCTCGAACCGAGAGACCCGGGACTACGTGGTCAGTTCTAACAAGTTACATTGGTCCCGTGCGAGGTGTTCGCGCCTCCTATGGGGTCGTTTGGGGGCTGGTTGGATTTTTCACCCTTTAACGGTATGTTTTCAAGTCGAAGTCTAATTTTTTGAAATTATCGTCCTACTCTCAAACCGAGAGACCCGAGACTACGCGATCTGTTCTTACAACTTACATTGGTCCCGTGCGAGGTGTTCGTGCCTCCTACGGGGTCGTTTGGGAGCCGGTTTGAGTTTTCACCCTTTAACGGCCTGTTTTAAATCTAACTGTGATTTTTGCAAATTATTGTCATACTCTCGAACCGGGAGACCCGGGACTACGCGATCAGTTCCTACAAGTTTCATTTTTACCGTGTGAGGTGTTCGTGCCTCCTACGGGGTTGTTTGGGGGCTGGTTTGAGTTTTCACCCTTTAACGGGTTGTTTTCAAGTCTACAGTGTGAGTTTTGCAAATTATCACCATACTCTCGAACCAGGAGACCCGTGACTATGCGGACAGTTCCTACAAGTTACATTGGTCCCGTGCGAGGTGTTTGTGCCTCCTACGGGGTCGTTTGGGGGTCGGTTTGGGTTTTCACCCTTTAACGGGCTGTTTCAAGTCTACGTGTGATTTTTTCAAATTATCGTCATACTCTCAAATCGGGAGACCCGAGACTACACGGTTAGTTCCTACAAGTTACATTGGTCTTGTGCGATGTGTTCATGCCTCCTACAGGGTATTTTGGGGGCTCGTTTGAGTTTTTACCCTTTAACGGCCTGCTTTCAAGTCTAAGAGTGATCTTTGCAAATTATTATCATACCCTCGAACCGAGAGACCCGGGAATATGCGGACAGTTCCTACAAGTTACATTGGTCCCGTGGGAGGTGTTCGTGCCTCCTAAGGGGTCGTTTGGGGGCTGGTTTGGGTTTTCACCATTTAACGGGTTGTTTCAAGTCTAAGTGTGAATTTTGCAAATTATCATCATACTCTCCAACTGGGAGACCCGGGACTACGCGGTCAGTTCCTACAAGTTACATTGGTCCCGTGCGAGTTGTTCGTGCCTCCTACGGGGTCGTTAGGGGGTTGGTTTGGGTTTTCACCCTTTAACGGGTTGTTTTCAAGTCTAAGTGTGATTTTTGCAAATTATTCTCATTCTCTCAAATCGGGAGACCCGGGACAACGCGATCAGTTCTTACAAGTTGCATTGGTCTCGTACGAGGTGTTCGTGCCTCCTACGGGCTCGTTTGGGGGATGGTTTGGGGTTTCACCCTTTATCGGCCTGTTTCCAAGTCTAAGTGTCATTTTTTCAAATTATCGTCATACTCTCAAACCGGGAGACCCAAGACTACGCGGTCAGTTCCTACAGTTTACATTCGTCCCGTGCGAGGTGTTCGTGCCTCCTATGGGGTCGTTTGTGGGATGGTTTGGGTTTTAACCCTTTAACGGCCTATTTTCAAGTCTAAGTGTGATTTTTGCAAATTATAATCATACTCTCAAACTAGGAGACCCGAGACAACGCGGTCGGTTCCTACAAGTTCCAATGGTCCCGTGTGAGGTGTTCGTGCCTCTACAGGGTCGTTTGGAGGCTAGTTTGAGTTCTCACCCTTTAACGGCCTGTTTTCAAGTCTAAGTGTGAATTTGCAAATTATCGTCATACTCTCAAATCGGGAGACCCGGGACTACGCGATTAGTACCTACAAGTTACATTGGTCCTGTACGAGGTGTTCATGCCTCCTACGTGGTCGTTTGGGGGTTGGTTTGGGTTTTCACCCTTTAACGGCCTATTTTCAAGTCCAAGTGTGATTTTCACAAATTATCGGCATACTCTCAAACCGGGAGAGCCGAGACTATACAGTCAGTTCCTACAAGTTACATTGGTCCCGTGCGAGGTGTCCGTGCCTCCTACGGGGTCGTTTGGTGGCTAGTTTGGGTTTTTACCCTTTAACGGCCTATTTTTAAGTCTAAGTGTGATTTTTGCAAATTACCATCATACTCTCAAACCGGGAGACCCGAGACTACGTGATCAGTTCCTACAAGTTACATTGGTCTTGTGCGAGGTATACGTGCCTCCTACGGGGTCGGTTGGGGGCTAGTTTGGGTTTTCACCCTTTAACGGCCTGCTTCAAAGTCTAAGTGTGATTTTTGCAAATTATCATCATACTCTCAATCCGGGAGACACGAGACTACGCGGTCAGTTGCTACAAGTAACATTGGTCCTGTGCGAGGAGTTCATGGCTCCTATTGGGTCGTTTGGGGGCTGGTTTGTGTTTTCACCGTTTAACGGCCTATTTTCAAGACTAAGTGTGATTTTTGCAAATTATCATCATACTCTCTAACCGAGAGACCCGGGACTACGCGGTCAGTTCCAACAAGTAACATTGGTCCCGTGCGAGGTGTTCGTGCCTCCTATGGTTTCGTTTTTGTGGTTGGTTGGAGTTTTCACCCTTTAACGGGACGTTTTCAAGTCTAAGTCTAATTTTTTGAAATTATCATCATACTCTCGAACCGAGAGACCCGAGACTACGCGATCAGTTCCTACAAGTTACATTGGTCCCGTGCGAGGTGCTCGTGACTCCTACGGGGTCGTTTGGGAGCTGGTTTGAGTTTTCACCCTTTAACGGCCTGTTTTCAAATCTAAGTGTGATTTTTGCAAATTATTTTCATACTCTCAAACCGGGAGACCCGGGACTACGCGGTCAGTTCCTACAAGTTACATTGGTACCGTGCGAGGTGTTCGTGCCTCCTACGGGGTCGTTTAGGGGTTGGTTTGAGTTTTCACCCTTTAACGGGTTGTTTTCAAGTCTGTAGTGTGATTTTTGCAAATTATCATCATACTCTCAAACCAGGAGACCCGAGACTACGCGGACGGTTCCTACAAGTTGCATTGGTCCTGTGCGAGGTGTTAGTGCCTCCTACGGTGTCGTTTGGGGGCTGGTTTTGGTTTTCACCCTTTAACGGGTTGTTTGCAGTCTACGTGTGATTTTTTCAAATTATCGTCATACTCTCAAACCGGGAGACCCGAGACTACGCGGTCAGTTCCCACAAGTTACATTGGCCTCGAGCGAGGTGTTCGTGCCTCCTACGGGGTCGTTTGGGGGCTGGTTTGAGTTTTCAGCCTTTAACGGGATGTTTTCAAGTCTGCAGTGTGATTTTTGCAAATTATCACCATACTTTCGAACCAGGAGACCCGGGACTACGCGGACAGTTCCTACAAGTTACATCGGTCCCGTGCGAGGTGTTTGTGCCTCCTACGGGGTCGTTTGGGGGCCGGTTTGGGTTTTCACCCTTTGACGGGCTGTTTCAAGTCTAAGTGTGATTTTTTCAAATTATCGTCATACTCTCAAACCGGGAGACCTGAGACTACACGGTCAGTTCCTACAAGTTACATTGGTCTCGTGCGATGTGTTCATGCCTCCTACGGGGTCATTTGGGGGCTGGTTTTAGTTTTTACGCTTTAACAGCCTGCTTTCAAGTCTAACAGTGATCTTTGCAAATTATCATAATACCCTCGAACTGGGAGACCCGGGACTACGCGAACAGTTCCTACAAGTTACATTGGTCCCGTGCGAGGTGTTCGTGCCTCCTAAGGGGTCGTTTGGGGGCTCGTTTGGGTTTTCACTATTTAACGGGTTGTTTTAAGTCTAAGTGTGAATTTTGCAAACTATCATCATACTCTCCAACCGGGAGACCCGGGACTATGCGGTCAGTTCCTACAAGTTACATTGGTCCCGTGCAAGGTGTTCGTGCCTCCTACGGGGTCATTTGGGGGTTGGTTTGGGTTTTCACCCTTTAACCGGTTGTTTTCAAGTCTAAGTGTGATTTTTGCAAATTATTGTCATTCTCTCAAACCGGGAGACGCGGGACTACGCGATTAGTTCCTACAAGTTGCATTGGTCCCGTGCGAGGTGTTCGTGCCTCCTACGGGGTCGTTTGGGGGATGAGTTGGGTTTTCACCCTTTATCGGCCTGTTTCCAAGTCTAAGTGTCATATTTTCAAATTATCGCCATACTCTCAAACCGGGAGACCCAAGACTACGCGGTCAGTTCCTACAGTTTACATTGGTCCCGTGCGAGGTGTTCGTGCCTCCTACGGGGTCGTTTGGGGGATGGTTTGGGTTTTAACCCTTTAACGGCCTATTTTCAAGTCTAAGTGTGATTTTTGCAAATTATAATCATACTCTCAAACTGGGAGACCCGAGACTACGCGGTCGATTCCTATAAGTTCCAATGGTCCCGTGAGAGGTGTTCGTGCCTCCTACAGGGTCGTTTGGAGGCTAGTTTGAGTTCTCACCCTTTAACGGCCTGTTTTCAAGTCTAAGTGTGATTTTGCAAATTATCATCATACTCTCAAACCGGGAGACCCGGGACTACGTGATTAGTACCTACAAGTTACATTGGTCCTGTGCGAGGTGTTCATGCCTCCTACGGGGTCGTTTGGGGGTTGGTTTGGGTTTTCACCCTTTAACGGCCTATTTTCAAGTCCAAGTGTGATTTTTGCTAATTATTGGCATACCCTCAAACCGGGAGAGCCGAGACTATACGGTCAGTTCCTACAAGTTACATTGGTCCCGTACGAGGTGTCCGTGCCTCCTACAGGGTCGTTTGGGGGCTAGTTTGGGTTTTAACCCTTTAACGGCCTGTTTTCAAGTCTAAGTGTGATTTTTGCAAATTACCATCATACTCTTAAACCGGGAGACTCGAGGCTACGCGATCAGTTCCTACAAGTTACATTGGTCTCGTGCGAGGTATACGTGCCTCCTACGGGGTCGGTTGGGGGCTAGTTTGGGTTTTCACCCTTTAACGGCCTGCTTCAAAGTCTAAGTGTGATTTTTGCAAATTAGCATCATACTCTCAATCCGGGAGACACGAGACTACGCGGTCAGTTCCTACAAGTAACATTGGTCCCGTGCGAGGAGTTCGTGGCTCCTATTGGGTCGTTTGGGGGCTGGTTTGTGTTTTCACCGTTTAACGGCCTATTTTCAAGACTAAGTGTGATTTTTGCAAATTATCATCATACTCTCGAACCGAGAGACCCGGGACTATGTGGTCAGTTCCAACAAGTTACATTGGTCCCGGGCGAGGTGTTCGTGACTCCTACGGGGTCGTTTGGGAGCTGGTTTGAGTTTTCACCCTTAAATGGCCTGTTTTCAAATCTAAGTGTGATTTTTGCAAATTATTGTCATACTCTCAAACCGGGAGACTCGGGACTACGCGGTCAGTTCCTACAAGTTACATTGGTACCGTGCGAGTTGTTCGTGCCTCCTACGGGGTCGTTTAGGGGCTGGTTTGAGTTTTCACCCTTTAACGGGTTGTTTTCAAGTCTGTAGTGTGATTTTTGCAAATTATCATCATACTCTCAAACCAGGAGACCCGGGACTACGCGGACATTTCCTACAAGTTGCATTGGTCCCGTGCGAGGTGTTTGTGCCCCCTACGGGGTCGTTTGGGGGCTGGTTTTGGTTTTCACCCTTTAACGGGATGTTTTCAAGTCTAGGTGTAATTTTTTCAAATTATCGTCATACTCTCAAATCGGGAGACCTGAGACTACGCGGTCAGTTCCAACAAGTAACATTTGTCCCGTACGAGGTGTTCGTGCCTCCTACGGGGTCGTTTGGGAACTGGTTTCAGTTTTCACCCTTTAACGGCCTGTTTTCAAGTCTAAGTGCGATCTTTGCAAATTATCGTCATACCCTCGAACCGGGAGACCCGGGACTACGCTGTCAGTTCCTACATGTTACATTGGTCCCGTGAGAGGTGTTCGTGCCTCCTACGGGGTCGTTTGGGGGTTGGTTTGGATTTTCACCCTTTAACGGGCTATTTCAAGTCTAAGTGTGATTTTTGCAAATTATCGTCACACTCTCCAGCCAGGAGACCCAAAACCACGCGGTCAGTTCCTACAAGTTACATTAGTCCCGTGCGAGGTGTTCGTGCCTCCAACGGGGTCGTTTGGGGATTAGTTTGGGTTTTCACCCTTTAACGGGCTGTTTTCAAGTCTATGTGTGATTTTTGCAAATTATCGTCCTACTCTCCAACTAAGAGACCCGGGACTATGCGATCAATTCCTAAAAATTACATTGGTCCCGTGCGAGGTGTTCGTGCCTTCTACGGGGTCGTTTGGGGGCTGGTTTGTGTTTTCACCCTTTAACGGGCTATTTTCAAGTCTGCAATGTGATTTTTGCCAATTATCGTCACACTCTCGAACCGGGAGACCCGGGACTACGCAATCAGTTCCTACTAGTTACATTGGGCCCGTGCGAGGTGTTCGTGCCTCCTACGGGTTCGTTTGGGAGTTGGTTTGAGTTTTGACCCTTTAACGGCCTGTTTTCAAGTCTAAGTGTGATCTTTACAAATTATTGTCATACCCTCGAACCGGGAGACCCGTGACTACGCGGACAGTTCCTACAAGTTACATTGGTCCCGTGCGAGGTGTCCGTGCCTCCTACGGGGTCGTTTGGGGGCTGGTTTGGGTTTTCACCCTTTAATGTGATGTTTCAAGTCTAAGTGTGATTTTTGCAAATTATCATCATACTCTCCAACCGGGAGACCCGGGACAATGCGGTCAGTTCCTACAAGTTACATTGGTCCCGTACGAGGTGTTCGTGCCTCCTACGGGGTCGTTTGGGAGCTGGTTTGAGTTTTCACCCTTTAACGTCCTGTTTTCAAGTCTAAGTGCGATCTTTACAAATTATCGTCATACCCTCAAACCGGGAGACCCGGGACTACACGGTCAGTTCCTACAAGTTACATTGGTCCCGTGAGAGGTGTTCGTGCCTCCTACGGGGTCGTTTGGGGGCTGGTTTGGAATTTCACCCTTTAACGGGCTGTTTCAAGTCTAAGTGTGATTTTTGCAAATTATCGTCACACTCTCCATCCAGGAAACCCTAAACTATGCGGTCAGTTCCTACAAGTTACATTGGTCCCGTGCGAGGTGTTCGTGCCTCCAACGGGGTCGTTTGGGGATTGGTTTGGGTTTTCACCCTTTAACGGGCTGTTTTCAAGTCTATGTGTGATTTTTGCAAATTATCGTCATACTCTCCAACCAAGAAACCCGGGACTACGCTGTCAATTCCTAATAATTACATTGGTCCCGTACGAGGTGTTCGTGCCTCCTACGGGGTCGTTTGGGTGCTGGTTTCGGTTTCACCCTTTAACGGGTTGTTTTCAAGTCTAAGTGTGATTTTTGCAAATTATCATCATACTCTCGAACCGAGAGACTCGGGACTACGCAATCAATTACTACAAGTTACATTGGTCCCGTGCGAGGTGTTCGTGCCTCCTACGGGGTCGTTTGGGGGCTAATTTCGGTTTTCACCCTTTAACGGCATGCATTCAAGTCTAAGTGTGATTTTTGCAAATTATCATCATACTCTCAAATCGGGAGACCCGGGACTACGCGGTCAATTCCTACGAGTTACATTGGTGCTGTGCGAGGTGCTCGCGCCTCCTACGGGGTCATTTGGGGGCTGGTTTGGATTTTCACCCTTTAACGGGCTATTTTCAAGTCTGCAGTGTGATTTTTGCAAATTATCGTCATACTCTCGAACCGGGAGACCAAGGACTATGCGATTAGTTCCTACAAGTTACATTGGACCCGTGCGAGGTGTTCGTGCCTCCTATGGGGTCGTTTGGGAGCTGGTTTGAGTTTTCACCCTTTAACGGCCTGTTTTCAAGTCTAAGTGTGTTCTTTACAAATTATTGTCATACCCTCGAACCGGGAGACCCGTGACTACGCAGACAGTTCCTACATGTTACATTGGTCCCGTGCGAGGTGCTCGCGCCTCCTACGGGGTCGTTTGAGGGCTGGTTTGGGTTTTCACCCTTTAACGGGCTATTTTCAAGTCTGCAGTGTGATTTTTGCAAATTATCATCATACTCTCGAACCGGGAGACCTAGGACTACGCGATCAGTTCCTACAAGTTACATTGGACCCGTGCGAGGTGTTCGTGCCTCCTACGGGGTCGTTTGGGAGTTGGTTTGAATTTTCACCCTTTAATGGCCTATTTTCAAGTCTAAGTGTGATCTTTACAAATTATTCTCATACCCTCGAACCGGGAGACCCATGGCTACGCGGACAGTTCCTACAAGTTACATTGGTCCCGTGCGAGGTTTTCGTGCCTCCTACGGGGTCGTTTGGGGGCTGGTTTGGGTTTTTACCCCTTTAACGGGTTGTTTCAAGTCTAAGTGTAATTTCTACAAATTATCGTCATACTCTCCAACAGGGAGACTCGGGACTATGCGGTCAGTTCCTACAAGTTACATTGGTCCCGTACGAGGTGTTCGTGCCTCCTACGGGGTCATTTGGGAGCTGGTTTGAGTTTTCACCCTTTTACGGCCTGTTTTCAAGTCTAAGTGCGATCTTTGCAAATTATCTTCATACCCTCAAACCAGGAGACCCGGGACTACGCGATCAGTTCCTACAAGTTACATTGGTCCCATGAGAGGTGTTTGTGCCTCCTACGGGGTCGTTTGGGGGCTGGTTTGGATTTTCACCCTTTAACGGGTTGTTTCAAGTCTAAGTGTGATTTTTGCAAATTATCATCATACTCTCCATCCAAGAGACCCGGGACTACGCGATCAATTCCTACAAATTACATTGGTCCCGTGAGAGGTGTTCGTGCCTCCTACAAGGTCGTTTGGGGGCTGCTTTGGGTTTCACCCTTTAACGGGTTATTTTCAAGTCTAAGTGTGATTTTTGCAAATTATCATCATACTCTCCAATAGGGAGACCCGGGACTACGCAATAAATTCCTACAGGTTACATTGGTCCCGTGCGAGGTGTTCGTGCCTCCTACGGTGTCGTTTGAGGGCTGATTTCGGTTTTCACCCTTTAACGGCCTGCTTTCAAGTCTAAGTGTGATTTTTGCAAATTATCATCATACTCTCAAATCGGGAGACTCGGGACTACGCGGTCAATTCCTACAAGTTACATTGGTCCCGTCCGAGGTGCTCGCGCCTCCTACGGGGTCATTTGGGGGCTGGTTTGGATTTTGACCCTTTAACGGGCTATTTTCAAGTCTGCAGTGTGATTTTTGCAAATTATCGTCATACTCTCGAACCGGGAGACCCGGGACTACGCGATCAGTTCCTACAAGTTACATTGGACCCGTGCGAGGTGTTCGTGCCTCCTACGGGGTCGTTTGGGAGCTGGTTTGAGTTTTCACCCTTTAACGGCCTGTGTTCAAGTCTAAGTGTGATCTTTACAAATTATTGTCATACCCTCGAACCGGGAGACCCGTGACTACGCGGACAGTTCCTACAAGTTACATTGGTCCCGTTCGAGGTGCTCACGCCTCCTACTGGGTCGTTTGGGGGCTGGTTTGGCTTTTTACCCTTTAACGGGCTATTTCAAGTCTGTAGTGTGATTTTTGCAAATTATCATCATACTCTCGAACCGGGAGACCCGGGACTACGCGATCATTTCCTACAAGTTACATTGGACCCATGCGAGGTGTTCGTGCCTCCTACGGGGTCGTTTGGGAGTTGGTTTTAATTTTCACCCTTTCACGGCCTGTTTTCAAGTCTAAGTTGGTTTTGGTTTTAGTTTTCACCCTACGGGGTCGTTTGGGGGCTAGTTTGGGTTTTCACCCTTTAACGGGCTGTTTCAAATCTAAGTGTGATTTTTGCAAATTATCGTCATACTCTCCAACCGGGATACCCGGGACTATGCGGTCAGTTCCTACAAGTTACATTGGTCCCGTGCGAGGTGTTCATGCCTCCTACGGGGTCGTTTGGAGGTTGGTTTGAGTTTTCACCCTTTAACGGGTTAATTTCAAGTCTAAGTGTGATTTTTGCAAATTGTCACCATACTTTCAAATCGAGAGACCCGGGACTACGCGGTCAGTTCCTGTAAGTTACATTGGTCCCGTGCGAGGTGTTCGTGCCTCCTACGGGGTAGTTGGGGGGTTGGTTTGGGTTTTCACCCTTTAACGGGTTGTTTTCAAGTCTGCAGTGTAATTTTTGTAAATTATCGTCATACTCTCGAACCGAGAGACCCGGGACTACGCGGTCAGTTCCTACAAGTTACATTGGACCCGTGCGAGGTGTTCATGCCTCCTATGGGGTTGTTTGGGAGCTGGTTTGACTGTTCACCCTTTAAGGGCCTGCTTTCAAGTCTAAGAGTGATCTTTGCAAATTATCGTCATACTCTCGAACCGGGAGACCCGGGACTACGCGGTTAGTTCCTACAAGTTACATTGGTCCCGTACGAGGTGTTCGTGCCTCCTAAGGGGTCGTTTGGGGGGTGGTTTGAGTTTTCACCCTTTAACGGGCTGTTTCAAGTGTAAGTATGATTTTTGCAAATTATCATCATACTCTCCAACCGGAAGACCCAGGACTACGTGGTCAGTTCCTACAAGTTGTATTGGTCCCGTGCAAGGTGTTCGTGCCTCCTACGGGGTCGTTTGGGGGTTGGTTTGAGTTTTCACCCTTTAACGCGTTGTTTTCAAGTCTAAGTGTGATTTTTGCAAATTATTGTCATTCTCTCAAACCGGGAGACCCGGGACTACGCGATCAGTTCCTACAAGTTGCATTGGTCCCGTACGAGGTGTTCGTGCCTCCTATGGGGTCGTTTGAGGGATGGTTTGGTTTTTCACCCTTTATCGGCCTGTTTCCAAGTTTAAGTGTCATTTTTGCAAATTATCGTCATACTCTCAAACCAGGAGACCCAAGACTAAGCGGTCAGTTCCTACAGTTTACATTGGTCCCATGCGAGGTGTTCGTGCCTCCTACGGGGTCATTTGGGGGATGGTTTGGGTTTTAACCCTTTAACGGCCTATTTTCAAGTCTAAGTGTTATTTGTACAAATTATCGTCATACTCTCAAACCGGGAGACCCGAGACTATGCGGTCGGTTCCTACAAGTTCCAATGGTCCCGTGCGAGGTGTTTGTGCCTCCTAATGGTTCAATTGGAGGCCAGTTTGAGTTCTCACCCTTTAACGGCCTAATTTCAAGTCCAAGTGTGATTTTGCAAATTATCGTCATACTCTCAAACCGGGAGACCCGGGACTACGCGGTTAGTACCAACAAGTTACATTGGTCCTGTGCGAGGTGTTCATTCCTCCTACGGTGTCGTTTGGGGGTTGGTTTGGGTTTTCACCCTTTAACGGCCTATTTTCAAGTCTAAGTGTGATTTTTGCAAATTATCGGCATACTCTCAAACCGGGAGTGCCGAGACTATACGGTCAGTTCCTACAAGTTACATTGGTCCCGTGCGAGGTGTTCGTGCCTCCTACGGGGTCGTTTGGGGGCTAGTTTGGGTTTTAACCCTTTAACGGCCTATTTTCAAGTGTAAGTGTGATTTTTGCAAATTATCATCATACTCTCAAACCGGGAGACCCGAGACTACGCGGTCAGTTCCTACAAGTTACATTGGTCTCGTGCGAGGTGTACGTGCCTCCTACGGGGTCGGTTGGGGGCTGGTTTGGGTTTTCACCCTTTAACGGCCTGCTTTAAAGTCTAAGTGTGATTTTTGCAAATTATCATCATACTCTCAATCCGGGAGACCCGAGACTGCACGATCAGTTCCTACAAGTAACATTGGTCCCGTGCGAGGAGTCGTGCCTCCTATGGGGTCGTTTGGGGGTTGGTTTGTGTTTTCACCCTTTAACAGCCTACTTTCAAGACTAAGTGAGATTTTTGCAAATTATCATCATACTCTCGAACCGAGAGACCCGGGACTACGCGGTCAGTTCCAACAAGTTACATTTGTCCCGTGCGAGTTGTTCGTGCCTCCTATGGGGTCGTTTTGGGGCTAGTTGGAGTTTTCATACTTTAACGGGATGTTTTCAAGTCTAAGTCTAATTTTTTGAAATTATCGTCATACTCTCGAACCGAGAGACCCAAGACTACGCGATTAGTTCCAACAAGTTACATTGGTCCCGTGCGAGGTGTTCGTTCCTCCTACGGGGTCGTTTAGGGGTTGGTTTGAGTTTTCACCCTTTAACGGGTTGTTTTCAAGTCTGTAGTGTGATTTTTGCAAATTATCATCATACTCTCAAACCAGGAGACCCGAGACTATGCGGACGGTTCCTACAAGTTGCATTGGTGCCGTGCGAGGTGTTAGTGCCTCCTACGGTGTCGTTTGGGGGCTAGTTTTGGTTTTCACCCTTTAACGGGTTGTTTGAAGTCTACGTGTAATTTTTTCAAATTATCGTCATACTCTCAAACCGGGAGACCCGAGACTACGCGGTCAGTTCCCACAAGTTACATTGGTCTCGAGCGAGGTGTTCGTGCCTACTACGGGGTCGTTTGGGGGCTGGTTTGAGTTTTCAGCCTTTAACGGGATGTTTTCAAGTCTGCAGTGTGATTTTTGCAAATCATCACCATACTTTCGAACCAGGAGACCCGGGACTACGCGGACAGTTCCTACAAGTTACATCGGTCCCGTGCGAGGTGTTTGTGCCTCCTACGGGGTCGTTTGGGGGCCGGTTTGGGTTTTCACCCTTTGACGGGCTGTTTCAAGTCTAAGTGTGATTTTTTCAAATTATCATCATACTCTCAAACCGGGAGACACGAGACTACACGGTCAGTTCCTACAAGTTACATTGGTCTCGTGCGATGTGTTCATGCCTCCTACGGGGTCGTTTGGGGGCTTGTTTTAGTTTTTACGCTTTAACAGCCTGCTTTCAAGTCTAACAGTGATCTTTGCAAATTATCATAATACCCTCGAACCGGGAGACCCGGGACTACGCGAACAGTTCCTACAAGTTACATTGGTCCCGTGCGAGGTGTTCGTGCCTCCTAAGGGGTCGTTTGGGGGCTGGTTTGGGTTTTCACTATTTAACGGGTTGTTTCAAGTCTAAGTGTGAATTTTGCAAACTATCATCATACTCTCCAACCGGGAGACCCGGGACTATGCGGTCAGTTCCTACAAGTTACATTGGTCCCGTGCAAGGTGTTCGTGCCTCCTACGGGGTCGTTTGGGGGTTGGTTTGGGTTTTCACCCTTTAACCGGTTGTTTTCAAGTCTAAGTGTGATTTTTGCAAATTATTGTCATTCAATCAAACCGGGAGACGCGGGACTACGCGATCAGTTCCTACAAGTTGCATTGGTCCCGTGCGAGGTGTTCGTGCCTCCTACGGGGTCGTTTGGGGGATGAGTTGGGTTTTCACCCTTTATCGGCCTGTTTCCAAGTCTAAGTGTCATATTTTCAAATTATCGCCATACTCTCAAACCGGGAGACCCAAGACTACGCGGTCAGTTCCTACAGTTTACATTGGTCCCGTGCGAGGTGTTCGTGCCTCCTACGGGGTCGTTTGGGGGATGGTTAGGGTTTTAACCCTTTAACGGACTATTTTCAAGTCTAAGTGTGATTTTTGCAAATTATAATCATACTCTCAAACTGGGAGACCCGAGACTATGCGGTCGGTTCCTACAAGTTCCAATGGTCCCGTGAGAGGTGTTCGTGCCTCCTACAGGGTCGTTTGGAGGCTAGTTTGAGTTCTCACCCTTTAACGGCCTGTTTTCAAGTCTAAGTGTGATTTTGCAAATTATCATCATACTCTCAAATCGGGAGACCCGGGACTACGTGATTAGTACCTACAAGTTACATTGGTCCTGTGCGAGGTGTTCATGCCTCCTACGGGGTCGTTTGGGGGTTGGTTTGGGTTTTCACCCTTTAACGGCCTATTTTCAAGTCCAAGTGTGATTTTTGCTAATTATCGGCATACCCTCAAACCGGGAGAGCCGAGACTATACGGTCAGTTCCTACAAGTTACATTGGTCCCGTGCGAGGTGTCCGTGCCTCCTACAGGGTCGTTTGGGGGCTAGTTTGGGTTTTAACCCTTTAACGGCATGTTTTCAAGTCTAAGTGTGATTTTTGCAAATTACCATCATACTCTCAAACTGGGAGACTCGAGACTACGCGATCAGTTCCTACAAGTTACATTGGTCCCGTGCGAGGTATACGTGCCTCCTACGGGGTCGGTTGGGGGCTAGTTTGGGTTTTCACCCTTTAACGGCTTGCTTCAAAGTCTAAGTGTGATTTTTGCAAATTATCATCATACTCTCAATCCGGGAGACACGATCCTACGCGGTCAGTTCCTACAAGTAACATTGGTCCCGTGCGAGGAGTTCGTGGCTCCTATTGGGTCGTTTGGGGGCTGGTTTGTGTTTTCACCGTTTAACGGCCTATTTTCAAGACTAAGTGTGATTTTTGCAAATTATCATCATACTCTCGAATCGAGAGACCCGGGACTATGTGGTCAGTTCCAACAAGTTACATTGGTCCCGTGCGAGGTGTTCGTGCCTCCTATGGGTTCGTTTGGTGGTTGGTTGGAGTTTTCACCCTTTAACAGGATGTTTTCAAGTCTAAGTCTAATTTTTTGAAATTATCATCATACTCTCGAATCGAGATACCCGAGACTACGCGATCAGTTCCTACAAGTTACATTGGTCCCGGGCGAGGTGTTCGTGACTCCTACGGGGTCGTTTGGGAGCTGGTTTGAGTTTTCACCCTTAAATGGCCTGTTTTCAAATCTAAGTGTGATTTTTGCAAATTATTGTCATACTCTCAAACCGGGAGACTCGGGACTACGCGGTCAGTTCCTACAAGTTACATTGGTACCGTGCGAGTTGTTCGTGCCTCCTACGGGGTCGTTTAGGGGCTGGTTTGAGTTTTCACCCTTTAACGGGTTGTTTTCAAGTCTGTAGTGTGATTTTTTGCAAATTATAATCATACTCTCAAACCAGGAGACCCGGGACTAAGCGGACATTTCCTACAAGTTGCATTGGTCCCGTGCGAGGTGTTTGTGCCTCCTACGGGGTCGTTTGGGGGCTGGTTTTGGTTTTCACCCTTTAACGGGATGTTTTCAAGTCTAGGTGTAATTTTTTCAAATTATCGTCATACTCTCAAACCGGGAGACCTGAGACTACGCGATCAGTTCCAACAAGTAACATTTGTCCCGTACGAGGTGTTCGTGCCTCCTACGGGGTCGTTTGGGAACTGGTTTGAGTTTTCACCCTTTAACGGCCTATTTTCAAGTCTAAGTGCGATCTTTGCAAATTATCGTCATACCCTCGAACCGGGAGACCCGGGACTACGCGGTCAGTTCCTACATGTTACATTGGTCCCGTGAGAGGTGTCCGTGCCTCCTACGGGGTCGTTTGGGGGTTGGTTTGGATTTTCACCCTTTAACGGGCTATTTCAAGTCTAAGTGTAATTTTTGCAAATTATCGTCACACTCTCCAGCCAGGAGACCCAAAACCACGCGGTCAGTTCCTACAAGTTACATTAGTCCCGTGCGAGGTGTTCGTGCCTCCAACGGGGTCGTTTGGGGATTAGTTTGGGTTTTCACCCTTTAATGGGCTGTTTTCAAGTCTATGTGTGATTTTTGCAAATTATCGTCCTACTCTCCAACTAAGAGACCCGGGACTACGCGATCAATTCCTAAAAATTACATTGGTCCCGTGCGAGGTGTTCGTGCCTTCTACGGGGTCGTTTGGGGGCTGCTTTGGGTTTCACCCTTTAACGGGTTGTTTTCAAGTCTAAATGTGATTTTTGCGAATTATCATCATACTCTTGAACTGGGAGACCCGGGACTACGCAATCAATTCCTATAAGTTACATTGGTCCCGTGCGAGGTGTTCGTGCCTCCTACGGGGTCGTTTGGGGGCTGATTTCAATTTTCACCCTTTAACGACCTGCTTTCAAGTCTAAGAGTGATTTTTGCAAATTATCATCATACTCTCAAATCAGGAGACCCGGGACTACGTGGTCAGTTCCTACAAGTTACATTGGTCCCGTGCGAGGTGCTCGCGCCTCTTACGGGGTCATTTGGGGGCTAGTTTGGATTTTCATCTTTTAACGGGCTATTTTCAAGTCTGCAGTGTGATTTTCGCAAATTATCGTCATACTCTCGAACCGAGGGACCCAGGACTACGCGATCAGTTCCTACAAGTTACATTGGACCCGTGCGAGGTGTTCGTGCCTCCTACGGGGTCGTTTGGGAGTTGGTTTGAGTTCTCACCCTTTAACGGCCTGTTTTCAAGTCTAAGTGTGATCTTTACAAATTATTGTCATACCCTCGAACCGGGAGACCCGTGACTACGCGGACAGTTCCAGCAAGTTACATTGGTCCCGTGCGAGGTGCTCACGCCTCCTACGGGGTCGTTTGGGGGCTGGTTTGTGTTTTCACCCTTTAACGGGCTATCTTCAAGTCTGCAATGTGATTTTTGCCAATTATCTTCACACTCTCGAACCGGGAGACCCGGGACTACGCGATCAGTTCCTACAAGTTAAATTGGTCCCGTGCGAGGTGTTCGTGCCTCCTACGGGGTCGTTTGGGGGCTAGTTTGGGTTTTCATCCTTTAACGGGTTGTTTTCAAGTCTAAGTGTGATTTTTGGAAATTATCGTCATACTCTCAAATCGGGAGACCCGAGACTACGCGATCACTTCCTACAAGTTACATTGGTCCCGTGCGAGGTGTTTGTGCCTCATACGGGGTCGTTTGAGGGATGGTTTGGGTTTTCACCCTTTAACGGGTTGTTTTCAAGTCTAAGTGTGATTTTTGCAAATTATCATCATACTCTCGAATCGGGAGACCCAAGACTACGCGATCAGTTCGTATAAGTTACATTGGTCCTGCGCGAGGTGTTCGTGCCTCCTACGGGGTCATTTGGGGGCTGGTTTTTGTTTTCACCCTTTAACGTCCTGTTTTCAAGTCTAAGTGTGATTTGAGCAAATTATCGTCATACTCTCCAACCGGGAGACCCGGGACAATGCGGTCAGTTCCTACAAGTTACATTGGTCCCGTACGAGGTGTTCGTGCCTCCTACGGGGTCGTTTGGGAGCTGGTTTGAGTTTTCACCCTTTAACGTCCTGTTTTCAAGTCTAAGTGAGATCTTTACAAATTATCGTCATACCCTCAAACCGGGAGACCCGGGACTACACGGTCAGTTCCTACAAGTTACATTGGTCCCGTGAGAGGTGTTCGTGCCTCCTACGTTGTCGTTTGGGGGCTGGTTTGGAATTTTACCCTTTAACTGGATGTTTCAAGTCTAAGTGTGATTTTTGCAAATTATCGTCACACTCTCCAGCCAGGAAACCCGAAACTATGCGGTCAGTTCCTACAAGTTACATTGGTCCCGTGCGAGGTGTTCGTGCCTCCAACGGGGTCGTTTGGGGATTGGTTTGGGTTTTCACCCTTTAACGGGCTGTTTTCAAGTCTATGTGTGATTTTTGCAAATTATCGTCATACTCTCCAACCAAGAAACCCGGGACTACGCTGTCAATTCCTAATAATTACATTGGTCCCGTACGAGGTGTTCGTGCCTCCTACGGGGTCGTTTGGGTGCTGGTTTCGGTTTCACCCTTTAACGGGTTGTTTTCAAGTCTAAGTGTGATTTTTGCAAATTATCATCATACTCTCGAACCGAGAGACTCGGGACTACGCAATCAATTCCTACAAGTTACATTGGTCCCGTGCGAGGTGTTCGTGCCTCCTACGGGGTCGTTTGGGGGCTAATTTCGGTTTTCACCCTTAAACGGCATGCATTCAAGTCTAAGTGTGATTTTTGCAAATTATCATCATACTCTCAAATCGGGAGACCCGGGACTACGCGGTCAATTCCTACGAGTTACATTGGTGCCGTGCGAGGTGCTCGCGCCTCCTACGGGGTCATTTGGGGGCTGGTTTGGATTTTCACCCTTTAACGGGCTATTTTCAAGTCTGCAGTGTGATTTTTGCAAATTATCGTCATACTCTCGAACCGGGAGACCCAGGACTATGCGATTAGTTCCTACAAGTTACATTGGACCCGTACGAGGTGTTCGTGCCTCCTATGGGGTCGTTTGGGAGATGGTTTGAGTTTTCACCCTTTAAAGGCCTGTTTTCAAGTCTAAGTTTGATCTTTACAAATTATTGTCATACCCTCGAACCGGGAGACCCGTGACTACGCAGACAGTTCCTACATGTTACATTGGTCCCGTGCGAGGTGCTCGCGCCTCCTACGGGGTCGTTTGGGGGCTGGTTTGGGTTTTCACCCTTTAACGGGCTATTTTCAAGTCTGCAGTGTGATTTTTGCAAATTATCGTCATACTCTCGAACCGGGAGACCTGGGACTACGCGATCAGTTCCTACAAGTTACATTGGACCCGTGCGAGGTGTTCGTGCCTCCTACGGGGTCATTTGGGAGCTGGTTTGAGTTTTCACCCTTTTACGGCCTGTTTTCAAGTCTAAGTGCAATCTTTGCAAATTATCTTCATACCCTCAAACCGGGAGACCCGGGTCTACGCGATCAGTTCCTACAAGTTACATTGGTCCCGTGAGAGGTGTTCGTGCCGCCTACGGGGTCGTTTGGGGGCTGGTTTGGATTTTCACCCTTTAATGGGCTGTTTCAAGTCTAAGTGTGATTTTTGCAAATTATCGTCACACCCTCCAGCCAGGAGACCCGAAACTACGCTGTCAGTTCCTACAAGTTACTTTGGTTCCGTGCGAGGTGTTCCTGCCTCTAACGGGGTCGTTTGGGGATTGGTTTTGGTTTTCACCCTTTAACGGGCTGTTTTCAAGTCTATGTGTGATTTTTGCAAATTATCATCATACTCTCCATCCAAGAGACCCGGGACTATGCGATCAATTCCTAAAAATTACATTGGTCCCGTGCGAGGTGTTCGTGCCTCCTACAAGGTCGTTTGGGGGCTGCTTTGGGTTTCACCCTTTAACGGGTTGTTTTCAAGTCTAAGTGTGATTTTTGCAAATTATCATCATACTCTCCAATAGGGAGACCCGGGACTACATAATAAATTCCTACAGGTTACATTGGTCCCGTGCGAGGTGTTCGTGCCTCCTACGGTGTCCTTTGGGGGCTGATTTCGATTTTCACCCTTTAACGGCCTGCTTTCAAGTCTAAGTGTGATTTTTGCAAATTATCATCATACTCTCAAATCGGGAGACTCGGGACTACACGGTCAATTCCTACAAGTTACATTGGTCCCATCCGAGGTGCTCGCGCCTCCTACGGGGTCATTTGGGGGCTGGTTTGGATTTTCACCCTTTAAAGGGCTATTTTCAAGTTTGCAGTGTGATTTTTGCAAATTATCATCATACTCTCGAACCGGGAGACCCGGGACTACGCGATCAGTTCCTACAAGTTACATTGGACCCGTGCGAGGTGTTCGTGCCTCCTACGGGGTCGTTTGGGAGCTGGTTTGAGTTTTCACCCTTTAACGGCTTGTGTTGAAGTCTAAGTGTGATCTTTACAAATTATTGTCATACCCTCGAACCGGGAGACCCGTGACTACGCGAACAGTTCCTACAAGTTACATTGGTCCCGTGTGAGGTGCTCACGCCTCCTACGGGGTCGTTTGGGGGCTGGTTTGGCTTTTTACCCTTTAACGGGCTATTTTCAAGTCTGTAGTGTGATTTTTGCAAATTATCATCATACTCTCGAACCGGGAGACCCGGGACTACGCGATCAGTTCCTACAAGTTACATTGGACCCATGCGAGGTGTTCGTGCCTCCTACGGGGTCGTTTGGGAGTTGGTTTTAGTTTTCACCCTTTGACGGCCTGTTTTCAAGTCTAAGTTGGTTTTGGTTTTAGTTTTCACCCTACGGGGTCGTTTGGGGGCTAGTTTGGGTTTTCACCCTTTAACGGGCTGTTTCAAGTCTAAGTGTGATTTTTGCAAATTATCGTCATACTCTCCAATCGGGATACCCGGGACTATGCGGTCAGTTCCTACAAGTTACATTGGTCCCGTGCGAGGTGTTCATGCCTCCTACGGGGTCGTTTGGGAGTTGGTTTTAGTTTTCACCCTTTGACGGCCTGTTTTCAAGTCTAAGTTGGTTTTGGTTTTAGTTTTCACCCTACGGGGTCGTTTGGGGGCTAGTTTGGGTTTTCACCCTTTAACGGGCTGTTTCAAGTCTAAGTGTGATTTTTGCAAATTATCGTCATACTCTCCAATCGGGATACCCGGGACTATGCGGTCAGTTCCTACAAGTTACATTGGTCCCGTGCGAGGTGTTCATGCCTCCTACGGGGTCGTTTGGGGGTTGGTTTGAGTTTTCACCCTTTAACGGGTTAATTTCAAGTCTAAGTGTGATTTTTGCAAATTGTCACCATACTTTCAAATCGAGAGACCCGGGACTACGCGGTCAGTTCCTGTAAGTTACATTGGTCCCGTGCGAGGTGTTCGTGCCTCCTACGGGGTAGTTGGGGGGTTGGTTTGGGTTTTCACCCTTTAACGGGCTGTTTTCAAGTCTGCAGTGTAATTTTTGTAAATTATCGTCATACTCTCGAACCGAGAGACCCGGGACTACGCGGTCACTTCCTACAAGTTACATTGGACCCGTGCGAGGTGTTCATGCCTCCTATGGGGTTGTTTGGGAGCTGGTTTGACTGTTCACCCTTTAAGGGCATGCTTTCAAGTCTAAGAGTGATCTTTGCAAATTATCGTCATACTCTCGAACCGGGAGAGCCGGGACTACGCGGTTAGGTCCTACAAGTTATATTGGTCCCGTACGAGGTGTTCGTGCCTCCTAAGGGGTCGTTTGGGGGGTGGTTTGAGTTTTCACCCTTTAACGGGCTGTTTCAAGTGTAAGTATGATTTTTGCAAATTATCATCATACTCTCCAACCGGAAGACCCAGGACTACGTGGTCAGTTCTTACAAGTTGTATTGGTCCCGTGCAAGGTGTCCGTGCCTCCTACGGGGTCGTTTGGGGGTTGGTTTGAGTTTTCACCCTTTAACGCGTTGTTTTCAAGTCTAAGTGTGATTTTTGCAAATTATTGTCATTCTCTCAAACCGGGAGACCCGGGACTACGCGATCAGTTCCTACAAGTTGCATTGGTCCCGTGCGAGGTGTTCGTGCCTCCTATGGGGTCGTTTGAGGGATGGTTTGGTTTTTCACCCTTTATCGGCCTGTTTCCAAGTTTAAGTGTCATTTTTGCAAATTATCGTCATACTCTCAAACCGGGAGACCCAAGACTAAGCGGTCAGTTCCTACAGTTTACATTGGTCCCATGCGAGGTGTTCGTGCCTCCTACGGGGTCATTTGGGGGATGGTTTGGGTTTTAACCCTTTAACGGCCTAATTTCAAGTCTAAGTGTTATTTGTACAAATTATCGTCATACTCTCAAACCGGGAGACCCGAGACTATGCGGTCGGTTCCTACAAGTTCCAATGGTCCCGTGCGAGGTGTTTGTGCCTCCTAATGGTTCAATTGGAGGCCAGTTTGAGTTCTCACCCTTTAACGGCCTAATTTCAAGTCTAAGTGTGATTTTGCAAATTATCGTCATACTCTCAAACCGGGAGACCCGGGACTACGCGGTTAGTACCAACAAGTTACATTGGTCCTGTGCGAGGTGTTCATTCCTCCTACGGTGTCGTTTGGGGGTTGGTTTGGGTTTTCACCCTTTAACGGCCTATTTTCAAGTCTAAGTGTGATTTTTGCAAATTATCGGCATACTCTCAAACCGGGAGTGCCGAGACTATACGGTCAGTTCCTACAAGTTACATTGGTCCCGTGCGAGGTGTCCGTGCCTCCTACGGGGTCGTTTAGGGGCTAGTTTGGGTTTTAACCCTTTAACGGCCTATTTTCAAGTCTAAGTGTGATTTTTGCAAATTATCATCATACTCTCAAACCGGGAGACCCGAGACTACGCGGTCAGTTCCTACAAGTTACATTGGTCTCGTGCGAGGTGTACGTGCCTCCTACTGGGTCGGTTGGGGGTTGGTTTGTGTTTTCACCCTTTAACGGCCTGCTTTAAAGTCTAAGTGTGATTTTTGCAAATTATCATCATACTCTCAATCCGGGAGACCCGAGAATTCACGGTCAGTTCCTACAAGTAACATTGGTCCCGTGCGAGGAGTCGTGCCTCCTATGGGGTCGTTTGGGGGTTGGTTTGTGTTTTCACCCTTTAACGGCCTACTTTCAAGACTAAGTGAGATTTTTGCAAATTATCATCATACTCTCGAACCGAGAGACCCGGGACTACGCGGTCAGTTCCAACAAGTTACATTGGTCCCGTGCGAGTTGTTCGTGCCTCCTATGGGGTCGTTTTGGGGCTAGTTGGAGTTTTCATACTTTAACGGGATGTTTTCAAGTCTAAGTCTAATTTTTTGAAACTATCGTCATACTCTCGAACCGAGAGACCCAAGACAACGCGATTAGTTCCAACAAGTTACATTGGTCCCGTGCGAGGTGTTCGTTCCTCCTACGGGGTCGTTTAGGGGTTGGTTTGAGTTTTCACCCTTTAACGGGTTGTTTTCAAGTCTGTAGTGTGATTTTTGCAAATTATCATCATACTCTCAAACCAGGAGACCCGAGACTATGCGGACGGTTCCTACAAGTTGCATTGGTCCCGTGCGAGGTGTTAGTGCCTCCTACGGTGTCGTTTGGGGGCTGGTTTTGGTTTTCACCCTTTAACGGGTTGTTTGAAGTCTACGTGTAATTTTTTCAAATTATCGTCATACTCTCAAACCGGGAGACCCGAGACTACGCGGTCAGTTCCCACAAGTTACATTGGTCTCGAGCGAGGTGTTCGTGCCTCCTACGGGGTCGTTTAGGGGATGGTTTGAGTTTTCAGCCTTTAACGGGATGTTTTCAAGTCTGCAGTGTGATTTTTTCAAATTATCACCATACTTTCAAACCAGGAGACCCGGGACTACGCGGACAGTTCCTACAAGTTACATCGGTCTCGTGCGAGGTGTTTGTGCCTCTTACGGGGTCGTTTGGGGGCCGGTTTGGGTTTTCACCCTTTGACGGGCTGTTTCAAGTCTAAGTGTGATTTTTTCAAATTATCGTCATACTCTCAAACCGGGAGACCCGAGACTACACGGTCAGTTCCTACAAGTTACATTGGTCTCGTGCGATGTGTTCATGCCTCCTACGGGGTCGTTTGGGGGCTTGTTTTAGTTTTTACGCTTTAACAGCCTGCTTTCAAGTCTAACAGTGATCTTTGCAAATTATCATAATACCCTCGAACCAGGAGACCCGGGACTACGCGAACAGTTCCTACAAGTTACATTGGTCCCGTGCGAGGTGTTCGTGCCTCCTAAGGGGTCGTTTGGGGGCTGGTTTGGGTTTTCACTATTTAACGGGTTGTTTCAAGTCTAAGTGTGAATTTTGCAAACTATCATCATACTCTCCAACCGGGAGACCCGGGACTATGCGGTCAGTTCCTACAAGTTACATTGGTCTCGTGCAAGGTGTTCGTGCCTCCTACGGGGTCGTTTGGGGGTTGGTTTGGGTTTTCACCCTTTAACCGGTTGTTTTCAAGTCTAAGTGTGATTTTTGCAAATTATTGTCATTCTCTCAAACCGGGAGACGCGGGACTACGCGATCAGTTCCTACAAGTTGCATTGGTCCCGTGCGAGGTGTTCGTGCCTCCTACGGGGTCGTTTGGGGGATGAGTTGGGTTTTCACCCTTTATCGGCCTGTTTCCAAGTCTAAGTGTCATATTTTGAAATTATCGCCATACTCTCAAACCGGGAGACCCAAGACTACGCGGTCAGTTCCTACAGTTTACATTGGTCCCGTGCGAGGTGTTCGTGCCTCCTACGGGGTCGTTTGGGGGATGGTTTGGGTTTTAACCATTTAACGGCCTATTTTCAAGTCTAAGTGTGATTTTTGCAAATTATAATCATACTCTCAAACTGGGAGACCCGAGACTACGCGGTCGGTTCCTACAAGTTCCAATGGTCCCGTGAGAGGTGTTTGTGCCTCCTACAGGGTCGTTTGGGTGTTGGTTTTGGTTTCACCCTTTAACGGGCTGTTTTCAAGTCTATGTGTGATTTTTGCAAATTATCATCATACTCTCCAACCAAGAGACCCGGGACTACGCAATCAATTCCTAAAAATTACATTGGTCCCGTGCGAGGTGTTCGTGCCTCCTACGGGGTCGTTTGGGGGCTGTTTTGGGTTTCACCCTTTAACGGGCTGTTTTCAAGTCTAAGTGTGATTTTTGAAAATTATCATCATACTCTCGAACCGAGAGACATGGGACTACATGATCAATTCCTACAAGTTACATTGGTCCCGTGCAAGGTGTTCGTGCCTCCTACGGGGTCGTTTGGAGGCTGATTTGGGTTTTCACCCTTTAACGGCCTGCTTTCAAGTCTAAGTGTGATTTTTACAAATTATCATCATACTCTCAAACCGGGAGAACCGTGTCTAAGTGGTCAATTCCTACAAGTTACATTGGTCCCTTGCGAGGTGCTCGCGCCTCCTACGGGGTCGTTTGGGGGCTGGTTTGGATTTTCACCCTTTAACGGGCTATTTTCAAGTCTGCAGTGTGATTTTTGCAAATTATCGTCATACTCTCGAACCGGGAGACCCAGGACTACGCGATCAGTTCCTACAAGTTACATTGGACCCGTGCGAGGTGTTCGTGCCTCCTATGGGGTCGTTTGGGTGCTGGTTTGGATTTTCACCCTTTATCGGACTGTTTCCAAGTCTAAGTGTGATTTTGGCAAATTATCGGCATACTCTCAAATCGGGAGACCCAAGACTACGCGGTCAGTTCCTACAAGTTACATTGGTCCCGTGCGAGGTGTTCGTGCCTCCTACGGGGTCGTTTGGGGCTGGTTTGAGTTTTCACCCTTTAACGGCATGTTTTCAAGTCTAAGTGTGATCTTTACAAATTATTATCATACCCTCGAACCGGGAGACTCGTGACTACGAAAACAGTTCCTACAAGTTACATTGGTCCCGTGCGAGGTGTTCGTGCCTCCTGCGGGGTCATTTGGGGGCTAGTTGGGGTTTTAACCCTTTAATGGCCTATTTTCAAGTCTAAGTGTGATTTTTGAAAATAATCGTCATACTCTCGAACCGGGAGACACGGGACTACGCGATCAGTTCCGACAAGTTACATTGGTCCCATGCGAGGTGTTCGTGCCTCCTACGGGGTCGTTTGGCGGCTGGTTTGGGTTTTCACCCTTTAACGGCCAGTTTTTAAATCTAAGTGTGATTTTTGCAAATTATCATCATACTCTCCAATCGGGAGACCCGACACTACGCGGTTAGTTCCTACAAGTTACATTGGTCCCGTGCGAGGTGTTCGTGCCTCCTATGGGGTCGTTTGGGTGCTGGTTTGGATTTTCACCCTTTATCGGACTGTTTCCAAGTCTAAGTGTGATTTTTGCAAATTATCGTCATACTCTCAAATCGGGAGACCCAAGACTACGCGTTCAGTTCCTACAAGTTACATTGGTCCCGTGCGAGGTGTTCGTGCCTCCTACGGGGTCGTTTGGGTCTGGTTTAGGTTTTAACCCTTTAACGGCCTATTTTCAAGTCTAAGTGTAATTTTTGCAAATTATTGTCATACTCTCAAATCGGGAGACTCGGGACTACGCAGTCGGTTCCTATAATTTCCAATGGTCCCGTGCGAGGTGTTCGTGCCTCCTATAGGGTCGTTTGGAGGCTAGTTTGAGTTCTCACCCTTTAACGGCCACTTTTCAAGTGTAAGTGTGATTTTGCAAATTATCGTCATACTCTCAAACCGGTAGACTTGGGACTACGCGGTTAGTTCCTAGAAGTTACATTGGTCCCGTGCGAGGTGTTCGTGCCTCCTATGGGGTCGTTTGGGGGTTGGTTTGGGTTTTCAGCCTTTAACGGGTTATTTTCAAGTCTGTAGTGTGATTTTTTCAAATTATCATCATACTCCCGAATCGGGAGACCCGGGACTACGCAGTCAGTTCCTACAAGTTACATTGGATCCGTGCGAGGTGTTCGTGCCTCCTACGGGGTTGTTTGGGAGATGGTTTGAGTTTTCACCCTTTAACGGCCTGCTTTCAAGTCTAAGAGTGATCTTTGCAAATTATCGTCATACCCTCGAACCGGGAGACCCGGTACTACGCGGACAGTTCCTACAAGTTACATTGGTCCCATGCGAGGTGTTCGTGCCTCCTAAGGGGTCGTTTGGGGGGTGGTTTGGGTTTTCACCCTTTAACGGGCTGTTTCAAGTCTAAGTGTGATTTTTGCAAATTATCATCATACTTTCCAACCGGGAGACTCGGGACTACGCGGTCAGTTCCTACAAGTTACATTGGTCCCGTGCGAGGTGTTCGTGCCTCCTACGGGGTCGTTTGGGGATTGGTTTGGGTTTTCACCCTTTAACGGGCTGTTTTCAAGTCTAAGTGTGATTTTTGCAAATTATTGTGATTCTCTCAAACCGGGAGACCTGGGACTACGCGATGAGTTCCAACAAGTTGCATTGGTCCCGTGCGAGGTGTTCGTGCCTCTTACGGGGTCGTTTGGGGTCTGGTTTGGGTTTTCACCCTTTAACGGGCTGTTTTCAAGTCTAAGTGTGATTTTTGTAAATTATCGTCATTCTCTCGAATCGGGAGACCCGGGACAACGCGGTCTGTTCCTACATGTTACATTGTTCCCGTGCGAGGTGCTCGCGCCTCCTACGGGGTCGTTTGGGGGCTGGTTTGCGTTTTCACCCTTTAACGGGCTATTTTCAAGTCTGCAGTGTGATTTTAGCAAATTATCGTCATACTCTCGAACCGGGAGACACGAGACTACGTGGTCAGTTCCTACAAGTTACATTGGTCCCGTGCGAGGTGTTCGTGACTCCTACGGGGTCGTTTGGGGGCTGGTTTGGGTTTTCACCCTTTAACGGCCAATTTTTAAGTCTAAGTGTGACTTTTGCAAATTATCGTCATACTCTCCAACCGGGAGACCCGACTCTACGCGGTCAGTTCCTACAAATTACATTGGTTCCGTACGAGGTGTTCGTGCCTCCTACGGGGTCGTTTTGGTGCTGGTTTGGGGTTTCACCCTTTATCGGCCTATTTCCAAATCTAAGTGTGATTTTTACAAATTATCCTCACACTCTCAAACCGGGAGACCCAAGACTACGCGGTCAGTTCCTACAAGTTACATTGGTCCCGTGCGAGGTGTTCGTGCCTCCTACGGGGTCATTTGGGGGCTGGTTTGGGTTTTAACCCTTTAACGGCCTGTTTTCAAGTCTAAGTGTGATTTTTGCAAATTATCGTCATACTCTCAAACCGGGAGAGCCGAGACTATGCAGTCGGTTCCTACAAGTTCCAATGGTCCCATGCGAGGTGTTCGTGCCTCCTACAGGGTCGTTTGGAGGCTAGTTTGAGTTCTCACCCTTCAACGGCCACTTTTCAAGTCTAAGTGTAATTTTGCAAATTATCATCATACTCGCAAACCGGGAGACCCGGGACTACGCGATTAGTTCTTACAAGTTACATTGCTCCCGTGCGAGGTATTCGTGCCTCCTACGGGGTCGTTGGGGGGTTGGTTTGGGTTTTCACCCTTTAACGGGCTGTTTTCAATTCTACAGTGTTTTTTTTGCAAATTATCATCATACTCTCGAACCGGGAGACCCGGGACTATGCGGTCAGTTCCTACAAGTTACATTGGACCCGTGCGAGGTGTTCATGCCTCCTACGGGGTTATTTGGGAGCTGGTTTGAGTTTTCACCCTTTAATGGCCTGCTTTCAAGTCTAAGAGTGATCTTCGCAAATTATCGTCATACCCTCAAACCGGGAGACCCGGGACTACGAGGACAGTTCCAACAAGTTACATTGGTCCCGTGCGAGGTGTTCTTGCCTCCTAAGGGGTCATTTGGGGGGTGGTTTGGGTTTTCACCATTTAACGGGCTGTTTCAAGTGTGAGTGTGATTTTTGCAAATTATCATCATACTCTCCAACCGAGAGACCCAGGACTACGCGGTCAGTTCCTAAAAGTTACATTGGTCCCGTGCGAGGTATTCGTGCCTACTACGAGGTCGTTTGGGGGCTGGTTGGAGTTTTCACCCTTTAACGGGATGTTTTCAAGTCTAAGTCTAATTTTTTGAAATTATCATCATATTCTCGAACCGGGAGACCCGAGACTACGCGATCAGTTCCTACAAGTTACATTGCTCCCGTGCGAGGTGTTCGTGCCTCCTACGGGGTCGTTTGGGAGCTGGTTTGAGTTTTCACCCTTTAACGGGTTGTTTTTATGTCTGCAGTGTGATTTTTACAAATTATCATCATACTCTCGAACCAGGAGACCCGGGACTACGCGAACAGTTCCTACATGTTACATTGCTCATGTGCGAGGTGTTTGTGCCTCCTACGGGGTCGTTTGGGGGCTGGTTTGGGTTTTCACCCTTTAACGGGATGTTTCAAGTCTAAGTGTGATTTTTTAAAATTATCATCATACTTTCCAATCAGGAGACCCGGGACTACGCGGTTAGTTACATTGGTCCCGTGCGAGGTGTTCGTGCCTCCTACGGGGTCGTTTGGGGGTTGGTTTGGGTTTTCACCCTTTAACGGGCTGTTTTCAAGTCTAAGTGTGATTTTGGCAAATTATTGTCATTCTCTCAAATCGGGAGACCCGGAACTACGCGATCAGTTCCTACAAGTTGCATAGGTCTCGTGCGAGGTGTTCGTGCCTCCTACGGGGTCGTTCGGGGGCTGGTTTGGGTTTTCACCCTTTAACGAGCTATTTTCAAGTCTAAGTGTGATTTTTGCAAATTAACGTCATACTCTCGAATCGGGAGACCAGGGACTACGCGGTCAGTTCCTATAAGTTACATTCATCCCGTATGAGGTGTTCGTGCCTCCTACGGGGTCGTTTGGGGGTTGATTTGGATTTTCACCATTTAACGGCCTGCTTTAAAGTCTAAGTGTTATTTTTGAAAATTATCATCATACACTCGAATCGGGAGACACGAGACTACACGGTCAGTTCCTACAAGTTACATTGGTCCCGTGCGAGGTGTTCGTGCCTCCTACGGGGTCGTTTGGGGGTTGGTTTGGGTTTTCACCCTTTAACGGCCAGTTTTAAAGTCTAAGTGTGATTTTTCCAAATTATCATCATACTCTCAAACCAGGAGACCCAAGACTACGCGGTCAGTTCCTACAAGTTACATTGGTCTCGTGCGAGGTGTTCGTGCCTCCTACGGGGTTGTTTAGGGGTTGGTTTGGGTTTTAACCCTTTAACGGCCTGTTTTCAAGTCTAAGTGTGATTTTTGCAAATTATCGTCATACTCTTAAACCTGGAGAGCTGAGACTACGCAGTCGGCTCCTACAAGTTCCAATGGTCCTGTGCGAGGTGTTCGTGCCTCCTACAGGGTCGTTTGGAGGCTAGTTTGAGTTCTCACCCTCTAACGGCCACTTTTCAAGTCTAAGTGTGATTTTGCAATTTATCGTCATACTCTCAAACCGGGAGACCCGGGACTACGCGGCTAGTTCCTATAAGTTACATTGGTCCCGTGCGAGGTGGACATGCCTCCTACGGGGTCGTTTGGGGGTTGGTTTGGGTTTTCACCCTTTAACGGCCTGTTTTCAAGTCTAATTGTGATTTTTGCAAATTATCGGCATACTCTCAAACCGGGAGACCCGAGACTATACGGTCAGTTCCTACAAGTTACATTGGTACCGTGCGAGGTGTTTGTGCCTCCTACGGGGTCATTTGGGGGCTAGTTTGGGTTTTAACCCTTTAACGGCCTGTTTTCAAGTCTAAGTGTGATTTTTGCAAATTATCATCATACTCTCAAACCGGGAGACCCGAGACTACGCGGTCAGTTCCTACAAGTTACATTGGTCTCGTGCGAGGTGTACGTGCCTCCTACGGGGTCGGTTGGGGGCTGGTTTGGGTTTTCACCCTTTAACGTCCTGCTTTAAAGTCTAAGTGTGATTTTTGCAAATTATCATCATACTCTCGAACCGAGAGACCCGGGACTACGCGGTCAGTTCCAACAAGTTACATTGGTCCCGTGCGAGGTGTTCGTGCCTACTACGGGGTCGTTTGGGGGGTGGTTGGAGTTTTCACCCTTTAACGGGATGTTTTCAAGTTTAAGTCTAATTTTTTGAAATTATCATCATACTCTCGAACCGGGAGACCCGAGACTACGCGATCAGTTTCTACAATTTTCATTGGTCCCGTGCGAGGTGTTCGTGCCTCCTACGGGGCCGTTTGGGAGTTGGTTTGAGTTTTCACCCTTTAACCACCTGTTTTCAAATCTATGTCTGATTTTTGCAAATTATCGCCATACTCTCGAACCGGGAGACCCGGGACTACGCGGCCAGTTCCTACAAGTTACATTGGTCCCGTGCGAGGTGTTCGTGCCTCCTACGGGGTCGTTTGGCTGCTGCTTTGGGTTTTCACCCATTAACGGGTTGTTTTCATGTCTGCAGTGTGATTTTTACAAATTATCATCATACTCTCGAACCAGGCGACCCGGGACTACGTGAACAGTTCCTACAAGTTACATTGCTCATGTGCGAGGTGTTTGTGCCTCCTACGGGGTCGTTTGGTGGCTGGTTTGGGTTTTTACCCTTTAACGGGATGTTTCGAGTCTAAGTGTGATTTTTTGAAATTATCATCATACTCTCAAACCGAGAGACCCGAGACTACGCGGTCAGTTCCTACAAGTTCCATTGGTCCCGTGCGAGGTGTTCGTGCCTCCTACGGGGTCGTTTGGGGGCTGGTCTGGGATTTCACCCTTTAACGGCCTGCTTTCAAGTCTAACTGTATTTTGGCAAATTATCATCATACTCTCCAATCGGGAGACCCAGGACTACGCCGTCAGTTCCGACTAGTTAAATTGGTCCCGTGCGAGGTGTTCGTGCCTCCAAGGGGTCGTTTGGGGACTGGCTTGGATTTTCACCCTTTAACGGGCTGTTTTCAAGTCTAAGTGTGATTTTTGCAAATTATTGTCATACTCTCAAACCGGGAGTCCCGAGACTACGCGGTCAGTTCCTACAAGTTACATTGGTCCCGTGCGAGGTGTTCGTGCCTCCTACGGGGTCGTTTGGGGGATGGTTTGAGTTTTCACCCTTTAACGGGATGTTTTCAAGTCTAAGTAAAAAAAATTTAAATTATCATTATACGCTCGAACCGAGAGACCCGGGACTACGCGGTCAGTTCCAACAAGTTACATTGGCCCCGTGCGAGGTGTTCGTGCCTACTACGGGGTCGTTTGGGGGGTGGTTGGAGTTTTCACCCTTTAACGGGATGTTTTCAAGTCTAAGTCTAATTTTTTGAAATTATCATCATATTCTCGAACCGGGAGAACCGAGACTACGCGATCAGTTCCTACAAGTTACATTGCTCCCGTGCGAGGTGTTTGTGCCTCCTACGGGGTCGTTTGGGAGCTGGTTTGAGTTTTCACCCTTTAACGGCCTGTTTTCAAATCTAAGTGTGATTTTTGCAAATTATCGCCATACTCTCGAACCGGGAGACCCGGGACTAGGCGGTCAGTTCCTACAAGTTACATTGGTCCCGTGCGAGGTGTTCGTGCCTCCTACGGGGTCGTTTGGCTACTGCTTTAGGTTTTCACCCATTAACGGGTTGTTTTTATGTCTGCAGTGTGATTTTTACAAATTATCATCATACTCTCGAACCAGGAGACCCGGGACTACGCGAACAGTTCCTACAAGTTACATTGCTCATGTGCGAGGTGTTTGTGCCTCCTACGGGGTCGTTTGGGGGCTGGTTTGGGTTTTCACCCTTTAACGGGATGTTTCAAGTCTAAGTGTGATTTTTGAAAATTATCATCATACTTTCCAATCAGGAGACCCGGGACTACGCGGTTAGTTACATTGGTCCCGTGCGAGGTGTTCGTGCCTCCTACGGGGTCGTTTGGGGGTTGGTTTGGGTTTTCACCCTTTAACGGGTTGTTTTCAAGTCTAAGTGTGATTTTTGCAAATTATTGTCATTCTCTCAAATCGGGAGACCCGGGACTACGCGGTCAGTTCCTACAAGTTGCATAGGTCTCGTGCGAGGTGTTCGTGCCTCCTACGGGGTCGTTCGGGGGCTGGTTTGGGTTTTCACCCTTTAACGAGCTATTTTCAAGTCTAAGTGTGATTTTTGCAAATTAACGTCATACTCTCGAATCGGGAGACCAGGGACTACGCGGTCAGTTCCTACAAGTTACATTCATCCCGTATGAGGTGTTCGTCCCTCCTACGGGGTCGTTCGGGGGTTGATTTGGATTTTCACCATTTAAAGGCCTGCTTTAAAGTCTAAGTGTTATTTTTGCAAATTATCATCATACACTCGAATCGGGAGACACGAGACTACACGGTCAGTTCCTACAAGTTACATTGGTCCCGTGCGAGGTGTTCGTGCCTCCTACGGGGTCGTTTGGGGGTTGGTTTGGGTTTTCAACCTTTAACGGCCAGTTTTAAAGTCTAAGTGTGATTTTTCCAAATTATCATCATACTCTCAAACCAGGAGACCCAAGACTACGCGGTCAGTTCCTACAAGTTACATTGCTCTCGTGCGAGGTGTTCGTGCCTCCTACGGGGTCGTTTGGAGGTTGGTTTGGGTTTTAACCCTTTAACGGCCTGTTTTCAAGTCTAAGTGTGATTTTTAGAAATTATCGTCATACTCTTAAACCTGGAGAGCTGAGACTACGCAGTCGGCTCCTACAAGTTCCAATGGTCCTGTGCGAGGTGTTCGTGCCTCCTACAGGGTCGTTTGGAGGCTAGTTTGAGTTCTCACCCTCTAACGGCCACTTTTCAAGTCTAAGTGTGATTTTGCAATTTATCGTCATACTCTCAAACCGGGAGACCCGGGACTACGCGGCTAGTTCCTATAAGTTACATTGGTCCCGTGCGAGGTGGCCATGCCTCCTACGGGGTCGTTTGGGGGTTGGTTTGGGTTTTCACCCTTTAACGGCCTGTTTTCAAGTCTAAGTGTGATTTTTGCAAATTATCGGCATACTCTCAAACCGGGAGACCCGAGACTATACGGTCAGTTCCTACAAGTTACATTGGTACCGTGCGAGGTGTTTGTGCCTCCTACGGGGTCGTTTGGGGGCTAGTTTGGGTTTTAACCCTTTAACGGCCTGTTTTCAAGTCTAAGTGTGATTTTTGCAAATTATCATCATACTCTCAAACCGGGAGACCCGAGACTACGCGGTCAGTTCCTACAAGTTACATTGGTCTCGTGCGAGGTGTACGTGCCTCCTACGGGGTCGGTTGGGGGCTGGTTTGGGTTTTCACCCTTTAACGTCCTGCTTTAAAGTCTAAGTGTGATTTTTGCAAATTATCATCATACTCTCGAACCGAGAGACCCGGGACTACGCGGTCAGTTCCAACAAGTTACATTGGTCCCGTGCGAGGTGTTCGTGCCTACTACGGGGTCGTTTGGGGGGTGGTTGGAGTTTTCACCCTTTAACGGGATGTTTTCAAGTTTAAGTCTAATTTTTTGAAATTATCAACATACTCTCGAACCGGGAGACTCGAGACTACGCGATCAGTTTCTACAATTTTCATTGGTCCCGTGCGAGGTGTTCGTGCCTCCTACGGGGCCGTTTGGGAGTTGGTTTGAGTTTTCACCCTTTAACCACCTGTTTTCAAATCTATGTCTGATTTTTGCAAATTATCGTCATACTCTCGAACCGGGAGACCCGGGACTACGCGGCCAGTTCCTACAAGTTACATTGGTCCCGTGCGAGGTGTTCGTGCCTCCTACGGGGTCGTTTGGCTGCTGCTTTGGGTTTTCACCCATTAACGGGTTGTTTTCATGTCTGCAGTGTGATTTTTACAAATTATCATCATACTCTCGAACCAGGCGACCCGGGACTACGTGAACAGTTCCTACAAGTTACATTGCTCATGTGCGAGGTGTTTGTGCCTCCTACGGGGTCGTTTGGTGGCTGGTTTGGGTTTTCACCCTTTAACGGGATGTTTCGAGTCTAAGTGTGATTTTTTGAAATTATCATCATACTCTCAAACCGAGAGACCCGAGACTACGCGGTCAGTTCCTACAAGTTCCATTGGTCCCGTGCGAGGTGTTCGTGCCTCCTACGGGGTCGTTTGGGGGCTGGTCTGGGATTTCACCCTTTAACGGCCTGCTTTCAAAGCTAACTGTATTTTGGCAAATTATCATCATACTCTCCAATCGGGAGACCCGGGACTACGCCGTCAGTTCCGACTAGTTAAATTGGTCCCGTGCGAGGTGTTCGTGCCTCCAAGGGGTCGTTTGGGGACTGGCTTGGATTTTCACCCTTTAACGGGCTGTTTTCAAGTCTAAGTGTGATTTTTGCAAATTATTGTCATACTCTCAAACCGGGAGTCCCGAGACTACGCGGTCAGTTCCTACAAGTTACATTGGTCCCGTGCGAGGTGTTCGTGCCTCCTACGGGGTCGTTTGGGGGATGGTTTGAGTTTTCACCCTTTAACGGGATGTTTTCAAGTCTAAGTGAAATTTTTTAAATTATCATTATACGCTCGAACCGGGAGACCCGAGACTACACGGTCAGTTCCAACAAGTTACATTGGTCCCGTGCGAGGTGTTCGTGCCTCCTACGGGTCCGTTTGGGAGCTGGTTTGAGTTTTCACCCTTTAACGGCTTGTTTTCAAGTCTAAGTGTGATCTTTGCAAATTATCATCATACCCTCGAACCGGGAGACCCGGGACTACGCGGTCAGTTCCTACAAGTTCCATTGGTCCCGTGCGAGGTCTTCGTGCCTCCTACGGGGTCGTTTGGGGGCTAGTTTTGTTTTTCACCCTTTAACGGGCTCTTTCAACTCTTAGTGTGATTTTTGTAAATTATCATCATACTCTCCAACCGGGAGACTCGGGACTACGCGATCAGTTCCTATAATTTACATTGGTCTCGTGCGAGGTGTTCGTGCCTCTTACGGGGTCGTTTGGGGGTTGGTTTAGGTTTTCACACTTTAACGGCCTATTTTCAAGTCTAAGTGTGATTTTTGCTAATTATCGTCATACTCTCCAACCGGGAGACCCAGGACTACGCGCTCATTCCTACAAATTACATTGATCCCGTGCGTGGTGTTCGTGCCTCCTACGGGCTCGTTTGGGCGTTGGTTTGGGTTTTCACCCTTTAACAGACTATTTTCAAGTCTAAGTGTGATTTTTTCAAATTATCATCATACTCTCGAACCGGGAGACCCGGGACTACGCGATCAGTTCCTACAAGTTACATTAGTCCCGTGCGAGGTGTTTGTACCTCCTACGGGGTCGTTTCGGGGCTGATTTGGGTTTTCACCCATTAACGGCCTGCTTTTAAGTCTATGTGTGATTTATGTAAACTATCATCATACCCTCGAACCGGGAGACCCGGGACTACGCGGACAGTTCCTTCAAGTTACATTGGTCCCGTGCGAGGTGTTCGTGCCTCCTACAGGGTCGTTTGGGGGCTGGTTTGGGTTTTCACCGTTTAACGGGTTGTTTCGAGTCGAAGTGTGATTTTCGAAATTATCGTCATACTCTCCAACCGAGAGACCCGGGACTACGCGGTGAGTTCCTACAAGTTACATTGGTCCTGTGTGAAGTGTTCGTGCCTCCTATGGGGTCGTTTGATGGTTGGTTTGGGTTTTCACCCTTTAACGGCCTGCTTTCAAGTCTAAGTGTGATTTTTCAAAATTATCGCCATACTCACAAACTGGGAGACCCGGGACTACGCCATCAGTTCCTACAAGTTACCTCGGTCCCGTGCAAGGTGTTCGTGCCTCCTACGGGGTCGTTTGGGGGACCGATTTGGATTTTCACCCTTTAACGGCCTGCTTGCAAGTCTAAGTGTGATTTTTGCAAATTATCGTCATACTCTCGAACCGAGAGACCCGAGACTACGCGGTAAGTTCCTACAAGTTACATTGGTCCCGTGCGAGGAGTTCGTGCCTCCTACGGGGTCGTTTGGGAGCTGGTTCGGGTTTTCACCCTTTAGCGACCTGTTTTCAAGTCTAAGTGTGATTTTTACAAATTGTCGTCATACTCTCGAACTGAGATACCCGAGACTACGCGATCAGTTCCTACAAGTTACATTGGTCCTGTGCGAGGTGTTCGTGCCTCCTATGGGGTCATTTGGGGGCTGGTTTTTGGTTTCAACCTTTAACAGCTTTTTTTCAAGTCTTAGTGTGATTTGAGCAAATTATCATCATACTCTCGATCCGAGAGACCCGAGACTAAGCGGTCAGTTCCTACTAGTTACATTGGTCCCATGTGAGGTGTTCGTGCCTCCTACGGGGTCGTTTGGGGTCTGGTTTGAGTTTTCACCTTTTAACGGGCTATTTTCAAGTCTAAGTGTGATTTTTGAAAATCATCGTCATACGCTCAAACCGAGAGACCCGAGACTACGCGGTCAGTTTGTACAAGTTACATTGGTCCCGTGCGAGGTGTTCACGCCTCCTACGGGGTCGTTTGGGGGCAGGTTATGGTTTTCACCCTTTAACGGGCTGTTTTCAAGTCTTAGTGTGATTTTAGCAAATTATCGTCTTACTCTCAAACCGGGAGACCCAAGACTACGCGATCTGTTCCGACAAGTTACATTGGTCCCGTGCGAGGTGTTTGTGCCTCCAACGGGGTCGTTTGGAGGCTGGTTTGGGTTTTCACCCATTAACGGGTTGTTTTCAAGTCTAAGTGTGATTTTTGCAAATTATCGTCATACTCTCGAACCGGGAGACCGGGGACTACACGGTCAGTTCCTACAAGTTACATTCATCCCGTATGAGGTGTTCGTGCCTCTTACGGGGTCGTTTGGGGGTTGATCTGGATTTTCACCATTTAACGGCCTGCTTTAAAGTCTAAGTGTTATTTTTGCAAATTATTATCATACACTCGAATCGGGAGACACGAGACTACACGGTCAGTTCCTACAAGTTACATTGGTCCCGTGCGAGGTGTTCGTGCCTCCTACGGGGTCGTTTGGGGGTTGGTTTGGGTTTTCACCCTTTAACGGCCAGTTTTAAAGTCTAAGTGTGATTTTTCCAAATTATCATCATACTCTCAAACCAGGAGACCCAAGACTACGCGGTCAGTTCCTACAAGTTACATTGGTCTCGTGCGAGGTGTTCGTGCCTCCTACGGGGTCGTTTCGGGGTTGGTTTGGGTTTTAACCCTTTAACGGCCTGTTTTCAAGTCTAAGTGTGTTTTTTGCAAATTATCGTCATACTCTTAAACCTGGAGAGCTGAGACTACGCAGTCGGCTCCTACAAGTTCCAATGGTCTTGTGCGAGGTGTTCGTGCCTCCTACAGGGTCGTTTGGAGGCTAGTTTGAGTTCTCACCCTCTAACGGCCACTTTTCAAGTCTAAGTGTGATTTTGCAATTTATCGTCATACTCTCAAACCGGGAGACCCGGGACTACGCGGCTAGTTCCTATAAGTTACATTGGTCCCGTGCGAGGTGGCCATGCCTCCTACGGGGTCGTTTGGGGGTTGGTTTGGGTTTTCACCCTTTAACGGCCTGTTTTCAAGTCTAAGTGTGATTTTTGCAAATTATCGGCATACTCTCAAACCGGGAGACCCGAGACTAAACGGTCAGTTCCTACAAGTTACATTGGTACCGTGCGAGGTGTTTGTGCCTCCTACGGGGTCGTTTGGGGGCTAGTTTGGGTTTTAACCCTTTAACGGCCTGTTTTCAAGTCTAAGTGTGATTTTTGCAAATTATCATCATACTCCCAAACCGGGAGACCCGAGACTACGCGGTCAGTTCCTACAAGTTACATTGGTCTCGTGCGAGGTGTACGTGCCTCCTACGGGGTCGGTTGGGGGCTGGTTTGGGTTTTCACCCTTTAACGTCCTGCTTTAAAGTCTAAGTGTGATTTTTGCAAATTATCATCATACTCTCGAACCGAGAGACCCGGGACTACGCGGTCAGTTCCAACAAGTTACATTGGTCCCGTGCGAGGTGTTCGTGCCTACTACGGGGTCGTTTGGGGGGTGGTTGGAGTTTTCACCCTTTAACGGGATGTTTTCAAGTTTAAGTCTAATTTTTTGAAATTATCAACATACTCTCGAACCGGGAGACCCGAGACTACGCGATCAGTTTCTACAATTTTCATTGGTCCCGTGCGAGGTGTTCGTGCCTCCTACGGGGCCGTTTGGGAGTTGGTTTGAGTTTTCACCCTTTAACCACCTGTTTTCAAATCTATGTCTGATTTTTGCAAATTATCGCCATACTCTCGAACCGGGAGACCCGGGACTACGCGGCCAGTTCCTACAAGTTACATTGGTCCCGTGCGAGGTGTTCGTGCCTCCTACGGGGTCGTTTGGCTGCTGCTTTGGGTTTTCACCCATTAACGGGTTGTTTTCATGTCTGCAGTGTGATTTTAACAAATTATCATCATACTCTCGAACCAGGCGACCCGGGACTACGTGAACAGTTCCTACAAGTTACATTGCTCATGTGCGAGGTGTTTGTGCCTCCTACGGGGTCGTTTGGTGGCTGGTTTGGGTTTTCACCCTTTAACGGGATGTTTCGAGTCTAAGTGTGATTTTTTGAAATTATCATCATACTCTCAAACCGAGAGACCCGAGACTACGCGGTCAGTTCCTACAAGTTCCATTGGTCCCGTGCGAGGTGTTCGTGCCTCCTACGGGGTCGTTTGGGGGCTGGTCTGGGATTTCACCCTTTAACGGCCTGCTTTCAAGTCTAACTGTATTTTGGCAAATTATCATCATACTCTCCAATCGGGAGACCCGGGACTACGCCATCAGTTCCGACTAGTTAAATTGGTCCCGTGCGAGGTGTTCGTGCCTCCAAGGGGTCGTTTGGGGACTGGCTTGGATTTTCACCCTTTAACGGGCTGTTTTCAAGTCTAAGTGTGATTTTTGCAAATTATTGTCATACTCTCAAACCGGGAGTCCCGAGACTATGCGGTCAGTTCCTACAAGTTACATTGGTCCCGTGCGAGGTGTTCGTGCCTCCTACGGGGTCGTTTGGGGGATGGTTTGAGTTTTCACCCTTTAACGGGATGTTTTCAAGTCTAAGTGAAATTTTTTTAAATTATCATTATACGCTCGAACCGAGAGACCCGGGACTACGCGGTCAGTTCCAACAAGTTACATTGGTCCCGTGCGAGGTGTTCGTGCCTACTACGGGGTCGTTTGGGGGGTGGTTGGAGTTTTCACCCTTTAACGGGATGTTTTCAAGTCTAAGTCTAATTTTTTGAAATTATCAACATACTCTCGAACCGGGAGACCCGAGACTACGCGATCAGTTTCTACAATTTTCATTGGTCCCGTGCGAGGTGTTCGTGCCTCCTACGGGGCCGTTTGGGAGTTGGTTTGAGTTTTCACCCTTTAACGGCCTGTTTTCAAATCTAAGTGTGATTTTTGCAAATTATCGCCATACTCTCGAACTGGGAGACCCGGGACTAGGCGGTCAGTTCCTACAAGTTACATTGGTCCCGTGCGAGGTGTTCATGCCTCCTACGGGGTCGTTTGGCTACTGCTTTGGGTTTTCACCCATTAACGGGTTGTTATTATGTCTGCAGTGTGATTTTTACAAATTATCATCATACTCTTGAACCAGGAGACCCGGGACTACGCGAACAGTTCCTACAAGTTACATTGCTCATGTGCGAGGTGTTTGTGCCTCCTACGGGGTCGTTTGGGGGCTGGTTTGGGTTTTCACCCTTTAACGGGATGTTTCAAGTCTAAGTGTGATTTTTTAAAATTATCATCATACTTTCCAATCAGGAGACCCGGGACTACGTGGTTAGTTACATTGGTCCCGTGCGAGGTGTTCGTGCCTCCTACGGGGTCGTTTGGGGGTTGGTTTGGGTTTTCACCCTTTAACGGGCTGTTTTCAAGTCTAAGTGTGATTTTTGCAAATTATTGTCATTCTCTCAAATCGGGAGACCCGGGACTACGCGATCAGTTCCTACAAGTTGCATAGGTCTCGTGCGAGGTGTTCGTGCCTCCTACGGGGTCGTTCGGGGGCTGGTTTGGGTTTTCACCCGTTAACGAGCTATTTTCAAGTCTAAGTGTGATTTTTGCAAATTAACGTCATACTCTTGAATCGGGAGACCAGGGACTACGCGGTCAGTTCCTACAAGTTACATTCATCCCGTATGAGGTGTTCGTGCCTCCTACGGGGTCGTTTGGGGGTTGATTTGGATTTTCACCATTTAACGGCCTGCTTTAAAGTCTAAGTGTTATTTTTGCAAATTATCATCATACACTCGAATCGGGAGACACGAGACTACACGGTCAGTTCCTACAAGTTACATTGTCCCGTGCGAGGTGTTCGTGCCTCCTACGGGGTCGTTTGGGGGTTGGTTTGGGTTTTCACCCTTTAACGGCCAGTTTTAAAGTCTAAGTGTGATTTTTCCAAATTATCATCATACTCTCAAACCAGGAGACCCAAGACTACGCGGTCAGTTCCTACAAGTTACATTGGTCTCGTGCGAGGTGTTCGTGCCTCCTACGGGGTCGTTTAGGGGTTGGTTTGGGTTTTAACCCTTTAACGGCCAGTTTTCAAGTCTAAGTGTGATTTTTGCAAATTATCGTCATACTCTTAAACCTGGAGAGCTGAGACTACGCAGTCGGCTCCTACAAGTTCCAATGGTCCTGTGCGAGGTGTTCGTGCCTCCTACAGGGTCGTTTGGAGGCTAGTTTGAGTTCTCACCCTCTAACGGCCACTTTTCAAGTCTAAGTGTGATTTTGCAATTTATCATCATACTCTCAAACTGGGAGACCCGGGACTACGCGGCTAGTTCCTATAAGTTACATTGGTCCCGTGCGAGGTGGCCATGCCTCCTACGGGGTCGTTTGGGGGTTGGTTTGGGTTTTCACCCTTTAACGGCCTGTTTTCAAGTCTAAGTGTGATTTTTGCAAATTATCGGCATACTCTCAAACCGGGAGACCCGAGACTATACGGTCAGTTCCTACAAGTTACATTGGTACCGTGCGAGGTGTTTGTGCCTCCTACGGGGTCGTTTGGGGGCTAGTTTGGGTTTTAACCCTTTAACGGCCTGTTTTCAAGTCTAAGTGTGATTTTTGCAAATTATCATCATACTCTCAAACCGGGAGACCCGAGACTACGCGGTCAGTTCCTACAAGTTACATTGGTCTCGTGCGAGGTGTACGTGCCTCCTACGGGGTCGGTTGGGGGCTGGTTTGGGTTTTCACCCTTTAACGTCCTGCTTTAAAGTCTAAGTGTGATTTTTTCAAATTATCATCATACTCTCGAACCGAGAGACCCGGGACTACGCGGTCAGTTCCAACAAGTTACATTGGTCCCGTGCGAGGTGTTCGTGCCTACTACGGGGTCGTTTGGGGGGTGGTTGGAGTTTTCACCCTTTAACGGGATGTTTTCAAGTTTAAGTCTAATTTTTTGAAATTATCAACATACTCTCGAACCGGGAGACCCGAGACTACGCGATCAGTTTCTACAATTTTCATTGGTCCCGTGCGAGGTGTTCGTGCCTCCTACGGGGCCGTTTGGGAGTTGCTTTGAGTTTTCACCCTTTAACCACCTATTTTCAAATCTATGTCTGATTTTTGCAAATTATCGTCATACTCTCGAACCGGGAGACCCGGGACTACGCGGCCAGTTCCTACAAGTTACATTGGTCCCGTGCGAGGTGTTCGTGCCTCCTACGGGGTCGTTTGGCTGCTGCTTTGGGTTTTCACCCATTAACGGGTTGTTTTCATGTCTGCAGTGTGATTTTTACAAATTATCATCATACTCTCGAACCAGGCGACCCGGGACTACGTGAACAGTTCCTACAAGTTACATTGCTCATGTGCGAGGTGTTTGTGCCTCCTACGGGGTCGTTTGGTGGCTGGTTTGGGTTTTCACCCTTTAACGGGATGTTTCGAGTCTAAGTGTGATTTTTTGAAATTATCATCATACTCTCAAACCGAGAGACCCGAGACTACGCGGTCAGTTCCTACAAGTTACATTGGTCTCGTGCGAGGTGTTCGTGCCTCCTACGGGGTCGTTTAGGGGTTGGTTTGGGTTTTAACCCTTTAACGGCCTGTTTTCAAGTCTAAGTGTGATTTTTGCAAAGTATCATCATACTCTTAAACCTGGAGAGCTGAGACTACGCAGTCGGCTCCTACAAGTTCCAATGGTCCTGTGCGAGGTGTTCGTGCCTCCTACAGGGTCGTTTGGAGGCTAGTTTGAGTTCTCACCCTCTAACGGCCACTTTTCAAGTCTAAGTGTGATTTTGCAATTTATCGTCATACTCTCAAACCGGGAGACCCGGGACTACGCGGCTAGTTCCTATAAGTTACATTGGTCCCGTGCGAGGTGGCCATGCCTCCTACGGGGTCGTTTGGGGGTTGGTTTGGGTTTTCACCCTTTAACGGCCTGTTTTCAAGTCTAAGTGTGATTTTTGCAAATTATCGGCATACTCTCAAACCGGGAGACCCGAGACTATACGGTCAGTTCCTACAAGTTACATTGGTACCGTGCGAGGTGTTTGTGCCTCCTACGGGGTCGTTTGGGGGCTAGTTTGGGTTTTAACCCTTTAACGGCCTGTTTTCAAGTCTAAGTGTGATTTTTGCAAATTATCATCATACTCTCAAACCGGGAGACCCGAGACTACGCGGTCAGTTCCTACAAGTTACATTGGTCTCGTGCGAGGTGTACGTGCCTCCTACGGGGTCGGTTGGGGGTTGGTTTGGGTTTTCACCCTTTAACGTCCTGCTTTAAAGTCTAAGTGTGATTTTTGCAAATTATCATCATACTCTCGAACCGAGAGACCCGGGACTACGCGGTCAGTTCCAACAAGTTACATTGGTCCCGTGCGAGGTGTTCGTGCCTACTACGGGGTCGTTTGGGGGGTGGTTGGAGTTTTCACCCTTTAACGGGATGTTTTCAAGTTTAAGTCTAATTTTTTGAAATTATCAACATACTCTCGAACCGGGAGACCCGAGACTACGCGATCAGTTTCTACAATTTTCATTGGTCCCGTGCGAGGTGTTCGTGCCTCCTACGGGGCCGTTTGGGAGTTGGTTTGAGTTTTCACCCTTTAACCACCTGTTTTCAAATCTATGTCTGATTTTTGCAAATTATCGTCATACTCTCGAACCGGGAGACCCGGGACTACGCGGCCAGTTCCTACAAGTTACATTGGTCCCGTGCGAGGTGTTCGTGCCTCCTACGGGGTCGTTTGGCTGCTGCTTTGGGTTTTCACCCATTAACGGGTTGTTTTCATGTCTGCAGTGTGATTTTTACAAATTATCATCATACTCTCGAACCAGGCGACCCGGGACTACGTGAACAGTTCCTACAAGTTACATTGCTCATGTGCGAGGTGTTTGTGCCTCCTACGGGGTCGTTTGGTGGCTGGTTTGGGTTTTCACCCTTTAACGGGATGTTTCGAGTCTAAGTGTGATTTTTTGAAATTATCATCATACTCTCAAACCGAGAGACCCGAGACTACGCGGTCAGTTCCTACAAGTTCCATTGGTCCCGTGCGAGGTGTTCGTGCCTCCTACGGGGTCGTTTGGGGGCTGGTCTGGGATTTCACCCTTTAACGGCCTGCTTTCAAGTCTAACTGTATTTTGGCAAATTATCATCATACTCTCCAATCGGGAGACCCGGGACTACGCCGTCAGTTCCGACTAGTTAAATTGGTCCCGTGCGAGGTGTTCGTGCCTCCAAGGGGTCGTTTGGGGACTGGCTTGGATTTTCACCCTTTAACGGGCTGTTTTCAAGTCTAAGTGTGATTTTTGCAAATTATTGTCATACTCTCAAACCGGGAGTCCCGAGACTACGCGGTCAGTTCCTACAAGTTACATTGGTCCCGTGCGTGGTGTTCGTGCCTCCTACGGGGTCGTTTGGGGGATGGTTTGAGTTTTCACCCTTTAACGGGATGTTTTCAAGTCTAAGTGAATTTTTTTTAAATTATCATTATACGCTCGAACCGGGAGACCCGAGACTACGCGGTCAGTTCCAACAAGTTACATTGGTCCCGTGCGAGGTGTTCGTGCCTCCTACGGGTCCGTTTGGGAGCTGGTTTGAGTTTTCACCCTTTAACGGCTTGTTTTCAAGTCTAAGTGTGATCTTTGCAAATTATCATCATACCCTCGAACCGGGAGACCCGGGACTACGCGGTCAGTTCCTACAAGTTCCATTGGTCCCGTGCGAGGTCTTCGTGCCTCATACGGGGTCGTTTGGGGGCTAGTTTTGTTTTTCACCCTTTAACGGGCTCTTTCAACTCTTAGTGTGATTTTTGTAAATTATCATCATACTCTCCAACCGGGAGACTCGGGACTACGCGATCAGTTCCTATAATTTACATTGGTCTCGTGCGAGGTGTTCGTGCCTCTTACGGGGTCGTTTGGGGGTTGGTTTAGGTTTTCACACTTTAACGGCCTATTTTCAAGTCTAAGTGTGATTTTTGCAAATTATCGTCATACTCTCCAACCGGGAGACCCAGGACTACGCGCTCATTCCTACAAATTACATTGATCCCGTGCGTGGTGTTCGTGCCTCCTACGGGCTCGTTTGGGCGCTGGTTTGGGTTTTCACCCTTTAACAGACTATTTTCAAGTCTAAGTGTGATTTTTTCAAATTATCATCATACTCTAGAATCGGGAGACCCGGGACTACGCGATCAGTTCCTACAAGTTACATTAGTCCCGTGCGAGGTGTTTGTACCTCCTACGGGGTCGTTTCGGGGCTGATTTTGGTTTTCACCCATTAACGGCCTGCTTTTAAGTCTATGTGTGATTTATGTAAACTATCATCATACCCTCGAACCGGGAGACCCGGGACTACGCGGACAGTTCCTACAAGTTACATTGGTCCCGTGCGAAGTGTTCGTGCCTCCTACAGGGTCGTTTGGGGGTTGGTTTGGGTTTTCACCGTTTAACGGGTTGTTTCGAGTCGAAGTGTGATTTTCGAAATTATCGTCATACTCTCCAACCGAGAGACCCGGGACTACGCGGTGAGTTCCTACAAGTTACATTGGTCCTGTGTGAAGTGTTCGTGCCTCCTATGGGGTCGTTTGATGGTTGGTTTGGGTCTTCACCCTTTAACGGCCTCCTTTCAAGTCTAAGTGTGATTTTTGCAAATTATTGCCATACTCACAAACTGGGAGACCCGGGACTACGCCATCAGTTCCTATAAGTTACCTCAGTCCCGTACGAGGTGTTCGTGCCTCCTACGGGGTCGTTTGGGGGCCGATTTGGATTTTCACCCTTTAACGGCCTGCTTGCAAGTCTAAGTGTGATTTTTGCAAATTATCGTCATACTCTCGAACCGAGAGACCCGAGACTACGCGGTAAGTTCCTACAACTTACATTGGTCCCGTGCGAGGAGTTCGTGCCTCCTACGGGGTCGTTTGGGAGCTGGTTCGGGTTTTCACCCTTTAGCGACCTGTTTTCAAGTCTAAGTGTGATTTTTGCAAATTGTCGTCATACTCTCGAACTGAGATACCCGAGACTACGCGATCAGTTCCTACAAGTTACATTGGTCCTGTGCGAGGTGTTCGTGCCTCCTATGGGGTCATTTGGGGGCTGGTTTTTGTTTTCAACCTTTAACAGCTTTTTTTCAAGTCTTAGTGTGATTTGAGAAAATTATCATCATACTCTCGATCCGAGAGACCCGAGACTACGCGGTCAGTTCCTACTAGTTACATTGGTCCCGTGCGAGGTGTTTGTGCCTCCAACGGGGTCTTTTGGAGGCTGGTTTGGGTTTTCACCCATTAACAGGCTGTTTTCAAGTCTAAGTGTGATTTTTGAAAATCATCGTCATACGCTCGAACCGGGAGACTCGGGACTACGCGGTCAGTTCCTACAAGTTACATTGGTCCCGTGCGAGGTGTTCGTGCCTCCTACGGGGTCGTTTGGGGGTTCGTTTGGATTTTCACCCATTTCTAAGTGTGATTTTTGCAAATTATCATCATACTCTCAAACCGGGAGACCCGAGACTACGCGGTCAGTTCCTACAGTTACATTGGTCCCGTGCGAGGTGTTCGTGCCTCCTACGAGGTCGTTTGGGGGTTGGTTTGGGTTTTCACCCTTTAACGGGCTGTTTTTAAGTCTACAGTGTGAATTTTGCTAATTATCATCATACTCTCTAACCGGGAGACTCGGGAATACGCGGTCAGTTACTACAAGTTACATTGGACCCGTGCGAGGTGTTCGTGCCTCCTACGGGGTCGTTTGGTAGCTGGTTTGGGTTTTCACCCTTTAACGGGCTTATTTCCAGTCTAAGTGTGATTTTTGCAAATTAATTTCATACTCTCAAACTGGGAGACCCGGGACTACGCAGTCAGTTCCTACAAGTTACATTGGTCCCGTGCGAGGTGGTCGTTCCTCCTACGAGGTCGTTTGGGGGCTGATTTGGGTTTTCACCCTTTAACGGTCTATTTTCAAGACTAAGTGTGATTTTTGAAAATTATCATAATACTTTCGAACGGGAGACCTGGGACTACGCGGTCAGTTCCAACAAGTTACATTGGTCCCGTACGAGGTGTTCGTGCCTCCTACGGGGTTGTTAGGGGGCTTGTTTGGGTTTTCACCCCTTAACTGGTTGTTTCAAGTCTAAGTGTGATTTTTGCAAATTATCGTCATACTCTCCAATCGGGAGACCCGGGACTACGCGGTCAGTACCTACAAGTTACATTGGTCCCGTGCGAGGTGTTCGTGCCTCCTATGGGGTCGTTTGGGGGCTGGTTTGGATTTTCACCCTTTAACGGGCTATTTTCAGGTCTAAGTGTGATTTTTGCATATTATTGTCATACTATAGAACTGGGAGACCCGGGACTATGCGACTAGTTCCTATAAGTTACATTGGTCCCGTGCGAGGTGGCCATGCCTCCTACGGGGTCATTTGGGGGTTGATTTGGGTTTTCACCCTTTAACAGACTATTTTCAAGTCTAAGTCTGATTTTTTCAAATTATCATCATACTCTCGAACCGGGAGACCCGGGACTACGCGATCAGTTCCTACAAGTTACATTAGTCCCGTGCGAGGTGCTTGTACCTCCTACGGGGTCGTTTCGGGGCTGATTTGGGTTTTCACCCATTAACGGCCTGCTTTCAAGTCTATGTGTGATTTATGTAAACTATCATCATACCCTCGAACCGGGAGACCCGGGACTACGCGGACAGTTCCTACAAGTTACATTGGTCCCGTGCGAGGTGTTCGTGCCTCCTACAGGGTCGTTTGGGAGCTGGTTTGGGTTTTCACCGTTTAACGGGTTGTTTCGAGTCGAAGTGTGATTTTTGAAATTATCGTCATACTCTCCAACCGAGAGACCCGGGACTACGCGGTGAGTTCCTACAAGTTACATTGGTCCTGTGTGAAGTGTTCGTGCCTCCTATGGGGTCGTTTGATGGTTGGTTTGGGTTTTCACCCTTTAACGGCCTGCTTTCAAGTCTAAGTGTGATTTTTGCAAATTATCGCCATACTCTCAAATCGGGAGACCCGGGACTACGCCATCAGTTCCTACAAGTTACCTCGGTCCCGTGCGAGGTGTTCGTGCCTCCTACGGGGTCGTTTGGGGGCCGATTTGGATTTTCACCCTTTAACGGCCTGCTTGCAAGTCTAAGTGTGATTTTTGCAAATTATCGTCATACTCTCGAACCAAGAGACCCGAGACTACGCGGTAAGTTCCTACAAGTTACATTGGTCCCGTGCGAGGAGTTCATGCCTCCTACGGGGTCGTTTGGGAGCTGGTTCGGATCTTCACCCTTTAGCGACCTGTTTTCAAGTCTAAGTGTGATTTTTGCAAATTGTCGTCATACTCTCGAACTGAGATACCCGAGACTACGTGATCAGTTCCTACAAGTTACATTGGTCCTGTGCGAGGTGTTCGTGCCTCCTATGGGGTCATTTGGGGGCTGGTTTTTGTTTTCAACCTTTAACGGCTTTTTTTCAAGTCTAAGTGTGATTAGAGCAAATTATCATCATACTCTCGATCCGAGAGACCCGAGACTACGCGGTCAGTTCCTACTAGTTACATTGGTCCCATGTGAGGTGTTCGTGCCTCCTACGGGGTCGTTTGGGGTCTGGTTTGGGTTTTCACCTTTTAACGGGCTATTTTCAAGTCTAAGTGTGATTTTTGAAAATTATCGTCATACGCTCAAACCGAGAGACCCGAGACTACGCGGTCAGTTTGTACAAGTTACATTGGTCCCGTGCAAGGTGTTCGTGCCTCTTACGGGGTCGTTTGGGGGCAGGTTATGGTTTTCACCCTTTAACGGGCTGTTTTAAAGTCTTAGTGTGATTTTAGCAAATTATCGTCTTACTCTCAAACCGAGAGACCCAAGACTACGCGATCTATTCCGACAAGTTACATTGGTCCCGTGCGAGGTGTTCGTGCCTCCAACAGGGTCGTTTGGAGGCTGGTTTGGGTTTTCACCCATTAACGGGCTATTTTCAAGTCTAAGTGTGATTTTTGCAAATTATCATCATACTCTCGAACCGGGAGACTAGGGACCACGCGGTCAGTTCCTACTAGTTAAATTGGTCCCGTGCGAGGTGTTCGTGCCTCCTACGGGGTCGTTTGGGGGTTCGTTTGGATTTTCACCCATTTCTAAGTGTGATTTTTGCAAATTATCGTCATACTCCCAAACCGGGAGACCCGAGACTACGCGGTCAGTTCCTACAGTTACATTGGTCCTGTGCGAGGTGTTCGTGCCTCCTACGAGGTCGTTTGGGGGTTGGTTTGGGTTTTCACCCTTTAGCGGGCTATTTTTAAGTCTACAGTGTGATTTTTGCTAATTATCATCATACTCTCTAACCGGGAGACCCGGGAATACGCGGTCAATTACTACAAGTTACATTGGACCCGTGCGAGGTGTCCGTGCCTCCTACGGGGTCGTTTGGTAGCTGGTTTGGGTTTTCACCCTTTAACGGGCTGATTTCAAGTCTAAGTGTGATTTTTGCAAATTAATTTCATACTCTCAAACTGGGAGACCCGGGACTACGCAGTCAGTTCCAACAAGTTACATTGGTCCCGTGCGAGGTGTTCGTGCCTCCTATGGGGTCGTTTGGGGGCTGGTTTGGATTTTCACCCTTTAATGGGCTATTTTCAGGTCTAAGTGTGATTTTTGCAAATTATTGTCATACTATAGAACCGGGAGACCCGGGACTACCAGCTCAGTCCTACAAGTTACATTGGTCCAGTGCGAGGTGTTCGTGCCTCCTACGGGGTCATTTGGGGGTTGATTTCGGTTTTCACCCTTTAACGGGTTGTTTTTAAGTCTAAGTGTGATTTTTGTAAATTATCGTCATACTCTCAAATCGGGAGACCCGAGACTACGCGTTCAGTTCCCAAAAGTTACATTGGTCCCGTGCGAGGTGTTCGTGCCTCCTACGGGGTCGTTTGGGGGTTGGTTTGGATTTTCACCCTTTTCTAAGTGTGATTTTTGCAAATTATCGTCATACTCTCAAACCGGGAGACCCGAGACTACGCGATCAGTGCCTACAAGTTACATTGGTCCCGTGCGAGCTGTTTGTGCCTCCTATGGGATCGTTAGGGGGCTGGTTTGAGTTTTCCCCCTTAAGCGGCTTGTTTTCAAGTCGAAGTGTGATTTTTGCAAATTATCATCATACTCTCGAACCGGGAGACCCGGGACTACGGGGTCAGTTCCTACAAGTTACATTGGTCCCGTGTGAGGTGTCCGTGCCTCCTACGGGGTTTTTGGGTGCTTGTTTGGGTTTTCACCCTTAAACGGCCTGTTTTCAAGTCTAAGTGTGATTTTTGCTAATTATCATCATACTCTTAAACCGGGAGACCCGGGACTACGCGGTCAGTTCCTACAAGTTACATTTGTCCCGTGCGAGGTTTTCGTGCCTCCTACGGGGTCGTTTGGGAGTTGGTTCGAGTTTTCACCCTTTACCGACCTGTTTTCAAATCTAAGTGTGATTTTTGCAAATTGTCGTCATACTCTCGAACCGAGATACCCGAGACTACGCGATCAGTTCCTACAAGTTACATTGGTCCTGCGCGAGGTGTTCGTGCCTCCTACGGGGTCATTTGGGGGTTGGTTTTTGTTTTCACCCTTTAACGGCCTGTTTTCAACTCTAAGTGTGATTTGGGCAAATTATTGTCATACTCTCGATCCGAGAGACCCGAGACTATGCGGTCAGTTCCTACTACTTACATTGGTCCCATGTGAGGTGTTCGTACCTCCTACGGGGTCATTTGGGGGCTAGTTTGGGTTTTCACCTTTTAACTGGCTATTTTCAAGTCTAAGTGTGATTTTTGAAAATTATCATCATACTCTCAAACCGAGAGACCCGAGACTACGCGGTCAGTTTGTACAAGTTACATTGGTCCCGTGCGAGGTGTTCGTGCCTCTTACAGGGTCGTTTGGGGGCAGGTTTGGGTTTTCACCCTTTAACGGGCTGTTTTCAAGTCTTAGTGTGATTTTAGCAAATTATCGTCTTACTCTCAAATCGGGAGACCCGAGACTACGTGATCTGTTCCGACAAGTTACATTGGTCCCGTGCAAGGTGTTCGTGCCTCCAGCGGGGTCGTTTGGAGGCTGGTTTGGGTTTTCACCCATTAACGGGCTGTTTTCAAGTCTAAGTGTGATTTTTGCAAATTATCGTCATACTCTCGAACCGGGAGACTCGGGACTACGCGGTCAGTTGCTACAAGTTACATTGGACCCGTGCGAGGTGTTCGTGCCTCCTACGGGGTCGTTTGGGAGCTGGTTTGGGTTTTCACCCTTTAACGGGCTGATTTCAAGTCTAAGTGTGATTTTTGCAAATTAACGTCATACTCTCAAACTGGGAGACCCGGGACTAGGCAGTCAGTTCCAACAAGTTACATTGGTCCCGTATGAGGTGTTCGTGCCACCTATGGGGTCGTTTGGGGGCTGGTTTGGATTTTCACCCTTTAATGGGCTATTTTCAGGTCTAAGTGTGATTTTTGCAAATTATTGTCATACTATAGAACCGGGAGACCCGGGACTACCAGCTCAGTCCTACAAGTTACATTGGTCCAGTGCGAGGTGTTCGTGCCTCCTACGGGGTCATTTGGGGGTTGATTTCGGTTTTCACCCTTTAACGGGTTGTTTTTAAGTCTAAGTGTGATTTTTGTAAATTATCGTCATACTCTCAAATCGGGAGACCCGAGACTACGCGTTCAGTTCCCAAAAGTTACATTGGTCCCGTGCGAGGTGTTCGTACCTCCTACGGGGTCGTTTGGGGGCTGGTTTGGGTTTTCACCCTTTAACGGGCAGTTTTCGAGTCTAAGTGTGATTTTTGCAAATTATCGTCATACTCTAGAACCAGGAGACCCAAGACTACATGGTAAGTTCCTACAAGTTACATTGGTCCCGTGCGAGGTGTTCGTGCCTCCTACGGGGTCATTTCGGGGCTGGTTTGGGTTTTCACCCTTTAACGGCCTGTTTTCAAGTCTAAGTGTGATTTTTGCAAATTATTATCATACTCTCGAACCGAGAGACCCGGGACTATGCGGTCAGTTCCTACAAGTTACATTTGTCCCGTGCGAGGTGTTCATGCCTCCCACGGGGTCATTTGGGGGCCGATTTGGGTTTTCACCCTTTAACGGCCAGCTGTCAAGTCTAAGTGTGATTTTTGCAAATTGTAGTCATACCCTCGAACCGAGATACCCGAGACTACGCGATCAGTTCCTACAAGTTACATTGGTCTTGTACGAGGTGTTCTTGCCTCCTATGGGGTCATTTGGGGGCTGGTTTTTGTTTTCAACCTTTAACGGCTTGTTTTCAAGTCTAAGTATGATTTGAGCAAATTATCGTCATACTCTCGATCCGAGAGACCCGAGACTACGCGGTCAGTTCCTACTAGTTACTTTGGTCCCATGTGAGGTGTTCGTGCCTCCTACGGGTCGTTTGGGGGCTGGTTTGGGTTTTCACCTTTTAACGGGCTATTTTCAAGTCTAAGTGTGATTTTTGAAAATTATCATCATACTCTCAAACCGAGAGACCCGAGACTACGCGGTCAGTTTGTACAAGTTACATTGGTCCTGTGCGAGGTGTTCGTACCTCTTACGGGGTCGTTTGGGGGCAGGTTTGGGTTTCACCCTTTAACGGGTTGTTTTCAAGTCTTAGTGTGATTTTAGCAAATTATCGTCTTACTCTCAAACCGGGAGACCCAAGACTACACGATCTGTTCCGACAAGTTACATTGGTCCCGTGCGAGGTGTTCGTGCCTCCAACGGGGTCGTTTGGAGGCTGGTTTGGGTTTTCACCCATTAACCGGCTGTTTTCAAGTCTAAGTGTGATTTTTGCAAATTATCATCATACTCTCGAACCGGGAGACTCGGGACTACGCGGTCAGTTCCAACTAGTTAAATTGGTCCCGTGCGAGGTGTCCGTGCCTCCTACGGGGTCGTTTGGAGGTTGGTTTGGATTTTCACCCTTTTCTAAGTGTGATTTTTGCAAATTATCGTCATACTCTTAAACGGGGAAACCCGAGAATACGCGGTCAGTTCCTACAGTTACATTGGTCCCGTGCGAGGTGTTCGTGCCTCCTACGAGGTCGTTTGGGGGCTGGTTTAGGTTTTCACCGTTTAACGGGCTGTTTTTAAGTCTACAGTGTGAGTTTTGCTAATTATCATCATACTCTCTAACCGGGAGACCCGGGAATACGCGGTCAGTTACTACAAGTTACATTGGACCCGTGCGAGGTGTTCGTGCCTCCTACAGGGTCGTTTGGGAGCTGGTTTGGGTTTTCACCCTTTAAGGGGCGTATTTCAAGTCTAAGTGTGATTTTTACAAATTAATGTCATACTCTCAAACTGGGAAACCCGGGACTACGCAGTCAGTTCCTACAAGTTACATTGGTCCCGTGCGAGGTGTTCGTGCCTCCTATGGGGTCGTTTGGGGGCTGGTTTGGATTTTCACCCTTTAACGGGTTGTTTTCATGTCTAAGTGTGATTTTTGCAAATTATTGTCATACTCTAGAACCGGGAGACCCGGGACTACCAGATCAGTCCTAAAAGTTACATTGGTCCCGTGCGAGGTGTTCGGGCGTCCTACGGGGTCATTTAGGGGCTGATTTGGGTTTTCACCATTTAACGGGCTGTTTTTAAGTCTAAGTGTGATTTTTACAAATTATCATCATACTCTCAAATTGGGAGACCCGCGACTACGCGTTCAGTTCCCAGAAGTTAAATTGGTCCCGTGCGAGGTGTTCGTACCTCCTACGGGGTCATTTGGGGGCTGGTTTGGGTTTTCACCCTTTAACGGGCAGTTTTCGAGTCTAAGTGTGATTTTTGCAAATTATCGTCATACTCTCGAACCAGGAGACCCGAGACTACACGGTAAGTTCCTACAAGTTACATTGGTCCCGTGCGAGGTGTTCATGCCTCCTACGGGGTCGTTTGGGAGTTGGTTTCGGTTTTCACCCTTTAACGGGCTGTTTTCAAGTCTAAGTGTGATTTTTGCTAATTATCATCATACTCTCTAACCGGGAGACCTGGGACTACGCGGTCAGTTACTACAAGTTACATTGGACCCGTGCGAGGTGTTCGTGCCTCCTACGGGGTCATTTGGGGGCCGATTTGGGTTTTCACCCTTTAACGGCCTGCTGTCAAGTCTAAGTGTGATTTTTACAAATTATCATCATACTCTGGAACTGGGAGACCTGAGACTACGCGATCAGTTACTACAAGTTACATTGGTCCTGTGCGAGGTGTTCGTGCCTCCTACAGGGTCATTTGGGGTTGGTTTTTGTTTTCACCCTTTAACGGCCTGTTTTCAAGTCTAAGTGTGATTTGAGCAAATTATCATCATACTATCGAACCGGGAGACCCGAGACTACGCGGTCAGTTCTTACTAGTTTCATTGGTCCCATGTGAGGTGTTCGTACCTCCTACGGGGTCGTTTGGGGGCTGGTTTGGGTTTTCACCTTTTAACGGGTTCTTTTTAAGTCTAAGTGTGATTTTTGCAAAATATCATCATACTCTCAAACCGAGAAACCCGAGACTACGCGATCTGTTTGTACAGGTTACATTGGTCCTGTGTGAGGTGTTCGTGCCCCTTACGGGGTCGTTTGGGGATGGTTTGGGTTTTCACCCTTTAACGGGTTGTTTTCAAGTCTTAGTGTGATTTTAGGAAATTATCGTCATACTCTCCAACCGAGAGAACCAAGACTACACGTTCAGTTCCTACAAGTTAAATTGGTCCCGTGCGAGGTGTTCGTACCTCCTACGGGGTCGTTTGGGGGCTGGTTTGGGTTTTCATCCTTTAACGGGTTGTTTTCAAGTCTAAGTGTGATTTTTGGAAATTATCGTCATACTCTCAAATCGGGAGACCCGAGACTACGCGATCACTTCCTACAAGTTACATTGGTCCCGTGCGAGGTGTTTGTGCCTCATACGGGGTCGTTTGAGGGATGGTTTGGGTTTTCACCCTTTAACGGGTTGTTTTCAAGTCTAAGTGTGATTTTTGCAAATTATCATCATACTCTCGAATCGGGAGACCCAAGACTACGCGATCAGTTCGTATAAGTTACATTGGTCCTGCGCGAAGTGTTCGTGCCTCCTACGGGGTCATTTGGGGGCTGGTTTTTGTTTTCACCCTTTAACGTCCTGTTTTCAAGTCTAAGTGTGATTTGAGCAAATTATCGTCATACTCTCGAACCGGGAGACCCGAGACTACGCGGTCAGTTCCTACTAGTTACATTGGTCCCATGTGAGGTGTTCGTGCCTCCTACGGGGTCGTTTGGGGGCTGGTTTGGGTTTTCACCTTTTAATGGGTTCTTTTCAAGTCTAAGTGTGATTTTTGCAAATTATCGTCATTCTCTCAAACCGGGAGACCCGAGACTACGCGATCAGTGCCTACAAGTTACATTGGTCCCGTGCGAGCTGTTTGTGCCTCCTATGGGATCGTTAGGGGGCTCGTTTGAGTTTTCCCCCTTAAGCGGCTTGTTTTCAAGTCGAAGTGTGATTTTTGCAAATTATCATCATACTCTCGAACCGGGAGACCCGGGACTACGGGGTCAGTTCCTACAAGTTACATTAGTCCCGTGTGAGGTGTCCGTGCCTCCTACGGGGTTTTTGGGTGCTTGTTTGGGTTTTCACCCTTAAACGGCCTGTTTTCAAGTCTAAGTGTGATTTTTGCTAATTATCATCATACTCTTAAACCGGGAGACCCGGGACTACGCGGTCAGTTCCTACAAGTTACATTTGTCCCGTGCGAGGTTTTCGTGCCTCCTACGGGGTCGTTTGGGAGTTGGTTCGAGTTTTCACCCTTTACCGACCTGTTTTCAAATCTAAGTGTGATTTTTGCAAATTGTCGTCATACTCTCGAACCGAGATACCCGAGACTACGCGATCAGTTCCTACAAGTTACATTGGTCCTGCGCGAGGTGTTCGTGCCTCCTACGGGGTCATTTGGGGGTTGGTTTTTGTTTTCACCCTTTAACGGCCTGTTTTCAACTCTAAGTGTGATTTGGGCAAATTATTGTCATACTCTCGATCCGAGAGACCCGAGACTATGCGGTCAGTTCCTACTACTTACATTGGTCCCATGTGAGGTGTTCGTACCTCCTACGGGGTCATTTGGGGGCTAGTTTGGGTTTTCACCTTTTAACTGGCTATTTTCAAGTCTAAGTGTGATTTTTGAAAATTATCATCATACTCTCAAACCGAGAGACCCGAGACTACGCGGTCAGTTTGTACAAGTTACATTGGTCCCGTGCGAGGTGTTCGTGCCTCTTACGGGGTCGTTTGGGGGCAGGTTTGGGTTTTCACCCTTTAACGGGCTGTTTTCAAGTCTTAGTGTGATTTTAGCAAATTATCGTCTTACTCTCAAATCGGGAGACCCGAGACTACGTGATCTGTTCCGACAAGTTACATTGGTCCCGTGCAAGGTGTTCGTGCCTCCAGCGGGGTCGTTTGGAGGCTGGTTTGGGTTTTCACCCATTAACGGGCTGTTTTCAAGTCTAAGTGTGATTTTTGCAAATTATCGTCATACTCTCGAACCGGGAGACTCGGGACTACGCGGTCGGTTCCTACTAGTTAAATTGGTCCCGTGCGAGGTGTTCGTGCCTCCTACGAGGTCGTTTGGGGGTTGGTTTGGATTTTCACCCTTTTCTAAGTGTGATTTTTGCAAATTATCGTCATACTCTCAAACCGGGAGACCCGAGACTACGCGGTCAGTTCTTACAGTTACATTGGTCCCGTGCGAGGTGTTCGGGCCTCCTACGAGGTCGTTTGGGGGCTGGTTTTGGTTTTCACCCTTTATCGGGCTGTTTTTAAGTCAACAGTGTGATTTTTGCTAATTATCATCATACTCTCAAATCGGGAGACTCGGGAATACGCGGTCAGTTACTACAAGTTACATTGGACCCGTGCGAGGTGCTCGTGCCACCTACGGGGTCGTTTGGGAGCTGGTTTGGGTTTTCACCCTTTAACGGGCTGATTTCAAGTCTAAGTGTGATTTTTGCAAATTATCATCATACTCTCAAACCGGCAGACCCGAGACTACGTGTTCAGTTCCCAAAAGTTACATTGGTCCCGTGCGAGGTGTTCGTGCCTCCAATGGGGTCGTTTGGGGGCTGGTTTTGATTTTCACCCTTTAACGGGCTATTTTTAGGTCTAAGTGTGATTTTTGCAAATTATTGTCATACTCTAGAACCGGGAGACCCGGGACTACCAGATCAGTCCTACAAGTTATATTGGTCCCGTGCGAGGTGTTCGTGCCTCCTACGGGGTCATTTGGGGGCTGATTTGGGTTTTCACCCTTTAACGGGCTGTTTTTAAGTCTAAGTGTGATTTTTGCAAATTATCGTCATACTCTCAAACCGGGAGACCCGAGACTACGTGTTCAGTTCCCAGAAGTTACATTGGTCCCATGTGAGGTGTTCGTGCCTCCTACGGGGTCGTTTGGAGGTTGGTTTGGGTTTTCACCTTTTAACGGGTTCTTTTCAAGTCTAAGTGTGATTTTTGCAAATTATCGTCATTCTCTCAAACCGGGAGACCCGAGACTACGCGATCTGTTCCGACAAGTTACATTGGTCCCGTGCGAGGTGTTCGTGCCTCCAACGGGGTCGTTTGGAGGCTGGTTTGGGTTTTCACCCATTAACGGGCTGTTTTCAAGTCTAAGTGTGATTTTTGCAAATTATCATCATACTCTCGAACCGGGAGACCCGGGACTACGCGGTCAGTTCCTACTAGTTAAATTGGTCCCGTGCGAGGTGTCCGTGCCTCCTACGGGGTCGTTTGGGGGTTGGTTTGGATTTTCACCCTTTAACGGGTTGTTTTCATGTCTAAGTGTGATTTTTGCAAATTATTGTCATACTCTAGAACCGGGAGACCCGGGACTACCAGATCAGTCCTAAAAGTTGCATTGGTCCCGTGCGAGGTGTTCGGGCATCCTACGGGGTCATTTAGGGGCTGATTTGGGTTTTCACCATTTAACGGGCTGTTTTTAAGTCTAAGTGTGATTTTTGCAAATTATCATCATACTCTCAAATTGGGAGACCCGCGACTACGCGTTCTGTTCCCAGAAGTTAAATTGGTCCCGTGCGAGGTGTTCGTACCTCCTACGGGGTCATTTGGGGGCTGGTTTGGGTTTTCACCCTTTAACGGGCAGTTTTCGAGTCTAAGTGTGATTTTTGCAAATTATCATCATACTCTCGAACCAGGAGACCCGAGACTACACGGTAAGTTCCTACAAGTTACATTGGTCCCGTGCGAGGTGTTCATGCCTCCTACGGGGTCGTTTGGGAGCTGGTTTGGGTTTTCACCCTTTAACGGGCTGTTTTCAAGTCTAAGTGTGATTTTTGCTAATTATCATCATACTCTCTAACCGGGAGACCTGGGACTACGCGGTCAGTTACTACAAGTTACATTGGACCCGTGCGAGGTGTTCGTGCCTCCTACGGGGTCATTTGGGGGCCGATTTGGGTTTTCACCCTTTAACGGCCTGCTGTCAAGTCTAAGTGTGATTTTTACAAATTATCATCATACTCTGGAACTGGGAGACCTGAGACGACGCGATCAGTTACTACAAGTTACATGGTCCTGTGCGAGGTGTCCGTGCCTCCTACAGGGTCATTTGGGGTTGGTTTTTGTTTTCACCCTTTAACGGCCTGTTTTCAAGTCTAAGTGTGATTTGAGCAAATTATCATCATACTATCGAACCGGGAGACCCGAGACTACGCGGTCAGTTCTTACTAGTTTCATTGGTCCCATGTGAGGTGTTCGTGCCTCCTACGGGGTCGTTTGGGGGCTGGTTTGGGTTTTCACCTTTTAACGGGTTCTTTTTAAGTCTAAGTTTGATTTTTGCAAAATATCATCATACTCTCAAACTGAGAAACCCAAGACTACGCGATCTGTTTGTACAGGTTACATTGGTCCTGTGTGAGGTGTTCGTGCCCCTTACGGGGTCGTTTGGGGATGGTTTGGGTTTTCACCCTTTAACGGGTTGTTTTCAAGTCTTAGTGTGATTTTAGGAAATTATCGTCATACTCTCCAACCGAGAGAACCAAGACTACACGTTCAGTTCCTACAAGTTAAATTGGTCCCGTGCGAGGTGTTCGTGCCTCCTACGGGGTCGTTTGGGGGCTGGTTTGGGTTTTCACCCTTTAACGGGTTGTTTTCAAGTCTAAGTGTGATTTTTGCAAATTATCGTCATACTCTCAAACCGGGAGACCCGAGACTACGCGATCACTTCCTACAAGTTACATTGGTCCCGTGCGAGGTGTTTGTGCCTCATACGGGGTCGTTTGAGGGCTGGTTTGGGTTTTCACCCTTTAACGGGTTGTTTTCAAGTCTAAGTGTGATTTTTGCAAATTATCATCATACTCTCGAATCGGGAGACCCAAGACTACGCAATCAGTTCGTATAAGTTACATTGGTCCCTGCGCGAGGTGTTCGTGCCTCCTACGGGGTCATTTGGGGGCTGGTTTTTGTTTTCACCCTTTAACGGCCTGTTTTCAAGTCTAAGTGTGATTTGAGCAAATTATCGTCATACTCTCGAACCGGGAGACCCGAGACTACGCGGTCAGTTCCTACTAGTTACATTGGTCCCATGTGAGGTGTTCGTGCCTCCTACGGGGTCGTTTGGGGGCTGGTTTGGGTTTTCACCTTTTAACGGGTTCTTTTCAAGTCTAAGTGTGATTTTTGAAAATTATCGTCATTCTCTCAAACCGGGAGACCCGAGACTACGCGATCAGTGCCTACAAGTTACATTGGTCCCGTGCGAGCTGTTTGTGCCTCCTATGGGATCGTTAGAGGGCTGGTTTGAGTTTTCCCCCTTAAGCGGCTTGTTTTCAAGTCGAAGTGTGATTTTTGCAAATTATCATCATACTCTCGAACCGGGAGACCCGGGACTACGGGGTCAGTTCCTACAAGTTACATTGGTCCCGTGTGAGGTGTCCGTGCCTCCTACGGGGTTTTTGGGTGCTTGTTTGGGTTTTCACCCTTAAACGGCCTGTTTTCAAGTCTAAGTGTGATTTTTGCTAATTATCATCATACTCTTAAACCGGGAGACCCGGGACTACGCGGTCAGTTCCTACAAGTTACATTTGTCCCGTGCGAGGTTTTCGTGCCTCCTACGGGGTCGTTTGGGAGTTGGTTCGAGTTTTCACCCTTTACCGACCTGTTTTCAAATCTAAGTGTGATTTTTGCAAATTGTCGTCATACTCTCGAACCGAGATACCCGAGACTACGAGATCAGTTCCTACAAGTTACATTGGTCCTGCGCGAGGTGTTCGTGCCTCCTACGGGGTCATTTGGGGGCTGGTTTTTGTTTTCACCCTTTAACGGCCTGTTTTCAACTCTAAGTGTGATTTGGGCAAATTATTGTCATACTCTCGATCCGAGAGACCCGAGACTATGCGGTCAGTTCCTACTACTTACATTGGTCCCATGTGAGGTGTTCGTGCCTCCTACGGGGTCATTTGGGGGCTAGTTTGGGTTTTCACCTTTTAACGGGCTATTTTCAAGTCTAAGTGTGATTTTTGAAAATTATCATCATACTCTCAAACCGAGAGACCCGAGACTACGCGGTCAGTTTGTACAAGTTACATTAGTCCCGTGCGAGGTGTTCGTGCCTCTTACGGGGTCGTTTGGGGGCAGGTTTGGGTTTTCACCCTTTAACGGGCTGTTTTCAAGTCTTAGTGTGATTTTAGCAAATTATCGTCTTACTCTCAAATCGGGAGACCCGAGACTACGTGATCTGTTCCGACAAGTTACATTGGTCCCGTGCAAGGTGTTCGTGCCTCCAGCGGGGTCGTTTGGAGGCTGGTTTGGGTTTTCACCCATTAACGGGCTGTTTTCAAGTCTAAGTGTGATTTTTGCAAATTATCGTCATACTCTCGAACCGGGAGACTCGGGACTACGCGGTCAATTCCTACTAGTTAAATTGGTTCCGTGCGAGGTGTTCGTGCCTCCTACGGGGTCGTTTGGGGGTTGGTTTGGATTTTCACCCTTTTCTAAGTGTGATTTTTGCAAATTATCGTCATACTCTCAAACCGGGAGACCCGAGACTACGCGGTCAGTTCTTACAGTTACATTGGTCCCGTGCGAGGTGTTCGTGCCTCCTACGAGGTCGTTTGGGGGCTGGTTTTGGTTTTCACCCTTTATCGGGCTGTTTTTAAGTCAACAGTGTGATTTTTGCTAATTATCATCATACTCTCAAATCGGGAGACTCGGGAATACGCGGTCAGTTACTACAAGTTACATTGGACCCGTGCGAGGTGCTCGTGCCACCTACGGGGTCGTTTGGGAGCTGGTTTGGGTTTTCACCCTTTAACGGGCTGATTTCAAGTCTAAGTGTGATTTTTGCAAATTATCATCATACTCTCAAACCGGCAGACCCGAGACTACGTGTTCAGTTCCCAAAAGTTACATTGGTCCCGTGCGAGGTGTTCGTACCTCCTACGGGGTCGTTTGGGGGCTGGTTTGGGTTTTCACCCTTTAACGGGCAGTTTTGGAGTCTAAGTGTGATTTTTGCAAATTATCGTCATACTCTTGAACCAGGAGAACCGAGACTACACGGTAAGTTTCTACAAGTTACATTAGTCCCGTGCGAGGTGTTCGTGCCTCCTACGGGGTCGTTTGAGGGCTGGTTTGGGTTTTCACCCTTTAACGGACTGTTTTTAAGTCTAAGTGTGATTTTTGCAAATTATTATCATACTCTCGAACCGAGAGACCCGGGACTATGCGGTCAGTTCCTACAAGTTACATTTGTCCCGTGCGAGGTGTTCATGCCTCCTACGGGGTCATTTGGGGGCCGATTTGGGTTTTCACCCTTTAACGGCCTGCTGTCAAGTCTAAGTGTGCTTTTTACAAATTATCGTCATACTCTCGAATCGGGAGACCTGAGACTACGTGATTAGTTCCTACAAGTTACATTGGTCCTGTGCGAGGTGTTCGTGCCTCCTACGGGGTCATTTGGGGGTTGGTTTTTGTTTTCACCCTTTAACGGCCTGTTTTCAAGTCTAAGTGTGATTTGAGCAAATTATCGTCATACTATCGAACCGGGAGACCCGAGACTACGCGGTCAGTTCTTACTAGTTACATTGGTCCCATGTGAGGTGTTCGTGCCTCCTACGGGGTCGTTTGGGGGCTAGTTTGGGTTTTCAACTTTTAACGGGTTCTTTTTAAATCTAAGTGTGATTTTTGCAAATTATCATCATACTCTCAAACCGAGAGACCCGAGACTACGCGATCTGCTTGTACAAGTTACATTGGTCCCGTGCGAGGTGTTCATGCCTCTTACGGGGTCGTCTGGGGGCTGGTTTGGGTTTTCACCCTTTAACGGGCTGTTTTCAAATCTTGGTGTGATTTTAGCAAATTATCGCCATACTCTCCAACCGAGAGAACCGAGACTACACGTTCAGTTCCTACAAGTTACATTGGTCCCGTGCGAGGTGTTCGTGCCTCCTACGGGGTCGTTTGGGGGTTGGTTTGGGTTTTCACCCTTTAACGGGCTGTTTTCAAGTCTAAGTGTGATTTTTGCAAATTATCGTCATACTCTCAAACCGGGAGACCCGAGACTACGCGATCAGTTCGTACAAGTTACATTGGTCCCGTGCGAGGTATTTGTGCCTCCTACGGGGTCGTTTGAGAGCTGGTTTGGGTTTTCACTCTTTAACGGGCTATTTTCAAGTCTAAGTGTGATTTTTGCCAATTATCATCATACTCTCGAATCGGGAGACCCGAGACTACGCGATCAGTTCCTACAAGTTACATTGGTCCTGTGCGAGGTGTTCGTGCCTCTTACGGGTCATTTGGGGGATGGTTTTTGTTTTCACCCTTTAACGGCCTGTTTTCAAGTATAAGTGTGATTTGAGCAAATTATCGTCATACTCTCGAACCGGGAGACCCGAGACTACGCGGTCAGTTCCTACTAGTTACATTGGTCCCATGTGAGGTGTTCGTGCCTCCTACGGGGTTGTTTGGAGGTTGGTTTGGGTTTTCACCTTTTAACGGGTTCTTTTCAAGTCTAAGTGTGATTTTTGCAAATTATCGTCATACTCTCAAATCGAGAGACCCGAGACTACGCGGTCAGTTTGTACAAGTTACATTGGTCCCGTGCGAGGTGTTTGTGCCTCTTACGGGGTCGTTTGGGGGTTGGTTTGGGTTTTCACCCTTTAACGGGCTATTTTCAAGTCTTAGTGTGATTTTAGCAAATTATCGTCATACTCTCCAACCGGGAGAACCGAGACTACACGATCAGTTCCTACAATTTACATTGGTGCCCTGCGAGGTGTTCGTGCCTCCTACGGGGTCGTTTGTGGGTTAGTTTGGGTTTTCACCCTTTGACGGGCTGTTTTCAAGTCTATGTGTGATTTTTGCAAATTATCGTCATACTCTCAAACCGGGAGACCCGAGACTACGAGATCAGTTCTTACAAGTTACATTGGTCCCGTGCGAGGTGTTTGTGCCTCCTACGGGATCGTTTGAGGGCTCGTTTGGGTTTTTACCCTTTAACGGGCTGTTTTCAAGTCTAAGTGTGATTTTTGCAAATTATCGTCATACTCTCAAATCGGGAGACCCGTGACTACGCGATCAGTTCCTACAAGTTACATTGGTCCCGTGCGAGGTGTTTGTGCCACCTATGGGATCGTTAGGGGGCTGGTTTGGGTTATCCCCCTTAAACGACCTGTTTTCAAGTCTAAGTGTGATTTTTGCAAATTATCATCATACTCTTGAACCGGGAGACCCGGGACTACGGGTTCAGTTACTACAAGTTACATTGGTCCCGTGTGAGGTGTTCGTGCCTCCTACGGGGTTTTGGGGGGCTTGTTTGGGTTTTCACCCTTAAACGGCTTGTTTTTAAGTCTAAGTGTGATTTTTGCAAATTATCATCATACTCTTGAACCGGGAGACCCGGGACTAAGCGGTCAACTCCTACATGTTACATTCGTCCCGTGCGAGGTATTCGTGCCTCCTACGGGGTCGTTTGGGAGCTGGTTTGGGTTTTCACCCTTTAAAGACCTGTTTTCAAGTCTAAGTGCGATTTTTGCAAATTATCATCATACTCTCAAACCGAGATACCCGAGACTATTCGATCAGTTCCTACAAGTTACATTGATCTTGTGCGAGGTGTTCGTGCCTCCAACGGGGTCATTTGGGGGCTGGCTTTTGTTTTCAACCTTTAACGGCTTGTTTTCAAGTCTAAGTGTGATTTTAGAAAATTATCATCATACTCTTGATCCGGGAGACCCGAGACTACGCGGTCAGTTCCTACTAGTTACGTTGGTCCCATGTGAGGTGTACGTACCTCCTACGGGGTCGTTTGGGGGCTGGTTTGGGTTTTCACCTTTTAACGGGCTATTTTCAAGTTTATGTGTGATTTTTGCAAATTATCGTCATACTCTAAAACCGAGAGACCCGAGACTACGCGATCAGTTTGTACAAGTTACATTGGTCCCGTGCGAGGTGTTCGTACCTCTTACGGGGTCGTTTGGGGGCAGGTTTGGGTTTTCACCCTTTGACGGGATGTTTTCAAGTCTTAGTGTGATTTTAGCAAATTATCGTCGTACTCTCAAACCGGGAGACCCGAGACTACGCGGTCAGTTCCTACTAGTTACATTGATCCCATGTGAGGTGTTCGTACCTCTTACGGGGTAGTTTGGGGGCTGGTTTGGGTTTTCACCCATTAACGGGCTGTTTTCAAGTCTAAGTACGATTTTTGCAAACTATGGTCATACTCTCGAATTGGGTGACCCAGGACTACGCGGTCAGTTCCTACCACTTAAATTGGTCCCGTGCGAGGTGTTCGTGCCTCCTACGGGGTCGTTTGGGGGTTGGTTTGGATTTTCACCCTTTTTTAAGTGTGATTTTTGCAAATTATCGTCATACTCTCAAACCGGGAGACCCGAGACTATGCAGTCAGTTCCTATGGTTACATTGGTCCCGTGCGAGGTGTTTGTGCCTCCTACGAGGTCGTTTGGAGGCTGGTTTGGGTTTTCACCCTTTAACGGGCTGTTTTCAAGTCTACAGTGTGATTTTTGCTAATTATCATCATACTCTCTAACCGATAGACCCGGGACTACGCGGTCAGTTGCTACAAGTTACATTGGACCCGTGCGAGGTGTTCGTGCCTCCTACGGGGTCGTTTGGGAGCTGGTTTGGGTTTTCACCCTTTAACGGGCTGATTTCAAGTCTAAGTGTGATTTTTGCAAATTAACGTCATACTCTCAAACTGGGAGACCCGGGACTAGGCAGTCAGTTCCAACAAGTTACATTGGTCCCGTATGAGGTGTTCGTGCCACCTATGGGGTCGTTTGGGGGCTGGTTTGGATTTTCACCCTTTAATGGGCTATTTTCAGGTCTAAGTGTGATTTTTGCAAATTATTGTCATACTCTCGAACCGGGAGAACCGGGACTACCAGATCAGTCCTACAAGTTACATTGGTCCCGTGCGAGGTGTTCGTGCCTCCTACGGGGTCATTTGGGGGCTGATTTGGGTTTTCACCCTTTAACGGGCTGTTTTTAAGTCTAGGTGTGATTTTTGCAAATTATCGTCATACTCTCAAATCGGGAGACCCGAGGCTACGCGATCAGTTCCCAGAAGTTACACTGGTCCCGTGCAAGGTTTTTGTACCTCCTACGGGGTCGTTTGGGGGCTGGTTTGGGTTTTCACCCTTTAACGGGCAGTTTTCGAGTCTAAGTGTGATTTTTGCAAATTATCGTCATACTCTCGAACCAGGAGACCCGAGACTACACGGTAAGTTCCTACAAGTTACATTGGTCCCGTGCGAGGTCTTCGTGATTCCTACGGGGTCGTTTGGGGGCTGGTTTGGGTTTTCACCCTTTAACGGGTTATTTTCAAGTCTAAGTGTGATTTTTGCAAATTATCTTCATACTCTCGAACCGAGAGACCCGGGACTACGCGGTCAGTTCCTACAAGTTACATTGGTCCCGTGCGAGGTGTTCGTGCCTCCTATGGGGTCGTTTGGGGGCTGGTTTTGATTTTCACCCTTTAACGGGCTATTTTTAGGTCTAAGTGTGATTTTTGCAAATTATTGTCATACTCTAGAACCGGGAGACCCGGGACTACCAGATCAGTCCTACAAGTTACATTGGTCCCGTGCGAGGTGTTCGTGCCTCCTACGGGGTCATTTGGGGGCTGATTTGGGTTTTCACCCTTTAACGGGCTGTTTTTAAGTCTAAGTGTGATTTTTGCAAATTATCGTCATACTCTCAAACCGGGAGACCCGAGACTACGTGTTCAGTTCCCAGAAGTTACATTGGTCCCATGTGAGGTGTTCGTGCCTCCTACGGGGTCGTTTGGGGGTTGGTTTGGGTTTTCACCTTTTAACGGGTTCTTTTCAAGTCTAAGTGTGATTTTTGCAAATTATCGTCATTCTCTCAAACCGGGAGACCCGAGACTACGCGATCTGTTCCGACAAGTTACATTGGTCCCGTGCGAGGTGTTCGTGCCTCCAACGGGGTCGTTTGGAGGCTGGTTTGGGTTTTCACCCATTAACGGGCTGTTTTCAAGTCTAAGTGTGATTTTTGCAAATTATCATCATACTCTCGAACCGGGAGACCCGGGACTACGCGGTCAGTTCCTACTAGTTAAATTGGTCCCGTGCGAGGTGTCCGTGCCTCCTACGGGGTCGTTTGGGGGTTGGTTTGGATTTTCACCCTTTTATAAGTGTGATTTTTGCAAATTATCGTCATACTCTTAAACCGGGAGACCCGAGAATACGCGGTCAGTTCCTACAGTTACATTGGTCCCGTGCGAGGTGTTCGTGCCTCCTACGAGGTCGTTTGGGGGCTGGTTTAGGTTTTCACCGTTTAACGGGCTGTTTTTAAGTCTACAGTGTGAGTTTTGCTAATTATCATCATACTCTCTAACCGGGAGACCCGGGAATACGCGGTCACTTACTACAATTTACATTGGACCCGTGCGAGGTGTTCGTGCCTCCTACAGGGTCGTTTGGGAGCTGGTTTGGGTTTTCACCCTTTAACGGGCTGATTTCAAGTCTAAGTGTGATTTTTACAAAGTAATGTCATACTCTCAAACTGGGAGACCCGGGACTACGCAGTCAGTTCCTACAAGTTACATTGGTCCCGTGCGAGGTGTTCGTGCCTCCTATGGGGTCGTTTGGGGGCTGGTTTGGATTTTCACCCTTTAACGGGTTGTTTTCATGTCTAAGTGTGATTTTTGCAAATTATTGTCATACTCTAGAACCGGGAGACCCGGGACTACCAGATCAGTCCTAAAAGTTGCATTGGTCCCGTGCGAGGTGTTCGGGCATCCTACGGGGTCATTTAGGGGCTGATTTGGGTTTTCACCATTTAACGGGCTGTTTTTAAGTCTAAGTGTGATTTTTGCAAATTATCATCATACTCTCAAATTGGGAGACCCGCGACTACGCGTTCTGTTCCCAGAAGTTAAATTGGTCCCGTGCGAGGTGTTCGTACCTCCTACGGGGTCATTTGGGGGCTGGTTTGGGTTTTCACCCTTTAACGGGCAGTTTTCGAGTCTAAGTGTGATTTTTGCAAATTATCATCATACTCTCGAACCAGGAGACCCGAGACTACACGGTAAGTTCCTACAAGTTACATTGGTCCCGTGCGAGGTGTTCATGCCTCCTACGGGGTCGTTTGGGAGCTGGTTTGGGTTTTCACCCTTTAACGGGCTGTTTTCAAGTCTAAGTGTGATTTTTGCTAATTATCATCATACTCTCTAACCGGGAGACCTGGGACTACGCGGTCAGTTACTACAAGTTACATTGGACCCGTGCGAGGTGTTCGTGCCTCCTACGGGGTCATTTGGGGGCCGATTTGGGTTTTCACCCTTTAACGGCCTGCTGTCAAGTCTAAGTGTGATTTTTACAAATTATCATCATACTCTGGAACTGGGAGACCTGAGACGACGCGATCAGTTACTACAAGTTACATTGGTCCTGTGCGAGGTGTTCGTGCCTCCTACAGGGTCATTTGGGGTTGGTTTTTGTTTTCACCCTTTAACGGCCTGTTTTCAAGTCTAAGTGTGATTTGAGCAAATTATCATCATACTGTCGAACCGGGAGACCCGAGACTACGCGGTCAGTTCTTACTAGTTTCATTGGTCCCATGTGAGGTGTTCGTGCCTCCTACGGGGTCGTTTGGGGGCTGGTTTGGGTTTTCACCTTTTAACGGGTTCTTTTTAAGTCTAAGTTTGATTTTTGCAAAATATCATCATACTCTCAAACTGAGAAACCTGAGACTACGCGATCTGTTTGTACAGGTTACATTGGTCCTGTGTGAGATGTTCGTGCCCCTTACGGGGTCGTTTGGGGATGGTTTGGGTTTTCACCCTTTAACGGGTTGTTTTCAAGTCTTAGTGTGATTTTAGGAAATTATCGTCATACTCTCCAACCGAGAGAACCAAGACTACACGTTCAGTTCCTACAAGTTAAATTGGTCCCGTGCGAGGTGTTCGTGCCTCCTACGGGGTCGTTTGGGGGCTGGTTTGGGTTTTCACCCTTTAACGGGTTGTTTTCAAGTCTAAGTGTGATTTTTGCAAATTATCATCATACTCTCAAACCGGGAGACCCGAGACTACGCGATCACTTCCTACAAGTTACATTGGTCCCGTGCGAGGTGTTTGTGCCTCATACGGGGTCGTTTGAGGGCTGGTTTGGGTTTTCACCCTTTAACGGGTTATTTTCAAGTCTAAGTGTGATTTTTGCAAATTATCATCATACTCTCGAATCGGGAGACCCAAGACTACGCAATCAGTTCGTATAAGTTACATTGGTCCTGCGCGAGGTGTTCATGCCTCCTACGGGGTCATTTGGGGGATGGTTTTTGTTTTCACCCTTTAACGGCCTGTTTTCAAGTCTAAGTGTGATTTGAGCAAATTATCGTCATACTCTCGAACCGGGAGACCCGAGACTACGCGGTCAGTTCCTACTAGTTACATTGGTCCCATGTGAGGTGTTCGTGCCTCCTACGGGGTCGTTTGGGGGCTTGTTTGGGTTTTCACTTTTTAACGGGTTCTTTTCAAGTCTAAGTGTGATTTTTGAAAATTATCGTCATTCTCTCAAACCGGGAGACCCGAGACTACGCGATCAGTGCCTACAAGTTACATTGGTCCCGTGCGAGCTGTTTGTGCCTCCTATGGGATCGTTAGGGGGCTGGTTTGAGTTTTCCCCCTTAAGCGGCTTGTTTTCAAGTCGAAGTGTGATTTTTGCAAATTATCATCATACTCTCGAACCGGGAGACCCGGGACTACGGGGTCAGTTCCTACAAGTTACATTGGTCCCGTGTGAGGTGTCCGTGCCTCCTACGGGGTTTTTGGGTGCTTGTTTGGGTTTTCACCCTTAAACGGCCTGTTTTCAAGTCTAAGTGTGATTTTTGTTAATTATCATCATACTCTTAAACCGGGAGACCCGGGACTACGCTGTCAGTTCCTACAAGTTACATTTGTCCCGTGCGAGGTTTTCGTGCCTCCTACGGGGTCGTTTGGGAGTTGGTTCGAGTTTTCACCCTTTACCGACCTGTTTTCAAATCTAAGTGTGATTTTTGCAAATTGTCGTCATACTCTCGAACCGAGATACCCGAGACTACGAGATCAGTTCCTACAAGTTACATTGGTCCTGCGCGAGGTGTTCGTGCCTCCTACGGGGTCATTTGGGGGCTGGTTTTTGTTTTCACCCTTTAACGGCCTGTTTTCAACTCTAAGTGTGATTTGGGCAAATTATTGTCATACTCTCGATCCGAGAGACCCGAGACTATGCGGTCAGTTCCTACTACTTACATTGGTCCCATGTGAGGTGTTCGTGCCTCCTACGGGGTCATTTGGGGGCTAGTTTGGGTTTTCACCTTTTAACGGGCTATTTTCAAGTCTAAGTGTGATTTTTGAAAATTATCATCATACTCTCAAACCGAGAGACCCGAGACTACGCGGTCAGTTTGTACAAGTTACATTGGTCCCGTGCGAGGTGTTCGTGCCTCTTACGGGGTCGTTTGGGGGCAGGTTTGGGTTTTCACCCTTTAACGGGCTGTTTTCAAGTCTTAGTGTGATTTTAGCAAATTATCGTCTTACTCTCAAATCGGGAGACCCGAGACTACGTGATCTGTTCCGACAAGTTACATTGGTCCCGTGCAAGGTGTTCGTGCCTCCAGCGGGGTCGTTTGGAGGCTGGTTTGGGTTTTCACCCATTAACGGGCTGTTTTCAAGTCTAAGTGTGATTTTTGCAAATTATCGTCATACTCTCGAACCGGGAGACTCGGGACTACGCGGTCAATTCCTACTAGTTAAATTGGTTCCGTGCGAGGTGTTCGTGCCTCCTACGGGGTCGTTTGGGGGTTGGTTTGGATTTTCACCCTTTTCTAAGTGTGATTTTTGCAAATTATCGTCATACTCTCAAACCGGGAGACCCGAGACTACGCGGTCAGTTCTTACAGTTACATTGGTCCCGTGCGAGGTGTTCGTGCCTCCTACGAGGTCGTTTGGGGGCTGGTTTTGGTTTTCACCCTTTATCGGGCTGTTTTTAAGTCAACAGTGTGATTTTTGCTAATTATCATCATACTCTCAAATCGGGAGACTCGGGAATACGCGGTCAGTTACTACAAGTTACATTGGACCCGTGCGAGGTGCTCGTGCCACCTACGGGGTCGTTTGGGAGCTGGTTTGGGTTTTCACCCTTTAACGGGCTGATTTCAAGTCTAAGTGTGATTTTTGCAAATTATCATCATACTCTCAAACCGGCAGACCCGAGACTACGTGTTCAGTTCCCAAAAGTTACATTGGTCCCGTGCGAGGTGTTCGTACCTCCTACGGGGTCGTTTGGGGGCTGGTTTGGGTTTTCACCCTTTAACGGGCAGTTTTGGAGTCTAAGTGTGATTTTTGCAAATTATCGTCATACTCTTGAACCAGGAGAACCGAGACTACACGGTAAGTTTCTACAAGTTACATTAGTCCCGTGCGAGGTGTTCGTGCCTCCTACGGGGTCGTTTGAGGGCTGGTTTGGGTTTTCACCCTTTAACGGACTGTTTTTAAGTCTAAGTGTGATTTTTGCAAATTATTATCATACTCTCGAACCGAGAGACCCGGGACTATGCGGTCAGTTCCTACAAGTTACATTTGTCCCGTGCGAGGTGTTCATGCCTCCTACGGGGTCATTTGGGGGCCGATTTGGGTTTTCACCCTTTAACGGCCTGCTGTCAAGTCTAAGTGTGCTTTTTACAAATTATCGTCATACTCTCGAATCGGGAGACCTGAGACTACGTGATTAGTTCCTACAAGTTACATTGGTCCTGTGCGAGGTGTTCGTGCCTCCTACGGGGTCATTTGGGGGTTGGTTTTTGTTTTCACCCTTTAACGGCCTGTTTTCAAGTCTAAGTGTGATTTGAGCAAATTATCGTCATACTATCGAACCGGGAGACCCGAGACTACGCGGTCAGTTCTTACTAGTTACATTGGTCCCATGTGAGGTGTTCGTGCCTCCTACGGGGTCGTTTGGGGGCTAGTTTGGGTTTTCAACTTTTAACGGGTTCTTTTTAAATCTAAGTGTGATTTTTGCAAATTATCATCATACTCTCAAACCGAGAGACCCGAGACTACGCGATCTGCTTGTACAAGTTACATTGGTCCCGTGCGAGGTGTTCATGCCTCTTACGGGGTCGTCTGGGGGCTGGTTTGGGTTTTCACCCTTTAACGGGCTGTTTTCAAATCTTGGTGTGATTTTAGCAAATTATCGCCATACTCTCCAACCGAGAGAACCGAGACTACACGTTCAGTTCCTACAAGTTACATTGGTCCCGTGCGAGGTGTTCGTGCCTCCTACGGGGTCGTTTGGGGGTTGGTTTGGGTTTTCACCCTTTAACGGGCTGTTTTCAAGTCTAAGTGTGATTTTTGCAAATTATCGTCATACTCTCAAACCGGGAGACCCGAGACTACGCGATCAGTTCGTACAAGTTACATTGGTCCCGTGCGAGGTATTTGTGCCTCCTACGGGGTCGTTTGAGAGCTGGTTTGGGTTTTCACTCTTTAACGGGCTATTTTCAAGTCTAAGTGTGATTTTTGCCAATTATCATCATACTCTCGAATCGGGAGACCCGAGACTACGCGATCAGTTCCTACAAGTTACATTGGTCCTGTGCGAGGTGTTCGTGCCTCTTACGGGTCATTTGGGGGATGGTTTTTGTTTTCACCCTTTAACGGCCTGTTTTCAAGTATAAGTGTGATTTGAGCAAATTATCGTCATACTCTCGAACCGGGAGACCCGAGACTACGCGGTCAGTTCCTACTAGTTACATTGGTCCCATGTGAGGTGTTCGTGCCTCCTACGGGGTTGTTTGGAGGTTGGTTTGGGTTTTCACCTTTTAACGGGTTCTTTTCAAGTCTAAGTGTGATTTTTGCAAATTATCGTCATACTCTCAAATCGAGAGACCCGAGACTACGCGGTCAGTTTGTACAAGTTACATTGGTCCCGTGCGAGGTGTTTGTGCCTCTTACGGGGTCGTTTGGGGGTTGGTTTGGGTTTTCACCCTTTAACGGGCTATTTTCAAGTCTTAGTGTGATTTTAGCAAATTATCGTCATACTCTCCAACCGGGAGAACCGAGACTACACGATCAGTTCCTACAATTTACATTGGTGCCCTGCGAGGTGTTCGTGCCTCCTACGGGGTCGTTTGTGGGTTAGTTTGGGTTTTCACCCTTTGACGGGCTGTTTTCAAGTCTATGTGTGATTTTTGCAAATTATCGTCATACTCTCAAATCGGGAGACCCGAGACTACGAGATCAGTTCTTACAAGTTACATTGGTCCCGTGCGAGGTGTTTGTGCCTCCTACGGGATCGTTTGAGGGCTCGTTTGGGTTTTTACCCTTTAACGGGCTGTTTTCAAGTCTAAGTGTGATTTTTGCAAATTATCGTCATACTCTCAAATCGGGAGACCCGTGACTACGCGATCAGTTCCTACAAGTTACATTGGTCCCGTGCGAGGTGTTTGTGCCACCTATGGGATCGTTAGGGGGCTGGTTTGGGTTATCCCCCTTAAACGACCTGTTTTCAAGTCTAAGTGTGATTTTTGCAAATTATCATCATACTCTTGAACCGGGAGACCCGGGACTACGGGTTCAGTTACTACAAGTTACATTGGTCCCGTGTGAGGTGTTCGTGCCTCCTACGGGGTTTTGGGGGGCTTGTTTGGGTTTTCACCCTTAAACGGCCTGTTTTTAAGTCTAAGTGTGATTTTTGCAAATTATCATCATACTCTTGAACCGGGAGACCCGGGACTAAGCGGTCAACTCCTACATGTTACATTCGTCCCGTGCGAGGTATTCGTGCCTCCTACGGGGTCGTTTGGGAGCTGGTTTGGGTTTTCACCCTTTAAAGACCTGTTTTCAAGTCTAAGTGCGATTTTTGCAAATTATCATCATACTCTCAAACCGAGATACCCGAGACTATTCGATCAGTTCCTACAAGTTACATTGATCTTGTGCGAGGTGTTCGTGCCTCCAACGGGGTCATTTGGGGGCTGGCTTTTGTTTTCAACCTTTAACGGCTTGTTTTCAAGTCTAAGTGTGATTTTAGAAAATTATCATCATACTCTTGATCCGGGAGACCCGAGACTACGCGGTCAGTTCCTACTAGTTACGTTGGTCCCATGTGAGGTGTACGTACCTCCTACGGGGTCGTTTGGGGGCTGGTTTGGGTTTTCACCTTTTAACGGGCTATTTTCAAGTTTATGTGTGATTTTTGCAAATTATCGTCATACTCTAAAACCGAGAGACCCGAGACTACGCGATCAGTTTGTACAAGTTACATTGGTCCCGTGCGAGGTGTTCGTACCTCTTACGGGGTCGTTTGGGGGCAGGTTTGGGTTTTCACCCTTTGACGGGATGTTTTCAAGTCTTAGTGTGATTTTAGCAAATTATCGTCGTACTCTCAAACCGGGAGACCCGAGACTACGCGGTCAGTTCCTACTAGTTACATTGGTCCCATGTGAGGTGTTCGTACCTCTTACGGGGTAGTTTGGGGGCTGGTTTGGGTTTTCACCCATTAACGGGCTGTTTTCAAGTCTAAGTACGATTTTTGCAAACTATGGTCATACTCTCGAATTGGGTGACCCAGGACTACGCGGTCAGTTCCTACTACTTAAATTGGTCCCGTGCGAGGTGTTCGTGCCTCCTACGGGGTCGTTTGGGGGTTGGTTTGGATTTTCACCCTTTTTTAAGTGTGATTTTTGCAAATTATCGTCATACTCTCAAACCGGGAGACCCGAGACTATGCAGTCAGTTCCTATGGTTACATTGGTCCCGTGCGAGGTGTTTGTGCCTCCTACGAGGTCGTTTGGAGGCTGGTTTGGGTTTTCACCCTTTAACGGGCTGTTTTCAAGTCTACAGTGTGATTTTTGCTAATTATCATCATACTCTCTAACCGATAGACCCGGGACTACGCGGTCAGTTGCTACAAGTTACATTGGACCCGTGCGAGGTGTTCGTGCCTCCTACGGGGTCGTTTGGGAGCTGGTTTGGGTTTTCACCCTTTAACGGGCTGATTTCAAGTCTAAGTGTGATTTTTGCAAATTAACGTCATACTCTCAAACTGGGAGACCCGGGACTAGGCAGTCAGTTCCAACAAGTTACATTGGTCCCGTATGAGGTGATCGTGCCACCTATGGGGTCGTTTGGGGGCTGGTTTGGATTTTCACCCTTTAATGGGCTATTTTCAGGTCTAAGTGTGATTTTTGCAAATTATTGTCATACTCTCGAACCGGGAGAACCGGGACTACCAGATCAGTCCTACAAGTTACATTGGTCCCGTGCGAGGTGTCCGTGCCTCCTACGGGGTCATTTGGGGGCTGATTTGGGTTTTCACCCTTTAACGGGCTGTTTTTAAGTCTAGGTGTGATTTTTGCAAATTATCGTCATACTCTCAAATCGGGAGACCCGAGGCTACGCGATCAGTTCCCAGAAGTTACATTGGTCCCGTGCAAGGTTTTTGTACCTCCTACGGGGTCGTTTGGGGGCTGGTTTGGGTTTTCACCCTTTAACGGGCAGTTTTCGAGTCTAAGTGTGATTTTTGCAAATTATCATCATACTCTCGAACCAGGAGACCCGAGACTACACGGTAAGTTCCTACAAGTTACATTGGTCCCGTGCGAGGTCTTCGTGATTCCTACGGGGTCGTTTGGGGGCTGGTTTGGGTTTTCACCCTTTAACGGGTTATTTTCAAGTCTAAGTGTGATTTTTGCAAATTATCTTCATACTCTCGAACCGAGAGACCCGGGACTACGCGGTCAGTTCCTACAAGTTACATTTGTCCCGTGCGAGGTGTTCATGCCTCCTACGGGGTCGTTTGGGGGCCGATTTGGGTTTTCACCCTTTAATGGCCTGACGTCAAGTCTAAGTGTGATTTTTGCAAATTATCGTCATACTCTCAAACCGGGAGACCCAGGACTACGCGGTCAGTTCCTAAAAGTTACATTGGTTCCGTGCGTGGTGAGCGTCCCTCCTATGGGGTCGTTTGAGGGATGGTTTGGGTTTTCATCCTTAAACGGCCTATTTTCAAGTCTAAGTTTGATTTTTGCAAAATATCATCATACTCTCAAACCAGGAGACCCGGGACTATGCGGTCAGTTCCTACAAGTTACACTGGTCCCATGCGAGGTGTTCGTGCCTCCTACGGGGTTGTTTGGGGGCTTGTTTGGGTTTTCACCCTTAAACGGCCTGTTTTTAAGTCTAAGTGTGATTTTTCAAATTATCATCATACTCTCGAACCGGGAGACCCGAGACTACGCAGTCAGTTCCTATGGTTACATTGGTCCTGTGCGAGGTGTTCGTGCCTCCTACGAGGTCATTTGGGGGCTGGATTGGATTTTCACCCTTTAACGGGCCGTTTTCAAGTCTAATGTGTGATTTTTGCTAATTATCACCATACTCTCTAACCGGGAGACCTGGGACTACGCGGTCAATTACTACAAGTTACATTGGACCCGTGCGAGGTGTTCGTGCCTCCTACGGGGTCATTTGGGAGCTGGTTTGGGTTTTCACCCTTTAACGGGCTGATTTCAAGTCTAAGTGTGATTTTTGCAAATTAACGTCATACTCTCAAACTGGGAGACCCGGGACTACGCAGTCAGTTCCTACAAGTTACATTGGTCTCGTACGAGGTGTTCGTACCACCTATGGGGTCGTTTGGTGGGTGGTTTGGATTTTCACCCTTTTAATGGGCCATTTTCAGGTCTAAGTGTGATTTTTGCAAATTATTGTCATACTCTCGAGCCGAGAGACCCGGGACTACCAGATCAGTCCTACAAGTTACATTGGTCCCGTGCGAGGTGTTCGTGCCTCCTACGGGATCATTTGGGGGCTGATTTGGGTTTTCACCGTTTAACGGGCTATTTTTAAGTCTAAGTGTGATTTTTGCAAATTATCGTCATACTCTCAAACCGGGAGAACCGAGGCTACGCGGTCAGTTCCCAGAAGTTACATTGGTCCCGTGCGAGGTTTTTGTACCTCCTACGGGGTCGTTTGGGGGCTGGTTTGGGTTTTCACCCTTTAACGGGCAGTTTTCGAGTCTAAGTGTGATTTTTGCTAATTATCGTCATACTCTCGAACCAGGAGACCCGAGACCACACGGTAAGTTCCTACAAGTTATAATGGTCCCGTGCGAGGTCTTCGTGCCTCCTACGGGGTCGTTTGGGGGCTGGTTTGGGTTTTCACCCCTTAACGGGTTGTTTTCAAGTCTAAAAGTGATTTTTGCAAATTATCTTCACACTCTCGAACCGAGAGACCCGGGACTACGCAGTTAGTTCCTACAAGTTACATTTGTCCCGTGCGAGGTGTTCATGCCTCCTACGGTGTCGTTTGGGGGCCGATTTGGGTTTTCACCCTTTAACGGCCTGATGTCAAGTCTAAGTGTGATTTTTGCAAATTATCGGCATACTCTCGAACCGGGAGACCCAGGACTACGCGGTCAGTTCCTACAAGTTACATTGGTTCCGGGCATGGTGAGCGTCCCTCCTATGGGGTCGTTTGAGGCCTGGTTCGGGTTTTCAGCCTTAAACGGCCTATTTTCAAGTCTAAGTTTGATTTTTGCAAATTATCATCATACTCTCGAACCGGGAGACCCGGGTCTACGCGGTCAGTTCCTACAAGATACACTGGTCCCATGCGAGGTGTTCGTGCCTCCTACGGGGTTGTTTGGGGGCTGGTTTGGGTTTTCACCCTTAAACGACCTGTTTTTAAGTCTAAGTGTGATTTTTCAAATTATCATCATACTCTCGAACCGGGAGACTCGGGACTACGCGGTCAGTTCCTACAAGTTACATTGGTCCCGTGCGAGGTGTCCGTGCCTCCTACGGGGTCTTTTGGGAGCTGGTTTGGGTTTTCACCCTTTAACGGCCTGTTTTCAAATCTAAGTGTGAATTTTGCAAATTATCATCATACTCTCGAACCGAGAGACCCGAGACTACGCGATCAGTTCCTAAAAGTTACATTGGTCCTGTGCGAGGTGTTCGTGCCTCCTACGGGGTCATTTGGGGGCTGGTTTTTGTTTTCACACTTTAACGGCCTGTTTTCAAGTCTAAGTATTATTTGAGCAAATTATCGTCATACTCTCGAACCGGGAGACCCGAGACAACGCGGTCAGTTCCTACTAGTTACATTGGTCCCGTGTGAGGTGTTCGTGCCTCCTACGGGGTTGTTTGGGGGTTGGTTTGGGTTTTCTCCTTTTAATGGGTTGCTTTTAAGTCTAAGTGTGATTTTTGCAAATTAGCATCATACTCTCAAACCGATAGACCCGAGATTACGCGGTCAGTTTGTACAAGTTACATTGGTCCCGTGCGAGGTGTTCGTGTCTATTACGGGGTCGTTTGGTGGCTAGTTTGGGTTTTCAACCTTTAACGGGTTATTTTTAAGTCTTAGTGTGATTTTATCAGATTATTGTCGTACTCTCAAAGCGAGATACCTGAGACTACGCGATTAGCTCCAACAAGTCACATTGGTCCCGTGCGAGGTGTTCGTGCCTCCTACGGGGTCGTTTGGAGGCTGGTTTGGGTTTTCACCCTCTAACGGGTTGTTTTCAAGTCTAAATGTGATTTGAGAAAATTATCGTCATACTCTCGAACCGGGAGACCCGAGACTACCTGGTCAGTTCCTACCAGTTACATTGGTCCCGTGTGAGGTGTTCGTGCCTCCTACGGGGTCATTTGGGGGCTGGTTTGGGTTTTCAACTTTTAACGGGCTGTTTTCAAGTCTAAGTGTTATTTTTGCAAATTATCGTGATACTCTCAAACCGAGAGACCCGAGACTACGCGGTCAGTTTGTACAAGTTACATTGGTCCCGTGCGAGGTGTTCTTGCCACTTACGGGGTCGTTTGGGGGCTGGTTTGGGTTTTCACCCTTTAACGGGCTATTTTCAAGTCTTAGTGTGATTTTAGCAAATTATCATCATACTCTCCAACCGGGTGAACCGAGACTACGCGATCAGTTCCTATAAGTTACATTTGTCCCGTGCTAGGTGTTTGTGCCTCCTACGGGGTCGTTTGGGTGCTGGTTTGGGTTTTCACCCTTTAACGGGTTGTTTTCAAGTCTATTTGTGATTTTTACAAATTATCATCATACTCTCGAACCAGGAGACCCGGGACTACGCGAACAGTTCCTACAAGTTACATTGCTCATGTGCGAGGTGTTTGTGCCTCATACGGGGTCGTTTGGGGGCTGGTTTGGGTTTTCACCCTTTAACGGGATGTTTCAAGTCTAAGTGTGATTTTTGAAAATTATCATCATACTTTCCAACCAGGAGACCCGGGACTACGCGGTCAGTTCCTATAGGTTACATTGGTCCCGTGCGAGGTGTTCGTGCCTCCTACGGGGTCGTTTGGGGGTTGGTTTGGGTTTTCACCCTTTAACGGGCTGTTTTCAAGTCTAAGTGTGATTTTTGCAAATTGTTGTCATTCTCTCAAATCGGGAGACCCGGTACTACGCGATCAGTTCCTACAAGTTGCATAGGTCCCGTGCGAGGTGTTCGTGCCTCCTACGGGGTCGTTCGGGGGCTGGTTTGGGTTTTCACCCTTAAACGAGCTGTTTTCAAGTCAAAGTGTGATTTTTGCAAATTAACGTCATACTCTCGAATCGGGAGATCGGGGACTACGCGGTCAGTTCCTACAAGTTACATTCATCCCGTATGAGGTGTTAGTGCCTCCTACGGGGTCGTTTGGGTGTTGATTTGGATTTTCACCCTTTAACGGTCTGCTTTAAAGTCAAAGTGTTATTTTTGCAAATTATCATCATACACTCGAACCGGGAGACACGGGACTACACGGTCAGTTCCTACAAGTTACATTGGTCCCGTGCGAGGTGTTCGTGCCTCCTACGGGGTCGTTTGGGGGCTGGTTTGGGTTTTCACCCTTTAACGGCCAGTTTTAAAGTCTAAGTGTGATTTTTGCAAATTATCATCATACTCTCAAACCGGGAGACCCAAGACTACGCGGTCAGTTCCTACAAGTTACATTGGTCTCGTGCGAGGTGTTCGTGCCTCCTACGGAGTCATTTGGGAGCTGGTTTGGGTTTTCACCCTTTAACGGGTTGTTTTCAAGTCTAAGTGTGATTTTTTCTAATTATCATCATACTCTCTAACCGGGAGACCTGGGACTACGCGGTCAGTTACTACAAGTTACATTGGACCCGTGCGAGGTGTTCATGCCTCCTACGGTGTCGTTTGGGGGCCGATTTGGGTTTTCACCCTTTAACGGCCTGATGTCAAGTCTAAGTGTGATTTTTGCAAATTATCGGCATACTCTCGAACCGGGAGACCCAGGACTACGCGGTCAGTTCCTACAAGTTACATTGGTTCCGGGCATGGTGAGCGTCCCTCCTATGGGGTCGTTTGAGGCCTGGTTCGGGTTTTCAGCCTTAAACGGCCTATTTTCAAGTCTAAGTTTGATTTTTGCAAATTATCATCATACTCTCGAACCGGGAGACCCGGGTCTACGCGGTCAGTTCCTACAAGATACACTGGTCCCATGCGAGGTGTTCGTGCCTCCTACGGGGTTGTTTGGGGGCTGGTTTGGGTTTTCACCCTTAAACGACCTGTTTTTAAGTCTAAGTGTGATTTTTCAAATTATCATCATACTCTCGAACCGGGAGACTCGGGACTACGCGGTCAGTTCCTACAAGTTACATTGGTCCCGTGCGAGGTGTCCGTGCCTCCTACGGGGTCTTTTGGGAGCTGGTTTGGGTTTTCACCCTTTAACGGCCTGTTTTCAAATCTAAGTGTGAATTTTGCAAATTATCATCATACTCTCGAACCGAGAGACCCGAGACTACGCGATCAGTTCCTAAAAGTTACATTGGTCCTGTGCGAGGTGTTCGTGCCTCCTACGGGGTCATTTGGGGGCTGGTTTTTGTTTTCACACTTTAACGGCCTGTTTTCAAGTCTAAGTATTATTTGAGCAAATTATCGTCATACTCTCGAACCGGGAGACCCGAGACAACGCGGTCAGTTCCTACTAGTTACATTGGTCCCGTGTGAGGTGTTCGTGCCTCCTACGGGGTTGTTTGGGGGCTGGTTTGGGTTTTCTCCTTTTAATGGGTTGCTTTTAAGTCTAAGTGTGATTTTTGCAAATTAGCATCATACTCTCAAACCGATAGACCCGAGATTACGCGGTCAGTTTGTACAAGTTACATTGGTCCCGTGCGAGGTGTTCGTGCCTATTACGGGGTCGTTTGGTGGCTAGTTTGGGTTTTCAACCTTTAACGGGTTATTTTTAAGTCTTAGTGTGATTTTATCAGATTATTGTCGTACTCTCAAAGCGAGATACCTGAGACTACGCGATTAGCTCCAACAAGTCACATTGGTCCCGTGCGAGGTGTTCGTGCCTCCTACGGGGTCGTTTGGAGGCTGGTTTGGGTTTTCACCCTCTAACGGGTTGTTTTCAAGTCTAAATGTGATTTGAGAAAATTATCGTCATACTCTCGAACCGGGAGACCCGAGACTACCTGGTCAGTTCCTACCAGTTACATTGGTCCCGTGTGAGGTGTTCGTGCCTCCTACGGGGTCATTTGGGGGCTGGTTTGGGTTTTTAACTTTTAACGGGCTGTTTTCAAGTCTAAGTGTTATTTTTGCAAATTATCGTGATACTCTCAAACCGAGAGACCCGAGACTACGCGGTCAGTTTGTACAAGTTACATTGGTCCCGTGCGAGGTGTTCTTGCCACTTACGGGGTCGTTTGGGGGCTGGTTTGGGTTTTCACCCTTTAACGGGCTATTTTCAAGTCTTAGTGTGATTTTAGCAAATTATCATCATACTCTCCAACCGGGTGAACCGAGACTACGCGATCAGTTCCTATAAGTTACATTTGTCCCGTGCTAGGTGTTTGTGCCTCCTACGGGGTCGTTTGGGTGCTGGTTTGGGTTTTCACCCTTTAACGGGTTGTTTTCAAGTCTATTTGTGATTTTTACAAATTATCATCATACTCTCGAACCAGGAGACCCGGGACTACGCGAACAGTTCCTACAAGTTACATTGCTCATGTGCGAGGTGTTTGTGCCTCATACGGGGTCGTTTGGGGGCTGGTTTGGGTTTTCACCCTTTAACGGGATGTTTCAAGTCTAAGTGTGATTTTTGAAAATTATCATCATACTTTCCAACCAGGAGACCCGGGACTACGCGGTCAGTTCCTATAGGTTACATTGGTCCCGTGCGAGGTGTTCGTGCCTCCTACGGGGTCGTTTGGGGGTTGGTTTGGGTTTTCACCCTTTAACGGGCTGTTTTCAAGTCTAAGTGTGATTTTTGCAAATTGTTGTCATTCTCTCAAATCGGGAGACCCGGTACTACGCGATCAGTTCCTACAAGTTGCATAGGTCCCGTGCGAGGTGTTCGTGCCTCCTACGGGGTCGTTCGGGGGCTGGTTTGGGTTTTCACCCTTAAACGAGCTGTTTTCAAGTCAAAGTGTGATTTTTGCAAATTAACGTCATACTCTCGAATCGGGAGATCGGGGACTACGCGGTCAGTTCCTACAAGTTACATTCATCCCGTATGAGGTGTTAGTGCCTCCTACGGGGTCGTTTGGGTGTTGATTTGGATTTTCACCCTTTAACGGTCTGCTTTAAAGTCAAAGTGTTATTTTTGCAAATTATCATCATACACTCGAACCGGGAGACACGGGACTACACGGTCAGTTCCTACAAGTTACATTGGTCCCGTGCGAGGTGTTCGTGCCTCCTACGGGGTCGTTTGGGGGCTGGTTTGGGTTTTCACCCTTTAACGGCCAGTTTTAAAGTCTAAGTGTGATTTTTGCAAATTATCATCATACTCTGAAACCGGGAGACCCAAGACTACGCGGTCAGTTCCTACAAGTTACATTGGTCTCGTGCGAGGTGTTCGTGCCTCCTACGGGGTCGTTTAGGGGTTGGTTTGGGTTTTAACCCTTTAACGGCCTGTTTTCAAGTCTAAGTGTGATTTTTGCAAATTATCGTCATACTCTTAAACCTGGAGAGCTGAGACTACGCAGTCGGCTCCTACAAGTTCCAATGGTCCTGTGCGAGGTGTTCGTGCCTCCTACAGGGTCGTTTGGAGGCTAGTTTGAGTTCTCACCCTTTAACGGCCACTTTTCAAGTCTAAGTGTGATTTTGCAAATTATCGTCATACTCTCAAACCGGGAGACTCGGGACTACGCGGCTAGTTCCTATAAGTTACATTGGTCCCGTGCGAGGTGGCCATGCCTCCTACGGGGTCGTTTGGGGGTTGGTTTGGGTTTTCACCCTTTAACAGCCTGTTTTCAAGTCTAAGTGTGATTTTTGCAAATTATCGGCATACTCTCAAACCGGGAGACCCGAGACTATACGGTCAGTTCCTACAAGTTACATTGGTACCGTGCGAGGTGTTTGTGCCTCCTACGGGGTCGTTTGGGGGCTTGTTTGGGTTTTAACCCTTTAACGGCCTGTTTTCAAGTCTAAGTGTGATTTTTGCAAATTATCATCATACTCTCAAACCGGGAGACCCGAGACTACGCGGTCAGTTCCTACAAGTTACATTGGTCTCGTGCGAGGTGTACGTGCCTCCTACGGGGTCGGTTGGGGGCTGGTTTGGGTTTTCACCCTTTAACGTCCTGCTTTAAAGTCTAAGTGTGATTTTTGCAAATTATAATCATACTCTCGAACCGAGAGACCCGGGACTATGCGGTCAGTTCCAACAAGTTACATTGGTCCCGTGCGAGGTGTTCGTGCCTACTACGGGGTCGTTTGGGGGGTGGTTGGAGTTTTCACCCTTTAACGGGATGTTTTCAAGTCTAAGTCTAATTTTTTGAAATTATCATCATACTCTCGAACCGGGAGACCCGAGACTACGCGATCAGTTTCTACAAGTTACATTGGTCTCGTGCGAGGTGTTCGTGCCTCCTACGGGGCCGTTTGATAGCTGGTTTGAGTTTTCACCCTTTAACCACCTGTATTCAAATCTAAGTCTGATTTTTACAAATTATCGTCATACTCTCGAACCGGGAGACCCCGGACTATGCGGTCCGTTCCTACAAGTTACATTGGTCCCGTGCGAGGTGTTCGTGCCTCCTACGGGGTCGTTTGGCTGCTGCTTTGGGTTTTCACCCATTAACGGGTTGTTTTCATGTCTGGAGTGTGATTTTTACAAATTATCATCATAATCTCGAACCAGGCGACCCGGGAATACGTGAACAGTTCCTACAAGTTACATTGCTCATGTGCGAGGTGTTTGTGCCTCCTACGGGGTCGTTTGGGGGCTGGTTTGGGTTTTCACCCTTTAAGGGTATGTTTCGAGTCTAAGTCTGATTTTTTGAAATTATCATCATACTCTCAAACCGAGAGACCCGAGACTACGCGGTCAATTCCTACAAGTTCCATTGGTCCCGTGCGAGGTGTTCGTGCCTCCTACGGGGTCGTTTGGGGGCTGATCTGGGATTTCACCCTTTAACGGCCTGCTTTCAAGTATAACTGTATTTTGGCAAATTATCATCATACTCTCCAATCGGGAGACCTGGCACTACGCCGTCAATTCCGACTAGTTAAATTGGTCCCGTGCAAGGTGTTCGCGCCTCCTACGGGGTCGTTTGGGGACTGGCTTGGATTTTCACCCTTTAACGGGCTGTTTTCAAGTCTAAGTGTGATTTTTGAAAACTATTGTCATACTCTCAAACCGGGAGTCCCGAGACTACGTGGTCAGTTCATACAAGTTACACTGGTCCCGTGCGAGGTGTTCGTGCCTCCTACGGGGTCGTTTGGGGGATGGTTTGAGTTTTCACCCTTTAACGGGATGTTTTCAAGTCTAAGTGTAATTTTTTTAAATTATCATTATACTCTCGAACCGGGAGACCCGAGACTATGCGATCAGTTCCAACAAGTTACATTGGTCCCGTGCGAGGTGTTCGTGCCTCCTACGGGTCCGTTTGGGAGCTGGTTTGAGTTTTCACCCTTTAACGGCTTGTTTTCAAGTCTAAGTGTGATCTTTGCAAATTATCGTCATACCCTCGAACCAGGAGACCCGGGACTACGCGGTCAGTTCCTACAAGTTACATTGGCCCGTGCGAGGTGTTCGTGCCTCCTACGGGGTCGTTTGGGGGCTGGTTTGGGTTTTTACCCTTTAACGGGTTGTTTCGAGTCGAAGTGTGATTTTTGAAATTATCGTCATACTCTCCAACCGAGAGACCCAGGACTACGCGATGAGTTCCTACAAGTTACATTGGTCCTGTGTGAAGTGTTCGTGCCTCCTATGGGGTCGTTTGATGGTTGGTTTGGGCTTTCACCCATTAACGTGATGTTTTCAAGTCTAAGTGTGATTTTTGCAAATTATCGTCATACTCTCAAACCGGGACACGCGGGACTACGCCATCAGTTCCTAGAAGTTACCTCGGTCCCGTGCGAGGTGTTCGTGCCTCCTACGGGATCGTTTGGGGGCCGATTTGGATTTTCACCCTTTAACGGCCTGCTTGCAAGTCTAAGTGTGATTTTTGCAAATTATCGTCATACTCTCGAACCGAGAGACCCGGGACTACGCGATCAGTTCCTACAACTTACATTTGTCCCGTACGAGGTGTTCGTGCCTCCTACGAGGTCGTTTCAGGACTGGTTTGGGTTTTTCCCCTTCAACGGCCTGTTTTCAAGTCTAAGTGTGATTTTTGCAAATTATCATCATACTCTCGAACCGGGAGACCCAGGACTATGCGGTTAGTTCCTACAAGTTACATTGGTCCCATGCGAGGTGTTCGTGCCTCGTACGGGGTTGTTTGGGGGCTGGTTTGGGTTTTCACCCTTTAACGGCCTGTTTTCAAGTCTAATGTGATTTTTACAAATTATCATCATACTCTCGAACCGGGAGACCCGAGACTACGCAATCAGTTCCTACAAGTTACATTGGTCTTGTGCGAGGTGTTCGTGCCTCCTACGGGGTAATTTGGGGGTTGGTTTTAGTTTTAACCCTTTAACGGCCTTTTTTCAAGTCTAAGTGTGATTTGAGCAAATTATCATCATACTCTCGAACCGGGAGACCCGAGACTACGCGGTCAGTTCTTACTACTTACATTGGTCCCACGTGAGGTGTTCGTGACTCCTACGGGGTCGTTTGGGGGATGGTTTGGGTTTTCACCTTTTAACGGGTTCTTTTCAAGTCTAAGTGTGATTTTTGCAAATTATTGTCATACTCTCAAACCGAGAGACCCGAGACTACGCGGTCTGTTTGTACAAGTTACATTGGTCCCGTGCGAGGTGTTCGTGCCTCTTACGGGGTCGTTTGGGGATGGTTTGGGTTTTCACCCTTTAACGGGCTATTTTCAAGTCTTAGTGTGATTTTAGAAAATTATCGTCATACTCTCCAACCGGGAGAACTGAGACTACACGTTCAGTTCCTACAAGTTACATTGGTCCCGTGCGAGGTGTTCGTGCCTCCTACGGGGTCATTTGGGGGCGGGTTTGGGTTTTCACCCTTTAAGTGGTTGATTCTAAGTGTGATTTTTGCAAATTATCGTCATACTCTCAAACCGGGAGACCCGAGACTACGCGATCAGTTCCTACAAGTTACATTGGTCCCGTGCGAGGTGTTTGTGCCTCTTACGGGGTCGTTTGAGGGCTGGTTTGGGTTTTCACCCTTTAACGTGTTGTTTTCAAGTCTAAGTGTGATTTTTTCAAATTGTCATCATACTCTCGAGCCGAGAGACCCGAGACTACGCGATCAGTTCGTATAAGATACATTGGTCCTGCGTGAGGTGTTCGTGCCTCCTACGGGGTCATTTGGGGGCTGGTTTTTATTTTCACCCTTTAACGGCCTGTTTTCAAGTCTAAGTGTGATTCGAGCAAATTATCATCATACTCTCGAACCGGAGACCCGAGACTACGCGGTCAGTTCCTACTAGTTACATGGGTCCCATGTGAGGTGTTCGTGCCTCCTACGGGGTCGTTTGGGGGCTGGTTTGGGTTTTCACCTTTTAACGGGTTCTTTTCAAGTCTAAGTGTGATTTTTGCAAATTATCGTCATTCTCTCAAACCGGGAGACCCGAGACTACGCGATCAGTGCCTACATGTTACATTGGTCCCGTGCGAGGTGTTTGTGCCTCCTATGGGATCGTTAGGGGGCTGGTTTGGGTTTTCCCCCTTAAGCGGCCTGTTTTCAAGTCGAAGTGTGATTTTTGCAAATTATCATCATACTCTCGAACCGGGAGACCCGGGACTACGGGGTGAGTTCCTACAAGTTACATTGGTCCCGTGTGAGGTGTCCATGCCTCCTACGGGGTTTTTGGGTGTTTGTTTGGGTTTTCACCCTTAAACGGCCTGTTTTCAAGTCTAAGTGTGATTTTTGCAAATTATCATCATACTCTTAAACCGAGAGACCCGGTACTACGCGGTCAGTTCCTACAAGTTACATTGGTCCCGTGCGAGGTGTTCGTGCCTCCTACGGGTTCGTTTGGGAGCTGGTTCGGGTTTTCACCCTTTAGCGACCTGTTTTCAAGTCTAAGTGTGATTTTTGCAAATTGTCGTCATATTCTCGAACTGAGATACCCGAGACTACGCGATCAGTTCCTACAAGTTACATTGGTCCTGTGCGAGATGTTCGTGCCTCCTATGGTCTCATTTGGGGGCTGGTTTTTGTTTTCAACCTTAAACGGCTATTTTTCAAGTCTAAGTGTGATTTGAGCAAATTATCATCATACTCTCGATCCGAGAGACCCAAGACTACGTGGTCAGTTCCTACTAATTACATTGGTCCAGTGCGAGGTGTTCGTGCCTCCTACGGGGTCATTTGGGGGCTGATTTGGGTTTTCACCCTTTAACGGGCTGTTTTTAAGTCTAAGTGTGATTTTTGCAAATTATCGACATACTCTCAAATCGGGAGACCCGAGACTACGCGTTCAGTTCCCAAAAGTTACATTGGTCCCGTGCGAGGTGTTCGTACCTCCTACGGGGTCGTTTGGGGGCTGGTTTGGGTTTTCACCCTTTAACGGGCAGTTTTCGAGTCTAAGTGTGATTTTTGCAAATTATCGTCATACTCTAGAACCAGGAGACCCAACACTACATGGTAAGTTCCTACAAGTTACATTGGTCTCGTGCGAGGTGTTCGTGCCTCCTACAGGGTCATTTGGGGGCTGGTTTGGGTTTTAACCCTTTAACGGCCTGTTTTCAAGTCTAAGTGTGATTTTTGCAAATTATTATCATACTCTCGAACCGATAGACCCGGGACTATGCGGTCAGTTCCTACAAGTTACATTTGTCCCGTACGAGGTGTTCATTCCTCCTACGGGGTCATTTGGGGGCCGATTTGGGTTTTCACCCTTTAACGGCCTGCTGTCAAGTCTAAGTGTGATTTTTGCAAATTGTCGTCATACCCTCGAACCGAGATACCCGAGACTACGCGATTAGTTCCTACAAGTTACATTGGTCATGTGCGAGGTGTTCGTGCCACCTATGGGGTCATTTGGGGGCTGGTTTTTGTTTACAACCTTTAACGGCTTATTTTCAAGTCCAAGTGTGATTTGAGCAAATTATCGTCATACTCTCGATCCGAGAGACCCGAGACTACGCGGTCAGTTCCTACTAGTTACATTGGTCCCATGTGAGGTGTTCGTGCCTCCTACGGGTCGTTTGGGGGCTGGTTTGGGTTTTCACCTTTTAACGGGCTATTTTCAAGTCTAAGTGTGATTTTTAAAAATTATCATCATACTCTCAAACCGAGAGACCCGAGACTACACGGTCAGTTTGTACAAGTTACATTGGTCCCGTGCGAGGTGTTCGTGCCTCTTACGGGGTCGTTTGGGGGCAGGTTTGGGTTTTCACCCTTTAACGGGTTGTTTTCAAGTCATAGTGTGATTTTAGCAAATTATCATCTTACTCTCAAACCGGGAGCCCCAAGACTACGCGATCTGTTCCGACAAGTTGCATTGGTCCCGTGCGAGGTGTTCGTGCCTCCAACGGGGTCGTTTGGAGGCTGGTTTGGGTTTTCACCCATTAACGGGCTGTTTTCAAGTCTAAGTGTGATTTTTGCAAATTATTGTCATACTCTCGAACCGGGAGACTCGGGACTACGCGGTCAGTTCCTACTAGTTAAATTGGTCCCGTGCGAGGTGTTCGTGCCTCCTACGGGGTCGTTTGGGGGTTGGTTTGGATTTTCACCCTTTTCTAAGTGTGATTTTTGCAAATTATCGTCATACTCTCAAACCGGGAGACCCGAGAATACGCGGTCAGTTCCTACAGATACATTGGTCCCGTGCGAGGTGTTCGTGCCTCCTACGAGGTCGTTTGGGGGCTGGTTTAGGTTTTCACCGTTTAACGGGCTGTTTTTAAGTCTACAGTGTGATTTTTGCTAATTATCATCATACTCTCTAACCGGGAGACTCGGGAATACACGGTCAGTTACTACAAGTTACATTGGACCCGTGCGAGGTGTTCGTGCCTCCTACGGGGTCGTTTGGGAGCTGGTTTGGGTTTTCACCCTTTAACGGGCTGATTTCAAGTCTAAGTTTGATTTTTACAAATTAATGTCATACTCTCAAACTGGGAGACCCGGGACTACGCAGTCAGTTCCTACAAGTTACATTGGTCCCGTGCGAGGTGTTCGTGCCTCCTACGGGGTCGTTTGGGGGCTGGTTTGGATTTTCACCCTTTAAGGGGTTGTTTTCATGTCTAAGTGTGATTTTTGCAAATTATTGTCATACTCTAGAACCGGGAGACCCGGGACTACCAGATCAGTCCTACAAGTTACATTGGTCCCGTGCGAGGTGTTCGGGCGTCCTACGGGGTCATTTAGTGGCTGATTTGGGTTTTCACCCTTTAACAGGCTGTTTTTAAGTCTAAGTCTGATTTTTGCAAATTATCGTCATACTCTCAAATCGGGAGACCCGAGACTAGGCGTTCAGTTCCCAGAAGTTAAATTGGTCCCGTGCGAGGTGTTCGTACCTCCTACGGGGTCATTTGGGGGCTGGTTTGGGTTTTCACCGTTTAACGGGCAGTTTTCGAGTCTAAGTGTGATTTTTGCAAATTATCGTCATACTCTCGAACCAGGAGACCCAAGACTACGCGATCTGTTCCGACAAGTTACATTGGTCCCGTGCGAGGTGTTCGTGCCTCCAACGGGGTCGTTTGGAGGCTGGTTTGGGTTTTCACCCATTAACGGGCTGTTTTCAAGTCTAAGTGTGATTTTTGCAAATTATCGTCATACTCTCGAATCGGGAGACTCGTAAATACGCGGTCTATTCCTACTAGTTAAATTGGTCCCGTGCGAGGTGTTCGTGCCTCCTACGGGGTCGTTTGGGGGTTGGTTTGGATTTTCACCCTTTTCTAAGTGTGATTTTTTAAAATTATCGTCTTACTCTAAAACCGGGAGACCCGAGACTACGCGGTCAGTTCCTACAGTTACATTGGTCCCGTGCGAGGTGTTCGTGCCTCCTACGAGGTCGTTAGGGGGCTGGTTTTGGTTTTCACCCTTTAACGGGATGTTTTTAAGTCAACAGTGTGATTTTTGCTAATTATCATCATACTCTCAAATCGGGAGACTCGGGAATACGCGGTCAGTTACTACAAGTTACATTGGACCTGTGCGAGGTGCTCGTGCCACCTACGGGGTCGTTTGGGAGCTGGTTTGGGTTTTCACCCTTTAACGGGCTGATTTCAAGTCTAAGTGTGATTTTTGCAAATTAATGTCGTACTCTCAAACTGGAAGACCCGGGACTACGCAGTCAGTTCCTACAAGTTACATTGGTCCCGTGCGAGGTGTTCGTGCCTCCTATGGGGTCGTTTGGGGGCTGGTTTGGATTTTCACCCTTTAACGGGCTATTTTCAGGTCTAAGTGTGATTTTTGCAAATTAATGTCATACTCTAGAACTGGGAGACCCGGGACTACCAGATCAGTCCTACAAGTTACATTGGTCCCGTGCGAGGTGTTCGGGCGTCCTACGGGGTCATTTAGTGGCTGATTTGGGTTTTCACCCTTTAACGGGCTGTTTTTAAGTCTAAGTCTGATTTTTGCAAATTATCGTCATACTCTCAAATCGGGAGACCCGAGACTAGGCGTTCAGTTCCCAGAAGTTAAATTGGTCCCGTGCGAGGTGTTCGTACCTCCTACGGGGTCATTTGGGGGCTGGTTTGGGTTTTCACCGTTTAACGGGCAGTTTTCGAGTCTAAGTGTGATTTTTGCAAATTATCGTCATACTCTCGAACCAGGAGACCCGAGACTACACGGTAAGTTCCTACAAGTTACATTGGTCCCGTGCGAGGTGTTCGTGCCTCCTACGGAGTCATTTGGAAGCTGGTTTGGGTTTTCACCCTTTAACGGGTTGTTTTCAAGTCTAAGTGTGATTTTTTCTAATTATCATCATACTCTCTAACCGGGAGACCTGGGACTACGCGGTCAGTTACTACAAGTTACATTGGACCCGTGCGAGGTGTTCGTGCCTCCTACGGGGTCATTTGGGGGCCGATTTGGGTTTTCACCCTTTAACGACCTGCTGTCAAGTCTAAGTGTGATTTTTACAAATTATCATCATACTCTGGATCCGGGAGACCTGAGACTACGCGATCAGTTCCTACATGTTACATTGGTCCTGTGCGAGGTGTTCGTGCCTCCTACAGGGTCATTTGGGGGTTGGTTTTTGTTTTCACCCTTTAACGGCCTGTTTTCAAGTCTAAGTGTGATTTGAGCAAATTATCATCATACTATCGAACCGGGAGACCCGAGACTACGCGATCAGTTCTTACTAGTTACATTGGTCCCATGTGAGGTGTTCGTGCCTCCTACGGGGTCGTTTGGGGGCTGGTTTGGGTTTTCACCTTTTAACGGGTTCTTTTTAAGTCTAAGTGTGATTTTTGCAAATTATCATCATACTCTCAAACCGAGAGACCCGAGACTACGCGATCTGTTTGTACAAGTTACATTGGTCCTGTGTGAGGTGTTCGTGCCCCTTACGGGGTCGTTTGGGGATGGTTTGGGTTTTCACCCTTTAACGGGCTGTTTTCAAGTCTTAGTGTGATTTTAGCAAATTATCGTCATACTCTCCAACCGAGAGAACCGAGACTACACGTTCAGTTCCTATAAGTAACATTGGTCCCGTGCGAGGTGTTCGTGCCTCCTACGGGGTCGTTTGGGGGCTGGTTTGGGTTTTCACCCTTTAACGGGTTGTTTTCAAGTCTAAGTGTTATTTTTGCAAATTATCGTCATACTCTCAAATCGGGAGACCCGAGACTACGCGATCAGTTCCTATAAGTTACATTGGTCCCGTGCGAGGTGTTTGTGCCTCATACGGGGTCGTTTGAGGGCTGGTTTGGGTTTTCACCCTTTAACGGGTTGTTTTCAAGTCTAAGTGTGATTTTTGCAAATTATCATCATACTCTCGAATCGGGAGACCCGAGACTACGCGATCAGTTCGTATAAGTTACATTGGTCCTGCGCGAGGTGTTCGTGCCTCCTACGGGGTCATTTGGGGGCTGGTTTTTGTTTTCACCCTTTAATGGCCTGGTTTCAAGTCTAAGTGTGATTTGAACAAATTATCATCATACTCTCGAACCGGGAGACCCGAGACTACGCGGTCAGTTCCTACTAGTTACATTGGTCCCATGTGAGGTGTTCGTGCCTCCTACGGGGTCGTTTGGGGGCTGGTTTGGGTTTTCACTTTTTAACGGGTTCTTTTCAAGTCTAAGCGTGATTTTTGCAAATTATCGTCATTCTCTCAAACCGGGAGACCCGAGACTACGCGATCAGTGCCTACAAGTTACATTGGTCCCGTGCGAGGTGTTTGTGCCTCCTATGGGATCGTTAGGGGGCTGGTTTGAGTTTTCCCCCTTAAGCGGCCTGTTTTCAAGTCGAAGTGTGATTTTTGCAAATTATCATCATACTCTCAAACCGGGAGACCCGGGACTACGGGGTCAGTTCCTACAAGTTACATTGGTCCCGTGTGAGATGTCCAAGCCTCCTACGGGGTTTTTGGGTGCTTGCTTGGGTTTTCACCCTTAAACGGCCTGTTTTCAAGTCTAAGTGTGATTTTTTCTAATTATCATCATACTCTTAAACCGGGAGACCCGGGACTACGCGGTCAGTTCCTACAAGTTACATTGGTCCCGTGCGAGGTCTTCGTGCCTCCTACGGGGTCATTTGGGAGTTGGTTCGGGTTTTCACCCTTTACCGACCTGTTTTCAAGTCTAAGTGTGATTTTTGCAAATTGTCGTCATACTCTCGAACCGAGATACCCGAGACTACGCGATCAGTTCCTACAAGTTACATTGGTCCTGTGCGAGGTGTTCGTGCCTCCTACGGGGTCATTTGGGGGCTGTTTTTTGTTTTCACCCTTTAACGGCCTGTTTTCAAGTCTAAGTGTGATTTGAGCAAATTATTGTCATACTCTCGATCCGAGAGACCCGAGACTACGCGGTCAGTTCCTACTAGTTACATTGGTCCCATGTGAGGTGTTCGTGCCTCCTACTGGGTCGTTTGGGGGTTGGTTTGGGTTTTCACCTTTTAACGGGCTATTTTCAAGTCTAAGTGTGATTTTTGAAAATTATCGTCATACTCTCAAATCGAGAGACCCGAGACTACGCGGTCAGTTTGTATAAGTTACATTGGTCCCGTGCGAGGTGTTCGTGCCTCTTACGGGGTCGTTTGGGGGCAGGTTTGGGTTTTCACCCTTTAACGAGTTGTTTTCAAGTCTTAGTGTGATTTTAGCAAATTATCGTCTTACTCTCAAACCGGGAGACCCGAGACTACGTGATCTGTTTCGACAAGTTACATTGGTCCCGTGCAAGGTGTTTGTGCCTCCAACGGGGTCGTTTGGAGGCTGGTTTGGGTTTTCACCCATTAACGGGCTATTTTCAAGTCTAAGTGTGATTTTTGCAAATTATCGTCATACTCTCGAACCGGGAGACTCGGGACTACGCGCTCAGTTCCTATTAGTTAAATTGGTCTCGTGCGAGGTGTTCGTGCCTCCTACGGGGTCGTTTGGGGGTTGGTTTAGATTTTCACCCTTTTCTAAGTGTGATTTCTGCAAATTATCATCATACTCTCAAACCGGGAGACCCGAGACTACGCGGTCAGTTCCTACAGTTACATTGGTCCCGTGCGAGGTGTTCGTGCCTCCTACGAGGTCGTTAGGGGGCTGGTTTTGGTTTTCACCCTTTAACGGGCTGTTTTTAAGTCAACAGTGTGATTTTTGCTAATTATCATCATACTCTCAAATCGGGAGACTCGGGAATACGCGGTCAGTTACTACAAGTTACATTGGACCTGTGCGAGGTGCTCGTGCCACCTACGGGGTCGTTTGGGAGCTGGTTTGGGTTTTCACCCTTTAACGGGCTGATTTCAAGTCTAAGTGTGATTTTTGCAAATTAATGTCGTACTCTCAAACTGGAAGACTCGGGACTACGCAGTCAGTTCCTACAAGTTACATTGGTCCCGTGCGAGGTGTTCGTGCCTCCTATGGGGTCGTTTGGGGGCTGGTTTGGATTTTCACCCTTTAACGGGCTGTTTTCAGGTCTAAGTGTGATTTTTGCAAATTATTATCATACTCTAGAACTGGGAGACCCGGGACTACCAGATCAGTCCTACAAGTTACATTGGTCCCGTGCGAGGTGTTCGGGCGTCCTACGGGGTCATTTAGTGGCTGATTTGGGTTTTCACCCTTTAACGGGCTGTTTTTAAGTCTAAGTCTGATTTTTGCAAATTATCGTCATACTCTCAAATCGGGAGACCCGAGACTAGGCGTTCAGTTCCCAGAAGTTAAATTGGTCCCGTGCGAGGTGTTCGTACCTCCTACGGGGTCATTTGGGGGCTGGTTTGGGTTTTCACCGTTTAACGGGCAGTTTTCGAGTCTAAGTGTGATTTTTGCAAATTATCGTCATACTCTCGAACCAGGAGACCCGAGACTACACGGTAAGTTCCTACAAGTTACATTGGTCCCGTGCGAGGTGTTCGTGCCTCCTACGGAGTCATTTGGGAGCTGGTTTGGGTTTTCACCCTTTAACGGGTTGTTTTCAAGTCTAAGTGTGATTTTTTCTAATTATCATCATACTCTCTAACCGGGAGACCTGGGACTACGCGGTCAGTTACTACAAGTTACATTGGACCCGTGCGAGGTGTTCGTGCCTCCTACGGGGTCATTTGGGGGCCGATTTGGGTTTTCACCCTTTAACGACCTGCTGTCAAGTCTAAGTGTGATTTTTACAAATTATCATCATACTCTGGATCCGGGAGACCTGAGACTAAGCGATCAGTTCCTACATGTTACATTGGTCCTGTGCGAGGTGTTCGTGCCTCCTACAGGGTCATTTGGGGGTTGGTTTTTGTTTTCACTCTTTAACGGCCTGTTTTCAAGTCTAAGTGTTATTTGAGCAAATTATCATCATACTATCGAACCGGGAGACCCGAGACTACGCGGTCAGTTCTTACTAGTTACATTGGTCCCATGTGAGGTGTTCGTGCCTCCTACGGGGTCGTTTGGGGGCTGGTTTGGGTTTTCACCTTTTAACGGGTTCTTTTTAAGTCTAAGTGTGATTTTTGCAAATTATCATCATACTCTCAAACCGAGAGACCCGAGACTACGCGATCTGTTTGTACAAGTTACATTGGTCCTGTGTGAGGTGTTCGTGCCCCTTACGGGGTCGTTTGGGGATGGTTTGGGTTTTCACCCTTTAACGGGCTGTTTTCAAGTCTTAGTGTGATTTTAGCAAATTATCGTCATACTCTCCAACCGAGAGAACCGAGACTACACGTTCAGTTCCTATAAGTAACATTGGTCCCGTGCGAGGTGTTCGTGCCTCCTACGGGGTCGTTTGGGGGCTGGTTTGGGTTTTCACCCTTTAACGGGTTGTTTTCAAGTCTAAGTGTTATTTTTGCAAATTATCGTCATACTCTCAAATCGGGAGACCCGAGACTACGCGATCAGTTCCTATAAGTTACATTGGTCCCGTACGAGGTGTTTGTGCCTCATACGGGGTCGTTTGAGGGCTGGTTTGGGTTTTCACCCTTTAACGGGTTGTTTTCAAGTCTAAGTGTGATTTTTGCAAATTATCATCATACTCTCGAATCGGTAGACCCGAGACTACGCGATCAGTTCGTATAAGTTACATTGGTCCTGCGCGAGGTGTTCGTGCCTCCTACGGGGTCATTTGGGGGTTGGTTTTTGTTTTCACCCTTTAACGGCCTGGTTTCAAGTCTAAGTGTGATTTGAGCAAATTATCATCATACTCTCGAACCGGGAGACCCGAGACTACGCGGTCAGTTCCTACTAGTTACATTGGTCCCATGTGAGGTGTTCGTGCCTCCTACGGGGTCGTTTGGGGGCTGGTTTGGGTTTTCACCTTTTAACGGGTTCTTTTCAAGTTGGTCCCGTGATTTTTGCAAATTATCATCATTCTCTCAAACCGGGAGACCCGAGACTACGCGATCAGTGCCTACAAGTTACATTGGTCCCGTGCGAGGTGTTTGTGCCTCCTATGGGATCGTTAGGGGGCTGGTTTGAGTTTTCCCCCTTAAGCGGCCTGTTTTCAAGTCGAAGTGTGATTTTTGCAAATTATCATCATACTCTCGAACCGGGAGACCCGGGACTACGGGGTCAGTTCCTACAAGTTACATTGGTCCCGTATGAGATGTCCAAGCCTCCTACGGGGTTTTTGGGTGCTTGCTTGGGTTTTCACCCTTAAACGGCCTGTTTTCAAGTCTAAGTGTGATTTTTGCTAATTATCATCATACTCTTAAACCGGGAGACCCGGGACTACGCGGTCAGTTCCTACAAGTTACATTGGTCCCGTGCGAGGTCTTCGTGCCTCCTACGGGGTCATTTGGGAGTTGGTTCGGGTTTTCACCCTTTACCGACCTGTTTTCAAGTCTAAGTGTGATTTTTGCAAATTGTCGTCATACTCTCGAACCGAGATACCCGAGACTACGCGATCAGTTCCTACAAGTTATATTGGTCCTGTGCGAGGTGTTCGTGCCTCCTACGGGGTCATTTGGGGGCTGTTTTTTGTTTTCACCCTTTAACGGCCTGTTTTCAAGTCTAAGTGTGATTTGAGCAAATTATTGTCATACTCTCGATCCGAGAGACCCGAGACTACGCGGTCAGTTCCTACTAGTTACATTGGTCCCATGTGAGGTGTTCGTGCCTCCTACTGGGTCGTTTGGGGGTTGGTTTGGGTTTTCACCTTTTAACGGGCTATTTTCAAGTCTAAGTGTGATTTTTGAAAATTATCGTCATACTCTCAAATCGAGAGACCCGAGACTACGCGGTCAGTTTGTACAAGTTACATTGGTCCCGTGCGAGGTGTTCGTGCCTCTTACGGGGTCGTTTGGGGGCAGGTTTGGGTTTTCACCCTTTAACGGGCTGTTTTCAAGTCTTAGTGTGATTTTAGCAAATTATCGTCTTACTCTCAAACCGGGAGACCCGAGACTACGTGATCTGTTCCGACAAGTTACATTGGTCCCGTGCAAGGTGTTTGTACCTCCAACGGGGTCGTTTGGAGGCTGGTTTGGGTTTTCACCCATTAACGGGCTGTTTTCAAGTCTAAGTGTGATTTTTGCAAATTATCGTCATACTCTCGAACCGGGAGACTCGGGACTACGCGGTCAGTTCCTATTAGTTAAATTGGTACCGTGCGAGGTGTTCGTGCCTCCTACGGGGTCGTTTGGGGGTTGGTTTGGATTTTCACCCTTTTCTAAGTGTGATTTTTGCAAATTATCATCATACTCTCAAACCGGGAGACCCGAGACTACGCGGTCAGTTCCTACAGTTACATAGGTCCCGTGCGAGGTGTTCGTGCCTCCTACGAGGTCGTTTGGGGGTTGGTTTTGGTTTACACCCTTTAACGGGCTGTTTTTAAGTCTATAGTGTGATTTTTGCTAATTATCATCATACTCTCTAACCGGGAGACCCGGGACTACGCGGTCAGATACTACAAGTTACATTGGACCCGTGCGAGGTGTCCGTGCCTCCTACGGGGTCATTTGGGAGCTGTTTGGGTTTTCACCCTTTAACGGGCAGTTTTCAAGTCTAAGTGTGATTTTTGTAAATTATCATCATACTCTCGAATCCGGAGACTCGGGAGTACGCGGTCAGTTCCTACTAGTTACATTGGTCCCGTGCGAGGTGTTCGTGCCTCCTACGGGGTCGTTTGGGGGTTGGTTTGGATTTTCACCCTTTTCTAAGTGTGATTTTTGAAAATTATCGTCATACTCTCAAACCGGGAGACCCGACTCCTACGAGGTCGTTAGGGGGCTGGTTTTGGTTTTCACCCTTTAACGGGCTGTTTTTAAGTCAACAGTGTGATTTTTGCTAATTATCATCATACTCTCAAATCGGGAGACTCGGATATACGCGGTCAGTTACTACAAGTTACATTGGACCTGTGCGAGGTGCTCGTGCCACCTACGGGGTCGTTTGGGAGCTGGTTTGGGTTTTCACCCTTTAACGGGCTGATTTCAAGTCTAAGTGTGATTTTTGCAAATTAATGTCGTACTCTCAAACTGGAAGACCCGGGACTACGCAGTCAGTTCCTACAAGTTACATTGGTCCCGTGCGAGGTGTTCGTGCCTCCTATGGGGTCGTTTGGGGGCTGGTTTGGATTTTCACCCTTTAACGGGTTGTTTTCAGGTCTAAGTGTGATTTTTGCAAATTATTGTCATACTCTAGAACTGGGAGACCCGGGACTACCAGATCAGTCCTACAAGTTACATTGGTCCCGTGCGAGGTGTTCGGGTGTCCTACGGGGTCATTTAGTGGCTGATTTGGGTTTTCACCCTTTAACGGGCTGTTTTTAAGTCTAAGTCTGATTTTTGCAAATTATCATCATACTCTCAAATCGGGAGACCCGAGACTAGGCGTTCAGTTCCCAGAAGTTAAATTGGTCCCGTGCGAGGTGTTCGTACCTCCTACGGGGTCATTTGGGGGCTGGTTTGGGTTTTCACCGTTTAACGGGCAGTTTTCGAGTCTAAGTGTGATTTTTGCAAATTATCGTCATACTCTCGAACCAGGAGACCCGAGACTACACGGTAAGTTCCTACAAGTTACATTGGTCCCGTGCGAGGTGTTCGTGCCTCCTACGGAGTCATTTGGGAGCTGGTTTGGGTTTTCACCCTTTAACGGGTTGTTTTCAAGTCTAAGTGTGATTTTTTCTAATTATCATCATACTCTCTAACCGGGAGACCTGGGACTACGCGGTCAGTTACTACAAGTTACATTGGACCCGTGCGAGGTGTTCGTGCCTCCTACGGGGTCATTTGGGGGCCGATTTGGGTTTTCACCCTTTAACGACCTGCTGTCAAGTCTAAGTGTGATTTTTACAAATTATCATCATACTCTGGATCCGGGAGACCTGAGACTACGCGATCAGTTCCTACATGTTACATTGGTCCTGTGCGAGGTGTTCGTGCCTCCTACAGGGTCATTTGGGGGTTGGTTTTTGTTTTCACCCTTTAACGGCCTGTTTTCAAGTCTAAGTGTTATTTGAGCAAATTATCATCATACTATCGAACCGGGAGACCCGAGACTACGCGGTCAGTTCTTACTAGTTACATTGGTCCCATGTGAGGTGTTCGTGCCTCCTACGGGGTCGTTTGGGGGCTGGTTTGGGTTTTCACCTTTTAACGGGTTCTTTTTAAGTCTAACTGTGATTTTTGCAAATTATCATCATACTCTCAAACCGAGAGACCCGAGACTACGCGATCTGTTTGTACAAGTTACATTGGTCCTGTGTGAGGTGTTCGTGCCCCTTACGGGGTCGTTTGGGGATGGTTTGGGTTTTCACCCTTTAACGGGTTGTTTTCAAGTCTTAGTGTGATTTTAGCAAATTATCGTCATACTCTCCAACCGAGAGAACCGAGACTACACGTTCAGTTCCTATAAGTAACATTGGTCCCGTGCGAGGTGTTCGTGCCTCCTACGGGGTCGTTTGGGGGCTGGTTTGGGTTTTCACCCTTTAACGGGTTGTTTTTAAGTCTAAGTGTTATTTTTGCAAATTATTGTCATACTCTCAAATCGGGAGACCCGAGACTACTCGATCAGTTCCTATAAGTTACATTGGTCCCGTGCGAGGTGTTTGTGCCTCATACGGGGTCGTTTGAGGGCTGGTTTGGGTTTTCACCCTTTAACGGGTTGTTTTCAAGTCTAAGTGTGATTTTTGCAAATTATCATCATACTCTCGAATCGGGAGACCCGAGACTACGCGATCAGTTCATATAAGTTACATTGGTCCTGCGCGAGGTGTTCGTGCCTCCTACGGGGTCATTTGGGGGCTGGTTTTTGTTTTCACCCTTTAACGGCCTGGTTTCAAGTCTAAGTGTGATTTGAGCAAATTATCATCATACTCTCGAACCGGGAGACCCGAGACTACGTGGTCAGTTCCTACTAGTTACATTGGTCCCATGTGAGGTGTTCGTGCCTCCTACGGGGTCGTTTGGGGGCTGGTTTGGGTTTTCACCTTTTAACGGGTTCTTTTCAAGTCTAAGCGTGATTTTTGCAAATTATCATCATTCTCTCAAACCGGGAGACCCGAGACTACGCGATCAGTGCCTACAAGTTACATTGGTCCCGTGCGAGGTGTTTGTGCCTCCTATGGGATCGTTAGGGGGCTGGTTTGAGTTTTCCCCCTTAAGCGGCCTGTTTTCAAGTCGAAGTGTGATTTTTGCAAATTATCATCATACTCTCAAACCGGGAGACCCGGGACTACGGGGTCAGTTCCTACAAGTTACATTGGTCCCGTGTGAGATGTCCAAGCCTCCTACGGGGTTTTTGGGTGCTTGCTTGGGTTTTCACCCTTAAACGGCCTGTTTTCAAGTCTAAGTGTGATTTTTGCTAATTATCATCATACTCTTAAACCGGGAGACCCGGGACTACGCGGTCAGTTCCTACAAGTTACATTGGTCCCGTGCGAGGTCTTCGTGCCTCCTACGGGGTCATTTGGGAGTTGGTTCGGGTTTTCACCCTTTACCGACCTGTTTTCAAGTCTAAGTGTGATTTTTGCAAATTGTCGTCATACTCTCGAACCGAGATACCCGAGACTACGCGATCAGTTCCTACAAGTTACATTGGTCCTGTGCGAGGTGTTCGTGCCTCCTACGGGGTCATTTGGGGGCTCTTTTTTGTTTTCACCCTTTAACGGCCTGTTTTCAAGTCTAAGTGTGATTTGAGCAAATTATTGTCATACTCTCGATCCGAGAGACCCGAGACTACGCGATCAGTTCCTACTAGTTACATTGGTCCCATGTGAGGTGTTCGTGCCTCCTACTGGGTCGTTTGGGGGCTGGTTTGGGTTTTCACCTTTTAACGGGCTATTTTCAAGTCTAAGTGTGATTTTTGAAAATTATCATCATACTCTCAAATCGAGAGACCCGAGACTACGCGGTCAGTTTGTACAAGTTACATTGGTCCCGTGCGAGGTGTGCGTGCCTCTTACGGGGTCGTTTGGGGGCAGGTTTGGGTTTTCACCCTTTAACGGGTTGTTTTCAAGTCTTAGTGTGATTTTAGCAAATTATCGTCTTACTCTCAAGCCGGGAGACCCGAGACTACGTGATCTGTTCCGACAAGTTACATTGGTCCCGTGCAAGGTGTTTGTGCCTCCAACGGGGTCGTTTGGAGGCTGGTTTGGGTTTTCACCCATTAACGGGCTGTTTTCAAGTCTAAGTGTGATTTTTGCAAATTATCGTCATACTCTCGAACCGGGAGACTCGGGACTACGCGGTCAGTTCCTATTAGTTAAATTGGTCCCGTGCGAGGTGTTCGTGCCTCCTACGGGGTCGTTTGGGGGTTGGTTTGGATTTTCACCCTTTTCTAAGTGTGATTTTTGCAAATTATCATAATACTCTCAAACCGGGAGACCCGAGACTACGCGGTCAGTTCCTACAGTTACATTGGTCCCGTGCGAGGTGTTCGTGCCTCCTACGAGGTCGTTAGGGGGCTGGTTTTGGTTTTCACCCTTTAACGGGCTGTTTTTAAGTCAACAGTGTGATTTTTGCTAATTATCATCATACTCTCAAATCGGGAGACTCGGGAATACTCGGTCAGTTACTACAAGTTACATTGGACCTGTGCGAGGTGCTCGTGCCACCTACGGGGTCGTTTGGGAGCTGGTTTGGGTTTTCACCCTTTAACGGGCTGATTTCAAGTCTAAGTGTGATTTTTGCAAATTAATGTCGTACTCTCAAACTGGAAGACCCGGGACAACGCAGTCAGTTCCTACAACTTACATTGGTCCCGTGCGAGGTGTTCGTGCCTCCTACGGGGTCGTTTGGGGGTTGGTTTGGATTTTCACCCTTTTCTAAGTGTGATTTTTGCAAATTATCATAATACTCTCAAACCGGGAGACCCGAGACTATGCGGTCAGTTCCTACAGTTACATTGGTCCCGTGCGAGGTGTTCGTGCCTCCTACGAGGTCGTTAGGGGGCTGGTTTTGGTTTTCACCCTTTAACGGGCTGTTTTTAAGTCAACAGTGTGATTTTTGCTAATTATCATCATACTCTCAAATCGGGAGACTCGGGAATACTCGGTCAGTTACTACAAGTTACATTGGACCTGTGCGAGGTGCTCGTGCCACCTACGGGGTCGTTTGGGAGCTGGTTTGGGTTTTCACCCTTTAACGGGCTGATTTCAAGTCTAAGTGTGATTTTTGCAAATTAATGTCGTACTCTCAAACTGGAAGACCCGGGACTACGCAGTCAGTTCCTACAAGTTACATTGGTCCCGTGCGAGGTGTTCGTGCCTCCTATGGGGTCGTTTGGGGGCTGGTTTGGATTTTCACCCTTTAACGGGCTGTTTTCAGGTCTAAGTGTGATTTTTGCAAATTATTGTCATACTCTAGAACTGGGAGACCCGGGACTACCAGATCAGTCCTACAAGTTACATTGGTCCCGTGCGAGGTGTTCGGGTGTCCTACGGGGTCATTTAGTGGCTGATTTGGGTTTTCACCCTTTAACGGGCTGTTTTTAAGTCTAAGTCTGATTTTTGCAAATTATCGTCATACTCTCAAATCGGGAGACCCGAGACTAGGCGTTCAGTTCCCAGAAGTTAAATTGGTCCCGTGCGAGGTGTTCGTACCTCCTACGGGGTCATTTGGGGGCTGGTTTGGGTTTTCACCGTTTAACGGGCAGTTTTCGAGTCTAAGTGTGATTTTTGCAAATTATCGTCATACTCTGTAACCAGGAGACCCGAGACTACACGGTAAGTTCCTACAAGTTACATTGGTCCCGTGCGAGGTGTTCGTGCCTCCTACGGAGTCATTTGGGAGCTGGTTTGGGTTTTCACCCTTTAACGGGTTGTTTTCAAGTCTAAGTGTGATTTTTTCTAATTATCATCATACTCTCTAACCGGGAGACCTGGGACTACGCGGTCAGTTACTACAAGTTACATTGGACCCGTGCGAGGTGTTCGTGCCTCCTACGGGGTCATTTGGGGGTCGATTTGGGTTTTCACCCTTTAACGACCTGCTGTCAAGTCTAAGTGTGATTTTTACAAATTATCATCATACTCTGGATCCGGGAGACCTGAGACTACGCGATCAGTTCCTACATGTTACATTGGTCCTGTGCGAGGTGTTCGTGCCTCCTACAGGGTCATTTGGGGGTTGGTTTTTGTTTTCACCCTTTAACGGCCTGTTTTCAAGTCTAAGTGTTATTTGAGCAAATTATCATCATACTATCGAACCGGGAGACCCGAGACTACGCGGTCAGTTCTTACTAGTTACATTGGTCCCATGTGAGGTGTTCGTGCCTCCTACCGGGTCGTTTGGGGGCTGGTTTGGGTTTTCACCTTTTAACGGGTTCTTTTTAAGTCTAAGTGTGATTTTTGCAAATTATCATCATACTCTCAAACCGAGAGACCCGAGACTACGCGATCTGTTTGTACAAGTTACATTGGTCCTGTGTGAGGTGTTCGTGCCCCTTACGGGGTCGTTTGGGGATGGTTTGGGTTTTCACCCTTTAACGGGTTGTTTTCAAGTCTTAGTGTGATTTTAGCAAATTATCGTCATACTCTCCAACCGAGAGAACCGAGACTACACGTTCAGTTCCTATAAGTAACATTGGTCCCGTGCGAGGTGTTCGTGCCTCCTACGGGGTCGTTTGGGGGCTGGTTTGGGTTTTCACCCTTTAACGGGTTGTTTTCAAGTCTAAGTGTTATTTTTGCAAATTATCGTCATACTCTCAAATCGGGAGACCCGAGACTACGCGATCAGTTCCTATAAGTTACATTGGTCCCGTGCGAGGTGTTTGTGCCTCATACGGGGTCGTTTGAGGGCTGGTTTGGGTTTTCACCCTTTAACTGGTTGTTTTCAAGTCTAAGTGTGATTTTTGCAAATTATCATCATACTCTCGAATCGGGAGACCCGAGACTACGCGATCAGTTCGTATAAGTTACATTGGTCCTGCGCGAGGTGTTCGTGCCTCCTACGGGGTCATTTGGGGGCTGGTTTTTGTTTTCACCCTTTAACGGCCTAGTTTCAAGTCTAAGTGTGATTTGAGCAAATTATCATCATACTCTCGAACCGGGAGACCCGAGACTACGCGGTCAGTTCCTACTAGTTACATTGGTCCCATGTGAGGTGTTCGTGCCTCCTACGGGGTCGTTTGGGGGTTGGTTTGGGTTTTCACCTTTTAACGGGTTCTTTTCAAGTCTAAGCGTGATTTTTGCAAATTATCATCATTCTCTCAAACCGGGAGACCCGAGACTACGCGATCAGTGCCTACAAGTTACATTGGTCCCGTGCGAGGTGTTTGTGCCTCCTATGGGATCGTTAGGGGGCTGGTTTGAGTTTTCCCCCTTAAGCGGCCTGTTTTCAAGTCGAAGTGTGATTTTTGCAAATTATCATCATACTCTCAAACCGGGAGACCCGGGACTACGGGGTCAGTTCCTACAAGTTACATTGGTCCCGTGTGAGATGTCCAAGCCTCCTACGGGGTTTTTGGGTGCTTGCTTGGGTTTTCACCCTTAAACGGCCTGTTTTCAAGTCTAACTGTGATTTTTGCTAATTATCATCATACTCTTAAACCGGGAGACCCGGGACTACGCGGTCAGTTCCTACAAGTTACATTGGTCCCGTGCGAGGTCTTCGTGCCTCCTACGGGGTCATTTGGGAGTTGGTTCGGGTTTTCACCCTTTACCGACCTGTTTTCAAGTCTAAGTGTGATTTTTGCAAATTGTCGTCATACTCTCGAACCGAGATACCCGAGACTATGCGATCAGTTCCTACAAGTTACATTGGTCCTGTGCGAGGTGTTCGTGCCTCCTACGGGGTCATTTGGGGGCTCTTTTTTGTTTTCACCCTTTAACGGCCTGTTTTCAAGTCTAAGTGTGATTTGAGCAAATTATTGTCATACTCTCGATCCGAGAGACCCGAGACTACGCGGTCAGTTCCTACTAGTTACATTGGTCCCATGTGAGGTGTTCGTGCCTCCTACTGGGTCGTTTGGGGGCTGGTTTGGGTTTTCACCTTTTAACGGGCTATTTTCAAGTCTAAGTGTGATTTTTGAAAATTATCGTCATACTCTCAAATCGAGAGACCCGAGACTACGCGGTCAGTTTGTACAAGTTACATTGGTCCCGTGCGAGGTGTTCGTGCCTCTTACGGGGTCGTTTGGGGGCAAGTTTGGGTTTTCACCCTTTAACGGGTTGTTTTCAAGTCTTAGTGTGATTTTAGCAAATTATCGTCTTACTCTCAAACCGGGAGACCCGAGACTACGTGATCTGTTCCGACAAGTTACATTGGTCCCGTGCAAGGTGTTTGTGCCTCCAACGGGGTCGTTTGGAGGCTGGTTTGGGTTTTCACCCATTAACGGGCTGTTTTCAAGTCTAAGTGTGATTTTTGCAAATTATCGTCATACTCTCGAACCGGGAGACTCGGGACTACGCGGTCAGTTCCTATTAGTTAAATTGGTCCCGTGCGAGGTGTTCGTGCCTCCTACGGGGTCGTTTGGGGGTTGGTTTGGATTTTCACCCTTTTCTAAGTGTGATTTTTGCAAATTATCATAATACTCTCAAACCGGGAGACCCGAGACTACGCGGTCAGTTCCTACAGTTACATTGGTCCCGTGCGAGGTGTTCGTGCCTCCTACGAGGTCGTTAGGGGGCTGGTTTTGGTTTTCACCCTTTAACGGGCTGTTTTTAAGTCAACAGTGTGATTTTTGCTAATTATCATCATACTCTCAAATCGGGAGACTCGGGAATACTCGGTCAGTTACTACAAGTTACATTGGACCTGTGCGAGGTGCTCGTGCCACCTACGGGGTCGTTTGGGAGCTGGTTTGGGTTTTCACCCTTTAACGGGCTGATTTCAAGTCTAAGTGTGATTTTTGCAAATTAATGTCGTACTCTCAAACTGGAAGACCCGGGACAACGCAGTCAGTTCCTACAAGTTACATTGGTCCCGTGCGAGGTGTTCGTGCCTCCTATGGGGTCGTTTGGGGGCTGGTTTGGATTTTCACCCTTTAACGGGCTGTTTTCAGGTCTAAGTGCGATTTTTGCAAATTATTGTCATACTCTAGAACTGGGAGACCCGGGACTACCAGATCAGTCCTACAAGTTACATTGGTCCCGTGCGAGGTGTTCGGGCGTCCTACGGGGTCATTTAGTGGCTGATTTGGGTTTTCACCCTTTAACGGGCTGTTTTTAAGTCTAAGTCTGATTTTTGCAAATTATCGTCATACTCTCAAATTGGGAGACCCGAGACTAGGCGTTCAGTTCCCAGAAGTTAAATTGGTCCCGTACGAGGTGTTCGTACCTCCTACGGGGTCATTTGGGGGCTGGTTTGGGTTTTCACCGTTTAACGGGCAGTTTTCGAGTCTAAGTGTGATTTTTGCAAATTATCGTCATACTCTCGAACCAGGAGATCCGAGACTACACGGTAAGTTCCTACAAGTTACATTGGTCCCGTGCGAGGTGTTCGTGCCTCCTACGGAGTCATTTGGGAGCTGGTTTGGGTTTTCACCCTTTAACGGGTTGTTTTCAAGTCTAAGTGTGATTTTTTCTAATTATCATCATACTCTCTAACCGGGAGACCTGGGACTACGCGGTCAGTTACTACAAGTTACATTGGACCCGTGCGAGGTGTTCGTGCCTCCTACGGGGTCATTTGGGGGCCGATTTGGGTTTTCATCCTTTAACGACCTGCTGTCAAGTCTAAGTGTGATTTTTACAAATTATCATCATACTCTGGATCCGGGAGACCTGAAACTACGCGATCAGTTCCTATATGTTACATTGGTCCTGTGCGAGGTGTTCGTGCCTCCTACAGGGTCATTTGGGGGTTGGTTTTTGTTTTCACCCTTTAACGGCCTGTTTTCAAGTCTAAGTGTTATTTGAGCAAATTATCATCATACTATCGAACCGGGAGACCCGAGACTACGCGGTCAGTTCTTACTAGTTACATTGGTCCCATGTGAGGTGTTCGTGCCTCCTACGGGGTCGTTTGGGGGCTGGTTTGGCTTTTCACCTTTTAACGGGTTCTTTTTAAGTCTAAGTGTGATTTTTGCAAATTATCATCATACTCTCAAACCGAGAGACCCGAGACTACGCGATCTGTTTGTACAAGTTACATTGGTCTTGTGTGAGGTGTTCGTGCCCCTTACGGGGTCGTTTGGGGATGGTTTGGGTTTTCACCCCTTAACGGGCTGTTTTCAAGTCTTAGTGTGATTTTAGCAAATTATCGTCATACTCTCCAACCGAGAGAACCGAGACTACACGTTCAGTTCCTATAAGTAACATTGGTCCCGTGCGAGGTGTTCGTGCCTCCTACAGGGTCGTTTGGGGGCTGGTTTGGGTTTTCACCCTTTAACGGGTTGTTTTCAAGTCTAAGTGTTATTTTTGCAAATTATCGTCATACTCTCAAATCGGGAGACCCGAGACTACGCGATCAGTTCCTATAAGTTACATTGGTCCCGTGCGAGGTGTTTGTGCCTCATACGGGGTCGTTTGAGGGCTGGTTTGGGTTTTCACCCTTTAACGGGTTGTTTTCAAGTCTAAGTGTGATTTTTGCAAATTATCATCATACTCTCGAATCGGGAGACCCGAGACTACGCGATCAGTTCGTATAAGTTACATTGGTCCTGCGCGAGGTGTTCGTGCCTCCTACGGGGTCATTTGGGGGCTGGTTTTTGTTTTCACCCTTTAACGGCCTGGTTTCAAGTCAAAGTGTGATTTGAGCAAATTATCATCATACTCTCGAACCGGGAGACCCGAGACTACGCGGTCAGTTCCTACTAGTTACATTGGTCCCATGTGAGGTGTTCGTGCCTCCTACGGGGTCGTTTGGGGGCTGGTTTGGGTTTTCACCTTTTAACGGGTTCTTTTCAAGTCTAAGCGTGATTTTTGCAAATTATCGTCATTCTCTCAAACCGGGAGACCCGAGACTACGCGATTAGTGCCTACAAGTTACATTGGTCCCGTGCGAGGTGTTTGTGCCTCCTATGGGATCGTTAGGGGGCTGGTTTGAGTTTTCCCCCTTAAGCGGCCTGTTTTCAAGTCGAAGTGTGATTTTTGCAAATTATCATCATACTCTCAAACCGGGAGACCCGGGACTACGGGGTCAGTTCCTACAAGTTACATTGGTCCCGTGTGAGATGTCCAAGCCTCCTACGGGGTTTTTGGGTGCTTGCTTGGGTTTTCACCCTTAAATGGCCTGTTTTCAAGTCTAAGTGTGATTTTTGCTAATTATCATCATACTCTTAAACCGGGAGACCCGGGACTACGCGGTCAGTTCCTACAAGTTACATTGGTCCCGTGCGAGGTCTTCGTGCCTCCTACGGGGTCATTTGGGAGTTGGTTCGGGTTTTCACCCTTTACCGACCTGTTTTCAAGTCTAAGTGTGATTTTTGCAAATTGTCGTCATACTCTCGAACCGAGATACCCGAGACTACGCGATCAGTTCCTACAAGTTACATTGGTCCTGTGCGAGGTGTTCGTGCCTCCTACGGGGTCATTTGGGGGCTGTTTTTTGTTTTCACCCTTTAACGGCCTGTTTTCAAGTCTAAGTGTGATTTGAGCAAATTATTGTCATACTCTCGATCCGAGAGACCCGAGACTACGCGGTCAGTTCCTACTAGTTACATTGGTCCCATGTGAGGTGTTCGTGCCTCCTACTGGGTCGTTTGGGGGCTGGTTTGGGTTTTCACCTTTTAACGGGCTATTTTCAAGTCTAAGTGTGATATTTGAAAATTATCGTCATACTCTCAAATCGAGAGACCCGAGACTACGCGGTCAGTTTGTACAAGTTACATTGGTCCCGTGCGAGGTGTTCGTGCCTCTTACGGGGTCGTTTGGGGGCAGGTTTGGGTTTTCACCCTTTAACGGGTTGTTTTCAAGTCTTAGTGTGATTTTAGCAAATTATCGTCTTACTCTCAAACCGGGAGACCCGAGACTACGTGATCTGTTCCGACAAGTTACATTGGTCCCGTGCAAGGTGTTTGTGCCTCCAACAGGGTCGTTTGGAGGCTGGTTTGGGTTTTCACCCATTAACGGGCTGTTTTCAAGTCTAAGTGTGATTTTTGCAAATTATCGTCATACTCTCGAACCGGGAGACTCGGGACTACGCGGTCAGTTCCTATTAGTTAAATTGGTCCCGTGCGAGGTGTTCGTGCCTCCTACGGGGTTGTTTGGGGGTTGGTTTGGATTTTCACCCTTTTCTAAGTGTGATTTTTGCAAATTATCATCATACTCTCAAACCGGGAGACCCGAGACTACGCGGTCAGTTCCTACAGTTACATTGGTCCCGTGCGAGGTGTTCGTGCCTCCTACGAGGTCGTTTGGGGGTTGGTTTTGGTTTACACCCTTTAACGGGCTATTTTTAAGTCTAGAGTGTGATTTTTGCTAATTATCATCATACTCTCTAACCGGGAGACCCGGGACTACGCGGTCAGATACTACAAGTTACATTGGACCCGTGCGAGGTGTTCGTGCCTCCTACGGGGTCATTTGGGAGCTGTTTGGGTTTTCACCCTTTAACGGGCTGATTTCAAGTCTAAGTGTGATTTTTGCAAATTAATGTCATACTCTCAAATTGGGAGAGCCGGGACTACGCAGTTAGTTCCTACAAGTTACATTGGTCCCGTGCGAGGTGTTCGTGCCTCATATGGGGTCGTTTGGGGGCTGGTTTTGATTTTCACCCTTTAACGGGCTGTTTTCAGGTCTAAGTGTGATTTTTGCAAATTATTGTCATACTCTAGAACCGGGAGACCCAGGACTACCAGATCAGTCCTACAAGTTACATTGGTCCCTGCGAGGTGTTCGTGCCTCCTACGGGGTCATTTGGGGGCTGATTTGGGTTTTCACCCTTTAACGGGCTGTTTTTAAGTCTAAGTGTGATTTTTGCAAATTATCGTCATACTCTCAAACCGGGAGACCCGAGACTACGCGTTCAGTACCCAGAAGTTACATTGGTCCCGTGCGAGGTGTTCGCACCTCCTACGGGGTCGTTTGGGGGCTGGTTTGGGTTTTCACCCTTTAACGGGCAGTTTTCGAGTCTAAGTGTGATTTTTGCAAATTATCATCATACTCTCGAACCAGGAGACCCGAGACTACATGGTAAGTTACTACAAGGTACATTGGTCCCGTGCGAGGTGTTCGTGCCTCCTACGGGGTCATTTGGGGGCTGGTTTGGGTTTTCACCCTTTAACGGGATGTTTTCTAGTCTAAGTGTGATTTTTGCAAATTATTATCATACTCTCGAACCGAGAGACCCGGGACTATGCGGTCAGTTCCTACCAGTTACATTTCTCCCGTGCGAGGTGTTCATGCCTCCTACGGGGTCATTTGGGGGCCAATTTGGGTTTTCACCCTTTAACGGCCTGTTGTCAAGTCTAAGTGTGATTTTTGCAAATTGTCGTCATACTCTCGAACCGAGATACCCGAGACTACGCGATCAGTTCCTACAAGTAACATTGGTCCTGTGCGAGGTGTTCGTGCCTCCTATGGCGTCATTTGGGGGCTGGTTTTTGTTTTCAACCTTTAACGGCTTGTTTTCAAGTCTAAGTGTGATTTGAGCAAATTATCGTCATACTCTCGATCCGAGAGACCCGAGACTACGCGGTCAGTTCTTACTAGTTACATTGGTCCCATGTGAGGTGTTCGTGCCTCCTACGGGGTCGTTTGGGGGTTGGTTTGGGTTTTTACCTTTTAACGAGCTATTTTCAAGTCCAAGTGTGATTTTTGAAAATTATCGTCATACTCTCAAACCGAGAGACCCGAGACTACGCGGTCAGTTTGTACAAGTTACATTGGTCCCGTGCGAGGTGTTCGTGCCTCTTACGGGGTCGTTTGGGGGCAGGTTTGGGTTTTCACCCTTTAACGGGCTGTTTTCAAGTCTTAGTGTGATTTTAGAAAATTATCGTCTTACTCTCAAATCGGGAGACCCGAGACTACGCGATTTGTTCCTTCAAGTTACATTGGTCCCGTGCGAGGTGTTCGTGCCTCCAACGGGGTCGTTTGAAGGTTGGTTTGGGTTTTCACCCATTAACGGGCTGTTTTCAAGTCTAAGTGTGATTTTTGCAAATTATCGTCATACTCTCAAATCGGGAGACTCGTGACTACATGGTCAGTTCCGACTAGTTAAATTGGTCCCGTGCGAGGTGTTCGTGCCTCCTACGGGGTCGTTTGGGGGTTGGTTTGGGTTTTCACCCTTTAACGGGCTGTTTTCAAGTATAAGTGTGATTTTTGCTAATTATCATCATACTCTCTAATCGGGAGACTCGGGAATACGCGGTCAGTTACTACAAGTTACATTGGACCCATGTGAGGTGCTCGTGCCACCTACGGGGTCGTTTGGGAGTTGGTTTGGGTTTTCACCCTTTAACGGGCTGATTTCAAGTCTAAGTGTGATTTTTTCTAATTAATGTCATACTCTCTAACTGGAAGACCCGGGACTATGCAGTCAGTTCCTACAAGTTACATTGGTCCCGTGCGAGGTGTTCGTGCCTCCTATGGGGTCGTTTGGGGGCTGGTTTGGATTTTCACCCTTTAACGGGCTGTTTTCAGGTCTAAGTTTGATTTTTGCAAATTATTGTCATACTCTAGAACCAGGAGACCCGGGACTACCTGATCAGTCCTACAAGTTACATTGGTCCCGTGCGAGGTGTTCGTGCGTCCTACGGGGTCATTTGGGGGCTGATTTGGGTTTTCACCCTTTAACGGGCTGTTTTTAAGTCTAAGTGTGATTTTTGCAAATTATCGTCATACTCTCAAACCGGGAGACCCGAGACTACGTGTTCATTTCCCAGAAGTTACATTGGTCCCGTCCGAGGTGTTCGTACCTCCTACGGGGTCGTTTGGGGGCTGGTTTGGGTTTTCACCCTTTAACGGGCAGTTTTCGAGTCTAAGTGTGCTTTTTGCAAATTATCGTCATACTCTTGAACCAGGAGACCGGAGACTACACGGTAAGTTCCTACAAGTTACATTAGTCCCGTGCGAGGTGTTCGTGCCTCCTACGGGGTCGTTTGGGGGCTGGTTTGGGTTTTCACCCTTTAACGGGCTGTTTTTAAGTCTAAGTGTGATTTTTGCAAATTATTATCATACTCTCGAACCGAGAGACCCGAGACTATGCGGTCAGTTCCTACAAGTTACATTTGTCCCGTGCGAGGTGTTCATGACTCCTACGGGGTCATTTGGGGGCCAATTTGGGTTTTCACCCTTTAACGGCCTGCTGTCAAGTCTAAGTGTGATTTTTACAAATTATCGTCATACTCTCGAATCGGGAGACCTGAGACTACGCGATTAGTTCCTACAAGTTACATTGGTCATGTGCGAGGTGTTCGTGCCTCCTACGGGGTCATTTGGGGGTTGGTTTTTGTTGTCACCCTTTAACGGCCTGTTTTCAAGTCTAAGTGTGATTTGAGCAAATTATCGTCATACTATCGAACCGGGAGACCCGAGACTACGGGGTCAATTCTTACTAGTTACATTGGTCCCATGTGAGGTGTTCGTGCCTCCTACGGGGTCGTTTGGGGGCTGGTTTGGATTTTCACCTTTTAACGGGTTCTTTTTAAAGCTAAGTGTGATTTTTGCAAATTATCATCATACTCTCAAACCGAGAGACCCGAGACTACGCGATCTGCTTGTACAAGTTACATTGGTCCCGTGCGAGGTGTTCATGCCTCTTACGGGGTCGTCTGGGGGCTGGTTTGGGTTTTCACCCTTTAACGGGCTGTTTTCAAATCTTGGTGTGATTTTAGCAAATTATCGTCATACTCTACAACCGAGAGAACCGAGACTACACGTTCAGTTCCTACAAGTTACATTGGTCCCGTGCGAGGTGTTCATGCCTCCTACGGGGTCGTTTGGGGGCTGGTTTGGGTTTTCACCCTTTAACGGGCTGTTTTCAAGTCTAAGTGTGATTTTTTGCAAATTATCGTCATACTCTCAAACCGGGAGACCCGAGACTACGCGATAAGTTCGTACAAGTTACATTGGTCTCGTGCGAGGTGTTTGTGCCTCCTACGGGGTCGTTTGAGGGCTGGTTTGGGTTTTCACCCTTTAACGGGCTATTTTCAAGTCTAAGTGTGATTTTTGCAAATTATCATCATACTCTCGAACCGGGAGACCCGAGACTACGCGATCAGTTCCTACAAGTTACATTGGTCCTGTGCGAGGTGTTCGTGCCTCCTACGGGTCATTTGGGGGATGGTTTTTGTTTTCACCCTTTAACGGCCTGTTTTCAAGTATAAGTGTGATTTGAGCAAATTATCGTCATACTCTCGAACCGGGAGACCCGAGACTACGTGGTCAGTTCCTACTAGTTACATTGGTTCCATGTGAGGTGTTCGTGCCTCCTACGGGGTCGTTTGGAGGTTGGTTTGGGTTTTCACCTTTTAACGGGTTATTTTCAAGTCTAAGTGTGATTTTTGCAAATTATCGTCATAGTCTCAAATCGAGAGACCCGAGACTACGCGGTCAGTTTGTACAAGTTACATTGCTCCCATGCGAGGGCTTCGTGCCTCTTACGGGGTCGTTTGGGGGTTGGTTTGGGTTTTCACCCTTTAACGGGCTATTTTCAAGTCTTAGTGTGATTTTAGCAAATTATCGTCATACTCTCCAACCGGGAGAACCGAGACTACGCGATCAGTTCCAACAATTTACATTGGTGCCGTGCGAGGTGTTCGTGCCTCCTACGGGGTCGTTTGGGGGTTAGTTTGGGTTTTCACCCTTTAACGGGCTGTTTTCAAGTCTATGTGTGATTTTTGCAAATTATCGTCATACTCTCAAACCGGGACACCCGAAACTACGCGATCAATTCCTACAAGTTACATTGGTCCCGTGCGAGGTGTTTGTGCCTCCTACGGGATCGTTTGAGGGCTGGTTTGGGTTTTCACCCTTTAACGGGCTGTTTTCAAGTCTAAGTGTGGTTTTTGCAAATTATCGTCATACTCTCAACTCGGGAGACCCGTGACTACGCGATCAGTTCCTACAAGTTATATTGTTCCCGTGCGAGGTGTTTGTGCCACCTATGGGATCGTTAGGGGGCTGGTTTGGGTTTTCCCCCTTAAACGGCCTATTTTCAAGTCTAAGTGTGATTTTTGCAAATTATCATCATACTCTTGAACCGGGAGACCCGGGACTACAGGTTCAGTTCCTACAAGTTACATTGGTCCCGTGTGAGGTGTTCGTGCCTCCTACGGGGTTTTTGGGGGCTTGTTTGGGTTTTCACCCTTAAACGGCCTGTTTTTAAGTCGAAGTGTGATTTTTGCAAATTATCATCATACTCTTGAACCGGGAGACCCGGGACTAGGCGGTCAACTCCTACAAGTTACATTGGTCCCGTGCGAGGTATTCGTGCCTCCTACGGGGTCCTTTGGGAGCTAGTTTGGGTTTTCACCCTTTAAAGACCTGTTTTCAAGTCTAAGTGTGATTTTTGCAAATTATCGTCATACTCTCGAACCGAGATACCCGAGACTATTCGATCAGTTCCTACAAGTTACATTGGTCTTGTGCGAGGTGTTCGTGCCTCCAACGGGGTCATTTGGGGGCTGGCTTTTGTTTTCAACCTTTAACGGCCTGTTTTCAAGTCTAAGTGTGATTTGAGAAAATTATCGTCATACTATTGATCCGGGAGACCCGAGACTACGCGGTCAGTTCCTACTAGTTACGTTGGTCCCATGTGAGGTGTTCGTACCTCCTACGGGGTCGTTTGGGGGCTGGTTTGGGTTTTCACCTTTTAACGGGTTATTTTCAAGTCTAAGTGTGATTTTTGCAAATTATTGTCATACTCTAAAACCGAGAGACCCGAGACTACGCGATCAGTTTTGTACAAGTTACATTGGTCCCGTGCGAGGTGTTCGTACCTCTTACGGGGTCGTTTGGGTGCAGGTTTGGGTTTTCACCCTTTGACGGGATGTTTTCAAGTCTTAGAGTGATTTTAGCAAATTATCGTCGTACTCTCAAACCGGGAGACCCGAGACTACGCGGTCAGTTCCTACTAGTTACATTGGTCCCATGTGAGGTGTTCGTACCTCTTACGGGGTCGTTTGGGGGCTGGTTTGGGTTTTCACCCATTAACGGGCTGTTTTCAAGTCTACAGTGTGATTTTTGCTAATTTTCATCATACTCTCTAACCGGGAGACCTGGGACTACGCGGTCAGTTACTACTAGTTACATTGGACCCGTGCGAGGTGTTCGTGCCTCCTACGGGGTCATTTGGGAGCTGGTTTGGGTTTTCACCCTTTAACAGGCTGATTTCAAGTCTAAATGTGATTTTTGCAAATTAACGTCATACTCTCAAACTGGGAGACCCGGGACTAGGCAGTCAGTCCCAACAAGTTACATTGGTCCCGTGTGAGGTGTTCGTGCCACCTATGGGGTCGTTTGGGGGCTGGTTTGGATTTTCACCCTTTAATGGGCTATTTTCAGGTCTAAGTGTGATTTTTGCAAATTATTGTCATACTCTCGAACCGGGAGACCCGGGACTACCAGATCAGTCCTACAAGTTACATTGGTCCCTTGCGAGGTGTTCGTGCCTCCTACGGGGTCATTTGGGGCTGATTTGGGTTTTCACCCTTTAACGAGCTGTTTTTAAGTCTAAGTGTGATTTTTGCAAATTATCATCATACTCTCAAACCGGGAGACCCGAGGCTACGCGGTCAGTTCCCAGAAGTTACATTGGTCCCGTGCAAGGTTTTTGTACCTCCTACGGGGTCGTTTGGGGGCTAGTTTGGGTTTTCACCCTTTAACGGGCAGTTTTCGAGTCTAAGTGTGATTTTTGCAAATTATCGTCATACTCTCGAACCAGGAGACCCGAGACTACACGGTAAGTTCCTACAAGTTACATTGGTCCCGTGCGAGGTCTTCGTGCCTCCTACGGGGTCGTTTGGGGGCTGGTTTGCGTTTTCACCCTTTAACAGGTTGTTTTCAAGTCTAAGTGTGATTTTTTCAAATTATCTTCATACTCTCGAACCGAGAGACCCGGGACTACGCGGTCAGTTCCTACAAGTTACATTTGTCCCGTGCGAGGTGTTCATCCCTCCTACGGGGTCGTTTGGGGGCCGATTTGGGTTTTCACCCTTTAACGGCCTGACGTCAAGTCTAAGTGTGATTTTTGAAAATTATCGTCATACTCTCGAACCGGGAGACCCAGGACTACGCGGTCAGTTCCTAAAAGTTACATTGGTTCCGTGCGTGGTGAGCATCCCTCCTATGGGGTCGTTTGAGGGCTTGTTTGGGTTTTCAGCCTTAAATGGCCTATTTTCAAGTCTAAGTTTGATTTTTGCAAAATATCATCATACTCTCAAACTGGGAGACCCGGGACTACGCGGTCAGTTCCTACAAGTTACACTGGTCCCATGCGAGGTGTTCGTGCCTCCTACGGGGTTGTTTGGGGGCTGGTTTGGGTTTTCACCCTTAAACGGCCTATTTTTAAGTTTAAGTGTGATTTTTCAAATAATCATCATACTCTCGAATCGGGAGACCCGAGACTACGCAGTCAGTTCCTATGGTTACATTGGTCCCGTGCGAGGTGTTCGTGCCTCCTACGAGGTCGTTTGGGGGCTGGTTTGGGTTTTCACCCTTTAACGGGCTGTTTTCAAGTCTAATGTGTGATTTTTGCTAATTATCATCATACTCTCTAACCGGGAGACCTGGGACTACGTGGTCAGTTACTACAAGTTACATTGGACCCGTGCGAGGTGTTCGTGCCTCCTACGGGGTCATTTGGGAGCTGGTTTGGGTTTTCACCCTTTAACGGGCTGATTTCAAGTCTAAGTGTGATTTTTGCAAATTAACGTCATACTCTCAAACTGGGAGACCCGGGACTACGCAGTCAGTTCCTACAAGTTACATTGGTCCCGTGCGAGGTGTTCGTACCACCTATGGGGTCGTTTGGAGGGTGGTTTGGATTTTCACCCTTTAATGGGCTATTTTCAGGTCTAAGTGTGATTTTTGGAAATTATTGTCATACTCTCGAACCGAGAGACCCGGGACTACCAGATCAGTCCTACAAGTTGCATTGGTCCCGTGCGAGGTGTTCGTGCCTCCTACGGGGTCATTTGGGGGCTGATTTGGGTTTTCACCCTTTAACAGGCTGTTTTTAAGTCTAAGTGTGATTTTTGCAAATTATCGTCATACTCTCAAATCGGGATACCCGAGGCTACGCGGTCAGTTCCCAAAAGTTACATTGGTCCCGTGCGAGGTTTTTACACCTCCTACGGGGTCGTTTGGGGGCTGGTTTGGGTTTTCACCCTTTAACGGGCAGTTTTCGAGTCTAAGTGTGATTTTGCTAATTATCGTCATACTCTCGAACCAGGAGACCCGAGACTACACGGTAAGTTCCTACAACTTACATTAGTCCCATGCGAGGTCTTCGTTCCTCCTACGGGGTCGTTTGGGGGCTGGTTTGGGTTTTCACCCTTTAACGGGTTGTTTTCAAGTCTAAGTGTGATTTTTGCAAATTATCTTCACACTCTCGAACCGAGAGACCCGGGACTACGCGATTAGTTCCTACAAGTTACATTTGTCCCGTGCGAGGTGTTCATGCCTCCTACGGTGTCGTTTGGGGGCCGATTTGGGTTTTCACCCTTTAAAGACATGTTTTCAAGTCTAAGTTTGATTTTTGCAAAATATCATCATACTCTCGAACCGGGAGACCCGGATCTACGCGGTCAGTTCTTACAAGTTACACTGGTCCCATACGAGGTGTTCGTGCCTCCTACGGGGTTGTTTGGGGGCTGGTTTGGGTTTTCACCCTTAAACGGCCTGTTTTTAAGTCTAAGTGTGATTTTTCAAATTATCGTCATACTCTCGAACCGGGAGACCCGGGACTACGCGGTCAGTTCCTTCAAGTTACATTGGTCCCGCGCGAGGTGTCCGTGCCTCCTACGGGGTCGTTTGGGAGATGGTTTGGGTTTTCACCCTTTAACGGCCTGTTTTCAAATCTAAGTGTGAATTTTGCAAATTATCATCATACTCTCGAACCGAGAGACCCGAGACTACGCGATCAGTTCCTACAAGTTACATTGGTCCTGTGCAAGGTGTTCGTGCCTCCTACGGGGTCATTTGGGGGCTGGTTTTTGTTTTCACACTTTAACGGCCTGTTTTCAAGTCTAAGTGTTATTTGAGCAAATTATCGTCATACTCTCGAACCGGGAGACCCGAGACTACGCGGTCAGTTCCTACTAGTTACATTGGTCCCGTGTGAGGTGTTCGTGCCTCCTACGGGGTTGTTTGGGGGCTGGTTTGGGTTTTCTCCTTTTAATGGGTTGCTTTCAAGTCTAAGTGTGATTTTTGTAAATTAGCATCATACTCTCAAACCGATAGACCCGAGATTACGCGGTCAGTTTGTACAAGTTACATTGGTCCCGTGCGAGGTGTTCGTGCCTCTTACGGGGTCGTTTGGTGGCTAGTTTGGGTTTTCAACCTTTAACGGGTTGTTTTTAAGTCTTAGTGTGATTTTATCAGATTATTGTCATACTCTCAAAGCGAGATACCCGAGACTACGCGATTAGTTCCAACAAGTCACATTGGTCCCGTGCGAGGTGTTCGTGCCTCCTACGGGGTCGTTTGGGGGCTGGTTTGGGTTTTCACCCTTTAACGGGTTGTTTTCAAGTCTAAGTGTTATTTTTACAAATTATCGTCATACTCTCAAACCGAGAGACCCGAGACTACGTGGTCAGTTTGTACAAGTTACATTGGTCCCGTGCAAGGTGTTCTTGCCTCTTACGGGGTCGTTTGGGGGCTGGTTTCGGTTTTCACCCTTTAACGGGCTATTTTCAAGTCTTAGTGTGATTTTAGCAAATTATCATCATACTCTCCAACCGGGTGAACCGAGACTTCGCGATCAGTTCCTATAAGTTACATTTGTCCCGTGCTAGGTGTTCGTGCCTCCTACGGGGTCGTTTGGGTGCTGGTTTGGGTTTTCACCCTTTAACGGGCTGTTTTCAAGTCTATTTATGATTTTTGCAAATTATCATCATACTCTCAAACTGGGAGACCCGAGACTACGCGATCAGTTCCTAGAAGTTACATTGGTCCCGTGCGAGGTGTTTGTGCCTCCTACGGGGTCGTTTGACGGCTGGTTTATGTTTTCAGCCTTTAACGGGTTGTTTTCAAGTCTAAGTGTGATTTTTGCAAATTATCGTCATACTCTAAAACCGTGAGACCCGAGACTACTCGATCAGTTCCTACAAGTTACATTGGTCCGTGGGAGGTGTTTGTGCTTCCTATGGGATCGTTAGGGGGCTAGTTTTCGTTTTCCCCCTTAAACGGCCTGTTTTCAAGTCTAAGTGTTATTTTTGTAAATTATCATCATACTCTCGAACCGGGAGACTCGGGACTACGGGGTCAGTTCCTACAAGTTACATTGGTCCCGTGTGAGGTGTCCGTGACTCCTACGGGGTTTTTGGGGGCTTGTTTGGGTTTTCACCCTTAAACGGCCTTTTTTCAAGTCTAAGTGTGATTTTTGCAAATTATCATCATACTCTTGAACCGGGAGATCCGGGACTACGCGGTCAGTTCCTACAAGTTACATTGGTCCCGTGCGAGGTGTTCGTGCCTCCTACGGGGTCGTTTGGGAGAGGGTTTGGGTTTTCACCCTTTAACGACCTATTTTCAAGTCTAAGTGTTATTTTTGCAAATTATCATCATACTCTCGAACCGAGATACCCGAGACTACGCGATCAGTTCCTACAAGTTACATTGGTCCTGTGCGAGGTGTTCGTGCCTCCTACGGGGTCATTTGGGGGCAGGTTTTTGTTTTCAACCTTTAACAACCTGTTTTCAAGTCTAAGTGTGATTTGAGCAAATTTTCGTCATACTCTCGGACAGGGAGACCCGAGACTACGTGGTCAGTTCCTACTAGTTACATTGGTCCCGTGTGAGGTGTTCGTGCCTCCTACGGGGACGTTTGGGGGCTGGTTTGGGTTTTCACCTTTTAATGAGCTATTTTCAAGTCTAAGTGTGATTTTTGCAAATTATCATCATACTCTCAAACCGAGAGACCCGAGACTACGGGGTCAGTTTGTACAAGTTACATTGGTCCCATGCGAGGTGTTCGTGCCTCTTACGGAGTCGTTTGGCGGCAGGTTTGGGTTTTCACCCTTTAACGGGCTGTTTGCAAGTCTTAGTGTGATTTTATCAAATTATCATCGTACTCTCAAACCGGGAGACCCGAAACTACGCGGTCAGTTCCTACAAGTTACATTGGTCCCATGCGAGGTGTTCGTGCCTCCTACGGGGTTGTTTGGGGGCTGGTTTGAGTTTTCATCCTTAAACGACCTGTTTTTAAGTCTAAGTGTGATTTTTCAAATTATCATCATACTCTCGAATCGGGAGACCCGAGACTACGCGGTCAGTTCCTACAAGTTACATTGGTCCCGTGCGAGGTTTTCGTTCCTCCAACGGGGTCGTTTGGGGGCTGGTTTGGGTTTTCACCCATTAACGGGCTGTTTTCAAGTCTAAGTGTGATTTTTGCAAATTATCGTCATACTCTCGAACCGGGAGACCCGGGACTACGCGGTCAGTTCCTAGTAGTTTACTTGGTCCCGTGCGAGGTGTTCGTGCCTCCTACGGGGTCGTTTGGGGGCTGGTTTGGATTTTCACCCTTTAACGGGATGTTTTCAAGTCTAAGTGTGATTTTTGCAAAGTATCGTCATACTCTCAAATCGGGAGACCCGAGACTACGCGGTCAGTTCCTACAGTTACATTGGTCCCGTGCGAGGTGTTCGTGCCTCCTACGAGGTCGTTTGGTGGCTGGTTTGGGTTTTCACCCTTTAATGGGTTGTTTTTAAGTCTACAGTGTGATTTTTGCTAATTATCATCATACTCTCTTACCGGGAGACCCGGGACAACGCGGTCAGTTACTACAAGTTACATTGGACCCGTGCGAGGTGTTTGTGCCTCCTACGGGGCCGTTTGGGAGCTGGTTTGGGTTTTCACCCTTTAACGGGCTGATTTCAAGTCTAAGTGTGATTTTTTCAAATTAACGTCATACTATAAAACTGGGAGACCCAGGACTACGCAGTCAGTTCCTACAAGTTACATTGGTCTCGTGCGAGGTGTTCGTGCCTCCTATGGGGTCGTTTGCGGGCTGGTTTGGATTTTCACCCTTTAACGGGTTGTTTTCAGGTCTAAGTGTGTTTTTTGCAAATTATTGTCATACTCTCGAACCGAGAGACCCGGGACTACCAGATCAGTCCTACAAGTTACATTGATCCCGTGGGAGGTGTTCGTGCCTCCTACAGGGTCATTTGGGGGCTGATTTGGGTTTTCACCCTTTAACGGGCTTTTTTTAAGTCTAAGTGTGATTTTTGCAAATTTTCGTCATCCTCTCAAACCGAGAGAACCGAGACTACGCGGTCAGTTCCTACAAGTTACATTGGTCCCATGCGAGGTGTTCGTGCCTCCTACGGGGTTGTTTGGGGGCTGGTTTGGCTTTTAACCCTTAAACGGCCTGTTTTCAAGTCTTAAGTGTGATTTTTTCAAATTATCATCATACTCTCGAACCGGGAGACCCGGGACTACGCGGTCAGTTCCTACAAGTTACATTGGTCCCGTGCGAGGTGTTCGTGCCTCCTAGGGGTCGTTTGGGAGGTTTGGATTTTCACCCTTTAACGGCCTGTTTTTAAATCTAAGTGTGATTTTTGCAAATTATCGTCATACTCTCGAACCGAGAGACCCGAGACTACGCGATCAGTTCCTACAAGTTACATTGGTCCTGTGCGAGGTGTTCGTGCCTCCTACGGGGTCATTTGGGGGCTGGTTTTTTTTTCACAATTTAACGGTCTGTTTTCAAGTCTAAGTGTGATTTGAGAAAATTATCGTCATACTCTCGAACCGGGAGACCCGAGACTACGCGGTCAGTTCCTAGTAGTTACATTGGTCCCGTGTGAGGTGTCCGTGCCTCCTACGGGGTTGTTTGGGGGATGGTTTGGGTTTTCACCTTTTAACGGGTTATTTTCAAGTCTAAGTGTGATTTTTGCAAATTATCATCATACTCTAAAACCGATAGACCCGAGACTACGCGGTCAGTTTGTACAAGTTACATTGGTCCCGTGCGAGGTGTTCGTGCCTCTTACGGGGTCATTTGGGGGCTAATTTGGGTTTTCAACCATCAACGGGCAGTTTTTAAGTCTTAGTGTGACTTTATCAGATTATTGTCATATTCTAAAACCGGGAGACCCGAGACTACGCAATTAGTTCCAACAAGTCACATTGGTCCCGTGCGAGGTGTTCGTGCCTCCTACGGGGTCGTTTGGAGGCTGGTTTGGGTTTTCACCCTTTAACGGGCTGTTTTCAAGTCTAAGTGTGATTTGAGAAAATTATCATCATACTCTCGAACCGGGAGACCGGAGACTACGCGGTCAGTTCCTACTAGTTACATTGGTCCCGTGTGAGGTGTTCGTTCCTCCTACGGGGTCGTTTGGCGGCTGGTTTGGGTTTTCAACTTTTAACGGGCTGTTTTCAAGTCTAAGTATGATTCTTGCAAATTATCGTCATACTCTCAAACCGAGAGACCCGAGACTACGCGATCAGTTTGTACAAGTTACATTGGTCCCGTGCAAGGTGTTCGTGCCTCTGACAGGGTCGTTTGGGGGCTAGTTTGGGTTTTCACCCTTTAACAGGCTATTTTCAAGTCTTAGTGTGGTTTTAGCAAATTATTGTCATACTCTCAAACTGGGAGACCCGAGACTACGCGATCAGTTCCTACAAGTTACATTGGTCCCGTGCGAGGTGTTCGTGCCTCCTACGGGGTAGTTTGGAGGCTGGTTTGGGTTTTCACCCTTTAACGGACCGTTTTCAAGTCTAAGTGTGATTTTTGCAAATTATCGTCATACTCTCAATCCGGGAGACCCGAGACTATGCGGTCAGTTCCTACAAGTTACATTGGTCCCGTGCGAGGTGTTTGTGCCTCCTACGGGGTCATTTGGGGGATGGTTCGAGTTTTCTCCCTTTAACGGCTTGTTTTCAAGTCTAGGTGTGATTTTTGCAAATTATTTTCATACACTCAAATTGAGAGAGCTGGGACTACGCGGTCAGTTGCTACAAGTTACATTCGTCCCGTGCGAGGTGTTCGTGCCTCCTACGGGGTCATTTGGGGCCTGGTTTGGGTTTTCACCCTTTAACGGCCTATTTTCAAGTCTAAGTGTGATTTTTATAAATTATCGTCATACTCTAAAACTGGGACACCCGGGACTACGTGGTCAGTTCCTACAAGTTACATTGGTCCCGTGCGAGGTGTTCGTGCCTCCTACGGGGTCGTTTGGGGTTTGGTTTGAATTTTCACCCTTTAACGGGATGTTTTCAAGTCTAAATGTAATTTTTGCAAATTATCGTTATACTATCGAACTGGGAGACCCGAGACTACGCGGTCAGTTCCTACAAGTTACATTGGTCCCGTGCGAGGTGTCCGTGCCTCCTACGGGGTCGTTTGGCGGCTGGTTTGGGTTTTCACCCTTTAACGGGCTATTTTCAAGAATAAGTGTGATTTTTGCAAATTATCATCATAATCTCAAACCGGGAGACCTGGGACTACGCGGTCAGTTCCTACAAGTTACATTGGTCCCGTGCGAGGTGTTCGTGCCTCCTACGGGGTCGTTTGGGGGCTGGTTTGAGTTTTCACCCTTTAAAGGGTTGTTTTCAAGTCTAAATGTGATTTTAGCAAATTATCGTCACACTCTCGAATCGGGAGACTCGAGACTACGCGGTCAGTTCCTACAAGTTACATTGGTTCCGTGCGAGGTGTTCGTGCCTCTTACGGTGTCATTTGGGGGCTGGTTTGGGTTCTCACCCTTTAACGGCCTGTTTTCAAGTTTAAGTGTGATTTTTGCAAATTATCATCATACTCTCAAATCAGGAGACCCGGTACTACGCGGTCAGTTCCTACATGTTACCTTGGTACCGTGCGTGGTGTTCGTGCCTCCTACGAGGTCATTTGGGGGCCAGTTTGGGTTTTAACCCTTCAACAGCCAGTTTTCAAGTCTAAGTGTGATTTTTGCAAATTATCATCATACTCTCAAATCGGGAGACCCGAGACTATGTGGTCGGTTCCTACAAGTTACATTGGTCTCGTGCGAGGTGTACGTGCCTCCTACGGGGTCGTTTGGGAGCTGGATTGGGTTTTCACCCTTAAACAACCTGTTTTCAATTCTAAATGTGATTTTTGCAAATTATCATCATACTCTCAAACTGAGAGACCCGAGACTACGCGGTCAGTTCCTACAAGTTACATTGGTCCCGTGCGAGGTGTTCGTGCCTCCTACGAGGTCATTTGGGGGCTGGTTTAGGTTTTCACCCTTTAACGACCTGTTTTCAAGACTACGTGTGATTTTTGAAAATTATAATCATACTCTCGAACTGGGAGACCCGGGACTATGCGGTCAGTTCCAACAAGTTACATTGGTCTCGTGCGAGGTGTTCGTGCCTCCTACGAGGTCGTTTGGGGGTTGGTCGCAATTTTCACCCTTTAATGGGATGCTTTCAAGTCTAAGGGTAATTTTTTCAAATTATCATCATACTCTCGAACCGGGGGACCTGAGACTACGCGGTCAGTTCCTACAAGTTACATTGGTCCCGTGCGAGGTGTTCGTGCCTCTTACGGGGTCGTTTGGGAGCTGGTTTGAGTTTTCACCCTTTAACGGCCTGTTTTCAAGTCTAAATGTGATTTTTTGCAAATAATCGTAATACTCTCGAACCGAGAGACCCGAAACTACGCAGTCAGTTCCTTCAAATTCCATTGGTCCCGTGCGAGGTGTTCGTGCCTCCTACGGGCTCGTTTGGGGGCTGGTTTGGGTTTTCACCCTTTAACGGCCTGCTTTAAAGTCTAAGTGTGATTTTTATAAATTATCATCATACTCTCCAACTGGGAGACTCGGGACTACGCGGTCAGTTCCTACAAGTTACATCGGTCCCGTGTGAGGTGTTCGTGCCTCCTACGGGGTCGTTTGGGGGCTGGTTTGGGTTTTCACCCTTTAACGGGCTGTTTTCAAGTCTAAATGTGATTTTTGCAAATTTTCATCTTACTCTCCAAACGGGAGACTCGGGATTACGCGGTTAGTTCCTACAAGTTACATTGGTACCGTGCGAGCTGTTCGTGCCTCCTACGGGGTCGTTTGGGGGTTGGTTTGGGTTTTCACCCTTTAACGGGCTATTTTCAAGTCTAAGTGTGATTTTTGCAAATTATCGTCATACTCTCCAACCCCGAGACCCGGGACTACGCGGTCGGTTCCTATAAATTACATTGGTCCCGTGCGAGGTGTCCGTGCCTCCTACGGGGTCGTTTGGGGGCTGGTTTGTGTTTTCACCCTTTAACGAACAGTTTTCAAGTATAAGTGTGATTTTTGCAAATTATCATCATAATCTCAAACCGGGAGACCTGGGACTACGCGGTCAGTTCCTAGAAGTTACATTGGTCCCGTGCGAGGTGTTCGTGCCTCCTACGGGGTCGTTTGGGGGCTGGTTTGGGTTTTCACCCTTAAACGGCCTGTTTGCAAGTCTAAGTGTGATTTCTGTAAATTATCATAATACTCTCGGACCGGGAGACCCGGGACTACGTGATCAGTTTCTACAAGTTACATTGGTCCCGTGCGAGGTGTTCGTGCCTCCTACGGGGTCGTTTGGGGGCTGGTTTGGGTTTTCACCCTTTAACGGGTTATTTTCAAGTCTAAATGTGATTTTTGCAAATTTTCATCTTACTCTCCAAACGGGAGACTCGGGATTACGCGGTTAGTTCCTACAAGTTACATTGGTCCCGTGCGAGGTGTTCGTGCCTCCTACGGGGTCGTTTGGGGGTTGGTTTTGGTTTTCACCCTTTAACGGGCTGTTTTCAAGTCTGAGTGTGATTTTTGCAAATTATCGTCATACTCTCCAACCACGAGACCCGGGACTACGCGGTCGATTCCTACAAATTACATTGGTCCCGTGCGAGGTGTTCGTGCCTCCTACGTGGTCGTTTGGGGGCTGGTGTGGGTTTTCACCCTTTAACAGACGGTTTTCAAGTATAAGTGTGATTTTTGCAAATTATCATCATAATCTCAAATCGGGAGACCTGGGACTACGCGGTCTGTTCCTAGAAGTTACATTGGTCCCGTGCGAGGTGTTCGTGCCTCCTACGGGGTCGTTTGGGGGCTGGTTTGGGTTTTCACCCTTTAACGGGCCATTTTCAAGTCTAAATGTGATTTTTGCAAATTATCATCTTACTCTCCAAACGGGAGACTCGGGATTACGCGGTTAGTTCCTACAAGTTACATTGGTCCCGTTCGAGGTGTTCGTGCCTCCAACGGGGTCGTTTGGGGGTTGGTTTGGGTTTTCACCCTTTAACGGGCTATTTTCAAGTCTAAGTGTGATTTTTGCAAATTATCGTCATACTCTCCAACCACGAGACCCGGGACTACGCGGCTAGTTCCTACTAGTTACATTGGTCCCGTGCGAGGTGTTCGTGCCTCCTACGGGGTCGTTTGGGGGCTGGTTTGGGTTTTCACCCTTTAACGAACAGTTTTCAAGTATAAGTGTGATTTTTGCAAATTATCATCATACTCTCAAACCAGGAGACCCGGGACTACTCGACTAGTTCCTACTAGTTACATTGGTCCCGTGCGAGGTGTTCGTGCCTCCTACAGGGTCGTTTGGGGGCTGGTTTGGGATTTCACCCTTTAACGGGTTGTTTTCAAGTCTAAGTGTGATTTTTGAAAATTATCATCATAATCTCAAATCGGGAGACCCGGGACTACGCGGTTAGTCTCTAAAGTAACATTGGTCCCATACGAGGTATTCGTGCCTCCTACGGGGTCGTTTGGGGGCTGGTTTGAGTTTTCACCTTTTAACGGGTTGTTTTCAAGTCTAAGTCACCCTTTAGCAAATTATCATCATACTCTCAAACCGAGAGACCCGAGACTACGCGGTCTGTTCCTATAAGTTACATTGGTCCCGTGCGAGGTGTTCGTGCCTCCTACGGGGTCGTTTGGGGGCTGGTTTGGGTTTTCACCCTTTGACGGGCTGTTTTCAAGTCTAAGTGTGATTTTTGCAAATTATCTTAATACTCTCAAACTGTGAGACCCGAGATAATGCGGTCAGTTCGTACAAGTTACATTGGTCCTGTGCGAGGTGTTCGTGCCACTTACGGGGTCGTTTGGGGGCTGGATAGGGTTTCCACCCTTTAACGGGTTGTTTTCAAGTCTTAGTGTGATTTTACCAAATTATCATCATACTCTCAAACCGGGAGAGCCGAGACTACGCGGTCAGTTCCTACAAGTTACATTGGTCTCGTGCGAGGTGTTCATGCCTCCTACGGGGTCGTTTGGGGGCTGGTTTGGGTTTTCACCCTTTAACGGGTTGTTTTCAAGTCTAAGTGTGATTTTTGCAAATTATCATCATACCCTCGAACCGGGTGACCCGGGACTACGCGGACAGTTCCTACAAGTTACATTGGTCCCGTGCGAGGTGTTCGTGCCTCCTACGGTGTCGTTTGGGGCTGGTTTGGGTTTTCACCCTTTAACGGGCTGTTTCGAGTCTAAGTGTGATTTTTGAAAATTATCTTTATACTCTCCAACCTGGAGACCCGGGATTATGCGGTCAGTTGCTACAAGTTACATTGGTCCCGTGCGAGGTGTTCCTGCCTCCTACGGGGTCATTTGGGGGCTGATTTGCGTTTTCTCCCTTTAACGGCCTGTTTTCAAGTCTAAGTGTGATTTTTGCAAATTGTCGTCATACTCTCAAATCGGGAGACCCGGGACTACGCGATCAGTTGCTACAAGTTACATTGGCCCCGTGCGAGGTGTTCGTGCCTCCTACGGTGTCATTTGGGGGCTGGTTTGGGTTTTCACCCTTTAATGTCCTGTTTTCAAGTCTAAGTGTGATTATTGTAAATTGTCATCATACTCTCAAACCGGGAGACCTGGGACTACGTGGTCAGTTCCTATAAGTTACATTGGTCCCGTGCGAGGTGTTCGTGCCTTCTACGGGATCGTTTGGGGGTTGGTTTGAGTTTTCACCCTTTAACGGGATGTTTTCAAGTCCAAGTGTAATTTTTACAAATTATCGTCATACTCTCGAACTGAGAGACCCGAGACTACGCGGTCAGTTCCTACAAGTTTCATTGCTCCCGTGCGAGGTATTCGTGCCTCCTACGGGGGTTTGGGGGCTAGTTTGGGTTTTCACCCTTTAACGGGCTATTTTCAAGTATAAGTGTGATTTTTGCAAATTATTGTCATAATCTCAAACCGGGAGACCCAGGACTACGCGGTCAGTTCCTAAAGTTACATTGGTCCCATGCGAGGTGTTCGTGCCTCCTACGGGGTCATTTGGGGGCTGGTTTGAGTTTTCACCCTTTAACGGGCTGTTTTCAAGTCTAAGTGTGATTTTTGCAAATTATCGTCACACTCTCGAACCGGGAGACTCGAGACTACGCGGTTAGTTACTACAAGCTACATTGGTACCGTGAGAGGTGTTTATGCCTCCTACGGGGTCGTTTGGGGGCAAGTTTGGGTTTTCAACCTTTAACGGCATGTTTTCAAGTCTAAGTGTAATTTTTTCAAATTATCGTCATACTCTAAAATGAGGAGACCCGGGACTACGCGGTCAGTTCCTACAAGTTTCATTGGCCCGTGCGAGGTGTTCGTGCCTCTTACGGGGTCATTTGGGGACTGGTTTCGGTTTTAACCCTTTAACGGCCTGTTTTCAAGTCTAAGTGTGATTTTTGCAAATTATCGTCATACTCTCACATCGGGAGACCCGAGACTACGCAGACAGTTCCTACAGGTTACATTGGTCTCGTGCGAGGTGTGCATGCCTCCTACGGGGTCGTTTGGGAGTTGGTTTGAGTTTTCACCCTTTAACGGCCTGCTTTAAAGTCTAAGTGTGATTTTTGCAAATTATCATCATATTCTCGAACCGGGAGACCCGGGACTACACGGTCAGTTCCTACAAGTTACATTGGTCCCGTGCGAGGTGTTCGTGCCTCCTACGGGGTCGTTGGGAGGAAGGTTCGAGTTTTCACCATTTAACCGCCTGTTTTCAAGCCTAAGTGTTATTTTTGCAAATTATCATCATATTCTCGAACCGCGAGACCCGAAACTACGCGGTCAGTTCCTTCAAGTTCCATTGGTCCCGTGCGAGGTGTTCGTGCCTCCTACGGGGTCTCTTGGGGGCTGGTTTGGGTTTTCAACCTTTAACGGCCTGCTTTAAAGTCTAAGTGTGATTTTTGCAAATTATCGTCATACTCTCCAACTGGGAGACCCGGGACTACGCGGTCAGTTCCTAAAATTTCCATTCGTCCCGTGCGAGTTGTTCGTGCCTCCTACGGGGTCGTTTTGGGTCTGGTTTGGGTTTTCACCCTTTAACAGGATGTTTTTATGTCTTATGTGTGATTTATGCAAATTATCGTCATACTCTCAAACCGGGAGACCCGGGACTACGCGGTCAGTTCCTACAAGTTACATTGGTCCCGTGCGAGGTGTTCGTGCCTCCTACGGGGTCGTTGGGAGGAAGGTTTCACCATTTAACGGCCTGTTTTCAAGCCTAAGTGTTATTTTTGCAAATTATCATCATATTCTCGAACCGCGAGACCCGAAACTACGCGATCAGTTCCTTCAAGTTCCATTGGTCCCGTGCGAGGTGTTCGTGCCTCCTACGGGGTCGCTTGGGGGCTGGTTTGGGTTTTCAACCTTTAACGGCCTGCTTTAAAATCTAAGTGTTATTTTTGCAAATTATCGTCATACTCTCCAACTGGGAGACCCGAGACTACGCGGTCAGTTCCTAAAATTTCAATTCGTCCCGTGCGAGTTGTTCGTGCCTCCTACGGGGTCGTTTTGGGGTTGGTTTGGGTTTTCACCCTTTAACAGGATGTTTTTATGTCTTATGTGTTATTTTTGCAAATTATCGTCATACTCTCGAACCGGGAGACCCGGGACTATGCGGTCAGTTCCTACAAGTAACATTTGTCCCGTGCGAGGTGTTCATGCCTCCTACGGGATCATTTGGGGGTTGGTTTTGATTTTCACCCTTTAGCGGGTTGTTTCAAGTCTAAGTGTGAGTTTTGTAAATTATCATCATACTCTCCAACCGGGAGACTCGGGACTACGCGGTCAGTTCCTATGAGTTACATTGGTCCCGTGCGAGGTGTTCGTGCCTCCTATGAGGTCGTTTGGGAGCTGGTTTGAGTTTTCACCCTTTAACGGCCTATTTTCAAGTCTAAGTGTGATCTTTGCAAATTATCGTCATACCCTCGAACCGGGAGACCCAGGACTGCGCTATCAGTTCCTACAAGTTACATTGGTCCCGTGCGAGGTGTTCGTGCCTCTTATGGGGTCGTTTGGGGACTAATTTGGGTTTTCACCCTTTATCGGCCTGTTTTCTAGTCTAAGTGCGATTTTAGCAAATTATCGTCATACTCTCGAATCAGGAGACCCGAGACTATGCGGTCAGTTCCTACTAGTTACATTGGTCCCGTGTGAGGTGTTCGTGCCTCCTACGGGATCGTTTGGGGGCTGGTTTGGGTTTTCACCTTTTAACGGGCTGTTTTCTATTCTAAGTGTGATTTTTCCAATTTATTGTCATACTCTGAAACCGGTAGACCCGAGACTACGCGGTCAGTTCCTACAAGTTACATTCATCCCGTGCGACGTGTTCGTTCCTCTTACAGGGTCGTTTGGCGGCTGGTTTGGGTTTTCACCCTTAAACGGGTTGTTTTCAAGTCTTAGTGTGATTTTAGCAAATTATCATCATACTCTCAAACCGGGAGACCCGAGACTATGCGGTCAGTTCCTACAAGTTACATTGATCCCATGTGAGGTGTTCGTGCCTCCTACGGGGTCGTTTGGGGGCTGGTTTGGGATTTCACCCTTTAACGGGTAATTTTCAAGTCTAAGTGTGATTTTTGCAAATTATCGTCATACTCTCAAACCGGGAGACTCGAGACTACGCGGTCAATTCGTACAAGTTACATTGGTCACGTGCGAGGTGTTCGTGCCTTCTACGGGGTTGTTTGGGGGCTGGTTTGGGTTTTCACCCTTTAACATGTTGTTTTCAAGTATAAGTGTGATTTTTGCAAATTATCGTCATAATTTCAAACCGGGAGACTCGGGACTACGCGGTCAGTTCCTAAAGTTACATTGATCCCGTACGTGGTGTTTGTGCCTCCTACGGGGTCGTTTGGGGGTTGGTTTGAGTTTTCATCCTTTAGTTTTCGAGTCTAAGTGTGATTTTTGCAAATTATCGTCAAACTCTCGAACCGGGAGACTCGAGACTACGCGGTCAGTTCCTACAAGTTACATTGGTACCGTGCGAGGTGTTCGTGCCTCCTACGGGGTCGTTTGGGGGCTGGTTTGGGTTTTCACCCTGTAGTCTAAGTGTGATTTTTGCAAATTATCGTCATACTCTCAAATCGGGAGACCCGGGGCTACGCGGTCAGTTCCTACAAGTTACATTGGGCCCGTGCGAGGTGTTCGTGCCTCCTATGGGGTAGTTTGGGGGCTAGTTTGGGTTTTAACCCTTTAACGGCCTGTTTTCAAGTCTAAGTGTGAGTTTTGAAAATTATCGTCATACTGTCAAACTGGGAGACCCGGGACTATGCGGTTAGTTCCTATAAGTTACATTGGTCCCGTGGGAGGTGTGTTCGTGCCTCCTACAGGGTCGTTTGCAGGATGGTTTGAGTTTTCAACCTTCAAGGCGTGTTTTCAAGTCTAAGTGTTATTTTTGCAGATTATCAGCATATTCCCGAACTGGGAGACCCGAGACAACGCGGTCAGTTCCTTCAAGTTCCATTGGTCCCGTCCGAGGTGTTCGTGCCTCCTACGGGGTCGTTTGGAGGCTGGTTTGGGTTTTCACCCTTTAATGACCTACTTTAAAGTCTAAGTGTGATTTTAGCAAATTATCGTCATACTCTCCAACTGGGAGACCCGGGACTACGCGGTCAATTCCTAGAAGTTACATTCGTCCCGTGCGATGTGTTCGTGCCTCCTACGGGGTCGTTTGGGTGTTGGTTTGGGTTTTTACCCTTTAACGAGATGTTTTTAAGTCTTAAGTGTGATTTTTGGAAATTATCGTCATACTCTCGAATCGGAGACCCGGGACTACGCGATCAGTTCCTACAAGTTACATTTGTCCCGTGCGAGGTGTTCGTGCCTCCTACGGGGTCGTTTGGGGGCTGGTTTTGATTTTCACCCTTTAACGGGTTATTTCAAGTCTAAGTGTGATTTTTGCAAATTATCATCATACTCTCCAACCGAGAGACTCGGGACTACACTGTCAGTTCCTACAAGTTACACTGGTCCCGTGCGAGGTGTTCGTGCCTCTTAAGGGGTTAGTTTGGGGGTTGGTTTGGGTTTTCACCCTTTAACGAGCTGTTTTCAAGTCTAAGTGTGATTTTTACAAATTATTGTCATACTCTCCAACCGGGAGACCCGTGACTACGCGCTCAGTTCCTACAAATTACATTGATCTCGTGCGAGGTGTTCGTGCCTCGTACGGGGTCGTTTGGGTACTGGTTTGGGTTTTCACCCTTTAACAGACTATTTTCAAGTCTAAGTGTGATTTTTGCAAACTATCATCATACTCTCAAACCGGGAGACCCGAGACTACGCGATCAGTTCCGACAAGTTACATTGGTCTTCTGCGAGGTGTTCGTGCCACCTACGGGGTCGTTTGGGGGCTGATTTTGGTTTTCACCCTTTATCGACCTCCTTTCAAGTCTAAGTGTGATTTTTGCAAACTATCATCATACTCTCAAACCGGGAGACCCGGGACTACGCGGTCAGCTCCTACTAGTTACATTGGTCCCGTGCGAGGTGTTCGTCCCTCCTACGGGGTCGTTTGGGGCCTGGTTTTGAATTTCACCCTTTAACGGGCTATTTTCAAGTCTGCAGTGTGATATCAATAAATTATCATCATACTCTCAAACCGGGAAACCCGAGACTACGCGATCAGTTCGTACAAGTTACATTGGACCCGTGCGAGGTGTTCGTGCCTCCTACGGGGTCGTTTGGGAGCTGGTTTGAGTTTTAACCCTTTAACGGCCTGTTTTCAAGTCTAAGTGTGATCTTTGCAAAATATCGTCAGACCCTCGAACCGGGAGACCCGGGACTACGCGGACAGTTCCTACAAGTTACATTAGTCCCGTGTGAGCTGTTCGTGCCTCCTACATGGTCGTTTGGGGGTTGTTTTGGGTTTTCACCCTTTAACGGGTTGTTTTCAAGTGTAAGTGTGATTTTTGCAAGTTATCATCATAATCTCAAACCGAGAGACCCGGGACTACGCGGTCAGTTCCTAAAGTTACATTGGTCCCGTACGAGGTTTTCGAGCCTCCTACCGGGTCATTTGGGGGTTGGTTTGAGTTTTCACCCTTTAACGGGCTGTTTTCAAGTCTAAGTGTGATTTTTGCAAATTATCGTCACACTCTCGAACCGGGAGACTCGAGACTACGCGGTCAAGTCCTATAAGTTACATTGGTACCGTGCGAGGTGTTCGTGCCTCCTACGGGGTCGTTTGGGGGCTGGTTTGGGTTTTCACCCTTTAACGGCCTGTTTTCATGTCTAAGTGTGATTTTTGCAAATTATCGTCATACTCTCAAATCGGGAGACCCGGGACTACGCGGTGAGTTCCTACAAGTTACATTGGGCCCGTACTAGGTGTTCGTGCCTCCTACGAGGTCGTTTGGGGGCTAGTTTGGGTTTTAACCCTTTAATGGACTATTTTCAAGTCTAAGTGTGAGTTTTGCAAATTATCGTCATACTCTCAAACCGGGAGACCCGGGACTACGCGGTCAGTTCCTATAAGTTACATTGGTCCTGTGGGAGGTGTGTTCGTGCCTCCTACGGGGTTGTTTGGAGGAAGGTTTGAGTTTTCAACCTTTAACGACGTGTTTTCAAGTCTAAGTGTTATTTTTGCAAATTATCGTCATATTCTCGAACTGGGAGACCCGAGACAACGCGGTCAGTTCCTTCAAGTTCCATTGGTCCCGTCCGAGGTGTTCGTGCCTCCTACGGGGTCGTTTGGGGGCTGGTTTGGGTTTTGACCCTTTAATGACCTACTTTAAAGTCTAAGTATGATTTTAGCAAATTATCGTCATACTCTCCAACTGGGAGACCCGGGACTACGCGGTCAGTTCCTACAAGTTACATTCGTCCGGTACGATGTGTTCGTGCCTCCTACGGGGTCGTTTGGGTGCTGGTTTGGGTTTTTAACCTTTAACGGGATGTTTTTAAGTCTTAAGAGTGATTTTTGGAAATTATTGTCATACTCTCGAACCGGAGACCCGGGACTACGCGGTCAGTTCCTACAAGTTACATTTGTCCCGTGCGAGGTGTTCGTGCCTCCTACGGGGTCATTTGGGGGCTGGTTTTGATTTTCACCCATTAACGGGTTATTTCAAGTCTAAGTGTGATTTTTGCAAATTTTCATCATACTCTCCAACCGGGAGACTCGGGACTACACGGTCAGTTCCTACAAGTTACATTGGTCACGTGCGAGGTGTTCGTGCCTCTTACGGGGTCGTTTGGGGGTTGGTTTGGGTTTTCACCCTTTAACGAGCTATTTTCAAGTCTAAGTGTGATTTTTACAAATTATTGTCATACTCTCCAACTGGGAGACCCGTGACTACGCGCTCAGTTCCTACAAATTACATTGATCCCGTGCGAGGTGTTCGTGCCTCCTACGGGGTCGTTTGGGTGCTGGTTTGGGTTTTCACCATTTAACGGACTATTTTCAAGTCTAAGTGTGATTTTTGCAAACTATCATCATACTCTCGAATCGGGAGACCCGGGACTACGCGATCAGTTCCTACAAGTTACATTGGTCCCGTCCGAGGTGTTCGTGCCTCCTACGGGGTCGTTTGGGGGCTGATTTGGGTTTTCACCCTTTAACGGCCTGCTTTCAAGTCTAAGTGTGATTTTTGCAAACTATCATCATACTCTCAAACCGGGAGACCTGGGACTACGCGGTCAGCTCCTACTAGTTACATTGGTCCTGTGCGAGGTGTTCGTCCCTCCTACGGGGTCGTTTGGGTCCTGGTTTTGAATTTCACCCTTTAACGGGCTATTTTCAAGTTTGCAGTGTGATTTCCATAAATTATCATCATACTCTCAAACCGGGAAACCCGAGACTACGCGGTCAGTTCGTACAAGTTACATTGGACCCGTGCGAGGTGTTCGTGCCTCCTACGGGGTCGTTTGGGAGCTGGTTTGAGTTTTAACCCTTTAACCGCCTATTTTCAAGTCTAAGTGTGATCTTTACAAAATATCGTCAGACCCTCGAACCGGGAGACCCGGGACTACGCGGACAGTTCCTACAAGTTACATTAGTCCCGTGTGAGCTGTTCGTGCCTCCTACATGGTCGTTTGGGGGTTGGTTTGGGTTTTCACCCTTTAACGGGTTGTTTTCGAGTGTAAGTGTGATTTTTGCAAGTTATCATCATAATCTCAAACCGAGAGACCCGGGACTACGCGGTCAGTTCCTAAAGTTACATTGGTCCCGTACGAGGTTTTCGGGCCTCCTATCGGGTCATTTGGGGGTTGGTTTGAGTTTTCACCCTTTAACGGGCTGTTTTCAAGTCTAAGTGTGATTTTTGCAAATTATCGTCACACTCTCGAACCGGGAGACTCGAGACTACGCGGTCAAGTCCTACAAGTTACATTGGTACCGTGCGAGGTGTTCGTGCCTCCTACGGGGTCGTTTGGGGGCTGGTTTGGGTTTTCACCCTTTAACAGCCCGTTTTCATGTCTAAGTGTGATTTTTGCAAATTATCGTCATACTCTCAAATCGGGAGACCCGGGACTACGCGGTGAGTTCCTACAAGTTACATTGGGCCCGTACTAGGTGTTCGTGCCTCCTACGGGGTCGTTTGGGGGCTAGTTTGGGTTTAGCCCCTTTAATGGCCTATTTTCAAGTCTAAGTGTGAGTTTTGCAAATTATCGTCATACTCTCAAACCGGGAGACCCGGGACTACGCGGTCAGTTCCTATAAGTTACATTGGTCCCGTGGGAGGTGTGTTCGTGCCTCCTACGGGGTCGTTTGGAGGAAGGTTTGAGTTTTCAACCTTTAACGACGTGTTTTCAAGTCTAAGTGTTATTATTGCAAATTATCGTCATATTCTCGAGCTGGGAGACCCGAGACAACGCGGTCAGTTCCTTCAAGTTCCATTGGTCCCGTCCGAGGTGTTCGTGCCTCCTACGGGGTCGTTTGGGGGCTGGTTTGGGTTTTCACCCTTTAATGACCTACTTTAAAGTCTAAGTGTGATTTTAGAAAATTATCGCCATACTCTCCAACTGGTAGACCCGGGACTACGCGGTCAGTTCCTATAAGTTACATTCGTCCGGTGCGATGTGTTCGTGCCTCCTACGGGGTCGTTTGGGTGCTGGTTTTGATTTTCACCCATTAACGGGTTATTTCAAGTCTAAGTGTGATTTTTGCAAATTTTCATCATACTCTCCAACCGGGAGACTCGGGACTACACGGTCAGTTCCTACAAGTTACATTGGTCACGTGCGAGGTGTTCGTGCCTCTTACGGGGTCGTTTGGGGGTTGGTTTGGGCTTTCACCCTTTAACGAGCTATTTTCAAGTCTAAGTGTGATTTTTACAAATTATTGTCATACTCTCCAACTGGGAGACCCGTGACTACGCGCTCAGTTCCTACAAATTACATTGATCCCGTGCGAGGTGTTCGTGCCTCCTACGGGGTCGTTTGGGTGCTGGTTTGGGTTTTCACCATTTAACGGACTATTTTCAAGTCTAAGTGTGATTTTTGCAAACTATCATCATACTCTCGAATCGGGAGACCCGGGACTACGCGATCAGTTCCTACAAGTTACATTGGTCCCGTCCGAGGTGTTCGTGCCTCCTACGGGGTCGTTTGGGGGCTGATTTGGGTTTTCACCCTTTAACGGCCTGCTTTCAAGTCTAAGTGTGATTTTTGCAAACTATCATCATACTCTCAAACCGGGAGACCTGGGACTACGCGGTCAGCTCCTACTAGTTACATTGGTCCTGTGCGAGGTGTTCGTCCCTCCTACGGGGTCGTTTGGGTCCTGGTTTTGAATTTCACCCTTTAACGGGCTATTTTCAAGTTTGCAGTGTGATTTCCATAAATTATCATCATACTCTCATACCGGGAAACCCGAGACTACGCGGTCAGTTCGTACAAGTTACATTGGACCCGTGCGAGGTGTTCGTGCCTCCTACGGGGTCGTTTGGGAGCTGGTTTGAGTTTTAACCCTTTAACCGCCTATTTTCAAGTCTAAGTGGGATCTTTGCAAAATATCATCAGACCCTCGAACCGGGAGACCCGGGACTACGCGGACAGTTCCTACAAGTTACATTAGTCCCGTGTGAGCTGTTCGTGCCTCCTACATGGTCGTTTGGGGGTTGGTTTGGGTTTTCACCCTTTAACGGGTTGTTTTCGAGTGTAAGTGTGATTTTTGCAAGTTATCATCATAATCTCAAACCGAGAGACCCGGGACTACGCGGTCAGTTCCTAAAGTTACATTGGTCCCGTACGAGGTTTTCGGGCCTCCTATCGGGTCATTTGGGGGTTGGTTTGAGTTTTCACCCTTTAACGGGCTATTTTCAAGTCTAAGTGTGATTTTTGCAAATTATCGTCACACTCTCGAACCGGGAGACTCGAGACTACGCGGTCAAGTCCTACAAGTTATATTGGTACCGTGCGAGGTGTTCGTGCCTCCTACGGGGTCGTTTGGGGGCTGGTTTGGGTTTTCACCCTTTAACAGCCCGTTTTCATGTCTAAGTGTGATTTTTGCAAATTATCGTCATACTCTCAAATCGGGAGACCCGGGACTAAGCGGTGAGTTCCTACAAGTTACATTGGGCCCGTACTAGGTGTTCGTGCCTCCTACGGGGTCGTTTGGGGGCTAGTTTGGGTTTAGCCCCTTTAATGGCCTATTTTCAAGTCTAAGTGTGAGTTTTGCAAATTATCATCATACTCTCAAACCGGGAGACCCGGGACTACGCGGTCAGTTCCTATAAGTTACATTGGTCCCGTGGGAGGTGTGTTCGTGCCTCCTACGGGGTCGTTTGGAGGAAGGTTTGAGTTTTCAACCTTTAACGACGTGTTTTCAAGTCTAAGTGTTATTATTGCAAATTATCGTCATATTCTCGAACTGGGAGACCCGAGACAACGCGGTCAGTTCCTTCAAGTTCCATTGGTCCCGTCCGAGGTGTTCGTGCCTCCTACGGGGTCGTTTGGGGGCTGGTTTGGGTTTTCACCCTTTAATGACCTACTTTAAAGTCTAAGTGTGATTTTAGAAAATTATCGCCATACTCTCCAACTGGTAGACCCGGGACTACGCGGTCAGTTCCTATAAGTTACATTCGTCCGGTGCGATGTGTTCGTGCCTCCTACGGGGTCGTTTGGGTGCTGGTTTGGGTTTTTACCCTTTAACGGGATGTTTTTAAGTCTTAAGTGTGATTTTTGGAAATTATCATCATACTCTCGAACCGAAGACCCGGGACTACGCGGTCAGTTCCTACAAGTTACATTTGTCCCGTGCGAGGTGTGCGTGCCTCCTACGGGGTCGTTTGAGGGCTGGTTTTGATTTTCACCCTTTAACGGGTTATTTCAAGTCTAAGTGTGATTTTTGCAAATTATCATCATACTCTCCAACCGGGAGACTCGGGACTAAACGGTCAGTTCCTACAAGTTACATTGGTCCCGTGCGAGGTGTTCGTGCCTCCTACGGGGTCGTTTGGGGACTGGTTTGGGTTTACACCCTTTAACGAGCTATTTTCAAGTCTAAGTGTGATTTTTACAAATTATTGTCATACTCTCCAATCGGGAGACCCGTGACTACACGCTCAGTTCCTACAAATTACATTGGTCCCGTGCAAGGTGTTCGTGCCTCCTACGGGGTTGTTTGGGTGCTGGTTTGGGTTTTCACCGTTTAACGGACTATTTTCAAGTCTAAGTGTGATTTTTGCAAACTATCATCATACTCTCGAACCGGGAGACCCAGGACTACGCGATCAGTTCCTACAAGTTACATTGGTCCCGTCCGAGGTGTTCGTTCCTCCTACGGGGTCGTTTGGGGGCTGATTTGGGTTTTCACCCTTTAACGGCCTGCTTTCAAGTCTAAGTGTGATTTTTGCAAACTATCATCATACTCTCAAACCGGAAGACCCGGGACTACGCGGTCAGCTCCTACTAGTTACATTGGTCCCGTGCGAGGTGTTCGTCCCTCCTACGGGGTCGTTTGGGGCCTGGTTTTGAATTTCACCCTTTAATGGGCTATTTTCAAGTCTGCAGTGTGATTTCCATAAATTATCGTCATACTCTCAAACCGGGAAACCCGAGACTATGCGGTCAGTTCGTACAAGTTACATTGGACCCGTCCGAGGTGTTCGTGCCTCCTACGGGGTCGTTTGGGAGCTGGTTTGAGTTTTAACCCTTTAACGAGCTATTTTCAAGTCTAAGTGTGATTTTTACAAATTATTGTCATACTCTCCAACCGGGAGACCCATGACTACGCGCTCAGTTCCTACAAATTACATTGATCCCGTGCGAGGTGTTCGTGCCTCCTACGGGGTCGTTTGGGTGCTGGTTTGGGTTTTCACCGTTTAACGGACTATTTTCAAGTCTAAGTGTGATTTTTGCAAACTATCATCATACTCTCGAACCGGGAGACCCGGGACTACGCGATCAGTTCCTACAAGTTACATTGGTCCCGTTCGAGGTGTTCGTGCCTCCTACGGGGTCGTTTGGGGGCTGATTTGGGTTTTCACCCTTTAACGGCCTGCTTTCAAGTCTAAGTGTGATTTTTGCAAACTATCATCATACTCTCAAACCGGGAGACCCGGGACTACGCGGTCAGCTCCTACTAGTTACATTGGTCCCTTGCGAGGTGTTCGTCCCTCCTACAGGGTCGTTTGGGGCCTGGTTTTGAATTTCACCCTTTAACGGGCTATTTTCAAGTCTGCAGTGTGATTTCCATAAATTATCGTCATACTCTCAAACTCGAAAACCCGAGACTACGCGGTCAGTTCGTACAAGTTACATTGGACCCGTGCGAGGTGTTCGTGCCTCCTACGAGGTCGTTTGGGAGTTGGTTTGAGTTTCAAGTCTAAGTCTGAGTCACTAGAAGTTGCAGCCTCTACCAGCCTACACTACAAAGGGCGTAACCTCCACCGCACAGAACTAGTATGTTTATACATTAAGCCTATTTCTCTCCTCTTGTAAGCCTCTAAGGCCCCAAACTTGTACTCAATGTATATAGATAATGAGAATCAGGCACTAAAGTAGGCGTAGGCTCATTCTCATGGTCGAACCACTATAAATATCGTGTTATCTCTCCTTACTATATTGTCTATACTTTGACGGTTGTGTATATCTTTGATTGTATGATTTACTTTGGTAAACGATTTTAGATAAAATTCATAACTAGTGTGATTTTGATCTTGATTTGGTTGCTACTCGAAGATAACTTGTTTTAAAGACTTGATATAATGACTATTTCTAAGGTTGCAAATATGAAGTTTGATGGTAAAATTATTAATTTCAAAATATGGCAATGTAAAATGAGAGATGTATTGATCTAATAAGGTTTGGATAAGTCTTTGAAGGGAATTTCACCTGAATCTAAGGATGTATTGGAAGATGATTAGAAGGAATATAACTTGCAAGAGAGTAGCCCTACCAGGTTAAATCCTGCGCAAAATGTTGTATACTATGTGATGAAGATTATATTGAAGGCATGTTGATGTCTACATCTTGATGAGATTAATATAATTTTCTCCGATTGATTTAGAGTGACGAAGATGAAGCTTTGTTATTTTTGATTCACTTCCGAATTCATATGAACACACTACACTAAAACAACCTTCTTGTCCTGGTCCTTAACCGTGATAACAAAGACTTGTCACAATTAAGGATCGTGACAATTTTTTGCACGACAACAAGCCTTGTCATGATCCATGATCGTGACAAGTCATTGTCGTCATGATCCTTTTAAGCCTGGATGTTATGTCAAAGTAAGGGGAGACCAAATTCTTATCACGATTAAGGACCATAACAACAATGGCATTGTCAGGGTATACGATCAAGGGCCGTGACAATAATCAAGAATTATCACAGTCCTCGATAATGGAAAGTCCCAAAACAATTGTGAGGGGCTTGTCACGGTCAAGGACCGTGACAAAACTAGAACAAAAAATTATAATAAATGCTGGAAAGTTTCTACTACCTAGTAGAAAACCTATTTTAAAAAACAAAAAGAAAACCTACTTTTGGTCCTTCAAAACTACAATATCGACAATAGAGTATGCAATTAAACTAATCAAACCAAATACATAATTAAAATAATTAAACAAAACTACATCAAATACAATTTTAATTAAATTAAAACAACAGTTTAATTACAATATCACATAACTCTTAAGTATAAAATATAAAAGATGAATAATGCTCCAAGAGAAAAGTCTCCAAATTGACAAACGACCCTACAATGACATTGATATGTTCAATACCACCTTTCTATTTCAACCCCAAGACCTCATTCTATTTTCACGATAACACCAAAATTAATTTGAGACGGGACTCAATAGGCTATAGTGGACGTCCATGCACCATGGTACTCGTAGTGGTACTCGAATCCTTTTCTCCAACGAAAATCCCTGATCCTCCACTAGTGACACATATATAGCCTCTCTCCCCAGCTGACTCAAATGTTATCGAGATAGTGGGGATGAAGGTAGAGTATATATCGTAAGGTGATGATGAGTCAGTAGCCACCGGTGAAGGAGATGGAGTAGTGGTCTCCTCATTAATTTTATCCAAACCCTTGCCCTTATCCTTCGCCTTCCCTTACCCCTTATCCTTGATCCCAGATGTTCGCTCCTATTTGACCCATTCGAACATATGATTCATTGTTTGTTGCAGATTATCCAACTTAGAGCCTATCTCTGACATATACATGTCAACTTTAGAAGATAAGGCGCTTTGGACGCAAGCAAAGAATTAGATTCAAATTTCCTATCTGTGAGCTAAAACCCCGAGTACAACCTTTTTTTATCTTAGTCCAGCACTTGATTCAGTGCATCCGTACTTAGAAACGCCTTATAGCATAACTCTAGTTATTGTGCACTCCCTTCAGCCTCTTCTAAAATAATATAAAGCACCCCATTAACCTTAAATATGAATATTAATAAATTCTTGAAATTGAAAGTATAATTTCAATTCTAACATACCATCGTTTAGCATTCGTGACCTTCTTCAGTCGATCTTGTATATAGGAGTTGATCCCATGTGGCTTTCCCCCTATCCACTCCCTGACTCCTGCACATATTGTATTATTTAATTACTTTTGTTACGAATATTAAACACAATGCGACCAATTTGAACCAATTTACTTGCCATGTTATTCTCCACCTCCATGTAAGATGTCCACCCAGAGTAGTGCACATCCACTTTCCTTTCCCGATTAGTCCTCCCCGACTCTCAGGTGGTTAATTAAATATCATACGCCTTAAGATCTCTAAACTTTTGCTAGTTGGCCAATGCCACCTGCTCCTTCTTCGGGACTTGGTCTCTCCATTTCAGCATAAATCTTGGTCCTTCTCGAGATAGCATTGACGTAGATTCTTCTTTTATGCCTTCCATTTCTCTCGTATAATGATCAAGATATTGTCCCTCTATGCGGGGGAAAGTCAAATTGTTTCTATCCAATAAATATATAAAATAATACAGCTAATGAATTAACACTCAAAACACATATAATAAAATCTTGTATGAAATTCATATATTTAAAATAAATATTGAGATTTTAATAACTCTTTTGCCCCCAAATGACCATTTTCTGCTCCTCGAGCACGTTCCTCCAGTTCTTGTACCCATGTCTAATTCTTGCTTTCACTAATTCTGACGACCTCATCATAAAATTTGTCTTATTTTGAATAACACATCCGATTATACTGAAATTAATGGATTTTTTCCCCCCGCTTTGAACTCACGTATTATGGCCACCTGCACCGGATGTATACACATTCTGCAAAAAATAGGATTCAGTAGCATAATCGTATTTGAAGGAACCTCAAAATCATTTGATCGAGTTACCAACACACGTTTGAACGAGTATCAAGCGACTTTATAATGAATCATGCTGCCAAGACATAAGAATTTCACTCAAAGATCGTTTAAAAATAGTTTAAACGACTCCTCAAACTTCGTTTAAATGAGGCAACATCTCGTTCAAACAATGCGCGTAATTTTGTTTGAACCATTTTAAAAGTCGTTCGAACAACATTATAAAAAAATATTTTCTAAAAAAAGTTTTCAAAAATGGACTCGTTAAACTTTTAAATACCTATATATGAAATATAAGTATCAAAATAATACATATTATACCTTTTCAGAGATCCCATATAAGAAGAAAAAACTTGGCATGTAGATGATGTAGCTTTAACTCGGCTACTATGATCTTCGAACTGCATAGGCTTAAAGGACAAACATAATCCAATCCTAACCTATGACTTAAGTATTTTTGTCCAAATGGAATAAATCCAATCTTACAAATTTACAATAAATACTGCAAACATGACACAATGTGAAATTTGTCCTTACAAATCTCCCTCTTTGTCTGTTCTGGTACACAATAAAAAATAAAAAAAACAAGGTCGTTAAGCTCTAATACCCAATCACCAGGTCCAAAAGAAAAAAATTACAAATTGAAAATTCACATACTCTATCTCTTGAGTAGCTTTGATCTTTGGAAACTTGGCCACCACATCTCTTAAACCCGTGCACTTAACACGCCTTTTAAATGGAAAAAGAATATGAAATATATAAACCACATATGAAAAAATCCTCCCTTTTTGTTAAAGTATCTCCCTTAAGGAAATACTTCTCCCCTTTTTGTTTGGGGATAAACAAAGATAAATGTGCATACTATGAAATAAACTATTCCCCTTAATGTGACATATGATCTAAAGAAAACAAGCATATCATGCAATTGGAAGTGAAATGGCAATGATAAATAAAATCGACAACACGAGTACAAATAATCCAAACAATACTAATTTTATCAATTTGAGACATATGATAAACATGGATTAAATGAGTGGAAAGACTCAAAACAAATACCATATACATATAAACACATATATAACAATAATGCATATGAATATATAGGTATAACACCATAAACGACACACACTCAGAAGTAAATGAGCGTGAACTAGAAAAAAAAAAATATGCCTCAACCACTCAAGATAGTCCAAGGAGTTCTATTTGATCGCATTAATTTATCAAACTTAGATTTAGCCTATTGACAAATAAAGTGAACTCAAAATGTACATACAAACTAAATGAACATAAACATAGAAAATATTGATGATTATCAAACCAATAGTGCCAATCATTAAGAATGAACTAAGACTCATTTTGCAAACCCATTTATTTTCAAGATATAACACCCTAAAAATATTAATATTTAGTTTTGTTGGATCTTTTTGAAGATATCACATTTTGATAATCAATGTCTAAACATTGACCTTGGTAAACTTTATTCTTCTTATTTTTTTTAAAAGGTTCTTTCCAAGAGTGGCCTTTCATACAAAGAATCTTTCTCACTTCATAGCCTTTCCATTATAGACTCGTAATTTTTTCATTCATAGAAACATTCTCACGCAATGGCTCTTACATGAACAAATCTCCTAGACAAATAGATATGCATTTGAAATATTGATAGGAGAACACCTCACTTAACTCATGCAACATAAGAGTATAAAATATCAAAAGGTGTTCATGAAAGCATGTCCGAGGCATATATATATATAGATAAATCCAATAAGCAAACCATATTCAAACAACTCCATACAAGACATGATTAAGAAAAATTCAAAGCATTGTAAACCATACTCCGATGTTCCATCCACATGGAAAACATATAATGAATGGATTCAAACACACCAATATGCCACACAAAATGTGTAAAACTAACTACACAAACAAAACAAAAATCTTTTTGTGTTTTTCTAATTTTTTCAAAAATGACTCAAAAGACAAAAAAAATCAATTTGTATTTTCCTATAAGACTAAAAATGAAGAATCAAAATACAAAATACATAAACATCATACAACTAGTCATAACATATATCATGAAGCATAAAAACTATTGTATGAAAAACTTGCTAACACAATCACTAATAAGATATAGTATGTGACCAATCTTGTGAAAGAATGAGAGAATCAACAAGTCTAATTCAATGCCTCCAAATCGAATTCCTAGCCCCCAATAGATGATGATTAACACCTCGAGTTTTGGGAACCATGGTGATACGAGATCAATACTTCCTTAGGACATCTTATAAGGTCAAAGCAAAACCTTCTAAGGTGACCTTTCCTACCAGAGTACGTGCAAGTATAGACACAAGGTTACCTTTGGGTTAATATTTTCTAATGTCCTTATAAACAATTGACTCTTTAATAATATTATTCTTGGATTTAGTAACGGAAGCATTCAGATCATTGTAACCAATACCCTTTTTGTCATTTTTGATTTGGAGGGTGCATAAAATATGATCTAACTTTTTGACCTAGATTCCAAATTTAATTTGATGTGAATTGAGTCTCTTAATTCATTTTCTAAATTCAAAATCCTAGACTCAAGAAAATTTTGGACTCATCAAATTTTAGGGACTGCTTTTTCAAAATTTTAAATAATTCACGAAGATTGTCACTCTCCTCTTCAATGTATTCGATCTTTTCCATAAAAGTCTTCTCATGTGACCTTACATCCTCAATTAATTTATCATTATTTCTTATGGCATGTTCTTTTAACTTATCCTCTAACTTCAAGTTCTCCTATTTTAATTTCAATGACTCCATGTATAATTCATGAAAAGATACTTAAATCTCATTATCCTCCTCATCATTCTCCTCCTGATCCTCATCACTATATTAGGAATCATAAGTCTGTACCTCAAAATTGTCATGTATATGATTATCTTCGTCGATAAAAGATTTATCATTTAGACTCACATGACTAGCCATAGAAGCGGTACAGCTACGCTCTATGGGAGCATTGGGTTCGTTTTACTACTTACTATCACTAAGGTTTGCATTATAATATTTAGGATTCTTTCCTTCTTTCCTTAGTTGAGTGTGATACTGATAAGCATGATTCCCAAACCCTTTGAACTCATAACACTTATCACTGTTATCCACTTTCTTAGGGAAATCCATCTTTTTCCTATCCCAGTCATTGTTAAAGTTCTTTGATTTTTGTATTAGCACTCTGTTCTTTTTTAAGCTTAAGAAATTTAATGAACTTTCTATCAAGCCTATCAATATCTTTGCTATCTAAATCACCCTCACTATTTGAATCCAACATATCCTACTTATGAATTTTCAAAGAAATGCTTTTTTTTTCTTATTTCTTCCTTGGAGGAAACATATTCATCTCATATATTTTGAGATCACCTACCAATTATTGGAATCTCATATGGTCAATACCGACAAGTGAATCTAGGATGTGACTTTGGCATTAATTCTTTGAGGCAATAACCTTAAGATTTTTATCATCACTCTCGGCTTAAGGATAGGTTCACCTAAGTTAAACGATGAACTGACAATATCCTATAATTTGGAATTATGCTTTACCATTTTATTGTTTTCAAAATTTAGTTCTCAGATTCTATAGCTTGGAAACCTTAACTGTATCAATACCCTCGTGTGTGGACTTTAAAATTTCCCAAGCATCTTTCGCACTCCCGTGAGTCATAACTCTTCTAAATTATTTTGTGATAACAACACAAAAAATATTGTTAGCTCAATTGGAATTAATGTCGAGGCATTTTTTTAACCTTAGATTAAAAGGAATACTCTTCGACAAACCTTTCTCAGCTGATGGAGACCACCCTTACTACATGGAGTTCCAAATGTTCTCATTGATAGATTTGATGAAAAATATCATTTGAGCCTTCCAACAGGGATAGTTTGAATCGTCAAACATAGGAAGTCGGGTTATGGAACTACCCCCGCGGTTAAAATTCATCCAAACCCCTAAAAGTGCACTAAAACAGGATCAACACAATAATTTAGTGTAACCCGCTCTGATACCAATTTCAAAAATGCAAATAAGAGATAATAGGGAATGTATTTCCAAAAAACATATTTTAGTTTCAGTTAATTAATCAAGTTACCAATAAACCAATTGTAAATCAAGAACCAATTAAAAATACATTGTGAAATATCAGTCCAATTTTATTTTACCTAAGCATGAATCTAGGTGATATTTACAAGAATTAAATCAATAAACCACAACACCATGATGTACTAGGAAAACCCATAATGGAACAAATCCTGGATGATCTAGCCTACACAAATTCACTATGATATAAGGTTTATACAATACTGAGAGACATACTTACTTCACTTGACTCGACGCCTTCAAGCCTTGATATAGTCTTCATCACTAAATACTTCATTATAGACACACCGCAAGAATCAACCCAAGATCTTCATAACATATGCGCCTCACGTGTCTCGTTATTCACTGATCTTTAGCTAGTAACCCGTCTCTATAGTCACACGAAATCCACTGCGCTAAAAAAACTCTCAATGATGTTGATAAAATTATTTTGTTGCAGAAACTTGGGATCTCAAACTATATAATCATGTAAATTCTTGGATCTCAAAACTAGGGTGTAAACTTGATTTTAAGACCCTTAGGTTTTCTATTTGTAAAATTATTTTCGCAACCCTCTTCAATTAAAAAGTTGTGACAAACCTAATATTTATAGATTTTTATTTTAAAATGGTGGCATTCATTACGAGGCATCTCGTTCGAACGATATAAGACACCTCGTTTTAACGAACCTCAAAGTCATTCGAATGAGTTACCCAAACTCATTTGAACGAGTATTAAGTGACCCTCTATCGAACATTTCTTCCATAACAACAATATTTCAATCGCTGATCATTTGAAACCACTTCAAACAACACCTTAAACTTCGTTTGAACAAGGAAACATCTCATTCGTACAAAACACATAATTTCGTTTGAACGATTTTAGAAGTCGTTCGAACGACATTACGAAAAAATATTTTTTATTTTTTTCTTAAATGGGATTAATAAACTTTTGAACACCTAAACATGAAATCTAGGGATCAATATAATACATATTATAAATTCTTAGACATCCCACAGAAGAAGATGAAACTCGGCATGTAGATGATGTCATTTTAGCTTGACTGTTATAGTCTTTAAACTGTATAGCCTTGAAGGACAAACAAAACACAGTCCTAACCTATGACTCAAGTAGTTTTGTCCAAATGGAATAAATCCAATCTTAAAAATTTATAATAAATAATACATACTTGACAAAGTGGTGCATGACGTGTTCCACGTCTTTATGTTGTGGAAGTTACGTGGAGACAAAAATGGTGTATCAATATATATATATATGGGAGAGATAGAAATATAGATAGAGATTAAGACTGATATGAGCTTCAAGGAGAGAACCTTCAGTATTTAAGATAGTAGGGAACACATTCTCTATTCTAAATTTATTTCGTTATTGAGTGTTCAATGAAGTCACCATAATAAGGAAGAATCTATGTGGGAGCAGGAGAGCAACATGCGAGAGAAGTATTTGAAACATTTTGAGGTAGGTATGAACCAAATTTTGAGGACAGAATGTTGTTATTAGAGGGAAAGAAATTAATAATTTTAATTTTGAATAAGTAACTAGTGTTTACTTAATATTAAACAATTCCACATGTTATTGTATGATTGTTTGAAACATTGGCCGCATGTTAATAAATAAATAATTTTGAGTCCAAAATTTAATTTACTTAAAAACACCATGTGACTTCATATTAGTATTTGGATTTTTTTATAAGAGTATGTACCATTAGACCACGATTTAGAGGGTATAGAAGCCTAAAATAGTATTAATGGTATGCTAAGTCGGCCCAGGGTCGGGTAACCCTTTGGGATAACTTTTAAAAGCATGAGGGTGGTATCTTGGGATCTTTTTTTAGGGGGGTTAAGTTGTCCCAAAAGTTCATGTGAGATTAATGAAGTAGATAGAGTCACCAATTCCTTAATTAACACAATGATAGAAATAATAACCAAAGGAAAACCCTTAACTACAGATGAAAGAAATTGGGAACTAGAGATTTCTTGTAAGAGAACCAACATGAATCCATGTAAGACATAACTATACTTATTCCTTATAACTACATTTTATTCATGTTTATTTATATGATAAGAACCCTATTTAAATTGAACAATCATGAGATTAAGGATGAATTATTATGTTATTTATGGAGTCTTATAATTATATTATAGTTGATGATGAATTTGTACATATAATTGACAACTGTGATTATTATATGTTTTGCATACTTAGATATAAGTATGAAATACAAATAGTTAATACTGAATTTCTGAGGAAACCCAAATGATGAATGCGAAAGCATGGGCTATATGGATAGTTCATATAATAGGTCACACACATAAAGTTTCACTTTTTACCAAAATTTATCATGTTTAAATTAAAGTGAACATGCAACGGTGATGTGAAACCAAATTTCAAGTCAAATCATAAAGAAGAAGAAATAAAGGAAAAATCCCTTTAAAAAAATCTTTAATTCATCACGGTTAAAGATAAGGCAGACACGTAATGACTTATAAACTAGTTAGAGATCCAGTATGTATAACGTAAAGGAGTCTTCAAATATTTAACAGAAAATGATACAGTCCAACACCGCCCATGGGAAACAGATCTTCCTTCGATATCCACCGATTAGCCTTAGGAATATAAAATTCTGGTCTTCTTCAGCTGTAGAGCCTCGACCCCACAAATCAGTGGAAGAAAAAATCTCTATAAGGGTTGAGAATTTTGGATTGAGTTCTTCTTGGTTTATAAAAGTGATACTAAAATATCTAAGGGGTTTGGATTAAAAAATATAGAGCTCATTACAAAAAAAACTCTAGAAATGCTTCTTAAAAAATCTAATCTTGCATCTCTAAATATAAGGAAAGTTGTTGCAAGTAGATAGGGATTAGAGATTTGGAAAAAATTATTTAAAAGAATAAAAACACGCATACTCATTCAAAGGAACTGACACCACATTTGAATGATGTACCCTAACATGTTTGAGCATCTTCCAACGATACTTCAAATGACATTCTAGAGCTAACCAAAAAGGCAATGTTTCAGATATCATTCGAGAACGTGAGAACCTCGTTCTAGTGACCAACTGAATCTCATTCGAATGACATGTCGATTCGTTCTAACGAGCCAACATGTTTTTCAAAAGAACTTTTAAAAAATGAATTAAAAACTTTTTAAATGTAAACTCTTTTTTAAAAAAGACTCATAAAACTTTAAGGCTTTATTAAATCATCCCATAACTCTTCTCAGGTAAAGATGTGATGAACGATCTTCAATCTTTTAAATGTCATCAACTTCTTCTCTTCAAAGATTTGAGAATGGACATGAAGTTGTAGTGAGGTGTAACATGATAAACCAAATAAAAATAAAATGAGAAATTATAATTTTTTCTCCTATAAATATCCCCCTTTGGCTATTACATTACAAAACATAAACCGAAGCCAAAGTGAGCCACTGATACAACTATTGGGCTCCTAAACCAAAAAATGAAAATGCATAAGTGTATAAGTCTCCAATCGAATGTCTTCATCTTCTATTGTCTATGAGATCATCATCAAGGAGGAATGACGTACACACATGACACCAAAGAAATACCAGGATGCGTATGAGTTTAATTAAAAATGAACTCCCCCTCAATTTATTCTCCCCATTTTTTTCCATAATACACAAAGGGTAAGGAACTAAGCATGAATAATAAGCATCACACTAATCCAAAAGAAATAACATCACAAAGATAAATAATTGAGCACATGCGATGAATCCCTAAAAGGCTTTCAAACAACTATTTTTGAAATGTTTCATCTTTTTAAGAATAAAAAGTATATGTATAAAAAGTACATAAAGGTACAAATAGACTGTAAGAGGGTGGAAAGACTGGGGTCTATGAACAACTGGAAAGATAGAGGCGTGACCCACTCCAATGGACATTGTTCGAAAGGTTCTCAAGAGCTTTTGGAGCAGCTTATGGTGAAACCTTCTCCTTTTGGTAAAATTCGAGCTCAAGCTAGAACTCCCTCCCTGCAAGAAGATGAGCTTCCACGATAATAAGAGTAATTTTCTCAAGAAGATCTCCTGAGAGTGATGGTTGTTAGTGAGGAGTGAAATAAAAAGGCACTTAGCACTAGAGAGAGCAGAGAGAGAATAGTAGGAAATTCTGGTGTGATTTTGACAGAGTAACAGTGCTATTGACTTTTTTCTCCCCTTTTGACCTTGCCTCCCCGGGGTCTTTTTTATACTTGAGCACTAGGGGTAAGTTGACACTTTTGGGCACCAAAATTAAGAGGGTTGGTGAGGGAAAAGGTCTGAAATGTACCGTTTGTCCCTACATATGTGTAGCAGCCTGTCCCCTCAGACAAGTGCCACCTGGTGCCAACCAAAGTCAAAAAGTAAATATGTCTGTACTCGAAGATAAAATATCTTATTTGGTAAATATCTTTTGAAATGGTAACTTGTGGTAAAAGCTTTTTAAACTTGAGAGAGGGGGGCTCGAGGACCTCCTCTTCTAAAACCATTTTTCTTGAGAATTTCTTCTAAGAAAATAATTTTGGTAAAAGTTCATTTCTTGTGAGCATCCTTTTGGCTGCTCACTTCACTTGTGACTAAGTGTGAGATGTGTGTGGTCTTGATTGACTCCTAGGGTCTTCCTACTAGTATTCTCTCAATCCTAAAGTGCTAAGTAGTTGAACTTGCTCAACAACCCTTATTCCTCAACCGTTAAGCCAAAACTCCCAAGAGAACTGGCCTATTTGATCCATGTCTGCTCAACTAGGCTACCTGTATAAGCAAGTAAGTATTAGTTCTTTTGTTTTTTAAATAATGACTTTTCATAGTGAGTAGTTGCTCATGGAAGCCACTCCCTCATCCTGGCTTATTTTCTAGAAGATGAGGGGTAGGACCTTGAGGGTTCTGTTGCCAAATGCTTTCTAGGGTTTGAGGGACCTGGGGGTTCCTTCTCCTATATGAGTTTTTATCGTTAACTTCCTTCTGTAATATGAGTTTTTTGCTATTGAGGGACCCTGGGGGTTCCTTCTTAATCATTAATTTATGTTGTAGAGGGACCATGGGGGTTCCTTCTCAATATGAATTTTTGTTATAGAGGGACCCTGGGAGTTCCTTCTTAATATGAATTTTTGTTGCGGTTGAGGGACCGTCACTCAAAAATATAATAACCAATCTTGAGACAGCCTTCTACATTAGCCCCATGTGCAAAGTCTTTTATGTTGGGAAGACTAAAAGGCTTTATACGCCATAAATTTAATTTTTGATTCAAAACATAAATTTTGAGGGACCCTAGGGGCTCCTAAACCCTACCCCTAGGGTCATTAAATGCATTGTCCCTTCATCTTAGGTTTTTTGGGTTTTTGACACTCCACGCGTCAGTGTGATTATTTGGGGAAATAGACTTACAGCCTTTTGGCATTCCTACCCGTTTTCCCATTTTTATGTAAAGCATAAAGCCCCTTATTTTTGAATAAAAAAGCTTTCATCTTCTTCAAAACACCCACAAAGCGTTTCAAGCTTATAGGGAGAGAGATAGAGAGAGAAAAAAAATCAAATACACCATAGCCCCTATTTTTTTCTTTAAGTTTTCTTCAAATATACAATTAATGGCTTCAATACCATCAAACACTTCTACCACCATTATCCCCATTATAATAGGGTTCGTTCTCCTTTCTATATCACTAACTATGACATCAACCCCCGGAACCACCGTCACAACCATTATCGTCGGTGATCCTGCTATTTCTCTCCCCTTTGCTCCATTTTTTGTTGGCAGCGCTACTACGATCCCTCTACGATCTACACCTTATTCCTCTGGCGAGTTATCAGTTGGCGGAGGATTTCAATTTGGGTTGAGGACCGTTAATGGTTCCTCGCCATTTCTTCTAGTGGGTGAAAATTCCTCGGCTGCTAATTCCTTGACTATTAGTCATTTCGCGACTTTAGGGTTCTCGTCTGTTGGTTCCTCACCCAAGGGTTCCTCGACTGGGTTTTTCAGAGCTTTGGGTTCTATACCCGCTCCTGCAATAATCATAAGTTCCTTGCCCATAGCTCCATTGACAATGACTTCTTTATTTGTTCATCTTATGGTCTCAGGTTCCTCGACCAATCTCTATATGGCTTTGAGTTCCTCGCGCGTTGGTTTCATATCCGAGGGTTCCTCACGTGTTGGTTTTGTACCTGAGAGTTCCTCGATGACTCTGGGTTCTTCACCGATGGATAATTTTTTGGGGGGTTCCTCGCCAAATGTTGTTACTATGGGGGTGCGCTGTCAGCCGACGGTTCCTCGCGACCCCCCTTGTTGGTGAGTTCCTCGTGCGCTGATGGTTCGAGTCTTAAGGGTTTGGAACCCAGGGGTTCCTCATAAAAAATAATTCCACACAGGGGGTCCTCTCATGCCACTCAACAAAATGTTCGTAAGCCGGGTTCCTCGCACGTGGTGTTCGCTGCTATAGGTCCCTCGTCAAGGATGAGTGTTGCTAGGGGTTCCTCGCCCACGGTTCGAACTGAGAATTATTCCTCGTGCATGTTTTTTATCGTGGAACCTATGGGTTCCTAGCTAAAAATTATTTTTTCAGAGGCGCCCTCGCGTGCCGCTGTTGGTGGGGAAATACATTCTGGAAGCAGGGGTTCTTTGACAATTATAGGGTCCTTGCCATGTCAAAAGGTTAATGAGGGTTCCTCATCCGGGGCGTCAGGTGTGAGGGGGTCTCTGCCTCAGCTTTCTTTGAAGGTGGGTTCCTCACTTGAACCTATAGCTATTGGTAGTTCTTCATCACTTCATCCTTTTCCCAATCTCGGGATGATTATATGCGCACTCGCCAAAGGAGAGACTTTGGCATCTATCGCCGCGCACCCTTCTTTGGACTCCTGATAACTTCATGGCTTCCCTCTCCCAATTCGAAGAGAAATTTATCGGCACTGTTCTTGAGCGACTCCATGTGGGGTTAGGTGAGTCTACTAATTCTCCCATTATTTTTCTAGATTCTATCCTTAGGGTCAGGGTGGACCACGGTGATTTTCCTTACTCCAACATTGAGATCCGGGTTACGGGGGGTGCCACAGAGGAATGGGCTATTTGGGTTGATTACATTTTGAGTATTCCTACTTATGTGGCCATCCTCAGGGAGGTGTATCTTCTTACTACCATTTATATCCTGAGATATTAAACCATATCTAAACACAATTCTTCTCTCAATCTTTTATTGTCCCGATGGAGTAGGGAGTCTCACACATGCGTAACGGGTTGGGGCAAATTTACTGTCACCTTAGAGGATGTGTGTGACTTATATGCCCTTCCTTTATTTTGGCAACATGTCTTTACTGATGGCTACGAAGATTCCTTAGAGTAGGAGATGCTGGAGGAGTTACAGGAAGCCCTTACAGAGTGTTCGAGATATGTGGCTATAAACTTGACAGGTTCTACTAAGCACTCCTTTACCAAGTGGCAGAGGTATTGGTTTAGGGATTTTGAGCAACCTCCGAAAGGGGAGACTTCCAGTGCAACCCCTAAGAGCCAGGATGGTCCTAATCTCCACTCTCCTTCACACTTAGCTGCCTTTCTAGTCACTTTTCTAAGCCGGTTCTTACTACCGAGTAAGCTCGAAGCTTCTCCTCATGAGCACCTCTTCAAATTGGTTGTGATATTGTCTCGCAGTAGGTCAGTTCCTATAATTGCTTTAGTTCTTTGTTCCCTTTATACTTGGATGGATTGATCACATGTATATGTAGAGAGAACTTGTATCCTCTATAGTGGTGTTAATTTTGCAAAAGTTGTCCTCCTAATGGCCTTTTTATTTGAGCATTTCCCCCACTTTGCTTCTGAGGCTCAAGCTTACCATAGTAATGATGCCCGTCTTCTGAGATGGCACAGGAAAGTCCTTAAGAAGCCTCTCTGGTCTTTGATTGATAATGTTGAAGAGTTTCGATTTTTTCCTTACAGCAAATGTCCTGGCGGTGTCTTTAGCTGATTCTCTTTTCCTGGCGACATTAGGACCTTCCATTTCCCTTCTGACGTAGAGTCTGTTTCTACTTATCCTTATATCAATGTAGTAACAATGTTATTACCGGGCCTCCTTCCTTCTTGGATAGAGTTAGGCAGATGTGCCAAATTTTATCATTCTGAGAGGGTAAGAAGTCAGTTTGGCTATGATTAGGGCGTCCACACCCCTCTTCCCCCTTCCTGCACCGATCCCTTCGAGCTATTTTCAGAGGCATGTACCAACTTCACTCTCTAGGTCTATCTGGAGATGAAAGAGAGGGGTTATGAAGAATTAGTCCTTTCATCTCGGGAGACACAAGTCACTTCTATCCCCATTATGGAAGGTACTATGTCCTAACATTCTTTACTTAGTGGAACTTCCTCTTTCAGAGTTTCACTTGTTGGTTACCCCTCTCCCTCATTGGAAGAGTAACTAGTTGACTACGGAAGCACACCTTCCTATGATGATCATAGTTCTTCTTCGGGTTATGTGGGTGGCTTGGATCTTCGTGGTGAAAGCACTACAAACACTTATGCTTTATTATCAGTTTTGAGGGAGTCCTCCAGCGACGACGAGGCTTCGCATTCTCCTATGGGGTTAGTTCTTCTAATAGACCCCTTCCTTATAGTCAGACTATGTGTCCCGCTACTGTAAGTCTTTATCTTATTGGAAAATCTACGCATATGGTCTTCTTACTCTTTCCTCATTGGCTTATTTACCAACAAAGTTTTTTTTTATATTTCTGCAGGTTACTTCCGCAAGGGTGAGTAGTCCTCCACTTCCCCCATTACAACGCGCTCCTTTTCAGTGAGAGAGGAACTCCATGCTCATTTCTTCTTGGGGTCTTTTCAGAGAGGTTTACTGCTCCCTCCAAAGAAAAAATTATTTTTTATTATTTGTGGGCCATGAATTACATCCTGATCAAATATTATATATCACCATTCTCTTACAGCTATCCTTTGTGCATCCTACTAGCACTAGGACTGCCTCCATAGCTTCATGTGCTGCTCAGGTATGTTTTATAATTCTCCCTCTTTTCACTGCCCTTTCCATTATTCCCTCCTTTTTTCTTATCTATTTATAATTGTAGAGGATTGTGCCTTCTAGCTCTGCCACTTCATCTTCTATTGCTTCAGCGGTGAACACTTCTACAACTGAGCCCCCAGTTACCCCTTTTTCAAAGGTATGTATCTCAGAGATTCTCTTATTTCGACGATAGGTATTTTATACCCTTTAACACATTTTTGTTTTTATTTCTTAGGATCTAGAACCTTTTGGATTTTTCTCCGCGGGAGGGACTTTGCCCTTTACCGATGTCACTATTCAAGGATTGTCTTCTTCAGGAAGGATCTCTATTCCCTGAGTCCGTATATCTATGAATGGTAGGCCCTTGATTCAGCCTATCTCTCAAAGCCTAGTTTTCATCATGGCCTTGACTACTGTGCCCACGCCGCAGGTTAGGCCCTTCCATTCAAGTGTGGTAGCTTCTTCTATTGAGCCCATGATAATAACATGCTTTAATATTTATAGGCCATCAGCGCACTCCCTGCTGCACTAGTTGTCATTTTTCACTCTTCCTCCTTGGATGGGCCCCAGGTACTTTATTGTCTTCTTATTGGCCATTTCTCTACCCATCTCATACTTAATAAATCCATTTTTTCTTTATTTGCAGTTGTCCCCGGGTGCTATTTCGTCAGCGGCTCTTGCTTCCACTTCTTCGATAGCCCCTGCTACATGCGGGTCACCTTGCCCTATTACCTTGCCCCTCCAGGTAATCTTTGTCATGGAGTTTTGAGTTTTCTCCTATACACTTTGTCTTTATAAGGTAGGTGATTTGCTAATTCCTACCCCCATTTTTTTTATTTATAGGCTAGCTTTCTAGAGGCTTTGTTATCCACTGCGACCAGTGTTGCTAGGGTAGCCTCTTTAGGAGCACCTGTTGCTGAGGTAGCCCCTTTTGGAGCACTTGTTACTGAGGCAACCCCTTTAGGAGAACCTGGAGCTCTCCCTTTGACTGCTATGGAGGGTACTGAGGGTATCGTATATAAGAGTAATCATTTTCTTCATGCCGTTCTTGTATCCCTATGTTCAAATGTTTTTCAGCACTTACCTGTTTCTTCTGTTCTCAGGTTAGTGCTGCTATCATCCCAATGACATCAGGACCTATGGTAGGAATGTTGTCGGGAGAGGTATTACGTTGACATGCCTCTTTTCTTTTCTCTCCATTTTGTTTTTATTATTTCTTCTTGCGTACACTGTGCAAATATTCTCAGTTTCACCCTTGTTTCATTGTTTCCAGGTGGGTGGGGTTGCTTCAGTAGCCGTGGAGTCTGTAGGTGGGGTGACTGTGAGAGAGGTATTAAACTAGAATACCCCCTCTTTTTACTGTTCCCCTTTTCTCTTCTTGCGTATACTGTGCAAGTGTTCTCATTTTCACCTTTGCTTTATTGTTTTCAGGTGAATGAGATTTCTCCAATGACTGTGGAGTCTGATGGTGGGGTGGCTACGAGAGAGTTATTAAACTTGCATACCCCATATTTTTATTGTTCCCTTTTTTTTCTTCTTCTTGCGTGTACTGTGCAATTGTTCTCATTTTGCCTTTGTTTCATTATTTTCAGGTAAATGAGATTGCTCCAGTGACTGTGGAGTCTGATGGTGGGGTGGCTGCGAGAGAGGTATTAAACTGGCATACCTCCTCTTTTTACTGTTCCCCTTTTTTATTCTTACGTGTATGTGAAAGTGTTCTCATTTTCACTTTTATTTCATTGTTTCCAGGTAAATGAGATTGCTCTAGTGACTGTGGAGTTTGATGGTGGGGTGGACATGAGAGAGGTATTAAACTGGCATACCCCCTCTTTTTACTATTCCCTTTTTTTCTTCTTGCGTGTACTGTGAAAGTGTTATCATTTTCACCTTTGTTTCATTATTTCTAGGTAAATGAGATTGATCCTTCGGCGGTATCTGTGGAGCAAACAGAGAGTACTGAAGTGCATACTTCTTAGGTACTTGACTATCACATCCATATTACTATTAATTGGTTGTTGATTTGTGAATTGTGTTTATAGCCTTTACTAATATTTCTTATGTTTAGCCCGGTGCCCCTCCTTTGGCCGACCCCTTTCACACTGGCAACAACATGGTCACCCCCTTGAATTTTGGTGTAAGATTTCTATCATAGTCATTACTAGGGCTTAGACCATAATTTCTTTCTTTTCTTTTGACTTATCATAAATACTTATTTTCAGGCTTTTATTGAAGGGTCCACTGGGGTAGCTGCTGAGGGAGATCGCATTTGTGAGGTCACTCCTATAACCGGTGATGTTGATTCCAGTGAGGAGTCTTCTTTCCTCCCCTCCGAGATAGGGTCACACCATTCCGATGGTGATGCTGAAGTAGAGGCCCTATAGCCTTCATAAGTAGACTTTGGTGTGAGGAGTGACCAGGACGCTTCAGGACACATGAGCACCTGGTCTCAGATATGATTTTGGAGCATTAGATTGAGACATTAACTCCTTAGAATGTACTTCATATTGATAGCCTCACGCTGGTCAACCTAAAGGCTCTTGTTAGCCATGTTCATGAGTTCTTGGCTACTTCTCCCGCTAAGCTGACTAGAGGCCCTACCTTGTTATTTTTTATGCTTTCCGTGACTTGCAGCAGTTCTATCATTTTCATCTGGATTGGCTTGATGCTGGAGTTTGTCATTTTCTGACTGTTCCCTTTCGAACGATAGTGAGACTTCATACCTCTAGACAGTCTAGAATCGAGCAGAGGCAGGCTGAGGCTGAGAGGATTCGGGGTCAGATTACATCACTTCAGTATCATATTGCATCACTTCAGTCCCGACATGATAGGCTTGAGTCTGGTGATCAAGAAGATGAGGCCAAGCTGACTAGGTTGGAGGAGGATTTCTTATAGGAGGTTGGTCCCTCATATGACGACGCCCTCACCCGTGATGATTTATTTTTTGTTATTTCTGCTGGATAGGCTAGTTCTTTCTTTGTGGTATTCTGGCTTCTATGTGTACAACACTGACCATTCATGAATTAGAAAAAAGATATTTTGTTTCTACTACACTTTCCTTCTCTCATTCTCCCCATCTATAATTTTAGCGTTTATTTCGTAAGACCAGCTATAATTTTCGTGAGCATTTGGTCAACTTAGGCTGCCCCATATACTGCGGGTTACTTGCATTAATCTAAGCACATTATGTATAGGTATGCATTGCTCTTTTAAATGCACCTCTTATGACTGCGAGGTGTTTGCATGTTACTATTTTGGATCACCCCCTCTTGCCTGTGGGGGTGCTTCTACACATTATTACGTGCGTTCATAAGAAATAGATTGGGGGGACCCATCTCCTTCTTTTCGATTTTGTTTCTTTTATTCTAGTTAAATTAGCTAGCCCCAAGTAATCTATGGGGTCCTTGGTCTACATTTTCTTTAAGAGCTTTCCTGTTCTCAAAATCTTAGAGAGGGGGAATTTCACCCCCTTCTTCACTTTTCTATTAATCTAGTCAAATAAAGCATTTTTCTGAGAAAAAAAGTTTATTACTTGGAGGTTGTCCTCCTACTAGTCACGTAACTAAAGATAAAACTGTATGTTGTGTCTGGGAGGACTTTGCTCAGTACGCTTTCTTTTAGGATGGCCCCCAAGTGTAGTGAGAAAAGTTACTCTTATATTTTTTTTTGTGCACCCTCTTCTAGCCTAGTAGAACGTATATAATTTTTTTTAAAGAATATATATATATCTTCTTATTATATATATGTATGTAGTCATGTCTTGAAAAATCCTGATCACTTCAATCCTAAATTCTCAGATTTTTGAATTTTTTTAATCATGCAAATATTTCCACGTCTCTTTCTAAACTGCCACGTCCATCCACGTCTCTCTCCGAGCCTTTTAATTTTCTTTACAGTAACTCTTTCATTCAAAATCCTCTAAAATCGTTTCTTTAACATTTTGAAATAACCATCTGATCAGACTCCACGCTCCTTGCGGTTACACAACCTCTTTTGGAACCTCTCTCTCTCTCTCTCACCCACAGTACCCTTCGCTAGGCAGTGCCTCTGACTACGAGATGGTTTTACCTAGGCCTTCTTATGCTCGAAACTTCCTTCAACTTAAAAGCCTTGAAGGTGGAGAAATCAACTGAAAGAAGAGGAATAATTATTTTTCAGGTTTACTTTCTATATATTTGATTTATGTTATTGTGTTTTTTCTTCTCTTTTAGTTGTTCAGTTTTTTTCTATACGCAAATTTGTACGATTTAGAGAGAACAAAAATTCTAAATCGGTTTGTGCATGATATTTCGCGGTCTGTATGATTTAGGGAAAAACACAATTACAAATATGTTTTTTTTAAGTAAAGTCACAGGGACTAAAAAATAAATGGCAAGATCTCAAGATATGGCGAATCCTAAGGTCTTTTTTGACATGCCAATCGACGGTGCACCTTCCGGCTGGATTGTGATGGAGGTTTTTGCCGACACCCTCCCCCCCAAAAAGACCAAAGAAAAAAACAACAGAGAATTTATGTTCTCTTTGAACTGGCTGGAGACGAGGGTGTTAAAAAATCCGGCAAGCTATTACACTTCAAGGGGCCATCATTCCACCGTGTGATTCCGAGGTTTATGTGCCAGGGAGGTTGTTTACTGACAAGAACTTCATAAAGAAACATACCGGTTTTTGTGTTATTTCGATGGCTGCCCTGGGACTAATGGGCCTCAGTTCTTTATCTGTACCGATACCATGGAGTGGTTGGATGGGAGGCATGTTCTGCTTGGTCAAATTGCTGATGGGATGGATGTGGTGAACACTATCGAGATGATTGGATCCAGGTCTGGACGGACATCCAAGCCTGTCACTATTCCTGATTGTTGTCCACTGTCTTAAATTGAGTTTATCCTCTCTGTTTATCACTTGCTTACAATCCATGCTAGCCTTGGTTTTTATGATATGGTTTACGGGGTTTGTACTCGGTGTGTTTTTGTTTGCTCTTTTGTGTTTGCCATTAACATTTAAAAAAAAATTATGATTTTTGCATTGGTATAAAAAAAAAATTCTAAACAAAAACAGACTTGGTTTTTTCTAAACAAAAAACATACATATTTAGTTTCAATTTTTTTCTAAACAAAAACTTTTTTTTCAAAAAAAAAAGAAAAGAAAATAACGATGCGCAGATCTGTAAGATAAAAAAACAAATAAAAAGAGATGTAGAATTTGAAACTAATGGAGATATGTATGTTTTTTCAAATTTTAAAACTTGAAACTAAATCCGATCTCCATTCGGCGGTCTGGAGATCGCAGGCTTCTAACACTATGTATACACTAAGCTCTCTCATTTAGAAGATCATGAATCTTCTAAAAACAAACTTAGTATCAAAGTGGTCTGGGTTTTCATGTAAGTTTTATCTAAATCGATTGAATAATAAATAAATTTATTATTCTATTGATTACACTCATACTTTTCCGTCAATGTATTTCATGACAAAGTGGGTGAAAAATAAAGAAGTTGATGACAATTTGAGGCTATAATTTCACATCAACTTGCTGAAGATGAGGATACACTGCATGGTATGTTTTTTTAATTTTATATTCTACTTAAATGGATGGGTATGTAACAAATAATTTGTATATTTATGAACATCAGTGGTTCTATGTAATTAGGAGTTGGATTTTTTGGTAAGGACTTGGAGATGCCATGCCTTTTTTCTGATGTAAGGGCATTTCGATTGAATTACTAATGGTTAGATACATTAAAATTATGTAGATACAAGAGGGGGAATTTGGATTGAAGTGCTAAACATGATTCGAACAACCACACATGCAGTTCTGGGATTTGGAAGATGTTCCATCAATTATCATTCTTATCATAACCTTCCCTCATTTTATATTGCATTTTAAAGTGAAATAGAATTAGCTTATGAGAAAAGAGTGAGAAATATTTTTAAAAATAATTTTAAAAAAAATTGCATATAAAAAATTCAAAATTTTTAACTGTTTCACAATTTGGTTAGATATTTTCTCATTTATTTTTTGTACTTTATTCAAGTATCCTAATGTTTTTTGAGAAAATTAACTTCTAAAAAAATTTGAATATAAAAAATTCAAAATTTACAAGTATTTCACAATTTGATTACATATTTTCTTTTTCATTTTTTTTACTAAATTATCCAAAAAAAAAATTGCGGATAAATTTTCTTACGCATTAATTGTGTGCATTTATAGTTGATTAAATTAATGTAGTGGGTACATACATTACTGATATTTCTTTCAATTACAATATTTTATTTACCATTAGATTTCATTGATGTGAAAAATCTAACTTATTTTCTTCATTCCCAAATCTACAAAATAGACTGATAAACTCCCGTCATGAAGAATGAGGTATGAATTGCACACATCTTACAACATTTGTAATCCCATATGGTGCATTAATATTTACTTCTCATTAAAATATACTAATGTCTGCTCCACTAACGATGACATAACAGATTGCAGTTTTCATCCCGCAACTCAAGAGATGCATTCACATCAATACATGGGAATTTCGAAAGGCTATGTTCAGGAAATATGGATTTACCCACTATGAGTATGCAGATAATCCATATTTGGAGTGGCTCAAAGAAAATGAATATCACTTTCATTTCTACAAAAATTAGTTCCCGACAGTTTTAACTATTACTTCATTTTAAAATTCACTTCGTAATGTATTTTTTTTTTCTAACTTGGATTCTCCAACTACGGTTTGATCTACCATATTATGGTTCTTACCATTTATTTCCTCTTACTCATTTTAAATCGTACTCTTTACTCACCACATTACTTATATTTACATGATCATGGCTATGGTTACGATCTTCTTTTGAAATAACGATAATAATTATATATTAATTTACATATTTAAACAAAATAATTCAGAACGCGTTACACCCGCCGTGCATCGCACGGGTCACCACTTGTATATATATATATATATATATATATATATATATATATATATATATATATATATATATGTGTGTGTGTGTGTGTGTGTGTGTGTGTGTGTGTGTGTGTGTGTGTGTGTGTGTGTGTGTGTGTGTGTTCTACTGGGTCTATCTCATATAGATGAACAGTCAAGGCAAGCATTAAGAATGATAAACAATGTTGATATTTCATTTCTTTACTGTTGTGTACTGTTTACAATATGGTATTGCTCTATCATTTTTCACAAAAAGGAATTTTTCTAGTATAAGAGAAAACCTCAAATTCTTCTACAGAAATGAAAAGAAATTCTTAAATAACACTAGGCATAGTACCTCTTTAGCCATTTGGAATTAATGGATTGGAGACAATCACTCTCTAGCTTCAAAATCTGGCAGTATCCTGACTTCCCCACTCCTCTCACCATAAAAGGACCTTCCCAGTTGGGTTTGAACTTCGATACTGACATGCTATGAAGGTGATGAGTAGATGCTTTGAGGACTAAGTCTCCCACTTGAAATTCCTTGGGCTTGACTAGGTTTTCATAAGCTCTTGACAGTTGCTGGGTGTAAACTTTGAAGTCCTCTCTCTCTTTATATATGTGTTCATCCAACGCCTCGAGCTGCACGTGTTGTGGGTTAGGGATGATTCCATTGCTTAGACAAACCCTAACTGATGGTACTACCAATTCCACCAGCAGGACAACTTCAGTTCCATATACCAGTGAGAATGGAGTAAACCCAGTCGGTTTTCTCTTCAAAGTGCGGTAGGCCCATAGCACCATGGGAAGCTTCTCATCCCATGACCCCGGCATGTCTTCCAACATCTTTTTCAGAATATTGATTAAGGTATTGTTGGTGGCCTCTGCCTGGCCATTTCCCTTTGGATAGGATATGGTTGAACTGTTATGCACGATTTTATATTTATCAGTGAGGAGGGCCATCTCTTTGCATACAAACTGTTTCCCATTGTTTGTGAGTATCACCTTGGGTATACTGAATATGCATATGATGTATTCCTTAATAAATTGTGTTACCACTTGGGCAGTCACCCTTCTCAGGGGAATGGCCTCCACCCACTTGGGGTATAACTTTGTAGCTACAATGGTGAACGCTTTACGATGAGAGGCTGGGATAATCTTTCCCACTAGGTCAAATGCCCATGTATGGAAGGGATAGGGAGCTTCTAGGCTTTGCAAGCTGACAGAAGGGGCGTTCACCATGTTTCCATGTACTTGACTAGCTCTGCACTTCTTTACATAACCACTGGAATCAACTTCCATTATTGGCCAATAATACCCCAGCGTCATCATCTGATCATATATTTTGGCATTCCCATGTGTGAGGGCTCATGGGCTTCCTTTAACACCTTCTCTGTGTCTTCCTTAGCGATGCATTTCAGTGCCTTCTCATTGTAACCTTTCTTGTACAACTCCCCTTCCACCAAGTAGAAACAGGCTACCCTCTTCCTCAGATAGATTTCATCCGCTCTCTCTGTGGGTAGCTCACCATCTTTTAGATATGCAATATACGGTTGCCTCCTATCTTCAAAGGTTTCTATAAAATTGGCTTCTGCTGGATGATTAAAGTGAGTTTGGAACTTTAAACAACCTTGTTGTAGGTGAGCATCCTCTATGTTCATGGTAGGCCAATAGTAGCCCCCTCACTGCAGCCTATGGTAAAGTGGGATGTCAGTGTCCCCATAATGATGTTTGTGCATTTATGTCAACCTCTTTTTTACTTCTTGCTCCCCAACACACCTTGCTAGGAACCTTTAGGACTCTTAAAGAAAAGTGTTCCTTAGAACAGGTGGTAGTTGGCCAGCTCCAACATCTTCATGGTCCCTTTTCTTGTCTCCAAATGCTTTACCACAAGGTGTCTCCAGTCTTCTGGCTTATTTCTTGGGAAAAAATACTTCACTATAGTAGGTATTATCCTCCAGTGCACCGTGATCATCGCCTCTGCCTCATCCATATCCAACTCTTGTTCTATCGTAGCCAGCGCGTCGGGGTACCTGTTCATTTTTCTTGCATGTCTTAACCATTCACTTTCATGAATGCTCCCAACAGCCTTTGGATGATATACCTATAGGGTGCTAAGTTATCATACTTGAGGGCGAACTCCCCATTAACTTATTTTACTACCAGGTTAGAGTCCCCCCAAATGCATAGTACTTTGACACCCCTCTGGAGTGCTTCTAGCATGCCCAGAATGAGAGCTGCATATTCAGCCTCATTATTTGAGCATTTGAAGTCTAACTTGAAAGAGAGGGTGATATTTTCCTTGCTGCTCGAGAGTATGATGCCCGCACCTCATGTACCTTAAGCGTTAGAGCCATCGAACTCCATTTCCTATTTCTCCATTTCCTCTACCACACATGCTCGAAAGTTCTCCCCGGTTAGTTCCTCACTGGGGAGCTCAAAATTTACACTTGGGAAGTGGTCCAATAGGTCTGCCACTGCTTGACTCTTGATTACCTTAGGCACTACACACTTTAAATCATACTCCGACAATATCAAAAACTATCTCGCTACTCGTCCTACAAGTACTGTTCTTGCTAACAGGTACTTTATAGGGTCGCACTTGGTGACTATGTGCACTGTGAAGGCTAGTATATAATTCCTCAACTTCTGAGCCATAAAAACCAATGCTAGACAATGTCTATCCACGCTAGTGTATCTAGATTATGTCCTAGAGATTACTCTTGACAAATAGTAGACTGGCATTATACACTACTACTTGATCTTCCTTCTGTTTTGGTTCTAGACTCTTGGAGATCAGGATGGGTCTGCTCTCACCCCCTTTTGGCCCCAAATTGATCTCCTCTAATTCTTGCAGCTACTCTCTAGTTCCATCTTGTATGCATTCTGGAGATTTTTTTGGTTCTTCAATATGCGCAAAGATATGGGATTCATTAATAATAAAACACTCAGGTGCTGGATGGATGCTCTCATCCCAGAACAATGCCCGTGCAGACCCTTATAAGCGGTAAATGACCTTCCCATCGGACAAGACCACCTTTTTTCAAGTTCAGGGGGCTTAGCCACCTTCTCTACTTCCTCTTGCCCTTTGGTATGTGAGGGATTACCCTTCCCCCCAAGCAATCATAAACAGACTTCTTTTGTTGAATACTTCCTTTAACTATTTACTTCCCTTCTAACTTTCTTGCAGAGACCTTCCTTTCCTCATGTAATTCCATGTAGAACTCAGCGTCTACCAGATGGGCCTCCTCAATGATGAAGGGTCTTCGTGGCCTTGATCACTATCTTTGTACCTCTAATGTTAGCCTTTGCGCATTGATGGTAAGTAGTGGGTACTAAGCCGTGGGTGTGCATCAATACCCTCCCAATGAGTAGTTGGTAGCTAGTGTTAGCATTGATAACATGGAACTTAATGTGGGAAGTGAAATTTCTCAACTTGATTCCCATGTTTACATATCCAATAAATTGCATTCCAGCATTGTCAAATTCGAAAATGACTAGTGGTACCGGCACTACCTTTTCCTGGTGAATTCCTGTTTTATACAATGTACTAATGGGCATGATGTTAATAGATTCTCTCCCATCCATTAGTGTTCTGGGAAATGAGACTCCATTGATCATGGCTGTAACATACAATGGACAATTGTAGAAGTAAGTCACCTGCCCATCTTCCTCTGAAAACACCACCTCAGAAGTATGCTTCTTAATTAACCTTTCAATTGGCCCCTGGCAATTTACTGAGGGGTCTCCGCGTTGTTGCATAGCTTCTTGGACTTTCCTTGTGATGGTTATTCATGTGTCATATTTCACCCCTATCTGGTCGAAAAACCATTTGAACTTGGGGATCCTCGCATTTAGAATATAGGTCTGCCTCATATCTCTAGGCATTGCAGACATACTCTGCTTCAGATGTCCCCCTTTCATACAGAGTGAGGATAACATCTAACTCTCCCTCTAAGAGGTTCACTTGCCTACTTTCCCTATTTCTATCCTCTTCTGGTTCCGGAGTAAAAAATCACTCCTCTCGCTGTCTTTCCAGCTCAACTCTGCTCAGTGATAATTGTTTCAATCTTTCACATAATCGATCACTACTCTCCCACTCCATCAGCTCTGGGCTTGCTTCTTCATCATAAGCGACTACCATATTGGCAGTACCGAAGTGATGTGTTGGAAGTGGGTTCTCATTAACATCCATAAGAGGGATCTGCAAGCTACCATTGGCCACCAGCTCGCCAATGATCCTTCTTAAGTAGTAACAGTCTTTGGTGGGGTGTTTCACCCGCTGGTGTAGCTCGCAGTATTTTGGGTTAGCTTTATCAGCTGCAAGTGGGGTTTCTCCTTTTAAGTGAATAGGACCTACTAACCCTTCTCATACTAAAGTATGATAATAATCTATAGCCTCTGCTACACTACGGGGTAGTGGCGGTAGGGCATCCTCCCCGAAATTTCTCTTGTTGTCGGGAATACTGTTCTTAGACCCAGAGCCTCCCTTCTTTCCTTTGGGATTTCCATCTACATAGTTAACTACTTGCCTCCTCGAAACTTGAAACCTCCTAGAATTCAGTGGTACCTACGTCCTCCAACTCGAGGCCCTTGGCTTGATAATCATAGCTATGTTGCTGGTGGCTCTGATGAACTCTCTAAAAGTTCCATCTCTAGTTTCATTGACCAAATGCAACTTGTATTCCTCCAAGAGTTCTTCGACACATGTACTCCCAAGTACTCAACAAATCTTTTCACTTGCTCTCTTGGGTTCTCCCCTTTGCCACTGAACCTAATAAATTTTGTTGCGATATACCCCTCTGGGTATGGCTTCTCATTTACTTCCTTTGGGTAAGGGTCTTGCAACTCCTCATATAGATGAGGACCCTCCCTATGAGAGGAGGAGATCAGATTCCTCACCTCCTCCATGGTAACAACCTTGGAGGGTGACTCCTCTTAACTCATGCTCTTAGCTGTTGGTGAGCCTGATGGTGTTGTAACTTTCTCCGACACCACCTTCTGTGGAGGAATTGTCTCTGCTAAAATTACAACTGGGGTGGCTACCCCTCCATAGGGGGAAGCAGCTGGTGTTACACATCCTTGACCCAAACTTGAAAGGTCTACATTATTTTTATTCAAGAAGTCAAAAAACATTATCATGAGATTCATACCAGCCATCGGAGCCGCTGCCGGTGAGCTGGTCTTCCCTCCCTAAAGAGCAGGTGCCTTGGCTTCGATCACCACCACTTCTTCCTGAGTAATCTGGTCACTGTGAGCTCCATTCCCAGATAGAACGTCTTCAAAAACTATCTGCTTAGAAATGTTGAAACCTTCTTTGTCCATTAAAGCAAGCATACCTCCCCAGCAGAGTCGCCAAATGTAAGAGGGTAGTGAGACTGGGGTCTATGAATAACTGGAAAGGGTGAGGCATGACCTACTCCAATGGACGATGTCTGGAAGGTTCTCAATAACATCTGGAGCAGCTTCTGATTAAACCTTCTCTTTTTTATAAAAATGGAGCTAAAGATGGAACTCCCTCCTGCAAGAAGATGAAGTTCCACGACAATAATAGTTATTTTCTCAAGAAGAACTCCTGAGAGTGATGGTTTTCAGTAAGGAGTGAAAGAACAAGGCACTTAGCAATAGAGAGAGAGAGAGAGAGAGAGAGAGCAAGGAGAGAAAACTAGGAAATTCTGGTGTGATTTTGACAGAGTAACAATGCTATTGAGTTTTTTCTCCCCTTTTGACCTTGCCCAGGGGTCTTACTTATACTTGAGCACTAGGGATGAATTGGAACTTTTAGGCAACAAAATTGAGACGGTTGGTGAGGGAAAAGGCCTGAAATGTACCTTTTGTCCCTACATATGTGCAGAAGCCTGTCCCCTCAGACAAGTGCCACCTGGTGCCAACCAAAGTCAAAAAGCAAATATGTCTGTGCTTAAAGACAGAATATCTGATTTGGTAAATATCTTTTGAAATGGTAGCTTGTGGTAAAAGCTTTCTAAAATTGAGAGAGGGGGACTCGAGGACCTCCTCCTCTAAAACCATTTTTCTTGAGAGGGGTCTTAAGGACCCTCTTTTCTAAGAAAATCATTTTGGTAAAAGTTCATTTCTTGTGAATAGCCCTTTGGCTGCTAACTTCACTTGTGACTAAGTGTGAGATGTTTGTGGTTTTGAGTGACTCCTAGGGTCTTCCTACTAGTATTCTCTCAATCCTAAAGTTCTAAGTGGTTAAAGTTGCTCAACAAACCTTGTTCCTCAGCTGCCAATCCAAAACTCCCAAGAGATCCCAACAGGCCTATTTGAGCCTTGCCTACTAAACTAGGCTACCTATATAAGAAAGTAAGTATTAGTCCTTTTGTGTTTTTAAAGAATGTCTTTTCATGGTGAGGGGTTGCTCATGGTAGCCACTCCATCATCCTGGCTTATTTTCTAGAAGCTGAGGGGGAGGACCTTGAGGGTTCTGTGGCCAAATGCTTTCTGGGGTTTGAGGGACCCTGGGGGGTTCCTTCTCCCATATGACTTTTTTTTACTATTGAGGGACCCTGTGGGTTCCTTCTCTAATATGAGTTTTCTACTATTGAGGGACCTTGGGGGTTCCTTCTCAATTGTGAATTTCTATTATAGAAGGACCTTGGGGGTTCCTTCTTAATATGAATTTCTGCTATAGAGGGACCCTGGGGGTTCCTTCTCAATATGAATTTAAACCGTAGAGGGACCCTGAGGGTTCCTTCTCAATATGAATTTCTATCGTAGAGGGACCCTAGGGGTTCTTTCTCAATATGAATTTATGTTATAGAGGGACCCTGGGGGTTCCTTCTCAATATGAATTTCTACCGTACAGGGACCCTGGGGGTTCCTTCTCAATATGAATTTCTACTGTAGAGGGACCCTAGCGGTTCCTTCTCAATTTGAATTTCTGCTATAGAGGGACCCTGGGGGTTCCTTCTCAATAAGAATGTCTTCTCTAGAGGGACCCTAGGGGTTCTTATCAATATGAATTTATGCCATAGAAGGACCCTGGGGGTTCCTTCTCAATATGAATTTCTACCGTAAAGAGACCCTAGGGGTTCCTTCTCAATATGAATTTCCATTGTAGAAGGACCCTAGGGGTTCCTTCTCAATATGAATTTCTGTTGTAGATGGACACTAGCGGTTGCTTCTAAATATGAATTTCTTCTTCAAAAGGACCCTGGGGGTTCCTCCTCAATATGAACTTCTGCCGTAGAGGGACCCTGAGGGTTCCTTCTCAATATGAATTTCTACTGTATAGGGACCCTGGGGGTTCCTTCTCAATATGAATTTTTGCGGTTGAGGGACCGTCACTCAAAAATATAAAACCAAACTTGAGACACCCTTCTACATAGATCATAGAATAATAATAAAATAATTAAATCATGAAATTGGAATGTAATTGTATGAACAAGTTACATAGGCAAATCAACGTAAGCATTCATAACATAGATGGATGAAGTCACTGAGATAATTCTAAAGAAAGAACTCAATTTCAACCTTAGGTGTAAGAAAATTGAACATAATTGAAATTCACTTGACTTATGCAACATGCCATGAATATAAATGCTTCTCAAATAAATAACACGAAACTATTTAATGATTTTTAGGACAGTTTGTTATGCAAATCCATTGATCTTCAACTTTAAAACACCCTCAAAATCTCACATATTCGAGAAATCACTCTCAATTTTTTGATGATTTGATAATGCTTATAATTAGCGAAGCATCAATGAAAAATAAATTTTCCTTGACACTTACATTTTTGTGTGTCGTTAATATTTTAGGATCTTTTTACAAATGGTGGCTTTTAATGCAAAGAGAATTTTCTATAAAAAAAAACTTAGAGCTGCCTAACCTGGGGATGACAGGATTTGAACCTGTGACATTACTCAAATTGAACTTCGATTGGAATTAAAATAGGTTCGACCTGCGAGAAAAGAAAGAAAAGTACATTAACTAGAAGAATGTAAACAACAAGAGATCTAAGGAAACATATAGGAGTGAAAAGGGCAAACTACAGGAGGGGAATCAAATAAGGAAATTGGGGAAAAAATGGAAAGATTAAATGATGACATCCTGAATAAACACATTCGCAGATTGTTATTAATCACTTTAACAAGAGCAGAAAAAGAAAAAATACATATGAAATACCGAATGGAACCCAAGCACAATCAGAAATCAAATAGAAAGAATTACAAAAGAGAAAAAAAAAAGTAACTCCAGAATATAAGGGGGGACCCTAATCTCCTAAAGCCACTCATTAGGGAATACCGGCCAAATTCGTATGTCTGCCGCTCATAACAGAGCCGTTATTCTCGACTGGCATAGAAGTCTGTCTTTATGCCAAAAAGATCGGCTTTCTAAGCTTGATGTGGGAAGCGCGACGGGAAGAGGATTGTACCATGAGAGAAGCAAGGGGGTCAACCTCTTTCAAATATACAACAGGGATTCTGGCAATGCAATGTAGTTGGACTCTCATGTCGATCCGAATGAATCATCCTTAAGTAGTTGTTAATGGAGTTGAAGTTACCAAATTCTGCGGAAAGATTCTATAAGCATTAGAAGCGATTTGCCACTTCCGCCTTTCTAGATCTAATAGAATGATTTTGCCGTATCCAGAAGAATTCAAGATAAGGTCACGGCGAGATGAGCCGTTTATCATTACGATAGGTGTCAAGTGGAAGTTGAAATTGATGTTTTGGTGGACCAAGTTCTGAGAAAACTGCGTATTTTCTGATCTATGTGGCATCTCTCTCCTTTTTAGGGGGACCTGTGTTTTTGGTAAACAGTCGCCCGGGCCTGGTCAAAATTTGGATATTTATAGACGGGGAATAATAAACCTTTACCTATCTTTCCCTTCCATCCAGTGATGGAACAAAAAATGAGAAGCTCGTTCTTTCTTTTCCTGTTCAATCAAAATTAAAATGAACAATATTTTTCATTAGAGATTACAATCCGGAACAGAATGAGTCTCTCGCTTATTGATTAGGGCGAGCCAGTTTGAACTTTATTTTTATTTTATTTGGGATCATCTTCCGGATAAAGATAAAGAAGGGGCAAGAGTCAAAAAGGGTGGAAGAAACAAGCGTTTCCACGACTCTACCACCAGTCACCCAGAGACGAGGAAGGGCGTAGTAAACGACGAAATGCTTCGGGGAGTTGAAAATAAGCATTGATATCTTATTATCTTATTGTTATTATTGAGACAGGAAAGCAGTCAAGCGGGTCGGCTTTCATAAAAATTCTCGTAGAATTGAGAATGAAAACTTTTTTCTTCTTTTTGGAGCTTTTTCAGGGGTATTCTTACATAGTCCATTAAGGTGAATTTATATTTCTTAGGGTGTCACTTTTATTTACCTTAGGACTTTGGTGTAGTTTATATTCTCCTAAAATGATTTTGCCATATCCAGACTAAAATCTGCCATTTCTTGAAAGGCCACCACGCGAACCTCTCAAGCATTTACTTTTCTAGTGAGAGACCAACGTCTTGGAGCTAACGTGGGATCTTCTCAAGGACCTACCAGTTTAGGTAAATATTTAATGCGTTCCCCGACCGGAGAAGTCATGCAGCTAATTAAGCTCGGCTTGGAGTAAGTCATGATACCTCTTAATCTTCTTTTTTTGAATGTAATGAGCCTATCCTCTATTCTCTCTTCATATTCCAAAATAAAATCAAAATATCAAAACGAAACCAAGGTCAAGGGAAGGATCTGGGATCAGAGCCTTATCGATATTACTTGTCTGTTGGTCAGGAAGCTCGAACAAATGTCAACATATTTTATTATCTAGGATGAATTACGCTTACTTGTTTTTTAGTACAAGTGGCTACGGGGTTTGCTATGACTTTTTACTATCGTCCGACCCCTTGTGCACCAAAGCTGAAAAATCCCTTTCCACTTCATTCGCCAAGCAAATGAAGGGAAGCTCGAAGATCTTTCTTCGCTTAGTAAGGTTCACTTTCCTAAACAGCGAAGCCCATTAAAAAGACGATAGTAGGACCGGGACACTGTGTGTGCTGCTACCTCTCGTGCTGGGACTTCAAAACCTACTGCACTTCCTGCCAAACTACGCTTTTATACTTACTGCACGAGCTGTGGCTATTGACAAGAACGAGTGCCCTATACTTCGTAGGAGGGCTGCAGCTTTGAAATTCAATCGAGCCCCTTAGTCCAAATAGAAAGAGTTCTCTGGGCCGATTCACCTTTCACCTAAAACACCCTCCGCCCTGGATACTGATGAAAATACATTTTTTCCCTCATGGTCAATTGAGCATGCCATGACGTTATTAGGATCTCATATAACCCTTTATGATACTGGTCTGTAAATGGACCTTTATGAGCTTCTAAAATATCTTTTAGGCCATGACCAATGCCCCAGTTGGTCCTATACATGTGACCCGCTATCAGGAAAAGAATTGCAATAGCTAAATGATGATGTGAAATATCGGTCAGCCATATAACCCCAATTACTGGAGAAAAACCTCAGTAAAGATAGCACCCACGCAAGGCACAAAGCCTCTCCCTAGATGCATCGAATCCTGGCTTAGCACCTACTTCCTTTCGTGAAAGAGGATCAACAAATCAAGCGGTTTGACTCATTTTAGTCAAAAGCGTGAAAAGCTGACATGCTACTTTTTTTAGCGTGACAAGCTAAAGCTAAGCCCACCTTCCCAGAAGGGCGAAAGCGGCCAAGCCAAGCAGAGGAGGTAGCGTGAGGCAAATACATAAGCCCTAACACAGCTCGAACTGCCCACTAGCAGCCTACAGAGACAGAGCCCCTTCCCCCGATACGGCTGGGATTTTTGCTGCTTTTTGATCGACTTTTCCCTATTTCTTTAACAAAAAGAAAAGAAGCCTTCCCATTCCTGTTGATGTAGTCTTTCTCCCTTAGGCTCTCTATCCTGTGCGTGTTCTTTATAAGAAGGAAGACCTGCTGCTCTAACTTCTTTCACTACTCTTTATCTTGGCAAAGTCCTCCCACTATTTCTAGTTATAGAATTCATTACTCTGCGCAGCTATTGATGCGTCCGCTACTACGGAAGCTAGCTAGGGCTATTTTAACAAAGAAGAATATGTGGACAAGATAAGAGAGTAGGCAAGCAAAGAAGAATCAGCCCGACAGTAAGGGAATCATAATCCACAGTGAATTGGATTCCAAGAGAGATTAAAAGTCGTATGCTTTGGAAGAAGCTTGTACAGTTTGGGAAGGGGTTTTGATTGATCAAAAAGAAGAATCTACTTCAACCGATATACCCTTAGGCACGGCCATACATAACATAGAAATCACACTTGGAAAGGGTGGACAATTAGCTAGAGCAGCGGGTGTTGTAGCGAAACTGATTGCAAAAGAGGGGAAATTAGCCACATTAAAATTACCTTCTGGGGAGGTCCGTTTGATATCCAAAAATTGTTCAAGTCCTTTGACATGAAGTACTGAGGGTCAGTGCGACAGGGTATGCAAATCCGTCGTGACAGGAAGGCAAGGAAGTTGTGGTTATCACAAGAGAAGTCTTTAGAACGGGTGCTTGAGAGCATGAAGAATGCTAAGTCAACTATCCCACCCCTTGCTATTCACTTAACCCTTAGCCAAAGTTCATGCCCGCCACTAGAATAAGGGGAGAAAGGAAGCTGAGAAACCTTACTCCTCAGCTATGGGGAGCCTTATGTATGCCATGGTGTGTACACGGCCGGACATTGCACATGCCGTTGGTGTTGTTAGCAGGTTTCTTTCTAATCTGGGCAAAGAACATTGGGAAGATATGAAATGGATCTTCAGTGAGGGGTACTTAAAAGATGTGCTTGAGGGGGGATTTACCAGTGTTATTGGGGTTTACAGACTCAGACATGGCGGGCGATTTAGATCAGAGGAAGTCTACTTCCGGATACTTGTTCACTTTAGCTGGGGGAGCAGTCTCATGGAAGTCAAAGCTCCAAAAGCCATGGGATGATCATCTTAGGGTGATCCTTTTTTTAGCATCGAAATCTCCTATGGAATCGATCTCTTGCTCAGATCTTCCCCCGGCCGTCTCATTCATAACATAAAATAATTTTTTGGGGGAAACAAAATTTGGGCAACGGTTCTTACAAGAAGAACTTATCTCTAGTTCATATGGTTCATTATTATGAATGATTGAGATGAGAACACCATATTAGACATATGTTAAGCAAGTACAATGTTCAAAATTTTCGTGCACGTGTGCAATAAATGTGGTAAAGAATCTATCATGAAGAAAATAATCATCAATGAACAACAAAATACTAGCCACGAATTATTAAGCACAAAAAATATATGAAGCCATGTATCAAAACACCATGAAAAATTCACATGAATGGACGGAATGTAGGAGTGATTATAACATCTTAAATGCACATCTATAGTGAAAAAAGAAAATACAAAATATTTTTATCTTTTTCGAAAAAATTATCAAACATAAATATTTTTGGAATTTTTCAAACTTTTTCATAAAAACCAAAAATATTTTTGGATTTTTCAAGATTTTTTTTTTTAAATAAAATCATATAGAAACATAGAAATACAATCCACCAATAGCGAAAAATGATATGAACATGATAAACACCCTATACTAGATAAAGTACCCGAACTCAATCAATAGAACAAATACCAAAGACTTTCTAAAATTCTCGAATCTAAGTGCATCCAAAGGTTTTGTGAAAATATCGACTAATTGGTGTTCGGTTCCCCAAAGCTCAAGGACATGACCTTCTCCTCAACGAGATCACAAAAAAATGCTCACGCATACTAATTAGGGGTGGCAATTTTAGAAACGACACGAAAAAATGACATAGAACGACACGAAATTGACCCAAAATTGACACAATATGTCATGTTCGTGCCGTATTTTTTTGACACGAAGTCGTGTTATGTCGTGTTCGTGTCTGAATTACGAGTCGTGTCATATCGTGTTATCGTGTTTTTTAGGCATGAAATTTAAGAAATTTTGGTATTCATGTCGTGTTATTTTTTATTCGGGTCGTGTTCGTGCCAACTAAAAAAATACGAATTCATGTTGTGTCGTGTTCATGTCCAAAAGACCTTGTCATGTCATGTCGTGTCAGCCCAAAACACGGACCGTTGACCCGACTTGCCACCCCTAATACTAATGTTCTTCGTACGGGAATGTTGGAATGAATTACAGGATGTATGTATTTCACTCGTATTTTAACATGGAATAGTCATTGTGCCTTGAAAAATCCCATAATATTCCAACAATTTCTTCATCTACAAGAGTTGTGTGTAACAACTCCCTATGGAGATATACTCGGTCTCCACAGTGGAAAAAGATATGGAATTTGGCTTCTGGCTCAACCAAGAGATAAGATCACTCCCAAAGTAAAAGCAACCAACCGTGGTGCTCCTATAACTATCAACATTCTCCACCCAATCAACATTTGAATAGGTGAACAACCGGTCATCGGTATCAAAGGAATACAATATATCATAGGAAAGAGTGTGAGTCATGTATTTGATGATACGTTTAAGTGCGATCAAGTGAGACTCTTTAGGGGACTCTTGGTAATGCGCACAAACTCTAATGCTAAAGGCCATGTCGAGATGACTAGTGGTTAAGTAGAAAATAATAACTTCCATGCTCCTATAAAGAGTTTGCTCAACGTCCTTGCCTAAATTGTCTTTGCTAAGTTTAATCGAAGTACTCATAGGGGTGCATGAGTTCTTAGCAGAGTCTAAACCAAACTTCATCACTAGGTCCCTATAATTTTTGGATTAAGATATAAAAATTACATCCTCAAGTTGACACACTTGGAGACCCAAGAGGAACATAAGCTCACCAACTATGTTCATCTCAAACTCGTTCCTCATCTCCTCTTAAAATGTGTGAGCATGTTGGGAACACGTGGATCCAAATACTATGCTGTCCACATAGACTTGGGCAACCAATATCTCACCACTCTCTCTCATCAGAAACAATGTCTTATCCACTCCCCCCCTCTTGAAGACACGAGATAAGAGGTAATAACTGAGTCTTTAGTATGTAACACCCCGTATTTTTAATGATTTTTAAATATGGGATTAACTAAATTAAATATAGGAAATTAATTAATAATTAATTCCGGATTAAAATAAATATTTACTAGCGAGACAAGGGTTAATATTTATTGATGTGAATTATATTTAATATTACTTAGTGAATAAAGTAATATGTGATTATGAATTTATTAAAATTTTCGCGAGTGGAAAATACGACAGTTACGGTAATTAAGTCGGAACGTGCATGTCAGTCGTGTCGGGACGCACGTGTCAGTCGTGTCGAAACTTAATTTAATGAAATAAAAAGCGAATTATTTTTAAATCATCCAAATGGTAATTTCGAGAGAGTCAAAGTGTCTAAAAGGGTCGAGATAGTCAGAAAAGTCTACCTGGGGGTTTAATTTGAGTCCGGGAATAATTTTGGACGAAACTGGCATCTTGGGGGGGGAAATTTGGTCATTTGTATTTTTGGAGTTATTAAACCTAAGAGTTTTCTAAGTTATTATATATGATTAGAAAATTGGGGTTAGGGCTAGTTAAGTGAGAAACAATAGGAACAACATAGAGGCCATAGGAGGAAGAGGAGAGGAGTTCCAAGGCTAGAATCACCAACTCTACACCGATTTCACCACCGAGACCGTCAGATTTTAGATCGGAGAGGAAGGAACACCAATCTAACCATCTTCTTCAACGGATCAGACCTACATACAAATTGTCAAGTGTTTAATCTTTCAAATTTATAGCATATATAATAACCATGTCAGAGTAGGTTGAATTAATTATGAAATTCGTGTGATTTGAATAAACTTTGGAAGACATATCATTATCTAGGGTGAAATTGATATAGAATGGGAGCCTCCATGTAGGTAATATGAAAATCATGAAATTTTATATTGAATCTTTATGAAGAAATTTGGGTTTTGATGGGTATGATTAAATTGTAGAATAATTTTTGGAATTTGAAGAAGTCTATGAAATTGGGTAAATTAAAATGTCGTTTTAGAAACTATTTTGAGCCGTTTTGGTAACGAAAATGGATATTTTGTCCATGATGCCTTGTACAAAATCCTATTTTCTATATTTTTTTATCTGATACGTTTTGTCCAAAATGACTCCGAAATGCCTCAAAACCGCATTTTAAAAATCTGGGCAGATTCGTGGGGTAAATTTTAAGAAATGTTATTTTAGTTGTCATTCCGTTGGAGGTTGCCTAGATTTATTGATTGTGATTATTGTTCTATAATAAGGACATTAGGCCCAAAGTGGAGATTAAGTTTACATAAAGTTAGACGAATAAATATTGGGATAATTAAGAAAATATCCTATTTGATAAATGAATGAAATTTCGAGAAGGGTGACGTAGTGATGAGTGAACCTATTTTATGACCAGTAGTGACGACAGGAATAAATTGTGGAAAAAAAATAATGAAGGGGTAACTAGGGCCCTTAGAGTTGTGTGAAAAATTATATAAATACGATGAGAGGTATAATTGAAATTTAATAATACATAGGGTATTTGAGAGATATATATGTACTACGTATCGGGCATATAGTATAAGTCGTGTGTGTATCTATGATGATGATATAAGTATATAAGTGGTGTTAATACCTATTGTATGATTTATTATGTGTATGACATACCTAAGCTTCTTACAATCTGGAGGAGGTTTCGCGACGTGGACACTCTTATCCTGTGTTGTTCATTGGGAGGATTTTAGACTTATACCCAGAACATAGGACCTTAGAGATGTACTATCTTAGAGTATGATAGTTCGGCGGTTGAATGGGAACGTAGGTATGTGCATGACCCATTTGGCTGGGAATTATGTTCGCATACACTTGTATGTGATTTGTATTTATGGTTCGAGGGAGGTACCGAACCAATTGTCCTTATTTAGTACGAGATGTACCAGGACTTGATAGTAGAGTGTGCATGCACTACAGCTGAGCCTAGGGGTGTCGTATATATATATATATATATATATATATATATATATATATATACTTGTGATATATTCTACTGTGTGAATTGAGTAGCTAAGAAAGATAGTGAAATCTAATATAACTTAAGTATATGAACACTTAACTTGATCTATGAAAGCTCCTATTCGAAATAAAAGTTGTGAAATTATTCAAATAAATATTACAGGGGAAATACGGGATCTTACTACGAGTGATAGTTTAGAAGGTTTATGATTACGATCTAGTTAGGTGTGATAACAATGACTATAATAGTTTAGAGGTACACAAGGCGTGCACAATAATTGAGAGGTGAGAATCTCAAGTGAGAGCCCAAAAAGCTAACATGTATATATTATTTGCTTTGCCGCATTTTAAATACTTGGTAAACTATTTTAAAACTATATTACACTTGGGTTCTGACCCGTCTATTGCAAATCTATTTTCTCTTGTGCAACTATTTTAGGTGTCCAACAACAGGGACGCCAGGTGTAGACTTTCAAATGATTTGACGTGCAGCAACTATTGTGGAAGTTGCAGGTCCTTGCAAATCTAGTTATTTCATTTAGGGCATGTTTCCCCTTCTCAGTTACCATTTATTTCAGAGAGAGTTTATTCTCTTTTATTTCAGCCTAATAAGATTTAGTATTATTATGGTTTGTTGGATTTGAGATTTTAACTGGGACATTTATTCCAGTCTTATTGATTTAGTTATTTGGTTTCTCATTTATTACTGATTTATTCATTTGTTGGTCAAAATGATTATTGTTTTAAATTATTGGATAGTAATAAAATGGTCATATATTTTGACACTAGCTTAATTAATTATTAGATGATTAATAAAATAAAATGTTTTTGATAGTGATGCTAAGAATGAACCAACTGGATATTCTGATTTAATTTAATAAAGAACTAATCACTCGGTATTTAATTGAGTGGGGTGTCTCACATACAAAGCACGAGGTTCTTGCTTCAAAACATACAAGGCCTTCTGAAGATAAAGGTCGTATCCGAGGTGCTTTGGGTTTTTGAAACCATTTGGTTGTTCCACGTACTCTTCATCCTGTAGAATTCCATGAAGGAAGTCACTTTTGATATCCATTTGATATAACTTGAATCGTAGGTAGCATGATACGGTGAGTAGTAAGCGGGCGAACTCAAACCTAGCAACATGATTGAATATCTCGTCTAATTATACACCTTTAATAAGTGTGTAGCCTTGAGCGACCAACATAGCTTTTTTGCGAACTATGGTACCATTCTCATTCATCTTATTCTTGTAAATCCACTTGGTAAGAATCACATTAGTCTCATTAGGTCGAGGGACTAACTCCAAGACATCATTCTGGAAAAATGAAGCAACTCATCTTGAACAACAAATATCCAATGCTCATTCTTGAGTGCTTATTTCACATTCTTGGTCTCGACTAAGGAGGTATAACAAAAGTAGCTAACCATATTCTCAAGTTAAGCGCGAGTCTTGACACTTAGTGTGGGATTACTAAGTATAGCAGATGGTCCATGATTTTTTAAACCCTGGGGGTGGATCCTCTAAATCAAGAGTGGAGTCCACCAGGGTGGTATGAGGAATGATGATATCGTCACTAGGGGTGCATCGTTCTCACACTTAAGGTTAGGATTAATAAACGCATGTGGCTCTTAGTCTATAATAGTGATGTTTCTTGACTCCATAACCTTTGAGTTTTTAAGGTTATACACCTTATAAGCCGTACTCAACGATGAATATTCAAAAAATATCCCCTCATATTTTTGGGAGTCAAACTTTCCTAAGTGCTCTCTATTTCTTATAACAACCCTCACTTTTGGGAGCCTATTTTTATAGTTAATTACTATGTGGAGTAATTATATAAAATATTGTAAGGTGGAGTAAGTATTAATTTGATGAAATAAGTTAATATTTACTAAAAAGTTGCATAATTATCATGTGTGTAAGTGAATATTACTGTGTTGTGTTTTATTGTGTCATGAGAATTAAAATGAAAATTTGGATTAAAATGGAACCGGAACTTAAAATGTGTCATAAAATTTCCAAATGATAATTTGGAGGGTGTAGTTAGTTCCGGGAGGTGCGAGATAGTCAAAATGTGTGCCATATTGTATTTTGAGGTTTTGGGCACTTTTGACTGGTTTTGGTATATTGCGTATTAGAAATCATTTTATTGCGGTATTAACCATTTAAAGTTGGAGACTTTTAGCTTAAGGCCACGTTTTAGTCTTCTTCACCCTTTCATTTCTTTTATTTCCCCTAAGTGTGTTCCTAGCCCTAGAGTGAGAGAGAGAGGGAGGGAACTTGTGGAGAAGAGAGAGATTGAAGATTTGTGGATTGATCTTGCATTCTTCTTCATCAAAATATGATATTGAAGCCCAAGGCAAGTTTTCTACTTGCTATTATATGGTTTAAGGTGGCTAATTAGTTTCGGTAGTTATGTAATAGTTTTGGTTTAATGAAGTTATGGTTTTTGTTTGGATTTATGGGTTTTAACATCTTTGGAAGATATTTGATTATGTATCGGTGTAGAATAATGTCGTTGGAAGCACTTATGATCATTTAGTATCAATAAATGAGGTTGGTTTGATTAGGTGGAAAGTTGGCTTTGGGCTTAGCTTGAAAATAGGGAAGATAGGTCTAGGTCTGCAATGATCGGTCGACCGCGGTCCTCGGACCGGTCGACCGGGCCTTCGGGAGAGGGCACACTGCTTTCTTTCAAAGGCATATATTTTGGGGCGCGGTCGACAGCGGTCCTCTTACCGGTAGACCGGTCTGCCCGAAGTGAGCTTTCTGCTTTCCTTTAAAGGCAAAAAACTTGAGATGCAGTCGATCGCGGTCTCGGGATCGGTCGACCGGTCCCCTGTTTTTCTTCCTCAAAATTTTACTTTCGCTTTTAAATCTTTTCTTTTCATAGGGACTTAGGAACCTTCTTGAATGAAGTAAACCTTGGCTTTTAGAGTCCTAGTTGAGTTTGGTTGTCACCCTAGAGTTGAATGGGTTCACTCGGGGTTAAGTCCAGGGGTGGTTAAAGTGATGTTCAGGCATCACTTCTCTTTTTACATATTAATAGGAGGATAAGGGTTGTAGGCCCATGTTTGGAGACTTTAGGGGCTTATTTGAGATATATAAGACCTTAAGATTTGGGAATAATTGTGATCCCTTAGAGCATGATACGAGGCATATACTATGATGATATAAATGAAATATTCTATGATTAAGGTTTCAAAATAATGAAACACTCATACGTTAATGGAAAAGAGAAATGTGATTTTTATGGTAAATGCTAATTTACTTAAACACGCCTCTCTAAATGCTATCATAAGGGAAGCTCGCGCATGAGGTGATGTCCCCTGACTAGTGAATGCAGGGAGACTATAGTCCTCGGCCATATACGGGTTTGTTATATGTATTATTCTGCGCTAGTGAGGTAATTCCGAGTGTGGTTATGACTCACTTGCAGGCATATGGCCACTTCCCGACGTGCGTTAGGTGCCCAGGCTGCCTTGTTTGATAGGCCCCTGGAAAATGATAGTCATTTAGGGGCACGCCCAGTGGGGAAACTCGGAGGGGCGGTCTTAGAATCGTTATATGTATAAGAATATAACTTTTCTAAACTCAAGTGGGACTTGAGATATGTATATTTCCACTCAAATGTATGATGGTAATTATATTCCTGCTAAGGAATAAGAATTGAAAAGAAATGAGAATAATGATGATATTATATTCCTATTAAGGAATGGAAAGTGGATTAAAGTGGAAATTGAGGTTAGAAGCTTTTAATTTAATAATGCAAAATTAAATTCTCTTGAATAATTTAAATTGTACGCATGTCATTTTAACTGTCTCATTTATGATTTATGATTAGGTTGTTAGATTTTTCATCTTCATCATTCATGATAACTGTTCATATCTAGCATGCTTCTTATTCATCTGGGAATCATATAAAAATCGGGCCCTGACCCGTTCATTATTCTATGTTGTGCATGTTATTGTATCCGCCTAGGTGCTCCTCCGCAAGGACGCCCGTGTTGATATTCCTATTCTTATGTTCTCGAGGATCTGTAAGATTTGCGGATATTACAGGATATTTTGTTAGACGCCCTCATTTTTGTATTCTAGTTATGATCGGGTTTGTCATTCGAGCGTGTGGCCCAAACTTTGTAAATGTTTAATGAATGTATTATGTATCATATTAAACTGTTGTGAATCATTTTGTGTAGCTGTGGACCGACAGCATATTCGGTCCTCCCTTTGTATATTCGTTATGTAGTAATGTGTATATGTTGTCTTAGAACTCCACTATCTTTTAGAATGGGTTGTTTAAATTTATTTTCTTAACCTAACCTTTTAATCAAATTAAATGTTTTGGCAACCCGTTTTCCTTATTAATGGTGGGTTTTCCCGTATACTCTTGTTATATTTGTGATGCTGAGAATTATTTCCATCCATGATTTCCGTATATGTCGGAGTATCGGGCTGGCCACCCCTTATTTCGGACCACGTGTTGTCACAGATGGTATCAGAGCATTAGGTTCTAGAGTACTAGGATCTATGTGGACTTGTCACGTTCTACCGTAACGTTCTTTGATATAGAGCCTAATGATAGGACTCCTTTGTTGCTGATATTTGCGATCTTCAGCAAAATATATTATTTTGAATAGTATTCTAACTCTATTGTTCCTTCATCTCAGATGCCGCCTAAGAGTGGTCGCCCTGCGAGACGCAATAGAGTTGTAGAAGAGGATGTTTGTCCTCCGCCGCCGCCGCCCCAAGGAACTTTTAATGCTGCAGATGTAGCAAACATTGTGGCCCAAGCGGTCAATGCTGCCATGACCACAGTAGCTCAACAAATGCCACAAGCTCACCAACAAGTATAGGATACCCAAGCTCCTACGAGACCTTCTTCGTGGGAAAGAGTTAGGGAGTCCTTTTTAAAGGGCCATCCCCCGGAGTTTGATGGAGGCTCTGATGTTGTTCGAGCAAATCAATGGAAGAAAGATATGCAACGCCATTTACGAATGGTGGATTGTAGTGAGGAAAAGAAGCAAGTCCTTACTACTTTCAAGCTTGTTGGGGCCGCGTTACATTGGTGGGAGTCGATGACTACACCAGAACAATGGGACACTATGTCGATCACTAATTTTTGGGTCTTATATGACCAAAAGTATTTTCCTCCCGTGATTCAAAGGGAGATGAGAAGGAGACTTCAGGATCTGGTACTGGGAGAGAGATCTGTTGCAGAGTATGAAGAGGAGTTTACCCGGTTGGTAAGTTTTGTACCAGATGAGGTGACTCCAGAAGAAAGAAAAGTTTCAAAATTCATGGGAGGTCTGAACTGGAGAATCCGGTAACATTTGTTGGGTAATCTGGCTTTATAAACATTTGGTGAGGTGATGAATGAGGCATTGCTCCATTGTCAAGAGCATCGGTTGTATATGCAGGGTAGCAAGAAAGCTATGGGGATGGGGAAAGTAGGGAAGCCAGGAGCAAGTGGGAATGGAGGATGAGTTTTTCCTTCGTCCCAACCTTCGGGTAACAAGCAACGAGAAAAGGATCCCCAGCAAGGGGACGTGTAAAAAAGATAATGCTTTGGTGGGCTTAATGCCAGTGGTAATGCTAATAGGCAAGGTCAGGGTGCCTCGCAACAGCAAGCGGGTCGGGGTGGTCATGGAGGTAGAGGCCATCCGGGCCAGGGTCTCGGGCAGTTTAGAAATAACAGAGGTCGAGGCCAGGAGAATATGGTGGGGAAGTGCTTCCAATGTGGGGAAGCGAGTCATTACAAGAAGGATTGTCCTCAAGTGATTGGGGGACAACCTCCTAGATTTCCTCGGCATCCTTATGTTCAGTTTCTGCCGCAGGCACCAAATCTAGTTGTCCCTCCACAACAGGTTCAACTACAGTATGGGAGAGTTTATCATATTCAGGATGATGTACTTCCTGCTCCGCCAGCGCCGCCAGCGATAGAGGGTAAGTTCCTTGTTCAGGGACACATGGGTCGCATTTTGTTTGATACGGGTGCGACACATTCTTTTATTTCTAGAAGCTTTGCTCAGTCCACAGAGTTGATAAAATCTGCAGAGAGCACTTTTACTAGCGTTGAGTCCTCTATCGGTGACGGTTCACTTATTTTCCTTATTTGTAAACACATAGGGATCACTCTTGGAAATTTGTGTTTTGAGGCAGATTTACTCGTCCTAGACATGGTCGGGTATGATGTGATTTTGGGCATGGATTGGCTTGTTAAGTATCATGATATAGTTAATTGTTATGGGAAGAGTATAGTCTTCGCCGTTCCGGGACAAGAAATGCTCTTAGTGGTTATGCCTCGTTTAGAGGGAGATACTAGTACTTATTTGTATTGTATTGCGGAAGAGACTTCTCGGGATGTAGTTATTCCCTTTGATTCTATTCCAATTGTTTGAGATTTTGAGGATGTCTTCCGGGAGATACCGGGTTTGCCTCTTAGCTTAGAGATTGAGTTTGTGATTGACTTAGCACCGGGAACTCTACCGATCGCGAGAGATCCTTATCGTATGGCTCCTGTGGAAATGAGGGAGCTAAGAGATCAAATTCTGCAGTTGTTGGAGCAGGGATTTTTTAGGCGTAGTACATCACCATGGGGTGCTCCTGTGTTGTTTGTGAAGAAAAGAGACGGTTCTCTCCGGTTATGTGTTGACTATAGAGAATTGAATAAGGTCACCATCGGGAATAAATACCCTTTGCCTCGTATAGATGATTTGTTCGATCAGCTTAGGGGAGAGACATACTTATCTAAGATAGATTTGAGAACGGGGTATCATCAGTTGAGGATACGGGAGCAGGATGTATCCAAGACTGCTTTTCTGATGAGGTACGGGTCTTATGAATTTTTGGTTATGCCTTTTGGACTAACCAATGCCCCTGTCGTATTTATGGATCTCATGAATAGGGTATTTCGGGACTTCCTGGACCAATTTGTTATTGTAGTTATCGATGACATCCTTGTGTATTCTCAAATAGAAGATGGCCATGCTATTCATTTGAGGTTGGTCCTGCAAAGATTGAGGGATCACCAATTGTATGCTAAGTTTAAGAAGTGTGGTTTTTGGTTACGGGAAGTGCAATTTCTGGGTCATATTGTGACTTCGCAGGGTATATCGGTGGATCCGAACAAGGTTATTGCGGTGAGGGAGTGGGGTCAGCCCACGACACCTACCGAAATTCGCATCTTTCTAGGTTTGGTGGGTTATTACCGTCGATTTATTAAGGTTTTTTCTTAGATTGCTAGCCCTTTGATAAATTTGACCCGAAAAGGGGTGAGATTTGATTGGGATGACTCTTGTCAAGCGGCATTCGATGAGCTCAAAGATAGATTGAGTTCGGCTCCAGTCCTCGCTTTACCAAAGTCGGGGTTGGAATATCTAGTCTTCACCAATGCATCTCTACAAGGATTGGGAGGTGTGCTTCAGCAAGAGTGACGGGCTATCGCTTATGCTTCCCGAAAGCTCAAGCCTCATGAAAGAAACTATCCGGTGCATGACTTAGAATTGGCCGCAGTTGTCTTTGCCTTGAAGATTTGGAGGCATTATCTCCTTGGGGAGAAGTTCAGTCTTTTCACGGACCATAAGTCGCTACAATATTTATTTTCTCAAAAAGATTTGAATATGCGACAGCGCCGATGGTTGGAGTTCGTGAAAGATTATCAATTTGATATTCATTATCATTCGGGCAACGCAAATGTGGTGGCGGATGCCTTGAGTAGAAAACCCGAGGGAGAACTAGCTAATGTATGGAAAGCTAAATGGAAAGAGCTCAGTCATGATGATACGGTTGCTAGGGCGTTCATGTCCATGATAACCGTTACTCCTATAATTGTGGCAAGGGTCGTAGAGGCTCAAGGAAGGGATAAGGGTTGTCAAGACCACATACGCCGATTACTGTCTGAGGGAGCAGAGTCCTACTCGATAAGTTCGGAGGGTGGACTACGCTTCCATGGAAGACTCATTTTCCTGGAGGAGGGGGATTTGAAATGGGCAGTGATGGCAGAGTCCTATGGTTCCAAATTTTCGGTACACCCGGGTAACGACAAAATGTATCAAGATATGCGCCGTCAGTATTGTTGGCCAGGTATGAAATGAGATATTTCTGAATTTGTATCTCAATGTACTACTTGTCAGCTGGTCAAGATTGATCATCAGCGACAGACAGGTTTGTTGCAACCGTTGGAAATTTCGGTATGGAAATGGGAGAGCATATCAATGGATTTTATCATTAGCTTGCCAACATCACAAAAGGGTCACGATTCTATATGGGTTATCGTTGATTGCTTGACGAAGTCGGCACACTTTCTACCAGTTCGCACCGATTATAACACCGCTCGTTACGTCCGGTTGTTCATTGAAGAGATTGTTAGATTGCATGGGGTGCCTTTGAATATTGTTTCCGACAGAGACAAGATCTTCATTTCCCACTTTTAGCAAAGCTTCCAAGAGGCCATGGGAACCGAATTGAGATTGAGCACTTCCTATCATCCTCAAACATATGGCCAGACCGAACGGGTTAACCAAATGTTGGAGGATATGCTCCGTATGTGTATGCTTGATTTTAAAGGTATTTGGGAACAATATCTCCCATTGGTTGAATTTTCTTATAATAATTCATACCAATTCACCATTGGGATGGCGCCCTATGAAGCCTTGTATGGTAGGCCATGTAGATCTCCCACTTGTTGGTTGGAGGTGGGAGATAATAAGTTTCTCGGACCAGAAATGATCCAGGATACTTCTTCTAAGATCGAGCTTATTCGGAATCGCATTCGGATAGCCCAAGATAGACAGAAGAGATATGACGATGTGGGTAGAAGGCATGTGGAATTAGAGATTGGGGACCAAGTGTTGGTGCGGGTGTCGCCTATGAAGGGCATTAAGCATTTCAGAAAGAAATGGAAGCTTGCGCCGCGTTTTGTTGGACCTTTTCCCGTGATTGCTAAGGTGGTTCCAGTGGCGTATCAACTTTCCCTACCGGAACACTTACAACAAATTCACGATGTCTTCCATGTCACCTCTATGAAAAAGTACAAGAGGTGTGATGGTGCCCTTTGGCACATTCCTTTTGAGGACATAGAGTTGCAACTCGATGTTTCTTATGAAGAATAACCCGTTGCTATTTTAGAGCATGGGGAGTGTAAGTTGAGGTCTCGAGTGGTGCCCATGGTTAGAGTACAATGGAGTCATCACAGCGTCGAGTAATCTACATGGGAGAGTGAGGATGATATGCGGGAAAAGTATTCGCATCTCTTTATCCAAGGTAAGCTTGAATTTTGGGGAAAAATTCCCTCATAAGGGGGGGAGTATGTAACAACCCTCACTTTTGGGAGCCTATTTTTATAGTTAATTACTATGTGGAGTAATTATATAAAATGTTGGAAGTTGGAGTAAGTATTAATTTGATGAAATAAGTTAATATTTACTAAAAAGTTCCATAATTACCATGTGGGTAAGTGAATATTACCATGTGGTGTTTTATTGTGTCATGAGAATTAAAATGACAATTTGGCTTAAAATGGAACCAGAACTTAAAATGTGTCATAAAATTTCCAAATGATAATTTGGAGGGTGTAGTTAGTTCCGGGAGGTGGGAGATAGTCAAAATGTGTGTCATATTGTATTTTGAGGTTTTGGGCACTTTTGACTGGTTTTGGTATATTACGTATTAGAAATCATTTTATTGTGGTATTAACCATTTAAAGTTGGAGACTTTTATCTTAAGGCCACATTTTAGTCTTGTTAACCCTTTTATTTCTTTTATTTTCCCTAAGTGTGTTCCTAGCCCTAGAGTGAGAGAGAGAGAGGAAGGGAACTTGTGGAGAAGAGAGAGATTGAAGATTTGTGGATTGATCTTGAATTCTTCTTCATCAAAATCTGAGATTGAAGCCCCAAGGCAAGTTTTATATTTGCTATTATATGGTTTAAGGTGGATAATTAGTGTTGGTAGTTATGTAATAGTTTTGGTTTAATGAAGTTATGGTTTTTGTTTGGATTTATGGGTTTTAACATCTTTGGAAGAGATTTGATTATGTATCGGTGTAGAATAATGTGGTTGGAAGCATTTATGATCATTTAGTATCAATAAATGAGGTTGGTTTGATTAGTTGGAAAGTTGGCTTTGGGCTTAGCTTGAAAATAGGGAAGATAGGTCTAGGTCTGCAATGACCGGTCGACCGCGGTCCTCAGACCGGTCGACCGGGCCTTCGGGAGAGGGCACACTGCTTTCTTTCAAAGGCATATATTTTGGGGCGCGGCCAACCGCAGTCCTCTTACCGGTCGACCGGTCCGCCCGAAGTGAGCTTTCTGATTTTCTTTAAAGGCAAAAAACTTGAGACGCGGTCGATCGCGGTCTCGGGACCGGTCGACCGGTCCCCTGTTTTTCTTCCTCAAAATTTTACTTTCGCTTTTAAATCTTTTCTTTTCATAAGGACTTAGGAACCTTCTTGAATGAAGTAAACCTTGGCTTTTAGAGTCCTAGTTGAGTTTGGTTGTCACCCTAGAGTTGAATGGGTTCACTCGGGGTTAAGTCCAGGGGTGGTTAAAGTGATGTTCAGGAATCACTTCTCTTTTTACATATTAATAGGAGGATAAGGGTTGTAGGCCCATATTTGGAGACTTTAGGGGCTTATTTGAGATATATAAGACCTTAAGATTTGGGAATAATTGTGATCCCTTAGAGCATGATACGAGGCATATACAATGATGATATAAATGAAATATTCTATGATTAAGGTTTCAAAATAATGAAACACTCATATGTTAATGGAAAAGAGAAATGTGATTTTTATGGTAAATGCTAATTTACTTAAACACACCTCTCTAAATGGTTTCATAAGGGAAGCTCGCGCATGAGGTGATGTCCCCTGACTAGTGAATGCAGGGAGACTGTAGTCCTCGGCCATATGCGGGTTTGTTATATGTATTATTCTACGTTAGTGAGGTAATTCCGGGTGTGGTTATGACTCACTCGCAGGCATATGGCCACTTCCCGACGTGCATTAGGTGCCCAGGCTGCCTTGTTTGATAGGCCCCTGGAAAATGATAGCCGTTTAGGGGCACGCCCAGTGGGGATACTCGGAGGGGCGGTCTTAGAATCGTTATATGTATAAGAATATAACTTTTCTAAACTCAAGTGGGAGTCGAGATATGTATATTTCCACTAAAATGTATTGTGGTAATTATATTCCTGCTAAGGAATAAGAATTGAAAAGAAATGAGAATAATGATGATATTATATTCCTATTAAGGAATGGAAAGTGGACTAAAGTGGAAATTGAGGTTAGAAGCTTTTAATTTAATAATGCAAAATTAAATTCTCTTGCATAATTTAAATTGTAGGCATGTCATTTTAACTGTCTCATTTATGATTTATGATTAGGTTGTTATATTTTTCATCTTCATCATTCATGATAACTGTTCATATCTATCATGCTTCTTATTCATCTGGGAATCATATAAAAACCGGGCCCTGACCCGTTCATTCTTCTATGTTGTGCATGTTATTGTATCCGCCCAGGTGCTCCTCCGCAAGGACGCCCGTGTTGATATTCCTATTCTTATGTTCTCGAGGAGCTGTAAGATTTGCGAATATTACATGATGTTTTGTTAGACGCCCTCATTTTTGTATTCTAGTTATGATCGGGTCTGTCAGTCGGGCGTGTGGCCCAAACTTTGTAAATGTTTAATGAATGTATTATGTATCATATTAAACTGTTGTGAATCATTTTTTGTAGTTGTGGACCGACAGCATATTCGGTCCTCCCTTTGTATATTCGTTATGTAGTAATGTGTATATGTTGTCTTGGAACTCCACTATCTTTTAGAATGGGTTGTTTAAATTTATTTTCTTAACCTAACCTTTTAATCAAATTAAATGTTTTGTCAACCCGTTTTCTGAATTAATGGGTGGTTTTCCCATATACTCTTGTTATATTTGTGATGCTGAGAATGATTTCCATTCATGATTTTCGTACATGTCGGAGTATCGGGCTGGCCACCTTTTATTTCGGACCGCGGGTTGTCACAATTCTCAAAATGTAGAAAGGACTCCCCAAAACTCAAAAATATGATAGGTTGGGTTTCCTCCCTTGTATGGTGTGTGTAACGTGTGTGGATGAAAATATACCCTCTTCACTATATGGTATGTGGTGTTAACCGTATCTGCCCCAAACTTTCAAGGCACATTTCTACTATGAAGCATAGAACCACCCATCTCTTGAATCTCCTAGTTCTTCCTCTCAATAATCCTATTTTGTTGAGGAGTATGAACGGACAAAAACTCATGTTTGATGCCCACTCCATCACATTAGCTATCCACTCTAGCTTCTTTAAAATCAGTGTTGTTGTCACTATGCATATGATTAATATTGACACCATGTTGGCTTTATAGGACACGACACTTGGTTATTAGGAACTCAGCCTCATCAAATTTTTCTCTAAGAAACCCCACAATAGAGTATCTTAAAAAGTCATCGACAATCACAAGAATGTATCTCCTACCACCGATACTCTTCGTATGATTATGGCCTATAATATCCATGTGTATCAACTCCAACACATGAGAGGTGGTAATGGTATTCCGATGGGGACTTCGATTTTTTTTCCTTATTATGAGGAATAAAAAACTAAGGAAGTTGGTTTCCCAAGTGATGGAAATCCAAAAACTAGGTCTTTATTCAATAATCTCTCAAGATATCTAAAGTTCACATGACCTATTCATTGATGCCAAGGGTCTATGGAGGAGATCCTGACATTGTTACACACAAAGGAGGATTTAGTAATGATCCTATAGTAACTATCATCGGTACTCACTCCTTATAGTAATAGCTTATGGATTGATCCTAAACTTTACATTCGGATCAATCGAACTTTAATGTAAAGTTGGATTATGCTAATCCAATTCTCTTTCAACCCTTTGATGTATCTCAACACAACTACGTACTGAAATGCTACACCTACTCCTATAACCAAAGGTTAATTTTCCTTCCATGTGATCCACAAGGTTGGTCAAAAATAATTTATCACCGGTCATGTGCCTAGAGAATCCACTATAAAAATACCATTGTGAAGTATCTTGAACCTCGAGATCAATGTGAACAATAAGGTCTTTATTTTCTTTCTTAAGTACTCAAGTGGAGGTAACCTTTTGTTTACCCTTATTGTTGTTGGCTGCAGTCGTATCATTAGAGGTGTTTACAAGAGGCATAGACATCCTTTGAAATTATTCCATTAAGCTTTGAGAAGCGAAAACTAGGAACTCAACTTTCTCTCTAATACTAGTAAAGTCGCTATAGTGGTGTGCGAGAGTATATGTACGTGGAGTTCTACCTAACTTGCTGTAAAATTCCCTAAGATGAGCTCTCCTTTTGAAATGGGTGCAAACATAGACTTTTTTGGATCTACCTTGGTTAGCTCATTTAAGTTGGACTCATTTTGGTGGGTTAGGTCGAGTCCCATATCATTCTACCATAAAATTAGGAAACGATTCGAGTGCGATATGAGAAGTGGATTTACCATCATATGTTATTCCTTGCCTCTCCTTAAAGCCTAAAGCATGACCGAGGAACATCTTCTCTACCTTCTTCAATGTATCATCTATAGTACCTTGACCTCTCGAGAACATTCGAAATCATTCTCGAGTTGGGATATAGGGGATTTAAGTTTCTCATGAGTCTCTAATGAAGCTTGAATCTCTCTCAATACTAGCTAGTTTTTTGGTCAAGTCACCATTTTCCCTCTCCAGTGGTATAACTCTTTCCCAAAAAAACTATCACCGAGGAATCGTTAGTTTTCTACTCTCTCAACTCCTTCTCTAAGATAACACCCTAAGTGTAAAGCTCAGCGTCGGTTTGTCGAAGGCCATTTTCTCCCTCACTCAAAACGTCATCCCCTCACTCTCACTGGAATGACTAGACTCACTATCGAGGTAATCACGTTTGAAAATATCCTCATCAAAGTGAGACGTACTTGATGTACTAACATGATTGGCTATGAATGCGGTGATGCTACGTCCATGCATTTATTTGTTCCCAAAATCCATTGACTCAACATTTCCATCACTAAGTGTGGCATTTTAGGCAGCTTTGCCGTTGCCCTGTCTTTTTAACCTCATAACACACTCGTGAGCTTTTTGACCCTTACCCTCTCAATCATAACATCTTTCCTCGTATTTTTTAGGGTACTTTCCTCTTTGTTTTTCAAAACCTTTCTTGCCCGACTTAAATTTTTTGTCTTTCTCAAAACCTTTTTTTTGGGGAGAATTTTCTTTTCTTAGTTTGAGTAATTTTTTGAACTTTTTAGAAAAAAGGGCAAGATCATCGAGATCAAATTCAAATTCATAGTCAGAAGGGACCTCCTCTTTATTGTTAGAATGGGCTTTTAAAGCAATCCCTTTTTGTTTCGATTATTGAATTTTGGGGAACATATCAATTTCATAAGTTTAAAGGTCTCCTACAAGTTCTTCTAACCTAAGCGTATCTAAAATTACCCACAAATTTAGGAGATTGACTTTAGGGATAAAATGGGACGACATGGATTTTTAAATCTTTTTCACAACTCACGTCTGATGAATTAGCTCACCCAGTTTAAAACTAGAATTGGCTATATTAGATAATTTATCATAAAATTCATAAAAAGTCTTAGATTTTAGCATGGTAATGGTCTTAGACTGTTTGGTGAGATTTTGTAGCTTAGAAGATTTGACAGCGTTAGTACCCTCGAGAGTGACTTCACCAAAAATTTTGCTTAAGACACGGGAGTTAAATTACTCCATTCAAATAATCCTCTATCCAAGTTGTGATAGGTTTAAAATTTTAGATATTATCATTAGTCAAAGTGGGTGGTTTCCACCCTCTTTCACAAACAAGCCAGTCTTTTTCGTCAATCGAATTCAGTGCCTGCCAACCTCATTCGAGCTTTCCAATATGCATAATTTGATCCATAAAAATATGTAGCCTATTATACGAATAATATATATCATCCTAATTTAAAGATCACATAATAAATTAGTGTAACCGACTCTGATACCAATTTGAGAAAGCATGGGCTATACGGATAGTCCATTTACTAGGTCACACAGACAAATATTCACTTTTTACTAAATCTTATCATGTTTAAACTAAAGTTAACATGCAACGATGATGTAAAGCCAAATTCCAAACAAAAACAGAAAGAAGAAGAAATAAAGGAAAATTTTATTTCGGGCAAAACCTTTGATTCATCACTGTTTAAGATAAGACAGACATATAATGACTTACAAACTACTTAGAGATCCATCAAGTATAACACACAAGAGTCTTCAAATCTTTAACAATAACTGATGCAGTCCAGCACCGCCCACAGGAAGCATATCTTTCCTTGGTATCCATCGATCAGCCTTTGGAATATACAATTTCGATCTTCTTCGATTGTAGATCCTCGACTCCACAAATTAACAGTAGAGAAAATATTTGTAAGGGTTTAGAACCTTGGATTGTTTTCTTCTTGGTTTGTAAAAGTGATCCTAAAATATACAAGGGTTTGGATAAGAAAATTGTAGAGTTTGATCATAAAAAGAACTCTAAATAGGATTCTTCAAAAGTCTAATTTTGCATCTCTATTTATAGGGAAAGTTGATGCAAAGAGATAGGCATTAAACACTTGAAAAAGATTTGTTTTTTTTAAATAAAACACGCGTACTCATTCAAATTAACTGACACCTCATTCGAATGATGTACCTTAAATCGTTCGGACGGCTTCCAATGATACTTCAAACTCCATTCCAAAGCTGACCAAAAAGGTGACGCTTTAGATATCGTTCCAATGTGGGAACCTCGTTCTAATAACCAATGAGTTTTCCAAAGAACTTTAAAAAATATGGAAACTTTTTAAATGCAAATGCTTTTTAAAAATGACCCCTAAAACTTTATGGCTTTATTAAACCACCCCATAACTTTTCTGAGGTAAGGATGTGATGAATGATCTTCAATCTTGCAAATATCACCAACTTCTTCTCTTTGAAGATTTGAGAACATTCATGAAGGTGCAGTCAAGGGTAATGGTACAAGATAAATAAAAAATGAGCAATTATAAATTTTTCCCTTACAATTAATCTATGCGAGTAAGAATTAATGCTTGTTGGAGATTAAAATCATCCTTTAACTTAAACTTTTGATGTTATAAATACTTGGAAACCATTAGAAATCATTTTAGGTTATTATTAGGAGTGGATGGAGGTCAGGGAACCCTCATGTGGAGGTTTAGGATGGATGAGAATGACATTAGAAGATTTTTGAGTTTTTTATAGATAAAACTATATCTTTTGGAAGAGTTGAATCGATCTGGTTAGTATAAATACAAAACCATTTTTTAAATGATGCAGATCAATCTAGTCTAACGTTGGGTTGAACGGAGTCAAGAAGTGTTTCTCGGTGACCAGATTTTAAGGTTTGTTTGGGAGGTTTGTTTGGTACAACTTATGGGGTCTTAGGTCAGATTAATATAAGTAATATGAATTATTTAGTGGCTATTATATACTCTAAAATACATACATATTACTGTGTGAATTTGGGGGCGACTCAGGTATGTTTAGCTTAATTGCTGCAATTATAATTTATATGTCGTCATTATGCATATAACTTTGGTTGTTCTCTCTGTATGTTGTGTGTGAACCTTTAAGGGAGTGTGAGTAGACTCGTTACGAATCTATCTATGGATATTTAATGTGAATATTTGTGGGACCACGTATGACACCCTCAGATGATGATGCATATTGTGCATATGTCTATTATTTCGCTCATACATGTTTTGGGTCAACCATATTACGTAAGGAGACATCGAAGGGTGAATCCTCACGTGTTATGTGGTACGTATTCACACGATTAGTGTGTCGAAATAGTTATTTTCTATTTTATTTTTTGTTTAAAGCCATTTGGGCTGGGAAATCTTATGGAACGATTCGATAGATGCAGGAGAGGTCCTTGAAGGATGAACCTTCATGTTGTGCTTACGTGATGTAGCTAGTTCTGTAACAGACCTACTTATATGAAGATATCATATTGTATTACTGATGGGGCATAAACTTCGTGCATAAAATATGTCATTGAGTATTTATGTCCTATACAAAACAAATACCACAACATGACACGATATATATAGAAGTGTAGTGAAAAGTAGTGATCGAATCCATAGGGAATAGTGTTTAGGATTAAATTTATTTACTACTTAGAAAAGGCTAAAAGTGTAAAGATGGTGATGGGAGAATAAAATTTACACTAGGCAATAAGGAAAATAAATTAAATTACAAAAATAATATTACGATCATTTACCCACAATGGATTTACAACATATATGGATCGAAACACACTTAATCAAGTCAATTCAATTGATTATAAACATAAAACATGAAGAAATTTAATTCAACAATGGAAGATTAAACTTTACTTGAATATGGTCACGAAGGGATTAAAGTTGAAATATCGATATGAATATTACTATTGCATGAAAAAAGGAAGTTAAATGCCTAATAATTTGACTTTAATACACAAGGTTTCAATTAAAAGTGTTTCAAACTACAACCTAGATTTTGAGCTAAGAATCCATCAATGGTGGAAATATGATCACAAGCTTAAAACTAGCAGCTAAATATCAATAAAATAATTAACGCGACTAATTAACACTTTAAAACAAGATTTAAACAACAAATAAATAAAGACAACTAGTTAACAAAGCAAGAAATAACACAAGAAAGATTGAACTAAAGGAAGAAGACGATGATTAGTACTTACAATGGCAAAAAAAGGCAAACCCTAGGAGAGAGAAGGAGAAGCTTCCAAATCCCTCTCAACCCTCTAAAATATCTCACATTAACCTAAAAAAATTAATATCTATTAAATAAGGGAAATTCCCCCTTTATAGTAAAGACTAAAACCCTCAAAAATAGCCAAAATCTATGCATGAATAGTAATCGGCCCGAACTGAACCTAGGAATTTTTTAAGTTGTTGCCTTGGTCCAATTCAAGTATATTTCCACGTGTCGGTACCAAAAAAGACATAATTTCCTCATATGGACTCGAAATAACATACAGTTAGAACCTACGTGAAGATAATTAAATGACATAAATAAATTATGGGCTTTTGAAACCCTTCAAATTATGCAACATAAAGAGACCAAATTACCTTTAAAGTTGAAGAAAATGTCAAAACCTTCCAAAAAAGCCATGACTTCCTCATTCAAGATCGAAGTAATGCATGGTTAGCGGCCAGGTGAAGATAATTTGATGATATACATGTTGGAACTTTTATGTCATCCAACATATAGAGTTTAAAAAGAATACAGTGCCCTTGAGATTGCATCTTGTGATGAAACTTTCTTGAAACGCAACCAAACTTCACGCTTAGCACCTTATCACCTATAAATTCTCAATTATACCTCACGAAGCATATATATTCATAAAATAGACTGTTTGGTTAATGATAATAAATATAGGAAGTAATGCACAAAAGGGGGCTAAAATGCACAAGTATAAGGGGGTAATAATATGTGATATTCGAGACGAATCACAAACCCTAACATACATATTGCTACTCCCTAGGAATGAAGTGAAAATAAACAAGAACTAAAAGTAGCACCACAATAGGGGAGATATGTGCAAAGGAGATAAATGAAAATTTTGCGGGCGAACGATTTCATTTAACATATGCAATAAGCCGTTAAACCCCTAGGTTACCCTAGTGGACGAGTGTTGTCTCGTGAGGGCTTTTAGAGATGAAACCCAGAAACATCAAGTTTCTTGAAAAGTATGCCCAAACAACCAATGCACCAAGCTCAAGAATAATGAAAAGTATTGTAATAAGTTATTTGGAATTAACATTATAAAATGAACTTTATGTCTTTAAAACCATAAATATATGAGGAAAATCAAGCACATAAAAATAATTTAATTTGACAAAACTTTATTAAACTAGATAAGCATTAAAGTGTAGCATAATATTCAATTCCTCACTGGTAATTACACTCAACAAATTAAATCAATATGAAAAGGGGTGTAACATATGGGACATACGGGCATAAAGAGTAAATTAAATTTGAAGCTGGTGAAGGTGGCTCGGATGAGAAATCACATTTTGAAGGATAAATTTGTATTTTTGTCTGATGATTAGTAGTTCGACCTAAATAAGGGGATCCAATTGAGATTATTCCTGGTGAATGGTGTCGGTTGAACCACATTGATACATACACTTTCTAGGTTTGTCTCCCTACCTCTATTAACTGGATTGTACAAATGTTTTTGTCTAACCTTTTTAAGTGAAGAAGAATAACGAGTTATCCAACATTTAAAAAGGATTGGTAAAGAGTATTTGTGCACACAAACCCCAACTTTTACAGCCCTCTTCACCTTAATTTTTTTATAGATTACAGGTATTACACACCTATAGGAGGTATTAAATTAGAGGAAGAACCCCCAACACCACTTATAGTCGAAGTGATTCCTGCGGATGAGGCTGAATAATCAGAGGAGGAGATCATATAAGGTAAAAAAAATTGCACGTGTTTTGACGTCTTTAACTTTTCGTTGTAATTTTGCTAATTGTTGAATTCTGATGCATCTTTAAATCCCAACTCCTTAGCTTTTCTAGTTGAACCCTTATGTGGTATGGCACCCAAGAAAACTTTTCATGACACTGTTGATGTAGACCGCAAGAAGCAACTTGAGCAAGAAGCTAAGAAGAGGGTCGATGATGAGGCCAAATATAAAAGGAAGGCTGAAGTTGAGTCTAAGAAAAAGTTTGAGGTTGAAGCCAAAGAGAAACTGGATGTTACTACAAAAGACAAAGACAAAGGGAAATCTATTATCTTCTTTTATGTTTCTGTTGCTAAAAAAAGGCAGATAGATGGTCCCATGATTGAAGGTGACCCAAGAATCCAAGAACTGAGGAACCAATGTCGACAGAGCCTATTTTAGAGAGGTTGGTGATTGAAGTCATCCTTCTCATCATCTTTCTAGAGAAGTGGGGTTGTCTTCCCAATACTTTAGGTTAGATAACTTCAAATTTGACATTGATAAGTTATTACTAGCGATGAGTTGAATTAAGACAATGACTCCATATTTTATCACCTCAACAATGATGCGAACCTGCTCGGCTATCATGAATAGAGTCTAAATTTTGAATTCCTCAGAAGTCTGAATCTGGATGTTCTGTGGAAGGTCACCCATCACAAGGTGTAGCTTTCTAAGGATTATTTTTTATTTTTTCTAAACTCTTTACTGTTTGCTTATCTCGTTGTTTTCTTTTTCAGGATGCGATGGCCACTACTATTCTTCAAAAGAAGTATCTGACCAGAGTTCATACCTATGAATTAGATAAAATGCCAATACGGAGCTCCTCATACAATTCCATAGCGGGGAGATCTCAACAAGTATAAAGATAATCTGAAGAAGACTTGTGACAAGCTGTAAGAGAAGGATGATAAGCTTATCACGAAGACTATGGCCCTTAGCTTGGTTAAAGAAGAGATAAAAAAACTAAAGGAGTGGGATACTAATGATGGCATAAAGAATCAAAGCCTTGAGGAGGCCCTTTAAAAAGCTAAGAAAGCTCTTGCTAAAGAGAATTATGTTAAGAAGTTTAAGGCCTATGTTGACTACACAGTTGAGGCCATGACCTTCTTCTTGGACGGTTATGATGAGATAAGAAAGATAGTAGTGAAACATTAACCTAACATCGTAGTGGTAGTTTATAAATAGGAGGGAGATGATGAGGAAGCCATAGCCTTAGCAGCTGGTAAGGATGAAATAGAAAGTGGATGACCCGACTACTGGTGAGACAGAGCAAGTTGATCCCACTCTTATTGCTCTAAAGTTGTTCAAGTAGATGATGAAGACACTCCTCGAGAGACCCCTACGACTGAGGCTTTCGATGGTAATGCCTTTTATATTCCTCCTACCAATTAAGAATCTTATACAATATGAATTTTATGACTTATTATTTTTTGAAGCTTTGATTTGTAACTACTCGTATTAGATTTTGATCTGTATGTTTGTAATTTATAAAGAACTAATGACACTGTAATTTGAATGAATCATTTATGTTTTTTTTCCAAATTTTCACATTTTTATGTATGTATTTTTTTGTTTAGTTTTTCTACAAGTATTTTTTTAGAAGGTTAATGTAGTTGGAGCTTGTCTACCTTCCATTATTTATAGTCTTATGGTTAGATCTCGTCTACCTAATCTGACTTACTAGATTTTTAGGATAGGTCTGCCTGTAGTTTATTACTCTTGTGATCGAATCTTTTCGACCTAACTTGACTTACTATTTGTCGGTTGGATGAGCCTAAATTGTCCTAAAAAGGTTATTACAAGTGAAAACTTAAAGTTCCCCTATCGACTTATATTATTATTTTTTTACTTTAGCCAACTTACTTGTCATGTGGAGGGATCTTGTCAACCTGACCATGTGATAACATTGGTTTCCCAAGTCGGACAACTCCTCGATTATAACATATATAAGACGATGTCTTCAAAGAAGTATGATCTGGTTGTATTAACTCTGAGATGTCTTCAGCCTGAGCTTCTTACACATTTCTTATACCGAAAAACTTCTAAGTTAGTAAATTAAATGCTTGGGACAATATTATAATGGAGATGTAGATTTTATTTTTCATTAATACTTTAAAATTGTTTACATAAACATTTTTCTTTCAAACATGTTATTTTCTCGTCTCTACTAGTAGTACTTCCTCAAGTGTTTGGAGTTCTAAGTGTGTTTTAAATTCTCTCCCTCTAAAGTCTAAATTCGATAAGTTTTTGGCCTTATAGCTTTTGAAATCCTATGGGGGTCATGCTAATTTGGTTCCAACTTGTTTCCCTTTTGGATCATCATTTTCAAAATTAATCTCCTTCTTTTAATATACCCGATTTCACCCTTTAGTTGTAAAATAGTGTTGGCCTTTGTTGGTGTGATGTTACTCGAAGATCTGGGTGCTCCCAAACTTCTTCAACCAAATCAAGATCAAGTATGCGCATGAGATCTCTCCTAGTTGATTCGAAGTTAAGCACTCCGTGACTTGGTAGTCTGATCTCCATGGGTACCACCATCTCAGTGCCAAATGCCAGCATGAAAGGGGTTTCACCCATAGTTGTTCTCGGCATAGTTTTATAATCCCAGAGCACACTCTGCAAATCATTGATCCAATGCCCTTTACATCGTCCAAATTTCTTTTCATTGCGTCAAGCAAGGTTATGTTCATATTGTTGTTTGCATGTTGCACTAGGGACGGGCTGGTGCATAATATAGCTTTTTAATACTTAACCTAATACATTAGTCTCCAAAATGGTCATTATCAAATCGTATGCTGTGGTAGGTAAGGAAAGTGTATGGCATCCCGTACTGATAAATAACATTTTTCTATATGAAATGGAAGAAATTCTCACAAGGCATCTCTACTGACTAAGTACTTGAATCTTCTCCTCTTCTTCAATAATGGGAAGATTAGATCAATACCCCACATGGATAAGAGCCAAGGGGATGTGATCGGTGCTAGGGATGGCCCAGTTCTTTTGTGGATGGCTATAAATCTTTGGTATTTGTCACTTTTTATGGTGTAATCGGTGCAATCCTCCTTCATGGTCGACCAATAATATCCTTGGGTGGAGACCATTTTAACCAGCGACATGTTTGCTAAATATGCTCCACATGAGCCCTCGTGAACCTCCTTGATTAGGTATGTCACCCCACTAGGATAAACACACTTCAACAGTGTCAGAATAAAACCTCTCTTCAATAAAGCTCCACCCACTGGCACACAACTTGTTGCCTTAAAGAAAACTCTCTATGCTTCCTTAGGGTCTTCTAATACTATTTCAAAATCTAAGTATGTTCTGATCGGATCCATCTAAGATGGTTCCATGTTCAATTCCAACACAAGTACACACTCCTCTTCAATGTTTCATTTTAGTAAAATATCAATCAGAACAGGTCTCTAGAGTTTTAGATCTCATTAGCTATGCCATCCAAATTAATGTAACTATTCGAGCATTTTCAATCTTAGAATTCTGACTATATGCACGGTCGAGAATTTAGGCAGTAACACTTTCACCTTTGCTCGATATTTTTCCACAGTCGCCTCTTTTACTTCATAAACTCTGAGCACCTAGTTCATAACTAGCTGAGAATCATTGTATGCTGATAACTGCTTGGCTCCTAATGGTAAAGCTAAACCCAATCCTTCTACTAGGGCCTCATACTTAGACTCGTTGTTGGAGGCTTCAAAGTTAAACCTGAGGTCATACTCCACTTCTACCCCTTTAGGTGTTGTAAGGATGAGCCCAGCACTGCTGCTATTTGTACATGATGAGCCATCCATAAATAATTTCCATACCGAAAGTTCTTATTCTAAACTTCCTTTTACCAAGGAACCAGTTTGAATAACTTTTTCATCTTCTCTACGTATCGAGCTCTTTCTTTCTGTCGGGCCGATGATTCTCTCATTATTCTAATTGGATGTCCTCTACTGTTTACATGGTTGTCTTATCCTCGTAGTTCAACTCAACATTAAAATAGACCATAACCTGGCTCTTAATTGTTCTTCTTAGCTCACATATAATATCGCATTCTCATAACTTTACTACGCAAGCCATTAGCCTGCCAAATTGTTTCAAGATTATGATGGATTTTCGAAGAGGCAAGTTTGTCTACATCAATATTATATATTCCTATAAGTATGGGTTCATCCTCCTAGAAGCCCCTATCAGAGCCAACGCCAGTCTTTTTAGCCTCGAATATCATATTTTCGCTCCACAATAATCTTTGTTACTGAAATATACAGTCTTCTAGATACCATCTTCTAAACGTATCAAGGCCAAGCTCATTATAGATTCAAACATTGCTAGATATAAATACAACTTCTCACCTAGGATTGTCCTTGACAACAAAGGTTCATATATGAGGTATTTATTCAACTCTAAGAAGGCTTTATCTCACTCATTATTCCACTTGAAGGTATTTCTGATCACCTTGAATAATGGACGATACCGTATAGTTTCCCTTAAAATAAATATGTTCAGAGAAGCCACTCGTCCAGTTAGGCTTTAGATCTCCTTCTTCCTTTTGGGAGGCTACATATTGATAAATTCTTAGATTTTGTTAGGAATTGACTTTATGCCCCTTTGGTTGACAATAAAGTTGAGGAACTTCCATGCTCTTACTCCCAAAACACATTTTTGCTAGATTCGTCTTCTTTTGGAATTTCTCTAACTCATTAAAAGTATGGCCGAGGTCACAAATATGGTCGAATGCCTTTATTATCTTGGTTAGAATTTTATCAGCATAAACCTCCATGGTTTTCCCAATCTTCTTTTCAAAGACCTTATTGAACTGCTTTTGGTATAATGATCCAGTGTTTTTTATCTCAAAGGGCATAAAGTTTTAGCAAAATGTAGTCTTCCCTTGGTTTTTAGGTTTTATCTTTATTTGATTGTGCCTCAAATATGCATCCATGAATTTGAGAAACTCATTCCCAGCGATGGCATTGACCAGTTGGTCAATTCGAGGTAAAGGATAATGATCCTTTGGACAAGCTCTTTTGAGGTAAGAGAATTTGTCTCACATACATCATTTATTGTTATTCTTTAAGACCATCACAACATTGGAAAGCCAATTTGGATACTTCGAGTCTTTGATGCATTTTCCTTTCTTCAACTTGTTCACTTCTACTTAAATATCCATATTTTTCTCTTGACAGAACCCATGGCATTTCTATTGCACAGGATTCATATTTTTCATAATGTTGAGTTCGTGGAAGAGGATAATTGGATCTATTTTGGAAATTTCCTCATGGCTCCAGAAGAACACATTTTTCCTCCACCTCAGAAAATATGTCGGTTCCGTCTTCAAATTTAGATGCAACGATGAGCCAACTTGGGTTTTCCTTTGTGCATACTCATTATCTAGTTTTATTGGATTAATCTGCTCTACCACTTCACTAGTGACTAGTTTATCTTCATCTTGAGGATCTAATGTCTCGATCTGATAAGCAGTGGTCAACTTCTTCTGTTCTTCTTATTCTTTACATGTGCATTAGCATTCTCGTGATTGTACTTAGTTTTCTTTCACTACTCCCATGCTATAGCTAATTGGAAACTTCAAACACTAGTGGGTGGTGGAGTAACTAACTTCAAACTTCTTCTATCCAACCTTTTTGGAGATAATATTATAATACAATTCTACATTTTCGCTAAAGATAAATAAATCCATCACCTTAGTTTAGGATATCTTCCATGCCCCAATAATGGATTTTGGTTGAATTGTTCCCAAGGGGTATACCTTTTCCCCTTAGAAACCAATAAGTGGATGGATTGTGGTAAACCTCCATCTTTTTTTCTGATAACTTCAGTCTTTTGAAACAGTTATAAAAAAATCATATTTACGGAGCTACCATTGTCCACCAACATTTTTTCCACTCTCATCTCATCGAGGATCAGGGTGACAACCAAAGGGTAATCATGTGGGTACAATAAACTAGACAAATCATTATTGGAAAAACCAATGATAAGATTATCTTTGTTTACTTTTTGAGGGTGGGTCATCGCAACCTCATCTAAATTTTCCTCTTAGATGTTCATACAAGTTTTTGCCTCGTTGAGGTAAGCTTTACTTTCTGATAGTTCATCACCCCCACCAGCAGCATCTCCTCGAATGATAAAATTACATCCCAAAGAGATCATTCTAACATCATAAAGTGACTCCTTGGGCTTCTTGGGAAGATCTGGATCAGTTCTATCATCAGAGTTCTTATCTCAACCATACTTCTTCTTGTCAGTACTTTACAAGGATACTTATCTCATCTTTTGGGTTTCTTCTTGCCCTTGAGTTGATCTACTCGGCTAGACTTGTCTACTTACTTTATCATATTGCCTCATCAAATAATGGCCTTTATTTCATTCTTCAAGGCAAAGCATTTGTCATTGTTGTTTCCATCTCACCCTGTCGTTTGAACGATCCTTATTCTTCTTTTTTTTATTTTTCGCCAATTTCATCCACAATTCTCCTATCATTATAATTAATTACACCTCATTTATAATTCATATACAATTTTAATTCAATTATTGGAGCAGGATATTACGCACATTATGCATTCATACCTGAGAGAATCTCGAATATTCATATGAATGTGAAGACATAAAACGTGTGCAAAAAATGCGGCATGATTAATCTTTGAAGCTTGACTGCTACATGTTCAACACAACGTTATGGGCGTAAGGGAATCGTGACATATAAAATCTATCCTATGACTCAAAGTGGTTTTTTTCGGAATAATGCCAATGCATACAAATTGACACTATTTGGAATTTGTCCTTACAAATCACTCCATTTGGCTATTCCGAGAGAAAACCAAACAGTTAAATTCTAAATTGGGTTGTCAAGATGAATACTCTATGTCCCAACCCATAAACCCAAAAAAGAAAAGTACAGGACACAAATTAGTATATGTAGAACTAGCAAGCATGAGTTGTCTAAATGTGATGTAGCTGGAAAATCTCGATCGCTGAATAATCACTACACACATGAACCAAACAAATACCAAGTGAAGTATGGAGGAACAAATGATATATAAATAATATAATCAAATCAAATCAATCAAACTTTTAAATATCAAATCTCAAGTCTCCCCCTACATCATCAGTTTTAAATAAAATAACATCCTTAGAAAAATATTCTGAGTCCCATAACCCATTATGCATTCATACCGGAGAGAATCTCGGATGTCCATATGAATGTGAAGATAAAAAATGTCCACCAAAATGTGCCATGATCTATCTTTGAATCTTGGCCGCTACGTCTTCAACACAACGTCATAGGCTTAAGGGAATCATGATATATAAAATCTATGCTATGACTCAAAGTGGTTTTTGTCCGGAATAATGCCAATACATACAAATTGAGACTATTTAGAAATTTGTCCTTACAAATCTCCCCCTTGGCTATTTCGGGATAAAACCAAAACAATGAAATGCTAAGACAGGGTGTTAAGACGAATAACCTATGTCTCAACCCATAAAATCAAAAAGAAAAGTACAGGACACGGACTAGTATATGTAGGACCGACAAGCACGAGCTATTTTAATGTCATATAAATGAAAAATCCCGATTGCTGAATAATCATTGCACACACAAAATAAATAAATACCAAGTGAAGTATGGAGGAACAAATGATATATAAATAATATAATCAAATCAATCAAAATTTAAAATCTCAAATATTAAGTCTCCCCCTAGATCGCATATCTATCTCTCCCCCTTTTATCTTGAATAGACAACCAGTAGGACAAATAAACATAGAAAACATTATATCTAGCAGGAGTATAACATGAAGCATAACTAGATAAACATGAATAACCATCTTATAAAAGATCAGAATATGATGAAGCATAGCTAGTAAATAGTCATATAAATGAATCATCAAGAGAATGAATGATGTGACTAAACAGAATCTCATCCAATAATGCAGTGAAATAATCAAGCATGAAAAATCAAATCAACTACATGAAAACTGTCTAGAAGTACCATATCAGTATAGTAGTATAAAATGTATCAAGCAAGTATTAAAACGGAGCAAAAATCTCAAAATACCAAATGGGTCGTTCAAATGATTGGTGGATGTCGTTCTAATGACAAAGGGATATCATTTTAACCATATAAAATCTTGCTACTAACGACTCATAATATTAAGCCCTCGTGAGAAGCTCATTTGAAAGGTCCTATCTAATGACCATCTAACGACCTATCACGATACGTTAATTATAGCTCGCGCAAACCTCGTTAGATCCATAATTTGAACGACGTGGGTAAATCATTCAAACGACTCCATGAAGTCGTTCTAACGACTGCAAAAATCCTCTATTCTAACCCAGAAATAGTGTAAAACCTCCCATAAATATAAATATCTTATATAAGCATCTGTTAGTACAAAAATAGTAACAAAATTGACTCAAAAACAAACATGAGTTACACGTTAACATAGTATCAATGTGCCTAAACATGGAATGGAAGGAATGGGTGTAACTAACACAAATAAATCATAATTCAAAAACAAAGATACGTTAAAGAAGCTCTAATTGATCACTAAATGTCATCAAACTATGTTTTAGCCATATGTGACAATTATAAAGTGTACTTAATGAACTAAGTAAACATCGTGCACACAAGTCTAAACTTTTGACGATTCCATCAAACAATAACATCATGACACGACTTTTTCAACGTAGGACTCATTATGAAAACCCGTTGTTCTTACACAAAACTCCCCTAAACATAAATGATAATTCTTTTCTATTGCTTTCATATTTTGAGGTTCTAATTTCTCTCATTTTAAGAGAATTCCTATTGGTCCCTTTTTGGAAATATATGATCTTTTTAATGCCTTAATTTTTTCTTGGGCTCTTTTAAATGGTGGCTTTCACGACGATTTCACATGCCTCTCATAGCCCTTTCTCATGCACACTCATCATTTTTTCAATTAACTAAGTATATCCTCACGAGCAATGGTTCTTACATGCACAACTCCCCCTAAGTCTAATATGCGTATAGATGATAAGATTGAGAGGAAAACATCTCACCAAACTCAAATGTGCATGAGAAATCAAACATTTAAATAATCTTGTGCATGTGTGTAATAGCATATACATAATCGAATCTAAATGAAAATCAACTTCAAAACAGCCCCATTAGGCAAATGATTAAGATCAATCTAACCAACCAAAATTATGACCAAATGTCCTACCCACGTGGAAATATGAAGTGAATGGGGTCTAAGCACACCAATATGCCATATAAAGTGTAAACTCAAGAAAAAAAATGAAAATCTTTTTATGTTTTTCAAAATATTTTTAAACCAAAAGAAAAATCTTTTCTGTGTTTTTCAAAATATATAAAAGCAAAAATCTTTTTTGTATTTTTTAATAAGACTCAATAAAAGTAAAATATAAATACAAAAAATAAACATGTCATAACACTAGAAAAGATATATCGTGAAGCAAAAATGTTGTATGGCAAACATGCTAACACAATCATCCATAAGATCTATCATGGGAAGTATCATGTACAAGAAAATGAGAGTCATGAAGCGTAATTTCTAAAGCCTCTAAGTCTGATTTCCTAACCCAAGTAGGTGTGTAATGACGCATATGGGTTTCGGGAATTGAAATAATTTTATTCTTAAACTTCCTAAGAGCATTCTTAAGGTCATAGCAAAAATGTCTAAGGTGACCCTTCTTACTGTAATGAGTAAAAAGTATAGATATGGAGAGGAATGTTACTAAATGTGGACCTCTCCTAATGTTCCTAGTTGGCTCTCTCACACATATGGTGTTTACTTTGGGAATGGGAGCAATACAATCATCGAAGCATATACCACACCTATCATCTTTGATTTGGACGGTGCCTAACATCTTATCCAACTTTTTTGACCTAGCCTCCAAATTAAACTTAACCTTACTCAAATCTCTCAATCCCTCCTCAAGCTCATTAATCCTAGACTCGAGAAAATGCTTCGACTCCTAAAACTCTAGAATTTACTTCTTCATAGCCTCTATCAAACCACGAAGACTATCTCTCTCACCCTCAATATATTATAGTTTCCCTCTAAGAGTCTTATTTCGTGTCCTAAGATCCTCAATCAACACATCATTATTTTCTACATCATGTTCTTTTAACCTAGCTGGCAACTTCAAGTTAGCCTTCTTCACTTTCACCGTTTGCTCATATAATTCATAAAAGGAAACTTGTAACCCATTCTCCTTTACATCTTCATCCTCACCCATTTCTCCTTCACTAACTTGGGCTTCACTCACTATGGCCTTGGAAGTATCATTCACATGGTATCTTCATGAGAAGATTTATCACCGTCGCTCATATGACAAAACATGAACACGGTGTAGTTGCGCTTAATGGTGGAATCATCTCCCTCTTTCAGATCACTATGACTAAGGGTGGCGTTAAATGATATCGATTTCTTGCCCTCCTTCTTAAGTCTAGTGTGTCACTGCGCTACCCTATGACCATAACCCTCACAACCAAAACACCTATCCGACTTATCCCTTTTATCATTTTCACTTTGGTTTTAAGGGATGGGATCGGCCTTATTGTTCTTGAATTTCTCAAGTTTGTTTGCATCTTTCAATTTCTTTTGGAACTTACAAAAATTCTTGGACTTCTTTGCCAACATGGCCACATCTTCAAAATCGGTGTCGGATTCATCATTAGAAACTTTAGTTTCCTTTTTCTGGACTTTCAAAGAAATGACCTTATATTTTTTGGCATTTTCTTGGAGGTAAACATGTCAAGCTCATAGGTTTATAGGTCGCCTACAAGCTCTTTTAGTTTCATTGAGTCAAGAAAGCATAAAGAGTTTAAAATGGTCACCTTTGGATGAAATCTAGTGGGCAATGACCTTAAGATTTTCTTTATGCCTCGGTTATAGGGTATTTTCTCTCCCAAGTTAAACGACGAGTTGACAATATTGGACAATCTAGTGTAAAACGAATCAAATGTCTCACTCTCTAACATCTTAATCGTCTCAAACTGGGTGGTAAGGTTTTGAAGTTTGGAACCACTAACAGTGCTAGTTTCCCTCGTGGGTAAGTGCGAGTACATACCAAGCCTCTTTACACGTCTCACACATCATAATACAGTTATACTCTTTCAGAGTGACAGGCGAGGAAATAGCATGTACACCTTTGAATTATATTGTGCAAGTTTTCATTTGGCATCGGTCCATGAATCAACAGGTTTTAAACAAGTGGCCTCACCTTCTCTCGTGACTGGCGGATTCCACAACTTTTTAAACGCTAATCAAACACGCTCATATATGGCCTTAAGTGCACACTTCATTCACATTTTCCAATAATCTTAGTTCGACCCATCAAACATAGGTGTTCTAAAGCCTTCAAACATTTCGAAATTCATACCTAAAGACACATGGGATCACTCACACGATAAAATAGTGTTCTAGCTCTAATACCAATTTGTAGGGGTCCCTTTTGGGTGCGTGTGATTTAGGCAAGCATAATTTTTTCAAAAACTTTTTCTCAATTTTATTATGAACCAATTTCGTGAGCCAATTTTAATCATCCCAATTTTATCTTCTTAACCCTAAACATACCTCTAGTGAGATTAAGAAAATAAATTAAAGAAAGCTCACAAAACACGCTGATGTACGAGGAAACTACTAAGGGAAAAAATCTCGAACGGCCCAGGCAAGACGATAGCTATGATATGAAAATTACAAAAGAAGAATATAATCTAACTCAATGACTCGATCCCCACAAGCCTAAACGCCTCTTCTTATCTTCAACCGTTCCTCCATATTTCAACGTAAGAGTCCATCTGCATAAGTTCCACGGCACACGATTCCATGCATATCTAGATATCCATCAATACTTCCAAACCAATCGTCAATCTGCAAGTACGGAGTCCACCGCACAAAACTGTTCTTCGAAAGATGGAAGAATCAAATAGTGATGCAAACATAAGATATTTGTTACATATGGTATATGCAAACTCGGATCTTGAAACATTAAAGGATGTTTTTTCTTTGGAAACCTTTGGTAAACAATTACAGAAAATGTATTTCGTTCTATTCAGTTCTGCACACACATTTTTCTGAGTCAAGAATGCCTTAAATAATAAGACACAAATTTGAGGTGGCGCATCGTTCGAACAAAAACAAGTATTCATTTGAACGAAATAACCACCTCGTTAGAATGAGAAGACCACCTCATTTGAACGACAATAACATGTCATTTGAACAATTAGTTAGGTCGTTTGAACCATGTAAAGTGCAAGGAAAATTTCATACATCTCTAAACTCGAATTATCACAAAAAAAACATTTTCAAATCAGTTTTAAATAAAATAACATCCTTAGAAAAATATTTCGAGTCCCATAACCCATTAGGCATTCATACCTGAGAGAATCTCGAATATCCATATGAATGTGAAGACATAAAACATGCAAAAAAAATGCGGCATGATCTGTCTTTGAAGCTTGGCCGCTATGTCTTCAACACAAAGTCGTAGGCTTAAGGGAATCATGACATATAAAAAATATCCTATGACTCAAAGTGGTTTTTATCCAGAATAATGCCACTACATACAAACTGACACTATTTAGAAATTTGTCCTTACAAATCTCCCCCTTTGGCTATTTCAGGAGAAAACCAAAATAGTGAAATGCTAAGCCAGGTCGTTAAGACGAACAACCTATGTTCCAACCCATAAACCCAAAAAGAAAAGTACAGGACACCAACTAGTATATGTAGGACCGACAAGCATGAGCTGTCTGAATATGATGTAGCTAAAAAATCTCGATCGCTGAATAATCACTACACACACGAAGCAAATAAATACCAGTTTACCGTTATGGATATTCTTGATGGATTAAGTCAAATTTTGGGAACCATATCATGGATTTCGAATCTTCAATACCTCACCTTATAGTGATACTTTCGGGCCACCTTTTATTGGTCATCCATCATGCATAGTGTTGATTTATCCCTAAGATCTTCAATCATGTCTAGACTTTCCTTTAAAAGTGACTTATTATATGTTCATTTGAAGTTGCATGCCCTCAAGCTTAGTACTTTGGGATCAGCTAGGACCACTACTTTGGGGCCATACACTAGGGAAAAAGGGTTTTTTCCATTGGTCCCTGTGTAGTTATTTGGTAGGCCTAGAGAACTGAGAGCAAGAAATCTACCCAAAGCCCCTTAGATTTATCCATTTTTTTTTTACAATCCATGAAAGATTATTTTGTTAGTCACTTCCACTTAGTTATTGCATTAGGGGTGTATGGGTGTAATAAAGAATGGTTTTATTCTAAACTGGTCACATAGTTGGTCAATATTCACACCCTTGAACTATTTCTTTGTATTAGTGATGACTGCATAGGGTAACCCATATTTGGCAATAATGATATGTACATTCTATCTGTAATACGAGAAAATAATATAACTTCCACCTACTTGGTGAAGTATTCAATTCCTACCAAGAGGAACTTCCCTTCCCCTTCCAATTATTAATCGACCTAGGATATGCATCCCCCACAAGGTAAACGACCAATATGAGGCTATGTGAAAGAGAGTGTCCATCGATGGGTTAACTAAGTTGGTCTCCTTTTGTCATCTATCACAACACTGAACATAGTCTTTGGCGTTCTTGGCCATGGTCGGACAAAAGTACCCTTGGGTTAGAGTACAATGGCCTAGGTTGCATGACCTAGTATGGCCACCACATATTCCTTCATGTAAAATGTCTAGGATGGTCTTTTCCTTCAGAAGATGAAAGTATCTCAATACTGATAGTGTGTACCCTCCCTGGTATGAAGTTCCTTCATAGAGTATGTACAAAATTGATTTATCCTTGTCCTTCCTTGCTTATGACTACTCTTTAGGGAGGTTTCCATCTTTGATGTACTGGATGAACTTATCTATCTAATTGGGTCCCAGGTATGACAAGTGTACTTCCTTGACCTCTTCCAGTATAATGATGGGTTGGTGAAGAAATTACATTGGGGGATCTTTTCATTTGGTGACACTAATATGGCCAAATGATTAGATTTTGAATTATTTTCTCATGAGACATGGCTAATTATCAAAGATTTCAGTAATTAGGATGGATACCGGAATCACCTTAGGTAGCCCATCATATTCTTTCATTTGACCTCATATTATCCGAGAACCTAGCCCACAATGAACTATATATCACTGGATAATAACTAGGTTGGCTTTGATTGTTCGTATTTAGCTTCATTATTGAACTCCTTAAAGTCGAACCTAAGGGCGTACTCAATGATTGAGATTTATGGAGTTAAAATAATGAGGTCATCCCCAATTTTTGATTTATTAAATGATCCATCCACTTGAACCGTCCATATGGGTTCTTTCACCCCCTCATGAGGTAATCTTTGATCGCCACCCTTGGATTGTATTGAAGGTCAAACTCGCCTAACTCGACACACCACTTAATAAAGGCGACTGGATACCTATGACTTATACTAGAGTTGCATGGGGAAGTGGTCGATTTATACACCTGAAAATACAGTCTTAGTTTTCAAGCTGAGATAAAAAGTGCAAAGTCCAACTTTTAAATTTTTAGATACCAAGATTTTTCCCCTCTAAATTATTGACTCACATAATACACCAGCCTTTGGATGACATTAGCATCTTGAATCAAGTCCGAACTGTCTGTTAAAGAGGACACCACCAAATAAAGGTAAACCACTTGTTTGGGAATTAGTTTTAATAGGAGTGAGGAATATGACACTTCTTCAGGTCTTGAAATGCATGTTCGCATTCCTCTATCCATACTAAGGTTTTCTACTACATTCTGAAGAGTGGAAAGCACTTGTCATTATTAGGTTCCAACCTGTCAACATTAAAGGCATCTTTTTTTCTTTAGGGAGGTGATATAGCAAATCTTAGCACAATATTGACTTCTTGATGCGATGCTCATTCCGTTTAGAGTTGGGAATTGAACGATATTTGACTTAATGGATAAAACTACATCTAGACGATTGGGTGTCATTCATCACAGTAGGACTTTGTAAGTTGATGGATATCTGACGATCAAGAACTCCACTTACAAAATAACTAGTTTTGGGATCTTATCCATAGTGAGTGGTAACTCGATCACTGCCACAAGGTAAAGTTCCGCTCCAGAGAAACCGAGAAAGAATACCTTAATTGACTTTAAAACTCATCAACCAGTTTTATCTTTTCAAAACAATCATAATAAATGACATATGTCGAGATCTTAGTGTCAATCATTATTACTCCAGTAACCCACTTTGAAATAATTGCCTCTATGAGGAGGGGATCATTATAGAGTGTGATTAAGTTATGGGAGTCTTTCGACGTGAATGCAATGCTTTCCCAATCTTGGAGATTTAGGTGCTTAGATCTCCATAGCCTCTAACTTATGTCCTTTGTATGCATTCGAGACAATTTAATTATTATCCCACTATAAATCCTCTCATAATCATCCCACATCATATATTTAAAGATAATTTTTCCACGACCTTCACCTCATGTGGATTTTGAGAAGCCTTACCACACACTTGATCGAATTTTTCATCTCATCGGTCGTCCTTCTCTCTATCCTAACGATCAGTCTTCTACCGAATCACTCCACAAACCCACGCAACTGTCCTTTTTGGATCAGGAATTGTACCCCCTTCTGTAAAAAGAGAAAATTGTTGGGGTGATGGTCGTGATCACGTTGAAAACTTCCATATTGAATTGAAATATTTTTACATGTCTAATTTTTCAATTTATTCATCCAATTCAGTATGCGCGTGTTAGACATGGTCACTAAGATTCATCCCACTAATGCGATGAGCGGTATTAACTAATCGAACATAGATCGGTTCATATTGTTACGTCTTGTTGGGGATTGATGTTAAAAAACTTTTCTATCCGAGAAACTTTGAATTCTCATGCATTAGAAAGTGAGAATAAAAACTAGGTTTAAAGCATAAAGTAAGGATTTTGAATCAAGATATATTTACAGATCTTATACGTGATCTGAATGAGGAAAGTCAACTTTGAAGAAGATGAAGGGTTTCCCTTTTCTCATCCTTCAAAACCCTTATATATGTAATAGCATAATTTGCCCATAGCTTAGGCTATCATAGTTTTTGGCATATCCCATTGTCATGTGATTCGAGCCAACATCAAGTTCAAAGACCCAGCATCTCCAAATTTAAAGCATCTCCATCCTATGAAGGTATAATGCTATTAAGTTTAAATTTATTCCATTGAATTTATTTTGGGATGTTTATTGTTATTAAAACTGGAAACAACATTTTTACTTAAAAATCAAGGCAATTTTTCTTTATTTAAAATTTTTCAAAATGTGCGTATCTCATTCAAAAAAGATGGGAATCTCATTATAATGAGATCCTATTTTCATTCAAAGTCTCGTTTGAAGTTTACTTCGATCGAACATAGAACGAGGGAAAACTGTTTTAGGTCATTTGTTTGAACTTCGTTCAAATGAGATTGCTTCGTCATTTGAACAAGATCTATTCTCGTTAAAACGAGCTTGCAATTCTCGTTCAAATGAGATTCAAAAGTCATTCGAATGAAGTTGTTTCCTCAAAATTTATGTTCGTCTTATAAATACCTGTTTCATGTTTATTTTTGTTAAGATTTTTACCAGATTCGTTTCTACATATGCTTTGCAAAAGTTTTCAACCTTTTAAGTTTAGAAAATCTTTTTTATTCATAAATCATATTCCCAAAATATATTTGAGTGAATCAATTTTAAACCCTATAGCTTGTATCCTTGCATACATAACCACCTTTGTGGAGAACGCATCTCCATGGTGGACTTGTGAAACCCGAGGAGTTCATTGCTAAAGACAGAGGACTGAGGTTCTTGTCATTGTTACGATGATCATTGCTTAAGGAAGGTTGCAGTCTTGTGGTTCATGAGAGGATCATAGTATATTCCTTTATAGAATTTTTAAGTTGCGAATGGTAAAATTTATAGAGTGAATAAACGGTTTTGCCTAAAGGGGATTTTTCCTAAAACTCAGTTTTGACTGCATGCTTTCTTGATATATGTTTTGAATCACATAGTTGCATATTTTAGGGTTAATCGAATTAAAATTTGGTGTGTACCGTCATTTGAATTTAATAATTTAACGCAATTAGATAATTGTGCACTCTTAAATTGGTATCAGAGCAGGTTTCATCAAATTATCATGAGATCCTGATTTTTTGTAAAAAAAAAATTGTGATATCAATTGTTTTGAAAAATTCATTTTGAAAAATCGCAAATTTTTTCATGGAGAATTTATATAATAGGATGCCAATTTTTTATGGATCTAACTATGCCTATTGAAAGCCTGAATTTGAACAACTTTAAAGCCATAGATCAAAGGGTTTGGTTAGTATGTGAAAGAGGGTGGACTCCTCCCACGATCACGGTTCATAATGTCATAAATACTAAACCTGTCTCTTCCTGGACTGATCATGAGTTTAAATGGAGTACTTACAACTCCCGTGACCTTAGTGTTATTTCTGGAGTTGTTATCCCTGATGAGTTCCAACACATCATGATGTTCACTACATCTAAGGAAGCATGGGATATCCTCCAATTGACACATGAGGGTACCAACGTTGTCAAGGCGTCTATGCTTCAAAATTTAACCACCTAATTTGAGACCATCACTATGTTAGAATCCGAGAGTTTCGATGAATATTTAGCTAGGTTGACGACATTGTAAACATTAGTTTTAATTTGAGTGAGAAAATTCTTGAGACTAGGGTCGTTAAAAAGATTTTGAGGTCACTTACTTTCCTCTTTATTCCTAATGTCACCATTCTCAACTCTTTAGGGATTTTAGACACTCTTAGGTTAGAAGAACTCATAGGAGACCTTAAGATTATTATGAGACAGATTTTTTCCCTAAAACTATTAAACATAAGGATATAGGGGTAGCTTTAAAGACTCAAGCTAAGAAGAAGAAGAAGAAGAAGAAGAAGAAGAAGAAGAAGAAGAAGAAGAAGAAGAAGAAGAAGAAGAAGAAGAAGAAGAAGTAAAGGGGAGAGTTTGTGAGTCTCAATCTGATGAAGATTTTGATGTTGATGACTTGACCTTATTTGCAAAAAAATTTAAAAAGTTTCTCAAATTTTCCAAAAATAATTCTTCTAATAAAAAAAAATTGAGAAAAATAAAAATAAAGATGAGGTCAAGGATGGCGATAAGAAAGAGGAAGAGATAAGGTATTTTGATTGCAAAGGAAAAGGGCACAAGTCATATGAGTGGTCCACTATGCGAAAGAGAAAGGGCAAAGAGATTGCAAATAAATCCACTTTTAGTGATAGTGACATCGAGTTAGTTGATTCAGGGGAAGAATCACCACATGAAAAGTGAATTGCTTTCATGGCTAGTCACGTGAGTACTTCTAGTTTCTCCCATACTGAAGAGGACATATCTAAATCCTCGATGATGTTTCGATCCATTCGAGTGAGAGTGAGGATGAGATTAAAAATGAGGGAGAAGGGAATCTGCAAAAAACGTTTAGTGATTTTCACACATGTTACTCCACATGCTCCCTCATTTCACATGAGAGATTTTGAGAGCTTTTGAGACCAAGTAAAGTATTTGGTCAAGACTTCATAAGATTTGATGGATATTTTTCATAGGGTGTCATCTCCTTTGGAGAACACCTCCAGGCCTAATGATTAAGGTTAAGACTTGTTTCTAGCATATAAATGTTTTCACGTTCATATTTTACATGAATATTACTATATTGTACTATCATTGTACTTATATTATCCTATTTTGATATATTTTTTCAAAAAATTCGAAAAGATTTTTTTTTTTCTTGAAAAATTTTAGAAAAATACAAAAAAAAAATTATGTTTCTTTTTAAATAAAAAGTGAAAATGCAAAAAGATTTTATTTGGATAAAAAAAATTAATCCAAAAATAGTTTTGTATTTTTTTTACACCATATATGGATGAACATTAAAGAAGTCCGAGTCACCCATTCATTCCATATCCACGTGACTATTTTGTACTGTTTTGAGACATGACAACATTTCATTTTGTGCTTTAATCTGTAGAGTCATTAAGATGTAATATGATGACTAATTAATACATGTTTGACTCCTTGTCATCTTTAATCCACACGAGCACAGACTTATTTGAGTATTGCACTTACCTTTCACGTGTCGGCTGTAGTGTTTTAATCTCAATCGAACCAAATGTGAAGAATACGATAATAAAAGTAGTGATTATAAGAACCATTTCCCGGATTGAAAAAATTGAAAATCATATCTCCGGTAAATTTGGTCTATCTTAAACAATGGAATCGAGCTGTGAAAGACAAGTTAACTTTGCGTTAATACCCACCATTTGCAAAAAGAAAAGAGACTAAAATATTAAAGGCAGATAAAAACAAAAAGATGGTGTCAGGCCTATATCAAAGAACATTGATGCTTCGCTATATATGAGCATTGCTTTCTTCAAAAAGATTTGAGAGAAAATTCAATTTGTGAGTTTTGAGGGAGTTTAGTCGATTAATGGGTTTGCACATCTTGAAATAATCTCGTAAAGCATTACATAGTTTTGGGCGTTATTGGTGTGAAAATCATTCACGGTCTTGACTAGTTGAATAAGTTAAGTCAATTTCACCTAAGTTCACAATTTTTATACCTAAGGTAGACTATGAGATCTTACCTTAGTGGTATCTCATTCCTTCGTGCACATATGTTATGTTCGTTTACATTGTTTAACCTATAGAATGTGTTCACACCCCTACATTTTGTTTTCATGATTCCGTTATTTTTGTGCTTCTCCATGGTATGTTGTTTTTGTAAATTTTTTTACTTGAAAAATGAAAAATAGTTTGTGGTGTCTTTTGAGATTATCATTGCATGATTCTTATTTCGTATCTTATTGTGATGATATCTTTCTATGTTTGGTGATGTTACCTATTTTTCATGATTAGTTTTTACTCCTTATCTATTTCGGACAAAATAAAAGGGGGAGAACAAATTACGGTCGAAAGTTTGATTTACGGGGGAGAATTTTTGTATCTTTATGCATTTAGTTTTATGTTAAACTCGATGCATCATGGGGTATTCGGTTTGTTTCATGTGTGTAGGTATTTTTGGAAGATCATATTCGGATTACACGTAATGAAGACAAAGTGCCCAAGATAAGGGAAAAGAAGAAGTGGAGATTTGAAGACTTTATTTTGAAGACAAACCTATCTTGTACCTATCAATTTTAGGGTTTAGGAGGGTATAAGGATATTGTATTTATCTTAGGGAATTTATTTGTAATTTGGATTTCAATTTTATGTTTGTACCGAAATAGCCAAAAATGGGTAGATTTGTATAAGAGAATAATTTGCTCATAGCTTAGGCTATCATAGTTTTTGGCATATCCCACTACCATGTGATTTGAGCCAACATGAAGTCCAAAGATCCAACATCTCCAAATTTCAAGCATCTCTATTCTATGAAGGTATAATGCTATTAAGAGTAAATTTATTCATTGAATTTATTTTGGGATGATTATTTTTATTAAAACTAGAAACAGGATTTTTTATTTAAAATCGAGGCAATTTTTCTTTATTTAAAGATTTTCAAAATATGCATATCTCGTCCAAACGAGATTGGAATCTCGTTCTAACGAGATCTCAGTTTCGTTCGAAGTCTCATTTTAAATTTAGTTCGATCGAACATAGAACGAGGGTGTTCTATTTTAGGTCGTTTAAAGGTCATTTGAACTTTGTTCAAACGAGAATGCTTCGTCGTTTAAACGAAATCTATTCTCATTAAAACGAGCCTGCAATTCTCATTCAAATGAGATTCAAAAGTCGTTCGAACGAAGTCGTCACCTCAAAATTTGTGTTCATCGTATAATACCTGTTTCGTATTTATTTTCTTTAAGACTTTTTCCAGATTCATTTCTTCATATCCTTTGCAAAAGTTTTCAACCTTTTGAGTTTAGAAAATCTTTTTAATTCAAAAATCACATTCCCATAATATATTTGAGTGAATCAAGTTTAAACCGGTAGTTTGTATCCTTGCATACACAACCTTTGTGGAGAAGGCATCTCAATGGCTGACTTGTGAAACCCGAGGGGTTCACTGCTAAAGATGCAGGACAGAGATTTTTTTGATTCTTGCGAGGATCATTGCTGAAGGAAGGTGGTGGTCTTGTGTTTTCTGAGAGGATCATAATTAATTCCTTTATAGAATTTGTAGGTTGCGATTTGTAAATTTTATAAAGTGAATAAAAGGTTTCGTCCTGAGGGGATTTTTCCTGAAATTATGTTTTGACTACATATTTTCTTGATTTACGTTTTAAATCACATAGTTGCGTGTTCTAGGGTTAATCGAATTAAAATTTGTCATAGATTGTCATTTGAATTTAATAAGTTCACTCCATTATATAATTACGCACTTTCAATAAAAACACACCGAAAGTCACGGATCTCCAACTATATGATCCTCCCAAAGTAGATGGTGTGTGTGGGCAGTGTTGTAGATGAATACTTGGTGTTTTGAGTGAGATATGGCATTTTCTCTCTACACCCTTTCATAACAATGAGAATAGTACTTTTTATCTCTATCTCTATCCCTCAATAATGAGTATGCAACTTAACACCCTAGAATAGGTATAAGTAGTGGGCATGGGCTAAGGTAAATGAACTATATTAGGGACCCAAGACTAAATAATTTAATTGATTTCTAAATAAATACTCTAAAATCTCAAATTACATCCCCGTAATTTATTTCTTTTCTCCATTTAATCGCAATTAGTTCCAGTAAATAATCATGACTAAACTCCAGTTTAATTATCTCAAAATTATTCGAATGGTGAGGTATTATTTTCAAAGCTTCTATGGTACATAATATGATATCGTGCGTTAAGCATAAAATACCCACTTGGTCAAATTAATTTACTGATAATTTATTTTAACCAACTTCTTATTTTTTCATTGATCTCAGACTTAGCTTAAGATATTCTACCGAATTATAAAATAATCCACTGATCAGGTTTACTGTTATTGGTGGAATCAAAATTTGTAAGACTATTAAGGAGGTATCACAATACAAGATCTTTTTTAGATGCATATTCCTTCGAATTATGATTCAGACCTACTCACACAACTATTGCCCAAATTGCAGAGATTTAGATCCGATAAAATTGAATCGCACCCATAACAATCAAAGAAAAAACTGTGCAAGCATCCCAATTCTTATAACCCTTGGGATTAAGAACCTATGCACCATTTGCAAACTTATGAGATTGTGCATATCTAATTTAGCCACTATCTAAACTTTAATCTCACTCGTGGTCATGTTTAATACATTCTTGAATGTAACAGTCACAATCCTCTTTGAGCTATTAGACAAATTTTAAACCACCACATAGGTTCTCATAGTTTAAGATAAACTACTAGGCTTAACCTTACAGCTTTACAAATAGGATGTCAAATCCCTTTCTAGGTTGTGAATCATTCAATTTTACTAGAATCGGGATTTCGATATCCCATGACTAGGCTGAACCCTACTCATCAAAATTACTATGGTGTACAATTAACCAACATTGCGTAAAATATATTAAAGAATAAATATAAGGAATTTTCATAAACATGATTCTTATTTGAAATGAACATGAAACATATTTATTGAACTAAACGGCATACATTGTTTTAAGAATAAAACCCCAACAGTACCCCAATTTTTTTTCATTGATACCCTCTCAATCATTTATCATGGGGATCGTCCACTTCATAGGAGATAAGATCATTAACATGAATATGTTTCTTGATCTTCCTCATGAGGTATGTCATGTTGATTAGTGGAATCTTAGAGAGGGAGTAGATTGCGTTCTTATTCCATGGGCCTTAGGAATGCCAAAACTGCCACCCTTTCAAGATGATCGATTTTAAGAATTTCGTCTTTGAAATGCTTAATAAACTCCCTTAGTTTTTCTCCCTTCATCTGTATGAAATTGAAGAGGTAGTCAATCATCTTCTTATGAACCTGATTGCTAATGTAATTCCAGATAAATAAGTTCGTTAGTTTCTTGAAACAAGTAATGGAATTTGGTGGCGGTCGATTGAACCATGTCCCCACTGACCCTTTAAGCGTAATGGTGAATTATCTACACCAAATTTGGTCGGTTCTTCCCATGAAGTTCATGCACGCCTCATAATTATAAATGTGGTCATGAAGGTCGAATGTCCTGTTAAAGGCATCCATCCTTAGAAGTTTAAAGGTTGGTGGCATTGGGTAATCCAGAATATCATGTTTGAATAAGGAGGTCAAGTTGGCATAGTCACCATTGGCAAGGGTGATCGGGCGATTAATCCTCTTAAAAAGTGAATCCTTTTCATTGAACAATAGAGCGATGGTGGAGATAACTCTTCTCCATTTTGGTTAGTTATGGGCATTGGTCTTTGTGGAGCTTGTTCTTCCTGGTCCACTTTCTTCTCATTTTCTAGGAATGATGTTGGTGTGGTATTGACCTATAATTGGGTCAAGATTTGGAAAGTTTTTCATGAATAACTCTTTATTGTTCAATAAGTCCATTAATTGCCTAGGTGACGTGGTGTCGATTCACGACTTTAAGCATCACTTCCCACAAACAACGTCAAAGATGTTGGAGTGAATTATTAACATACAAATCACTTATAGTTATAAAGGGAAAAAAGCATATTTATGAAGACAAAAGATATACGTGGTTCGGCCTTTCCTCAACCTATGTCCATGGGGTAAAGAGAAGTGGGTTGATTTATTAGCTTAAAGAAAAGTACAAGAGGTATATGCTAATAAGTTACCTTCAATATTATCCCCCCATGGTCTTATACATTGGTCGTACAAGACATGTTTCCCCCATACCTAATAATTTTTTTACCGTTAGTGAAGAATGTAGTTGGCCAAGTGTCAATTGCTGATGTCATACAGTTGTCCGTTGTTGTCTTAGAGAGTGGGGAAGTGAAGACGACTACTTGTGTACCTATTATGTCATGGATGTAGCACGACCTATTTGATATGAGTATGCCCTAGAATAATAAGACAAGTATACGATTCGGTAACCCAACTAAAGACTCACCAAGAATATTCTTTTATGTCTCATTTAAGAGCTTTTGAATCCTCGTTCAGTCGATCGCATATGAAACATTCAGTTTATGAGCCGATAATTCCCCTCGTCAAACGGCATGCATTGGCAGTGGAAAAATCATCCAGTGTCTTGGAATGGGACACATCAAGGTCATCAAGACAAGGCTACGGGCATACTAGAGACCAAAGTTGACCATGACCCTTGGTTTGGCATGCATTTTTTGGTATGTCGTGTGCAAATAACGATTCTAGCGATCCCAACCAATCCGACATTTTTAAGGACCTCATCCACGACAGGGGACCCAAATGCAAATATGTTATCAACGGACAATCGTACAACGCTAGGCATTACCTTATCCACTATATTTACACAAAATGGTCGAATTTTGTCCAAATAATTGCACAGCCATGAGCCAAAAAATAAATATACTTCACACAGTGTCAAGAGGGGACTCGGAAGGATATGGAATGAGCTTTTGCTGTTTTGGAATCTCGTATCACCATTGTAAAAAGGCCCATCTCGTTTATGGTACCTTGATGATCTAGGGAGAACCATACTGACTTGTATCATTCTTCTCAACATGATCGTAGAAGATTAACGAGACAAACCTAATCTTAAGCCATGAAAACTCGATGACTGTAAAAGTGCACTCGAGCATGTGGAGTTGCACAACTGTAGCACCATAAATGATGCGACATAATTTTTTTCACGAGCCCGCCTTCAGGATTATGCACCAAATGTGGCTTTACACTATGATTTACAAGCTCATTTGTGGAATTTTCATGATCGCATGCATTTTTTTCTATTTTAATTATATGTTTTCAATTTCAATTCATTAATTTTTAATTGTATGTTTTCATTAATATTTTTTTATTTGTACCGGTTCATTTGTTTAGTTTTTTTGTTATGTGTTAGTCGTAAGTAAAAATAAATAATAGTTTAAACGGTGACTTCCCCCGGCATTTCAGCTCACGCGAGCGTTCTTTTCGCAACGACCGATTTTCTATTGAGTCCACCCTCCCCCACTAAAATATTAGTTTGTCGATTTCTTTATAGATCTAAAATCACGAAAATTGAGAATCAAAAATACTATTTTAGAAACTCGACTGCCTTTGATGCTTGTGTAATTATATAATAAAATATTACCTAAGTGGTTTTTTCACACCCCCTCTATATATATTTGGTTAAAATTATATGCTTTTAAGAATCTAATATGATAAGTTCACGTACAAAGTTTCATAACTCGTATGAAGAGTTAAAAATAAAGACTCCATTTCAGGTCCTAAAACTCATAAGAAAATTAGTACTTAATATCTTCCCAAAATAATGAGCATGTCGTATTTTATTTAGGATTGTCATAAAAGTACTAGTTGATTTGTTTAGACATTTTTTGGCCGAAGACAACTTTTCGTTTGAACAGTTATTAGATTTTCCTCACTAATTTTGGCCCGAGTTATTAGTGCCAAAATTAGTATTTATTGACAAACTAACCATTTTATGAAAGTTGAATACGAAATACGAAATTATAAATGATGAATACTTGTATCAAAAAATTGTATTCATCTTACACCTGTGAAAATTACACTATAGACAATTAAATTGGAAGTTAATCTTCAGAAACCTTAATCTATCTTATACCTATGAAAATTTTGCTATACATTATTAGGTTTAAACTAATCTTGAATATAATTTTTTATAATGAATAATGAGTTTCATTACCCAAAAAAGGGGGGAAATCTTGCTTAAATCATAAGGGATCTTAAGTGTTTATTCTGATTTTTAGGGATTTATTTGTATTCACTACCATGTCATTATTTTTTTAGTTGATGGTCCTATTATAATCATTATGGGACAAACGTCATTCTTTATAGAAAGGAAGATGTGCAGCTATAGAGTAGCTATGGACAGTTTTGGGTGGTTATGAGACTTAATACAATTTTAAAAACACATGGAATGGGTGCCAAAACAAAATTAGGACATGAGATTAAAACCAAAAAAAGTAAATTCATAATGACACCCTCTTTAGATACTGAATACAAAAGAGGGGTAAAATAATAATTTTGGGGGATTAATTACACTGTCCTTTAAATTTTATCCATATTTTCATGTCACCATATGTACTTTCGTCTTTTGGACTTAACCCCCTAAATTTCAAAATGGCTTCAAGTAACCCCCAAATACAAACCCCCTATTATCCTCACTTTCCTCGATATTTCTTTATTTATCTACTCCTCTCTTGGTGTAACTGATAGAAAGGTGTTTTGTGTGTCGTTGTAGAATAACCTCTCTAATAAAAAAATTCTTCAATCACCTACAAAAATATAACAAAAACTAGTATAGACATAAGTAAGGATGTCAATCCAATTCTATGGAGTGAAACACAAGAAAATTCATGTAATCCAAGTTTTTAATTATTATTCTTTCTTGATTTTTTTTTTTTTTTTTGCTTTTTCTTTATTTTCTGTTTTTATGGATTTTTTTATATTAAAACAGTTTTCAAGGGTAACTATGCTACCCAACTAAGTGAATAAAATATGAACAAAATCTAACACTAAAACAAGAGATAAGTGAGGTAAATAAATGTGAGAACAAACAAAGGATAAGACTACACCACATATTCTAGTTATTATAATTAATCAATTCACCCATTTGAAACCTCCCAAGTTAGTATTGAAATTACAAGTCAACTCTCGTCACAAATGCAATTTGAACACTTACCTTTTAAAAAATTAAATTTAAACCCCATACTCTTAGAAATTAGACTTAAACTCCTTTTAATAAATCATTCGCTATGATCGATTCACCACAATTCATTTAAGCCATAGAAAATATAATTTAGAGTTGAAATTTGAGGAATAATACCACACTTGAGAAATCCCTATATCTAGTTCGATTCTAAAATGGGTATTATATCTTGAATTTTTATTTTCTCTCAAAATCATATGCCCTCTCTCGAGGCCTAAATAGGAAAGTGCAAGTTCAAAATTAATATTCAAGGGGATATCTCAAACAATTAAATTAATTAACCACAACAACATTAAACATGGGTTCATTCCACCCTTTGAAAGGAGTTTTTAGTCTAACATAATATGAAACATGATAATCAAATAAACAAAGGCATAAAAATATTAAGAGTAGAGAAGAGAACAATCAAACTAAATCTCTTGAAGTGTAATTGAAGTCCAATCCTTGGAATGAAGATTACAACCCTCAATTTGAATGATCAAACAAATATTAAATGAAGCACTCACACTCAAATTGATTCTCATAAATCCTACATTTTTTCTCCACTTTCTTCTCTAGGCTAAGGTCTCTACATGGTCTTGATAATAAAAAAAAAATCTCAAAAAGAGAAAAAAAAAGTTATACACAAAATGTACAATAAATGATTTCTTAATGGACTCTTAAATAATGAGAAAAATTTGCTAAAAATTACAAACTCTCTCATTATAAAATTGTGCATAAGAATTCATCCAAAGAAATAAACTCTATACCGTGACTTTATATTGAGATAGTTGCTAAAAATGTAAATAATATCTATAAAAGGATAGAGAAAATTTATTTCAACTTTTAAAAATAAAATGGAAATCCTTTCTTCAAATGAGAATTCATACTTTTATAAGTGGAACATGGCTCTAAGGGGTAAATTAGTAATCCACATAAGTGCATGTGGGAAGAGGTGTGAGAGGAATATATGAGGAAATGCACAAATGTGCATGAATTTGTGATGTAAGGATGATGTTTTTTTATTTTTTTTTGGGGGGGGGGGGGGGGGGGGGATATTTTAGAAAGGGTCTTGATATTTATACCCAAACAATCTCACCAAAACACTCTTTTATACAAAACATCGCATAAGTATCCAATATTTATATAAAACACTAAACATACACAACACCACATTAACCTTATCCCATATAAAAATCCAAAATATTTTAAACCTCATTTTTTCTAGTTCCTCTCTCTCTGTTTATAACTTCCCTCTCAAACCTCTCTCTCAACCTTACAAACCCAAATATAGACCCATTTAACAAATCCTATTATGGTAATATATTGAATAAAAAAGGAAATGAATAAACTAGGGTTTTAAAATAAAAAAATAAAAAAACTACAAACCCTGAACCTGCGGTTGCACGTCGTCGTAGGTGTTGGTCTAACTAGGTCCAAGTTAACCATATGAGGGTTCATTTCGATTGCATCCCACTGTAGTTTATTTGTTTCGGTTGCTTTACACCGTAATCCACTTACCACGGCCACTTTCCACCATAAAAACTGTTTTCACGGCCACTTCCAACCGAAAAATAGGTTACGGTTATATTTCACCGAAACTACTCATCACTTATAGCGACGGGAGGTCGTAAGTAAAGCAAACCTATTTTTTTTAATTTGATCTTTGTTTTATAAATAATTTTAGACATTATATACTTTGTAGAGGTGTTTTTCGGACTATTGCAATGTATTTTTGTGGTTTGGGGGAGAAATGAACATGGTGAAATAGTTAGGTTATTTTGGAGTTGAAGAGTTTTAAGATTTTGTATTATATGGTGTTCAGTTTGTGATGTTAGTATGTGTATAATTTTTTATTTATTTGGGGGTATATTAGTCAGTTTGAAAGGAAAAAAAGGTACAAAACTTTTGGATGTGATTAATAAAATTTGTACTTAATTTTTATGTGGTGTTTTGGAGTAAATTTTTTTATGTAAATATGAGGACCCTTTTAGAAAATAGGAGTAACGTCACTTATCACACATATGGGGTATTTGGTTTTGATGTTGGGGACTTTATTTGGCAGAAAGGCACTAGGGAGGGGAAGTGGGTCTTTGAAGATAAATGGGTTTTGTTGGTTGAATGAGTTGAAATGGGTCTTGGGGGTAAATGGGAATGTGGTTTTTGGGAGGATGGGTGAAAGATGGTGGATTCGGGTTGGACGAAATGGGTCGTCGGTTATGGAGGTAGGTGGTTCGGGTTGTGAGTTAAACCGGGTATTTAGTCAGCCATGGGGTTCGGGAATACATTGGTTTCGGCAGAAATGGGGGTATAGGGTCAGTAGAGGAACCGGTTTATTTGGTTTGGGTGAGCGGGTTTTAATTTCTGGCCGGAGTTAAGGAAGATGGTTTGGGTCGAAGTGCTGCTGAATTTGGGTTTGGAGCACTCCGATTTAGGCTAGAGGTGACAGGTCGCCGGCGAGGGTTCACGGGTGGTATGGGTTTCGAGCAGTGTTCTAAAACGCACGCCTAGGCTTGAGGCTTGGACAAAACACCCCCCTAAGCCTTTTAGACCTTATTCTTGGTAAAAGGCTTAAAGCGCACTTTTTTAAAAAAACAAAAATACTTTAGTGAAACGATATCGCCTTTTAAAGGCTTTTTTTTTCAAATAAACGGACCAATATCTCATTCAAAACAATCAAAAGACAAATGCTATTCCAAACCTCTATTCCTCGTGCCCAAAAAGACGCGCGTTTTTTCTTTTTTTTTTCTTTCTTAGTATTTAAAAAAATAGTACTTTAGTTTGTATATATTCATAAATATTTTAAGGTATGTACCATTTTAGTATTTTTAATACCCTTGTTATAGTTAAAATGTTAAAATATATTTTAAAAAAGGCATAAATGCCTTTTTTACCCCTAAGGCCCACATTTCCTTCTAGGCTTAAGGGTTGGTCTCCATGTCTCGATCACGCTCCGTGTTTTTTAGAACCTTGGTTTCGTGTTACTCAAACAGATTGTTGGTTTTGGTCGGAGGGAGCTCAGGTTCGTGGGGGTTAAAATGGAAGGGGTTGGAGGAGATGGGGCTTATGGAGTTTGGTCACCTTGTAGTGAGTATAGGAAGCTTAGGTGGGTGATAATGGAGGAGGGAGAAGGTATGGTGGGTGTTGGGAAGAAGAAGATGAGGAGTTGGATTAGGGGTGGTGAGGGCAGAGAATTAGGGGGGGGGGGGGGGGGGGCAACAAAAATAAATTTTTTAAGACACAATTAAAAAATAAAATCTATTAAAATACTAAAAAAACTAAAATTAAAATCTTAATTTAATAAAATAAACTTAAAAAATACAAAATTTATTAAAATTAGAAAGTAAAATTTCTAATTTAAAAATATAAGATTAAAATAAAATAATACTAATGAGCTTAATCTAATAAAAGTAATATATAATAAATATTAAAAAAACTAAACTAAAACTAAATACTAAATACTAATAAATGTACACCTATTATATTTACAGACGTGAACATAATGAAACACAAGTAGTATATAGCATTTACATAAAATAATAAAGTACTAAAAATAAAGACCTTAAAATAAAATAAAAAGAAATAAAAATGAGTATATATATATATATATATATAATTTAACAAAAATACCCCCCCCCCCCCCCCCCCCTCCCACACACACACACACACAGAGAGAACAATTGTAGGACGGGCTAGGAAGGTGTTGGTTTGGTTAGGGGACAGGTAATTGGTACGGGAATTGGGTTTAGGCTAGGAAATTGTTTTACCCTTGAATAAGTGCATCATGTGCCGCAATCATATTGAAATAAAGTTTTTCAAACTGCGATTGCAAGGAGACCTACAAAACACACGAATACTAATATAAGTGTAATTTTATTGAGGAAAAAAAAAGACTATTTAGGGTATAAAATATACAATTTTGGGTGCTTATCAGTAACCATGGTTGCACACTTCTTCTCTTTCTTCTCTCTTCATCTTCGTCTCACACACACACACAAACACCAACCATATCTGAGATCTAACAATGGCGAATTTGTGATGAGGGTGGTTGTTACGGAGGGTAAGGATAATAGTGTTTGGGATTTGGGAGTTACTGTCAAATAGGGAGGTTTGGGGATTACTCTCGGAGGGGTGGGGGTGAGGATTGTTGTCGATTTTTTTGGGGTGGCGGGAATTGATCCCAATTTTTTTTTTCATCCCTAATTTTTTTTTGTATCCCAAGTTTGTTTTTGTTTTTGTCCCAATTTTTTTATCCGGGATTTGTTTTTTTATCGCTGGTTTGTTTATTCAGTTTTTCTCAATTTTTTTATAAGTTTTTCTTAATTTTCAATATTTTTTCTAAAATTTTATTTTTTTTAAAACAAAACAAATGTTTTAAATATAGGGTTTATTATATAAGGGTTGTTTTTTAAATGTTCACGATGAAAAAATCCTACTTTTTTGGGGTGTATTTAAGGGCACCACAAAATATGATTCAAAATGCCACAAGACATTTTTTAAATTTTTTTGCTAAGGACCACCACATAGTATATATATATTTTTTAATTTCTCTTAATCATTTTTCCAAAACATTTTCTCTCCCAATACAACTTTTCCCTCGACCATTCTCACTCAAAACCTTACATAAACTTCCCATTCAAACACTATACAAACTTCACCAACAAATTACTATTTTAATTATTCAAACAATATAATAACTAGGGCTTTCAGTCATTGAAGTTACCATATTAAAGTTACAACAACTAATTGAGGTGCTAATAATGGGTGTGGAAATTCTAAAACTAATGAAAATTGCCAATATACCATGTTTGAGGTAATTTTTGCTGCACAAATATGTTTTTTTTTAACCTTAGAAAAAATTAAACCCGAAAATGGAACTTTACAGTGGTTCGGTATTGGGCCCCCGAAGAAGTAAATGATTTTCAGGGTGATTATCCCAAATCAAAGTTAAATTTTTTTTGAAGAAAAAATTTCATTCAGGATGATTATGTCGAATGGAATGCATATATTTGAGATAACTATGCCGAATTAAATGCATATGTTCGGGGTGATTATGCCAAATGAAATTCATATATATATTTTTTGTTGAAAAGTCTCATTCGGGTTAATTATACCAAATGAAACACATATGTTCATGGTAATTATGTCGAATTAAACGCATCTACTCGGCATAATTATACTGAATGATGTTTGAATCCGATTTTTCATACCATATTTAGTTTGGGGCATATATGACGAATGTTTTGTCTTTATTCGGGGTCGGAATACCAAACCATTGGGTTATTAGCTAGGGTTTTGTACGCTATGATTTACTATTTATGTGGTGTTTTCTCAACATATGAGAAGTATTACACGTTCTTTAAACAAAAAATTATCACATAATTGTTTAACATGTTTTTAATATGTTTAACATGTTTTTCAAGGGTTTAATATGTTTTTCATAATGAATAATATATCAAACAATGTCTATTATATATGTTTTTACGACTATATTTTTGCTTGTGTGGGATTGGATGATGATTTGATGAAGATCTTTGAAGCTTTGGAGGCTTTGAAGTTGAGAGGTTTTGAAGTTGAAAGATTGAGAAGTTTAGAGGTTTGAATGTATAGAGAGAAGGATGGAAAGTGGGTAAAATAATTTTTTACACTTTAAATTTGTGATAGCCCTCAATGTGGTATTTTGAAGTAAAAATTAGATGAAGGTGGTTTTTTTTATGTAGCACCCCGTAAATTCAAGGACTATTAATTCAATAATAATTTGGGAGAAAAAAGAATTTATTTTATTGGGAGAAAGTAAATTCACGAATTGAGATATTTTTAAATTTGAGGAATTTATTAATTTGGCAAATTGAGGATTAATTATTTGGACTATTTTGTGTCGCATTTTGGGGTCAAAATTTTGGAGAATGTTATAAATTAATTCGAATGGCAATTCGGAGTGCACGGTTGAGTCCGGATGGGTCGAAATAGTTGAAAGCGAGTGACTATAGGTATAATATGGATTTTGAGACTTTTCTAGATACATTTGAGCTCCCAAATAAGTGTTTGGGTTTTTTTTAGAAGACCCATAAGCCCAAAAATGGGATTAGAGTTAATAACCTTAATTGTGAAAGGTTGAGGGAATTTTAGTTCATTTTTTATAAGACTAAATTGAGGGGAGTCAATGAAGAGAGCAACTAGAGGAGATTTTGGGAGATTAATACAAAAACAAGAGAGGAGATCCTTCAATCAACCCATCATCTTCATCAAAGGATTTGATTCTACATATCCTAAGGCAAGTGGTTTAACTTGTATTTGATTAATTGCATTTCTCTATTCATATTATAGAAGGAGTGGATTGAATAATATGTTAGGGTTAGTTCAATATTTGGATTTGGGGATTCCATGATTGTGACTTAAAAATCTGTAGAGATGATAAGAATATGTCGATTTTGGTTCCCTAATTTGTGTAAATGATGTAGTTAGATTGATAAAAGCAAATGGGTGGATTTAGGATGAATCTTGGAAGGTTTTGTGGGTATAATCTGTACAGAATCGAAGGTTTTAAAGCTTTAATGGTGGACTGGTTTTTTCTGGGCAACGAAAGAGGAGAGAGAACACCAGGGTCGTTCAAACGAACTGGTGTCTCGTTCAAACGACAGCCAGTGTCGTTCGAATAACATGGTTGGTCGCTTGAATGACCTGATTGATTTTGATAGATTTCCCCCTCCCCTGATTCTGGCCTGATTGTTAATTTGTGATGAATGTTCCTGTTGTAGGTGAATATGAATTTTGGGATTTATAAATTAGGGTTTGAATTTGTATAATTTACCCTTGGATTAATAGAGGATAAATTCAATTAGAGAATTGAGGTTTGTGATTGAGTTTTCTGAAACCTTATAAATTAAGTGGGTAATCTTAATTGAAAGAAATTGAATAATGAATTGGGAATTTTGAATTTCGGGCCAAGCAAGATAGTCCGGGTATATTTGGTAGAGTGACACCAAGATAATGAAATTAATTAGTGCATGATTAATTGAAATTGAGTTGGATTGTAGACTTGCATGTTTTAGGCTAGTGTTACGTATGTAGTACACCGATAGCCTGGAGATATATATATATATATATATATATATACAGTGGTGTGTGTGAATAATATTTATACGAAAGCATACCCGCTCTAATGTTATTTAGAAGGTTGCGCGATGTGGGTGAATCCCCTGGCTAGAGAATGCAAGGAGAGTATAATCCCCGGGTCAAAGCGTCAGTTTATAGGGGTGAGTCATCTTTGGTATGGGACGGTCACTTTCGGGGGTAACTATGGTCGCCTCCTATTCGGTTGTAACAGCATTTAGAGAATACTCGATGAGTACCTACTCGGATGGATAATTATATATCTACGACATGTGTGTGAATATTGTAATATAATGATACATATATATGGTGAAGATTTATATACAGGTGAATACATAATGTGAAATGTATAATTATATAACTTGAGAGATTGTTATATGATATCAAATGATAAATGACTTAAATAAGTTAGTGTGATTAATAACTTATAAAACGTATATTAAACTCACTCGGAAAAAAGTAGTGGGAAATAATATGATATATATGACAAGACTAGTTACGGGGTAGATAGCTAGATGGGTCATGTATAGGTACGTTAGGTATGCACATTAGTCGAGGGGTGAGGTGTCCTCAAGAGAGTGTGCGACACTAACTTAAATATAAAGAGCATTCATGCATTTTAATTTACTGCATTTAAATTCAATTGCGAAATATTTTCAAATGTTTTGTGTTATAACCCTTGGTATAAAATATTATCAAAACCTTTTAGGTTTCCATCCACAGGGATGCCAGAATTGTTTTATTCCAAGGTTACGCAACTGCGACACATGTGGATGTTGCAGGACTTTGACTTAACCGCTTCAGTCATTTCATTCCTAGAGTAAGATGCAGTGAGTATTCCATTTGGGCATGTATCCCTAGTTGTTCCAGTTTATTTCAGTTAGTTTATGTATTCAGTTATTCCTCTTGTGGTTTATTTTTGGTATTTGATTTGTAGTTGGTGATTGTTTCGGCAAGGATTATATTTATTCCTTTTCTGTAATACTGATTCCGTGATTGTGTGAATGGTTAATTATATATTCTTTCGCATGTTGTTAGAGATGTTAAATAAAAAGATAAAATTTGGCACCATGTCTTTTGAATACTAGGTGGTTAGTAAGTTTTAAAAAGTTTTCGATAGTGATGCTAAGAATGAACCAGATGATATTCCAGTTTAATTTGATATAGGACTGATCACCCAGTATTTTATTAGGAGAGGTGTCACAAATGGTATCAGATCATCAGGTTCTAGGTCCTTAGGATCTGTGCAGCTTTTCACATTTTAGCGTAGTGTTCTTTGATATAGAGCCTTATTATAGGATTGTTATATTCCTTCACGTATGTGATTTACGTTCTCCTTCTATAGGGTATAGTTCATGTGATTCATATACGGCTTCTATCGAGTGTGGCAGATCGAACATCATAGAACGGCAAGCGTGGGACGTAGAAGAATTTGCAGGTGGGAGGACTCAGCAAGAGCCATGGAATATTCTAGAAACAGTGACACGATAGGGGTCACTATGATTATTGTTCAAAAAATTTAAGTTGGAGTAACTGCTGGGGCGCAGTAGTTACCCAAGAACCGCCGTGAAGGACGACAGTACAAAGTTAAAAAACCTTAGGGGTAAGGGTCGAAGAAGATTTTGTTTCAGAATAACAATCAGCTAGAATTCGAGGGAGGTGCGGAAGGTTGATTTACCAATGGATGGAGAATGTCCAATTGGGATCACATGTGGGGGAGTGTAGTGACACGCAAGTCAAAATTTCGAGCAAAGAAGTTTGCTCTTAGAAGTAGTATGGGGTGATGGGAGCCAGTCACCATATTAATGGGGAGATACCGTGAATAACAAGGAATCTGGGGTGAGTATTATTACAAAATCTTTTACCAGAGTTAAATTGAGAGGCAAGAGAAATTTCAGTAATTTTTCCAAAAGGGTCGGACAGTGGCTAGATGGGAAGGAAAGTTGACGGAATTTGCAAACTTTGTAACCGATGAGAGGGATACGGAGAATCAAGTAGGATTGCAAGTTAATAATAGACCCGTGGGTAGAATATACAAGCATGGATAGGAGATCTGACTAGGATGATTGGTGTCGTTGTCGTCAAGGTTGTACATTTATATTCGTATCAATGCTTTTGAGAGAGGGGAGCTAAGGGAGTTGGAGAATCTATCAGAAGAGTGAGACTGGATTTTAGTGCTAGTGAGGCACCAAGGTAAGGTATACCTAGTAGAGAACCCAAATTTATGATCGAGATCAATAGAATTTCTACCAAGTGATGATGGGTTCGGTTAAGGTCGTCAAGGCCACCAATAAGTCCCAGGGGACTAGCGGATCCAAAGGGATAATAGGAGTAGCAATCAGGGTCAAGACTACCAGGTCCGTGGGAAGAACAACCCCGACAGTGCCGATGAGGCAAAAGAAAAGGGGATGACACACAGAGGTGTCTTATGTGTAAAAGAGTGGAAACACGTGGGTGGATTTTGTCCGCGGTAAGTCAGGGGACATGAGCTAGATGCCTAGTAGGAGCATCTGTTGGAAAAGTTTTTGGTTTGATTAGGACGAGGGTGTTATGTCTAATAATCATTGATCTAATAGTGTTATGGGTAACTAAAACTACAAGTTTTATTCTGAAATGATTGGATTCTGTTTTAGGTGATGCGAACGGATCACAGTAATGTATAAGTACTAGATTCGAGTGAGAAACGGATTTAGTGGAGGTACTATTAATATCAATAGTATGTGTATTTTTACCCTGGAGTATAGGGGCACTCTTCAGTTCCACCTGAAAGGAATAGGTGGGTACATTGGGATGATATATTTTTCTGAAGATTAACTCCCTTGTGAGGAGATATTAGAGGTATGATTTTATCTTGGGTACGGACGGGTTCGTAATAGTGGGCGATTATAACAAGGTTATCGTGTTCATTATTTTAGGGCAGGATGTATATTTTTGATATTCCACCTGAAAGAGGTTTGATCTCGCGATAATATTGTGTGAAGTAGGCTTCATAGAGTACAGTTGTCTAGTTATATTGGATCCCGGTGACTTTTACTGATGAGATTCAGAGTATGTTGGGTTGCCGTGGAGCAGAGAGATTTAGTTCGTTATTGATATTTGGCACTAAGGACTTAGTGATCGTACGAGCGCAGTAGTATATGACTCTTTTAGAGACACGGGAGTCCATGATTAGACTTGTGAGTATAGGGGCAAGGTTTGAGAGTCCCGCGGATATGCTTTGGGTTCTGTAATAATCAAGGACCGGCAATGCTAAGGAATAGTGCATTTGGAAATGTTCTTTTGGGCTTTGTTAGGAGGTGTTATACGCATCAGTCTTAATAGAAATGTCGGGAGTGGGAAAACTTCATTGGAGTTTACATCATTGGATTTAATGACAATTAGTGAACGTGTGGAGAAAATACATTGAGCAGAGAGCCAGTGGAGTTGGGAAGTGTTGCGAAAGAAACACTGCAAAAAATTTCACCACAAGTTGATAGGTGGGGCAACATTGGGAGGAGATTGAATAGTAATTAGTAAGGCCATCAAAAATATTTGGAGGATATTGCCACATCAAAAATGCGGGAGCGTAACTTGAGATAAATATGGTTACGTATGTGATGATCGGAGGTTGTGAAAATTTGCATGGAATATAGGGTGTATGGGCACCCTGGGAGGAGCCAAAGTATCTATTGTGCAGATAGTTAGCAGATTAGGGGAGAAAACACAAAGGAAATGATTTGGGGTATATTTTGGAGGAATGGGAATAAGATGTTCCTCGGATTATGAAACGTTGAGCGTGGGTGTGTTTGGAAGTGACATTGAGTGCGTCACAACCTATGGTTTGTTACCACTAGGATTCGCGAGTGAGACGGATTTTAGTGGATGTGTTGGCCGAAATAGCCATAGTGTATATATTTAAATACCGTGGGATAGCGGGGTTATTTGGTATTAACCACAAGAGAGTGGAAGGTAGACTAAGAGGAAGGTTGCATTATATGAGAGATTCTTACTTTCGAGAATTATGGGAGTAGCGTGGATGTTTTTACAAGTTTCAACTGTGTAGCTATAGTTTGGGGTTATAGTGGATTGTTACGATAAGACTGGGTATTCGTGGTACCAAGGTATGAATTATCGTTGCTAGGTTTCACTTGAGATAGGGTCTAGTGCATATATACGGTTATGTATGTTAAAATGTATTGCATATTAATGTATTAATATTGTTAATTGAAATCCCGGGGAGTAGGGACACTTATGATGTGATTCAGGGTGGTTGGATATATTGTCGAGTGGGGAGATATAGCTCGGGATTTATTTTCGCGCAAGAAAACTAGTGATAGTAAAGGCACGGTAGTGTATGTTGTCCTTTTTAGCATAAGAGTGGATATGTATACTTTTATGACGAGAGAAGGGTATTTAGAGTGTTATAACTGTGGGATTGAAGTTATATTACAGCTTAAGCGCTGGTAAAAGTCGGGTTTTATTTTGTGCGGTTAAGCACGGGTACAGGGTGTATGGGTGCTCTGGTTAATTACATTCCCTTAAGAATTATGTGTATCAATGTTAATGGTAAGTGATTATAGAGCTAGTTGAGACTGGGAGTACTAGGCTTATCCGAATTTCGAGGACGAAATTCCATTGTAAGGGGGGAAGTATGTAACACCCCGTAAATTCAAGGACCGTTAATTCAATAATATTTTAGGAGAAAAAAGAATTTATTTATTGAGAGGAATTAAATTCATGAATCGGAATTTTTTTAAATTTTAGGAATTTATTAATTTGGCGAATTGAGGATTAATTATTTGGACTATTTTGTGTCGCATTTTGAGGTCAAAAATTTGGAAAATATTATAGATTAATTCGAATGGCAATTCGGAGTGCACGGTTGAGTCCGGATGGGTCAAAATAGTTGAAAATGAGTGTCCATATGTAATAATATGGGTTTCGAAACTTTTCTATACACATTTGAGCTCCCAAATAAGTGTTTGGCCCCTTTTTATAAGGTCCATAAGCCCAAAAACGGGATTGGAGTTAATAACCCTAATTGTGAAAGGGTGAGGGAACTTTAATTCGTTTTTAAGAAGACTAAATTGAGGGAACATTAATTCGTTTTTAAGAAGACTAAATTGAGGGGAGCCAAAGAAGAGAGAAACTAAAGGAGATTTTGAGAGATTAATCCAATAATAAGAGAGGAGGCCCCTGAATCAACTCACCATCTTCATCAAAGGATTTGATTATACAAATCCTAAGGCAAGTGGTTTAACTAGCATTTGATTAATTGCATTTTCCTATTCATATTATAGAAGGTGTGGATTGAATAATATGATAGGGTTAGTTCTATATTTGAATTTGGGGATTTCATGATTGTGATATAAAAATCTGTAGAGATGATAAGAATATGTGGATTTTGGTTCCCCAATTTGTGTAGATGATGTAGTTACATTGAGAAAATCAAATGGGTGGATTTAGGATGAATCTTGGAATGTTTTGGGGCGTATAATCTGTACAGAATCGAAGGTTTTAAAGCTTTAATGGGGAGCTGGTTTTTTCTGGGCAACGAAAGAGGAGAGGGAACACCAGGATCATTCGAACGACCTGGTGTCTCGTTCAAGCGATATCCAGTGTCGTTCGAACGACACGGCTGGTCGCTTTAACGACCTGATTGATTCTGATAGATTTCTCCCCTCCCCTGATTCAGGCCTGATTGTTAATTTGTGATGAATGTTCCTGTTTTAGATGAATGTGAATTTTGGGATTTATAAATTAGGGTTTGAATTTGTAGAATTCACCCTTGGATTAATAAAGGATAAATCCAATTAGAGAATTGAGGTTTATGATTGACTAATTTAAAACCTTGTAAATTAAGTGGGTAATCTTAATTGATAAAAATTGAATAATGAATTGGAAATAATGAATTTCAGGCCAAGCGAGATAGTCCGGGTATATTATGTAGAGTGACACCAAGATAATGAAATTAATTAGTGCATGATTGATTAAAATTGAGTCGGATTGTAGACTTGCATGTTTTAGGCTAGTATTACGTATGTTGTACACCGGTAGCCTAGATTTAATATATATATATATATATATATATATATTATATATATAGGCGCATGTGCAAAAAATAGCAAAAAATATATTTTTTAAAATAGCAAAAAATATATTTTCGAGCTGATTTATTTTATGTGACATTTAAACATTTTAAGGAACTCATATAAAACAAATCATCTCAAAAAAACTTTGTTTGCTATTTTTAAAAAATCGGTCAAACTGTCGCTATTTTTAAACATTTTAAAAGTTGCAAAAGTTTGACCGATTTTTTAAAAATAGCGAAAAAAGTTTTTTTGAATTGATTTTTTTTATATGGATCTGTTGAAATGTTTAATTATCATATAAAAAAATCAATTCAAAAATATATTTTTTTAATATTTTAAAAAAAATTGGTATGCGCTAGCACATGTGCAAACTTAGTGTGCACAGGAGTTTCTCTCTCTCTCTCTCTCTCTCTCTCTCTCTCTATATATATATATATATATATATATATATATATATATATATGATTTATAAATATTTGTGTGAATAATATTTATGAGAAAGCATACCCGCTCTAATACTATTTAGGAGGTTGAGCGATGTGGGTGAATCACCTGGCTAGAGAATGCAGAGAGAATATAATCTCCAGGTCATAGTGTCTGTTTATAGGGGTGAGTCGTCTTTGGTATGGAACAGTCAATTTCAGGGGGAACTATGGCCGCCTCCTATTCGATTCTAACAGCATTTAAAGAATACCCGATGAGTGCCTACTCGGGTGGATAATTATATATTTACAACATGTGTGTGAATGTTGCAATATAATGATACGTATATATTGTGCAGATTTATATACGGATGAATACATGATGTGAAATGTATAATTGTATAACTTAAGAAATTGTTATATGATATCAAATAAGAAATAACTTACATAAGTTAGTGTGATTAATAACTTATAAAACGTATTCTAAACTCACTCGAAAAAAAGTAGTGGGAAATAGTAGGATATATATGACAAGACTAGTTATGGGGTAGTTAACTAGATGGGTCATGTATAGGTACGTTAGGCGTGCACATTAGTCGAGGGGTAAGGTGTCCTCAAGAAAGTGTGCAACACTTTTCAAATGTTTTGGGTTACAACTAGAACTGTGTTTCGGCCGGATCGGATCGGAAAATGACCTTTCGGAAAAAAAATCAATTTTTTTGAAAATAAAATATTTGTTCCAATTTCCTATCCAATTTTTTCGGAAAATCAAAAAAGTTTCCAAATTCGGAAACATCGAAAAAATTCGGACATTCAAAAAATATACTAAAAATACAGAAATTTTGGAAATTCCAAAATTTTAAAAAAATTAATATAGGATTTTCGATTACTCGAAATTCTCATTTTAAAGAAATCGAAAAAAAGATTTAACCCAACATGTAAATATGTAAGGATTTAACCATTTTTTTCATTTGTGTAGAGGATAGAGGGATATTCTCCTTTTATAGAGGACTTTTTTAGGCCTCTCTTCCTCTCCTAACCGATGTGGGACACATGAGAATATTTTAAAAAAAATAGAAAAATTGAAAATCGAAAAATATTTCGAAAAATATCGGAAATAATTCGGGAAAATCTGATCGACATAGTTTCGAAAAAAAACGGATCTGAAAAAGCGAAAAATCGGAAATTCAAAATTATTTCCAATTTTCGATCCGATTTTTTTTCCGAAAAATCGGAAAATCGAAAAGCGAAAACCTTATATATGTTCCAAAATCGAAAAATATCGGATCGGATATCGAAAAAATCGGAATGTTCGGAAAAAAACAGCCCTAGTTATAACCCTTGGTATAAAATATTATCAAAACCTTTTAGGTGTCCAGCCACGGGGACGCCAGAATTGTTCTATTCTAGGGTTACGTAGCTGCGGCACATGTGAATGTTGTAGGACTTTGACTTAGCCACTTCAGTCATTTCATTCCTATAGTAGGATGCAGTCAGTATTCTATTTGGGCATGTCGCCCTAGTTTTTCCATTTTATTTCAGTTTGTTGATTTATTCGGCTACTCATCTTGTGGTTTATTTTTGGTATTTGATTTGTAGTCGGTGGTTGTTTCGGCAATGGTTATATTTATTCATTTTCTGTATTACTGACTCAGTGATTGTGTGAATGGTTAATTATATATTCTTTCACATGTTGTTAGAGATGTTAAATAAAAAGATCAAATTTGGCACCATGTCTTTTGAATACTAAGTGGTCGGTAAGTTTTAAAAAGTTTTCGATAGTGATGCTAAGAATAAACCAGATGAGATTCCTGTTTAATTTGATATATGACTGATCACCCGATATTTTATTAGGCGGGGTGTCACATTGTATTAAAAGTAAACTTGTAGTATTGGGGAGTTATTTTTTTGGTGCGCTTAGAAACACTCCTTTTTTCCATTATATAAGTACTATTTTTGAATTTACGTATTTTCCCTTACCAATATTCCCCTCTCCCTATATTTTCCTCCAAATTTAAAATGGTAATTACGTTTTTTTAGTTTCAAACTCTAAAGAATCATAACTTTCGATATATAAATCCAAATTTCACGAAATTGATATTTTTGAAAACTACTAATCGAACCCCTATAAAACAAGATTCATACTCAATATTAAGATAAAAAGATAAAAAAAAATGACTTGTTTACTTCATTTATATGAATATAGTAAATATTTTTTGTATGTATAATATTAGCACGGTAAATTTTTATTGTCTATGAAAGCGTTCTAGATATAAAACAATTTTATTTTCTAGTGAGATTTTTCACAAATAAGTTTCATTGACTAGTCAACCCTCAAATAGATTATATTCCCTATATTTTGAAATTTTTATTTTACAAATCTACCTCTTTTAGAGCAACCGTATGTGACTGCTCGGAGAAAGTTACTAAAGGGGTTGAACTGTTTTTCATATTTTTTTAATCTTCGAATGACTATAACTTTTGATTTAAAAATCAATTTTTCGACAAAAGTTCTACTTTTGAAATATTTATCGAGATCTATCAAATACGATCCAGTAAAAAAATTCTAAAGAAAAAAATTATTCATACAGTAAATATTTATTATGCAAACAAAAATTAAACATACAAAACAGAACTTAGTGTGATTTTCTCAAATAGTAAATATTCATTATTTAAATAATACACAAATAAAAATAACATTTACTTTATAGTAAACATATAATATGAAAATACATAACAAGAAGAAAATTAACACTGATTTCCGATTAAACTGGTAATTATAATACATATATATTGTTTATAGCAAAATAAAAGTTTTCTCGAGGTTTTCACTCACACTAAAGATTTACTATCAGACCAAAATCGCGGTAATTGAAGGCTAATTGTCAGTGCAAAAACGTAGTGATTTGAAATTTTTTGATCATCGACCACACCCATACTCATTTCGATTTTTACCAAATAATATTTACATTGATCTTACCCAAAACCTTCCGGTTAAACCTCACTCATCACTACAACCAAATCACCACCGTCAAATTTTTAAAAAAAATATTAACCACTTCCAAATCATCACCTCTAACACCAAAACAAAAAAAAAAACTAAAAGAACCGTCAGCGTGAAAGAAAATCATAAACGGAGATAAAATAACGATGACCAAAGATGCATTGCGTCGTTGATGCTGGACGAAGACAAGGGAAAGTTTGGGCGGCGCACGCGCGCGCGCGAAAGAGAGAGAGAGAGAGAGAGAGAGGTGTTAATGGATGTTTATCTCAAATGGATTGATGGAGTATAGGGAGAGAGAAAGAAAGAAATAGATGAAGGAGATAGAAAGATACGAAGAATGTGATGTGTTATTACAAGAGGTTATCTCAGATGAGATTTAAGAATTTTTATAAGCCCAAGCCCAAGCCCGAACCGAGCCGAGCCGAGCCGAGCCGGCCGGACGGACGGACGGACGCGCGCGCGCGCGCGTGTGGACTTTTGACCGAAAGTCAACCCGAGCATAGCTTAGGTCATCTCCCCTTCAAAGAGTTGCGATACCCCCAAGGCATCCATGCCTTAGTCCATACTTGGGGTGTTATTAACTCATCAAAATTCCACTACTCTTCCAATGTGGGACAAGAGTTAAAACACACCCAATTCATTAACTTTCATTGCTTTGTGAGTCACTTTGGGGACATAATTATCATTCATAACTTATTGAAATTGGACATATGAATATACTACGTTAATCTCCTTGCGGAGGTGAACGCGTTCGTATATGGTCCCACAATTTTCGTAGTGTGGGTCCCACCTAAATTTGAGCTCAAAGTTGCTCAAAAATCTGTCCAGAAAAATCTGGACAGCTTTAAATACCCATTTAAGTTCCAATTTTCCAACAATCCCCCACATGAATGATATATCGCTATAAATAAAGAAAAACAGATGCTGATGCAGATGCAGACACAGGTTGAGTAAAACTGAAGACTTATTGCATCGGGAGAAGTAGCCTAGTGGCCTTGAACTTTCCTTAGTGATATACTATCGGATTTACTTGGTTAATCAGTAGACTTCACGTCCTTGAACCGTCAACCGTTTTTGTAAACCTAGACAACAGTATTCACACAACAATTCTTCAACACAGTTGGTTCTCACGTTTGTGTTCATTTTGGCCGTGAACACCACTTGGTTCCGCAAGTATTTTAGAGAATATGCCTTTTATTATTCTCATAGAAGTGGCCCCCTTCTTACTCACGTAGGTGACTTCCATAAAGAGTATTCTGCAATACCCCACTTAGACGTACTAAGATATAGATGTCATTAAAAGCATAACTTATCCTAATTTCGCAGCAGATATGCACTGTCTCATCTTTGGAATGGATAGGATTAAATATCCTCCAGTGCTTACTGAATACAACGTAGTTCGGTTTGCCCATTGAACCTAGATCTTGGGATCTCCAGTCAGCTAGGTTGGGTTGCCACTATATTGATTCTTATTTATTTATAGGCTTTAGACCCATTCCTCTCGATGATCTTTCAACTTGCTCTCGGTTTAAACCTTTCGTTAGTGGATCCGATATATTATCTTTTGACTTTACATAGTCAATTGTGATAATTCCGTTTGAGAGAAGTTGTCTAACGGTATTGTGTCTACGACGAATATGTCGTGACTTTCCGTTATACATGTGATTTTGTGCCCTTCCAATCGCTGATTGGCTATCGCAATGTATACATATTGCAGGCACAGGTTTAGACCAATTTGGAACATCCTCTAAGAAATTTCGAAGCCATTCAGCTTCTTCTCCAGCTTTGTCTAGTGCAATGAATTCAGATTCCATTGTCGATCTAGCAATGCACGTTTGTTTTGAGGATTTCCAAGATACGGCTGCACCTCCGAGGGTAAACACATACCCACTCGTAGACTTAGAGTCTTTTGTATCAGATATCCAATTTGCATCGCAATGTCCTTCAAGAACAGCTGGCTATTTTGAGTAATGCAATCCATAGTTTTGAGTATATTTTAAATAACCCAAAACTCTCAATATTGCTTTCCAGTGATCTCTTCCTGGATTACTCTTAAATCGACTTAGCTTACTTATTGAGTATGCTATGTCCGGTCGCGTACAGTTCATGATATACATTAAACTGCCGATAATACGAGAATATTCTAGTTGAGATATGCTTTCACCATTATTTCTTGCTAGATGTAAATTTACATCTACAGGTGTCTTGGTAGGACTAATATCATACTTCTTGAATTTTTCAAGTACTTTCTCAATGTAATGAGATTGAGATAATATAAGTCCATCCGATGTTCTAGAAATTTTAATTCCTAATATAACATCGGCGATTCCCATATCTTTCATGTCAAATCTACTACTCAACATTTGTTTTGTAGTTTTGACAATTTCCAAGTTACTACCCATGATAAGCATATCATCAACATAGAGGCATACAATGACATATCCATTATGAATGTATTTAAAGTAAACACATTTATCGCATTCATTAATTTTGAAACCATTTGATAACATTGCATTATCAAATTTTTCATGCCATTGTTTAGGTGCTTGTTTTAATCCATATAGTGATTTAACAAGCTTGCATACTTTTCCTTCTTGTCCGGGAGCTTTGAACCCTTCAGGTTGCTCCATATAAATTTCCTCATCTAGTTCACCGTTTAAGAATGCAGTTTTTACATCCATTTGATGTATTTCAAGTCCATTAATAGCAGCTATTGCTATTAACATCCGAATGGATGTTATTCTTGTTACCGGTGAATATGTGTCGAAGTAATCCAACCCTTCCTTTTGCCTATAGCCTTTAGCTACAAGTCTAGCTTTATATTTATCAATTGATCCATCGGCCTTCAATTTCTTTTTGAAGATCCATTTATAACCTAACGGTTTTGAACCTGGTGGAAGATCCACTAGTTCCCATGTATGATTTTGTAATATGGATTCAATTTCACTATTAATTGCTTCTTTCCAATTGGAAGCATCGGGTAAGGATATAGCTTCTTTATACGATTGAGGTTCATTTTCTAACAAATATGTTAGAAAATCCGGACCAAAAGAAGTCGAGGTTTTTGCTCTTTTACTACGTCTTGGTTCATCCTCTATTGATTCAATAGGTTGATGAGTACCACTTGTAGTAGCTTGATTTGTCCTTTTAGGAGGACCAGATTCTCGGGTCATGTTATACGGGAATTCATTTTCAAAAAATGAAGCATCCCTCGATTCAATAACCGTATTTACATGAATGTCCGAAATCTCAGATTTACAAACTAGAAATCGATATGCACTGCTATTAGTAGCATAACCGATGAATACACAATCCACGGTTTTTGGCCCTATTCTTACCTTTTTAGGTTTAGGAACCATCACTTTAGCTAAGCACCCCCACACTCGTAAATATTTATAGGAAGGTCTTCGACCTTTCCATAATTCATAAGGTGTCTTGTGAGTCTTTTTGTGAGGTACTTTATTGAGAATGTAATTAGCAGAAAGTAAGGCTTCCCCCCACAAATTTTGTGGAGCTACTGAACTTAATAACATTGAGTTCATCATTTCTTTCAAAGTATGGTTTTTGCGTTCAGCAACACCATTCGATTGAGGAGAATAAGGAGCGGTTGTTTGATGAATAATCCCATTTTCAGAACAAAATTCCTCAAATGGATATTCATATTCACCTCCTCTATCACTTCTAATAGCCTTTATCGTTTTGCTTAATTGATTCTCAACTTCATTCTTATATTGTTTAAATGCATTAATAGCCTCATCTTTACTATGTAACAAATATACATACCAATATTTTGTGCAATCATCAATAAAAGTAATAAAATACTTTTTCCCACCTCTAGTTTGAACAAATTTTAAATCACAAATATCGGTGTGAATTAAATCTAAAGGTTCAGTTTTCCTTTCAATAGAATGGAAAGGTAATCTAGCTAATTTAGATTCCACACAAATTTCACATTTATGATTTTTATCAATATTGAATTTTGGCAAAAATTCCAAGTTAATTAATCTACGCAATGTATCAAAATTAACATGTCCCAATCTAGCATGCCAAATATTAGATGACTCAATCAAATAAGAAGAACTAGCAACTTCATTCATTGAAACAGATGTTTTAGGGGTTACAGTAAGAACATTCAGTTTAAAGAGCCCCTCATTTAGGTAGCCCTTTCCTACATACATGTCATTTTTAGACAACACAAAGCGATCCGACACAAACACAAGCTTGAAACCATTCTTAGTAAGGAGAGATCCCAAAATCAGATTCTTTCGGATATCAGGCACGTGAAGAACATTGTTGAGAGTAAGTTCCTTTTCAGAAGTCATTTTCAAAACAATCTTTCCTTGTCCCACCACCTTAGAAGTGGAAGAATTTCCCATAAAAAGGTTCTCCTCATTTTCCAAAGGCTTATAGGTGGAGAACATCCATTTGTTTGCACAAATGTGTCGTGTGGCTCCAGTGTCCACCCACCATTCCTTGGTATTTCCAACCAAGTTACATTCAGAGACAACGGCAGAAAGATTCATATCCGCCAAATTATTGGTGATATTCTCACCCTCAGTCACATTTGCTTGAGAGTTATTTTTATTTTGCTTCTTAGGCTTACGACACTCACTTGAGCGGTGTCCCGGTTTACCACAATTGTAGCATTTGCCTTTGAACTTTTTCTTGTTATGTTTGGAAGTGCCTTCCCCATCATACTTTCGTTTGTTCTTCTTAGGACCTTCAACGACATGGACCTTTGTTTCCATCGGATTCTTCCCACTTTTCTTTTGAGACTCGCGGTTGTCTTCTTCGATTCTTAGCCGGACCACCAACTCCTCCACATTCATCTCCTTACGCTTGTGCTTGAGATAGTTTTTGAACAAAGTCCAAGAAGGTGGCAACTTTTCAACAATTGCAGCAACTTGGAAAGTTTCACTAATTGACATTCCTTCAGCATGAATGTCGTGGAGAATCACTTGAAGTTCTTGCACTTGCGAGATTACAGATTTAGAATCAACCATTTTGAAGTCCAGAAAATGCCCAACGATAAATTTCTTCATCCCAGCATCTTCTGTTTTATACTTCTTTTTCAAAGAATTCCATAATTCCTTGGAAGTTTTGATAGTGCAATAGACATGGTACAAAGTCTTGTCCAAGTATGCCAAAATATAATTTCGGCAAAGGTAGTCCGAGTGCTTCCAAGCATCGACAGCAGCAACCTTTTCAGCGTCATCTCCCTCTTGAATAGAGGGGCAATCTTCATATACAAACCTGCCCAGTTGGCAGGTAGTGAGATAGAAGTACATTTGTCCTTGCCAACGTTTGAAGTCAACCCCAATGAACTTTTCAGGTTTCTCCCCGTGTGGCATAGATACGGGTGCAGTCACATTTGTGTTGGTGACAATCAGTTTCGTAGGAGTAGTGTTCGTACTTTGTGATTCCATTTCTGTTACAAAAACAGAATTTTAATCAAAACAGAATACAAAATTCTGTGCACCAATTTTCTCCAAATATAATTCACAATAAATGAATTTCAAAAGAATTCAAATAATTATTCAGAATTTAAAGTATAATATATAAACAGAATTCCGTACAAAACAGAATTAAATTATAAAATCTGTGTCACACTAGTTTTTAATAATAAAAAGAATTCCGTACAAAACAGAATTATAATTTTTTTAAGAAAAAATAGATAAACAGATTTTAACAAGAGTACACAAATAAAATTTATTTTCTAAAACAGAATATAAAAACAATATAGAAACTAATTTCTATAACAAAACTGTTATACTAATTTCTACAAAAAAGCAGTAAATTAATTCATTTTTTCTGTCAAAACAGATTTATTTCCAACAAATAAATTTCTGTAATAAAAAAAATTCTGTACACATAAAACAGTAGAACTAAAATAAATTGTCTTAAGATTGTTATGTCTACTATTTATAAATAACAATTGTACAGAATAATGAAAATAATATAATTACGGAATTAAAACAGAATTACAACAAAATTACAGAAATGAAACACTTACTTGAAATTGCAGAAATTAAACAAGAATAAAGAAATAATCCGAGCCCTGTGAATCTCACAGTGTCCTTAAGACAATTTATTCCCTCAATGTGCTCCGAGGTTTGTGAATATAGTCTCCCAAGATAGAACGGATTTTCCCAATTAATTATGCAGCACAACAATAATTAATTTTCAACGAACTCAAATCTGTGTTTATACTCAACACAACCAAGAACATGCAATGCAGAAAATGAAGAAAAGAATTTTCTGGGCAGAGGAAATAATGCAGTAGCAATTTCGGAATTTTGGAGGGTTAATTTTTTCAGTAGTAAAAACTGAGGGGGAAACATTTTATTTATAGTAAATGTCTTGACTGTTGGGAACAGTCAAAACCGAAATTAACTGTCAAAGCAGTTAATTTGGTTAACTGCTGACTCTTGGAATTAACTGATTATCAGTTAATTAAAGATTAATTAATTCCGTAATTAATTAATTAAAGCCCAGAAAGTTAATTAAATTCGGCCCAAAAATTTAAGAATTTTTATAAGCCGCCAAGCCCAAGCCCAAGCCCGAACCGAGCCGGACGCGCGTGTGGACTTTTGACCGAAAGTCAACCCGAGCATAGCTTAGGTCATCTCCCCTTCAAAGAGTTGGGATACCCCCAAGGCATCCAAGCCTTAGTCCATACTTGGGGTGTTATTAACTCATCAAAATTCCACTACTCTTCCAATGTGGGACAAGAGTTAAAACACACCCAATTCATTAACTTTCATTGCTTTGTGAGTCACTTTGGGGACATAATTATCATTCATAACTTATTGAAATTGGACATATGAATATACTACGTTAATCTCCTTGCGGAGGTGAACGCGTTCGTATATGGTCCCACAATTTTCGTAGTGTGGGTTCCACCTAAATTTGAGCTCAAAGTTGCTCAAAAATTTGTCCAGAAAAATCTGGACAGCTTTAAATACCCATTTAAGTTCCAATTTTCCAACAATTGGTATGAGCACTGCTATGAGTTCCAAAAAATTCTCCAAACAGTAATAAAGTGTTGTATCCTGACGAAACCCATATCATAAAATACAATACTTATTGTTGTTTGGAGAATGATTTGAGAGTTTTTTGGGTACTCAAATAATTTCTCGATTGGTATTATCGTAAAATTAGGAATAGTTATTAAAAATACGACTTAATTAATGGTTGATTAGTCAATGGTACTTAAATATGGACAAATTCTTCATATATGACTCAAATATAATAAACCCTTGTTTTAAATGATTATTTAGTTTTTCCATATTTTTAAAAAAGTGTTCATTATTTTTCTAAAAAATTTCCTTAATTTTCAGAATTTTTAATATTTTTGTCAAATGTTATTAATATTTTTTCACATAAATCAGTTTCCATCCAAAAAATTAATGGTGTTAGTGTTGGAGATACTTAAAACTGTTTTAAAGTTCAGAGAGTTAAATCCAGAAAATAAAATTATAAATGATAAAGTGAAAATGGATGTAAAGTTCAGAAGAAAAGTATAATTACTCCTATTTTTTTTGTAATCATATTTGCATCGAAGATGCTATGAAAGAGTTTCTTTTCACCATATAGAAAGCTCGTTTATTGATAATATGTCCATAGTTATGAAAGAGACGTTTATATTTGAATTGCAGATAATCTAACACAAAGAACAACATAAATCTGAATGGTCAAACATAACGGGTGACGAACTGCATTTTGCTGGTAACTAGTCCTCCCATATGGATTTGGTGCATACACACTAAGCTGCATCTAAGTCACTGGTTCAAGTGCCTTAGTTCCAAAACTATTGCATTGCTCCCAAATAAAAAACATCAACTATACTAAATAATAAGAAACTATACTCAAAACCTCCCATGAAAAAACATATACATCTACAAGTATATTCTGATATTACTCTATTAAGTAACTTTCCTATACAAAATTGGCCGTTCCCTGTACAGGCCTCACCAGTATCAAAACATCCCTGAACCTGAATTTCCTTGGGGAAGAACACCCAAACCTCCATTTATGCCAACTGACTCCGTCGTGGCATGCGCATTCCTATTATTTGCCATGAGAACATGACGTTGAAATGGAAGATTGGGTGTGGATGAGGTCATGTTTGATAATGGTCTAGCACCTTGTTGGGCTGGTTGGGTCTGTTGAATAATGTATTGGTTGAAAGCATCAGAGTAAGCCTGACCAGACAGGGCCCCACGCATGCGGCCCACGGGCCTCCAGTTCTGCTCCGTCGGCAAATCTACCAAACCATCAGCGTTCGCCACCCGTTGGAACGTTCCTCCTCCCATATTACTTGGTGACAGTCTCACCATGTGGGAAGCTTGGGGGGCCGCAGCCATAGATCGGGCTTGTTGACTACCAATTCCACTTTGGGTACCACCTCCTTGATGAATTTGAGTGTGCGGCAAATTAGCATATCGGTGAGCAGATGATCGGGTCATGCTTGGAGACTGGCTCCTGGCGTGGGCCATCCTTAGTTGATTTGCAGTTTGGGGTTCCATTGGAAGTGTCGAGGGAACTCTAGGAGAACTCGCAAGATGAGATGGAGCTCGAAGGCCACCCATCTGTAGAGCTGGTTGATTCGAAACAAAAGGACGATTTGGGACGAACCAGTTCTACAAGGAAAAAATTGGTTAAAGAGGAAAAATTCACAATATATATATACATATACAATGAAACTCCCCTACATACCTCTCAAGAACATACCTATTTTTAAAAATACTAAATTAATTTTTTTAACCTAACTTGGTATAGAAGATCTCCGTAGTGAGGAGATATCTACAAAAAAATTCAAAACGGAAATGGGTGAGATGATCAAAATTTTGAACAATCGAAACTGCACATATATACCCAATTTTCATTTCACATGCTAAATGGTTGTACTGTTTTATGAATTTTTTTTGTAGATGACTCTATACCAAGTATGGTTAAAAAATTGTTTTTTTTAGTATTTATAAAAATTGGTATGTAATTAAGGTATGTTAGCTAGCCTGACTATATATACGAACAAGGTTCTAAAAAACGCAGGGCGTGACCAAGGGGTGAAGGCCAAGCCAAGCCTTAGAAATATAGGCGGGTCTTAAGCGTAAAAAGACGTGAAAAGGTATTTAGACCTTTTTTAATATATTTTAATATTTTTTAACTATAACAAGGCTATTAAAAATACTAAAATGGTACATACATTAAAATATGTCTGAATATTTGCAAATTAAAATACTATTTTTTTAAAATACTAGAAATACCAAAAAAAAAAAAAAAAAAAAAAAACGCACGTTAAAAACGCGCGCTTTTTCACGCCTTACCCCAAGAAAAACGTTGACCATCGTTGACCGCGTGTTAATACACGCCTTGGGCCAAAACTTGGCGTTTGTAAAAGGCCTCGCCCCTAAGCACGCCTAGGCATACACGCCTTGGGCCAAAACTTGGCGTTTGTAAAAGGCCTCGCCCTAAGCACGCCTAGGCGCATTTTTTAGAACACAGTATATGAATAATAGGAATTCAATATGTGAGGAAAGCAAGATGAAGTACCAAGTGTTAGTTTGGGGTAAGTTTTTTTTTGTTGGGTGTTGGGTGAGGGGGTGGTAATTGCAGTTTGGGTCAAGTTGTTATGCGAATTATGCCATATGGTTTGAAGTGTAATAAAAAAAAATGTCATAAAGATCCTGAAAGGTCATTAAACAAAAGTGATAATAACATTTGTTGACCCTACTTCATACTACAAAAAAGTCGGGACATCAAGTTCATATCTGGCAGATTAACTTTAAAGTACAAACACCCTTATGTTTTTTCGGGATCATGGATCCCCACCCCCACTTCTTTCCCATTTAAGATTTCAAAGTTTGCTTGGAGGATCTAAGATTCTAGATAAACCCACCAAACCTCAGCAGAAACAATATACTTTATTTTTACCTGAGACCCCATGAGCTGCTGCAATGCAGATGCTTGCATGTAGGGCAGATGATGCAGCGCATTCGAATGAGATCTAGAAAACTGCTGCTGGGAAGCGGCGTGGGGGCCATCATGGACCAATGTATTCCAACTAGTTCTTGACATTTGCTGAGGGACAAGTGTCGGGGCTTGGGCCGGAAGGCCCTGTACAGCAATTGGTGTTCTGTTTATGTTTTCAGGTCTTGATGGGACCGTCCCATATTCATTGTTCATGTTTGAATTCCCAAACTGTTGCAACTGCATATAATTAGCAGCAGTATTCTGAACAGAGGTTGTATCAGTTAACACAGGAGACACCACAAAATTAGCAGGATCAGCCCCAAAAACACTGCCCACTTGGGACTCTGACCTAGCTCCAGTTGTCCCTGATCCATATGTGGATAAATAAATTCCTGCCCAAAAATCAGCCTCCAAATTCGGAGCAGTAGTTTGGTTAACCTCCCTTGTATTGTTCGTATCGGGGCTGATTGCCACATTATTAACGTAATATTGACTCTGCAAATTAGCCAAGAAAGGTTTCCTATCTTCATTTTCGTAAATACCAACTGCATCCATCTCATCATCTCCTTCAGTAAGATCCAAAATATGTGGAGGAGCATTTGATAAATTAGCATGTTCTTGCTGTGAAGGCCCATCTTGCTCACTAATGGGCATCGTCTCATGTAGAGCATCTGTATGTTCATGGGCTTCAATTACTACTTTCCACGATCCGTCAGCTGATATTATCACGTTAGTTACATTCTCTGCCACCTTTTCCAAAACCTGAGAAAGGGTATATATGAATTTACTAACAAAAAGAAAAAGCAAAAATGCAATCAATAGATTAAATATCTTGCCTTGGCCACATTTTGATCAATACGGAGGTCGGTGAAGCAGACGTACTGATTACAATGCGGACATCGCCAGGATGGCCTTCTTGAATTTATGTCCATAAAGTTGACAAAATCAAAACACTGAAAAAAGAATGGATAAACAGAGTGAAAATTAATTTATGTATAAAAAGGGAACAAAAACTACGATGGGAAAAGGTTATAACGGAAATAGAGAATTAAAAAAAATAAGCTAACAAAGTCGTAACACTGAGATTTGTCCATTTTTGTGCATAATTGCACACAAATGACCTGAGCAACACGAATTTAGAGGGCAAATTTTAATATCCAAAAACAAGAGGCTTAAACTCATAACAAAGACAATTTGATTAAACCATTAAATTTCCAGGTCTGGCCAACCAATATGTAGTTACTTCCACTCCAATTCACATATAGACTGTCAACATATAACATTCTAGTATCCTCGACATGACTCACTCTTTCATGAGATTGTGAAAACATTTGGCACTAACCTGAAGATGCTTGCATGAATGTCCTTTGACAGGAATTTTTATACGCGTGAAGCTGTTTAAGATTGAAAATCAAGATAAATCAATCAACTAAACATCAATATGTTTCATTTAATATTAGGGTCCGTTTGGTTCGTGATGAAATACTTTTCACCCTGTTAAAAGTAAAAGGTGAATTATTAGTTTGGTGATTTTGTTTTCACCATCTCCGTTTGGATGGTCGAGTTAATTTTAACTTTTTCACCATTTGTTGTTTGGATGGTCAAGATGAATATGGTGAAAAAATAAAATGACCATATTACCCTCATTCTTCAAATGCACATAACTATTTTGATTTTCATCACACAAGTGTCGATGGCCATTAAAAAATATGCATTTACCTCAAACTCAAATTTGACACAATCTCCCCCCCACCCCCCCCACCCCACCCCCACACACACTAGTCATATTTGGCTACGCAAGACAAATAAGAAAAAACTGTACTAATTAAAAAAGAAAACTGTCCCAATGTAAAAAAAAAGTTTCCAACAATGAAAAAAACTGTCATTTGTAAAAAACAATCGCAATTAAAAAAAAAAGAGCCAACTATAAAAACAATAGTCCACAATAAAAAAAAATAGTTCTCAACAATGAAAAAACAGTCGCAATTAAAAAAAAAAGTTTTCAACATTGAAAAAAATAGCCCTAATTTAAAAAAAAAAAAAAAACAGTCCCAATTAAAAAAAAAAAAAAAAAGTCCCAACTAGGAAAAAAAAGTGTTCCAATTTAACGAATTAAAAAAAAATAGTTCCCACCTATGAAACCGTCCCAATTAGTAAAAACATTCCGAACACATTACCATGCACCAAACAAATATTCATTTATTTATTTTTTATTTTTATTTTTTTATGGGAATACCCATTCCCACACCCTCCATATGTTCCCCCACACCCTTTGAATAATAAATGATAATTGTGCGCTTAAATTTATCAAATCTAAATGTCCAATTTTTTCACCTCCAACTACAATAAATACATTTGATAAAAACAAAAAATTATATTTTCAATAAAAAAAACTATTTTTATAAATTAAAAAAAAAAAAAACTGTTTATAAAACGTAAAATCTTATCTATTTGTTTTATTAAAAAACTGTATATAAAACGTAAAATTTGTTTTTCTTAAGAAACTGTTTTCTTAAAAAAGTGTTTCTTTTATTTACAAATTTTATTTTTGGTTAAAAACTGTTTTTTTTTGTACTATATTAAAAATAATCTTTTTACTATTTTGAAAAAATATTGTCCGCGGCAGCAGAATGTATAGACGGTCCGACCACCTATACATACTGCTGGCGCGGAGCATTTTTTCTAATATGTTGGTCCGCGCCAACGGTATGTATAAGTGGTCGGACTGCCTATACATACCGTTGACGCGGACCATTTTTTTATATAGCAAAAAGATAATTTTTAAAATAGTAAAAGAAACAGTTTTTAACTGAAAAAATAAATAACGAAACATTTTTTTAATATAAATAAAAGAAACAGTTTTTAACTATAAATGATAAAAAGAATATCCATTTTTTTAAATAAATAACAAAACAGTTTTTTATCAACGTCCAGAATATTAAAATTTTAATTTTCTAGAATATTAGGATTTTTATTTTCAAAATATTATGTTTTTATTTTTTTCATAATATTACGTATTTTTTAAAGTAATAGATTTTTGGGCAAAAGATTATATTTGTTCAGATCATATATGCATAGTGGGTCTTTTGATCTTTTAGTATTTAAATATTGAAAAGGGTGTGGGGGAAGACATAGAGGTTGTAGGAATAGCTATTCCATTTTTTATTTATTTTTAAATGTTTTTATTTATTTTAAATTTTTTTTAAAATTTTTAATTTTTTTTTTATTTTTTTAAATAAAAAATGAAATTTAAAAAAAATATTTGTTTTAAATGAATATTTAATGATCGTGTTAATTGAGAGGAAGAAATGAATGTGTGATAGTTGTAAGTGAAAATAAGAAAGGTTAGTCTAGTAATAAAATAAATTCCATTATTTTCACCGGTTAAATTATTCACTTTACCCATGGTTTAAAATGGTTAAAATTTTACCTCACTTTTCACCATATTCATTTTATCTCACCGTGTTAAATGCCCAACCAAACACATATTTTACCTAGGTGAATTATTTTTTAACGCGGTAAAAAATATTTCACCACGAACCAAACGGACCCTTAGGATACATGGCATTTTCATCAGATAGATAACTTCACGAATTGCAAATTATCTAGTGTGAGGATCACCACTGTGAAAAGAATGGTGACTTTGGCATGTTTGCATTTGTTAGCATATGGGTCCTCACCATGTCACCTAAAATGCTAAATAATGCACACACACATAATCAATTGCCATGCAAACAAATTACTCAAATTATGTAGGGATCCTACATTAAAAATAAAAAAAAATAAAAAAATACACGCCACACGTATAGCATGTTGTCAAGAAAATCAACACCTTAAGATCTGTAAACGTAGGAAGCACAAAAGCACAAAAGAACACAATATATGCATGTCTGACCTACATCTTCGGGAAGGATTGTAATTTTTAATGCTAGTTGTAACTACCTCTCTCTATTTAACGCTCAACATGTAATTGCAGACCCCTAACAGGGAGGGAGATGGTCATGTACAAGATATCTGAATTCTAGTTTAGATAGTTATGGTCACCAGTCATTGGTTGAGATCCTCGAACTCGTCTCTTACTGGCGTGTGGGAGTCTAAAGCCTCTGTCGTTTATCCTTCAGGATCCTCGCTACGTTGGCGGAGGAGTATATCTCCGCACAGGACTCTTCATTCTTCCAAGGTTTTTTTTTACTTAACCCCCACTTCTTAATTCACTATTTGACTTAACCTCCACTTTGATAATCTCGATATAACCCCCAAAATTTCAACTCCAGTAGAGATCTGTTAAAAAGTCTTGATTTGCTAATTAGACTTGGCTCCCAAAATATTTTTTTAACCAAAATACCCTTGTTTTAAACAATAGCTCATCTCACTTCATCTTCTTCCCCAAATCAAAATCCTAACTTTTCATCAAACCCTAAATTCTAATTGATGTGAATCGAGGGCATAACTGTCCTTTTTTTTATATATTTTTGGGCACATTAGTATTTTAATTTCTTTTGTTATTTTTCATTATTTTTATTAAAGCATTCTCGCTTGTTTTGTTTTTAAAAAAATCTTTTTTTTTTTAACAAACAAGCGAGAATGCTTTAATAAAAATAATGAAAAATAACAAAAGAAATTAAAAGACTAATGTGACCAAAAATATATCAAAAAAAGACAGTTATGCCCTCGATTCACATCACTAAAATCAAATCAAACAAACAAAATGAAAGAAAACAAAATATTCCAAGGGAAAAAACAAGGTTCAGAAATTGTGGATGATTAAGCTACAAGAGATCGGAAGCGTTTCCTTATACTCGATTGAAAAATTATGCCTTTCAAAAACCGAAGATGAATCCATCGTAATTTTAGGATCTGATATCTTTCCATACTTTTTTTTTTACATATGGAAAAGGTATGGATTTGAAAAACAATTGGAGTTTATGTATGGCTTTATGGTATTTAGTAAGGAAATTATGGGGGTAAAATTAGGGTTATCAGAGATAACTGATAAATAATCTATGGTGGGAAAATAGTAGTATGAAATGGAGATAACACGATGTGAATGTTCTGCTCTGTTGTGTTATTGATATATCTGGGCTTGTAAGAAGAATCATGTGGAAAATTTGGGCAGATTTAGTTCTTGTTTGTTTTCGTTTGTGTAGGCTTTGATTTTCTGTACAAAACCAAGTAAGTGAAGATCATGTTAGTAATATAACTAGACAAGATGTTTAACAAATACGAAGTTTAACGAAAAGTGCTCCTCCAAATCTTATTATAACTGTTGCCAATGTGAAATGCAGCGAACACACACATGAACACACACGAACAAAAATAATAATCAAACCATATTTTCTCTCAAATCTCATTAATAAATAAATTCTCCAATCATAATTTTGATTACAGAGAGGGCCAAAGGCTTTATTTATAGACAATCCTAAACTTTGGGAGCAAGTCTCCTAAATAAAAAGCAACTAAAAGATAACCTAATTAAAATAGATAACTAATTAAAAAAAAAAGATAAAAATCCTAACAATAATCTAAACCCAATGCACGAGGCTCCCGCCACTGCGGGGTACTAGGAGGGTTAGATATACACTGCCCTAACTCTGCATATGCAGAGAGGCTGTTTCCACGAATCGAACCTGTGACCTCCACATTACAATGGGGCAACCTTACCGTTGCTTCAAGTTCACCCCTTCTAAACAATATCTAAATAACCAATATAATAATAATAATAATAATAATAATAATAATAATAATAATAATAATATATATTTGTTTGTAAATATCTGGATGTGTCTCTCCCTCCCTTCTTTAAAAAGCTTGTCCCGAGTGCTAAAGCCTTGAATTGAACACGTCCAAGCCATCATCACAGTTCAAAAAACCTCTCGAACTGACATAACAATTTGAATCCACCCATGCCAACTAAATAAATATTTGGAATAAATCGGGTTTTTAATTTGACATCCAAAATATGTTTACTTTATAAGTGGTGAAAAATAATTTTTCTGAAACTTTTGGGGGCTCAAATAAAATATTTTGCAAAATTTTAAATTTTGGGGGTTGCCCAAATTTTTCAACACCCAAAAAATCAAATTTTCGGCCATTAATCTCCAACCCCAAGTGGTTTGTCTCTTAAAAATGGGTCAAAGTCAAATAGAGACTACCTGGCAGCCCATACTCCTCAAAAGCCCCAAAGTGCAACTTATCATTTAAAATCTCCAATTCCACAAATGAACCCTAGCTCCCTCCTCTTGGGCTCCCTCGCTAAGATCCGTACTACTCATGTCGTCATGGCCTTGCCGGCGACGGTTGGTGATCCCTCGATCTTCACCGGCTTTGTCGGCAACCGAAAACCCATCGTCTTGAACCGGTGTACCCGTCGTATGGCTTCTCGCCGCCGCTCTACCTTAAAAACCTCTATTTATTCACCCAACCTTTTTTTAATGGGGCCGCAACAACCGCTGGCGGTGGCACGACTATGATGGTCAATTTTGGAGCATTGATCGTCGTCGAGTATACGTCGTACGATTAGTTACCCCGAGCTCTTGCCATAGCCCGTGACCTTGATACACATACACGATTGACACACACTTGGGAGGAAAATCAGGAGCGAACGCAGTTCTGATACCACTTTAATGTGAAACGCGGCGGAATTAACACGACACACATGAACAAAAATGATAATCAAACCATATTTTCTCTCAAATCTCATTAATAAATAAATTCTCCATCATAATTTTGATTACAAGAGAGGGCCAAAGGCCTTATTTATAAATAATCCTGAACTTGGGGAGCAAGTCTCCTAATTAGAAAGGGAATTAAAAGATAACCTAATTAAAATAGATAACTAATTAAAACATAAACCCTAACAATAATTTAAACAATATCTAAATAACCAAAATAATAATAATAATATTTGTTTGTTTGTAACTATCTGGATGCGTCAATTGCAGTTCATATGAATGTATTAAATTATTATTTCTCCCAGAGAAAAAATGGTGGTATGAAATTGTTGAATAGTAGAAAACGTTGTTGGAAGGGAATATTTTGTTAGGTAATATTTTTCCCCCTAATTTTGTTGGTTTGATTTGATTTTAGAATTTAGGGTTTGATAAATGGTTAGGCAGGTCTCAGGTTCAAGACATGGAAGTAGGCTCTTCATATATGGGGTAAGGTCAACCGATATCCGCCTCTCCCACACCCTGCAGTCTAACGGGAGCCTTATGCACTAGGTACAACCTTATGAAAAATTAGAGTTTGATTTGGGGAAGAAAATGAAGATAGATGAGGCAGTGTCAGGTTCTTAGCATGACTGGATTGTAATTTGAAATTAATGGATGAGTTAGGGTTAAGAGATTGAAGAAGAGGGATGAGAAAATAGATAATTAAGAGAGAAAAATATGAAGAAGATAGAAATTCATTAATTTTTGCCATACATACAATTAAACTCTTCAGCTTGTTTTATACATAGTTGTAAAACTAATTTTTAACAACTACCAACTGATTAATCAACTAACAACTTCATCAACAATATTTAACAAAATCTAACTCTAAACAACTGTAACATACTAACTAACTAACCTATATGTTTCTCTTGACCATCTTAAAATTCCATTCCCCTTAAAAAAATCCTTGTCCTCAAGGATTGGGGTTGAACCAAGAAATATGGGTTCCTCCAGGATCAAATACGAAAAACAAATATCTGATTTCTTTTTTGCCTTGTTGAAGCATTTTATCAAACATAGCAACCATGTTTTTCCAAAGTACATCTCTATACATAGCTGGGTCTGCCCTGCATTTGGAGAATATACTCTAGGACTGTTGTTAAACACTCCAATATTGCAATATCCCGATGAACCTTAGCAATTTGATAACACATTACATATTGTGGCTCATTCTTTACTAAGACCCTTGAAACCTCGTGATTAATGATCTCAAAGAACCCAAATTCTGGACCAGCATTCCTCATTTTCCGAACAGCTCCAATCTCATTATAGATTCCTTCAAATTTCACTCCATGATTGTTCTTGAATGGAGAGTTGACACATTGTTCTGGCATCAAACAGCCGTTGGAAAATCTTTATTTGCTCATCTTCAACACCATCTAGTGATAACTTAACACCATCTGCAATGCTTACCTTTGCTTTCACACAATTCCTTATTGCATCTTTCATCGCCCATGGTTCCTTCTTATATTCTAACAAATCTTCTTCCTGATTACTCATTGGGATCTCGTTTTCCCAAATCACTATGATTTCGGGGTAATGCGATTGTAGATCGTAACCCTATGATCTTTTGTCTAAAAATTCGTCTTGCAATTGGGCGAGTTTAACAGCATCACTTAAGTTTTTCTGGACCACATAATTGAACAAATTTCTTCACCTCTTCATTTAGCCCCTTCAGAAACTGATCCATTGTAACTTTAGTTTTATTCTCCCAAATGACTATAATTTCGGGGCAATGCAATTGCATATTGTACCCCTGTGATCTTTTATCTAAAAATTCTTCCTGCAATTGAGCTAACTTTATAGCATCCTTTACATTTGCAGAACCACATAATTGAACAAAAACTTTTACCTCTTTACGGAGCACATTCATGAATTGACCCATCATAACCTCTTCAGATTCCTTTACCGCTTTTTTTAGAGACCCTAATCTTTGATCAAACTGTAAATATGACTCCATTTGTTAAATTTGATAACCAGCTATGATGGTGATTTAAATGCAAGAATTGATAAGAAAAGATAACAACCGATACTTGGAAAAAGAAAAGAATAGCAAATGAGGTAAAGGGTTTAAAGACATTTGGTGAGAAAAAACTATTTCTGATTGATTTCTTGAATTTCAGAAATGGATTGAAAAAATGAAGAATGAGAGAAATAAAAGAAAAGAATCATGGATTTTTTGTGCCAACAAGGATGCGCAAATACCAAATTTGTCAGGTTCCTAACCTGACTGGATTGTAATTTGGAATTAGTGGATGAGTTAGTGTTAGGAGATTGTAGAACAGGGATGAGAAAATCGAGAATTAAGGGAGATCGAAAATTAAGAAGAAGATAGAATTTCATTAATTTCTTCTATACCTACAATTGAACCCTTTAGCTTGTTTTATACATAGCTGTAACTAATTTCTAACAACTACCAACTGACTGACAAGTTCATCAACAATATCTAACAAACTTTAACTTTAACCAACTGTAACATACTAACTAACCTATATGTTTCTCCTGACCATCCTCACATTGTTTACATGAAGGTATATTGGTCAAAAAAATATTTTGGTTGCCAAGTCTAGTTAGCAAATTAAAACTTTTAAATAGATCTCTAACGGAGTTGAAAATTTGGGGATCCTGTCAAAGAGATTATCAAAATGGGGATTAAGTTAAATAATGCATTAAGAAGTGGGGGTTAAGTTAAAAAAAAACTTCGCCAAAGGTGACCGAAGAGTAGCATGCTAGGGCCGAAGGCCCTGTATAAATTCCCCTCTACAACTGCTTCACAATTCTCAAAGGCTTCCCGTCCAGCTTGGGACCGAAAGAATATTGCTCGGTGCTTCAGCTTTCGTTGTTATGACACTCACTCATCATCATAATTCTACCCCCCACCCCCCATCTCCCCCAATTTATTCTGTTTTCGTTCATCAACAAATTTGACAGTTAGGTCAACACAGTTTTATAGAACTCAACAATACCATCTCTCTTCTGCTATAGAATATTCTGGGGATAATTTGAAATATTCCACATTTGATTTTAATCTATCTCATAAAAAAGTCTCATGCTTCTTTTTTTCTTAATTTTGTTTTCTTTTTCTTGGAAAAATCATTCATGATATCAGGGAAAATGGCTTACCTTTTCCAGAAAAGCAAAGAAAAAATACTATTTTAGCACCTTCCCGCCATTTTCCACCATCTACCAACACCACCCAACAAAGAAGCGTGGGGAGGGAGAAGGGGGGAGATCGAGAAAGACACTGTCAACGGAAGCAGAGAAGGAGAGAAGGGGGGGCAAGGTCAATTGAGAATGGGAGAGGATATTACCAAAAAAAATATTAATCAGTACTATGCCATCAAAGACCTTATAATTGTCCGCTTATCGCTTATGTGCCCATGTGGTACTTCATAATACGATATATATAAGATCCATCTATATAGATATCATCACCTACATCAAGAAAGACGTATGCTTTGGAAGAAGCTTGTACAGTTTGGGAAGGGGTTTTGATTCGCCATTGGTGTTCTTTCCGATCTCTACGCATTTCACCGCTCCACCGGAAATTCCCTCTGCCCCTACCATACTTCAGCTTGGTAGTTTCCACCACCTGTCCAGGGTTGAGCGTTGGGATTTGACGGCAGACTTAAAAAGCCACCAACAGACGCTTAGTTGTGAGGCATGAATTGTTCTATTAGATCGAGAGTTTCGATGACCTATATTGTGTTGAAAGGATATCTATATAATCCGATCGATTGCGTAAAGCCCGCGGTCCCACCGAATCTAAACAATTTTATTTTCTAAACTGTGAACGGGAAAGACATATTTACGTTTTTTGGAGATACGAAACTCAAAATATTATTAATTTGATAAAACCTGACCAAATTTCTACTGACCAGTTAAAGATTTTATAAGAGAGCAGGAGAGAGAGACAATCGGTATCATTAAAAATAAAAATCAATAAACTCCTTGAAGTGCACATGTTAATAGGTAAATAATTGACCACTTAAAAGGGTATAAATGACTTGCAATAATTCCAGAGTAGGAAACTTGTAGGTTAAGAAACAAAAAAAAAATGGAAGCTACCTTGATAGCATACCTTATAGGACAATTTAATGATATCCGAAAAGGGCCTTCGATTATCTCAGAATCTATTAAGACAAAAGAAGAAAAAACGTAGACAGGCATACAGATATCCAGTATTAGACAACAGAATCAAGCGAACCAAAGAATATAACACATCATAAACTAACTAGAAACAGTTTGATGTAAATCACACACAAGATTAGGGTATCAACTCTCAGCTCCCAATATCATTAATTTAGTACACATGAAGAGTTTACCTCATATTTATAGGCCCTAAAGGCCTGGAGCACAAGTGAAACCACTAATCATATCTAAATTGAAAAATTCCCTAACAAATCTACATATTCCAAAGGGAATATTCCTTTTTTTTTGGTGAATGAATATTCCTGTATTGTATGCTAGATACAAATAACTAAATACGATCTTAGACATGATGTTACCCATAGGATTAAAACGGGTTGGGTTGAGTATAAAAGAGCTACCGGCTTATTATGTGATCGGCGAATACCTTTGAAGTTAAAGGGAAAGCTCTATAAGATGGCCATTGGACTTGTCATGTCATATGGTACGGAGTGTTGGGCAATCAAAAAAAAAACAAAATGTGCGCAAAATGAGCACGGTGGAGATGCAGATGTTAAAGATGAATTTGTGGTAAAACTCGGATAAAATTAGAAATGAACATATTCATGAAACGATAAAAATAGCTTCTGGTCGTACCGCTTAAACTGCAGGGTCCGGGAGAGGCGGATGTCGGCAGACCCTACCCCCATATATGGAGAGGCTACTCCCATGTCGCGAGCCCGAGACCAACTGTAGCTTAGGCAAGGGCACTAGCCATCACACCAAGGTACAACATCTGGTAGTTTCTATAGAAGATAGATTGAGAGATTGGACACGTCAAAGGTGGACCAATAGATGCCTTGTAAGGAAAAGTGATTTAGCTAGTATTGATGGAATATTTAAAATAAGGACGCAATATCATGTGTTTTAACCGAGGATATTAAGTTGAACAAAGCAGAATGGAAAGACCCCAAATAATTGGGAAAAGACTTTGTTGAGTTGAATTGAGTTAAAATAATTACAATAATTCCTTCTCCACGAGGCCCCTTTTGTGCATGTCCCAATTTATCAAACACATCATAATCATACATATAAACCAATATTCATACGACATGGTTCCCTTTTTCCTTGTACTTTCTGCGGGCATACCTGAATCAAGTATAGCAACAGCAGGCTGAACATAATTTGGTAGGGTGGGACAGATAGGAGTGGAGATCGCACTCATAAAGGCAACAACTATTATATAATTACCTTCACAAATAATTACAAAACAACGTGTCAGGCGGAGGATGGATTTCAAGCAACAAAACCAGGCCTATTAGACACGGAAACATTATTTTTAAGCATACCATGAAACTGCCCCACAGCTTGAAGAAGATTAGTTCCAATTTTAAGCATTGGTGTCACAATTGTTGGAATTTGCGGTCCCGTGTCCTGGTCAGAAAAACATAATACATGGGAACACAATGTGTTAACCACAATAAGTGTTAATTTTCATCAATAAATTCACCAGAGTGAAATCAACACAAACCATTATAACATTAGTCCTTTTATCCACGCCTTTGCCATTCAACAGAAAGCTACAAAAATTAACCACAAAAGCACAGGCAGTTAGAATGAATCTAATATAACTCTCTTCTGTCAAAAGGCGATCCAAGAATTCATACTTAACATGTGGGGGGCTTATGAGACACGAAGACGTCTCTACGTTATCTATTCGAGCTACAAATAACCGCTGCAGGGAACACGGGAAAAAGATAATAAAATTAGATCCCAAATGAAATACAGTAAGGCAATGATGTGATGAAGCAAATTGATTAATGCAGGATGAATAAATTGATTGGATGATAATGATAGACAATGGAAGCCGAAGCGTAAGACCTACTAGAGTAAAAAATTATATTTAATTAATCCTAATTTGAGGTGCACCATAAGGACTAGTGATTTGGTTATCGTTGATGGTAACGCTAGGGGAAGATGTAGACCTAAACTCACCCGATGGGAGATTTTTAAGAAAAACGTGATAGCTTGTGGTTTAACTGGTGATATTACTATATATAGAGGAGAATGGAGAAATAGGATTCATGTAACTAACCCAAGTACATATAGGGTTCATGTAGCCGACCCCAAGTACTCTTGCTATTCATTGCTATCAAAGTCTAACCTGGATTGACAATTTCGTCAAATAAGTATTGTCTCTCTCTCTCTCTCTCTCTCTCTTTCTCTCTCTCATATAGGGTTCATGTAGCCGACCCCAAGTACTCTTGCTATTCATTGCTATCAAAGTCTAACCTGGATTGACAATTTCGTCAAATAAGTACTCTCTCTCTCTCTCTCTCTCTCTCTCTCAACATAGGATTTTATTAAAAGAAGAAATGGAAGTACATATTAAAGAAGGGCCAGCAGTCACTGGAGCCAAAACGGCAAAGCAGGTAACAGAAACAGGCAAAAACTAAATAAATATTTCTACACCCCAAACATGCTCCACTATGACCCCCCCCCTAATTTGAATATATTGATTCAGTGATGCAAAGGCATAGTCCCTGAATTCCTTACTCGAGGAGGCAAAAGAGACGACTAGAATGTGATCCTTCCCGCACTAAGAACATTAACTCTTCATGGTTACTCCCTTAATCACCGACTTTAATACCAAATTCATCATAGCTGGAAGTCATACTGTATCCCATTTAACATCATTAGAGCAATGTTCATCATTGCCACTTATTGCTCTTCAATTTCGCAAAGCTCGTTGCTACATTTTGTCACCATCTACTGCATCAAAAAGATCATATCTTGTTGTCTCATCAGACTTTGTGAGCAACATCAGTCGCTGTCATTGTCACTAGAAGCGTATTCACGAGAAGTTGGTCCTTGTATCCTGGCACCACCAGCTGTGCACCTTGGGTTTCAATACACACCAAATAAATGAATGAAGAATTCTGGGCTATAAATTGTGGGATCCTGCCTAGATTTAAGCACTAGACCATTGTTTGGATTTGATTGAGCGACTGAATCTGACCCACAACAAGATCAAGATTCAATCCGGATCACTAAACAGGCCTGGCCGAGACAATGACCAATCTGAACAATCCCATAGTGAACCAAACAATCCAATCTAATCGATCCAAACTTGTCTGACCCACCTTTAAAACAAATAGAAATGCACAAGACTTTTAGCCCCTTTCTTTTCATCTAAAAGCCTTCAACATGGTAACAACTTAATTGTTAAATATATAATGTAAGCATTTGGCTCATGATCTGATGTGAATTGAGAGGTTCAGAGGCTATTTTTAGTACATACCCACTTGAGTGGCACTTTTGTTATTTTCTCTATTGTGATGTACTTTTCTTTTATTGTTAGTTTAGTTGTTCTGTTTAGTATTCTAAGAGCAAGGTATTATAGGCTAGTAAGTGCATGGATATAATTAGGACCTTTTCTTGTAGCCAAGTCTAGATCCTTCTACTTCCTCCTATAAATACTCCCCATGTAGCCTCATTTGGGTCATTCCTACATTTTTGAGATATTGAGAGAGAGTTGAGACAAGCGTTAAATCATCTTCTTATTTTCCATTTGACGCTCATTTACGTCAATTGGTATCAGAGCCTCGTTGGCTCCACCCGTTGTTCATGTTATTGCATAACAAATCGTAGACGACGGCAAATGGGACCTAAAAAAAAGGTTTATTCCCATTGATTGGTGCACCGATAGGCTCGAGGAGGTTTTAAACCACCTCGAAACACGATTCGACGCTCTTGATGCTCACCTTCCTCTACCCAACGCATCCACGAGCCGCCCTCACACCGCTCCCATCACCACCCAAAATCCTAATTTCACCGCCATCATTGCCCCTCCTCCACCCTCGGTTACATCACCACAACTGAACCCTAAACCCACCCAAAAATTCTCTGTCAAACCTCAGAAAAAGAAGAAAGAGAAGAAGAAAGAGGGGCTGAAATCCAGCCCTTGGCCTAGAGTGGAGAGAGAAGAAAGTTGAAAAGAAAATGGGAAGACAACAGGCTGAATCAACCATCGCCACCGTCATTTCAACTCCGGTGACTCTCCACATACTCCGACAAACCCCGGCGACATCTGATCTTGAATGTTGATGGCCAGGGACGGATGGATCTAGGGTTTCGAAACCCTAAGTTGGTTTATTATCCAAGTGTGTTTGGATTAGCCCGAGAAGAAGACGGAGAAGAGGCGGGTTCTTCAGACTGCATCGCACCTCCGGCGGTCACCATCGCCAGCCCTATTCAGGAGCAAAATTATCATACGTCTGGCAAGGGAGAAGGAATCGTTATTGCTCCTCATGTAGCTGGTCACCTATTAGGAGGTACAGTTTGGAAGATAATAAAAGACGGGGAAGATCTTATATATGCTGTTGATTTCAACCATCGCAAAGAAAGGCATTTAAATGGAACTGTTTTGGAGTCTTTTGTCCGACCTGCTGTTCTAATTACAGATGCCTATAATACTTTAAATAATCAGCCTTCTAGACGCCAAAGAGATCAAGAATTTCTTGATGCTGTATTAAAGACTTTAAAAGCGGATGGAAACGTATTGCTACCAGTGGATACTGTTGTTCGTATATTGGAGCTGATTTTAATACTGAGCAGATCTGGGCCTAATTTTGTCAACTGATCTGGTGGGCTGTTTGGACCTAAACCTTGGGTTGTTCTTCTCTATTGCTTAGTTGGATATTGAGACATTTTGGGCTTGAGTTCCTTCAATTTTTGGACAGCTTTGCTAATTTGGGACTGAAATTCTGGAGTTTGGAAATTTTATTTTGGCCCAAATTTTGAGGGAAATTTTTGGAGGATGAAATTTTGGGCCCTCCCCAATTTTGACAAAATCATTTTGGGACCTCAAAATTTTTCTTTTCCTCTTTGGACACATATTTTGGGTATTTTTCACTCGACTCCAATTTTGAAAGCTCGAGGACGAGCTTGGTTTTAAGTGGGGAAGAACGATGTGAATTTAGAGACTCAAAGGCTAATTTTAGTACATACCCATTTGAGCAGCACCGTTGTTATTTTTTCTATTATTAGTACTTTTCTTTTATTGTCAATTTAGCTGTTTTGTTTAGTATTATAGGAGGGAAGTATTAAAGGCTAGTAATTGAGACCTTTTCTTGTAGCCCAAATTTAAATCCTTTACTTCCCCCTATAAATACTACCCATGCAGCCTCATTTGGGGCATTCCTACATTTTTGAGATATTGAGAGAGAGTTGAGAAGAGAGAGTTAAATCATCGTCTTATTTTCCATTTGATGCTCATTTACATCATGATCACAAAGAAACAAATAGGGCGCTAAATTAATAATCCAATGAATTGCAACCGCAATGGAATATTTGACATTTGCATTTTTGAAAGACAAGAATAAGAAAAAGAAAAAAAATGAAAATTGGATCTACTTAAGGCTTTCACTATGAAACCTTCGAGCAAGTTCCTTCACCAGTGCACCCGTTAATGGCTGAAGAGCCCTGATAGACTGAGACAGATGTGGAGAGGAGTGTTAAATTAGAATTTGGTGACTTTCATGGAGACAGTAACTGATTCTTGATGGCTAAAGAGTTAGAGTACTCCTTTCGGTTGCATCACTTGACTTAAAAAAAAAAGGTCGTACCCGGTGCAAAAGGCTCCCACTTCACTGCAGGGTCTGGAAGAGGTAGATATCGGTTGGCCTTACCCCCACTTGACTAATGAACCAAAATTATTTCTTGCCAATGTTAAATTTAAGAGAACTCTAGGAATATGGGGGATAAAATTTGATGTGAATCTAAGAATGCGGAAGCGTTATTATTACAACTACTAATTGCACAACACTAACAACAACAAAAAATAAAACTAAACTAAGGAAATATGTTTCTTTCTTAATATTCAAGTGTGATTACAAATGAATGCCAAGAGCCTATTTATAGGAGAAAAATTACTTGGTAACCAAGTAATGACCCAAAAGACAAAAAAGGATAACCAATAACTAAAATTGACTAATTAGCCCCAAACATGCTTGGAGACCAATTAAAGACTAAACATAAAAGGAAATGACGATATTACCCTAAGCTGAAATACAAAATAAAAGATAGTCTTCTCCCGGAGGCACAACCACGCGCTACGTGTCGTTACGTATCACAACACACATCATTCTCCCTGTCTTCAAAAAGTTCGTCCTCGAGCATGTAGGGTGACTCATCAATGCCACATGATATAATCCTTAAAAAATTTGGGGGCCAATCAAAATCAACCAAAAGTGGGCTGCCCAAACTTTAATTAGTCTCATGCGTATGAATCTCATCAATAATGGGTCTAAGATACCCAAATCCCAGCAATGTTCCCTACGAAATCCGAGCAACCCAAAACTGATGACCATATCCGCCTTCTCTACACCACGAGCACTTGGTTGTAACTTGACCTGGTGGACCTTTAAATCTTACCGGATGAAAACTCCGACAACCGCACCTTTGCGAGTACGATAACGAAAGAAGCAGACTAAAGGCGGCAACATTCCAGAAAGCCGGACCCAAAAAATAGCGAGAAATGGATCTTAAGTGGGACACATTTTTCATGGAAGTCTTGAGTTGTGTCAAAAAAAGGCCATTAGATCAATTTTGACCGGATTTGAGGTCAAATAAGGGTAGGGGATCGGGTCAAAGTAAGGCAAGTCCGTTTTCTATCGGGTTTGATTGTGGTTTGGGTATGGATGGGTGGAGAAAGAGTTAAAATAGGGTTAAAAGCGGATAGGTCAGATTAGGGTAAAATTTGGGGGTTAAGGTTGGGGTTTGGGGTGGTGGGGTTAGGTTTAGGGCTATAGAGGAGGGTGGGGCTGAAAAGAAGGGGGAAAACGGAGGCAAAATGGGCTGGAGGGGTGGCGGCCTCGGCCGACCGGAGGGCCGTCAGACCAGTCACCGGTGATGGCCTTTTTGGTGGGGCTAATGGGGAAAGGTGTACCTGGGGTGGAGATTGAGGGATCCAGAAAAAAAAATCAAAAAAATATGGTGGACGAACAGCAACTGTCGGGCCGGCGAAACCGGAGACGAGGTGGCTGCTGACAGTGGCAGAGGGTGGAGAAAAAGATGGGGCTGCATTTCAAGAGTAGTGGTGGTTGTGTGACGGCACGAGGTGGTGATGGTGGAGGAAGATGAGGTGGTAGAGGGTTGAGAAGTGGTGGCTAAAAGGATTGGTATCCCCCAATTAGCGGTGATGGAATCTAGGGCTTCCATCCACCCGATTCCTATTTGGACATTTATCAATCTAACGATTGAAAGGTTGCTCAAGTTGGAACCACAACTCGATACCCACTTCACGCACCACGACGAACACCAAGAACAAACACAGTTCTAATACCAACTTGAAGTGAATCTATAAATGCGGAAGCATTATTATTACAGCTATACAACAACTACTAGTTACACAACACCAACACCAACAACAACAAATAAGACTAAACTAAGGAAATGGGTTTCTTTCTCTCTCTATATTATCTTTCTTAATATTCAAGTGTAAGCCAAGGGCCTATTTATGTGAGAAAAATTACTCGGTAACCAAGTAATGGCCCAAAAGACTAAAAAGGATAACTAATAACTAAAAATGACTAGTTAGCCCCAAACATGCTTGGAGACTAATTAAAGACTAAAAATAAAAGGAAATGACAATATTAACCTAAACTAAAATACAAAATAAAAGATAGTCTTCTCCCGGGAGCACAACCACGAGCTGCATGTCGCTACGTATCACAAAAAATATCAAAATTCTAGCAAACTTGTTATGCCACAGTTGAAACGTGGGAAGACATGAAAGTTGCATGGCCTTGGTATTTTGTAATGTATAAATACCGATGTTCTAAATCGCTAGAGTAAATAGGGTAATAATATAAAAAAAATAAAAAATCCATGGCCTTGCATGAACCTACTCGTGCAATTAATTTGTATAATTAGATTATATAATAATATAAAAAAATCCATTCGATCACCCCAAACATAGCACTAGACTACTACATCACTACAAATAAAAACTACAACATTTCAATTGACGCCATTGTCATAAAGTACCACATCTAATACTTAATTTTAAAATGGAAGTAGCATCTTATTTGACGACACGTGGCACCTCATAATTTCAAGCTAGCCGCTCCTTATCAACTTTTCATTACTTCGCATTTTGAATATTCTCTCGATCTTATAACCTAAATCATCGCTCCACGTGTAACTATATTAATGCACGTTTAGAGTAATTGGAGCCGTCCAATTGAAACTGCTAGAGTGCAAGCCGATTGATCCCATTAATATGTTTTCTCAATTTGTCTTTCGAGCACCCCTTTTTTACCTATCCACCTGCTTGCTCTCTCACCTTTTGATCTCCCACCGCATTTTCTCTCTTTATAATACCCTCTCCGCCTTCATTCAATCTGTGCGCTTCCCCACTCTCTTTTTTCTTCTCAATCTGTTGGCCCTCTATGTGTGCGAGGTTTCCAGTGTTGCCAAATTGATCGCGCTGATGATGATCACTAAGACAGTGAGATACATCTCGGCCATTCCGAGTCAATGGACCGAGAATAAGAGGGGTTAAATTGGTTAATTTTGTAAGATCTTTTAATGTTTTAAATTCTTATTTTATTACAATTTTTAAATTTTATGCAATTGATATGATTCTCTATAGCAATGAATTTCTTGGTTATGAGTGTAAGATTTCACTCTAAATTTTTAGAATATTTCTATGCATCTCTCTCCAATAGCCAGTATTGTTCAAATAAATCTCTATGCGAATTGCAATTAAAGGCAAAGGCCAATGAGCGTTGGGAATGTTTTGTCGAAATGTTTATAAAGAAAATTCTTGCAAAAACAAATTGACGTCTGAGCCCAAGCCAATTGGGATACACCTATCAGATTAAGCAAGTAGCAGTTGTCAACACCCACAAATATCAGCTGTTTATGGTTGATAACGGGTATCAGACTTTGTTTATAATTTTTTACGGTTCTAATCTAAAGGTGAGACTTCTTCTGGTGTACAAGATGGAGGTAAATATTCTTAGCTGTAATGTGTTATCTTTTCTTTTTATGTATATTTATGACAGATGTTAAGAGATTTTAGAATTTATTTTTGCTCTTAATAGGAACAAGTAATTTATTTTACATTTTTTTGTATGAGAAACAGGAATCATGTTAATAAATTATTTTTTTAATATGAATTGGTAGTTGTAGGTTAAAAAAGTCCATAACTCTTCTCAAAATTCCACCCCTCTCTTTAAATATGTTTTAAAGACAGTGTCTCGGTACTTTGTTTTTTGTAGTTGTTTCTAAGCTCCAGTTCATGGTGAGGAAAGCTGTTTATAGAGATTATGTAGTTGTTGGGAATAATTAGGGGGAAATGAACTCAAGTAAGTATGTTATAGTTTCTTGGGGCTGTTTTTGTATTTTATACATATAGCAATATTTTCATCATTGGAGTAGTTTAGTGATGATACTGCGAAATCTGTATTTTTCTAAGAAGCACGGACACTTCTCCAAAGGTGATGTACCCATGTCGGATGCTCCTACACTCATACAACACTCCATGGACACTCTGCGTGAATTGCCCGACTTGTTTGGCATTTAAAAAAAGGCGGACACTTCATGAACACGGCCCAGACATTTCGTGGACACAACGGGGTGCCAAAATTAAAGAACTCTAAGAAATTCAAGTGTCATAAAATTAAATCGTGTAAGAGTGTGAATAATAAGAAAAGTTAAAAGAATAAAGTTATTATCTCGCTTAATTTAAATGCTTGTTTTTTGACTTCCGATTTAACTGTCATTATGTCATTATGATATATCATTATGTCATTATGATATACTGGACCATGTTAATTTTAATAAATTAGTTTCACAACTATTTTTTGCTTTCGAAATGCAAAGTAGACGAAAGTATATATATACAAGTATAAAAATATATTTATATGTCGCCGTGTCTTTGCCATGTCGTGTCCTAATTTTTTTAGGTTTGCTGTGCCGGCGTGTTCGTGTCGTGTCAGACAAAACTCCCATATCCGTGTCCGTGCTTCGTAGGTATTTCGTATATGTGAACCCATTAGTTAATTGCTAGATCGTTATTGCATCATGTCTCTTGAATGTACATTTACCCGAGTCTATTTTATGGTTTCATCATTATCTCATAAGCTCCTTTCTGTCATTTAAAAAAATTAGGGATAGAGATGAAATTAGTCTTTATGGTTCTACACCGTTGGTCACCCTTTATCCCACCCATAATAATAAATTGTCCACCACAGGGTAATTTAGAATGATCATATAGTTTTTAATTTCTATTAATTACGGGGATTAAGTCATTTGATTTTGTAGAGAAGTGAACAGTATACGTTGCATTGAAGTAATTACATCAATGTAAGTCCTAAGCCTCTATAATTTGGTCAACCCGTCAATTTTTCTATAATTTGGTCAATTCATTAATTTTTCTATATGGACGGACACATAGAATAGCCTTTTAAAAGCTACTGTGAAACTGATTTTCATGTGAATATTATATCTGCTCCTTCGTTCATTGAGAAATTTTGAGCCACTCGATTTTGTCTTAGTCAATCACCATATAGTATAAAGGAGGTAAAACTAATATTTTCCCCCTCTCTTTTATTCATCTGTGTTCACTAGTATTTTCACATGTTTGTATGTGTTTCTGCAATTAATTGGACTTATACCATTTGAATTTTGAATACAATGAGCTCTTTAAGTAACTTGAAATATATGCAAATTGCTTTAATGCATTTACCCTAAAATTCTTAAAATGTCATCAATCTTATCTGAATTTGTTTTTAACATCCTCATACTTTTTGCATATACTCAACTCAACGGCTGGCTGCTAGCATTAGATGGAAATGTCCAAATTTTATAAAATTATCATGTGACCGAGCTTTACATATAGGTTTTTCTCCCTTAAAAATCCAAAACTAGAGTGGAAAATGAATTACAATATGAATTCTTCTGATTTAATTACACTTTTCTATTTGTTTTGATATTTGAAAAGTAAGCGTAAAATTTTGAAGAATTTTGCAAGACATAAAAGTAAAATCATAAAAAAAGGGCAATTAATCTGACGTTTTTCATATATTTGTCAAGAAATATACGGTAGTGAGTTCATTGAAATTTTTGCTATGCTCTTCAATTTTATTATTTTACAACAGTCTGCGCATCTTGCGGGGCTTAAAAATAGAATTCATGTAGCTAACCCCCTAATAATTGGGAAAAGGCTTTGTTGAGTTGAGTTGAGTCCGCGCATCTTGCGGGGTTTAAATATAGTTCATATTTAAGTCATAGAAAACTCAAATAAATCCATACTATCATCCCAAACGCATGATATTCCAACCCATATAAACCATACAACGAAAAGGTTAAGACCTCAACTCACAACACAAACACCTAGACCAAGTTTGTGATTCGTGAGAAGTGGAGATGCACCTAAGCCACATAAAAACAGAGGCATGATTGAACATTAAAAAAAAAAAAACTTACATTGACAAAGAGGAAAGAGGTTTTTTTTTTTCTATGAACGGTGTGGAACTCTTCCCTTATGCAACTATTTCAAGCGACCACAGTTTCTCCTTTTTGCCTTATGCCATTTTTTTCATTTTTCGTTTTCCTTAAAAACACCGTGTTTTGGAAAGTGGGGAGTTAAAATTAAACAAACAAATAGCGGTGCAATAGCATGAAATAGTGCATGCTATTTGTGACAAAGGCTATTTAAAAGGGGCAATAGTGACGTTTAGAAGGGACAAAAGCCGATAGTGCTCCCAATTGGGAGCGATTTAAAACACTGATAAATACAAACACTGAGCACATCTACAGGAATTAGATTTAATTCTCCTTTGGATTTGCAGACATGTATTGACACAAACAGAGGTGAAGACTATTAACAGATGTCAAGTAAATTATACTTCCAATAGGCCACCTTGTTCTATTGGTCTCTATTTTTATTACAAGAGAGTAGTATCCTATGAAGAACTGACGTGGCAGATACGCCCAAAAAGTGTACTTTTTCTCCAAGGCATTCATACATGCTAACTGAGAAAATCAGAAACTTTGGGGTATGGAAAATAATTTTAATGGTGACATGGTCAAAATGTACTTTTTGGATGGAAATATAGTTTCTATTTTAAGGACGGGTAAATGTTATTCTTTTCTATTTTTCCTTTACTTCTAAGTGTTAACGCCATTGATATAGTTTGATTTGTATTCAAATTGGAATAATGTTAATTGTTTAGTTTTTATTCGGGGTAAATTTCATTAATCCTCTATTGTTTTCCACTCCAAATGGTTGTTCCCCTCTAATTTTTTACCCAACACTTGACGCCTCCAACTATTGACTCATTGCACTCTACCCGTTCCATTCATGGGGCATGTTAAAAGGATCAGTATGCCCTCAAAATTCTCAAAAATAGAAGTGTACCATGTATTATACAGTGTAATTTACTTTTTATATACTGATTAATTGATTTAATTTGCAAAAAAATTTACATCAACTAATAGATGGGTAATTTTGTCATTTCAAACTTTTCAACAGGTATGTGCATAGTACAAGGGGGGATCGTTTGGGTAACAAAGTAGAAAGTACTGGGAGTGGCAAACATCAGAAGGTAAAATGTAATTTACCCTTTGATTTCTACAAGTTAAAATATATAATAATCAACATGTTTGTGTCCTACAATTTAAAGCGTGTCCGAGTCGTCTCACATGCCCAGTCAATCTGTTCCTAAATCACGGTGCTTCAATATGAAGATTTGGATCATCATCATTTCATCCCATGAACGCCCCTAGAAAGCCATATCTTGAAAACCATATCAAGAATGCAGCTTTCTAATAGAAAGTGCTTGTATTTCATCATACTATTATCTATCCCACCTTCATCAAATTTCCCATCCCCAGTAACATAAAACAGAACCTTATCTGTACTGTTGCCCTATTTCAGCATCAAATGCACTTGCTATAATGACCGCTTTATTCTATTAAATAAGGGCATAATTAATAGCAGTAACAAACTCTTCAGCAGCAAAAAGTTGAACCTCTAGATAGGAATTTATCTAATAAAACATACAAAAGAGAAGGATACAACATTTCTGCTCCATCAGCACCTTTTGTTAAGTAATTAAACAAGATACAAAGTAATAGCTATTTAAACCAACTTCAACATGATTACTGTCCGTACTGTGAGTTAAAGAACAAATTGATTTTCCATCAATATAATAGTCATACCAATTGATATTGACTGACTTAGTGAAATTCAATATGGTTTAAGAAACGCTTACTATTTTATCTTCTGGAGAAAATTTTGCATCTCTTGGAATATAAAAATCAATCACAAATGCACCATATCCAGACTACAACACAGAAAAAATATATTAATACCTTGAATATACCTTCACATATATAGATAATTACTTATAAAGAGAGGAGGAAAGGCACACCTTTACTTCAAGAAAAGCAAGTATTTGACCCATTTTCATCTGCGGATAGAATCTGCATGTATACAAAAATACAGAGAGAGAGAGAGCATTTATTTCATTATTATATGATTGTGAAACTAAGAATCATTCTTTACTTTTTTTTTTTTTTTTTTTTTTTTTGAAACGGAGGAGGTCTAAAGCCTCACCACCCTTATATTTTTACCCAACTCATCCCAAGATCAACCTAACCACCCCACCCCCTCTGCAAGGATTGATCCCGAGACCTCCCACCACATTAAGCGGTAGGAGAGTAACCATCAGAGCAAGGTCCTTCGAATAAAGTAAGAATCATTCCACCATAGCAAAACATCCTCAACATGGAAACCTCTTTTGCTGACGTGGCATACTTTTTTTTTTCAACCGGCACGTGACAACATATTATTATTATTATTATTATAATTGTTGTTGTTGTTGTTGCTGTTGCTACTGTTGTTGTTTTGTTCTTAATTTTTTGCAATAAATTTTTTCTCCAACTATTTAGTGCTTGGATCAGAAGCATTCACCATGACAAGATCCCCACTGGTACATTGAATGAAGGTCACCCACAAGTTTGCAACGCATTAGTGTGGCTAATGCATAGTAGTGTGACAAACTGCCACGTGAAAAATTTATGGAAAAAATAGTAGAAGTACATAATAAAATAAACGACAAATGGAGTAGAAATAATCACCCAGTAATTGGAAAATTAACTGACAGGGACGTGGAAGATTAACTAAGCATTATAGAAAAAGAAAACACAGCAATCAGTGAAACAAACACACCACGCATGATCCACCTAGTATCTTACATGTATAGAGTAATTGTAGTGAGGGTTGTTTATGTATTTTATTCATCAGGGTATTTGAGTTTGTGTACTATTAATCGATAACATGGCACGCGATTTTAACGCTTTTTCAAGCTATTGACGCTATTTAGCGTTATTTGAGCGCTATTTGAACATAAGGTATTTTTAATGCACCAATTACAAAGCTATGTCGTTTTGTATATTTTTTTTATATTTCTTTTGTTTTTTAAACCTTTAGAAAATGCAAACTGATATCTTAAAACATTCTGTTTAGTTGTAGAAAATAACACTGTTTCCAAAAAAAATCTAAAATTTTTCCATAGAAATGAAAATCTGGAAAATGTGTTCAAATCAACTCGAAAATAGTTTTTCCGATTTTCCAGAAAATTGAAAAACTATTTTAATATGTTTTCAGCAAATCTTCAAGAGATCATTTATTTTTGAAAATTACATTTAGACTACTAACTTTTTTTACAAATTACATTTTGACCCAAAAAATTCTAACCAATTACATTTTTATGTCTAAATTAAATGGAAAGTCCCAACACTTTCTGGAAATTAAATTTTGGCCCCTGAAATTTCTGTAGTATACATTCTGGTCCCTAAAATTTCTGTAATTTAAGTCACTACATTTTTGGTAAATTACATTTAAGACCTCAAACTTTCTGTAAATTATATTTTGACTTTGAAAATTTTTATAAATCACATTTTAAAAATAATGGTTTATTTCTAACAAATGAATGTGTTTCCCTAGTTTTCTAATTTCCACTGAAAATAAAATTAAAAAATAGAAATGAAAACTGGAAATAAAAATAGAAAATAGATTTTTTTTTAAATAAGGTGTATTTACTTGAAATTATGTAGTACTTTATGAACCTATGACTCTATTTCAGATGATGTAGTATTCCTTTTTTGAATGATTTTTTACTATTTATTTATTATTATTCTTAATTATAAAATCAAATGCATGAATTGCTTGCACGATGCGCAACGCGATTTACACGACGCCCCCCCGGAACTAAAACGCTACACAGTGAGCAACTGCGATTTAAAACATTGGAAAATATCGAGAAAGAAGTAACTGAAAAACAGATTATGAAAAAGTAAACACCTCGACATAATTGTTGATACAGTGGGAAGAAAACTGCTTGCTTCCGTGTTGAACTCTTTAGCACTGCAGAAGTTGCTTCCTATCTATATAACGATAGATTTTAGAATTTCCGTACAATTTAATCCAATAAAATAGGTATAACCAGCACAAAAGGGATGGGTAAACTCAGGAATATATTTAATAACCTCATTTACAAGAGTACGAAGCTCATCCGAGTCCTTGTTAGAAAACCAACACCTGTTACAAGCATTCTGTGTGGTAAAACACGAGATCAGTAAGATAAGTCATAATAAGGAGATTGAACATTTTATTTTGAGACGTTCATGGAGACATGTTATAGTAAACGAGATGTTCACAAGAGATACACAACAGCCAACAAAGAAAGATTATAACAAATCACGATGTAACTAGAAACAAATACATAATGACACGAATATGTCCCATAAGGGAAGTTACGAGAGAGAGAGAGTACCTTTACAGAGATCATCAGCACCATGATAATTGCTTGCGACAGGGAATCATGTTTATATTGACATATCTATAAAGCATATAAGGATAAAAATAAGAACTACACATATTAATAGATAAATGAACATAGCGACGTAGATCGGAAGCAAAAGCTATAAATTAGTAAACCACAAAATAAAAGTAAAGACAGCACAAAGCACATTGAAAGGACAATATATCCAAGAATAGCCAACTCATGATGCATCAAAATGAGATACAACAGCTGCCATGACTTTCAGATCGTACCACAAAGAACTACAATATAACCATTAGAGTGTAGCATCAGCATTATTATTATTTCTGAAATACAATACTTCTGAAATACAATACTGATGGAAATGGGCCCTATTTTAGGGTTTTATTAGTCATTTTATTTTCATTTGTATTTTCTTTTATTTTGTTATTGTATTTTTCTTTCTTTTTCTTTATTATTTAGAGGTGAGGAGTAGTAATGGCATTTTTATAATTAGGGCCTTAGCTTAGAGCCTAACCTACTCCTTCCCTTTAAATACCCACTTGTAAGCCTCATTTGGGATAGACTTGAATTTTGAAATTAAAAAGAGTCTCTCTCTAAAAGTCTGTTAATTATTTTTAGGAGCCTTTGGACGTGTGGTTTACGCCAAATTAGTATTAGAGCGGGTGTCGCTCCACATTGGTGTTTGATGTATCGGTGTATTTTTTTCTTTTTTTAATCAAATCATACACTACTCTTCAATGGCTCCAAGAAGATCCAAACAACAACAAAAAGAGAATCAAGATTTAAGAGAGAGGATTCAAGTGTTGGAGCAACAAATAGCCCAACTCTTTTCCAACCTATGGCTAAAACCTAACCTTTCAACCCCCACGGCTACCCCAACCCAAAACAAACCACAAACCCTAGCACCCCACCCCACCCCCTTCTCTAACCCTAACCTTAGTTTTCGCCATGTTGCCTCAGCCTTACCCTGCCACCATCGGACCCCAAAAACCCTCTACCACCCACCCCACCGTCCCAAAACCCTCCCTGCCAGCTGCCCACCCCAGGCGACCACCCCAACTCCCGACCCAAAAAAAAAAAAAAACGAAACCCCATCCCGCCGACAACCCCCTGCCCCGCCGAACCCCCTCTGGCCCCTTTTTCCACCCCAACCCCTTTCCCAACCCACCCGACACCGGACACTTTTTCTCCTCTAAACACATGGTTTTTGACCCGGGAGGAATCTTCGTGGGTTTTGATAGACACTCTTCAACTTTCAGAAATTAATTTCGGCTCCCACAAGTTTTTGGCACCAATTTTTGTAATTTCCTCATGAATCCCCATTTTTTTGAACGCTCGAGGACGAGCTTGGTCTTAACAGGGGGAGAGTGATGGAAATGGGCCCTATTTTAGGATTTTATTAGTCATTTTATTTTCTTTTGTATTTTCGTTTATTTTGTTATTGTATTTTTCTTTTTTTTGTTTTATTATTTAGAAGTGAATAGTAGTAATGGCATTTTTGTAATTAGGTCCTTAGCTTAGAACCTAAACTACTCCTTACCTTTAAATACCCACTTGTAAGCCTCATTTGGGGTAGATTTGAATTTTGAAATAGAAAAGAGTGTTTCTCTTTCTAAAAGTGTATTAGATATTTTTAGGAACCGTTTGATGTGTGGTTTACGTCAAATACATTATATGAACATTTTGAATATATATGCCCAAGATGTAACTCTCTCTCATCACAGCTAACTTACACAAGACCTGGTCTGCTAGTCATAACATTTTGTTTGATTGTAATACAGCTAAAAAACTGAGAAAATTGCAAGATGACATAGACATCATGTGATAATTTATTTATAAGTCGCCATGCCATAAATCACCTGCTTCAACAATAAAGGCAATTCTGGAGCTTTGCTAGGAACCTCATTGTATGCGATGGCACAGTCAATACCTCTGTATTTATCAAAAGTAAACCTAGTTAGCCACAATGAGGATTTCTATTTATAATAAAAAAATAAATAAAAAGTAGATGTTCAATTCAACCCCCATATTAATATTGCAGCACAGTTAGAGCAACAATAAGCATGATGTAAAAAAAAATAATGATGTACAGCATTGAAAAAATGCAACTAAAAAAATGTGCAAATTCATAGTCTTTACAAAAGTAATAATAAACAACAGATAAATAAATGCAAGCATCCGGTATAATATTGGATCACCTCAGTGAAATTCAATGCTCAAGTATTCCACACAATAAGTAATGCAACATGAGAAGCTCAAGTGTCTCATGTTTTCCTTCATTAGACAGATGTGGCAACTTTTTTTTCATTAAATATATATAACGTCCATCCAAGAGAAGGGGGGGGAGGGCAATGATTTAAATCATTTGATACGCGAATCTCCTAAAGAAAGACCAAACCTCTGGTGCACTCAGGCTCCATTTTCTCTTGTACTGAAACCTTTTACATCAATACATAACTGCTTTTTCCGCTAAAAGGATAAATCAACCAATAAATTATTAAAGGAAGACCAACCCTAATTGATGGGAGGAACACTACTGCACAACCCAGATTTAATGCAAATCTAATACATTTGATCACTACCACCACCAGAAACACACACTCCCGATAGTTAAACCTAGCAACCTCGACTAGTTTCTTTGTGGGGTAATTGGAGGTTGTACAAGGCCCCAAAATAATTCAAACTAAAATATGATAAACTCGATAAATGAGCGCATATAGTGATGTCTCTAATAGGGTGGCAGAGAGAGAAGGATTAAAAAAAAAATTATTATTAAATTCTTATTTGAGTCATTTAACTAGTTGGTGTAGTTCAGGTGCCAATCAATATTAGTGTGGTGTCAAAAAATCTGGGATATGGGGGTGCCCATGTACCACGATATATGCACAATAATGAATAAAAGAGAGACAAAGATTTACGTGGTTCGACCATGAATGGCCTATGTCCACGGGGCTACTGCTGTGTTTCATTAGAATCATGAGAGAGTTTACAATAATGTGTTTCTCTAGCTTCTAAGCCCCCTTTCACAATGGGGGGTGTTCCCTTTATATAGAGTTAGGGGTTACATTAGGGTTACAAATATGGATGAGTCCTATCTTCGTGGAGTTTAATTCCAATCAGATACTGCTCCTCGGTCTTCTAGCTTATCAAGGACTCTAGTCGTCCCTATCTTGTTGGAGCGTCTGTTGCTCGCCATCTTGACCGGGGTGCTCGTCACGTGTCATGCTATTATGTAGGCATATTTTTTGCCCCCGCAATAGCCCCACAAGTCGCAGTTCAGCTGAGTTGATTATGAGATGAGTTGGGAGCTGGTCCATAATCTCTTTAAACGTATGCAGTTGTTGATGTGAACTGGGCTGGCGTTCTTTGAGTTGTCGTTCAACTTTTAGCCTTCTTTGGTTGTTCTTCTTTATAAGTTTTTTAGATGAATGTTTGGCTTGAGTTGAGAGACGTTCAGTTGATATGGGAACCGGACTCGAGAGTGTCGAGCTGCCTACGTACCCTCATGGGATCAGGTCGAACGTAGTTCATTGTTCTGTTTTATTGCATGGCCCAATTCGTGAGGCCGACCACAGGCCTATTTAGAATTTGTTTGTTGAGGCTTTCTCGAGCGTGCATCAAGTTCAGGGCATCTCCCTGTATTTTGGTCTTGTATGGTCTATTTGGTGAGGCCGACCACAAGCCTATGTGTCGAGCCTTACTCGAGCATGTACTTAGTGGGGAAGACCCTGCATTAGGTTTTTCATATGGTCCAATTGGAGAGGCCGACCAGAAGCCTATGCGTCAAGTCTTGCTCGAGCACGTACCTAGTCGGGGTAAGACCCTGTATTAGGTTTTTCATATGGTCCAATTGGAGAGGCCGACCACAGGCCTATGTATCGAGTCTTGCTCGAGCACGTACCTAGTCGGGGTAAGACCCTGCATTAGGTTTGTTATATGGTCCAATTGGAGAGGCCGACCAAAAGCCGATGCGTCGAGCCTTGCTCAAGCATGTACCTAGTCGGGGTAAGACCCAGCATTAGGTTTTTTATATGGTCCGATTGGAGAGGCCGACCACAGGCCCATGTGTCGAGTCTTGCTCGAGCACGTATCTAGTCGGGGTAAGACCATGCATTAGGTTTGTTATAGGGTCCAATTGGAGAGGCCGACCAACAGCCTATGCGTCGAGCCTTGCTCAAGCATGTACCTAGTAGGGGTAAGACCCTGCATTAGGTTTGTTATATGGTCCAATTGGAGGGGCCGACCAAAAGCCTATGCGTCGAGCCTTGCTCGAGCATGTACCTAGTAGGGGTAAGACCCAGCATTAGGTTTTTTATATGGTCCGATTGGAGAGGCCGACCAAAAGCCTATGTGTCGAGTCTTGCTCGAACATGTACCTAGTAGGGGTAAGACCTTGCATTAGGTTTGTTATATGGTCCAATTGGAGAGGTCGACCAAAAGCCTATGCGTCGAGCCTTGCTCGAGCATGTACCTAGTGGGGGTAAGACCCTGCATTAGGTTTTTCATATGGCCCAATTGGAGAGGCTGACCAGAAGCCTATGCGTCGAGCCTTGCTCGAGCATGTACCTAGTAGGGATAAGACTCTGCATTAGGTTTTTCATATAGTCCAATTGGAGAGGCCGATCACAGGCCTATGTGTCGAGTCTTGCTCGAGTCTGTACCTAGTCGGGGTAAGGCCCTGCATTAGGTTTGTTATATGGTCCAATTGGCGAGGCCGACCAAAAGCCTATGCGTCGAGCCTTGCTCGAGCATGTACCTAGTAGGGGTAAGACCCTGCATTAGGTTTGTTATATGGTCCAATTGGAGAGGTCGACCAAAAGCCTATGCGTCGAGCCTTGCTCGAGCATGTACCTAGTGGGGGCCCTACATTAGGTTTTTCATATGGCCCAATTGGAGAGGCCAACCAGAAGCCTATGCGTCGAGCCTTGCTCGAGCATGTACCTAGTAGGGGTAAGACCCTGCATTAGGTTTTTCATATGGCCCAATTGGAGAAGCCGACCAGAAGCCTATGAGCCTTGCTCGAGCATGTATCTAGTAGGGGTAAGACCCTGCATTAGGTTTTATTACATGTGATATGTAATCGGTATGCTTATCGTACTTAGGCTTTTCCCGCAAGTCAATGTAATACCAATTACGTTTGCATTTTTCCATTTTCTAATGCCTCGCATGCAAATATTCACCTATTTTACCTTTTAGGTTGTGCCGTCACACTTCCTTAGGCCTAAAAGGCGATGGCAAAAATGCACCTGGTTTAAGGGCCATCCACCCGTTCAGGATTTTAACCAACCAACATAGTTGGCGACCAACCTGAGTTGGCTTTTTGCCTAGGGATCCCCCATGGGGCTTTTATTGTTGCCGGGGCAACTCGTGAGGCCATTTGTGTTTGGAGATGACAAAGGCCTGTGGAGGTACTTAATTTAATGGGAACAAGCAAGAAGGTTGTTGTAATTAAATCAAGCTTAGTCTTGATCATCATTTGAAAGACTAATTCCGGTGTTAACCATGTTGGCATCCATCCTGAGTTGACCTCTTTTATTTTGCTTTGAACGTTGCAGTGAATCTATTCACGTGTCATCGTTGCCATGGAGCCGCCAATCGGGCTGTGAAGAGAAGACTGCTCGACCGTCCATCGAGTTATTTGATCTATATAACCGAGATGATAAGTGTCCCCGATCATTCCTCTGGGCTTTGTTGTGTTGAAGAGTGTCGCGTTGATCGTTCGTCGAGCTGGATATAATTAAGGATTGTCTTGTTCACATAGCTCCATGTAATGTATCGTTCCTCGGGGCACACTTGTTCGTCCACCGCGGATGGTGGTTCCAGGAGGCTGTAGAAGACACCATATAGCTCGTGCACCTAAAGAAGTTGATATGAGTTCAAAGCATCTTTGCGCAGAAATGCGTTGATTTGATATGGCGTTCAAGAAACACCGTTCCTCTGGAGTGGATATCTTAGTGTTAATGACGTGTTAATTTGTTGCTTAGTGATCGCCGATCACCATGGGTTGTCTGACGATGTGTTCTGTTTGTTAACTGTGATCTTGCTGGATATGTGACTTCTTACATGTTGGATTCGTCCTTGTTGATAAATATAACTGATCGTTGCTCTTCATGCTGCTTTATGTGTTATTGGATCTTTGTTATATAGATCGCCCAACTTCTCATTCGCCGCGGTTGAATTAAATAAGAATTGTATTGCCCAACTGTCCATTGGAGCTTGAGACGTGATCACACAATGTCGACTATCCATCGAAGCTGAGGGTCCGTCGAGGCAAAATTGCAAAGGACCTAGTAGATGTTGCGAACGATCCATGCTCGAGCATCTGTCGGAGCATTGATAAGATAAATGATGCCTGAATGCCTATCGAGGCAAGAATTGTAGAGGATCAGGTAGATATTGCGAGTGATCCATGCTCAAACGTCGAGACAAAAAGGACCGAGCAAGTATTGCGAACGATCCATTTGTCGGGACTGAATATAAGAATTATCCTGACCAACCATTTGTTGGGGATAAAATGCGACATGTGGCAAATATCTTCGGACTAAATATATAAAAATATTTTGCCGAGATGAATCTTGGATATGCCTGATCATCCTTCAGGTCAAGAATCATAGAGCCAGGTCATCAATATTGAAATTGAAGAAATATCAACGTCCGAGCATCCGTCGGTTATCATACATAATATTGCCCAAGTAGATGTTGGGTCCAAAGTGGTGTAAAGTGCTCGACCATCCGTCGGAGCATTAAAAAAATAAGTGATGCCAGGCTGGTCTGCCGGAGCGAAGTTGTATTGTACAGGTCCGAGTAGATATAGAGAGCGATCCGTGCTCGAGCATCTATCGGTGCATTAATAAGATTTCCAAGAGCTTAAGATTGTAGCCGAGCATTCGTCGGGACTGAATCTTGTACCTGTAGAAGTTAATAAATTGCTCGACCATTTGTCGAGGCTAAATCAAATAGAAGTTATCATGCAATTCGTTTATTCAGTCAAGGAATATATGATGTGCATATGTTCGAATATATGTCGAGAAAAAGATTCATAGTATTGCATGAATGACATGAATGATCCCATAATTTCTATGATAAAATCTCACGAGGATGACCGTGCCCGAGCATCCGTCGGGGCTACGCTAAGTATTAGTAAAGATATTACACCGACCATCCATTGGTATAACCAATAATAGCTAAACAACAATATTGAAAATTAAATGATCGAATAAATGACAGGAGTGCTCTATACGTGCGCCCCCAATATTTATGTGGACAAAATAATTGTAATAAAGTCGAATAAAAGATGCAAAATTTATCAAATATATCCAGATGTATGACATAGGAGTTAATTTGGAATTTCTGCAAATAGCTCTAAGCAAATCTTAATATTAAGTTGGTTTCAAAAAATTGTTTTCACAGAAAATTTGTGTAGTGTCAATTGTTTTTCACATGTGAAGTAAAGTATAGATAGCATGTGAAGTATAAAGTATAGATAGCCCCCTGCTAATAAATTTATGATGATAAAAATTGTGAGCATAATTTGTGAGCAAATAAAATGTTATGAGACAGAAATGAACAATGCACAAATAAATGTGGGCATCTATCAACTGGGGTTGTGCTAAATATAAGAGTTATCCTGACCAGCTATTGGGGATAAAATGAGACTTGCGCAGTAGATATCTTCGGGACTATATATATAAAAATATTTTGCCGATTATCTGCCGAGATGAATCTTGAGTATGCCTGACTGTCCTTCGGGTTAAGAATCATAGAACCCGAGCTTCAGCCGGAGTAATAATAATTTTGCCCAAGCATTTCTTTGGGTCTAAGGTGCTATAGTGTGCTCGACTATCCGTCGGAGCATTAATAAAATGAATGGTGCCTGGATAGTCCGTCGGGGCAATTTTGTACAATACCGAGTAGATATAGCGAGCAATTCGTGCTCGAGCATCTGTTGAAACATCGATGAGATTTCCAAGAACTTAAGATTGTTGTCGAGCATCCGTCGGGACTAAATCTTATACCTGTGGAAGTTAGTAAATTGCCCGACCATCTGTTGAGGCTAAATCAAATAGAAGTTATCATGAGAATGATTTGTTCAGCAAAGTATATAAGATATGCATCCTCTCCGCAATGTGCCGAGGAAAAAATATCCAATGATTTTTATGATGGAAATCCCACTGAGATAGCCGTGCCCGAGCATCCGTAGGGGCTGAGCTAAATAACCAATAATCTCCTTCTGGTGAGATTAAATTGTTGTAGCTGAATGACAATATTGAAAATTAAAATGTTCGAATAAATGACATGAGTGCGCTATAATTGCGCCCCACTTATTTATGTGAGCAAAATAATTTGGAATAAGGTCGCATAAAAAAGTGCCAACTAAAATCGTTGTAATAAAATCACACGGTCCCTTAAAATAATTTTATTTTTAGGGAGAACCGAGCAATGCAAAAAGTAGTCAAATATATTGCAAGCGTAAGACAAGGAGTTAATTTGGAATTTTTGCAAAATTATTTGAAGTCCAATAGAATACTCAAGTACAAGTTTGGTTTCGAAAATTTGTTTCCACTTAAAGATGTGAAAAGAGTTGGTGTAAGAAACCAAAGCTCTTAACAGGAAGGGTTTATTTATTTTATTTTTCGTTCTAAAAAGTCAAAATGCTTGGGCAAGACCACAACTCTCCATCCAAACGTACACGCGAGATAGCGGTGTACAGGCTCTCAGTGCTGGTAACGTCCTCTTGACGTCGACCAGTGAAACCATTATCGCACAGTGGTCGCCGACCACCATAGCTATGTTGCTGATACAACCAGTGCGGTCCAGTATCGATGCAAACGTAAAATGTTCGCCGAAGGCCGACCAGTAGGGGCAGATCTGATTCGCAGTAGGTCGGAGGTAATCGGAGAGATTACCAGAGGTCTTTCGCTCGTCACTGCTCATCCTCGCCGCCGACTGTGCTCTTCCTTGCTCGTTTCTGCCGCCGACGAGCTGATGGTAGTCGCAAACTAGTCGCCGACTATCAGGGGCTCCGGTAAATTCCTCGCTGGTGCTCGATTGAAGAGATACAGTTTGACAATGGGTTATGGCTTCCGGGCGAGTTGGGACGCCGACCTCTGACAACGTTGCTTGGCCCTGTTCGCAGGTTTCTCTCCCGAAATATGTGTTGTCTTTTGCTGCTCGCAAGCTGGCTGGGAAACAGTGTTGGGTGCCTGGTCGGCGAGGTCGAAGAATTAAACGAAGGGGAGCAGATCGCCTATAACTTTTGATGAGGTTGGTCGGCGCTAACCGTGGAGAAAACCGGAGGGGAATTCTTGTTGCTGCTGAACATTTTTACATAAAAAAGCCAATGCGAATTCCAATTTTGCGGTTGATTCTCCGATGCTGGACTGTTGGAGCTCGCATTTCTTGTGTTTGATTGGCTTTCGGGCCTCTCTGGGAGAGGATATTGCATGGCGAAGATGATCGAAAAATGGGACGAGAAGACTTGTTGGTTTCCTCGTGATGCCACCCAGATTGTGATGAATATGTGGGGCTTCTCATTGATTTCACACCCAGGTGCATAATCGTATCCATGGAGATAAAAATTGAAAATCTCCTTCTGCGTATGAAATCTCCGTGAAAATATATCTGCTTAGAGAATATCTCTGGATATCGTTTTTCAAGATGTGGTCAACACCTCCCATGAGAAAGAACGGTCTTCTCACATTTTTCTCCTAAAAAATCTGGGATACGAGAATCATAATATATTTTGAACCCAGTTAATTGTGTACATACCCAGAAAGCCTCAAAAGAGTCCATGCCCTTAAGGACTCGTACAGAACTTCTGATTATGAAACTCGCAATTATGCAGATTCGTCAATAAAAATTCAACACAAGGTTTATGAATATAAACATATGAGAATGATGATTGCAGTGCACAAAATATAATTACTTATATGCAAAGAAAGGAAAAACTTAGCTCTTGATGATCGTGCGTGTACACTATGAGGTCGCAACGTAAATCTCCATCTCGTAAACAAGAAGGAAAGACTTTTTGTGTCGTTTTCCACAGACGGCGCCAATTGTGGTGTCAAAAAATCTGGGATATGGGGGGTGCCCATGTACCACGATATATGCACAATAATGAATAAAAGAGAGACAAAGATTTACGTGGTTCGACCATGAATGGCCTACGTCCACGGGGCTGCTGCTGTGTTTCATTAGAATCATGAGAGAGTTTACACTAATGTGTTTCTCTAGCTTCTAAGCCCCCTTTCATAATGGGGGGTGTTCCCTTTATATAAAGTTAGGGGTTACATTAGGGTTACAAATATGGATGAGTCCTATCTTCGTGGAGTTTAATTCCAATCACATACTGCTCCTCGATCTTCTAATTTATCAAGGACTCTAGTCGTCCCTATCTTGTTGGAGCGTCTGTTGCTCGTCATCTTGACCAGGGTGTTCGCCACGTGTCATGCTATTATGTAGGCATATTTTTTGCCCCCACAATTAGTTTCATTACTGTCTTTAATTAGTTACAGACAAAACAATTAGTGCTTGACTTTAAGGGATTTATTTTATTTAGTTACCTCTTATAATGAGTTTAGTAGTCAACTTCTTTAAGAGAATATATAGGCTCTTGCCCAAGCTATGGAATTAATTGAATTCAAAGATGTTATTGTAGTTTAGTGAATGGTGAATATTCTCTAAATTGGGAACGTTCTACTTTTTGTGTTTGTGAATTCTGCGCTACTGCATGGTGTTAGTGTATGACTAACAGCCGTTCTGGAAGCTGCAGGAAGTTACAGGGTAGCAATCGAAGTGAAGAAAATGGCGGAAGGCGCAATGAAAGACAGAGTAGTCGGGATTGGTGCGATGCCAGCAAGGCGGATGTGGAGGTTGTCCGGATATAGATAAAGAGCTTCAAAAACGATCCTCAAGTGGTGGGGATCCGTGTCCAATTGCAATTAAGACAAAAAGCACTTGAGTCCCATTCAAACTGGGTGAGATATAACCCTAAGTCCCAACTCTAAAAAGGCCAACGGCCCTCCCGTATTATCCAGATGGTGATGAAACTTCAGATAATAGCATTGCAACCTTTTGCTCCAAAATCAAAAGGAGGCAATATGATTATCCTCCCGTAGGCGGTATTTATCACAATTTTTAAGGTGTGTTAGTATGGAGCATTTGTTCAAGCATTGGCTTGACATCTCGACCTTCGATGGAGGATGGACTCGAATGCGTTTATTATGTGGCTTGACATAGTAGAGAGGGTTTTTGAATATAAAGGACTTCGGGATCCGACGTGTTCTACTAATCGCCACCAAACTACAAGGATATGCAAGTGTGGTGAAACATGCTATTACTCCGTCCTAATTTCAAGGGGCTAAATCCGATTTCTTCATGGACAAAAAAGAGTCCTTACGTGCCACCTTTGTTCCGAGAAACTACGAAAGAGATTTACTTATGAGAGTTCATGAACATAGGCAAAATCTCCTCTCTCACAGAGTATACTAATTCCATCCTCTAAAACCTTAGATAGGCGTCAAGAAACAAAAGTGTGAAGTTGATAGGTTAAACAAAGCAATTAATGGTGCTATAATGTTAGAAACCCACTTTAACAATCCTAACACTATCACATGAGGGAATAGGGCTTTGTCTCTTTTCCCAATTACCATAAAGTGTTACTCATGTGGGGATCCTGAACATCTTTCCACAAAATGTTCAGAGAAAAGCAAACGGTAGCAAATAAAGTGAAACATGTGGAAGTGACACCCGGAGAAGGTCACTCGATGGATGCCCGTCTATCTCATTTTAATGCAACTTAACCCGGACTACAACTTGGAAGACTGGTTGAGCTTCTTTGAACCAGGGAATAGTGATGTGTCTAGCACCACTGTGCTTGAGTAACCCCACGTGGCCCCTCACGGTGTGGCTACTTAAGCACCACGTGTGTCCCCTCCAAGTAGGAGTCACACAGAACTACAAGGGAAATAAACAATAATATAAAAATTAGTATGTGACTAGGACTGGCAAAGCTAACTAGGAGAGAAAAAGACTTTGGAGGGCCCTAAAGGTCAAACCGGTTGGATTTTGAAAACTAGGAAAAATTGGGTTAAGGCTTGAGAAAAGGGCCAAATCGAAAGTGGAGAGAGAGAGACAACATAGATTCTATCAGAAACTATTTTGAAGGGCAACCTCATCGTATTCCATTTTGCTATTAATGTTTGATAGATGTGAGGAAACTCTTTGATGGGAGACAAGTAAAGAAATCTTACCAACATTAGCCAACTTAATTTGGATAACTTTTCATGTCTGCCTCAGGTGGTCTACTCACCATCAATGAAGATCCAATCTTGAACTAAGACCCATGTAATTAAAGTGCATATCTAATTGTGAAGATCATTGGGTCCCCCTCATTTATGTCCTTTGCAAATCGCGATGCAAAAGTCACAGATTCTTCAAGTTCTTCCAGAACATTTAGATCTTCTAAGAGATTCGGGTACATTTATCTTTACTCAAGCTCAACTAGTGATGATATCCTGTTTGACCCTCTGTCTAAAGGTGTATGGGCTCTTGCTTCTTCGATCAATATTCTCCTAAGTCTATCCTTTATTATTCATAATATCACACACTACAGTCCACTTCAGCACACGACTCTTATGCACAGAAAAGCAGTAACTAACCCATCACCTTATTTTTGAGGCAACCAGGTCTTTGACCCAACTAATCCATCAAGGCACATGTAGACACTCTGATCTTAACATTCGGGACACAACCAAGGGAGGTGGTCCCACAAGGGTGTACGCATCTGTGGTGATTCAAATGTGTGACCTACACTTGATGAAGAACTTATCCCAACTGCATGGGATAAGAAGGTGGAATGAATTTATCCCATCCATGATGAATGGGATGGGATTTAAGGTGGGATTATCCGAAATCAGCCCTTATCCCATTGGTACTCCGTTGGGATGGAAAAACTCTTATCCTATCCCAGACTAGAAAATCTAGAAAGAGTCATGATACGCAACACATCCCAAAATACATTAAGTGATTGTACCTTAGGTCGGTCCCACCTCAATGTACAAACACTTAATGTATTTTGGGGGATAAGGTATGTATGAGAATACATGATTATCTTGAAGTCTTCACAATAATCTTCAACCTTATATAACTTAATTAAAAACATCAAAATAGATAGTAGCAATTATGGTGCAATTAAAAAACCTTTTGAATATGGGGGTAACCGCTCTCTCTCAAGCTACCATTGTTCTTAGATTCAAGACATGGGAGGATAACACGGGCCGACTTCCGCCTCTCCCAGCGGGAGCCTTAGGCGTTTGGTAAAATCTTTTAATTATGGTGCAATTAAAAAAGCTTTTGAATAAAGCAAGTTCTAGTCCAGTCCAGTCCACTCAGAAAGCTTTTCCTATGAAACGGCGTTACGCCCCAAAGTTCCACTTGATACCCAAATTAATAATAAAGAGATTTTAAAGAAAAATGAGGGTTAGATATTATGCGAAGATAGGAAAGTAAAAAGGGACCTGGCAAGAGTGAGGCAGAGATTGAAGAAGTCCATAGTATCATGATGTTGTTGGGTATTGCTAATGTACATAGCTAATCGGTCAGCGACCATAGAAATGCCAAATGAAGTATCAAACGAGGGCTTTACAGAAGGGGTTGCACCCGCACCCATCGGAGACGGATTTATAGTGATTCCGGCCATTCACTCTGGCTAACGCCACCTCAACCTCCTTCTTCTGTGGATGGGGTGGAGTGGAGTATTTTAAATGTTTTTTAATGGGAAATTTGGCTTTATTCGGTCTTATTCTCGTATGTGGAAGGAACTGAAATGATACTACCACTGGCTTTTATTTACGACAGAGCCTGGGGGTGCAGACACGCGGAGTAAATGGCATTTTTGAGTCTGTTGGTTTCAATTTCAATCAGATAGTTCCTAATTTGGCGCTTCAAAATGGAAACGTGGCACCTAACCTACTCGGCGGGTGTGTGATCCTATGAGGATTAATAACATGTATCAAAAGCATCAATGTCAATAAACGCATGTTTCATATATTTTTCGGTCTTACCCAAGGTTGTCTCTCTTCCATATTTAAATAATTAGGCCTAATTTTTAGTGTTTATCGAAATAATGACTTTTATATTTTATTCCACTTATTTATATGTGGATTTTTATTCAGACTTTGTAATTTATACTTGAAATTTTATGATGTTCACAAAAAATTTCATGATTTAAAGTTTACGTATACCCTAACATTTAAGGTATTTCCTTCATCTCGATTAAAAGTCTATTATATATTCTAGTTGTCCCAAATTAATAATTCTTTTTCTTTTTTTTTTTGGACAAAATGAAAGAATAAAAAAAATTGTTTATAATGACTATTGATTTGGTGTAATTTAAACCTATACAAAAATTGAATAACGACTCGTAACTTGAGGCGGATGATTATATATTAAGGGTAAGGGATCTTAGTGCCTGTATAGCCGTATATTTTTTATTGGTCAAGCACTAAATTGAGAAAGTGCATTAATTTTGTAGTCATTGTTATTTATAATAATGGGAGACCTTCTCTTCCTTATATTTCAAATTGTCAATATTTCGTCATCAACAATATTAGAGTTTCAAAAATGCAAAGGGGCACGCAAAATTCTTTATGTGGGGTTTTGTTATTAAATTAATTGAGTTTTAATGATCTATAAAAAGTTATTTTTTGTGATTATGCATTTTGTTTGCAGTTCTTAATAGTTGCGTAATTGTTAACATAATTTTTCGTTAATGAAAAATTACTTGTCTACAAATATTATTATTGTTGTTTTGAGGGTGATGTCAATTGTACTCCAAATAATCTTTAGATTTAGATGGAGACGGAGAGATTGGTGGTGGTTTTGCACATGAGCGAGAGGGTGACAGTGGGAGGTGATGAGTACACGAGAAAGAGAGATATAGTAGGGTGACAATTGGTTATGGTGAAAACTCATTAGAGTGATGGTGGCAGTGGAGTTAGAATTAAAGTGGTGTTGTGGTTAGAGTTAGGGTGAGATGAGTTTTAAAAAATAATTTTATGTTTTGTGTGGAGATGAAAAGAATAGTTAAAGAACTTTTGTGAATTGACTTTTATTTTTTGGACATTGAAAAGTAGACTAAAATATATTGGTAAATCTAGTAAAAAGTCTAATTTTTTATGCAATGTTTAGAGTGTCTTTAACCTTACTTTGTATTGATATGAATAGTACTTTGCAAATTTATTTATTATTACTCGTGTATAACTATTATTTTGAGTAATATAACTAGTAACAAGGGAAGTCCATAAAAAATTGAATGGATTCATAGATGTTTGCATCAAAACTAAAGAATATTACGGTTAAATATCATACGATGGGTGCTTCACATCATTTTCATGGTACCACTTTAAGCAAGTATATATGAGTTCAAAAAACCAAATAGAAATGTAATATTTTTTGGCAACCTATACTCTTAGTTAGACCTGTCAAAATGACATACGACATGATAATGCGACGCGACACAAAATTATACGATGTATTTAGACTTATCAAGTTTCGATCAATATCGGGTCAACATGATAGACCCATTAAGATAACGATTTAGTTTTAAAAAATTTAGTACATGCGATTAGACCCGTTTGTACCCATTAATAATATCATAACTCTTACTTATCTTTGATTCATTTTGTAATTTTTATTATATGTATAAATTTGGGCAAGGAGCATTTTGTTGTTGGGATTCTATTACTATTAACATTTGGAATTTAGGATGTAGAATTAAATATATTATGTTTTGATGGATAATTTTAGTTACTTAATGGGTATTGACAGTTTACGTCAAGTGGCTCGTTAATAAAATAGTTTGAATTTGGGTTTGTTATTTAGAACCAATTTGTTAACAAGTCGTGTATGAGTTAAGGGGATTTTAACATGAATCCCTTACCACACGACACAAACTTGACCCAACATGACTCGTTACTCTTTAACGGATCAACTCTTAGTACCACGATTTCTAGTCGTTCAGATAACCAATTTTGAGGTAGGTTTGTAGTACTCTTCAACTTTATTACTAGTGTTGCGGCTTTAACAAATGCATGATAAGCAAATAAGACGCAAAGTAGCAAAGTAATTTTATATGTAAAATTAGGGAGGCAATGAGTGAAATGTAAAAGTAAGGGAGGCAATGAGTGAAATGTAAAATAGGAGAGTCAATCACTGAAATTGGGTGATACATTTAGGTTTATTTTGAGTTTTCTCCCCACTTTATTGATCAATTTTATAATAAATCTTTATTTTCTTAAAATTTATAACGCACTCCTACTATTTTAAACTCTCCATCTAAACTGTTACTTAACAGTTATATTTACTGTTGTCATTTTGAGTTTCCCCCTCACTTTTATAATCGGTTTGTACTTTGTAATAGGGCCACATTTTAAAAAAATGCAATACGCCCCTAATCTGTTAACTCTCCGATTTTTTATTGTTAAAAACTTGATTTTCATATAATAAAAACTCTCTGATAATAAGTTTTCAATCTTTAGTCTTTGTCACGTACTTTTATTTTGTAGTTAGTCTTTGTGAAAATATAGATAAGTATAGACTTTATATCGTTTAAAGGCTTTGGTTCTTTTTTTAATATATTTGTAATTTCACTAAAAGAATAATAATATTTGACCCTTAAGAAATTATTTTAAAAAGAATGATGGGTTGGGCTTGGGCTTGGGCTGGCCTACTTAATTTTTTATTGGTCGGACTTGAGCCAAACAATATTAGCCTGAGGTCGACGGGCTTGGGCCTTTGTGTAAAGTATTATTATGAGGGCCAGTCTTGCCTGAACCCGACCAAATCCGGCCCATGAATAAGCCTCCCACTTATTGTAATAAATATTTATTTGCGCCTAATTTAACTAGATTGTAGCTAAATTTAGTTTTTAATTGCACCCATAAAAAATCATACTTGAACTATTATAGCAGATTTTGAATTGCACCCCACAATATTATTACTACTATAGAAATTTTTTGCTAAAATCTACTTCTACTTGCACAAAAAAAAAATTACAAATTACTATTATGCATTCTTCACTGGAAGTTTCTTAATTTTTGCCACTAAAAGTTCAAAAAACATTTATAACCAAAGCATGCACAAGTGAGAGCCCAAAAAAATATTTTTTCTAACCAAAAAAGACATGTCGTAACTACTACACCAAAAAATAGAGTATTCCTAAATTTAGCCGCAGGAATAGATCAAAAAATAATTATTTGCATCATGCTTTCTTGTCCCGTAATGAATACCACCCCTAAAAAACTAACCATTATATTAAACAAAATAGTAATACAGTCTTACTAAAACGTAAAAAAACAACATGCATTAACTTGGATAGTGTTGGATGAATTATCTTCCTTGTTATCTTCAATGAGCTTCGGTAAATTTAGCTTCAAATCACCTTAGTAATAAAAATCCCAAAATAATTAAAATATGTGAAAATTAAATTTTGAAAAAATAAATTAGATAAAAGGTATAAATTTACCTTTAATACAAAATATTCAATTTCTAGTACAAATCAAGATCTCCATGATTTCGAGTTAAAGTGAGTCGTAAAATTGACTAAGCACGACCACCATTACTAAAGGCCGCGTCGAATGTTGAAAACGTATATGCCTACCGGTCCAAGTTCAATTAATTAATCACCTGTGACACCCTGTAAAATTCATAAATAGATTGATCAATTCTAAACATAAATAATACGAGAGTCAAAACAACTAGTAACATTCTCAATACGACCAAATTAAAATAAAACAATAAGGATACTTATTGGACTTTCGTTTTTATTATAATTTATTTTAATAATAACAGACCTTATTTAATAATATTTTAAGTAATTATGTAATTATTTAAGTTAAATATTAATTTTATAACTTATTAATTTTTATAGTATTTCATTCCTTATTATATTTATTTATTTTACATTTTTTTAAATTTGCATTTTCTTTATTTAATTTTTTATTTCCATATTTTTTCGATTTCTTTTTATTATATTTTATTTTTATTTTTATTTTTGCATTTTTATTTTTTATTCCAAAATTATTTATTGTTTAATTCTCCCACTCCCTTATTTAATTATCTTATTTATCTCTCTCCCTGGTAATTACTCCCACACACATATTCTCTCATCCTCACACACACTCATTATTTTTTCTCTTCCATCCCTCCTCTTTATTTCCCTTATTCAAATCCCCCACATTCTCCACTCACTCTCTTTCCATTATTTTATTTCCACATTCATTCTCTTTCTATTTATTTTATTCTCTCTTTCTTCCGTTCTCATCCTTAATTTATTACTTTTCACTTTCTTCTTTATTCTCTTTAACTTTTCTCATCCCTTTCTTCTTTTAATTCTTGTTCTCTTATCTTTTCCACATACACATTCACCAACACACACATATATAAATATAGATCTTTTGTTTTAATATTTTATTATTTCTTTTTACAATTTTTACATTTTTATTTCTCTCACTTTTTTTAACTTTGTTTTCCATCTTATTTTTAATGTTATTTTTTTTTTAAAAATTATGACTTTTTAATATTCTTATGATTTTTATATTTATTTTTTATTCGCATATTTTCTTTTTTTTACTTGCTTCTGACATTTTTTATCTATTTTATTAAATTATTTTATTTATTCTTTTAATTTTTTATTTAGCATTTTTTTGTTAATTTATTTATCATCTTTATTATATAATTTTCGTTACCTTCTTTCTTTTCTCTCTTATTATTTTTCCATCACACATATCACATATCTTTTGTCTATGGGAGCCGCTATTCTCACACCAAAATCTTCATCCCTCATTTTCTTTTAATTATTTAAATAGAAAATGATAAAAATACCCTATCAACTTTGAGCGAACTCAACTTCCTCCCCCGCTCCCTTCTAATTAGTTTTCACGTTTCTTTTTTATAAGAAAATTGTTATATATATGTATGTATATTATCTTTTTAAAAAAACTATTTTGTAGGAAATTCTTCTCACAATAATTACTAGAATTGCAGGATTGACCCAAAAGTATTCCGAATGCAAAAAAGAAAAAGAGAGAACTATATACGTGGTTCGATCGTAAGATCGACCTACGTCCACGGGGATAAAGGGGGTGTTTTGTATTAGAAAAAGTGATGACAATAACCGGAGTGCTAGTTTTGCTAGCTAAGAGTCCAGGCTACTATGTGTTGATTACAATTACCCTATAATGTGGGCTAGATCGCCCCTATTTATAGACTTAGTATCCCGCGCTGGTGGGTTTCTTAATGCATATCTCTATCTGTAACGATCTTGTAGATTTGATCATATCTAAATCATCGTATGTCGATTACTCTGTGTGATCCTTTCGCGACTTGCCACGTAATCAGCCACGTGGCCTTAGTTAATCTTCTCCTTTTATTTTCCCCCAAGGTGAGGGCGATCAGTTAAATACACTGATCGGCCTTATCTTGCTTTATTGCATGTATTATTGGCCTCCCAGGTTGTTCACCCAACATCTTAACCTGTTTATTTGCCACGTGTATATTAAATTTGGTGTTATTTTCACACGTGTTTATTTTTTGAGGTGCGCGAAGCAATCATTGCTGACATAGTTCGTGCATTTATTTCTATCATTGGGTTATGTGTTGTAACACCCCGTAATTCTGCTTAACTAGGAAAATACGTTTGTTTAAATTACGTGAGTAGAGTAATTTATGATTTAATGTGATTACGTGAGTAGAGTAATTTATGTGATTAATTACGACGTTCGTTTAAATTACGTGAGTAGAGTAATTTAAAGTGATCACGTGAGTAGAGTAATTTATGTGATTAATTACATTTTATTTAAATTATGTGAGATGAGTAATTTAATGAAATATTATGTTAATAAAGATGAATATGACGAGTAAAAAGTTACTAAATGTGAATAGTAAAGTTTTAATGTTTATGGGTACGACCTAGTGACTATATGGACGTACCGGAGTTATCTCAACCGAGTATCGAGCGTAGGACAAAAATTAAGGATGAGAGTAGAAAAATATTTAAGAGACTCAAACGATAATTTAGAGTCCACGGTTGATTCCGAAAGGATCGAATTAGTCAAAATAGCATACCCGGGGGTACTAGTTGAGTGTCGGGTCAATTTCGGGCTAAACCGGGACCATTCGGGGGCATTTCGGTCTCTTTACAATTAGGGGAAAGATGACCTACGAATTTTGAAACCCTAGATCAGATTATAAGAGTGGTGGCTAGGGTTAGTCAAATAGATATACACCATAGCCATTAGAGAAGAGAGAGAGAGGCAAATTCATAAGGCAAAATAAGGAAGGAGGGATCATCCTAAGGAAATTTCACCAAAAAGATTGTTGGGAAGGAGGATTGAAGTATCAATATCATCAACCATCATCAACAACCACGAAATCAGACCCTACAAATCATAAGGCAAGTGGTTATTTACAAAATAATTGAGTTATAATACCCATAATTAAGCTTTAGGAAAAACATGATTTTTATGATATTCTTGGGAACAAACAATTGATTATGATCCATGATTGAGTAGGATCTGCATGTAGAACGTTTTTGGATTACCAAGCATGTTTATATCATAGAAAACTAGATGACAAATTCATGAGAGAATCTGGAAATTGGATGGAAGATTTAAAGAATGCAATTTTAGGGTTCTTGAAGATTAGTGAGATTTTTAGTTAATTTGGCCAATATTTATAATGATTTTGTTGTTTTAAATCGTTAGTAATCATCCCAGAACATGTAGGAATGATTAGAAATTGTTGGTTGTGAATATGGTGGACTATCATGAAAGTTAGAGAAATAAAAATGGTGAAACTCGTAGGAAGAAGAAGAACTGGGTCTGTCACTGCTTGATCGATCGATCGACCCTTGAATGTCGATCGATCGAGAAGTCGATCGATCGACCATACCCTTCGATCGATCGACCCTGGCTAGACTTTAGAGAAATTTGCGAATATTTCTTGTAATTACCGTCGCTTAATGGGAACCTTAGAAATGATATTTTACCTATGAGGGGACTTTAAAATTACCAGTAGGTGTATCATTAGATTTCTTCACAAATGATTGAGTGGGAATTTCGGAGAAATAGACTGACGGAAGAACGAGCGATTTAGCCATATGTTGCGACTGTGAGAATTAAATTTCGGAAAGAATGAGATTTAAATTCCAGAAAAGAAATACCAGTAGGTTAAATATTAACTTAACTACTGAATTAAGAGAGGGGTAACTAGGGCCCTTAGAGCTGCGTGAATACTCGAATAAATACAATGATGAAATAAATTGTAATTTATAAGTACGGTGAATATAAGTAAAATATATTACGTACGGGTATGATTTGTTAGGTCGGGTGTGTACCTACTAAATTATATAAAAAGTTTGGGTTAAGAGGATATTACCTAAATTAATTATGTTAGGGTCGATGTGACATTCCGAACTAACATAAAACTATTATATATTTGGGGTCGATGATAAATGCCGAACCAAACTTGTAACTGGTGTCGCGATGAAAGAGTCCCGAACCAGAATATGTGTATATATTTATATTTTTAAATAGTTGGGGTCGATGGATTATTCCAAACCAACTTTCACTTGGGGTCGACGCATTATTCCGAACCAAGAGTCCTTTATGTGTAATAAAAGGATATGTTAGTAGTAACTAAGATTAAATACATTGTTGTATGATAAAATGTATTCTTTGTGCATTATCTATTAATTTAAAATAGTAGACAATGAAATGAAATGTAAATGTCTTAGTAATAATTTATAGCGTGATGAAATTATTACAAGAATAAGGACAACGGATAGTAAATGAGTTAACTACGGTTATGGGTAGTGTAACTAGGTAGACTAAGTATTCTCGATAGTTACGTACTACGCAAGAGAGGTGAGGAAGATCAAGGGAGTGTGCGAAACCTTAATATGTGTAATCAATAACTTAATAGTGATAACGGCTTGCAAAATATTTTCAAATGTTTTGAGTACTAACTCTTGCTATGTAAATTTTTGAAAAACCTTTTAGGTGCCCAGCCACAGGGACACCCAGCATGATTTCATTTCAGAGATTTGGGAGCTGCAGCAAGTGTGGATGTTGCAGGGATTGTTTAGACGCTTCCTCTTTTTCAGTTCTAGTGCAGGATCTCAGTTTAGCTATTCTTAGTTGGGACATGTTGTTCCACCTTTACTATATCAGTTTATTCTAGTTATGGATTTGTAGTTGTCTTTTGGGTCGTGGTTTTCGGCAAGACTTTACCTGCTTTCAGATATTTTATAAACTGCTTATTTATTTCTAGTATTTGTAATGTGGTTGTATGGTGAATGTTTTTTTTAAGAAGGATAAAATTTGGCACCCGTTTAATTTCATTTAGGTGGTTAGTAAATTTAAAAGACGATCGACAGTGATGCTAAGAATGAACCATTAAAGAAACCTGTTTATATTAAAATAAGGCTTGATCACCCAAGGTTGAATTAGGCGGGGTGTCATAGATGGTATCAGAGCATCAGGTTCTAGTGTCCATAGGATCTGTTCGGCTTACTACGATTCAGCGTAACGTTTGTTTGTATTAGAGCCCTACTATTAGGATTGTTGATTCAAAATTTCCATTGTTGCGATATCGTACTTCTGCTCTTAAATATTGTATAAACTGTGTACTTATACAATTTGAATCTTATTTCAGATGCCGCCAAGGAGACAGAGAGCAGAGAGGGCTGAAGCCAGAGAAGAGGTGAGGGAGGCTCATCAGGAGCCACAGGTACCGATACCACCACCCCCACCCGAGTTAATCTCCACTACTCAGGTTGCAGTGATAGTGGCTCAGGCAGTCGAGACAGCGATGAGGGCAATGGCAGCTCACTTTCCTCAGCCTCAAGTACCTCCCCCTGTGGCACCGGTAGTGCAAGTTCCAGCAGGGCCATATACTTGGCAACGAGTCAGGGAGACATTTCAGAAGGAACACCCACCCGAGTTTCAGGGTAGTACTAATGTAGTGGAAGCGTGCCACTGGAAGAAGAATATCCAGCGCCACTTGCGCATGCTAGAGTGCACCGGGGTACAGGAACAGATGCTAGCCACTTTCCGTCTGTCAGGAGCGGCCCTACAGTGGTGGGAGTCAGTTACCACCACCAAGGAGAGGGATACTTTGACTATTTCTGAGTTTTGGGTGCGGTTTGACCGCAAGTATTTCCCTCCAGCAGTAGAGTCAGAGATGAGGAAGAAGTTCAGCGAAGTGGTTCAGGGTGATCGCTCAGTTGCTGACTACGAGGAAGAGTTTACCCGCTTGGCCAATTTTGTGCCAAACGAGGTGAGCAATGAAGAGAGAAAGAAGTCCAAATTTATGGAGGGCCCAACCTGGAGAATCAGACAACATTTGATTGGTAATCCGGCGTTGGTAACCTACACAGATGTCGTCAATGCCGCTCTACTACACTATCAGGATCACCGTTTTCATATTAAGGGAAATAAGAGGGGTGAGCCTTGCCAACCGGGCAAGGTGGATGGAGGTAGTGGCAGCAGCGCATCACTGCAGCAAACAGCGGGTCAGATAGGACAGGATTCCCAACAGGGGAACTCTGCCAAGAAGTTTAAGCACGGGAGGCATCGCTTTGACCGGCAGGGCCAGCAGGGTCCTCAGCAACCAGTCCCTCAGGGTCGACAGGGCCAGAGTAATCAAAATGAGGGACAACAAGGCCAAGGACGACAGGGCCAACAGGGCCAAGGACAGAGACAATTTCAGGGTCAGTGCTTCACTTGTGGCCAGCAAGGTCACAAGAGCAGAAATTGTCCACAGCAAGACAGGGCATAAAAACAGGGTGCCCAACAGGGGCAACAGGCACCATTAGCCCCAGCGACAGTACAGGCCCCACAGCCAGGCAAATGCAGTACGGGCGTGTGTTCAACATCCGTGATATTCCATTTCAGTCGACCCCTCCAGCACCGCCGACAGTTGCGGGTATGTTTCCTATTCATGGGCTTGAGGGAAATATTTTATTTGACACGGGGGCATCGCATTCGTTTATTTCCACTAAATTTGCACGGGCAGCCGGCCTATTAGCGACAGCAGATACTCATCTTATGTGTGTGGAGTCACCGATGGGTAGTGGATCCCTTATACACTCGATTTGTAAGGGTGTGGACATTATTGTCGGGAGATTGAGTCTAGCGGCGGACCTCCTAGTGCTGGATATGGAGGGATATGAAGTCATCCTAGGCATGGATTGGCTGGCACATAATAGGGCAATGGTAGATTGTTATGAGAGGACCATCGTGTTCTCCATTCCGGGGCAAGAGATGTTCCTTGTGGCATTGCCACTTCCCCAGGGAGGATCGCGAACACATTTGTATTATATTGAGGAGGAGACCTCACATGGATTTGTCGTTTCTCTGGACTCAATCCCAGTTGTGAGAGATTTTGAGGATGTCTTTCAGGAGATACCAGGGTTACCTCCTAGCAGGGAGATAGAGTTCGTTATTGATCTAACACCGGGGACGAGACCTATTGCCAAAGCACCATATCGCATGACTCCTTCGGAGATGCGGGAACTGAGAGAGCAAATTCAGCAGCTATTAGGACAGGGTTTCATTTGACGGAGTACATCGCCATGGGGTGCGCCGGTGTTTTTTGTAAAGAAAAGGGATGGTTCACTTCGTCTGTGTGTAGATTACAGAGAGCTGAACAAAGTGATGATACGTAATAAGTATCCATTGTCGAGGATTGACGACTTGTTTGATCAATTGAGAGGGGTTGCATACTTCTCGAAGATCGACTTGAGGTCGGGTTACCACCAATTGCGTATTCGTGAAGAGGATGTACCTAAGACCGCTTTCCTGTCGCGGTACGGGTCATACGAGTTCAGAGTAATGCCTTTTGGGCTAACTAATGCGCCGACAGTATTCATGGATCTCATGAACAGGGTATTCAGGGAGTTTTTGGATCAGTTTGTGATTGTGTTCATAGACGACATTCTAATAACTCTCGTACGGAGGAGGAACACGCAAAACACTTACGATTGGTTCTACAGACATTGCGAAACCATCAGTTGTACGCCAAATTTGAGAAGTGTGGATTTTGGCTTCGTGAGGTTCAGTTCTTAGGCCACGTCGTATCTAGCAGGGGCATTGCTGTTGACCCGAGTAAGGTATCGGCGGTGAGGGAGTGAAGGCAGCCCACGACACCGACAGAAATTCGCAGTTTCTTGGGATTGGCTGGTTATTATCGTCGCTTCATCAAGGGATTCTAAAAAATTACCGGACCATTGACGAATCTGACTCGGAAGGGAATTCCCTTTGTATGGAGTGACAGTTGCCAGTTAGCATTTGATGAATTAAAAGACAAGTTGACATCAGCCCCCGTTCTTACCTTGCCTAGGAGCGGAGTGGAATACCGAGTCTATACCGATGCGTCCTTACAAAGACTTGGGGGTGTGTTACAGCAGGAGGAGAAGGCCATAACTTATGCGTCACGAAAGCTTAAGCCATATGAGAAGAATTACCCCACCCATGACCTCGAGTTGGCAGCGGTTGTTTTTGCATTGAGGATTTGGAGACACTATCTTCTGGGCGAGCAGTTCACGCTATTCACGGATCATAAGTCATTGCAGTATCTATTCACTCAGAAGGACCTGAATATGAGGCAAAGAAGGTGGCTTGAATTCGTGAAGGACTACCAATTTGATATACAGTATCATCCTGGTAAGGCTAACGTGGTGGCAGATGCGTTAAGCAGAAGACCTACTGGGGAGTTAGTAGAAGTTTGGAAGGCGAAGTGGAGTGAGCTCCGACGCGAGGATGAAATGGCGAGAGCATGCATGGCAGTTCTAGCTATCACTTTCGAGAACGTTATGCGGGTAGTGAGGGCACAGGCAGAAGACCCATTTTGTCAGGACAAAGAACGACAGTTACTGGCCAAGGGGGCAGAGTTCTACTCCATCAGTTCAGAGGGTGGACTACATTTCAACGGTAGGCTGATAGTACCCGAAGATGATGATTTGAGACATGCCGTTATGACAGAGTCACACGGGTCAAAATTCTCGGTACATCCAGGTGGGGACAAAATGTACCAGGATATGCGACGAGTATATTGGTGGTCAGGTATGAAACGAGATATTGCAGAGTTTGTCTCAAGGTGTGTTACATGTCAGTTCATAAAAGTTGACCATCAAAGACCTTCAGGGATGTTATAACCACTAGAGATTCCCGTATGGAAGTGGGAGAGCATCTCAATGGACTTTATTACCGGGTTACCCAACTCCCAGAAGGGCCACGATTCCATATGGGTGATAGTGGATCGTTTGACTAAGGCCGCCCATTTCTTACCGGTTCGTACGGACTATGATACTATGCGATACGCGCAACTATTTATTTCAGAGATTGTTAAGCTGCACGGAGTTCCTATTAATATCGTGTCGGACCGAGATAAGATATTTGTGTCACACTTTTGGCAGAGTTTTCAGGAGGCCATGGGCACCGACTTACGGTTGAGTACGGCTTATCACCCACAGACGGACGGCCAGACGGAAAGAGTAAACCAGATGTTAGAGGACATGCTGAGAATGTGTATTCTAGATTTTGGGGGAAATTGGGAGCCATATCTTCCTTTAGTGGAGTTTGCGTATAATAACTCTTACCAATTCACTATTGGCATGGCTCCATTCGAGGCGCTTTACGGGAGGCCTTGTCGTTCACCCGCTTGTTGGTTAGAGGTGGGGGATAACAGGCTTTTGGGGCCAGAGATGATACAGGAGACTTCCTCCAAAATAGAGTTGATTCGAGGACGTATTCGAATAGCCCAGGATAGGCAGAAAAGTTATGCTGACGCCGGCAGGAGACATGTGGAATTAGATGTGGGCGACCAGGTGTTAATTCGAGTATCTCCTATGAAAGGGGTTACGAGGTTCGGCAAAAAGGGAAAGTTAGCACCGAGATATGTGGGGCCGTTTCCTATCATTGAGAGAGTGGGACCGGTAGCTTACAGATTGGGACTCCCAGAGCATCTTCAGCAAATACACGATGTGTTCCATGTGGCGTCGCTGAAGAAATACAAGAGGAGCGAGAGAGCCTTCTGGCACATTCCACTGGAGGAGATCGATTTGCAGCCAGATGTCTCGTATGAAGAAAGACCCGTGGCTATCCTGGATTATAGTGAGCGCAAACTAAGATCCAAGGTGGTACCCTTAGTGCGAGTACAGTGGGGACATCACAATATGGATGAGTCCACTTGGGAACGGGAGGAGGATATGCGAGAGCAATATCCAGAATTATTCACAGCAGGTATTTTCCAATTTCGAGGACGAAATTCTTTTTGTAAGAGGGGAAGTATGTAACACCCCGTAATTCTGCTTAACTAGGAAAATACGTTTGTTTAAATTACGTGAGTAGAGTAATTTATGATTTAATGTGATTACGTGAGTAGAGTAATTTATGTGATTAATTACCACGTTCGTTTAAATTACGTGAGTAAAGTAATTTAAAGTGATCACGTGAGTAGAGTAATTTATGTGATTAATTACATTTTATTTAAATTACGTGAGATGAGTAATTTAATGAAATATTATGTTAATAAAGATGAATATGACGAGTAAAAAGTTACTAAATGTGAATAGTAAAGTTTTAATGTTTATAGGTACGACCTAGTGACTATATGGACGTACCAGAGTTATCTCAACCGAGTATCGCGCGCAGGACAAAAATTAAGGATGAGAGTAGAAAAATATTTAAGAGACTCAAATGATAATTTGGAGTCCACGGTTGATTCCGAAAGGGTCGAATTAGTCAAAATAGTATACCCAGGGGACCTACGAATTTTGAAACCTTAGATCAGATTATAAGAGTGGTGGCTGGGGTTAATCAAATAGATATACACCATAGCCATTAGAGAAGAGAGAGAGAGGCAAATTCATAAGGCAAAAAAAGGAAGGAGGGATCATCCTAAGGAAATTTCACCAAAAAGATTGTTGGGAAGGAGGATTGAAGTATCAATATCATCAACCATCATCAACAACCACGAAATCAGACCCTACAAATCATAAGGCAAGTGGTTATTTACAAAATAATTGAGTTATAATACCCATAATTAAGCTTTAGGAAGAACATGATTTTTATGATATTCTTGGGAACAAACAATTGATTATGATCCATGATTGAGTAGGATCTGCATGTAGAATATTTTTGGATTACCAAGCATGTTTATATCATAGAAAACTAGATGACAAATTCGTGAGAGAATCTGGAAATTGGATGAAAGATTTAAAGAATGCATTTTTAGGGTTCTTGAAGATTAGTGAGATTTTTAGTTAATTTGGCCAATATTTATAATGATTTTGTTGTTTTAAATCGTTAGTAATCATCCCAAAACATGTAGGAATGATTAGAAATTGTTGGTTGTGAATATGGTGGACTATCATGAAAGTTAGAGAAATAAAAATGGTGAAACCCGTAGGAAGAAGATGAACTGGGTCTGTCACTGCTTGATCGATCGATCGACCCTTGAATGTCGATCGATCGACCATACCCTTCGATCGATCGACCCTGACTGGACTTTAGAGAAATTTGCGAATATTTCTTGTAATTACCGTCGCTTAATGGGAACCTTAGAAATGATATTTTACCTATGAGGGGACTTTAAAATTACCAGTAGGTGTATCATTAGATTTCTTCACAAATGATTGAGTGGGAATTTTGGAGAAATAGACTGACGGAAGAACGAGCGATTTAGCCATATGTTGCGACTGTGAGAATTAAATTTCGGAAAGAATGAGATTTAAATTCCAGAAAAGAAATACCAGTAGGTTAAATATTAACTTAACTACTGAATTAAGAGAGGGGTAACTAGGGCCCTTAGAGCTGCGTGAATACTCGAATAAATACAATGATGAAATAAATTGTAATTTATAAGTACGGTGAATATAAGTAAAATATATTACGTACGGGTATGATTTGTTAGGTCGGGTGTGTACCTACTAAATTATATAAAAAGTTTGGGTTAAGAGGATATTACCTAAATTAATTATGTTAGGGTCGATGTGACATTCCGAACTAACATAAAACTATTATATATTTGGGGTCGATGATAAATGCCGAACCAAACTTGTAACTGGTGTCGCGATGAAAGAGTCCCGAACCAGAATATGTGTATATATTTATATTTTTAAATAGTTGGGGTCGATGGATTATTCCGAACCAACTTTCACTTGGGGTCGACGCATTATTCCGAACCAAGAGTCCTTTATGTGTAATAAAAGGATATGTTAGTGGTAACTAAGATTAAATACATTGTTGTGTGATAAAATGTATTCTTTGTGCACTATCTATTAATTTAAAATAGTAGACAATGAAATGAAATGTAAATGTCTTAGTAATAATTTATAGCGTGATGAAATTATTACAAGAATAAGGACAACGGACGGTAAATGAGTTAACTACGGTTATGGGTAGTGTAACTAGGTAGACTAAGTATTCTCGATAGTTACGTACTACGCAAGAGAGGTGAGGAAGATCAAGGGAGTGTGCGAAACCTTAATATGTGTAATCAATAACTTAATAGTGATAACTGCTTGCAAAATATTTTCAAATGTTTTGAGTACTAACTCTTGCTATGTAAATTTTAAAAAAAAACTTTTAGGTGCCCAGCCACAGGGACACCCAGCATGATTTCATTTCAGAGATTTGGGAGCTGCAGCAAGTGTGGATGTTGCAGGGATTGTTTAGACGCTTCCTCTTTTTCAGTTCTAGTGCAGGATCTCAGTTTAGCTATTCTTAGTTGGGACATGTTGTTCCACCTTTACTATGTCAGTTTATTCTAGTTATGGATTTGTAGTTGTCTTTTGGGTCGTGGTTTTCGGCAAGACTTTACCTGCTTTCAGATATTTTATAAACTGCTTATTTATTTCTAGTATTTGTAATGTGGTTGTATGGTGAATGTTTTTTTTAAGAAGGATAAAATTTGGCACCCGTTTAATTTCATTTAGGTGGTTAGTAAATTTAAAAGACGATCGACAGTGATGCTAAGAATGAACCATTAAAGAAACCTGTTTATATTAAAATAAGGCTTGATCACCCAAGGTTTAATTAGGCGGGGTGTCACATGTGTCTAGTGCCATCACACATTTACCCAAGCATTGTGACGACTGTGAGGAGACACTTCTTTGGAAAGTATAAGGGTTTTCAACCCTTATACCTTGGCACTTTCACCAGTTGCCAATGTAATTTGAACTTTTATGTTCTATCTATTTCCATTTTTCCCAGTTCATCATCTTCTTCTTCATCTGCGATGTCTAAGCATTTTAGGAAATATGAAGTTTCTTTAGCCAATACATTGCAAGAATTCCGTGATCAATATGGGATTCCTGATAATGTTATTTTGAAAGTCACCTAAGAGGAGGAAGGTATTTTTTTATCTTCCCCACATGGAGGTTGCTTTCTTGACGGTTGTAATACTTGAGGAGGAGTACGATTTTCCCTCCTCCCACTACTGGTAAGGGTTCTCCGTTATTACAGACTACTCCCTACCCAAGCAAACGGTAATTTCTATTGGATTGTGATGGGAACAATGGCCATAAACCATATTTATGGGACCAACCTTGGTCTTGAGGAGATTAGGTATTGTTACGACCTGAGGTCTTCCCCAGGCACCAGACTATACAATTTCCAGACTAGGGACAAGGCCCGTTGATAAGCACTTAAAACTGTACAATTTATACCCCGAATAGACATACTTTTGTTGCTAATTCTCGACAATTTGGGTCTTATGTGCTTAAATGTTCATTATGCAGGTTTAATTGCGGTTGCGGTGTCAAAAGCTATATTTCAATGCAATTTGCAGTTAAAATTGAGCTAATTCCCTCTCCCGTACCCTAACCCGAGCCTAAACCTAGTCCAAACTTACCCCAAGCATGTGTGTGTTTAGTTTGTGTCTTTTTATATTTTTTTAGATTTTTAGTTTGATTCATTTTTATTTTTAGGATTTATTTAGTATTTTCTAGGTTTTATTTTCTATTTTTCCATTTTATTTTTATTAGTATAATTTTATTTAATTTTGATTTTTATTAATTTTTAATTTAATTTAATTTAATTTAATTTTATTAGGATTAGTTTTTAGGAATTTTGTTTTATTAGATTTTACTTTTTTTTAGGACTTTTATTTTTAAGTTTAATAGGTTTTTAATTTTATATCTTTTTATTTTTAGAGTTAAGAATTTATTTATTAAGTTCTTTTTGTTTTAGTAGATTTTATTTTTTATTTTTATTTTGTTAGTTGAGTCTTTTTATTATTTTAGTTAGGTACAAATTAAACACACACACAAAAACATCCTAACTAACCCACTCACCCTCCCCTAATTCCCCTGCACCCCCACACACCTTACCACACCTACTCTTATTCTTCCCAAAAACCCATACTCTCTCTCTCCTCTACCTCCATTTTCAACAAACCACCATTATCATCTCTCTCACCTTCATCTCAAACCAACAATCCCTACCGGCAACATCTCTCCAACCCTCTCCTCCCCTCGCGACCACAACAGCGACGTTCGGCGGCCAGCCTCGACCCTTACCCGATCATCACCCAATCCCCTCTCTCTCTCTCTCTCGTCCCAGCCAACCCTTTCCCTCCGGCCTGACCTGCCGACGACCCCGTCGTCCACACCCCTACCAGCCGCGACCCAGCTGCCCAGACCGAGCCGACCTCCAACCCTCCTGCACAACCCGCCGGCGGTGCCCTCAACCCCCTGCACCGACTTCGACCCTCCTGCCACACCTCCGGCGGAGCTCCAACCCGATTCCGCCCATTTCTATCCAACCCAAACCCACCTCACCAAAACCCATTTTCAAGCCAACCTCTCCAAAGCCAAAAACGTTTTCATCACCTGCCAAACAAAACAACTCAAGCCAAGACCAAGTCAACCTATTAATTAACTTAGACCCCTTATACCCACTTTACCCCCAACTACCTATTTAACCCAACTTTCCAAAATAACCCTTATATCATATGAGATTTTTATCCTTCAATTCCCTTACCCATATACCTTCCTTACCTCACACATTTGTCATGCACATGTGCACTTTCATTACCCAATTTACCCCCATGTGCACACTCCCTATGCTCTTGCATCTTAATTCTTCCAACTATACCCTCATGCTCCATGCCTTGTATAAAAAAGAAGATAGAAGACTCCATGAGAAAAGCTTTTAGATAGGAAAATTCTATAGAGAGAATTGTAGAGAAAAATACCATTTGTAAATAGTTTTATTTTATTCTTTTCATTTTTGGATATTTGTGAGATTAAATATTGTAAGAGAGTTAATTAAGTGAATATTTTAATTTCAAATCATTTGGATGCTCAATTAAGTGGTGTATGCTTCAATTTAGAAGAGTAGAGTTCAACTTTCTCAAAGAGATTTGGTTTGCTTGTTCTATTCTCTTCTCCTTTATTTTAGTACCCTTGATTATTAATTTGTCATGTTTCATATCATGTTAGGCTAAAACCTCTTTCAAGGGGTGGGGTAAAACCCTTATTTGATGTTATTTTATTTTAATTAGTTTAATTACTTGAAAAATCCCTTTGAATGTTAATTTTGATCCCTCACCCTTAGATTTACGCCTCGAGAGAGGGTAAATGATTTTCGAGAGAAAATCAAAATTCTAGTGATAATACCCATTTTAGATTCGAACTAGAGATAGGTGGTTCTTAAGTGGGGTATTATAACTTTAATTTCAACTCTAAATTTATTTTCTAAGATTGACATAAATTTTAATTGATCGATCCTAGCGGGTGATTAATTAAAAGGAGTGTAGATCTAATTTTCTAGAGTTGTGGGGTGTTAAACTTAATATTCTAAAAGATTACTATTATAATTACACTTGCAATGAGAGTTGGTTTGTAATTTTGATATTAATTTGGGAGAATTCAATTAATTAAATTACTTAATTAGAATAGCTAAAATTTGTGGTGTAATCCCACTCCTTGATTGTTGTCACAATTATTTACCTCACTTATCTCTTATTTTTAGTTTAGACTTTAATTTTCATTTAGTAAATTTATAGTTAGTTGTTTTCATCTCACACTTTAATTTAGTTTAGTTTAGTTTAAATCATCACCTCACCTTATTGTTTTAATATTGAAAAAGCTAAAAAAATTAGAAAAGCGAAAAAGCACAAAAATAAAATAAAATGTGAATTACAATTTTGTTCCATTTGCTTTACAACCTTGAAAGTGGATTGATACCTTTACTTACCTCTACACTTGAGTTGTTATATTTTGTAGGTAATTGAGGTTTTTGACTAACTTGGCTTTCAACAACGACATACGCAAAAGTCACGTTATTAAATGGCGTCATTGCCATTCTTGGGAGTGTGAAGCACTTGGAGCGAATTTCAACTTGTAGTTCATTTGTTTTTTGCACTTTTATTATTTTTTGTACCATTTTTATATTTTTAGAAGGCTTGTATTAGGATTTCTATTCTTGTCATGTATTGCGGTGCATAGAGACACCATTTTATTTTTCATTTTAAAATTTATAATAATCGAAGCAAGCGTGATTGGGAAACCGGACAAGGTAGAGAGAGGGCGTCCAAAGTCGAGGATTTAGAAGCCTCTCTATCTTGGGTCGGTAGAACTCCCGGGGACGACTAAGATTGGCGTAATCTCCCCCCGATCGACTCAAATTTTTTGGCACCCCACGACGTAAAAACCGTGGGATCTCTATTTCTCAAACCCTCGCGCCTCTCCTGTTAGCGAGTCAATTCTTTTGTGTGCTTTGTGTGCTCTTATTTGATTTTATTCTCGCATTTTGTTGATGCAAAAAATTGGACCGAATCCCATTTTTATGATCACAGATAAATAGATAAAAGCAATCCAATCAAGCACATAAGAGACAAAGATTTTTAAAATGGTTCGGCTATAAGAAAAAGCCTACGTCCACTGTTATTTTATTCCCAGGGGTTTACAATAGCACAATGTGGTGTAGAGAGAGAAAAAGGTGTGGATCTTGTGTATGGTGTCTCTCAATTGTTTTTCTCTCTCCCCCCCCCCTTTGGCTAAGGGAATACATGTATTTATAGTGATGGGAGATAAAGAGATACAATGTCTATATACATTCAGACATTATGTCTACATACAATGAATCTAATTGTTGGCCTTCTATGATGGTTGGTCTTCCTTGAATTGATTGGTATGCTATGTGTTGTCATCTATTAATACAGTATAAATGTACATTAAGGCTCTTTAAATGCGTTGTCATCTTCATTAATGCACATTAAATGCATAGTTATCCTTTGATTTTCGTGGTTGGTATGCCGATCAACTCTCCTCGGGTGCCGACTATCTCTCTTCGGGTGCCGATCAACTCTCCTCGGGTGTCGACTAACTCTCCTCGGGTACCGACCAACTCTCCTCGGGTGTCGATCAACTCTCAACGGGTGCCGAATATTGCCACGTAGGATGACATGTGTTCTTTTCTGATTGGTCCTCGTAGATGGAGAATTTTTGCGTCAACAGAAGCCCCCAATGTTCCATGCTCGATTGTTTACTGAAAGGATGGAGTATTTATTCTGCAGTGTTGCTCGGTGCTCGTGAAATTCTTGATCTACCTTCTTGATTTGTTCAACATAAGGTGCACTATCTCCTGGATGACATATGATGCAGGCTGATCGATGGTTGCTAATATCTCTTTTGAGGAACTCCGTTCGTCAAGTGAACGTGTGCTATGTATCACCCTTGGGAATTTTGATGCAGCCATGCCATAGTATGCAGCTTGTAGCTTGTCATAATCTTCGAGTATGCTGATTGGTTTGCTAGCCGACCAACTGCCTCCTGTGCTGAGCAACTGAGTGCTAACTTCACGTGCTTGATTTTTCTGATTTATGCTCCTCTAAATACTTTGTCGAGTAACATTCTAACTTTTGAACCCAATTCTTCAATGTACCAAGCTAGTGGTGGACTTCGAAATATTTTCATACTTCTTCTTCTTCATTATTGGTCGGGACAGTAGTAGTAAAGATCTCAGTGCTGTAGATGCTGAATTTGACTCCTGAACTTCAATAGCATGTGCATAATAACTCCTAAATATGCCTCTTGGACTTCTGAATACACCTTCTGAACTTCAGAATACGCCTCCTGAACTTCAATATACCTCTTGAACTTCAATATGCCTCCTGAACTTCAATATACCTCCTGAACTTCAATATCAAAACTAATTCTAGATCAAGAAAAGCAACTTCTGAATGATAATTAGTCGGGGCCCCGACTATGTAAGTTTGTGGAGTTGAATTTGGTGCTCGACTGTATGATGTTAGGAGAATGAGCCAGTTAATGAACAACTGAATTTGTAATAGAAGCCCCCAAGTGTGGAATATGAACTTTGAATGCTTTCTCGGCCTTGAAGTATGTTTTTTGACAAATTTTCTTATTTTTCATATACAATAAGATTTGCTCCACCTGCTATCTGCTGTTCGACCAATCGGAGTTGTTATTTGTTGATTCACCGACCAATCGTAATTGGTGGATTTTTATTCCCGACCAACTGTAGTTGGTGGATTTTTATTCCCGACCAACCGTAGTTGGTGGATTTTATTCCCGACCAACCGTAGTTGGTGGATTTTTCATAATAAATGATGGATACTTTCTCGGAGCTGACCAACGGATTGTTGGGAATAAGATATAATAAATGCTGGAGACATCCTTGAAGATGAATATATAGAGAGAGAAGAAATTTTCCGAGCTCCATGCTGAATATAAATAAGAATTACCCCGACCAACTATCCGTTGGGGGTGAAATATAATAAATGTTATAGTTCTTCCTCGGAGCTGAATATGAGTATCTCGCCGAGTTCCATGTTGAGATGAATATACAATATGAATCCCAAGGGATGTATAGAATAATTTGTGCTTGAGCCGACATCTCCAAGCAATAATAAAATATATAATGCCTCGCTGAGGTGAAATTTCATAATGCTGATCCATGATAATAGTTTCCAGATTGTTTAAGATTGTTTCCGAGCATTCGTCGGTGTTGAGTCTTGTACCTGTAAAAATTAATAACTTGCTCTACCATATGTGTAGGCTGAATAGATTAGTCATGAGAATAATTTAATCATCCAATCAATATATGATAGGTATATGCTTGAGAAATAAAAATATTAATTTCAAAAAATGAAATAATATATGTTGGCTGATATGTCGAGGAAAAATTGCATGACGTCGAGCAATAATAATAGTTTCCATAAGTTTAAGATTGTGATCGAGTTTTTGTCGGGATTGAATCTTGTACCCGTGGAATTTAATAAGTTGCCCAAACACCTGTTGAGACTAAATAAAATAGTTATTCTCATTTGAATAATTACTCAGCCAAACAATATATGATGTGTAATCATTCGGACATAGGGCAATAAAAATTTCAAAATATGAAATAATATTGCTTGTGTCATACCGACTATGATGTCATGTGAGCAGATTTTTATAAAAGATGCCCGACATTTTAATTTTAAGTAAAAGACCAAATGTACGTTGATTTTTAGAAACTATTTATCACTTTAGGAATTATTTGAAATTCAATAAATGCTCAAATATAATTTTTTGGTCTTGAAATATTTTTCACATAAAGTTTATGTGGATTAGAAATAACCAAGTATGCATTTTAATTTTTCTCCATGCAAATTTTCAATTAGGAATTTCATGTTTTGAATTAATAAAGGATAAGGATAAGAATAAGGGGATAGTCTTGTCCTTTGGCATCGAAGTAATGATTTTGTCAAAATAAAAAAGAGAGAACCAAAGGAATTGTCAATTTTCAATTCTGGTATTAGTTTTCTACTGCCTCCGACCAAGGTTGAGATGTTGCTGACCAACAATTGATTTTCTCGACCAACTATATACACGCCGACCAATAATAGGTACATCTGAGTAGAAATAGATGTAGTCGATCAACGAATGGGAGCTCGGGAACTCCTCAAACTGCATAATATCAATCACCGATCATAATGAAATGCCTCCGACCAACATTTGATTTCTTCGACTAGCTATATATCGTGGACCAACACAATTGGTGCTGGTGATGTTTATTGTTGTAATATTAGTTGCCGACCTGCTCTCCAACAATTATTCGGCCATACTTGCAATTATGAAGTGCCCCGACCTTTTACAGCCAACCTATGCCAAAAGTTTTTCAACCGTTCTTTGTTGATGACTGGAATTGGTAAACTGAAATTCGATGGAGGATTGTTGCCGACTTGATGCCGACCAAGTGTATGAGAACTGCCGAGTAGAAATAGATGCCATCGACCAACAAATAGTAAATCGTGGAGCTCCTCTTGATGTATAATACATAATAAAAGGATAACTGTTGGGGGTGAATCTTGTACATACAGAATTTAATAAGTTGCTCGAAAACCTATTGAGATTGATTCTCATAGAAATTATCATTAGCAAAAAATTTCAGTTAAATATGTATCAGCTCAGACATAAGGCAATAAAAATTTCAAAATATGAACTAATATGTTTTGTGCCAACTGTGCATCATATGAGCAAATTTTTATCAAGTACGTGCCATATGTAAGGCATACTTATTTTAATCTAAATTTTTTGCAAAATTATCTGAATTCCAAGAAATACTTAATATAAGTTGGTTTTCAAAATATTTAATAATTAGTTTTGAAGTATTTAAAATTTTTATTATGTTAGAAAGGTACGAATTAATAAATGGTAGGGATGAATTTGTCTTTTCTTTTAATAGCATTATCTCAATTTTGACAAAGTTAAAATGACTGCCCCTTCTCTGTTATGGTGATGCACTATTGTCGACTTTGTAAAGATTTCGCCGACCAGGTTATAGTTGAGGCCGACCAAGACTAGATGATGCCGACCTACTTAGACAGCAACCGACTAACTATATGAGAACTATCGACAAACGATAGGAAGTCGGAAAACACCTCCAACCATTCAATATATGCCTCTGACCATCAATTTGATTCCGCAGACCAACCGGAGTTGGTTCCACCGACCTAAAGAATGAGTCTCCGGCCAAGAATGGGATGTTGCCGAGGAGTAGTAGTTGCCCCCATCCAGTAATATATATATATAGTCCCGATCAGATCTATATGTCGCCGACCAACAATGAGATGCAGTTCACCATAAATAAACTTAGCCGAGCAATGTATAGCTGCTCGGGAAAATCCACCTGTGTAAAATTGGTTATTGCCGACCCATAAAAATAATGTCAACCAACTTATTCTCTTCTTATATGAATTGCTAACCACCTTGATAATCAGATGTCGGTGAGATTCCTGTTCTCATACATGGGTATCTTCCAACAAGGTAAAGTAGCCCATGACATGTTGTTGTGATATAACGGTCGCCGACCAAGTATATGTACTGCCAAGATGCTTCCGTCTTTGTTCAGTGATCGCCGACCAAGAGCTGCGTACAAAAATCTAATTTTAACAAACCCCAAGCATTCTCCATGTCCAAACTCAACACGCCATTGTGATTTTGGAATTGACATTCCTTTTGAAGTTGAACATCTAAATAAGTTGATCGATGTCCCATACCTAGATTCTGATACCAATAAGGGTCCGTTTGAATTGTGTTTGTGGGGGTAAAATCTCACCCAACCCAATCGTGATTTGGCTCGCAATTGCTCGTGTCTTGTAAACATGACGAGGTTTTTCTAAAAGGAGAAAAATGGGATCTGACTATACCTTTGTCGACATATAAAAATGTCTCCGACCAACTATTAGGAGGTTGGGAACCTCCCTTGATGTAAATACTCGCCAATCTGTGCAAAATCTATATGGCTGACCAATAACTGATGTCGCTAATCACCATACTCATATAATATTTGATTATGATCTGCAACAAGTGATGTAGAAACTTATCTGGTGTTGTAACCATGCTGGTCGGACAAATAATTGGGGGAAATAAACCGACTATCTGTAACCAACTTGTGTGAGATATTGCTGATCGACCCTGAAATCATTTTCAAGCTTCGCCGACCAGCGCTGGATGTTGCCGATCCGTGACAGGTTTCATCGATTTTTCAAGAAGAAATGTGAGAAGACAACTGGGTTTTGAATCAGGGTATGAGATCTGATATTTTGGGAAGTTCAACTCTTCTGATAGCACTGGTCCAGTCTTTACGGATTTAATTACTTCTAGTGTCCAATATTTAAAACGCCCATCACTATTTCGGTCCAAAATGGGTAAACTGTGATGGGTTTTGCGATCCGGCTCAAATCAAAGATTTAAACTTCTGTCACCATTTATGCTAATTAATTTAGGATCTTTTGAAGATCTGGTCTGGTGTTCCTAAATAAATAGAATTAAATATATACTCGTACAGGAAAAGCTTTTGAGACAAACTTTTCTTTTACCTCCCACAATTATGAGAAAATTAGATACATATTGTGTTTGCAGAAATTGATGCGACCCATGTTTTAAACTTATTAGTTTAGAAAATTTTCAAGTGGATCCATATATGTAAAGATTTGTATAATATTTATGAGTCTAAAATTCATCAGATCCCCAAATTGAGATCGACCACACGGTTAATGCATATAAAAATTATGACTAAATTAAAAGATTTCCAAATGAATCAGATATGTATATACTCATATAAAGGATATTTATGAATACAGAGAAATTATTTTATCTCCCTAAAAGAGAAATAATATAATATGTACATAATTTTCTCAAAGTTTATGATTATGAAATATACATTTATGCAGATTTGAATTGATTCAACAATTTATGAATATAAAATTATGATTAAATTAAAAGATGTATGCACAATATATAATTGATTAGACATAGAGAAAATAAAAACTTAGCTTTTGATGGAGAACAATGTTTGTAACACGTTCCCACAGACGACGCCAACCTGTTGATGCAAAAAACTGGACCGAATCCCATTTTTATGATCACAGATAAATTGATAAAAGCAATCCAATCAAGCACATGAGAGACAAAGATTTTTAAAATGGTTCGGCTATAAGAAAAAGCCTACGTCCACTGTTATTTTATTCCCAGGGGTTTATAATAGCACAATATGGTGTAGAGAGAGAAAAAGGTGTGGATCTTGTGTATGGTGTCTCTCAATTATTTTTCTCTCCCCCCCCTTTGGCTAAGGGAATACATGTATTTATAGTGATGGGAGATAAAGAGATACAATGTCTATATACATTCAGACATTATGTCTACATACAATGAATCTAATTGTTGGCCTTCTATGATGGTTGGTCTTCCTTGAATTGCTTGGTATGCTATGTGTTGTCATCTATTAATACAGTATAAATTAAATGTACATTAAGGCTCTTTAAATGCGTTGTCATCTTCATTAATGCACATTAAATGCATAGTTATCCTTTGATCTTCCTGGTTGGTATGCCGACCAACTCTCCTCGGGTGCCGACTATCTCTCCTCGGGTGCCGATCAAGTCTTCTCGGGTGTCGACTAACTCTCCTCGGGTACTAACCAACTCTCCTCGGGTATGGCTGACAATTTTTGACTCGATAACCCGTTTATGGTAATAACCAGAACATGACCCGATTAGCTTGTATAGATTTAAGAGTACCCAAAACTTATACTCAAATTAAAATCAACGCGACTCGAAAATGACACGATTAACCCGAATTGCCACCCCTATCCTCGGGTGTCGATCAACTCTCCTCGGGTGCCGAATATTTCCACGTAGGATGACATGTGTCCTTTTTTGATTGGTCCTTGTAGATGGAGAATTTTTGCGTCAACACATTTATTTTCGAATGGTGTGATGAATTAATTGACTAAGACCTACACCCGGTCACTCACGAGAAGGGATTTCGTCACCCGACTCATTCACTTACCATTGTGTGCTACCCTAGCCATCACTAAATTTAAAATCAATTAACTAGGTAGCCCAATAGGAGAAAATTTTGCAAAGGCGATCACTCATATAATTCTATGATTTTTTATCGCCCGCGGACTTAATTAAAATTTGACTACCCTTTCACTAAATTTAAAGATAAAAATTGGCTATGTGCTAGTTTGGATTTCTCCTTGACTTGTGTGTGTGTCCAATTCATTTTTCGGTAGTCAGTTTTAGTGGGTTCGTCCAAATCAAAGAGTCCATATCTTTCCCCACCCTTTTCTTCCAAAAACAAATAAAAAATCAAAAAATATTTTTCTTCCTTTATTTTTTTTACAAAAAAATCCAAAAATATATTTTTTCTATTATTTTTTACAAAAAAATCCAAAAATATTTTCTTTCTTTCATTTCTATAGAAAAATCCAAAAATATTTTGTTCCATTATTTTTAGAAAATACCAAAAATATTTTCTTTCTTTTTGAAAAAATTTAAAAAACCAAAAAAAATATCTCTCTCCACATGGCTGAAGAACGCCCTTTACGGGATTACTTTGGTCATTTTCCATTGACACGTGACACGTGTGAGAGTGATCCCGCGCCGTCTCTTTATGATATCCTTAGTGGTTTCACCTCTCTCACGAGTACCGTTGGTACTATTGACCCATCTATGCACTCACCTCCTATTCCATCACCCTCGGTGTCAAGTGTCGCCGTGTCTCCTCCTTTGTCGTGCACCCATTGTTCCTATGCCGATCACTTGTCCCATGAGTGTCCATACTCTTCATATCCCTACGCACCTACCATGGAACATGTGTATCCATATGACACTGTTCCGGAACCCACCTCGGCTTACTATCCCGATATACCTAATCCCGAGTTGTGTGAGTACCCGAGCTATTCGTGGAGGCCTGATCAACCTTCCACGCAATACAAATCCCAACCCGATGTTGTGGATCCTCACACATTCCAACAGTCGTCATGGCAACCTTGTGCACCCGTTCACGATCAGTTCCCTCACAACGCACCCCATGAGTATCAACTATTTGTCCCTCACGAAAGCGGTCCTTTCGTGTATGATGTACTTGGCCCCACCCCACACACTTCATATGAGTATTCTCCATATAGTCATGATAATAGCGTGTTGTGTCCACCTCACCCACCGCCACCACCCATCATTCCACCACCACTATCATCCACCTCCACTCTCGAAACCCTCTTTCAAAAGTTCATACTTGAGCAAGAGCAAGCAATTCAAACTCAAGCTCTCCAAAGGCTTGAACAAAGGTTCAATGAATTGGTGTGTGCAAGAAAGTCGGACATGCATCCACCCATCATTGCAATCGCGTGTGATGATGATGTGTCCTCTTATGACACGAATTTTGAGTGTGACCAACCCTACCACCCCGAGAATCTCGAAGTTGAGACCATTCCATGGTCCGAGTCCCAAGTCGACAAATGTGTTGATTTACCTTTCGATAGTGAGCCTGATCCAATCCCACCATGTCCATCGGAACCCACACTTGAGGTTCCCACTCCCGAGTTATCCAAAAATATGCCCCAACTTTTACCTTATGCCCCAATTGCCTATGTCTCTGACATGACCATATCTTTTAGGTTCGCTCCGGCTACGAGTACTCACCATTTTTTTGAGATAGAATCCGTGATAGTTCCTACCTATCCGTATATGGATGATATCCCACCATGCATGGCTCCTGTTGAGCCCGATATTTTTAGTGATTCCTCTATCTCTGAGATTGGTACCTCGTCTTACCCACCCACCCCATTTACCGATGCTACTCTTATGGAGAAGTTGACCACTCCATCTTTAGAAACCACACTCCCTTGTGAGTATTCATTTACTCCTCCCAATGAGTGTGTATCTCCCACGCTTGAGTTGGATCATCTTCCTCCACCATTTATCCCACCCGATACACCATTTATCCCACCCGACCCACCCATTGTCTTTTCCACCCCACCACCTGGTTTGGATCTTCACTTTACACATTTCAAGTTTCTATCCATATATTTAGATCCTAACCTAAAGCCCTCCCCCATTCATGAGAGTATTTGTGGTGCTACTCTCCACTTCCGTGACACCGAGCTTGTTCTTCCATGCACACCACTTCCTTGTGGTGTTGATTTTTCTTCTCAACAGCTCCCTGGCGTGTCACGGCGCGACCATTATCATCGCCCATTCATAGAACGGTCGTGTGATTTCTATGAGCCCCAGCCCATTCCACTTTCCCCACCATATTTCCTTCCTCACCAACTTGAGCACCATAAGTATAGGGCCCTAGTTGCCCTCACCTTTAAGCTCAACAAGGCCCGTGGACGATACCTTTTCACCCTACTCACCCTCACCCTTACCCTGATCCCCACCCACCCATGGTCCACCGATGCTTTGCATCGTGTGATGCACTTTGCCATACAAGTGCATTGACCCGTTTTAGCCTCTATCCAATAAGGCTGACGCTTCAGTCTTGTTTGGGGGTGATTCTCATCACCCAATTTTTCTGTCACCCCGAGCTTTCATAGATCTTATCTTTAGGGTGAGAATGGTTCGGTCTGGCTGAAGACATTAAACTTAGCACTACCGGGAGGCAGCCCGCGTTTCTTGTACTAGTCTCATCCAATTTAGGGGTGGTGTGTCACATCACCCAATGCTTTATCATGTTTATAGACTTGTACAATTTTGTTATCTTCACTTCTTATTCAGGTTTATTCTTGGCTTCATCTGTTCACTTCATTAGCGGTTCATTCTGGTAATCTCTTTCCTACCTTATGCTCTTATTTTAAAAATCATTTTCCTTAACATCGAGGACGATGTTCCTTTTTGTTTGGGGTGGGGAATTTTATCAAAATTGTGCCTCTTTTGAAAGATTTTGATTTTTAAACCTGATTTTTAAAATTTCGTGCAGTTTCTTTCATCTCACTCATTGATGTGAATTTTCAATCATCCACCTTTCAAAGTCTAGGAATCAAGCTAGGATTTATATTTTTCTAATAGCTTATGTAATACATAACAAGGCATGTTGCACCATGAATTTATAGACTCAACAAAAATTTGTGCACTTATCATGTCACTACGGTTTAGAGTTGAAGAGTACTACAATTCTAAAGAGAACCTTAAGGATCACTAGTAGAGACTTTAGCTTGTGAGATTCGTGCCTTTCACCCTTTCAGAGAGTTTTACGTAATCTCCGAGTCACAAGTTGATTCAACTTCCTTTGGGTTCGCACTTAATTGTTGTATGATCTCATTATCTTTCATAAAATTTTGGCTTGATCACTGAGAATGACATTTTTTTCGAGTTATAAGAAATGCGTGTCTTGAAATTTGTCCCGATCACTAGAATTTTCATCCATACACTTACCACTTTTCCATAAACCATTTACCATTCACTCACCCATTACATTACCATATTCTACCCTTTTCCATATTCCCCACTCCATTCAAATATCATCCATCATCATTTTTGAGAAAAAGGGTGTGATTTCAAATGTTAAATGTCTTCATTGTTGATTTGAAAAGTGAGAGAGAAAGAAAAAGAAAAAAGAAAAAATAAAAATAAAAAAATATAGAAAAAATAGAAAATATAGAAAATTAAAAAAAATAGAGAGAAAAGAAAAGAGAAAAAAAGAAAAGTAAAAAAAAAAAAAAGGAAGAGAGTTAGTAGTTAGTTTTGAAATAAAGACATTTGTGCCTAAAGTATAATACACTCTTCTCATCCATCACTCATCCATTATCCATCATATCACTATCCAACCTACCTTATCCCACCCATCCTACCTATCATATCCTTCTCATCCCATTTCATTTCCCCCTCACCCATATACATCCATATTTCCCCTAGGTGTTCGGGCAAATGAAAGTCAACGTGGTGAATAACTCGACGTTCTCACTATAGTGATTAGTATTTCTTTCATGAGATCATTTTTCTTTCTTATTGTTCGTTCTTTCTTATGTGTGTGTGAGACATTTGAACTTGCCTACATTTACTCACCTCCTCACACACAAGAGCGATACACTGACCCTAATCTCGAGAGTTCGTTTGAGAGAGAGAGATATCCAGTGAGATTTGAAGTTGAAGCATTGATTCCGAAAAGGCAATCTAGGAATTACTCTTGTGATACTCGACCCGTTTCGACTGATTCACAATATACACGTTGAGTTATAGGAAGGATGTGCCTTGAGTATTTACTTAGCTAAACTTTTTATGCATTCTAGCTTGTATTTCTGAAATCATTTATCTCATGATGGATTGTGCGATTATTCTAGGTCTAATAAGAGATTGACTGCCTTTCAATAAATCTTTTTTCAAATAAAGAATTTTGTGGGTATATTCCCTGCAAACCCTCACGAGACACAACTCGTCCTGTAGGGTAATCTATAGGTTTAAAGGCTTGTTGCACATGCTAAGTGCAATCGCAAGTACCCGTGAAAGTGGTACACTTTTGGTTACTTATCTTTCTCTTTCTCTATATCTTATTGCTCGAGGACTAGCAACGCTCTGTTTGGGGGTGATGTGATAAGCACCCAAAACTGTACAATTTATACCCCGAATAGACATACTTTAGTTGCTAATTCTCGACAATTTGGGTCTTATGTGCTTAAATGTTCATTATGCAGGTTTAATTGCAGTTCCGGTGTCAAAAGCTATATTTCAAGGCAATTTGCAGTTAAAATGGAGCTAATTCCCTCTCCCGTACCCTAACCCGAGCCTAAATCTAGCCCAAACTTACCCCAAGCATGTGTGTGTTTAGTTTGTGTCTTTTTATATTTTTAGTTTGATTCATTTTTATTTTTAGTATTTATTTAATATTTTCTAGGTTTTATTTTCTATTTTTCTATTTTATTTTTATTAGTATAATTTTATTTTATTTTGATTTTTATTAATTTTTAATTTAATTTAATTTTATTTTATTAGGATTAGTTTTTAGGAATTTAGTTTTATTAGATTTTACTTTTTTTAGGACTTTTATTTTTAAGTTTAATAGGTTTTTAATTTTATATCTTTTTATTTTTAGAGTTAAGAATTTATTTATTTAGTTCTTTTTGTTTTAGTAGATTTTATTTTTTATTTTTATTTTGTTAGTTGAGTCTTTTTATTATTTTAGTTACTTGAGTCTTTTTATTATTTTAGTTAGGTACAAATTAAACACACACACAAAAACATCCTAACTAACCCACTCACCCTCACCTAATTCCCCTACACCCCCACACACCTTACCACACATACCCTTCTTCTTCTTCTTCTTCCCAACAACCCATACTCTCTCTCCTCTACCTCCATTTTCAACAAACCACCATTATCATCTCTCTCACCTTCATCTCAAATCAACAATCCCTACCGGCAACATCTCTCCAACCCTCTCCTCCCCTCGCGACCACAACAACGACGTCCAGCGGCCAGCCTCGACCCTTACCCGATCATCACCCAATCCCCCCTCTCTCTTTCTCTCTCGTCCTAGTCAACCCTTTCCCTCTGACTCGACCCGCTGACGACCCCGTCGTCCACACCCCTACCAGCCGTGACCCAGCTGCCCAGACCGAGCCGACCTCCAACCCTCCGGCGTAACCTGCCGGCGATGCCCTCAACCCCCTGCACCGACTTCGACCCTCCTGCAACACCTCCGGCGGAGCTCCAACCCGATTCCGCCCATTTCTATCCAACCTTAGTCTTTAGGATATTAGGTATTGTTACGACTAGAGGTCTTCCCCAGGCACCGGACTATACAATTTCCAGACTAGGGACAAGGCCCGTAATTTGGTCACTTATTTGTCCAGGTCCCCAAAAGGCATTGACAAAAATGTCAATGTGACTTTTGGGACAATTTATGGTGAGAGATTTTATGGGCTTAGGGTTCCTGCCACAATGGGGGCTCCTGGTAGGCGCCCTACGAATGGTTTGATTCTTTTTCTATTTTCTTATTACTGACTGATCTAAGTTTTTCTTGCAGATCGCTTTGTGAACACCAAGCCTTAAGACTATTAAGTAAATTTCAGAGATTTAGAGACAATTTGGAAAAAGCCGTCCCCATTAGAAGTTCACCTTACTAGAGAGAAGCCCACGTCCGCCTCAATTACCAGCTTACCTACCATTCCCTCTCCAACTTCACAACCATTCCAGTTGGTATTCCAATCATCCAAATCTCCGAACTGATCATTCGTGAAAGTCCAACTTCGTCCACTTCATACATGATCTCCACTCAGTCTGATTCCAGTCAGAGCAAAGAGGAGGAAGAGGAGGAAGAAGCAGAGAAAGATGAGGAGGAGGAAAGAGAGGAAGAATAGGATTTTAGTTCGTTGTTGGACGACTTTGACCCCCTTTTCTCTTACGAATCTAGTGTGTTAGGTCGGCCTTGGGAGGAGGTAGATGCCGAAGAGGACTTTTCTTTTCAAGACTTCACTTTCCACACAATTCTATCCTCCCTAGAAGACATGAGCAGTCGAATAAGGAAATCGATTGATCCGACAGTTGCTAGGGATAATTTGAATAAACAATCGGTCATCAATGCATGGGGTGACCGAATTACCTCTAGAGATGATCAGAGGAAGAGGAAGCTGGTCTCCCTAGGTGAGAAAGAGTTTCGAGAGCTTGAACTACAACGGGCAGAGGTCGCAAAGGCCAAGAAGAAGAAGACTGACAAGACGCCGGTCGATGTTGGTTCTAAAATGCACCTCCATCCAACTGACTAGTGATCATCAATGAAGCCGATCTACAAAAGGGGCAATGTTCAAATACCCCCTCCCCCAAATGAATAAAAATCACCTGTGGGAGCCACCTTTTATAAGGGGAATGAGCCTGAGATGGCTACCGATTTGGCCCATAGGGACTTAGAGGTGGAATTTTTTATCTTCCAGACATCCATGTTTTAACATGACGGAATTAAGGAGCTTCAATTTTGAGAGACTCCACAAAAAGGCCTTTGCCACAGTGTGCTGGTTAGCTCGTTTACTTATTTTCTTAATAAGTTTTCTAATTTTCTTAACAAGCTTTTTAATACTCCCTTCTTTTTTAGTGCAGAGTATTCAGGTTCATCAAGAGCTCGCCAGCCAAGCTTCCTCTTACTAGAAGTCACTTGAGGCAACTTCCAAGGAGAACACCAACCTCAAGTCCCAAATGGTCACTTTGGGCTAGCAGGCGGAGGACTTGGATAAGAAGCTTAAGGAGCAAGTTAATGCTAATGCTAAGGTGGTGGAGGAGGCTGAACGCACTCATAACGAGTTTGGCTGAATTGATTATGAGCTCTCTAAACTCATGGCCTTCCACCAGCGCACCCTCTTGGAAAAACTTATCGTTAAAAAGCTAATGGCTTAGAGGGAGAAAACTAAGGAGGTCGACCTGTATAAAGCCTATGACGAAGGCTATGATGTGACTGTCCAAGAGGTCGTTGCCCAGCTAGACTACTATGAGCCAATTTCCTTTAACAAAGGCTGAGTAACAAGCATTCAAATGGGCAATATCAGTGAGTGTGACCCTAACTACGCCGAACACCCTTCCATAGCCAACCCATTGATATTCCTCCCTTGGGAGTCATCAGTCCCCTCCTCCATCGATCTCTTAGCTTCCATTGATCTTCTTGCAGAAGGGGGTGTTCCTAGGCAGACTGGTCAAACTTATGGATTTTTTCCTCTTTTGTATTTTTGGTTGACCTTTGGTGGTCCCTTATAGGCCTTAGGCCTTTATTTATTAATAAAAAAGTATCTTATTATTTTTATTATATTTTGATTTCTTACTTCTTCGCTTGCACTTTACTTAAAATGAAGATATCTTATGTGATTACTGTTATTTGGCTCAAATCACCTTGAATAAATAAATCAATCATTAAGTAACTTTTAATAAAGAAGCTGGCCAAAGCCATCTTTGGCGATTGACTAAATCAAACTTAAGTAATCTTTAGCAAATTTAGTGGTCAACCAAAGCCATCTTAGGTGATTGGCCAAATCAAACTTAGGTAATTTCTAACCAATAGATTAGTTGGCCAAAGCCATTTTAAGGGATCGGCTAAATTAACCTTGAGTAATTTTTAACCAATAAATCAGTTGGACAGTCTTTTTTAGTGATTGGTTAAATTTACCTTGAGTAGTTTTTAACTAATAACTCAGTTGACTAAATCCATTTCAAGTGATCGGCTGAAAGGATTTGGCTTTCCTCTAAACTTATCATACCACTACTAAGACTGTATTTTAACTAACATTTTTCAGATCGTACCACTTATACAAATGGGTTTTATACCGCTTCTAAGCCTATCTACTTTAGATCATACCACTCCTAAGAGTGGATTTTAACTGATCTTTCACAGATCGTACCACTTAAATAAGTGGATTTTGTGCCTCTTCTAGGATGATCTAATTTAGATCATACCACTCCTAAGAGTGGGTTTTAACCGACCTTTTCCAGATCATACCACTTATACAAGTGGGTTTTATGCCTCTTCTAAGACAATCTTATTTAGATCATATCACTCCCAAGAGTGGGGTTTAACCGACCTTTCCCAGATCGTACCACTTATATAAAGTAATTAAATGCAGATCATTTTTTGTGAATAAATATAAAAGTTTAACTGACTGATTATCTAATGATAAAAATTTCTAAGGTTCATGGCATTCCATGACATTGGGACTACCCTCCCATCTATTTTTTTCTAAATAATATGAACCCCCACCCCTTTTTGAATCTATGCGGTAAGGTCCCTGCCAGTTCGGTGTCATATTTCCATTTAATGGCTTTTTTGCAACATGTAATAACCTTCTGAAGACCAGGTCGTCGACATGGAATTCACTATTCTTGACCTTCTTATCATACTACTTTATCATCTCTTGCTGATAGGTAGCTAAATGTATAAAGCCTTTCTCTCTTCTTTATCCGGTTAGGTATAACTCATGGTATACTCGATAATCATTCAGTTTTCTTCGAATATCTCCGATTTGAGCGTTAGTAGTTCAATTTCCAGAGAGATTATTATTTTCATTCTGTAGGTAAGGAAATATGGGGTTTCCTTCATCGACTTTCTTAGGGCCATCTTGTATGCCCACACAACGCATGGAAGTTTATTTACCCACCGTCCCTTGGCATTTTCCAGTCTCCACTTGATGTCTAATAGTAGGGGTCTGTTGGTTATCTTTGTCTTTCCATTGCATTGAGGGAAGAGTACTAACACGTAACGAATCTTGATTTCGTATTCAGTATAAAAGTCCCGGAATAAATCGTTATCAAACTGGGTTCCATTATCAGTTACTAGCGCTCTTGGAATGCTGAATCTTATGATGATATTTATCCATATGAATCTTTTGGCATCTGATTCTCTAATATGAGTGGGAGGTTCGTCTACAAGCCGTTTGGTGAAGTAGTCAATCGCCACTATCCCTTCATTTCTCAGGTGCAATCGATAGTGGTCCTACAATGTCTATGGGGCGAATGGCCATGGGCTTATGAGAGGGTTGATTTCTTCTATCGGCTATCTGATTATCGATGAGAACATTTGGCAATTCGGGCACTTTTTGATGAAATTTATTGAATTCTTCTATATATGCGGCCACCAGTACCCTTGAAATATTTCTCTATAGACGAGTAATTTCTAGCCCATGTGAGCTCTACAGCTTCCTTCATGCATTTCCTTTAAAATTCCTTTGACTTAATCTGAGTGGCTTCATTTTAACAGTGGACCCATAACTAATCTTCAGTAGAGCTTCCCATCAGAATTGAGGTAGAATCTGGTTGATCTAATCTTTAGCTTGTGTGCTTCCTTATCATTTGTGGGTAGCTCTTAAGTTTTCAAAAAATAGATGATAGGGTACATCTATGATGGATCCATTTATACTTGTAGGATACTCAGATCGCTAGTTATATCTTTAATTTTTGGTCGGTTGATATATTCTACCTTAATTGTTTTTTTCAGGTCGTCTTCAATGGTAGAAGCCAAAATAGCTAAGGCACCCGCATAGCTATTTTCGTTCCCTGGCAGTTGCTCCACTGAGGTCGACTTGAACTATTGGGGTAGTCTTCTAGCCCTGTCTTTATAGGCTATCATTTTAGGGGCTCTTGCTTTATATTACCTATTGAGCTTATTTTGCGATCAACTTGAATCATAAAATAGGGTGATATGGCTAGAACCCATACTGATCGCCCTTCGCAGACCATGCACCAAAGCTTCGTACTCGGACCTTGAATCCCAATCTGATGGCTTATTCAATCAACCCAACTTGTTGGGTCAAGAAGACTATCCCAACTCTAATGCCCTTCTCATTTGATGAGCCATAAATAAAAAGCTTCTACCACTACTCATTCTCAAAAATAAGTAATGCCTCCAGGATGGATTACAACTGCTCCTCTTGTGGTGATGTTGGGAATTCTGCCATAAATTTTGCTAAGATCTGACCCCGAATCATTATTCTGGGGACATACCTAATATCAAATTGGACCAGTTCAAGTGACCACTTGGTCATCCTATTAGAGAGGTTAGCCTTTTCGAGGGCGTCCTTCAAGGGGTATGTCATCAAGTCGATTATAGTGTGAGCATCAAAATAATGCCTTAACTTTCTCATGGAAGTTACCAGTGCCAGAACCATCTTCTCTATGGGCATGTATTTATTTTCTGCTTCAAGGAGAGTATGACACACATAATAATTAATTTTTACTCATCATCGTGTGGACAAATCAATGTTGCACTGATTGCGTGACTTGAAATAACCTAGTACAGGTATAGGTCTTCCCCTTTCTTAGGAGTTGGAAGCAAGGGAGGAGATCTCAAGTACTATCGAATTCGTTCTAGATCCTGGTCGTATTCTTCTGTCCAGACTATGGGGCTGGCCTTCTTTAGGTCTTGGAAAAAGGGGCACACTTATCAAAGGATCTTGAAATGAACCGATTAAGGTATGTCGTCATCCTAATGATGACCTAAATGTCTCTAATTATGGTCGGCTTTCTAAAATCTGGAGAGCTCTAAGTTGGTCTGGATTTCCTTAATACCCTTTTAAGTAACTAGGTATCCCAAAAATTTATTGGAGCTTACACCGAACATGCATTTAGATGAGTTGAGCTTCATCTTATATTTTCTTAGGATATTAAGATCTTTGCAAGGTCTCTTAGATGATCGACCAAATACCTGCTATTGACGAGCATATTATCTATATAAAACTCCATAGTGAACTCGATTAAATTCTTGAACATCTTGGTCACCAACCTCAGATATTTTGCCCCCGCATTCTTTAAGTCGAAGAGTATTACCTTATAGACGTAAATCCCTAAGGTTGTGATGAATGAGGTATTCTCTTGATTTGGGATGAACATGGGTATTTAATGGTAGTCGAAGTATGCGTCTATGAAGCTCATTCATAAATGCCATGTTGTGGAATCTACCAACTGATCTATTTGGGGCATCAAAACTATTCTTGGAGTAGTGCCTATTGAGGTTTATGAAGTCGATGCAAATCTCCACTTGTCAGTCTTTTTCTTGACTATAACGATATTTAAGACCTAATATGGGAATTGGACTTCCACAATGGAGCCATCTTGGAGTAGGTTGTCAACTTCAGTCTCTACCGTCCTTACTTTTTCTGGTGATAACCTCCTGGGTTTTTGCTGGACTGACTTGATGGTTGGTTCCACTTATAATCAATGGAAGGTGATCTCTGAGTCTATTCTCGAGAGATCGTAAGGCAGCCAAATAAAAACGTCTGCATTTTCTCTGAGAAAGCAAGTGAGTTATTTGGCTTCATCTCTATGAATCTTCTATCCGATGACGAACATATATTCTGGCTATGATGGATATAAAGGAATCCTTCAATACAGGTTTGATAGGGAACAATCGAGTTTCTTCGACCCCTGACCGAACTCCCTTTCGTTGCTATTTGGGTTGATCATCCTCAAAATTATCTTCTCTTTGATTGCACTTGGACAGAGACTGCTTTATGTTTATGGGTGAAACAAAACATCGTTGTACTGCTACTTGATCTCCTTTGATTTTTATCACCCCTTAGTTAGTCATAAACTTAAGTTCCTCTTCCTAGTATAACGCTATAGGGTGACTCTGACTGGATTACGTGGAACTCAACCTCCTTATTAGGTGGGTCGATCTTCATTGACAACTAGATTTTACCCAGGGGTGACTCTACATCCCTATTAAAGCTTATTAATAGGTTAATGTTAGAATCTAGATCCTTGGCACGGTAGTTAAGCTTGCAAAGCACTGTTAGGTACATGACTTCATAGGAGATTCCTTGGTCTATCAGTACTTTCCTCACATTAAGTTTATAATTCACAAGGTGAGCACCAAGGCATCTTTATGGGGTAGATTTACTCCAACCAAAACATCGTTAGTGGACATGATAGCACAGTCAGTATTTGAGTCCTTTCTTTCCCTCTTAACCAGTACTAGTTTGGTTGGATCTACCTGGAATGCTTATTGAATTTCGACTGCTACCCTCACCTTCTCCCTTAATTTTTTGCCACTATACTGGGTTGGGTTAGTGTAAACGTGGATAACGGTGACTAATCCGACTGGTGGGAGATCTTATTCCACTTTATGGACTGCGTTAATCTTAGTTACTGCCTTTGGTTTCGTTGTGCTAATGTAATCCTTGAGATGTCCCAATTAAATAAGCTCATTCAGGTGTTTTTTGTACATTTTACAGTCTTTTGTGAGGTGCCTGTAGTCCTGGTGGTAGCTGCACATGAGACTAGCATCCCTGGTACTTGGTTTGCCTACAATCTTGGGAGGCCTTTCGAAAAAAGTATTGTCTTTGATCTGATGAATGAGCCTAAAAATAGGCTCCTTAAGGACTATTTTCAACACCTTATAGATATTCTCGCTGGCTTGAGATTTGTAGCGACTTCTGGAAGCTTCATTCATGGATCCCCTCACGATCGATGATTGTTAATTTCCTCCCTTGGGGGCCTTCTTTGTCTCCCTCTTATTTTGGTCGTTTAGAGAGGCTGCACTGGAGAGCTCATCTTTTACCTAGGCATATTTTTCAACGCGGGGCATGAGATCGTCCATTCAAGAGGCCGATTTCTTTATCGATAATTAGTTGAGATCATCTGATCGCTCTAGACCAAACTTGAAGGAAGGGATCGTCAGTTGCTTATTGCAATCATCAATTTCGTTGTATACATCTCAGTACCTCTAAGCAATGAAACTACCTCATTGACCACCCTGTTGCTTGTGATAAATCGATTGTGAACGGCTCAACCAGGTCCCTAAAGGTGGATATTGACCTGGGGGATAATTTCTCTAACCATTTCAAGACGATCTCACCTAGGGTTAATGGAAATACCCTACACATCAAAGTGTCGTGATGGCTCCAAATGGATATGGTCTACACATAGTGCCTAATTTGATGAGATGGGTTTGTCTTTTATTTATATATTGTGACTTTTAGTATGAAGAACTTCTTTGGAGGTTCAAAGGATTCTATTTGTATGGTGAATGGCGAGGCTGCACCATACTCCACTGCTTTCCTGGCCAGTTTCTTAGGGGTCCTAGGGAGATTTGGGTTCGCCATTCCTTCTAATTCCATACGGATGAGTCCTCTCAGTTCTTCTATCATTATTTGATTCAGCTGTGGTCCAGAGTGATCTAACCTACTACTCTGGGCTGACTTTGCCGGATGGGGTTGATGGTCCCTATGGTTGATGGAATTCCTCCTAGGTGAATGATCACCTTGGTGATAGAGTGGGATCATAGGGGGACTTCCTGAATGAGAAGCCCTAACATCTTAATTTCCTGTGGAGTGAGGTCCCATCCTGTGATGATGCTGAGTATGCGAATCCGAGGTATCTCCCTTTAAATGTTGGGGCAGCTACCTCCTCAGACGGGCGATCTCTTGGTCATGAGTATTTAGCTTTTCTTTATAGATACTGGCCAAACGGGAGACAACCTTTCCTTCCGCTCGATCAATGGGTGTCGTACGGTACCGTCGACTGGGTCCAGATTTGGAAGGCGAACATCCTCTGGACCTTGAATGTTACTGGAGTGGTTGCAATTACATGGGGGTTTGTTCTATCCTTATGACCTATATTTCAGAGTGGATGCGACTCCTAGTGTGAACGGGGTGAGACTCATCTGCACTCATAGCGGACTTAGGGATTTCCCGACTTTGATAGTGGTGATAGGTTGGTTTCCCATAGATGGCGCCAAATTGTAGGAGATTCTTCCCATAGTAATTATTAAAATTACTGGATTTCCCCCAAAGTATTACGAATGAAGAAAAAGGAAATGATAAAACTATATACGTGGTTCAGCCGTGAGACCAACCTACGTCCATGGGGGATAAAGGGGGTGTTTTGTATTAGAAAAAGTGATGACAATAATTGGAGTGATAGTGTTGCTAGATGAGAGTCCAGGCTATTGTGTGCTGGTTATAATTACCCTTTAATGTGGGTTAAATTGCTCCTATTTATAGACTTAGTATCCCATGCTTGTGGATTTCTTCATTCTTATCTTTATCTGTAATGATCTTGTAGATTTGATCATATCTAAATCATTGTAGGTCAATTACTCCGTGTGCTCCTTTTGCGACTTGCCATGTGTTCGGCAACATAGCTCAAACCACGTGGCCTTAGTTATCCCTTTATGTTTTATAAATATAAATCATTTTTTTAAAAAAGGCCATTTTTATAAAATATAAATATAAAATCATTTTTATATGATTCGTATTAGTCATGTTTTAAATGATTCGTATCCTTGTCAGGTAGAAAACACGATTTCATGTCGTGCCGTATCGTTTCTGCCAAATAATCCCCCAAAATAGATAGGAATTGTCACCCCTAATGACATGATACGATTAATTCATAATTTTACTTATGTTATTCGTGTCATATAGTATTTAATATGGCTTGAAAATTTACAATATTCGTGTTATGTCATTTCATGTTTAAGATAAGTTGTATACATGTTATAAAAAAGAGATACAATTCTTGTGTCGTGCCTTGTTCGCATCAAAATAATTATTGTCGTGTTATGTGGGATCAAAATAATTCTTGTTGTGACATATTGTGTTGTATTGGGCCATGTATAGCCCTTAATATTTATATAATAAATAGTTTTTTTTTAAAAAAAGGTGAAAACTATAGTTTTATAAAAATAATTATATAGCCTTGTTACAAAAAAATGATTTATATTTCTAAATAATTTTTAAAAATATATTATATATATAACCGTTTTTTTTAAGAAAATTGAAAACTATAGTTTTTTTTAATAAAAAATGATTTTATATTTCTATTTTTATAAATAAAGTCTTGCTTAAAAAATAATTTATATTTAGAAAATAGTTTTTTAAAAAGGTATTTTTATATATATAACAGTTTTTTTAAAGGATGATGAAAACTAATTGAAAGGGTGTGAGGGAGGAAGTCGAGTTGGCATAAAGTTGAGAGGATATTTTCATAATTTTTTGTGTTAAAGTAATTGAAAAGTAGTGGGGGTGGAAAATTTTGGTGTGGGCATAGCGGTTCCCTTTGTCTGTGTACTAATCTTTTACTGATTGCTAAAATGGAAATGCACTCAACAAATATCAAAGTCACTCAACAAAGTTAAAGACATCATTATTTGCAAAGCGCCAAAGCTCAAACGGCTAATTCATTTAATGAGGTATTGGAGCACGCTCAAGCAGATGAAACTTTCTCCCAGTGCTCATATTATTTTTTGTGGACTTTAAAGGGATTATAAGAAGACATATATAAGGAAAATTCTATACAACTAGGAGAAATCAAGAAAGTTTTATAACAACACACATCAAGAGTAATCAAGAAAATATCGTGCTATAACATAAGAGAGAAATAGTATTAAGATTTTATTCAAGTCTTGTAGAGAGAGAGAAACTCAGGTGCAAATCTGTATTTTTTGAGTTATCCTTCCACAAAAATTACTACACACTTATGAAAACTTGTAGCCCGTTTTTAGCTATTCGATTGCAAAACTAATAGATCGGTTTAATCTATTCGGTTGTAAAATTACTATCTCGGTTTTAACTGCTCATTTGTAATTTGTAGCTCGGTTCAAAATAACGAATTTTATGCGGTACTATGATACCACCCTTAAAGGATCATGGTAGTGGAAGTCAAGCGAACGCAGTTAGCTTGAAAGGTGGACGATGACTCACCATTTTTTAGCTGAATTACTATAAATCTAGTGCATTTAAATTTATGCTCTTTTTTTTCTTTATTGTGGTTATTTTTATTTTTATTCTCAACCTATTTTGGCACATTTTTATAATTTTGAAAATTAGATTTATTTTAAACAAACTAAATATTAAGTAAATTTGTAATTAATTAAATTTTTAGAATCAAGTCAATATTTAAAAAAAAAATATAAATGATGTGAAGAAGTTTATAAAAACCCAATTCACCCCCTCTTGGGTATTTTTCTAGGCAACAATTGGTATCAGAGAAAGGCTCAATTTTTATTTAACAATTTAGGAGTAAAAGATCATGGCAAAGTTTTCAATTGGAACTATGGGTGAAGGTCAATCCATAAATAGGTCTACTTTATTTTCTTAAAATTATTATAGTTATTGGAAAAACATAATTAATTTTTTTATTCAATCAAATGATTATGATGCTTGGAGAGTTATTTTAAATGAACCCCATGTCCCTATGAAAATTTCTGATGGTAGATAAGTTCCTAAACTTGAAAATGAATGGAACGAAAAAGATGTTAAGAAAAATGTAGTTAATTCTAAAGCTATGGATATTTTACATTGCACTTTAGATGTAAATGAATATAACTGAATTTATTATTGTGAATCTGCAAAAAAAAATTGGAATTGACTAGAAGTCATCCATAAAGGAAATAATAAAATAGAAGAAGATAAAATTAGTATGTTTATTTGTAATTGTGAGCTATTCCAAATGAAACCGGATGAATCCATTCTGCAAATATTTAATAGATTTATTAACATTATTAATGGTTTGAAATCTTTTGGAAAAATATTTTACTAATATTGAAAATGTGAGTAGAATTCTTAGGTCACTACCATTCAACTGACTACTAAAAAAGCTCACTATTAAAGAAGAAATTAAAGAAAGACTTATTAAGTCTTGATGAGCTTTTAGGTTCACTCATTACTAATGAGGTGGAGTTGACGGCGCTTGAAGAAGAAGAGCAACCCAAAGGAAAGAAACATATTTCTTTCAAATCTTCAAGTAGAGATAATGGAATTGAAGAAGAAGAAGTAGAAGACGATATTGCTCTTTTGACCAAAAGTTTCAAAAATTTCTTGTAATAAGAAAAGGATCAGATGGAGAAAGAATGAAGAAGTTTTATTCAAGAAATTACAATAAAGGAAAACCATTTTCCAAATCCGAGCCAAGGTGCTATATTTGCAGTGAAGTTGGTCACATTGGACTAAATTGTCTAAGATAGAAACATAATAAAGAAGATAGAAAATACAGAAGATATAGATGAGAAAAGAGAAAAGGAAAGAATGTTATGAAGTCCACCACATGGAGGGACTTCGTTAATAGTAGTTTCAATGATGATTCAAGCGACGATGAGATCGCTAACCATTATCTCATGAAAAATGAGGAGTATGTACACTCTAACTATAACTCTTATAGTGACCTCAATGAAGATTTGACAAATGATTATGAGTTAAAAGATGTTTTTGATGAATTATATGACAACTTTAATGAACTTAAAAATAAGAATCCTACTCTTAAAAAAATCATTCATCTATTTTTACAAATTGTGATTCTTTTTCAAAAGGCATTGATGTTTTAAAACTGACAAATGAATCTATGAAAATGAAGTTAAAACTTTGAAAAAGGGAAAAACTAATAGTATTTCTAACTCTCTTGAATTTGAAATTTTTGAGTTGAAAGAGAAAGTTGGAGACTAATCACATACCTTAGAAAAAATTGTAAATAGGAAAGATTACTTAGATAAACTTTGAGGTAATAAAAAATGGATGTTGATAGAGACGAAATATGTTATGACCCATCAACAATGAGAAAATTTTTATGTAACACCCCGTACTTTTGGAGAATATGGAAATTAATTAAATTGGTGATTTAGGAATTTATTCAATTGGGATAAATTATTTAATTCGGAGTTTAAGTTTAATTTCACGCGTGCCGTGTTTTGAGGTGGAAATAAGATGATTTTATAAAGTGACTCGAATGGTGATTTCGAGGTCACAGATGGTTCGTAAAGGCTCGAAAAAATGTTTTCGGGCGTTTAGTGTGGGTCCCAAGGTGATTTTGGACCAACCCGACACCATCCAAGGGCATTTCGGTGATTTGAGAGTTTAAGGTATAGAGAACTCCTAATATATTAAGTCTATACCTGTCATTAGAGAAAGGGGACAAGGGTTAACACAAAGATAAAGGAAGATGGTCATTGGAGAGGAAGAAGAGGGGAGAACCAAGCTTCCTACACCGTTTTTTGCCCTGAACGCGACGGAATCGAGATCGGAGTGAGGGGAGAACCACCACACCATCATCCCAACGAATTTCAGACCTTCTATTGAGAGTTAGTATTTAAATAATATTTTATTTTTAGCTTGTTATAATACCCATGTAGAATAGGGTTTGATTTCATGTTTTTGGAATAATTGATTTGGCTTTGGGTGGGTTTAATTCATGAATTGAGATAGGAATGCATGTAGAGATATTCCTTTATGTTTATGACACGAAATCAGAGGATTTGGGGTGATTAGAACGAATTAAATCTGGTTTCTTGATGAACAAACTTGAATAACACATAAACAAGGGTTTTTATGGGAGTTTCAATGATAATCTGATCTTGAATTGAATTCGTGGTGAATTGATGAAAATTTTACGATGGAAATAATCCTAATGCATGTAGAAACGGTTAGGAACAATTGGTTTCAACTTTGGAGAAGAAATATGCAATGTGGGTGTTAATGGTGAAAAACTCACTTGCATATTTGAGAAGACGAAGAGAATATAGGCGAACCGGTTCGGTGCCCAGAAAAAAAAAAAATTCACTTTTTAGCCGGGAACTCCTAAATTGTTGTCCGAAAAACTTTTAGGACATTGTTAGAAAGTAATGAGAGATTTATTTTATTACAGTAGGCCTTGATAGGGTTATGAGATTAAGTCTTATCGAGAGAATTGAGACGATGATTAAATGGGATTAATGATAATGTAATCAATTCGAGAGAATGAGAACGTAATTACGGAAAAGCTTGAGTAATTATAGACCAGTAGGGCAGGGAAGGCTTAGGTACTGACATGAACCAGGGGGTAACTAGGGCCCTTAGAGTAGAGAATAATACTACATTAAATAGGATAGTAAGGAAAATTATAAATTGAAAGTACGGTGAGTAATCGAGTAATAACTACTACGTACAAAATTATGTTTATAGATTGAGTGTATACCTATACGGATTATGTTGATAGGTTGAGCGTATACCTATACGGATTATGTTTATAGTTTGAGTGTATACCTGTAGAATTATGTTTATAGGTGGAGTGTATACCTATATAGATGACATTCATGGGTTATGCGTATGCCTATGTGCGACATATGGATTAGGTTGTGTGTATACCTACTATATTCTTTCATGTGTGAACATACCTACACTGCTTGTTATCACGGATATTCCTGCACAGTGAGCGATCCCACCTTGCGGATTTCAGGGAGGTCTGTATTTGTGCCCCAGAACATAAAACTTAGGGTGGCTCGCTATGTATTGTGTATTAGTAAGATCGGCGTGCCGTTTGGGTACGTTAGGTATATGCATAGCCCAAAGGCTTATAACTATGTTCGCCTTCCTTGTTTGTTATTTGATTTGATTGATGGTTAGAGGAGACATTCTGAACCTATAGTCCATGATTAGGTACGAGATGTACTTGGACTGATAGCAAAGTACGCGAGTAAGCATCATTATAACCAGATAGGGAGATGAGGTAATATATATATATATATATATATATATATATATATACATATATGTACTCGTGGATGTGAAATCTTACTTATGCGTAATAGTAGTGAGAATAGATAGTGTATATCTAAAGCGATGATTAATCTACTTACATGTGTTAATAGTGAGATTAGATAGTGCAAATCTAACGTAACGTTTAATATAATTATGTGCAATAGTAATGAGATTAGATAGTGTATATCTAAATAAAGTTTACCAACTTAAGTGTGATAGTAGTGGGACTAGACAATGTATTACGTATGTTTAAAGCAAGATTTAAGTAGAGAAACTTAATGGAAAGGCATGAATGATAACATATGTGAAATGTTAACTTTGGTTTAATGATAACACAAGGGATATGTTAATTATTGATTAATTCGATAGAGTACTGTATGGATAAGTTGAGGAGAAACTTAACTAAGGACTTAAGGATTAATAAGGGTATTCAATATCGTACTGTATGGATGGTATGGGTGAGCTAGATTGATTTGAGGTTTATTAGATACTGGAGACCTATTTAGATTTGGTAGAATGACTAGGTGGGTTTAGTAGCAAACGTTAGGTGCGAACTATAGATCAGAGGTGAGGAACTCAAGAGAGTGTTCGTAACCTAACATGTGTATCTAATAACTGTTCATTTAAATTAAAGTTCAAATGCTTGATATATATTTTCAAATGATTTTCAATTGGGCTCTGACCCATACTTGCAAAACTTTTTTCGAAACGTTTTAGGTCTCCAGCCACAGGGACGCCAAGCAAAATGATCTGTCCCAGGGATGCGTAGCTGCAGAACTTGTGGTTGCTTGTAGGGTTTGAATTTAGTCACTTTGGTTACTTCATTCCTAGTGTAGGGTGCAGTTCAGTATTTCATTCGTGTGTGTTGCCCTCAGCTATTTCATTTATATCAGTCAGACTTTATACTCAGTGACTTTTATTCATGTTGAACTTTATATTAGATTTTAGAACTGATGGTTCATTCGATACTATTTTATCCCAGTCATGTATTTTGTGGATGGATTTATATTACTATTGCATGGGATGTTAATTATGGTAATAATGTTTCGTTGTTGTTGTTGCTGTTTAATAAAAAGATAAAATTTGACATCGGCTTTTTGAATACTAGGTGGTTAGTAAAACATTTTAATTATTTTCGATAGTGATGCTAAGAATGAACCAAATGGGGATCCTATTTTAATTTAATAAAGGCCTTATCACCCGGTATTTAATAAGGCTGAGTGTCACAGATGGTATTAGAGCATCAGGTTCTAATGTCCTTAGGATCTGTTCGGCTTTTTACATTTCAGCTTAGCGTTCTTTGATGTAGAGCCTTATGATAGGATTGTTGTATTCCTTTGCGTATGCGATTTACGTTCTCCTACTATTAAGTAGGGGTGCATGATAGAGGGTGAAAAGTAGCGTCGCGTCAAAACGCTAATCGTTGTTTTCTGTTCACCGCCTCAATACAAAAACCTAAATTACGACTGCACTTGCGATACAAGGGTAGCGGTAAGTCGGGTATCAAAAATCCACAAAGACGAGTTGATAGAATTTGTAGGATTTAATACTCCTAAATAAAAGTGTAAAAGATGATTATACACAAAAAGGGAAAAGATGCATAAAAGGGAAATGATTAATCTAGGCGAGTGTATTGAAGCTAGATTAACAAAGCGGGTAAAAATTATAGGTTGCGTCGAATATCCCTCACCCGAGTTAATTAGTACAAAATGGTTACATGGGTCGATGAGTTATTACAAATGCGTCTCGTTTCGACAGTTAATTGAAGCAAGGGTTGTCGCGCCCCTAAATTCGCATAAAAGCCTAATACGATTTTGGCGTCAACAAATACCCAGAAAATTACGCATGCAAGGTCGTAAGCACGGAACATACATGATATGCCCCGTCAAATCCACAGAGACGAGTTGCTAGAATTTGTAGGATTTAATACTCCTAAATAAAAGTGTAAAAGATGATTATACACAAAAAGGGAAAAGATGCATAAAAGGGAAATGGTTAATCTAGGTGAGTGTATTGAAGCTAGATTAACAAAGCGGGTAAAAATTATAGGTTGCGTCGAATATCCCTCACCCGAGTTAATTAGTAAAAAAATGGTTACATGGGTCGATGAATTATTACAAATGCGTCTCGTTTCGACAGTTAATTGAACCAAGGTTTGTCACGCCCCTAAATTCGCATAAAAGCCTAATACGATTTTGGCGTCAATAAATACCCCGAAAATTACGCATGCAAGGTCGTAAGCACAAAACATACATGATATGCCCCGTCAAATCCCTTAGGTACTCTAGCTAGGACAACACACTCGAAATAGCCCGCAAACTCCATCACCAAAGCAAAGCAACATGTCAACCCGGAATGAGTTCAATCCGGCATAACCTAGACTAACTTAGCTAGAAAGCATATTAAAAATGCGGTAAATAAAAGCAATAAATAAACGCTATAAAACTACAATTGAAAGCAAGGAAAGAAAACATGTAAACCTAATTATGAAAGCATATAAATTAAACTACAACAATGGAAATCAAGGAAATACAACTAAATTAAATGGTAGGGGAGATGAATAGTCAACTTACAAACCCAAAAGAGTGTCAAACCAAGAAGAAATGAAGACGAACTCTCCAAACCCCCAAAACCCTAAGCTATTCTAACCTAAAATCGATTATTTCTCAATTTACAACAAAAATGGTTTATATAGTAAGTGGAATTAAATTAGAAAACAAAAGGAAAAAGAAAAGAAAAGGGAAAATATCTGCAGAAAACAGGGGATCGATCAATCGATCCCTTTGATCGATCAATCGATCCCTTTGATCGATCAATCGATGGTTAGAAAATGAGCTCACTGTCTCAGCTTGAGGGAAAAAACTGAAGGATCGATCGATCGATGGCTACAGGTCTGCACTTATTCCTCCTGTTTTGGTTGGAATGGATTTCTCTTCCGCTAGAAATGCCGTAACTTCTTCGTTCTGGATCGGAATCGCGTACCGTTCGCGGTCACGCGAAGCTTGCGAGGAGGGATACAACTTCCGTGTAGATGTTGGGCCAGGTGCCCATGCTATGGAAAGACTAAAATCCCCTTGAACGTGTGATTGCGTACGAAAATTGAGTGGAATGTGTCCGAACTTCACACTTAGCATCCAAATACCTATAAAAACTCAATTAACCCCTGCAAAACATGTTAACATAGAAATACGAGGTTGTCTGGTTAACGAGCATAAATATAGGGAATAAGATACCCGAGGGGGATAAAATGCGTAGGTTCGAGGGATGAAATACGCAATATTTGCGTCGTATCACACCCTCTAACTTACACATTGTTAGTCCCTAGCAATGAAATAGGATACAACAAGAACTACAATCAAACCAAAAGCAGGGTACAAATACAAAAGTATGGTATAAAAGCATAAGGCCACTTTCGCGGGCCATTCGATTGCATTTAGCGTATGCAATAAGCCGTTAAACCCCTATGTTACCCTAGTGGATAAGTGTCATCTCGTGAGGATTTTCAGGGATGATACCCACAAACATCACATGGTTTCCTCAAAATATGCCCAAATCAACATGCAACAAGCCCAACAATAGCGAACAAGATTTCATACGCATTATTAGCAAAATGAACAAATTCAAACAAAAGTCCAAAATCATTAACATTATAGAATGCACCTCATAGAATTTAAACCTTAAAATGTGGGAGGGGAGCGAGCACATGCAAAGTTTGATTGGGCAAAAACTTATATAAACCGGATAAACATTAAAGCAAGCATATATTCAATCCTCACGGGCATTACACTCATCTAGTGAATTCACTCGAAACTGGGAGTTAACACATGGAACATGCGGGCATAAAGAGTAAATGTAAATGAAAACTAGGCCGCGCACATGTCACAAATGAAGAACGCTATATATGAAATGAAAAATATGTAATCTCAATGAAAGATACCGCTCACTAAAGGAGGCAAAATGTATTTTCACAGATTATCAAAAATATTTAAACCTTTAAATTAAATACACTCCAAGATCATATAGGACTTTACAGGGTTGTAATGTAGGCTAGGCTAGGGTACGAAACGAATGACATGTATGTACGGATTCAAAGTGTTCGGAATGAAAAATGCGAGAAATTTCGAAAATGGAAAATAAGTTCCATAATCGAGCATTGAATATAATAATGGGGAGACCGATCAAAGCTTATTGAACTATATACAACATTTACAACTTTCTCTATCTTTTATTTTCTTCTTTTTCTCATGTTTTATTTTGTTTCCTTTTGCTTTTTTCTTTCTCTTTTTTCACATCTCTTTTCTTTTCTTTTCTCACTCTCGAATGCCTAAATTGCAACCGCAACACAACCACAATATTCAATCCCAAGTAACATTCCAAACAAAGGTATGGAAGGTGATATGTATGGTTTAAAACTCCAATTCGGAGTTGGTTATTGAATTTGGGTTATGAAACGAAAGGCTAATATTTATGCTCAAAGGGGTTAATGAGGGGAAACGTTTAAGGTGAGGTCAAGGTCAATATGGGTGATATAACAAAGATGGCCTATAATCATTTTGAAAAGTTTACGCAATTCTCGAGTCAAAGAAATATATGAAAATCATGCTCAAGTAACACATTTCATGTATGAACTCAATTAATGAACGATCAAATGAAAGAATAGAGAGATTACCAACGAATTCAGCATTTTCAAAGAGGAAAGAATAGTGTATACACTCACAAATGATGAAAGGTACAAAGCTTACTCGATGTAAGTATATACAATGCAATAAAAGATTACCGAGTTATAAAAATCTTAAACCAAATCAATAGAACGGTAAAAGTGCATGTGCTCATGGAATTAAAGTTTAATTCATGAAGTTGTTCATAATATCAATGATATGAGGACTAAAGTCTAATAACTTCTAAAATTGAGAACATGCATCGTTGAGTTGTCTATTGGATCGGGCAATTATTGAAATTTATCATCGAAAACAAAGGCAAAATGCCTAATAAAGGAGAAAAAAGAAAGAAAATCTTTTTGAAATTTTCAAATTTTTCTAAGAAAAGCATACTAAGTAACTAACATGTGAGCAAAAACATGGACTAAATAAATAAATGGATAGAATATCCCACACCCCCTAACTTAAAACCTGACATTGTCCTCAATGTAAATTAAGAACCAAGTTAAAGAGAGGAAAAGAACGATATTACCCAAAATTGGAGAGATCCCCATAAGAACAAGTCCAAAGAATCTACAAAACAAGTTAGTACCGAGAATAGCAAAAATAAATAACAAAAAGTTAACTAATTACAAGAGATTAAATTAAAAAGGAGAGAAAAGATAAAAAGAAAGAATAAAAAGCTAACTATATACAACCTACTATTTAGGCTTCACACTAACTGTACACTAGAAATCTAAATAGTTGAGGGTCCACCGCAAAAACGATTTGACTTTGGATGGTGATCGGTGTACCCTCACACTCAAGCATGCCTTCCCGAAAATATGAATTCCGTTTGAACAACGGAAGGCATGTGTAAGGCGGACGAAAGGAACCATTGTTAATTAAAAGTTTTGGAGGGACGATGGGGGATTTGGATTGAACGGGTGACAAAAATATATGGGGACCGAGAAAAGCCGAATATCCTCCCAAGGATTTTGAAATTGGAATGGGGGGTGGCGCACATGAAGGCACAAATGCGTTTATGGAAGGCGATTCGAGCAAGTACTACTCATTGGCGAAAAGGTTTAACACATTAAAGTTTGAAATCGATTCATCGAGTAATTATGACGGTGTGATAACAGAGAATGAAAATGGGGAGGAAAGAAATTCAAACTCAAGAGATGAGTCATCATCGCTTGAAGATTGAGTTTCGAAGGAAATAAGATCATTTTCAATGAAATGTTCTTCTTTGGGGGCCAAAGAAGAAATCATTTCATTCCAAATAGATAATACTTTCATTTCATCCTCACTTTCAATATCTATTATGTGATGGGCAAAGTCAAAAATCGTTTGTTCCAAAGTAGGCACAAAATCCTCATTTGGTTAAAAACATTCATCGACTTCAAAAGTCTCGAAAGCAAAATCGTTGTCGGATTCAAATAATAAATCCAATTCATGCTCTCAACAACGATTTTCTTCCCGATAACTATTTTCAATTTTCTCATTCTCAAGCATACGTAAGCCCTCACCGAAAGTCATAGGCCGAGGCGTGGATTCTTAAAAATGCGAATTTTGAAAATTACCATCGGACTTATACTGAAACTCATTATTATAAGAATTTTGAAAACTATTGTAATTCATTTCAAAATTCCTATTATAAGGAATTAGAGGCCCCAAATCGTTATCATCATCCTCAAAATTCCAATGACCCAAGTTTTGACTTTCGTTATACTGGCCCAAAGTCATTTTTGAATTTGTAACTTTTTGGGACTCTAAGTATTGACCGAAAGTCAACAGATTACAGGAATTTTGAGAATTATAATAATGATTACCGAAAGAATTGGAATAAGACATGCTTACCCAAAAAATGGCTCGAAGTGGCGAATTCCACGAAGTGATGCGCGTGCGAAAACTTTAAGCGGTTCTTGGCGCTCAAATGTAAAAGTCCTGCAAAAAGGTTAGCCAAAAAATACAAATAGAAAGAAAATACTATGAAATACTAAATCAAATAAATTCTAAAACAAACTCATCCCCGAAAACGGCACCATTTGATAGAGGGTGAAAAGTAGTGTCGCATCAAAATGCTAATCGTTGTTTTCTGTTCACCTCCTCAATACAAAAACCTAAATTACGACTGCACTTACGATACAAGTGTAGCGGTAAGCCGGGTATCAAAAATCCACATAGACGAGTTGCTAGAATTTATAGGATTTAATACTCCTAGATAAAAGTGTAAAAGATGATTATACATAAAAAGGAAAAAGATGCATAAAAAGGAAATGATTAATCTAGGCGAGTGTATTGAAACTAGATTAACAAAGCGGGTAAAAACTATAGGTTGGGTCGAATATACTCACCCGAGTTAATTAGTATAAAGTGGTTACATGGGTCGACGAGTTATTACAAATGCGTCTCGTTTCGACATTTAATTGAACCAAGGGTTGTCATGCCCCTAAATTCGTATAAAAGCCTAATACGATTTTGGCGTCAACAAATACCCTGGAAATTACGCACACAAGGTCGTAAGCACGGAACATACATGATATGCCCCGTCAAATCCCCTAGGCACAATATATAGGATAACGTACCCGAAATAGACCCGTAAACTCCATCACCAAAGCAAAGCAACATGTCAACCCGAAATGCGTTCAATCCGGCACAGCCTAGACTAACTTAGCTAGAAAGCATATTAAAAACGCGGTAAATAAATGCGATAAATAAACGCGATAAAACTACACTAGAAAGCAAGGAAAGAAAACATGTAAACCTAATTATAAAAGCATGTAAATTAAACTACAACAATGGAAATCAAGGAAATACAACTAAATTAAATGGTAGGGGAGATGAATAGTCAACTTACAAACCCAAAAGAGTGTCAAACCAAGAAGAAATGAAGACGAACTCTCCAAACCCCCAAAACCCTAAGCTATTCTAACCTAAAATCGATTATTTCTCAATTTACAACAAAAATGGTTTATATAGTAAGTGGAATTAAATTAGAAAAGAAAAGGAAATATAAAAGAAAAGGGAAAATATCTGTAGAAAACAGGGGATCGATCAATCGATCCCTTTGATCGATCAATCGATGGTTAGAAAATGAGCTCACTGTCTCAGCTCGAGGGCAAAAACTGAAGGATCGATCGATCGATGGCTACAGGTCTGCACTTATTCCTCCTGTTTTGGTTGGAATGGATTTCTCTTCCGCTAGAAATGCCGTAACTTCTTCGTTCTAGATCGGAATCGCGTACCGTTCGCGGTCACGCGAAGCTTGCGAGGAGGGATACAACTTCCGTGTAGATGTTGGGCCAGGTGCCCATGCTATGGAAAGACTAAAATCCCCTTGAACGTGTGATTGCGTACGAAAATTGAGTGGAATGCGTCCGAACTTCACACTTAGCATCCAAATACCTATAAAAACTCAATTAACCCCTGCAAAACATGTTAACATAGAAATCCGAGGTTGTCTGGTTAACGAGCATAAATATAGAGAATAAAATACCCGAGGGAGCTAAAATGCGTAGGTTCGAGGGATGAAATACGCAATATTTGCGTCCTATCAGTGCAGCGTTGGGTGACGAGAGTCAGTCACCACATGTATAGAGGCACATATGGGATTAAAGAGAAATTTTGGTGTTATTTGACTGTAAGATTGTCAATCTTCTGTTCAGATAGAGATGCGAATGAAGTTTTGAACTTATCACAAGTAGGACAGGTAGAGACTTATCTTGAAGGAGAAGATGGAATGTTTAGTGAACTTCATAACCATCGAGGGGGATATGAAAAATAATAAAAAGGGGTCCGTATGTGTATGATGGACTCGTGGGTAGAATACGAAAGAGGGATTGTGAAATTCGTATGTTTACAAAATTACAAACGCTTCCATGAGAATGGAGCCAAAAGTTTGGAAGAATCTATTTAAAGAGTAAGACTTGATCTAACGTTGATAGTGAAATACCACATGAGGGTATACCTAGTAAGGGACCCATTTATATAATATTGGACCAGTTGAATTTCTACCGAGTGACGGTGGGTTCAATCAGGGCCAAAGAGGCTAGCAACGAGTTCTATATAACTGCAAAGCCAATGAGATAGCAGAGGGCAGCAATCGGGATAGGACTATCATGTTTGAGAGAGGGAAACCCTGACATGATCGGTGGGGCTAGAGACATAGGATGACACATAAAGGTATTCTATGTGTGGAGTGTAGGGCCACCTGTAGTGAATTTGTCCATATCAAGGAAGTGAGACCAGTCAGGCTAAGAAGTATATGTGAATGGTGCCAGTGGGGCACACTAATATGAGGAGAAATATTTTTGACAGGGGGATTACGCTAAGAGAGCTAGGCCCCGAGATTTCAGCCTGAGAATGGTGGGTTCATCCAGGACCAAAAAGGTCCTCAAAAGTTATAACATTCAGTCCCTCGGGATTGTTAGGACTAAGGGACCAATGGGAAAGGCCATCAGGGCCGAAATCAGAGGCAAAGAGATTTTCAGGTCGAGGTTTCACTTGTGAGAGTGTAGGCCATGAAGGAATAAGTATTAACCCAAGGTGAGGTAGGGTCAATTACAGGATGAGATCATGGATGTATAACCATTACAACAGATCATGGGTCAGTTTCGACATGAGAGTTACGTTCAGGGACCCGACGATTAGGCAAGGCAGAAGGGAATGGAGGTTAGATTTTTATTTCATCCTTATGAGTATGGGATTTATATGTGTGATATGGGTGCGTCACTATATATGATTGATAACACTACACTTCGCTAATGAGTCAGATTTAGTGGGTTCATTGGCCGTGATAGCCATATGATGTATATAAATACCGTGGGGGTAGTGAAGCTCTTTCGTGTCACCTATGAGGGAGCGGGTGGGTACACTAAGAGTATGATGGCATTTCATGTGAGTTTACTAATTTCGAGAGTTATGAGAATGCAGTAGACTACATTCTGAGTTTTGACTGGTTAGCGACGGTTTGAACGTTAGTAGACTGTTATAGAGGGATTTTATATTCGTTGTCTCAGAGTATGATTTACTTTGTTAGGTATCACCTGAAAGAGGGTTGAGCCTATATATGTGTGTATATGTGTTAAAATATATTATGTAGTCGACTCCTGTGTGTATGTTGTCTAGTTATAATTGATCTCGGTGCATAGGGATGGTTACTAATGTGAGTCAGGGTAGACTGGCTTATTGTCGAGAGAAGAGATATAGCTCATGACTTTTTAGCGCTAAGAAACTAGCAATAGTAAGAGCACCGTGATATATGTGGTATTGTGTAGCATGAGAGTGGACGAGTATACTATTATATCAAAAGATGGGTATTTGAGGGTACGTACTATAGACTGAGGGCTTAACGAATCTCGACTACCGACAATGTTAGGTAGTAGTGTTTCAGAGGGTTTTTTTTGTTTGGATTTTTCTTTGCGAGAGATCCCATGCATGAAACTTAGCGCAACGTTAGAAGTGGGGATGCGTTTGGCCATTGGGACATGGGTTTGGTGCCTTTGGTATTATTCGTTTATACAGTTATATCTTGAGGGATAATAACCATGTTATAATTGAGGCTAGTAGAGCCACGTAATATTTGTGCAGTTATGCACGGGTATAGGGTGTATGGGAGCCCTGGGTAGTTTAATTATGTTAATATTTCCACGATTAGGGGATAGTAAATGGATGGTATGGATAGCGTAGGAACCTTGGAGTACTAGATTTCCCTGAATTTCGAGGATGAAATTCTTTTGTAAGGGGGAAAGTATGTAACAACCCGTACTTTTGGAGAATATGGAAATTAATTAAATTGGTGATTTAGAAATATATTTAATTGGGAGAAATTATTTAATTCAGAGTTTAAGTTTAATTTCACGCGTGTCGTGTTTTGAGGTGAAAATAAGATGATTTTATAAAGTGACTCGGATGATGATTTCAAGGTCACGTATGGTTCTGAAAGGGTTGAAATAGTTAAAAAAGTGTATACGGACATATATTGTGGGTCCTGGGGTGATTTTGGACCAACCCAGCATCGTCTAAGGGCATTTCAGTCATTCAGGAGTTTGAGGTATAGAGAACTCTGAAAATATTAAGTCTATATTTGTAATTAGAGAAAGTGAACTAGGGTTAACACAAAGCTAAAGGAATAGAGCTCATTGGAGAGGAAGAGGAGGGGAGAACCAAGCTTCTTACATCATTTTTTGCCCCGAATGTGACGAAATCGAGATCGGAGTGAAGGGAGAACCATTACACCATCATCCCAACGAATTTCAGACCTTCTATTGAGAGGAAAGTATTTAAATGGCAATTTATTTTAATCATGTTATAATACCTATGTAGAATAGGGTTTGATTTCATATTTTTGGAAGAATTAATATGGTTTTGGATGGGTTTAATTCATGGATTGATATAGGAATGCATGTAGAGATATTCCTTTATGTTTATGACACGAAATCAAAGGATTTGGGATGATTAGAATGAATTAAATATGGGTTATTGATGAACAAACTTGAAGAACTCATAAACTAGGGTTTTTATGGGAGTTATAAAGATAATCTGATCTTGAATTGAATTCGTGATGAATTGATGAAAATTTTATGTTGGAAATCATCATAATGCATGTAGAAATGGTTAGGAGCAATTGGTTTCAAATTTGATTAAGAAATATGGAAGTTATGTGGGTGTTAATGGTGAAAAACTCACTTACGAATTGGAGAAGTCGAATAGCAGATATGCGAACCGATCCGGATCAGAAGAGAACCGGTCCGATACCTAGAAAAATATAAAAATTTCCTTTTTAGCCTGGAACTCCTATATTATTGTCGGGAAAACTTTTAGGACATTGTTAGAATGTAACGAGGGATTTATTTTATTACAGTAGGCCTTGATAGGGTTATGGGATTAAGTCATATCGCGAGAATTAAGACGATAATTAAACGGGATTAATCATAATGTAATCAATTCGAGAGAATGAGAATGTAATTACGAAATAGCGTGAGTGAGTTTATTGTATAGACCAGTAGGGTAGGAAAGGATTATCTATTGACATGAACCAATGGGTAACTAGGGCCCTTAGAGTAGAGAATAATACCCCATTAAATACGATAGTGAGAAGAATCGTAAATTGAAAGTATGGTGAGTATTCGAGTAATAAATACTACGTACAAAATTATGTTTACGGTTGAGTGTATACCTATACAGATTATGTTTATAGGTTGAGTGTATACCAATACGGATTATGTTTATAGGCGGAGTGTATACATATATAGATGATATTCATGGGTTGTGCGCATGTCTATGTGCGACATATGGATTAGGCTGTGTGAATACTTAGTATGTGCTTTTATATGTGTGAACATACCTACACTTCTTGCTATCACGGAGGTTCCCGCGCAGTGGGCGATCTCACATTGCCGATTCCAGGAAGGTCTAAACTTGTGCCCTAAAACATAGAACTTAGGGCGGCTCACTACGTGTTGTGTATTAGTGGGACGGACGTGTCGTTTGGGTACGTTAGGTATGTGCATTCTGAACTGATAGTTAATGATTAGGTATGAGAGGTACTTGGACCGATAGCAGAGTACGCGAGTACGCATTTTGATGACCAGATAGGGGGATGCGGTATTTTATATATATATACACACACACACACACACACACACACACACACATATACGTGGATGTGAAATCGTGGATAATATTAACATAATTAAACTACCTAGGGCGCCCATACACCCTATACCCGTGCATAACTGCCCAAATGTTACGTGGCTCTATTAGTCTCAAATATAACATATTTATTATTCGTATAAACAAATATTACCAAAGGTACAAAACCCATATCCCAATGGTCAAGCACATTCCCACTTCCAACGTTGTGCTAAGTTTCATGCGTGACATATATATATGTACTCATGGATGTGAAATATTACTTATGCGTGATAGTAGTGAGAATCGATAGTGTATTTCTAAAGCGATGATTGATCGACCGTAACACCTCGTGTTTTTATTTATTAATTATTTAATTAATTCGAAAATGAGAGAAAAATAAAATTTTGGATTTAATTATTTTTTAATAATTGAATATATTGGTTTTTATATTCGGAATTCGGAAAGCTAGATTATAAGACTCATAATCTGAAAATATATAAGTCTTGGGGCGTTTAGAAGAGTCCTTAAAACATAAAACTCTCTCGAAAAAAATATATAAAAATATTCGACTATCAGATCGAGATCATATTTTTTGTGCAGCTTCCTCTCGTCTTCAACTACTATGCCCCCAAATTTCATCCCATTCCAACGGTCCGATCATCCGAAATATTTTTTAGTGTTTGTATCTGATTAGAACTCTTTTCTTAATCAAACTCTTAATCCTTTATATATCACAACAAATTCGTGGCATGGCTTTTCAAATAACTTTTTCATGTACTTTTCAACTAGAAGACCTCTCCAAAATTATTCCCTTTCATCCACAAACATCAACCTCCAACTTAATCAAGGTTTTGTCACAAGTTTTGAAGGCTTAATTGGGGTTTAATCAAGATTGTTCAAGAACGGCTATTTGCTAATTTTTCGAGAGGAATCCAACCGTCTATTCAGATTTTTTTTTCATTTAAATGAGAGGCATGAATAGCCTATTCACTTATTTTGGTATTATGCGTCTTAAGTGTCGCCCAAACTCTTAATCGTATGTTTTTTATAAAATTAATTAGCAACTTAATTAGAGAAAGTGGACCTCAATTTTGGGATTGTTTTTATGAAACTTTTAAATATGAATTAATCCTCGAAACCCTTGGGTGCGTAGGTTAGATTATTGGATTTTTATGGTTTGGGGTGTAGGTTCTCATGTAGAATTTTATGGGATTATTTATATGTTATATGGGACACGTACAGATTTATAAAATTTATGTGACTTATAAAAGAGAACGATTATGATTTATTAAATATTTTTGCATGTTAACTAATTTAACATTATTGAACGTAAATAATTATATTGAAAACGACAACGATGCTAATCATTGAATTAAATTAAATTGGGGCCTTTGTGATTAAATTACTATGTTGTTCATATGAATTGTGTAGTGTGTGATTTATTTTAGTCTCTTTTGACCATCGCGGGGAGGAGGAGATTTTGGGTATTATATACCTAACCTTCATTATAGGATGCAAACTAGGTATGAGACTAGTGGATAGGCTTGCTTATGATTTGTACTTGCTAGGTATGAGACTAGTTAGTGTTGAATCGTGCAGATTTAATATTCTGGGGTGGGACTGGTTTTTATGTTTTATTATCATTGCGCTAGCCTAGGCATGAGACTAGGACGAGGTCATTGTTATAAATTCATCCTATACATAGGACATGACGTATGTGTAAGCTGGGGACCCTTAGGTATGGGATTAAAGGATATTTCAAGGATCTCACATCGATAATAAGGGTGGGGTAATTTTGATAAATGAGAAATTGAGAAAATAAAAATTAATGTCTAAGATAAAAATGGGTATTAAAATTGGTGGATATAATGTGTAAGGGACCAACAGTTTAAACGGGTCAGCGGACGATTTATGTCATGTCGTGTGTGGAACCTTGTCATAGGGCGGGGTCGACAGTTTAAACGGATCAGAGGCCATTGACAAGGGGAAGTGTAAAACTTTGGTAGGAGAGCACCCGTGGCGGGAGGACCGCTATAATTATACTAATAATAAATTAAGGAAAACGATAATTTGGGTTAATTTAATTAAATTGGCATCTTGGGACTTAATTATTTAAAATCATATTGGTGTGCTTTGACAATTATTTAGGGTAGTTAGTGATTTGTGCTATCACGTTTAATTATATCCCATTTAATTAAAATACTCTATTATGATATTTATCTCGTATAATGCTACTGTCTGGATTCAAGGATCCTATTTGAGGGGAGTAGTGTGTATTCATGCTCGGGGCTCTGATCTCGTGCGTTAACTAACCTTTTCAGGATTAAGTTTTAGAGAAGCTGCATAGGACTTTGGAGATTTTCTTGGAGGTGCAGTTGGAGTTATTTTGATTTATACTTATTAGTTTAGTTTTACATTCCTTTGTATTTACATTGAGACTCAGTTTATAGTTTCGTTGGGCTATTCGGTTCCAAAATTGTTATGGGTTTTTATTCAAATATTTCATTACGGATTCCGTTGGAGTTTATTCAGTTTTATATTATTGGAGTTTGGATTATTATTGGAGTTTAACAAGGTGATGGATCTTTTATCGCATAGTTGGTTATTTTCATTTGGGATTGATTAAACTATTTTATCTTGTGAATTGATTTTATATGTCTCATATCTGTCACATGGTAGAATGTTATTTTATTTACTTGCACCCGGCTTAGTTTTGGTGGCGACTGGCGCTAGAATTTAACGGGGAGTGACAGATGGTATCAGAGCATGGTCTTAGGTTTCGTAGGTTGTGAGTCCGTATAGCTTTCGTGTTATAGATCTTTGGTTCCCTTTATTGATTCGTACTCCTTAAGGTAGAGGGTCTACCATACGTGTTAAATATGTTTCTTAGAGATATATAATTGTTTGTTAGGGACCTTGTAGGCATTAAGTTTAAAATTAGTAAGCTTGATGTGAGGATCCTTAGAGTTGATTTTGGAGATGTTAATTATTTGGAAGATAATTAGTATAAATTTTGGTTATATCTTATATCGATGTGATTTGATTTGAGGATTTATGTGTTGCAAATATTATTGGAAATATAATCGAGTGGTGATTTGTGAGAGCGCGTGGTACGCTGCTACTTTCATAGTTATGTATATATATATATATATATATATATATATATATATAGTGAAATATATTATTTTGCTGTTTGTGGGGTAGGTGCACATAGGATTGGGTGTATGGATGCTCAATTATGGCATTCTTCGAGTAGACATATGTGAGCCTTATTTTATATTTTAGTATTTACGTTTGATGCTTGTTCTTCGTCTAATTTCGAGGACGGAATTCCTTTGCTAGTGGGGAAGTATGTAACACTCCGTGTTTTTACTAATTAATTATTTAATTAATTAAAAAATTAGAGAAAAATAAAATTTTTGATTTAATTATTTTTTTATAATTAAATATGTTGGTTTTTATATTCAGAATTCAAAAAGCTAGATTACAAGACTCCTAATATGAGTACATATAAGTCTTGGGGGGTTTAGAAGAGTCCTCAAAACATAAAACTCTCTAAGAGTCTTCAAAACATAAAATTCTCTAGAAAAAATTATATAAATATATTCGACACTTCGATCGAGCTGAAATTTTTTATACAACTTTCTCTCATCTTCAGCTACTACGGCCCCAAATTTCAGTCAATTCCAACGGTCCGATCGTCTGAAATATTTTTTTTAGTGTTTGTATCTCATTAGAACGCCTTTCTTAATTAAACTCTTAATTCTTTATATATCACAAAAAAATCGTGGCTTGGCTTTTCAAATCACTTTTTCATCAACTTTTCAACCAGATGACCTCTTCAAAATTATTCCCTTTCATCCACAAACATCAACGTCCAACTCAATCAAGGTTTTGTCACAAGTTTTGAAGGCTTAATTGGGGTTTAATCAACATTCTTCAAGAACGACTCTTTGCTAATTTTTTGAGAGGAATCCAACCGTCTATTCTGATTTTTTTCATCTAAATTACAGGCATGAATACTTTATTCCCTTCCTTTGGTACTATGCGTCTTAAGTGTTGCCCAAACTCTTAATCGTGTGCTTTTGATAAAATTAATTAACAACTTCATTAGAGAAAGTGGACGCTAATTTTGGGGCTGTTTTCATGAAACTTTTAAATATGAATTAGTCCTTGAAACCCTTGGGTGCATAGGTTAGATTATTGGATTTTTAGGGTTTTGAGTGTAGGTTCTCAAGTAAATTTTTATGGAATTATTTATATGTTATATGGGACGCGTACACACTTATAAAATTTATGTGACTTATAAAAGAGAACAATTATGGCGTATTGAATATTTTTGCATGTTAACTAATTTAACAATATTGAACGTAAATAATTATGTTAAAAACGACAACGGTGCTAATCATTGAATTAAATTAAAATGGGGCCTTTATGATTAAATTCCTATGTTGTTCATATGAATTGTGTAGTGTGTGATTTGTTTTAGTCACATTTGACCATTGCAGGGATGAGGGGCTTTTGGGTAGTATATTGCTCACTTTCATTATAGGATGCTTACTATGTATGAGACTAGTGGGTAGGCCTTGGTTGTGATTTATGCTTGCTAGGTATGGGACCAGTGGCGGACCCAGGATATTTGGTTAGGGGGCGCGAAAGTTTAGGGTGGTATCGGGGGTTCGGATTCGGGAGCCCCGGAGGCGAATTTTTATAGGGTTATTTTGAGTTTTATGCAAATTTTTCTCTCTGAAAATATATTAACTAATTGAAAAATACTTGTATTCTAACAATTACTCAACATAATTGCCCAAAAGTGATAATATATTTCAAATTAATTTTTTAGCAATTAGATGACAAAAAATTAAATTTAGAAAAACTAAAAATTTCAGCAAAAAAAATATTACTACTAATTTATAGCAATTAAGCAAATAAAAATAGCAAAGGACAAACAATATATTTACCAAATAAACAATGTCAATAATTAATTAACAATATTTGATCAAATTTTAAAAAAATAGTTAGCAAACAAACCATTGAAACAATAATAGAACTTTTACATTAGTTTATTGAGCTTTTACATTTTACGTTAGTATATTTTACTTAACATTTTACATTGAACTAACTAAACCAACATTTTAACTTACTAAACTAACTTTTAACATTTATTTATATAAATGTTCAACTGAAAAAGAAAAACTTGTAACTAAAAGTTACCTGTGTGTGTCGGCATCTCGTATATGTGACTGGAGAGGAGAGAGGGGATGCCACCGGCCGGAGAGGGAGCGGTCAGTCAGGCGCGACAGGTGGGGCAGTCGGGACAGGCAGGGAGGCAAAGCGTCACTACTGCTGGCGGGAGGGAGGGTGGTGGGGTAGAGGGCGGTCAGTAATGGGTGAGATGAATGATAGATGAAATTATTTTCTTTTGTTGTTGAGAGTTGAGAGATGGATGAGAAAGAGCAACGACGGCCAGTTAAAGAAAGATGTTAAAAGTTAGGGTTTTATTTTAAAGAGAGAAACCCCCGTGTATGTTTACATTACACTTTGTAAACTTTATTACAATTTCGCCCCTGAGCATTTAAAATGGCATAAACTTTATGCCTTGCACTTCAAAAGATCACACATTGACCCAAAATTACCCTATACCCAACAAAAAATTATGAAAATATTGTGGGTGCGACCGTACCCCTTCGGGATGGGGTAGGTCCGCCCCTGTATGGGACTAGTTAGTGTAGAATCGTGCGAATTTTATATTCCGTGTGGGGTTAATTTATATGTTTTATTATAGTTGCGCTAGCCTAGGCATGAGACTAGGACGAGGTCATTGTTAGAAATTCATCCTATACATAGGACAGGACGTATGTGTAAGCCGGGGACCCTTAGGTATGGGACTAAGGGATATTTTGAGGATAGCACATCGATAATAAGGGTGGGGTAATTTTGATAAATGAGAAAATGATAATTAATGTCTAAGATAAAAACGGGTATTAAAATTGGTGGCGACATAATGTGTCATGGACCGACAGTTTAAACGGGTCAGCGAACGATTTATGTCATGTCGTACGTGGAACCTTATCATAGGGCGGGGTCGACGGTTTAAACGGATCAGAGGCCATTGATAAGGGAAAGTGTAAAACTTTGGTGGGATACCACCCGTGGCGGGAGGACCACTATAATTATACTAATAATAAATTAAGAAGAATGATAAATTGGGTTCATTTAATTAAATTGACATCTTGGGGCTTAATTATTTAAAATCATATTGGTCTGCTTTATGAATAACAATTATTAAGGGTAGTTAGTGATTTGTACTATCACGTTTAATTAAAATACTCTATTGTGATATTTATCTCGTATAATGCTACTGTCTAGATTCAAGGATCCTATTTGAGGGGAGTAGTGTGTATTCATGCTCGGGGCTCTGACCTCGTGCGTTGACTGACCTTTTCAGGATTAAGTTTTAGAGAAGCTGCATAGGACTTTGGAGATTTTCTTGGAGGTGCAGCTGGAGTTATTTTACTTTATACTTATTAGTTTAGTTTTTCATTCCTTCGTATTTACATTGAGACTCGGTTTATGGTTTCGTTGGGCCATTCGGTTTCAAAGTTATAATGGGTTTTTATTCCGATAATTCATTATGGATTCAGTTGGATTTTATTCAATTTTATATTATTAAAGTTTGGATTATTATTGGAGTTTAGCATGGTGATGGATCTTTTATCACATAGTTGGTCATTTTCATTTTTGATTGATTAAACTATTTTATCTTGTGGATTGATTTTATATGTCTCATACCTGTCACATGCTAAGAATGGCATTTTATTTACTCGCATTCGGCTTAGTTTTGGTGGCGGCCGACGCTAGAATTTAGCGGGGAGTGACAGATGGTATCAGAGCATGGTCTTAGGTCTCATAGGGTGTGAGTCCGCTTAGCTTCCGCATTATCGATCTTTGATTCCCTTTATTGATTCGTACTCCTTAAGGTAGAGGATCTAACATACGTGTTAGACGTGTTTCTTTGAGATATGTAATTTTGTGTTAAGGACATTGTAGGCATTGAGTTTAGAATTAGTAAGCTTGATGTGAGGATCCTTAGAGTTGATTTTGGAGAAGTTAATTATTCGGAAGATCATTAGTATAAATTTTGGGTATGTTTTATATCGACGCAACGATGTGATTTGATTTGAGGATTTATTTGTTGCAAAGATTATCGAAAATAGAATCGAGCGGTGATTTGCGAGAGCGCGTGGTACGCCGCTACTTTCATAGTTATTTGTATATATATATATATAACAATATATATTATTTTGCTATTCGTGGGGCGGGTTCACGTAGGATTGGGTGTATGGATGCTCAATTATGGCATTAAAGTATTTTATTTTATGGATTGATTTTATATGTCTCATATCTGTCACATACGAATAATAGTATTTTATTTACTCGCACCCTACTTAGTTTTGGTGGCAGCTGATGCTAAAATTTAGCGGGGTGTGACATCTACTTACGTGTATTAGTAGTGAGATTATATGGTGCAAATGTAACGTAACGTTTAATCTACTTATGTACGATAGTAGTGGGATTAGATAGTGTATATCTAAACAAACTATAACCAACTTAAGTGTGATAGTAGTGGGACTAGACAGTGTATTAGGTATGTCTAAATCAGGATTTAAGTAGATAAACTTAATGGAAAGGCTTGAATGATAACATGTGTGAAATGCTAACTTTGATTTAATAATAACATAAGGGATATGTTAATTATTGATTAATTCGATAGAGTACCGTATGGGCGGTACGAGTAAGTTGAGGATAAACTTAACTATAAACTTAACTAAGAACTTAAGGATTATTAAGGGTATTCAATAGTGTACTTTATGGGCGGTATGGGTGAGCTTGACTAATTTGAGGTTTATTAGATACTAGAGACCTAGTTAGATTGGGTAGAATGACTAGGTGGGATTAGTAGCGAATGTTAGGTGCATATTATAGATGAGAGGTGAGGAACTCAAGAGAGTGTTCGCAACCTAACATGTGTATCAAATATCTGTTCATTTAAATTTAAATTTAAATGCTTGCTAAATATTTTTAAATGATTTTTACTTGGGATCTGACCCGTACTTGTAAAACTTTTGTCGAAACCTTTTAGGTGTCCAACCATAAGGAAGCAGAGCAGGATGATTTGTCCTTGGGATGCGTAGCTGTAGCACTTGTGGATGCTTATAGGGTTTGAATTTAGTTGCTTCAATTACTTCATATAGTGTAGGGTGCAGTTCAGTATTTCATTCGGGCGTGTTGCCCTCAACTATTTCATTTATATCAGTCAGACTTTGTACTCAGTGATTTTTATTCATGTTGGACTTTATATTGAATTTTAGAACCGATGGTTTATTCGGTACTATTTTATCCCAGTCATGTATTTTGTGGATGGATTTATATTACTATTGCATGGGATGTTAATTATGGTAATAATGTTTCGTTGTTGTTGTTGTTGTTTAATGAAAAGATAAAATTTGACATCGGCTTTTTGAATACTAGGTGGTTAGGCAAAAGTTTAAATTATTTTCGATAATAATGTTGAGAATGAACCAAGTGGGAATCCTGTTTTAATTTAATAAAGGCTTGATCATCCAGTATTTAATTAGGCAGGGTGTCACATTTTAACAATTATGTTCATAAAAATTATAGTCAAACTAGTTCTCTTTTCACTTATTAGGGTAGACATACCTATTTTTCAGAACATTGTCATTATAGAAAAATGAGATTTAACAATAAAAAAAGTAGGTTAAATTCCAAAAGTAACTACTATGTTTGCTATCACCCATGGACCCAACGCTTTTTGGATACTAAAGGAGAGGTTATTCAAATGTGTGGTGAAATTCCTCACATAAGTCAAAGGGATTCCTTGATAGTGGATGTTCAAGTCATATGACCAGAGACAAAAGAAAACTCTCAAGTCTTATTGCCAAATATAGTGAAAATGTCACACTTGATGACAACTCCAAAGGAAAGATCATTGAAGTGGGTAAGGTTGGTAAGGAACATTCTTCTTGCATTGATAATATTTTATTGTTTAATGGATTAAAACATAATTTAATTGGAATTAGTCAATTATGTGATAAAGATTATGAAGTTATGTTTAAATCGGATCATTGCCTAGTTAAGGATACTAAAGATTATAGTGTGATACTTATTGTATCTAGGCATTTTAATGTATATACTCTTGATTTTGATGATTTAACTTATTGCATCTTGACATTTTAAAGTATATACTTATTGCATCTAGGCATTTATTAAAATTTTAGCTACTTTACATGAAACTAGTTGGTTATGGCATCGAAGACATGCTGATATCAAATTAATTTATACTTTGTCCAAAAAATAATTAATGAGAGGCTTGCCTAAGACGATTTATAAAGGATAAATTTTGTGATGCATGTCAACTTGGTAAACAAACTAAAACATCATATAAAAGGAAAAAAGATATCACTACATGTAGACCTTAAGAGTTATTACATATAGACTCATTTGACACTAATACTGTTTCTAGTTTGAGTGGTAAATTTCATGCCTTTGTAATTATTGATGATTATTCCATATTTACTTCGATATTCTTTCTTTACACACAAAAATGAAACTCATCATATTTTTACTAAATTTTGTAAAAAGGTACAAAATGAAAAGGTTGTACTATTACATTTGTTAGAAGTGATAAAGGTAGAGAATTTGATGATAAACATGGTGAAAGTTCTTGTGATGCAAATGGTTCTGAACATAACTTTCGGCACCTATAACTCCCTAACAAAATAGTGTAGTTGAAAGGAAAAATATACCACTTCAAGAAATGGCAAGAACAGTGATTAATGAACATAAATTATCGAAATATTTTTGGGCCGATGACGTTAATACTTCATGTTATATGATTAATCGTGTTATTATTAGAAACGGCTTAGACAAAACCCCTGATGAACTTTGAAAACATAAAAAGCCTAGTATTAGTTACTTTAAAGTTTTTGGTTGTTAATGTTGAATCGGATGAAGGAATTTTTCTTGATTATGCTTTGGAGAAGAAGTCTTATAGAATTTTTAATAAAAGAACTTTTGTTCATGAATCTATTCGTGTTACTTTTGGTGAATATAACCATTTTGCATGTAAAAATAATGGTGATGATATTGAGATTTTAAAAACCAAATGTGAATAAACTTGATTTAAATAAATATAAAAATAATAATGATAATGATAATGGTAATGATGGTAATGAGGAACCTTCAAGTAGCATGAAAACTTCCCATTTCATAACTTAGTCCCCGGGACTTTGAACTACTTAGTTTCACAAGCATCAATATTGTCCTTAATGTCGTTCTCTCGATACGAAAACATTTCTTTTGTCTGTTTTGTGCAAAATAGGTTGACGACTCTTATTGTACACATTATCCCACATTAACGATGACCGAGCGCCTCGAGAAAGGGCGCAATCTCGTACGCACACCGAAGGCAACCCTCAAAAAAGAAGAATAAGGGGGAAGCCCCCCGGATGGCCATAGTGACGACTCCTCTGGGGATGTTATTTGAAGAGGACTAGACTCTATTTCTGCACGGGTGTTATACTTTTCTACATATGTGCGTATGCACCTACTTGTATGTTCCCTTTGCCTCTATATTTACTTTTTGTGTATATATACCTCATGCTTATATATATCATGTATATATAACTTTTCACTCACTTATACACTGCACACACTTGTATATACTCTTCCCGTTCACTTCACACACTTGTACCGATATATAGGTTCACATATGCTCCACACACACCACTTTGATTATCCATGCTTAGGCTTCACTAGCACACACCCACACTTCTCAAACTTGTATATATTTACGCTCACCTACACGTATCACACACCACTTGTATTTGATCCATGTATAGGCTCACTACCACACATGCTCACTTGTAAATAATCACATGTCACTCACTCACATTTATATGCGTAGTATAGTCTCCATGATTCATGCTGGATTTACTTTCCATGATACTTGTGTATGCTCACTCATTAATGTAACACTCCCTTTATTCACAGTGGAAATAAAAAAAATAAAAGTATTCTCTCTCCATAATGTGCTAATTAAGACTCATGCATTTTTTCACAATACATCACCAAGAGCATAGCAATATTGACCAAAATTTTATCCCATACTGGGGTTCACTTTGTGATGGGGGCTAATCCTGCAGGGAGTAGTTAGCCTAAGAGATATGTCTCTCACCTTCCATTGACCTCATACCATTAATGTAAATCAAATGGTTCCCCTCGCATCATGCTACTTGACCGAACTCACGCCGGGAGGTATATAGCAGGAAACTCGTTCATGTATGTCGAGTATATCGAATTCTCTCTTACACGTACCATTCCCACGAGGTATATCGTGAGGTAATTCACATACACTCAGGTATATCAAATGGCTTGTCCACATGTACCGATGAATGATTGCCTTTATAGGCAAGAGGTATATCATGGAAGTCATGGCAAAGGATGAACCCTTACACTATCCCAACAATTGCATAAACCTCATATAGGCGTCAAACTTAGGGCACTCATATTTAGTTTGTCGGTTGCCATGTGAAACTTTGCCAAAATAATGGGTCAGCATACCGCTCGAATTTTCACGCTATTTCGCCTTTTTAAAAAATAGGACCTCATCCGTGAGTCTGGAAACAGTCCAAATCGTGTCTTACATTTTTAAACCTTATTTTCCCTCGATCGGGTCCTCTACGACATTTTTCTTCATTTAAGCAAACCTAATACAAGTGAAAACCTAATAATACTAATAATAATAATCATGCTGAGATTCCTCTCCCTTTTCCCTCCTTTTTCAAAACCTAAAAGGCCAAAACATTTTTTTCCTCCTTTCAAAATACCAAAAAATTCTCCCTCCTTCTTTAAAAAATATATTCAAATCATTTTCCATCTCAGGTCGATTGCATATCTAACTTTGGCCTAGCTCTCTATTGACTTTAGTCTTCCATCAAATCGTCCCGAAGCTCTGCTGATTCTTCTACTACTTTGTCCAAGTTTGGAATCTATCTTCACGAGCTCTTCATGGAAAACACTGACCAAGTACCAAATGTTTATCCAGATTTGATGGCCGTCTTCAATTCAGTGCCAAAATGGGCAACCTTCAAATCGAGGTTTATTAAATGCAGTGACATCGGGCCCAGATTCTCGGAGAACTTGAGGTTCTCTTTCTTCGTGCCTTAGGTTTGCCCACTCTCGAGCCTATTTGGGTCCCAGATTAGTATTAATATGTTTCACGTGTCCCATCTAGAAATAGGCCACAACCAACTTAACTCTCGATTTCAATCCTTGACTAGATAGAGGCCAATCTTCCATTACCCATGGATACCAATGAAGAGGAATTGAACAAGGTCAAGGAAGACCTCAAACTGCTATCCAAGATATTCGACCAAGTTAAAATATTCTAAAACTACATGGACTACACCTTATTTGTCCATATGACAAAGTCAAACGGTTAGAGGTGTTCAAGATTCTAAACATCTAGAAATTATAGGAAGCGAAACCCAAATTGTTAACCTTCAAAGCTATCACCAAGCCATAACCCTTCTTGGTGTCTCCGAAGAGAAAATGGCCCAGTTTTTTCAGCAGAACTTGAAAGAAAGTGTCCTCCAAGAATGTGACCCAAGAATTCATGTCTCAGTGCATGTATAACGAAAAGTTAGAGATTATGCACCGAGATCTAGAGCTTCTTAAAAAAACCCTGGAGAAATAGTCAGTAGCTTCATAGATAGGTGGAGAGAGAAAGCTGCCACTATGACTAATAGACCCTAAAATCTCTCAAAAGATATACGTAATCATATTTTCTATTCTTTTCTTTTTTTCTTTTGAAGTGAATTATTTTTGAATGATTAAACAAACTAAACTATGCTGGCCCCCTTTTTTGGCAAATTTTACTATTTTTATTGCCTTTATTTTTTCTTAGGCATTTTTCAAATGGTGGCTTTCACGACGAGTCAACTTGTTTGTCGCAGCCCCATTTTGTGAACTCTCAAATTTTTTTAATACTAAACAAAATCTCTCACGGGTAATGGTTCTTACATGCATAACTCCCCCATAGTCACATAAACATGTAGATGAAAAAATTGATGGAAAAAAATCTCACCAAGCTCAAATATACATAGTGACGTAAAAATCTAATAAGCTCGTGCACGTGTGTACCAAGGAATCTACAAAGTCGAATTCGTAAAGCAAATTAAGTTCTAAAGAACACCATAAACATGGTTAAGGTCATAATCAAATATCCTAGTCACTTGGAAATTGCTCAGTGAATTGGATTGAAACACACCAATATGCTGTACTAAATGTGTCAAACTAAAATACACAAAATATGAAAATCTTTTTGTATTTTTCAAAAATTTATCAAAATAAAATCTTTTTGTATTTTTCAAATATGACTCGGCAAAAGAAAAATATAATACAAAAATACATATGTCATAACACTAGAAAACATATAACATGAAGCACAACTAGAGTATGGCGAACATGTTAACACAATCATACATAAGATATAGCAAGATGAGAATCATGTGCAAGCAAACTAGAATTAACTTGTCTACCATCTAGCGCCTCTAAAATCGATTTCCTAACCCAAATAGAAGTTAAGCGAAGAATATGGGTTTTGGGAACCAAAGGGACACTAGGCTGCAACTTCCTAGGACCTCTTCCAAGATTAAACCAAAAACTCCTAAGGTGACCTTTCGTACCACAATATCAACATGTGTAAACATGAGGAATGTTACCGACGGGTTGACGTTTTCTAACCTCCTTGGATTTGGTTGACCCTCTAAAACAAATAATGGTCTTGGCTTTAACACTCGAAGCATTAGTATAATGTGAGCCAGAGACAATACTACCGACAGTACTCGAGTCTTTTAAATCATCTTTTAACCTAAAAATTTTGGACTCAAGCAAAGAATTTGACTCTTCTAATTTTAGGGACTCCTTCATATTTTCAATCATTCCTAGAAGGCTATCTCACTCCCCCTCAATGAAAGCAAACTTATCCCTAAGAGTCTTCTTACGTGCCTTAAAATCATTAATCAAAATTGGTAGTGGCAAAATGTGGCTCAAATAATAAAATAATCCATATTAATCCAGTCATCTAAATATGGGGACCATATTTCAAAGCTATGAATTAAATATGGAGTCCATATTTTAAAGCTATGAATTAAATATGGGGCTCATATTTGAAAGCTATGAATCAAATATAAATCCCAATTTTAAAAGATACAAATCAAATATAATAATCATTTTTTAAAGTTGCGAGTAAAATATGAGTTTTTTTACATATACTTGGAATTGTAATACTTACTTTAGTAGAAAAACAATGGGTTCACCCAACACATATTTGGTCCGCCCATGTTTGGCCCGACCCACATTTTACCCATCCCATATTTTGCCCAACTCACATTTAGCCCAACCCATATTTGACCCGCTCAAATTAGGCCCAACCCATAATTTTGCCAGTGCTAATCAAAACACTGTCCTCTACGGCACAAACATTAACCCTAGAATTTTTAAAGTCCTCCAAATCTTTTTCTAAAAATCGAACTCTATTATCACTCTCTTTAAGGGACAATTTTTAAAATTTAAAATCTCGGTCCATGTCTACAAGCATCTCACGATAGATATCTCTTTGAGTTTGAACAGTTTGCAAAAGTTCCATATCAGATTTAAAATGAGAATTTTCTTGTTCAAGACTTTTAACCCTTTTGGAAAACTTCAAATTCAAACAATTTAAGTTGTTAAAACTGCAGGTATCCTTCGAGATAAAAACATAAACACTCAAAAAGAACTAAACAAGGATCTAACATAATAACTTAGTGAAATCCACCATGATACCAAATGTTGGGACGAAATAATGAGTGCTTTGATACTAATTTGTAAATGCGGAATAAACACGCTCCCGATACAAATTCCAATTAGAGAGTACGCAATCAATTTTATCTTGTTATCCTAAACATTCATCTATATGATGAAACAAATAAATAAAGCCAAGCATGAAATAAAGTTAAAGTTTCAGGAAAAAAAACCCTTTCGGGTAAAACATTTTACTCACTTTAGAAATCTACAAGACAGTCGATCTATAGTCTACTAGATAACCGCCATAAGTATAACACGCTAATCTTCGCAAATCTCTAGTGAACAACTATGATCCTCTAAAGAATCACAAGACCACAGTCCTCCATCGGCCACAACCTTCATCTTCAGCAGTGAGTTCTCTCAAGTATCACAAGTTATACATGAAATTTCCTTCTCCACAAAGGTGTATTCAAGGATACAAAACTTTATAGGGTTTAAATAAGTTCACAAAACTAAATATTCAGGACGCTTGTTTGTGAATCAAACATTATTTTTACAACACAAAAAGTGAAGAACTTTAGCAAAAATTATGCAAAAATAAATTTGGCAAAAGTCTTAAATAATTTGAACACGAAACAGGTATTTATAGGATGTTCACAAAATTCGAGACAATGGCATTACTTGAATGACATCACCATGTCATTCTAATGAGATCTTCATCTCGTTCGAACAAGATGTGTCTCGCTTTTAAGGACATCAGTAATATCAAAATAGTAAGCTCTCGTTTTAACCTCATTTGAAAAAAAAATTGAGTGACCTTCAAACAACATGTCATGTCGTTTGAACGAAATGTCAATCTCGTTTGAACAAGAGTTAAATATAAAATGTTTTTTTTCTTTTCAAAATAAAAAATTCCTGTTCGTTTTTGATAAAAATAAACATGCCAAAAATAATTTTGTAAATTAATTTAAACTCTAAATTGCTTTATGCCTTTACGAGAGGTAGGGAAGTCTTAAAAATTGGAAATGCTTGAGTTCAGTTCGTCTTGACAGTGCGTGACGATTTGTAATAGGATATGACAAACTAGTTTAAAACTACGCTCTCCCGAACTAATCTAAAACTATGATATGAACAATGTTAGAAAAATTATTCTTACACTTTGAATTCCCAGATGAAGATATCCTTTGCACCTCTTAGGAGGACCTTAGATTGCAAATGTTCTTTGATGGAGCTTCCAGTAAGATGATCTCCCCTGATGACTCTCACACCCCCATTGCCATCAAATTAGACTTCCTGTGCAGCAACAAGATGACTGCATGTGAGGCATACATTGTAGGCTTCAAAATCTCCCTAAAAAAAAGTATGAAGAACCTAGACGTCTACGGGGACTCTGCCCACCTAGAAGAGCTGACCTCCCAGTTTAAAGATGTCACTTTCCACTACATGCCTCATACAAAGAGCAACGTAGCCGACACCCTTGCTACACCGACCTCCATGGTCGATATGCCTGAGGGAATAACAATGGCCCCTTTCCTGGTTCAGAAATAGGTTATGCCCACTCAATGCTCCCATATTGAGCTCGTCACCAAGGAAGATTTTGACATGGTCGGGTTATGTTAGTGCGACATTTGGCGCCTCATCAAACATGGTAGGTATCCCCAAAATGTTGATAAGAAAGACCGTGCGACCCTTCATAAACTGGCTACCCAGTATATCATCCGCGATAAAGGGATTTTTAATAGAAACTTCAATGGAACCCATTTACACTACATAACAGGGGTTGATATTGAAGAAATGGTGCGGAAAATCCATAATGGGGAATGTGGGACCCACATGAATGGTCATATACTTGTCAAGAAGATCATTCGTCAAGGGTATTATTGGACCACCATGGTTCCAGATTGCACTGCCTATGTTCGAAGAAGTCTTAAATGCCAGGAGTTTGCCAATCTCCAACACTTTCCCCCTCAAGAACTATACAACATGATATCTTCCTAGCCCTTCACCACTTGGGGTATTAAAATCATAGGGACGGTTACACCCAAAGCTTCTAACGGTCATGAATTCATCTTGGTCGCCATTGAATACTTCACAAAATGGGTCGAAGCTGAGTCATACGCAGTGCTGAATGCTAAGAAAATGGCTAAGTTCATATACTAATGCGGGGTTCCCCATGAGATAGTATCAGATAATGGACTCCACTTCGAAGTCGAGGTCACAGAATTGGTCAACGAGTACGGGATTCAGAGACACGAATCTTCTCTCTACCAACTCCAACCCAATGGGGTTGTCGAATCCTCTAACAAAAGCTTAAAAATTATTATTAACAAGATGATCGAGAGTTGTAGAGATTTGGCCGACCGGATCTCATATGCCTTTTGGGTCTACCGCACTTCAATCAGAGAACCTACTAGGGCTAACCCATATTCTCTAGTGTATGGCATGGAAGGAGTCCTACCCGTTAAGCTAAAAATACATTCTCTATGTGTTATACTCTAAAGTAGGGACAAGAAAGAAGACTGACATCAAAGATGATTTGATGAACTATTACTCTTGGATGAAAAGAGACTTAAGGCTCTATAAAATAAAAATGGGTATCATTGTTGGATCGCTCGATCATTCAATCGAAAAGTCAAGGATCGCGGTGTCCGAAAAGGAGATCTTTCTCTCAAGGAGATCACAGAACTCGTTTGGGACCCCACAAGGAAGTTCAAACTGATTTGGAGGGTCCCCTATATTTTGAAGAAAATTTTGTGAGGCGGTGCCGCTATTCTCACAGACTACGACGAGAAGGAAATGTCACTTCCAGTTAGGGGTGTCAATTCGGGTCAACTGGTCGACATGATAAGGTTTTTTCGAACACGAACATGACACGACACGAATTCATGTTTGTTTTAGTTGACACGAATACGACCCGAGTAAAAAACAACACGACACGAATACCAAAATTACTTAAATATCATGCCTAAAAAACACGATAACACGACACGACTCATAATTCAGACACGAACATGACACGACATGACTTCGTGTAAAAAAAATGACACGAACACGACATATCGTGTCAATTTCGGGTCAATTTCGTATCATTTCGTGTCATTTCTAAAATTTCCACCCCTACTTCCAGTCAACCTGGACCGTCTTAAGAAATTTTATCCTTAGTCCAAAATCTCAGCGCGCTACGAGTCTTCTCATCCCCTTTCTATTCTAATTTTTTTTTCATTTCCTCCTACCCAAAACTACGTGGGACCCAATCCTCTAAAAATATTTTCTTTCAAAATGAAAGTCATGAAAATTTTCAAAACCCCCAGAGGTACGCAGGTATCCCATACGCCATACATGGGCACGGTCCCCTTCTTTTTTACAAAATGATGTTCTTTTCTAACCTTCGAGAACGAAAGTCAATCTTATCATTTACATGAAAAAAGGATTATGTATGCCTTAGCGATTAGTATAGATAGTTCAAAATGCAAAATTCATCAAAAGGCACAACAAAATGTGATCAAAACTATTTTTATTTCCTACAGATTATGACGGATGGGTATATGGCTAACTGCGCTGCGACAAGGAACCTAGCATCATTCGTTGTGATTAAGTCATGTCCTCCACTGGAAAGAAGTTCGTTGTGTGAGGGTTACAATTTTTTCCAATCCTACTTGGCGCAGAAGCCGTTAGGGGCAATAAAAGTAAGTCTGATGAAGTCCAATCAACCGCATATACTGGTACTCTCCTAGCTGGAAAATAGGCTACAAATCTCCCCGCCATGGCAATAACCAACGAGGACACCGAGCTTCGTGCTCTATAAACCAGTTGACCTAGTTCTATATCGATGAGCCGAAGCTGAAAAAAGGTCAATCAAAGAAGTTAGGAACACTCGCTAAGGGATACTCCGGAGGGGCCGCCAGACGAAACCTTTCTTCAACCCATAAGAACAAAATCAATGGGTTCCCCACCACCGTAGGATTACAATGGTAAGACATCCATGTCACCATCACAGCCTCTTAGGGATAACTTATCATGTCCTTTATTACCAGTAAAAGCCTTGGAGTAAGGCCCAAGGAAACATCTCTGATAAATCCAGCGCCATTAGAGTCCCTCTAGCGCACTGAATACATAACTGCCTGAAGAGAAACATTCCTTCCATTAACCAAAGCTCGAGCTGTCGAAGGAAAAATATGGAGCAACTCTACCAGAAATGGCTGAGGAGAACGAGAAAAATCAGGCATGGCCGCCGCGACACTAGGGCTAACCCCTAACATTGTTGATAATTTCTCATAGGTAGGACATACACTGTCCTGCCAAAATGGAAGACATGGTCCTCAAACTACCAAAATTTTACCGCTATTGCTAGTAAGTTCCAGTCTATGGCTCGATTGCGCCACAAAGAAATCCAACGCAAGATGAAAGTATCGTAGTCAACATTGTAGAGGCACATAGCCTCTAAACCTTCAAGGTAGGAAGATAATTCTTCATACATGGGAAAATCCATTTGCGGAATAGAAAATGAGAAGCAAGAAAAGAAATGTGGGTGTTGGTGAAGAAAACACACACCATACCCATAATTTTAAACCCAAATATTTTGGTAGAAACTATTTTTTTTGGAAACTCGTATAATTCTCAGCCTTACAGATGTACATAAGTATGCAGGAAAGTGAAATCAAATCTTATGATTGATTTAACTTGACCCCATGCCTATAGGTTGGTCAAGGGGTATGCTGATCGACAATCCCTCTATTTAACCCCCCCTTTTCCTCCATTTTCCTAAAAAATCAATTTCTAAAAATGTATTTATCAAAATAAATCCCTTCAAAGGGAAATTCTCTTTAACTAAGCCTCCATGGCTTTCCTCTATTCAAATATTCCCAAAAATTCCAAAAACACTTTTACTACTTCTTCAAACAAAACCACAAAAACAAATTAAAGTGCATGTAGAGTATGAACTAAATAAAGATAATAAAACCAAAAATATGCATCTCTTTTGCATTTTGACTCTCTTTTCAAGTATAAATCCGCTAAATCAAGCATACAACATGGTCAATGCCAAGCTCCTCCTGTCACAATGACGAATATGCAAAAGGAAAGAACTAGAAATGGATGTCCTCTACTATCTACCTTATAACCCTTTCCCCCGGGTGTCATACATACCCTACCTCATGCGCTAATAACATCCTTATCTACACCAGCATACCTGTATCCCTCGCGGTCCCCAAAGGAAGACTCCAAAGGTAAAATGTTACCTGCAATCCCTAACAAAGAGTCAGTAACTACCAAAGGATTGGTACCTTTCTAGCCCATACCGATAATCAACTCCATTTTCTTTTTCCTAAGGAAGCCCAGGAGTCCATGCCATTATCGAATTGCACCCCCTCAGGCCTTCCTATCGACAATCCCCTAAGATTTTGTACAAGAAAATACGAAAAAATTCTAGAAAAATCTAGTATTTTCCCCCCCAAAATCCCAAAAATCACTAAAAATTATGCAACATTATTTTCCCTCAAGAAAATTATTTTTGGAGCACTAAGACCCTTACACACTCTTAAAATCCCCATCTAGATTCATATTACACTCTTATCCCCAGCATACTCTGCAGCGAAGCCAATGAGGCACCCACATCCAAGTCTACTATAATTTTCCAACCGGAACCTTAAAACTAAACATTCCCCCGTGAAGTTTCAATACAACACAATCTCCAGCGAAATCACAAGTGCACCTGCAGCCCAAAGATAATTTAAAATTCCCCAACGGACTTATCCTCCTCCAAGTCACAACTTTAGGTCCTCATAATTGATCTCGGCCTACAGAATTAGTCGTCATAAGTTAACGTCCTCAGATTTGACCATGGACCTCAGAATTAGTTATCAAAACTTTAGAATTAACTATGGCCCTCAGAATTGGTCATCATAACTTTAGGTCCTCAGAATTGACCTCGGCCCGTAGAATTGGTCACCATAGCTTAAGGTCCTCAGAATTAACCTCTAACTTTAAAATTGGTCGTCATAACTTTAGATTTGACCTCGTCCCTCAGAATTGCTGGTCATAACTTTTAAATTGACCTCGGTCTGAAGAATTAGTTGCCACAACTTGAGGTCCTCAAAATTGGCCGTCATAACTTTAGAATTGACCACGTCCCTTAAAACTGGTCGTCATAATTTTAGGTCCTTGGAATTGACCTCGACCCATAGAATTGGTTGTTACAACCTCGACCATCCGAATCGGTCGTCCCCAGCATAACTTTAGGTCCTCATAATTGACCTCGACCCACAGAATAATTCTTCCTCACCTCAACTCACCAAATTGATTACCCTCATTCTCTAGGTCCCCTAAATTGACCTAAAATCCTCCTCCTCAATATCGATGAGGTGTCTATCATTCGATGACCTTCACTTATTCTAAGCTCGCTCGTCGAGGGTTTCTCTATAGACACCCCATCTTAGGTCCCCCTAAGGACCTCCTTAGGTCCCTAACATTCACTTGTTCATCGTAAAGCCTAGGTATACCCCGAGTACTGATCTGGAGGCCACCGGGAGCTCACGGGCCTCGTTTGACTCTTGTAAATTTTTTCTCCAAAGAAAAATATCAATGAATATTTAAAGGGATATAAATCCCATTTCCAACTATCCATCTCGTGTGTGAATCAACCTTACGGTTCGGACGAACAATCCGTTTTACTCTAAAAATTGATCTTAAGGCCAATGGGCACTCTTGGAACCTGTTTGACTCCGGTAAAATATCTTTAAAACTGAATGAAATCTCAAATGGATCTACATACCCTTTCTAACAGTCCGTTCCATGCATAAATCAGCCTTACGGTACACACAAATGACCCGTTTTACTCCGAAGGGTTAGCGACCACTTTCGAACCCCGTTTGACCTCGATCAACTCTCGGAACATAACGAAGCAGAATGAAATCTCTCTGGGCTCTGAATACCCTTTCCAACGGTCCATCACGTGCATGAATAGGCCTTATGATTTGGAATGACAATCCAATTTTATCTGAGGATTTCTTGTTTAGAGTCCAACGGGTGCTTTCGAGCCCTGTTTGACCTTGGTCAACTCTCAGACTCGGGACTGGCTCAGTGGATTCTTAAAGGTCTCTAAATACCCTTTCTTAAGGTCCACCTCATGCACGATTCTGACTTACGGATTTCATTTTATGACGTTTTCTTGAAAAATATATCCCAGACTGCTGAATGGCACCCTCAGGACCCTGCCTATCGGTAGTGTGCCTGAGACGCTATGACAATTGGTAAGTCTAAGACTGTGATGAATGGAACCCCTTTGGACCTATAAATGGAGGCCATGACCTCACTTTTGAAAGCACACTTGAACATACCTTTCAGTAATTTAGAGAACCTTATCTTGAATTTAGAGTTTTTCCCTTCCTAAAAATCCCACTTCCTACATTCCATTCCATCACTTTCTTGATTCATTTAGTAAATCCACCCATATCTTCATACCATTTTCATCCCATGGAAAGCTCTTCATATCTACATTCAAGATCAACATCAAGCATTCGTAAGGACGTCCAATTCTCCATCCTTTTATTTTAGTATTAGTTGATTTATTTCTACTTTAGCACTTTATTTCATCACATCACGTATATTAATCTCATAATTATTAGTAGTATTTGCACATACTCTATTTTTATAAAAAAAATAAGAAAAATAGTGTTTATCTATAAATTCTAAAAGAGGAATTCTCATCTAACATTCTCACTTTTAAAACATATTTTCTCTACACACACATATAAGAGAAATCCCTTGTCTGGATTTATGGATTGAACCCCACCCCACGTTATATCCGAACTATGCGGACATTGATGCCCTTTGGGCTGCATAGGTGTCCTGAGTTTTATTCGTGTTTAAAATGTTGTTTTCATATTATATATATATATATATATATATATATATATATATATATATATACTTACATGCTTGTGTTTCGTTCGATATACACATTCACTCTTCCATAGCGACTTGTGATTCGATAAACACTCATATTATATTTTGAATTATTAATTTCGGGAACACTCCTAAGGATGTATTCACCCTGTCCTTTTCCATGATACGAGTTGTATGATCTTATTCTTATAACATGCCCATGAGAGACCAAAAATGCGGGATAAGTGCGTAACACCATCCCATTCGGTAATTTAGTCCACGGACCTTAGAAAGTGACACCCTGCCTATTTTAATCCTGGGTGACCAGTCCATTATTAAAATAAACATGAATTATTAATGGTTTCATTCTTAGCATCACTGTCAAAATATGATTATGTTACTAAAAAACTAATGGCCTAGTGTCAAAATTTTAATCTTTTTATTAACATGCAAAAAATTTAAACTACTAAACCACATTCACCATTCCAGTAAACAACGTAATAAATGATAAAAAAACTTAATAAATGAGTGTCACGGAAGTAAACACTCTAGAATGAAGTCCACATACAACAGTCCATAATAAAATGAAATCCAACAACTAGAAATAAAAGGGAAATACAGTAGCTCTGAAAATAAAAACTAAATAAATTTGGGCGACATGCCCGATTGAGATAACTGAATGATGAAAATGAATTGATAAAGGTGGAAGTGTCTACTACCGAGGCCCGGAATGTCCACAACAGTTGCATTACATCAAATAAGAGTCGACTCCTAAGCTTCGCATCCTTGTGGCTGGGCACCTAAAAGGTTTTTACAAAAATGGATTTGAAACGGGTTAGAGCCCAAGAACATTTAATTTTTTTTACAAGTATTTAAAATGAAGAAAGAGCAGATATTGTATACATGTTAACTTCACGTTCCCTCGCTTGAGATCCTCACCTCTCAACTATTATGCACGCCAAACGTATTCTCCTAAACCAACATAGTTATGCCATCCCGCCTAACTAGTTTGAGCTAAGTCTCTCCCTGCCTAATAATTCGTTGTGCCTACCCGTATTTCCCATACAATAAGTTACTGAATTTCCAAACCCCTTTAGATGGTAAAAATCATTAAGTATTAAGTTTCCACATACTTAGTTTACTTTAAATATCACTATCTATCTTAGCTATTAATGCACATATAGTAAAATAAATCACACGTATATATGTATACACCACCCTTGTATTATATATGAATATGATATCCCTGGGTAGAGACCAACGATGCGTGCGTACTCTGCTATCAAGTCCAGGTACATCACGCACTAAGTAAAGGAATTTCGATTCGGATCATTCTCGAACCATAAATTTATGAATCACACAATTTGGAAGCGAACATAGTTCTAAGCCTTTGGGCTACGCACACACCTAACGCACCAAAATGACCGGTCACACTATCATAAACACAAGTAGTGCTCAAACCTAAGTTCTATGTCCCGAGGCACAAGTCTAAAATACCCCCAAATGGCTCATTAAGATAAGACTGTCCATGGTGGGGATTCTCTCGTGATAGTAGGTAGCGTAGGTATGTTCGAGCACATAAGAAGTCACACAATAGGTATTCAAACAACCTATATATATATATATATATATATAGGTATACACACAATCTCTAATATATCCCGCACGCAGTATGTAACTCTCGAAGGGTCCTAATTACCTCTTACATTATTTCAGTAGTCATAACACCTCTCTGCTACTGGTCTGGTCTTAGGTTCACTCATACTTTCCGTGACCCGTTCTAATTCTCATGAATTCATTAAATTTTAATGTATGCCCATTAATTCCTACTGTATGTTCAATTGGGGAAACATTAACCCTATCGTATGCTTACTAATATTACTATCGCCCTCATTAATGTTTAGTAATGTCCTAAAAGCTCCCCATAATTTATTCATGGATTTGGGGCATAAAATAACAAAATTGGTCAAATCTGGGCAGCCGAATCGATTTGGTGAAGAGGCCGAATCGATTCGCTTTTTGAGCCGAATCGATTCGAAATGCTACAGGTTGTCTCCTTTGTTTAACTATTATGATTTTCACCATTTTTAACCCTATAAACCTTCATAATACAGTCCCAAACTTCCAACTAAGTATACCAGACCCTTTAGTAACATATATAAACGATTTCTAACTTAACCAAATCATTAAAGCATCAAGGGGAATCAATTAAACCGGATATACATTCTAATCCAAAAATCCTAAATTATTCTTTCTTTGTTCAAGAACATCAATAGACCCATATTTATCCACATTCTCATGTCTCCAAATTATCAAATTCGTATTACAAACATGAGTAAATTATATTTATCATGATTTCTACCCAATAACAATGAATCTAACCTCCAATTTAACACAAATAATTATTTATTCATAAGAATATTCAACCCTACACTAACATGGACATTATATATACTTAAATTTTGCAAGATAAACACTATCCTGGAGTTTGTAGGTCCGATTTGTGCAAAAAAATGGTGGAGTTGTCTTCCTCTCCTTCCGATATAAACTCCGATGGTGATGGTAGTGCAAAAGTCGTGTGGGCAGCCTTGGAAACCTTCACCTTCCTCATCTAATGGCCTCTCTCAGTTTTCTAACTGCTAAGGCTAGCACCCTTAACCCACATGAAGATATAACCCTATTAAATTAGTTGGCCCTTTTACTCTAAAAAGCCAAAAGGCCAAAATACCCTTATGGGGTGCTAATTTGGCCTAAAAATGGCCCGAGACCCAATCCAAATCATGATTACACTTTTCTGACTATTTTGACCCTTTTGAACACACTAGCGTACTCAAAATGACCATTTGGATGACCCTTAAATAAATCACATTTTATATCATAAATTTCTATCCCGACACGACTGACATGGGCGTCCCGGCTAAATTACCATAACTGCCGTATTTCACACTCACAACAATAATATTGCATTCTTACTAATTTATTATTCATTCACTAAGTAATACTCTATATAATTCATAAAAATAAATATTAACCCTTGTCTCGCTAATTAATATATATTTTAATCCGGATTAATTTCCTATTAATTTCCATTTTAATTTAATTAATCCCAATATAATAATCATTAAAAATACGGGGTGTTACATACTTATCCCCCTAATAACGGAATTTCGTCCCAAAATTTGGTAAAAATACCTGGTATAAATAACTCTAGATATTCATCGTGCATCTCATCCTCGTGCTCCCAAGTAGACTCGTTGGCATTATGGTGCCCCTAGTGAATACGTACAAGTGGAACTACCTTCAACCTCAGCCTCCTCTCACTATGGTATAGAATAACAACTAGCCTCTCCTTGTATAAAATATCAAGCTATAATTCAATCTCCTCCAATGTATTGTGAGTGTGAGCTAACTCATCCCGGAGATATCACCTCAGCGAAGAAATATCGAATACATCATGAATCCAATATAAGTGCTCCGAAAATTTGAGTCTATAGGCAGCTGGCCTCTGCTCGATGATATGGAATGGCCCCACATACATTGGTGCCAATTTCTATTTATTCCCCAATCTCATTATTCTCTTCATAGGTGATACACGTAGTAATACCTGGTCCCACACATTAAACTCTAGGAAGAGCTGCTTGTCATCAGCATAACTCTTTTTTTCTATCCTGAGCTATCCATATACGACTCCGAATCAGTTCATTCTTGGTCAAAGTATTCTGAACCAATTATGGTCCGAGAAGCTTGTTGTCCCCCACCTCTAACTAACAAGTGGGCGAACGATAAGGTCAAACATATAACGCCTCAAATGTCTCCATGACAACCATAAATTGATAGGAGTTATTATACGCGAACTCCACCAGCGGAAGATATTGCTCCTAACCTTCGCTAAAGTCAAGGATACACATTCGCAACATATCTTCTAACATCGGATTCGTACTCTCTGTCTGCCCATCCGTTTATGGGTGATTGGCCATACTCAATCGCAACTTTGTACCCATGGCCTCCTGAAAACTTTACTAAAAATGAAATACGAAAATCTTGTCCCTGTCGGATATGATATCAAATTGCACCCCATGTAGTTTCACTATCTCAATGATGAAGATCTGGGCATATTATCTCTTGGTATAGTATGTCCAAGCTAGAAAAAAATGGTCCACCTTCCACTATCACCCAAATTGAATCGTGATCCTTCTGAGATGTAGGCAAACCAGTGATGAAATCCATGGAAATGCTTTCCCATTTCCACATTCGAATCTCTAACGATTGCATAACCCCTGTTGGTTTCTGATGGTCTACCTTCACCAGATGATAAGTAGCACACTTCGTGATAAACTCTATGATATCTTTCTATATTCCACTCCACCAATACTATTGCCTCATATCCTAGTACATCTTATCCCTCCAGGATGTACCGTAAATCATGACCCGTGTGACTCTGCCATCATGGTGTGTCGTAAGTCCTCCCCCTCTAGAATAATTAATCTCTCATTGAAGTGTAAGCCTCCCTCTGAACTCACGAAGTAAGACTATGCTCTCCCGACTAGAAGCTGTTGAATCCGATATTGCCAAAATGAATCCGATGACTGGGCCTGTACAACTCTCATGAGAATCTAGGAGGTGACAATCATAACTGACATGAATGATCATGCAACTAAATCCTGGTGTCTCAGCTCCTTCCATTTCTCCTTTCAAACTTCTATCACATCCCCCACTAAACTACGACTCGACGGGTCTACCGGCATGTTAACCTTTCCCAGATGGTACTGAATGTCGAACTGGTAATCCTTCATAAATTTCAATCACCTACGTTGACACATATTTAACTCTCTTTGAGTGAACAAATAGTGTAGGGACTTATGATCTGTGAATAGAAGAAACCTATCCCGTAGAAGGTGATGACTCTAAATTCGTAGTGCAAATATGATTGTCACTAACTCCAAGTCATGGGTGGGGTAATTCCTCTCATGATGCTTAATCTTGCGAGAAGCATAGGCTATATCATGGTCCTCCTACGGTATCACACCCTCAAGTCCCTGTAGGGACTCATCCGTAAAAATAAGATACTCCACTCCTGTCGTGGGCAATGCGAGGACTAGTACTGAAGTTAACTTGTCTTTTCGCTCATCGAAAGCTAACTGAAAAGCTTCATACTAGATAAACGGTACCCTTTTGCGAGTTAAGTTGGTCAATAGACTCTCAATCTTTGAAACCCCCCTAATAAATCATCGGTAGTACCCGACCAACCCCAAGAAACTACGCACCTCCGTCGGTGTCATGGGATGTCTCCACTCCCTCCCCAATGACATCTTAATTGGATCCATTGATATCCCATGTTAAATACAATATGACCCAAGAACTGTAGCTCACTCAGCCAAAATCAGCATTTCTCAAACTTAGCGTACAACGAATGCTCACGTAATGTCTACAAAACCCTACGCAGATGCTCTGTATGCTCCTCCTCAGTCTGAGAATAAATCAGGATCTTATCAATAAATATAATGACAAACTGATCCAAGAACTCCCTGAACACCCTATTCATTAGGTCCATAAACACCGTCGGCACGTTGGTTAGCCCAAATGGCATAACCCGAAACTCATTAAACCCATATCTCATGAGAAAGTCAGTCTTAGATACATCTGGCTCTCAAATGCGCAACTAGTGGTACCCTGATCTCAGATCTATCTTAAGGTAGTAGGCGGCTGCTCTTAACTGGTTGAATAAGTCATCAATTTGGGGGCAACAAATATTTTTTCCGTATCGTAACTTTATTCAACTTTCGATTCACAAAAATTAGCGGGGCACCCCAAGGCGAAGTGCTCCTACGGATAAAACTTTGTCCCAAAATTTGCTCGATCTGATCCCGTAGATCTTTCATCTCTATAGGGGCCACACGATAAGGCGTACAGACTATCGCCTGAGTGCCCGGTGCTAAATCAATGACAACTCTATCTCTCGATTAGGCGATAATCCTGGTATCTCCTGAAATACGTCGACGAATCAAACACAACTGAAATCAAATCTAGGAAGATCATTACCCACTTAGAGGTCTCCTCCTATATATAGTATAAGTGCGTCGATGATCCACCTTCGGGACGGGGCATCGCCACTAAGAACATCTTCTGGACCAGAATCACAAACAAGATGCTCCTACTATAACCATCAATCATGTCTCTAGACGCTACTAGCCAATCCATAGTAATAATGGCGTCATACTCCAACATATCTAACATGAGCATATCCGCAGGAAAAATAAGTCTCCTAATGTCTATACTCGTGCCTTGACAAATAAAGAAGATAAGTGTCCAACTACCCAATTGTGAGTCTCGCATGTGACTGTACTATCGATCGTGTCTAAGAACCCTACAACTCATGAAAATCTAGTGTCTTTAAATGAGTGTGAAGCCCCAATGTCAAATAAAAGACGTTTCGAAGTCTCATATATAAGAAACGTACCCTCAACTGCGGGTGGAGCCTGTGGAACTTCGACCTGGTGGACGTTGTATACATGTCTGTACTGTAACTGTCCCTTCTGTAGTGGGGTTGCTGGGATAATTGATATGGCAGGAAGTGCTGGTGCTATTTCTGGAAGGGCGACGAAAAAAATAAGCCTCTGGGGCTCCTGGCGAGCGCCCTACTCCTATAGAACTCTGCCTCTATCAGGGCAATCCTAACGTTTGTATCCATTCTTACCACATGTAAAACATCTGCTGGTGAGATTTCCTCTCTCTGGCCCTGCTAGTCTCAACACTGCTGGCCGGTACCACCTTTCCCTTGGTCCTGCTGACCCTTATGGCAATGCCTGAATCCACCCTGCCCCTACCTAAAATCTTATAATTAAAAACGCTTAGAAGAATCCCACAGTAGGGAACCTTAATTACCCTATCTTGTTTGAGTCTGAGTCAATTATGCCCCACTACCATTGCCACCCCCTGTCCTGCTCTGTTGGCCGGACTTTCCTGTGTGCTTGCTTCCTTTCATGTGGAAGCGGTGATCCTGAAAATGCAATTAAACGACATTCACACCATCCATATACGTCTTCAGAGCAGGATTAACCAACAAATGCTGTCGAATTCTCCATCTAAGACCATCAACAAAGAGTTATACCTTATTCTCCTCTCTGTTCACCTCATCTGGTACAAAATTTACCAACCGAGTAAATTCCTCCTCATATTCATCCACTGTCCTTCCTTCCCGGAAGATGTCTAAGAACTTCTGCCTTATCTCTATCTAAATGGCAGATGGAAATTACTTGCTATCGAACCACTCCCAGAACTTCTAACTAGGCTGCTATCAGTCTCCTGTGCAGTGGTAACATACTCCAACAACTACAAGGTTGCCTTCATTAGCTTAAAAGTAGCTAGTATCTCTCTATGAGTTTCAGTGCACTCGTATATCTATAAATCCCGTTGGATGTGCTTCTTTTATTGGCAAGAAGCAACGACAACTTAGCTTCCCTGGAACTTGGGAGGATGAGCCTTCTGAAAGGCGTCTCTGACTTGCTCCCAGACAGAAGAAAACTAGTGTATCTAGTCTGGAGCCATAACCTGCGACTGAGCTGGCACCTGTAGTGCCTGCTGAGCAAATGTGGTCAAAGCTGCATTAATCGCCTATGCAACAATAGTGGCGACCTCAGCGGTGTTCATGGATGCCTGTGCCTGAGCTAGTTGTGGCTCGGGCTGTGTATCTCTGGTGGCTCGTGGTGCACGTCTGGATGGCATCTGAAATGGAAGCGAATTTGTATAAGTGGACAGTTCAATATATCTCAAAATAGCTGAAGACGTGAATGCATAATCAGGAATGCAATAATCCTAATAGTAGGGCTCTATATTAAAAAATGCTACACTAGAAACTGACAAGTCTGTACTGATCCTAAGGACACTAGAACCTGATGCTCTGATACAATCTGGGAAACCCTGCCTATTCTAATCCTACGTGATCAGTCCATTATTAAATTAAATGGGAATCATTAATGGTTTCATTCTTAGCATCACCGTCGAAACATGATTATGTTACTAATACCCTAATGGCCTGGTGTCAAAATTTTAATCTTTTTATTAACATGCAAAAAATTTAAACTACTAAAACACATTCACCATTCCAGTAAACAATGTAACAAATGATAAAAAAAACTGAATAAATAAGTGTGACGGGAGTAAACACTCCAGATTGAAGTCCACATATAATAATCCATAATAAAATCAAATCCAACAATAGGGAATTAAAGGGAAATACAGTGATCTGAAAATAACCACTAACTAAAGTTGGGTAACATGCCCGACTGAGATAAATGAATGATGAAAATTAACACATAAAGGTGGAAGCATCTATTACCGAGGTCCTGCAACGTCCATAGCAGTTGCAACACGTCAAATAAGAATCGACTCCTAAGCTTGGCATCCATGTGACTGGGTACCTAAAAGGTTTTTACAAAAATAGATATGAAACGGATCAGAGCCCAAGAACATTTGAAAAAATTTGCAAGTGTTTAAAATGCAGAAATAACATATATTTTATACATGTTAACTTCGCGTGCTCTCACTTGAGATCCTCACCTTAACTATTGTGCACGCCAAAAGTATTCTCATAAACCAACCTATTTATGCTATCTCGCCTAACTAGTTTGAGCTAAGTCTCTCCCTGCCTAATAATTCGTTGTGGCCGCCCGTATTGTCCATATAATACGTTACCGAATTTCCAAACCCCTTTAGATGGTAAAAACCATTAAGTAGTATTAAGTTTCCACATACTTAGTTTACTTTAAATATCACTATCTATCTTAGCTACTAATGCACGCACAGTAGAATAAACCACACGTATATATGTATACACCACTCCTGAATTATATACGAATAAGACATCCCTGGGTAGAGACCCAGATTATGTGCATACTTTACTATCGAGTTCTGGTACGTCACGTACTAAGTAAAGGACTTCTTGTTGGGAATCATTCTCGAACCATAAATTTACAAATCACACAATTCGAAGGCGAACATAGTTTTAAACCTTTGGACTATGCACATACCTAACACACCCAAATGATCGGTCACACTATCATACACACAAGAATTGCTCAACCATAAGTTCTATGTTCTGAGGCACAAGTCTAAAATCCCCCCCAATGGCTCATCATGATAAGACTGTCCACGACGCAGATCCTTTTGTGATAGCAGGTAGAGTAGGTATGTTCATGCACATAATAAGTCACACAATAGGTGTTCACATAATTCATATATATATATCATCAGTATAGGTATACACACAACCTATAATATATCCCGCACACAGTATATAACTCTCGAGTATCCTACAAATAATCACTTTACGATTATACTTCTCATCGTATATTCCCGAGTATTTCCTGCTACTCGAAGAGTCCTAATTAACCCTTACATTATTTCAGTAGTCATAACATCTCTCTTCTACTGGTCCGGTCTTAGGTTCACTCATTCTCTTTGTGACCCATTCTAATTCTTGTGAATTCATTAAATATCAATGTATGCCCATTAATTCCTACCGTATGATCAATTGGGAAAACCTTAACCCTATCGCTTACTTACTGAAATTACTATCTCCCTTATTAACGTTTAATAACGTCTTAAAAGTCTCCCCATAATTTATTCATGAATTTAGGGCATAAAATAACAAAATTGGTCAAATCTGGGCAGCCAAATCGATTTAGTGAAGAGGCCAAATTGATTCGCTGACCAAGTCGATTCTCTCTCTGAACCGAATCGATTCGTAATGCTACAGGTCGTCTCGTTTGTTTAATTATTACGATTTTCTCCATTTTGAACCCTCAAAACATTCATAATACAGTCCCAAACTTCCAACTAAGTATACCAGACTCTATAATAACATATATAAATGATTTCTGATGTAACCGAATCATTAAATCATTAAGGGGAATTAATTAAACTGGATTAATTCTATGCTTTAAACCTAAAACCCTAAATTATTTCTTATTTGTTCAAGAACATCAACAAACCCATATTTCTCCACATTTTCATGTGACTAAATTATCAGATTCGTGCTACATACATGGGTGAATTATATTTATCATGATTTCTACCCAAGAACAATGAATTTAATCTCCAATTTACACCAATAATCATTTGTTCATGAGAATATTCAATCCTACACTAACATGGATAGTACATATACCAAATTTTGCAAGATAAACACTTGCCTGGAGCTTGTAGGTATAATTTGTGCAGAAAAATGGTGGTGTTATCTTCATCTCCTTACGATCTAAACTCCGCTGGTGATTGTGGTGCGAAAGTGGTGTGGGGAGCCTAGGAAACCTTCACCTTCCTCCTTTAATGGCCTCTCTCAGTTTTTATAACTGCTAACCTTAAACCCACATGCTGATATAACCCTATTAAATTCGTTGGTCCCTTTACTCTAAAAAGTCAAAAGGACAAAATACCTTTTTGGGGTGCCGATTTGGCCTAAAAATACCCCGAAATCTAATCCAAACCCATGAGTACACTTAAACAATTGAAGGAAAATGGGGCATTACATTCCTCCCCCTTTGAATAAGGAATTTTGTCCTCGAATTTTGACAATTATTTACCCTAATCGAAGATCTCAGGGTATCTCGCTCGCATGTTATCCTTTGTCTTCTAAGTAGACTTGGACTCATAATGATGTCTCCGTTGGACTCGAATTAAAATTATGACATTCGATTGCAAAGTTTTCTCTCTCCAGTCAAGAATACATTGTGATCTCTCCTTGTAATTCATGTTTGATTGTAACTCAATACCATCAAGGTCGACATGATAATTAGATAAATTTTCCCTCAGGAATTACTTAACATGGACACGTTAAAAATGTCGTGTACATGCAAAAGATGATTGGGGTAAGGTGAAACGATATGCCACTAGCCTGATCCTATCCGAGATCGTGAAAGGACATATGTATCGGGGTGCCAGCTTCCCTTTGGAACCAAATCTCATAACTCCCTTCATCGGGGATACCTTAAGAAGCACCTTATCTCCCACCTAAAACTCCAGTTTATGCTTACTTTTATATGCATATCTGGTCTATCTAATCTGGGTAGTCTCTATACACTACCTGATGAGCATCACCTTCTCAGAGGTGTCCTGAACATAACATGGCCTAAAAATCTTGCTATCCCCTATCTCTACTCAATAACTTAAAGAATATCACGGTCGCCCATAAAATGCCATTAGGGTTCCATACCAATAGTCTATTGGTGATTATTATTATAGGCAAACTCCCTGAGTGGTAAGTGATGATCCTAACTCCTCTTGAGTCCAATATGCAAGCACACAACATTTCCTTTAAAATCCGATTCACCCTCTCAATCTGATCGTCCTCTATAGGGCGAATATTGATACTTATATGAAATTATACCCCCATAACCTCCTAAAAACTCTCCAGAACCAGGAAATAAAAGTATGGTACCTGTCGGACATAATATCGAGCGGTACCCCATAAAGATGAATAATTTCTAAAACACATAGTCAGACGTAGTGCTCTGGTGTGTAGTATGCTCGTACTAGAAGTAGGTGATCCACTTTGGTTAGTATGCCAACAGTGACCCAAATGATATCATTTCCCTTTAGGACCTTAGCAATCTAACGATAAAATCCATAGAAATACTCACCCACTTACATACCGGGATCTTCAATGGTTTTAACTCACTAGTTGGTCTCTAGTTCTCCACATTCACTAATTGGCAGGTGGTACACTTAAACACAAACTTGGTTATGTCTCTCTTTATACCGACCCACCAATACTTCCTCCTCATGTCACGGTACATCTTGTCACTCCCAGTGTGAACAGTGAATCGCAAAGCATGTGCCTTGGCCAATACTACCTTTCACAACTTTGGACCCTACGGCATAACCAGTTGTCCCTAAAATCTTAATCCTCCACCTGAATGAATCTAATGGAAAATAACTCCCCCCATTAACAATTCCCATACTTTCTAGTGACAAAAGGAGTCCGAAGCCTAAGCCTGGATCACCCGCGACATGATATTGAGTGTAACAATAACAACATTTAAACTTGCCTCTATTGCATCCATAATACACAACGTATCCCACTACTCTACCCATAGAGTCGGTAGACTATCTCCTTTCCCTGCCCATAACGTTTCTAGACTCACGATCGATCGACCGCTCAAGGCGTCTTCTGCCATATTCATTTTCCATGGATGATACTAAATGGAGAAGTGATAGTCCTTCACAAATTCCAATCATCTCCTCTGTTGCATATTTAATCCCACTGAGTGAACAAGTATTTAAGGCTCTTGTGGTCCAAGAACAATGGGAATATATCGCCCAAAAAGTAGTGCCTCTAAATACGAAGAGAAAAAACTATCGTAACTAACTCCAAATCATGGGTGGGGTAGTTTCCCTCGTGAGGCTTAAGCTTACGGGAAACATAAGCTATGGGTCTCTCTTACTGCATCAAGACTATTTTAAATCCCTAAAAAGATGCGTTCGTATAAAGCATATACTCCACTCCACCCCATGGTAAGGAAAATACGGGTGTGGGTGCGATTTTCCACTCTAACTCCTCAAAATCTCTATGAAAAATGATAATCCCAAACAAATGGTACCCCCTTCTAAGTGAGGTGAGACAGTGGTTTAGAAATCTTCTATAACCCCTGAATAAACCTCATGTAGTATCCTTTTAACCCCCTAAAGATCCTAACCTATGTAGGTGTAGTGGGATGTCCCCACTCCATTATGACCTCCACCTTGCTAGGATCCATAGAATTCCCAGACTCCGATACAATATGCCCCCAAACTGAACTTCCCTCAATCAGAATCCACACTTGGAGAACTTTGAGTACAAATTATATTCCCTAAGTATGTAAAAAATTGTCCTCATATGTTATGCATACTCATCATTGGACCGAGAGTAGACCATAATATCATCAATGGTATATCTGGTGAAAATAATGATTTGAGCATTCTCGACCAATCAGAATTTTACAAGGACCTCATATACGACAAGGGCCCAAAATGAAATTAAATTATCAACAGGCTATCGTACAACACTGGGCACTACCTTGTCTATCATATTTACCCAAAACGGTCAAATTTTATCCAAACACTTTCACATACATGAGCGAAAAAATAAAGATAGTTCACACAGTGTCAAGAGGGGCTCGAAAGGATATGGAACGAGATTTTGGTGTTTTAGAATCTTGATTCACCATTGTCAAAGTCCCATCTTGCTTATGATACCTTGATCATCTAAGGCGCACCATAATGACCTATATCATTCTTCACAACATGATCGTAGAAGATAGACGGGACAAACTTGATCTTGAGTCATGCAACTCGATGATCGTAAACGTTCACTAGAGCATGTAGAGTTGCACAACCGCAACAACATAAATTACGCGACATGATTTTTTTCACAAGTCCTCCTTCAATATTCCGTAACAAATGTGTCTATACATTACTCTTTATAAGAGCATTTAGGGAATTTGTGTGACCACATGTAGTTTTTTCTATTTAATTGTATATTTTCATTAACTATAGGTTTTCAGTTTTAATTAGTTGATTTTTAATTGTATTAATTCATTAATATATTTATTTTTATTTGTACCAGTTCATTTATATAGTTCCTTTTGCTATATGTTAGTCGTAAGTAAAAATAAATAAAAGAGAAAAGGGTGTCTTCCCCTGACATTTCAATTGGTGCGAGCATTTTTTTCGCGGTGACTAATTTGCTACTAATCCACCCCGCCCCAAAAAAATATTAGTTTATCGATTGCTCTCGAGATCCAAAATTACAAAAATGGGGAAGCAAAAATAATATTTTACAAATTAGCCGACTCCCTTTGGAAATGGTCTAATTATATAATAAAATATTAACTAAGTCATTCCACATTACCTCTATATATACTTGGTTCGAATTATACGCTTTTGAGAATCTAATATGGTAAGTTCACGTACAAAGTTTCATAATTCATATAAAGAGTTAAAAATCAAGATTCCATTTCATTTCCTAAAGCTCATAACCAAATTAGTACTTAATAGCTTCCTCAAAAATCAACAAATTGTCTTTTATTTAGGATTATCATAAAAGTACTTGTCAATTTGTTTTGACATTTTATGGATGAAGACAACTTTTAGTTTTAATTATTATTATATTTTCCTCATTTATTTTGTCCTGAATTATTATTGCCAAAATTATTATTTTATTGACAAATTAATCATTTGAGGGAAGTTTAATATGACATGAGAAATTATAAATAATGGATACTTGTATCGAAAACTTTTATTCATCTTACACCTATGAAAATTACACTATAGATAATTAACTTGAAAGTTAATTTTCTTAAACATTAATTTATCTTACACATATGACAGTTTCACTATACACAATTAAGTTCAAATTAATCGTCAATGTAATTGTTTATAATGAATAATGAATTTCATTACCTAATAAAAAGGAAAAAAAAATTCTTGCTTAAATCACAATAATACCCTCTTTACAGAATGAATAGGTAAAACGGTTAAAATAATAATTTTTTGGGGTTCAAAACACTTTTTCCCTAAATTTTTTTCATATTTTCACATCACCACCCATATTTTTATTTTCTTTAATTAACTCCCCAAATTTCTAAAAAAGTTTCAAGTATCTCGAAACATTAACACCTTTAGTTTGTTGAACCAAAAAAGGCACATAAATCCCATGTGACTTTTGTAAAGTGTCATTCCTGCGTTTTACCATCTAAATATGAAAACTCGATTATTCTCATTTTCCTCACTCTTTATTTATATAATTCCCACTCTCATGGTGTAACCATGGCTACACACCTCTCCTCTTTTCATTTTCCTCTCTCACTCACATACACACGAACACCCACTCACATATTCAAACACATGACACATGCACACACACATAAATGCGAATTCAGACACATGCACTCACATGAAAACACACACACACACACACACACACACCATATTTGAGATCTAACAATGGAGGATTTGGTATTAGGCTTGTGTTCACGGGGGGCGGTGAGGATAACAGTTAGAGAGGGGGATTTGGGGGTTACTGCTTGAGGGGCGGGATGAGGGCTGATGTCATTTTTTTTTTATTATAATAGATTTGGGGGAATTGATCCTGATTTTTTTTATCCCGAGTTTATTTTTTTTCCAAGGTTTGGTTTTGTATTTATACCAAATTTGTTTTTTTAAATCTCGGATTTATTTATCCTTGATTTGTTTATTCAGTTTTTCTCAGATTTGTTTTGTAAGTTTTTAGTAATTTTCAATTGTTTTTGTGTAATTTTTAATTCTCTTTAAATATGTTCAACTTAGGTGTTATTATATAAGTGTCATGTTTTAAGTTATCATGATAAAATAAGTCTTAATTTCCCAATCCCAAGTCTAATTAGAGAGTTGGTCAAGGTGTACTATCCTAACAAAATACGGAGTTGTTGAATGAGAATTATGTGCAATCAGTTTCGAAGGTTTACACGCAAACTCTAAATGGGGATCAGGTGAGGTTATAAAACATGAGCACTTAATTTTTCAGGTAATAATATGATATTAGGGTTCGTTTGATATAGTTCAAATTTTAAGGCAAATTCAGAAACGTGTTGAAAATTTTCAAAATTTTTCAGCTTTTAGACCGTTTGATAGAGTAAATTTATTTTCCAGGTACAATAACCCTTAAGCACAACTTGCCACCTTTGGGTGGAATCCAATTCTTTGGGGGGAGGGCTCCGATTTTTGTCGGCCACCTTTGGGTGCCAAACCACTAAAAACCGTTTTTTTTCAGAATTCTATATATTTCATATATATATATATATATATATATATATATATATATATATATATATATATAGAGAGAGAGAGAGAGAGAGAGAGAGAGAGAGATATGAAGACTCACCTACATCATGATGTATATATCACACCATACATCACACCTAGTTCTAGGTCTTAAGAAACCTTTTCTCCAAATTTTTTTATTTTTCTCTTGAAATTAAACTTCTAATCAATCCATATTCAAAAAATTAGATCAAAATACATTTTGTAGCTATTTTAAAAAAATCCATAAAACTCGCCGGCGTATACCCTTATAAATAAGGTATTTTGAGCAGTTTTTTGTGATTTTTTTTAAAAAAGCTACAAAATGTATTTTTACCTAATTTTTTGAACATGAGTTTGGAAGGTTAGTTTCAAGAGAAAAATAAAAATTTTGAAAAAAAAAAGTTTTTTAGGGCCTATAACTAGGTGTGATGCATGGATGATGTATAGAGCATGATGTAGGTGAGCATTCTCATATATATATATATATATATATTGTGGGTACCTCATTCATTTGTCTTGGCCAGAGAAGTAGCTTGACTAAGCCATATTGAGAATAGGGGTAGTCTGGCCCAAACTCCAAAGTCTCACAGATGACTAAATTAGCAGCGACCCATTCAACCCATAAAATCTCTCAGGGGATATTCTAGGGATTATGGGCTAACGTGGAGGTGCCCAACACCCCCACTCTCTGAAGTTCACATATATATATTGTACCCCTGCCCGAGGCTAAGGGTATGTAATCAGAAACACTCCTTTGGAGAAAAGACATATACAAACAAAGAACACCACCGTGGACGTAGGAAATTTGCCGAACCACGTACATCTTTTGTTGTGCGTGATTGTGATCATTCTTATTTTGTTCTTTATTCTTTTTTTGGTGATTGTATTTACTTATAATTTGTGTTGAGATTTATTGTCACCACAATTGACACCGTCTGTTGGAAAATATTGTTCTTCCTTTAAGAAAGCCTTCACCAACAAGAACTTAGAATGTATAGTTATAGCAGCAATTCCCCGTAAGCAGGGGATATTCAAAAGCAACCTATCCCTCATAGGGTTAGATCTGAAGTTCGATGCTCAAATCCAAGGCCTCGCCCAGAATGACAAGCCTTAGAAGAAAGCCAGGGACCGGCTAGGTCCACACAAGTCTCCAGGCTGATCAACGCCTACGAGGCCAGGTTACACAAGTGCGAAATTGATCGGAATATTATTGATGCAAACTTAGTATTACAAGTGGAGAGGAATTTTACAAGAGAAAGATAAGGTTGGATAATCTTACAAGTGAGTTACAATGAAGGAGGATGTAAGGACACAAATTTCCAATTGAGTCCTTTATAGTTTTGGCTCAATTTTGAACAAAAATGCTTGAGACATAGGATAGAGTTATTGATCATCCTCCAAGCCTATGTCGTACTAAAGTTGAAGACGTAGCGGCCAAGTTTAAAGCTTAATCAAAATGTCCAGTTTAATGGGGCCCGATTCTACGTCAACAACATTGTTCCATGCTCCTAAGGTATGAATGCAATTTTATATATATATATATATAAGAGCTTGGAAATTTATTTGGGTGTAATTTATAATTTTTATAAATTAATTTTATCGACTTTGTTTTACTCAGAAAAATATTTTTTGGAAATTTCCATAAAAATTTTGGACTTAAAATTAAAATTTAATTTTTCTTATTTTTTGGAACGTCGTTCGACACACTGGAATCTCGTTCGAACGAGATGCCAGGTCGTTCGAACGAGATTTCTGACGAAATTCTTTTTTCCATTCTGGAACTTCGTTAGTAAATCCGTTCGAACGAAAAGTCGTTTAAACGAGTTTTGGCCAAAATTTTTTTTGGGCAGTTTTTGATAGTTTTTCCCACTTTTCCCACTACTTTACCCCATTAACTCTTTCCAGATTTTATTAGTGCGGGAACCAACATTTTTGGATTAACTTTTTCACCATTCTACATCTCCTAGAGAGAGTTTTGAGAGCTCATCTTTCCTAAGAAAAAGTTCAAGTTTAAGTGTCCATTTTTTCCAAGAAAAATCCTAAAAACACTTTGTTTACACCCAATTGTGTTTGTTTATCCAAGATTCCATATATATATATATATATATATATATATATATATATATATATATATATATATATACATTGATTGGAGTTTGGCACCGGTTTTTCATCTCTACCGTTTGAAGAGAAGTTTGGGTTTGCTTCTAAATCTCATAAAGAATAAGAGCTTGTGTTTCTACGGCATTCTCACATGGTGAAAGGCACCATGTGTGGTTGACGTTGTGCCTATGTCTCATTGGTGATTCCAAGATTCCGGTTGAGATCCGAGGTTGTCTACTAGGTGGAGGTGTTTACAAGAAGAAGCGTCGGGGCTTGAGAGGGATCGAGTCGAGTGTTATAAGTCTTTCTGTCTTGTAATTGTAATTCCATACTTAGTGGACTTAAGGCTAGGGCCGTCTGAGGTTTTTTCCCGTTGTGGGTTGTTCCTCGTACATCGCGGCGTAGTGGATTAATTATTTATTTATCTTTTGCAAAATCATCGAGAACGCATGCTTAGGTAAAAAGATAAAATTGGTTTAATTTAATCACTACTTGTTTAATTTGGTGCTAATTAAATTTGTGTAATGTTTATGTTAATTTAATTTAATTGATAAAATTGGTTTGGCCTAACTTGATTAAATTGAGAAAATATGACTTAGGCAAATTTTCTAGGACTTGGATTAATTAATATGGTTTAAGTGAAATTTAATATTGTGTATGTGTTTAATTATATTTCACTTGTGTTTAATTTTAATTTGAGATTAAATTAAAATTTATTTATTGTGTTGAACCATCATCTCGCCTCCGCATCTATAAAAGGAAATAATTAATTTTGAAGTATAATAATTTTAAATTGGGGGGCCTATTGTTGAACAGAGGAGTTCTCCTTATATAGAAACCATACTCCAAGTTTTCTTTCAAACTAATTGAATAAAAGATAAAGAAATAAAACGTGGGCTGCTGTCGAATAAAGAAAGGAAAAGAGAAAAGAAACAAAAAAGACAGTATCTTTCATTTTTCAAAAGACGCACAGTAATGCACAGTAAAAGTGCATAGTAATCTTAATAATTTGTACAAAAGACAAAAAGTAAAAAGCAAATAGTGGTTTACTATTTACTTTATTAAAGTAAGGGAAGATTCGTCCGTTTAACTCTTTCTTCCTTGTAGGGACCACCTTATCGTGTGCTGAATTAATTTTGCGGTCGGTCATTGTGGTCGATTAGCCATCCATTGCAGTGGAAATATTAGCCGTAGGAAGAGAATCAAATGACATGCTGTCGTTAGGGCTGTGATGTGGAGGAGGACCATGTAGCTTTGCTAACTCATATTCCTCTACATTACTTAATTGTTCATAGGGAACATCCAAATTATTTTTTTCTTTCAAATTATTCAAAAATTCCCTAACGGTCGCTCGTGGTTCAAGCAAGGTGGCCGAATTGATCAGGAGGTCTGTGACAAATAACTGTGACACCCCGCCTAATTAAACATCGGGTGATCAGGCCTTCATTAAATTAAAACAGGTTTCTCAAATGGTTCATTCTTAGCATCACTGTCAAAAACTTTTTAATTACTAATCCCCTAAGTAAAATTAGACTGGTGCCAAATTTTATCTTCCTTAAAACAGATAAAACAACCATGCGGAACGGAGTACAAATTATCATGTACTATAATTCAAACAACAAAGTAAAAGTACAACAGAACAAAAGCATTACCGAATAAACCATCGGCTAAAAATTCCAAACAACAATAGAATAACCACTAGCCTGATTCTACCATCTGAGACTAATACCGGAAAATAAGTCCATACATAGAATAGTGTGAGATCCTGTACTAGATCTGAATGAGAGATATCGACTAGTCAAACTCCTGTAAGCATCCACTGTGCTACAGCTCCGAGTCCCTGGAATGGAAATCATCATACATGGCATCCCTATGGCTGGACACCTAAAAGGTTTTGAAAATATTTTATAGCAAGAGTTAGTACTCAAAACATTTTGAAAATATTTAGCAAGCATTTATCACAATATAAAATGCGGTTATTGATTACACATGTTAGGTTCTCGTACACTCTCTTGAGTTAACTCACCCCTCATCTTTTGTGCACACCTAACGTTCTACCCTTAGTTTATCTAGCCATACTTCTCAAGCTAACTAAAACCAAAGTAGTCAACTGAACTTATCTGTACCCAAGTTCCAGTACCGCCCATACAGTGCAATCGTTTCACTAACATCTCGCGTATGTTAAATAATTCTCAAGTAACATTTCATCTATGTTATTTTTCAATACTTCTCATTTAGTTTCACTACTAAAATTATTACAATTCTCACAATTGTTAACTTTCCCACTTATGTAATTAAGTTTCGCTACTTGAATTACTAAATAGATTTTCTCTATCTAAAGGTGCATTTCGTAATTAAGTTTCACTACTTAACTTTCCAATTCAGTATGTATCTTTAAATACATAATATATATCAATCTACTAATACACGGAAGTAGAATATCATCAAGTATATATATTTCGCACACAATATATACTAAGTATCAGCCATTACTATTTTGCCCTTTTTTATACACGTAAAGGACTCTTGGTTCGGAATGATTCATCGACCCCAAGTAAGAATTGGTTCGGAACGATACATCGACCCCAATTATTGATATACACAAATAAAGATCTCTTGGTTCGGAATGATTCATCGACCCCAAGTGAGAGTTGGTTCGGAATTATCCATCGGCCCCAACTATTTAAAAAATATATATATACACATATTCTGGTTCGGGACTCTCTCATCGCGACACCAGTTCAAAGTTTGGTTCGGCATTTCTCATCGACCCCAAATATATAATAACTTTATGTTAGTTCGTAATGTCTCATCGACCCTAACATAATTAATTTAGGTATAATCTCTCTACCTAAAAGATCACATAATTCAGTAGGTACACGCCCGACCTATTAATCATATACGTACGTAATGTTTTAATCTCATATATTTACCGTACAATATTCGCTTTACGATTTATCTCATTAATCGTATTTATTTGAGTATTCACACAACTCTAAGGGTCCTAGTTACCCCTTAATATAATTTCAGTAGTTATTGCTTACCATACTGGTCTATTACTTAAATTGAATTTACTTCGCCCCGTAACTCAATTTCCGAAGTCCCCGATACTCTATTAAATCGGATTATTCTCCTCGGTCCGTAATCCAAGCCCTACCCCCAATGGCCTTATTGGACCTCAACAATATACCTACTGGTCTTACTCTTACTCCCATATAAGTATAATGTAAATCCTAGAATACTTATTCATTCCCTAACTCAACGAAGGATTTAACACAAAATTTTCGGGAAACAGCTTGCGTCGATCGATCGACGGCTGGGTTCGATCGATCGACATAGTCGATCGATCGATAGTTCGAGATCGATCGATCAATCGAACAGGGACAGACGCAGTCTTCTTCTTCGTTAAGATTTTTCCTCCATTAACAAATCTTTAAACTCCATTATAGGCCACCAAACTTTTACCCAATGATCCTAACATATTTCCACATATACTAGGACAGTTTCTAACGTGTCAAATACATCAAAACTCCAATTACTTTAAAGAAATAATGAATTAAAACCCAAAATTTCTTGAAACCCTAGTTATGGTGTTCTTCCCATATTTTCATTCAAAATCCAGATTTTTAATCCAAAAATCACCAGTCTAATCTGAATCTTAATCCTCTACATAAGGTAAATCATTCTACATGCGATTCCTATCCCAACATGAATAAATATCATCTTTCTCCAATCAAAATAATGATTTAAACAACACTATTTGATATACCCAAGTACGACCTCAGCCTAGGGACACCTACCTCGGCCGAAATAAGAGCCGAGACAATGACCGACCCACCAGTGGGTGGAGGCCCGCAATGTCCTCCCTCGGCCAGGATTACCTCGGCCACGGCCTACACTACTGCATGCACCTCCCTAAGGACACTTCACACGTCGCAGATATCAACATTGACCTCGAGCATCAAGGAATAGTAACCTCGGCCATCAGTAGGCCGAGGTAACAAGGGGATCCACGCATTCATCTACAACATGGACCCTACCTCGGCTCAGGCCGACACCGGCCTATACCTCGGCTGACATAAGGCCGAGACACCTCATGACACCTCGCGGATTTAGCGGACGACCAACCATTATAGCTCGGCCTCTCCTAGGCCGAGGCCATTCACCAACATGACTTCCAAGCATCTGTTGACGACTGGGTAAGGACACCTGGGCATAAATCAGTTATAACAAGATTATTCTCCACATGTGGGGGAATATTTCATCATCATTACCTACATGTGGCCATGACAGGTGGCACACCCCCATTGGTGAGGAAACTACACACATGCACATTACATGCATAGGGGGTACATTACACCCCCTAGGCACTATATAAAGGGATCACCCCTACCTTGTGAAAGGATCCGGAGATAAAAACCCTAGCTGAAACTCTGTCTAAAGACACACAGGAGAGAGAGTAAGCTTGAGAGATTGTACCCATGGCCATTAGTGCCTTCTTACAGTGATATTACTCACGCACACTCACAGTGGATGTAGGCCAGATTGGCTGAAGCACCTATATTCAGGTGTCATTCTTCTTATCCTCACCCCATTCTTATCTTATTCATATAGCTGTGTTGCCATTGTTACACCTGTATTGAGCTTGCAAACACCTCACCTGGTGGTGCTGATTCCCAGCATCATCATTTTGGCGCCGTCTGTGGGAATCGAGAAGATATCTCTTCCCCTTTTTCCGCTTAGCCTCACAGGAGATTCTGGTGGTGAACCAGAAACCACCCCTTGCGTGGAGCTGTTTCACCATTGAAAGAGATCCTTTGAGGTATTAAGCTCACCTGCTACTCAAAGCTCTATAGTGGTAACACATGGCACCAGACTTGCCACCACCTCTTCCGCCGCCTGTGGGTGGAGGGGCTAGTTCCAGTCAGGCTCCTCCTCTGTCTGAAATGGCGGAGGTGGCAGCTGCTTTGAAATCCCTGGCTGCAACACAACAAGCCATGAAGGAGCAGTTTGTCCAACTCAGCCAAACCATGATGATGAGGCCACTTGGAGTCTCACCGGACATGATCACCCCGGCGGCAGTTCAGCCCCAACCGGACGCCAGGGGACCACCCCAGGCACCGATGAAGAACCAACCTGCACCCCAGCGGAGGAGGGACGTTGCTGACCCTAGGCGTTTGCGTCTGGGGAGGCAAGGAAACCCTTGCCCAGGGGATAAATATGATGACCTGGAGGCTGAAGAGCCCCCAGAAGACTGTTGGGAGCCATATGAGGTGTCGGATAACACTGTACGGCCTCTTAGGCAGAGCCAAGGATGTGTCGGCCGAAGAAGAGAAGAGGCCCAACCAAGAGGGTCCGCTTTTGACAGACTGAGCCGAGGCTCGGCCTTTGAGAGGCTGGGCCCGGTTAATGACCTAAGACAAAGACTATCAAGGTCGAGGAGCGCAACAGGTTCCTAAAGAAGGGATAGGCAGGCTCGGCCAGATCAAGGCCGACCCATAGAGAGACCCGAGAGAAGGGCCAGGGAGCAGGAAGAGGTCAACAGTCAGAGGGTCGTGGCTGGGGAACCCTCTGTCCACCGCAGAGAGGTGGCATGGGACAACCTCGGCCAGGTGGACGAGAGAAGACCATGGAATGACTCGATTCAACGTCTCGAAGAGAAGATAGGGGACCTCATAAAGAGCAGGGACCCATTGCAGAGGGGGTACTCGGAGGGCTCACCGTTTGTCGCTAGAATAGTGGGGTTCCCAACCCCAGCTAAATTCAAGCCTCCTGTAGTGACTCCTAAGTATGATGGCAGCACTAACCCTGTGCACCACATCGAGATGTATCAGTCGGCGGCAGATATTTACTCGATACCTGATGAGATGAAGTGCAGGGCCTTCTCGGGCACCTTGACAGGGGCATCGCATAGCTGGTTCACCTCTCTTCCAAAGAACTCGATCGAAAACTTCAAAGGCTTGGCCGAGCAGTTCATCCACAACTTCTGCTTTGGGGTAAGGCCCCAAAAGAAGACCACCCACCTCCTATATGTCAAACAGGCTAAGGGTGAAAGCCTAAGAGACTATATAGCAAGATTCAACAAGGAGAAGTTGGAGGTGGAGGATTACGAGGAGAGCATAGCCATGACCGCCCTTATAGGAGGCCTCCAGAAGGGAAAGCTACTATGGAAGCTAGCGGAAGACCCCCCCAAGTCTATGGCAGAGCTGTTGTCCACTGCAGGGAAAGTGATGAATGCGGAAGAGGCGATGGCCGCCAAATACGAGGAGGAGAACCGTGGTAGCGCTGGGAGGTCCCAGGGCAAGAAAGAAGGGAAGAAGCGGTCAGCAGAGGACAAGTTCGCTCATTACACTCCTCTGACTGTGAGCTGTGAGCACATCCTTAATGAGATCAAGACTGACAGGGCTCTGCGGTGGCCAGAGAAGATGAAGGCCCCACCGCATAAGAGGAATAAAAACCTCTGGTGTGAGTTCTATCAGGATCACGGCCATGTCACAGACAGATGCTTCGCTTTAAAGGATGAGATTGAGAAAATGCTGAAGTCTGGGAAGCTGAGAAAGTATGTGGATGGCAAAGCCCTGAAAGCTGGAAGAGAAGACCCTAGGAAGAGAAGAGATGACAGGTGTCGTGGCGATGCCCTAGCCAGAGGACATGATGATTCAGAGGGTGATGATGGAGATGACCCAGATCTCCCACCAAGGGATGACAATACCCCAGTGAAGAGGGTAGGAATGATCTCCTTTGGTGTTGGCACCATATGTGGGGGATTCGCAGGAGGTGGCTCTGAGGTAGCTGATAGAAAGGCTCATGTAGCGGAGGCAAAGTCGGTGGTCAGGCCAGAGGTTGTGAACCTGACGTCTTCTGACGCCGTGCAGAAGAGAACGAAGGTGGACATGGACACCCTAGCGGTGGGTTTCTCCCGGCTCGACTTCAAGGGCATCTTAGCCCCCCATGATGACCCCTTGGTCATAACGACAAGGGTGCATGGGTACGACGTAGGGAGAATCCTCATAGATGGGGGAAGCTCGACAGATGTAATGTTCTGGCCTTATTTCAAGAGCTTGGGTCTTAGCAGATCGAGGCTAGTGCCATACCACCACCCCTTGATAGGCTTCAGTGGTGAGAAAGTGCACCCATTAGGCATGTATAAGATGGATGTGCGTATGGGGGATGAGTGGCCTAAGAGGCTGACTAAGAAGATAAACTTTTTTGTGATGGACGAGAATGTCTTCTTGGCTTACAACCTCATCATCGGAAGAGTAGCCCTCAAGGAGTTTGAAGCCGTGCCGTCAACGGTCCATCAAATGCTAAAATTCCTGACTCCTTATGGGGTAGGGGAAGTACAGGGGGATCAGACCACGGCACGGGAGTGTTACTTCAACTCAGCTGAAGAGAGGGAGGCCCATAAGAGAGCAACCGTCACCTACAGCATAGATACTCTTGACCCGAGAGATGAAACAAAGCTAAAGAAGGGCGAGGCCACGGAAGAGGTAGAATCCATCGTCCTCAATGAGGACGAGCCGGAAAGAACCGTCCAGGTCGGTAAGGACCTAGAACCAAAGATTAAGGAAGAGCTGGTAAGCCTTCTCAGGAAGAGGCAGAGTGTCTTCGCCTGGAGCCACATCGATATGCCTGGTATAGATCCTAAGGTCATGACTCACAGACTCAACGTGGACAGGGATGCCAGGCCAATCAAGCAGAGGAGAAGAATTTACTCCAGAGAGAAGTATGAGGTCATTCGGGAAGAGGTGAAAAAGTTAGAAGAGGCCGAGTTCATACGAGAGGTCACCTATCCAGAGTGGCTCTCAAATGCAGTGATCGTGCCTAAGGCCAATGGAAAGTGGCGGATGTGTGTAGATTTCACAGACCTGAATAGGTCTTGCCCAAAGGACAGCTATCCCCTGCCTAGGATAGACCAGATGGTGGACGCAACAGCAGGGCACGAGCTCATGAGCTTCATGGATGCTTATTCAGGTTATAACCAAATCTTCATGGACGCCGAAGACTCTGAGAAGACAGCCTTCATCACTGACAAGGGGACGTATTGTTATAAAGTGATGCCCTTTGGTCTGAAAAATGCGGGGGCAACATATCAGCGTCTCGTCAATAGGATGTTCGAGGAACAGATAGGTAAGACCATGGAGGTGTACGTGGACGATATGCTAACGAAGAGCCTGAAGGCATGTACTCATGTGGCAGACCCTGAGAAGACCTTTGATGTCATGGATTCATACAGAATGAAGCTCAACCCGGCGAAATGTGTCTACGGTGTAGGAGCTGGGAAATTTCTGGGGTTCATAGTTAATCAAAGGGGGATTGAGACAAACCCTGAGAAGATCAAGGCATTGCTCGACATGAAGACTCCTAGGAGTATCAAGGATGTCCAAAGACTTACTGGAAGAGTAGCTGCCCTGAACAGGTTTGTTTCCAGGGCAAAGGATAAGTGTCTTCCATTCTTCAAGATTCTAAGGAAGGCCTTCCAGTGGGATGAAGAGTGTGAAAAAGCCTTTGATCAACTCAAGTCCTACTTAGGATCTCCCTTGCTGCTGTCCCGGCCCATTGCGGGAGAAAGGTTGTTTGTGTACTTGGCAGTCTCTGAGTCGGCTATTAGCGCGGCCATCATACGAGAGGAAGGTGGAGTTCAGAGGCTTGTATACTTTAACAGTAAGGCCCTACAAGGGTCTGAGCAGAACTATCCCAGAATGGAGAAATTGGCTTATGCTCTTATCCATGCTTCAAGGAAAATGAAACCCTACTTTCAAGCTCACTCTATGATAGTCCTTACAGACTCCCCACTAAGACAGGTTCTGCACAAGCCTGAGAAGTCCGGGAGATTGATGGCCTGGGCCATTGAACCAGGAGAATATGATCTTACTTACCAGCCTAGGACAGCCATTAAGGGGCAGGCCCTTGCAAACTTTGTCGCAGAATTCACTTGGGAAGAGACTGAGTCAGAGAGGAGCTTGGATGGTGACGAACAGAAGAGCCGAGGTGTCTCCCGAGATTCGGAAGAGATAGACCCGTGCATCTTTCGGGGCCGAGAAGAGGTAGTCCCAGGCAAGGCTCGGAGGAGAGTAGAAGAAAACGAAGAGGATCGATACCTCTTCGAAAAAGGAGTGATGAGATAAGGGGACTTCTCTTCAGATGAAGACGTGTGGAGCCTCTTCGTGGATGGATCCTCCTGTGATGGTGGAAGCGGCGCGGGACTAGTACTCTCAGCTCCAGATGGCGCCAACATTGAGTATGCTTTAAGATTCAACTTCCAGGCTTCAAACAACGAGTCTGAGTATGAGGCCATGATAGCGGGCCTCCTATTGGCAACAACTCTGTGGGTAAAGCGGCTTCTACTCCATAGCGACTCAAGGTTGGTTGTTAACCAAGTGTTGGGGGCGTACGAGGCCAAGGATGAGAGGATGGCCATGTACTTAAAAAAGGTAAGATGATTGCTAGAGTTTTTCGAAGAGGCCAAACTGAAGAGAGTGCCTAGACTGAGCAATAACCACGCTGATGCATTGGCAAGACTGGCCTCAGCAATGAAGACATATTTGGGAAGAACCATCCCAATTGAAGTTCTAGGAAAAGCAAGCATCGAGGAGGACGAGGTATGTAACCCTTGTCACAATATAAACCCGGGAGACTTGTGGATTGACCCGATTGTCAGATACCTAAGGGAGAGGGAGTTACCCGAGTCCAAGATAGAAAAGAAAAAGTTGAGATACAGGGCTGCCAAGTTCTCATTGATAGGAGACGTCTTGTACAAAAAAGGTTTCCTCTTGCCCCTCCTCAGATGTGTTCACCCCTTGGAGGTACCCCGGATCTTACAGGAGGTCCATGAAGGCTCTTGCTCTAGCCATATAGGAGGAAGACCCTTAGCCAAGAGAATCATCACTCAGGGATACTGGTGGCCAACCTTGTCTAGGGACTCTGCTGATTATGTGAAGAGGTGCGACAAATGTCAGAGGTTCGCCACTATCCCTCATCAACCCCATCAGCCCATGACATCAATCTCTTTTCCATGACCATTCGCGGTATGGGGAATTGACTTGGTAGGACCTTTGCCAAGAGCAGTCAACAACTATAGATTCTTGATAGTTGCCATTGACTACTTTTCAAAATGGGTAGAAGCCGAACCCATGATAACAATTACGGAGCAGAAGACCTTTCAGTTCATCTGGAAGAACATCATATGTAGGTATGACCTCCCAAACACGCTCATCTCAGATAATGGGACCCAGTTCAAGAACGCCTCCTTGGAGAAGTATTGCCAAAGTGTGGGGATTAAACAGTTCTTCTCATCTCCTGGTCGACCTCAGGCTAATGGCCAGACTGAGGTTACAAATAGGACTATCTTGGATGGAATCAAGAAGAGGTTAGAAGACGCGAAGGGGAGTTGGATATAAGAGGTTTACGCTGTGCTATGGGCTTACAGGACCACAACAAGGACACCCACGGGAGAAACCCCATTCATGCTGGCACACGGTTCAGAAGCCATCATACCAACGGAGATAGGCCTACCAACTCATCGGATTCAGACCTATGATAATGGCAGCAATGGGGAAAGGAGGAGGTTAGACCTGGACCTTATTGAAGAAAGAAGGGAAGACGCAGAGGTCAGGAAAGCAGCCTACCAGCAGAGGGCGGTAAAATTCTACAATCAAAGGGTGAAGACAAGACCCATTACGATAGGATACCTAGTGCTTAAGAAGACCCTACAGAAAACAAACAAGCTACACCCGAACTGGCATGGCCCCTACAGAGTAACGGAAGAGGTTGTGCCTGGCACGTATATGTTAGAGAACCTAGAGGGAGAACCCTTCACCAACCCATGGAATGCCGACCACCTAAAGAAATATTTCATATAATGTTGCATCTATTTTGTCAATTGTAAATGTACCATCTTATTGAGAAGAGGTTGTGAATAAAGATCAGTTTCCATGGCAAATTCTTGTTTCATTTTAACATCATTAATTTGGTGACATTATGAGGCTTACCTCGGCCTAGGTGATGACCTCAGACCTTCGTAACATCACTCGGGGGTGACGAGGTCTGAGCTCCGACACCTCGGCTAGAGGACCTCAGACTCTTAACATCATTCATTTGGTGATTTAACATGGGGCTAACCTCTTAGGTGTGGACCTCAGACCTTTAACATCATTAATTTGGTGACATTATGAGGCTTACCTCGGCCTAGGTGATGACCTCAGACCTTCATAACATCACTCGGTGGTGACGAGGTCTGAGCTCCGACACCTCGGCTAGAGGACCTCAGACTCTTAACATCATTAATTTGGTGATTTAACATGGGGCTAACCTCTTAGGTGAGGACCTCAGACCTTTAACATCATTAATTTGGTGACATTATGAGGCTTACCTCGGCCTAGGTGATGACCTCAGACCTTCATAACATCACTCGGTGGTGACGAGGTCTGAGCTCCGACACCTCGGCTAGAGGACCTCAGACTCTTAACATCATTCATTTGGTGATTTAACATGGGGCTAACCTCTTAGGTGAGGACCTCAGACCTTTAACATCATTAATTTGGTGACATTATGAGGCTTACCTCGACCTAGGTGATGACCTCAGACCTTCATAACATCACTCGGTGGTGACGAGGTCTGAGCTCCGACACCTCGGCTAGAGGACCTCAGACTCTTAACATCATTCATTTGGTGATTTAATATGGGGCTAACCTCTTAGGTGAGGACCTCAGACCTTTAACCTCATATTTTTGATAATTTACTATGGGGCTAACCTTTTAGGTGAGGACCTCAGACTCTTAAGTAATGGTTGTGGTACATTTTTCAGTAATGACTTCAGAGAGTGCATAGAATTCATGTACATTCACAAATAAAGATGAAGGAAACACCTTGACATTCAGTAGAAGAAATTACAACATTTAAATGTCTCAGAGAAAACAGAGGTACATAACGTTCAGGATTACAAATCAAAACAATTTAAGGCAAAATACAAAGTCAAACACCGGAAGGAGGAACGTTTGATGTCTCGTCTGGGTTGGCCTGCTCGGTATTGGTCACCTCAGCTACTTCGTTTACAGGGTCAGTCTCTCCGAGGTCAATCCCTTCCAGAGTAACAGTTTGACCAGGGGCAGCAGCTTCATCCTCTATCTCCTGCAAGGCCTGGGCAAACTGGGTGTCGGCAAGGCCGAGGCCCACAAAATCTGAGGCCTTAATAGTGCCAACCTCGGCCTCCCTTACCTCGGCCCATTTGGAGGTGGCCTTGATACCCCTTTCAAGGTACTCCAGACCAAAACCTACAAACTCCTCGGAGACCTTATAGTCAGCAATTATTGTCTCCGAGGCATCTGCAAGAGAAGCCTTCACCGCAGCATCAACCTTCCTCTGCAAAGCATCGTCCTTGTCCTTCAGGGCCTTGGTATGGCTCTGAACGAGTGCAGAGATGTCCTTCTCTAGAGCTTGGGCCTTATTTTCAGAGGTCTGAGCCTTGGTCTCAGCCTCCTGTAACTCGAACCTCAGACGAGCAACCTCGGCCTTTAGGGTGCCCTCAACTTTCTCAGCCTCCTGCCCCTTTTGAATGAGAGGCAATTTCCTCAGGGCCCAGTTGGATAGCTGATACATGGCAGCCGCACCCTGCACAGTAAATGAAGAAGTTAGATGAGAGCAAAATCAGACGTTTCACTTTGGACAAGAGAACAAGTTATACCTGGACTACTCTATGAAGGCCAAATTCAACCATCATAGGGGTCTCCATGGCCCTGAAAAAACGCTTGTCGGCCTCGGTCATCATGTTGTTGAGAGCGTCCATGGCCTGTCGGCTGTGGCCGACCACGCTATCAGAAAGTTTTAACTGGTCCAGACGGGCTGATAACGTGTCGGTCGTGACGGGGATCGTAGTGTCTGAGGCCCTCTTTGTCCTGGAGCTCGGCCTCTGATCCTCAGGAGGATGGACCTCGGGTGCCCTCTTCTTGGACTTGGATGTTGAGGGAGCAGGTGGAGGAGCATTCATGCCAGTCCTCTTGACAAGTCTGGACAAGCTTGGAGCTGCCATCTCCCACAACTCGTCTGAAATGTCTGGTGGTTTCTCTGCAAAAGTAAAGAGATATGAGTCAGAAATAAAGTACGTATGATAAGAGGCTACACTTTGGGTCAAAATAAAAATCCTTACCAAAGTCAGCTAGGGGACTTCCGCCCAGGCTCGTCCCCGAGAGATACTGAGGGGTCAGCAGATGCTCAAACTTGACAAACATCCCATGGGCCCCTTGGTCCTGCAGGGCCTTCACCTTTTTGCCATGTTGCACACTTAGTCCAGGGTCGGCCCTGGCAGCCATGGTGACTTTGCCCCATTTCAGGGGTATTCTCGGCTCATAGATGGAAGAGGGAATGGAAGAACCAAATTCCCACGGCCCTGAGACAAAAAAGTACTTGGGTTTCCAATTATGGTTGGAGGTCTGAGTGACCAGGAGCATCTTTTTCTCAGGCCTCCGAGCCACAAAGTGATAGTAGCTCGGATGATTTTTGGCCGAGGTAGGGACGTAACAACCAACAAAGACCTGCACTGGGAGGTCAGAGTGGTGAACCGCCCTCCACAAGATGATGGCCCCTATAATAACCCTCCATGCGTTGGGAGAAAGCTGCGAGGGGGCCAAGTTAATGAATGATAGAATGGACCTAATGACGGGGTGGAAGGGAAGACGAAAACTTAACTTGAACATCTGCTCATACATGAAGATTTCACCATCCCTTCCGTGGTAAGCCCTCTCTTCCCTCAGAGGTCTCCTTAAGTGAATAGAGGGGCTAATGGAGTATAAGTACCTGAAGTGCAGTAGATCCACCTCAGTAATTGTGCTCTCATACTCGGCCGCCTCAGATGTGTCTACATCACTTTCGGCATCCTCATCATCGTCAGACTCAATGTCGGCTGGAGCAGACGTGGACGGGTTACCGGGGTACCTCTGAGCAAACTCGGCCTCGGTGACGGCCGACAGGGGAATAGCATTTAGAATGGGTGGCACAGCCACACTTGGCTCTACAAGTTCAACCTCTGAAGAAGAACTAGAGGTACTTGTGCCATTTTGAGACGAGGCACGACTGGAGACCTCGGCATGGTCAGGGTTCTGATCAGACTGAGTAGTGAACTCCATGGCCTCTTGGAAAGAGTCCACTGACATCGGGTCAGAGGTGGAACACTCAGACTCAGACATCGGCAAGTTGTTGGCAGAGACGTCTGTCTGGTAAAAATTTTCAGGTGGGCGAGGGTATACCACCTTGAGAGGTGGAGGAAAGAGAGGTCTGACAGGGGACTCTTGTGACCTACGAGCTTCTTCCTGAGCTCTCTCTATTTGCCTAATTTTTTCTAAGGTCTTTTCTTTTAGAGATGGGAAGTCTTCAAGAAGTTGGTACAGGGGTCTGAGCATCTGGGGACGACCCAAGGCTTTGGCAGACCCTAAACTTATAGAAATATCCTAAAAACTACAAACAAATGTGGCTTGAAAAGTTAAGGGAATCAAAGATCAAACCAAGGAACCTATGCAGGAAACCTGGCTCACCGAAAAACTCAAATTCTCACCGGAAAACTCAAATGCTCACCCGAAAACTCAAAGAGTTCGTCGGAAAATTCAAAATAAAAAGTATCAAAAACGAAGGAAATGGAGAGGGAGGATACCTGAAGGTGAGATTGATGAATAAGGTGGAGAGAATCGCGCAGAAAGTGAGGTGTCCCCCTGCAGAACAATCACTGGAACCAGGGCTAACTTCGGAGAGAAATGGAAAGTCGCAGAAAACAGCTGGACGCTTGAACAGGAGAAAAATGAAGAAGAAGAAGAAGAAGAAGAAGAAGAAGAAGAAAGGGTTTTAACCTTTAAATACTTGGGCACGATTCCCAAGGCTCATCATTGCCTTGGGAAGCCCAAGGGACAACTGACAACATGTGCCAACCAAATAGGTACGCCTTGGCTTAGGACAAGTGTCATGCAGGTATTGACCTTGGGGTGAATAGACCTCGGAGGCAAGAATCCCCTAGCCACCTACTCTCGCAAATGACTAAGGGCTGGGGGGTGATTGATATACCCAAGTACGACCTCAGCCTAGGGACACCTACCTCGGCCGAAATAAGAGCCGAGACAATGACCGACCCACCAGTGGGTGGAGGCCCGCAATGTCCTCCCTCGGCCAGGATTACCTCGGCCACGGCCGACACTACTTCATGCACCTCCCTAAGGACACTTCACACGTCGCAGATATCAACATTGACCTCGAGCATCAAGGAATAGTAACCTCGGCCATCAGTAGGCCGAGGTAACAAGAGGCTCCACGCATTCATCTACAACATGGACCCTACCTCGGCTCAGGCCGACACCGGCCTATACCTAGGCTGACATAAGGCCGAGACACCTCATGACACCTCGCGGATTTAGCGGACGACCAACCATTATAGCTCGGCCTCTCCTAGGCCGAGGCCATTCACCAACATGACTTCCAAGCATCTGTTGACGATTGGGTAAGGACACCTGGGCATAAATCAGTTATAACAAGATTATTCTCCACATGTGGGGGAATATTTCATCATCATTACCTACATGTGGCCATGACAGGTGGCACACCCCCATTGGTGAGGAAACTACACACATGCACATTACATGCATAGGGGGTACATTACACCCCCTAGGCACTATATAAAGGGATCACCCCTACCTTGTGAAAGGATCCAGAGATAAAAACCCTAGCTGAAACTCTGTCTAAAGACACACAGGAGAGAGTTAATCCAGCACACGATAAGGTGGTCCCTAAAAGGAAGAAAGAGTTAAACGGACGAATCTTCCACTACTTTAATAAAGTAAATAGTAAACCACTATTTTTTTTACTATTTGTCTTTTGTACAAATTATTAATATTACTATGCACTTTTACTGTGCATTACTGTGCATCTTTTGAAAAATGAAAGATGCTGTCTTTTTTGTTTCTTTTCTCTTTTCCTTTCTTTATTCGACAACAACCCACGTTTTAGTTCTTTATCTTTTATTCAATTAGTTTAAAAGAAAACTTGGAGTCCAGTTGCTATATAAGGAGAACTCCTCCTTCATTGTAACTCACTTGTAACATTATCCAACCTTCTCTTTCTCTTGTAAAATTCCTCTCCACTTGTAATACTAAGTTTGCATCAATAATATTCCGATCAATTCCGCACTTGTGTAATTGGTATCAGAGCCTTGTAATGCTATAAAAAAGGTTAGTATTCTAAATTATGCTTATGTTTTTCTTTAAGATATGAATGTTAAGGTAAAAACTGTTATACTACACCAATGCAAGCAGGAAGCCGAGAATGCTTGCCTCAAAAGGAGACTGGAGAAAATTGAGAGAGAACTCCATCGCAATACAAGGCAACGCCATTATCGGACTCCTAGCCCTCAGGCGAGCAGATATTGCAGCCGAGGAAGGAGCCCAAGATGTGGATATCAAATAATTGATGGACATAGGTCATATAACAACTGGTCCGAACAACAACCAACTCGTCATTACAGGATCCCAGGCCGAGGGAACGAAGACATATGAAATTTGATCCGGAGAGAGATGGACCAACACCCAGCACATCGGGGTGCCAGATAGACCAGAGAGCTAGCCAGGGGAGCTCTCAGGACCCAGATGAAATCCCCCTTTTCAAGGAAAATAGCGGAAGAAGCCCCCAAAAGTTCGCCATGCCTAGATTCAATATCTACGATGGTAAGACTGACCCCATCGACCATGTCAGACAATACAGACAGGCTGTGACCCTTTGGAGCCACAAAGACGCACTGATGTGCCAAATTTTCCCCTCGATCTTGCATTACATGGCTCAAAACTGGTTTGAGAAACTCCCCATAGATCCATCAGGAACTTCGAGTCCCTGGCAGAGCTTTTCGTAGCTCGCTTTATTACCAGCAGCTCCCATCCGAAATTGATGGATGCTTTGTTGACTATGAAGAAAAACCTCAGGAGTGCCTCAGGGACTAGGCGAAGAGGTATTGGGAGATGTTCAATGAGGTTGAGGACTGCTCAGAGCAGGTCACCGTTACATCCTTTAAGATTGGCTTATCCAGTTCCCGCCTCTTACACTAGTCCCTCACTAAGAAGGAGGCCACACCATCGATGACTTGATGGCTCATATTGAAAAATACGCCAAAGTTAAAGATGTGACCCATCTCAGTGCAGGGGAAAATGGTCACGCCAAGTTTTCCAGCAAGGAAAGCGACAAAATAGAGAGTCAAAAGAAAGGGAGTAAGAATGGGGGCAAAAGCGGCCCTACGAATGGGAATAAGAGTGATGCCTCGAAGGCATTTCAAGCAGTAAACATCATTTTTAGAGAATCGATCTACAAGATTCTGGCAAAGATCAAGGATGAACCGTTCATTAAGTAGCCCAGGAAGATGGGTGGAGACCCTTCAAAGAGAAATAACGCACTAAGATGTGCTTTTCACAAAGAGGGTGGGCACAAAACTGAGCACTGCAATTCCCTCAAGTCTCACCTTAAAGAGTTAGCTCAAGATGGACACTTAATCGAATTTATGGAAAAGAAGGCACAGAAGGTAGCTTCCAATAGAGAGCAAAGTCCCGACAACATGCTCGAGGAAGACGTCGACCACGAGTTCGCATTAATTCATGGAGCATCTGACCTCAAAAAGATTCAAAGAAACATGGCTCAGATGGAAGTCAAAAAGCTTACAGCAGTATTGCAAGCTTTTCAAATTGACCCAGCCAAAACACAAGCAGGGAAGCATCGGTGAGTAGAGGATGTCAACTACAACAAGCACATTATTTTCACAGATGAGGACCTAGTGGGAGTAAGAACATCATTATGCACTGATCATTACACTCAGGATAGCTAACTACGACGTTGATAGGTTGCTCGTCGACCAAGGTAGCTCATCCGAAGTAATGTACCTAGACCTGTTCAAGAAGTTGTAGTTAAGTATCGCCCACCTAAAGGAAGCCACCGTTCCACTAGCTGGCTTCACTGGAAACGTAACCATCGCCTTGGTAAGATTGTCTTGCTAGTAAGGGCAGGAAACATCTCGAAAATGATCGAATTTCTCGTGGTCGATATTGACTCGCCCTACCAAGCGATCCTCAACAGAGGATGGCTGCACGCGATGAAGGCCGTCCCCTCTACCTACCATTAGAAGCTCAAATGTGTGACTGAATGAGGAGTGGTGGAGATCCATGGAGATCAGGCAATGGCGAAAAAGTTCTTTATAACAACCATCCATCCCAAGCCAGAGAAGAAGGTCAAGGAAGTTAGAAGTAAGAACGAAGAGTAGGAGAGGCTAATGCCCTCCAAATAGCAACTAAGATATGGGGAGTGGAGGAGATATGGCTCCTCCCCTCTGAAAGAGTCATCTAGGACCTAGAGGAAGTCACAACTAGTAGTAGTTTAAGTGAAAGAAAGTTCTTGATTGGAACCTCACTCACCGACCACGATGAGAGGGAATTGGTCACCCTACTCCAAAGTAACCTAGATGTATTTGCATGGGAGCCTTACGACCTACCCGAGATTGATCCAAACATCACTTATCATCGACTGCACATCGATTATTCTTTCAAACTAATAGAACAAAAAGCTTGCAGAACTGCTCCAGAAAAAGCCAAGGCAGTGGAGAAGGAAGTTAAAAAACTACTGGACGCATGATCCATACGGGAAGTCCAGTTCCCTAAATGGACCAACCCAGTGGTTGTCTTTAAGAGCAACTGAAAGTGGAGGGTCTACATAGATTTCACCGATCTCAACAAGGCATGACCTAAAGAAAGATTACCCCTCCCAAAGATTGATCAGCTGGTGGATGCCGCTGTAACATACGAAAGGATGAGCTTCCTAGACGCATACTCCGTGTATCACTAGATTCCTCTGTATGAGCCAGATCAAGATAAAACAACATTTATAACCAGAGTTGGGTTATATTGCTACAAGGTTATACCCTATGGGCTAAAAAATGCAGCAACAACTTACCAACGGTTGGTCACCAAGATGTTCAAAGACCAAATGGGAAGCACTATGAAAGTCTACATTGATGATATGCTCATCAAGAGAAGGCTTAAATAAGACCACCTATCTGACCTATTAAGTACCTTCGAAATCCTCAGGAAGTGTCGAATGAAGATCAACGCAAGTAAGTGTTCCTTTGGTGTCCAGTCTGGAAAATTCCTTGGGTACTTGGTTAGCAAGAGAGGTATTGAGGCAAACCCAGACCAAATTAATGCCATTAACAGGGTGAAGCCCCCCCGTACGATAAGAGATGTACAGAATCTCGTGGGGATGCTCACTGTCCTAAATCGATTCATCTCAAAGTCATCCGAAAGGTTCCAGTCGTTCTTTTAGTTGTTGAAAAGGAGCAAAGATATGGAGTGGAACGAAGATTGCTCGAGGGCATTAGAGGTGATCAAATCTTACCTCAGCAAATCGCCCCTGCTCGTAATCCCTCAAAGGAATGATTCTCTATACCTTTACCTTGCAGTATCAGTCATGCTGTAAGTTCTGCATTGGTATGCGAGAAAATGGGGATCCATCACCTAGTCTATTACGCGAGCAAGGCTCTTCTGAACGTCGAACAATAATACCTACCACTAGAAAAACTCGCCTTTGTGCTAGTGGTAACAACAAGGAAATTAAAACACTACTTTGAAGCCCACTCCATCATCATACTTACATCCCACCCTCTTAAAGCTGTCCTGAGAAAATAAGACCTCTCCAGAAGATTATCGAAGTGTTCGGTCGAGCTTGGGCGATTTGACATTCAGTTCAAGCCGAGGAATTCCATCAAAGGGCAGGTCCTCATTGATTTCATCACAGAGTTTATAGGAGAAGATCCTTGCGACCAACCCCAAACTATTTATCAGAATGAAGTTCCCCCAGCGTCAGGCGTCTAGAGACTATTCATTGATGGAGCCTCCAATTCTAAAGGGGAAGGAGTAGGCATCATGCTAATTACCCCTTAAGATGCAATACTCGAGCAAAGAATCAGGATTGGATTTAAATCCTCCAGCAACGAGGAAGAATACGAAGCACTGATCGTGGGCCTACAAAAAGTGTGAACGCTCAGAGAAAAGCGACTCCAAGTATTCGACAACTCACAGTTGGTCTCCAACCAGATAAGTGGCGATTTTAACGCTAGAGACGAGAGGATGGCAACCTATCTCGCCACTGCGAAAGAATTGATGGCCAACTTCGAAAAACTCAGCATCCAGTAGTTTCTCAGAGGATAGAACAACCATGTTGATGCCCTAACATCCTTAAGCTCAGCGGCCAACTTTGACTTGAAGAGGACAATTCAGATTGATTTCCTTACCCAGCTAAGTATCAACCAAATCGCTGAGCTGTCGAGCGTGGGGCATGTTCTCCAGATTGAGACAACTCCCACTTGGATGGATACCTTAAGGGATTATTTGAAGGATGGTGCGCTACCAGCAGATAAGAAGACCGCTCATCAGATAAAAGTTAAAGCTGCTCGCTTTCACTTATCTTCTGAGGGCAAGCAGTACAAGAAATCTTTCACTGGCCCTTACCTCCAATGCGTTCATTCAAAGGATGTCGAGCAAGTCTTACATGAACTCCATAAGGGAATCTGTGGGAGTCATATTGGGGATAGGTCGCTAGCTTTTTGAGCAATGAAAGAAGGCTACTGATGGCCGTACATGCAGAAAGACGCTAGAATCTATGCTCAAAAATTCAAAAAGTGCCAACTTCACGCACATATCGTTCGCCAGTCGGCTAGATACCCGAAGTCACTTACTAGCCCATGGACTTACGCCCAATAGAGTATGGACATCGTGGGTCCTCTACCTACCGCAATCGGTAATCTCAAGTATCTGTTGGTCACAACAGACCACTTCACCAAATGGATAGAAGCAGAACCACTGGAAAACATTAGAGATGTGGACATGATAAGATTCATATAGAGGAACATAGTCACTCATTTTGGGATCCCAAAGACTATCATCACTGATAATGGAACCTAGTTTGAGAGTGGACTCTTCCAAGATTTCTGCAGTGACCTCAAGATCAGGCACTACTTCAGCTCTGTGGCATACCCTCAGAGCAACGAACACACTGAGGCTTCCAACAAAATAGTGATCGATGGATTAAAAAATAATTTGGAGCGATCCAAGGGGGCATGGGTAAACGAACTACCCAATATCCTACGGTCTTACCGCACTACCCCACGACGAGCAACTGGAGATACACCATTCGCACTGACGTATGTGATGGAGGCAATTATCCCCTTGGAAGCTGGCCTCCCTACCATGAGGTCCACTCTAGTCGACTAAGGCCAGAACAATGCAATATTGCTCGCTGAACTTGACCTAGCTGAGGAACGAAGGGAGTTGGATTTAGTGAAACTAGCAACAGCTAGCAAAGCACTACAATAAAAAGGTCAATCCAAGAGCATTTCAGATTGGGGACTATGTCCTGAGGAAAGTTCTTGTCAGCGCCGTAAAACCATCGGATGAAAAGCTAGGACCAAACTGGGAGGGGCTATTCAAGGTGATAAAAGACGACCTACAAGGAGCCTATCACTTAGAAATGCTGGAGGGTAGTGAGATACCTAGAGCTTGGAATTCAGCCAATTTGAAGAAATTCTACTTCTAGTTTTCTTTTTTCTTTTTGAACTTAGTGTTGATTTTTTAATTCATTTCTAATTAATGAAATTTGTTTGGCAGTGGCATTTTATGGAGTGTTGATTTTTCTTAACTACATTATAATTCATGCAACCTTTCTAAGTTACAGGCTCCCCTCTTAACATACAAAAGTAAGATCATGAGAAACTTATTAAAGCAGGGACAATGTGTAGTGACCCTCCTCAGGCATTCGCCAACGAACACGAATGACCTCCTTGCTTGCCCCTGAAAATATATGAATCCCTACAGGGGACCCTTAGGCAACATGGCCAACCCAGGTTGGTATCCAACTTCATTTGGCTCAGAAATCCTGCTCAGATAGAACATCTAATACCAGGTGTATCCTCGCTAATGCCTCACTTGGGCCTAAGGAAGTATGACGACACAACCTAAAAGGTAATGTAAGGCATAATGGTACACTAAAATCATACTGGACTGGGGGGATACTCACTCAACAACTAACTCTGCCTAAGTCAAATTTAGTGGGCTGGAAGAGCCCAAGATAACTGAACAAGAGATCAATGAAGTAAAAAATAACACAATACATGTTTAGTCGGAAAATCGCCCAAAACATAACTATTTTATTACATCATTACATATACAAAGAGTTACATATGCTGAGTAATTCAAACCCTAATGAGAAATAGGTCGCTGAGCAAGGTAGTTAGCCACTCACGCTCTTCGACCATTATCTGGGTGAGGAGCTAATTCTTCCTCAACTTCGTTTGAGTTTGGTTTTGGGAGACGTCTTGGGATCGCATCTATAGGAACCCATCGATCATCCCTTCTGAATGGGTTCGGCATCAAAGTTGAGGGAGAAATCTCATGCCGATACCAGAGAACAGAGTTCCTAGGGACTTGTAAGTCCCTAAGGGCACTCAACCACCCTCTTATGAAAGCTAACTCCTTAACCTCCTTTAACTTCATTGGAGCATCAGTCCAACCCTGGTCATATCCATCAGCCCACACCTGCCGAGGACCTTTCTTGAACAGGTGCCTCAGCAAGGTGAGATCTCTTTAAAGACCAGTGGCTATCACATACACCCTGTGAACATCACCTCGCAGTTCGACAATCTCCCTAGCTGAACCACTATCATCAGTACTAGCTCGCCGCCCAGTCGATGTAGAGGAACCACGTAAAAATCGAGGGGCAATGCTCGACGCATTATCCTTAAGTCGCGAGACTTCCCTCCTTAGAGAATCATTCTCCTGTTGAAGGACCTCTCCAACTTGATTGATCTCAGAAGCATCCACAAACTTAGCCTTCAGAGCATCTATTTCACCTTGAATAAAAGCGTCGACCTCCTCTATCTCCTCAAGCCTGTCTTTCAGCTTAGCAACAAGCTCTGACTGGTATTTATAGTCCTGATTCCTCAATCTAAGAGACTTGCAAATTTTTACAAAGGCACGGTGAACTCGGTTGCTCACATAAGGAGCAAGAATTTTTCCTAGGTGAGAGGTAGCAGGAGTATATTCCTCAATATCGATAAACTACAAACCATACAAGCATTGAGAATAAACAAATCAGTACACAGAAGGGAATTGAACTTCATTTCATTAAATAAAAAATAGTTCGAGTACATCAACGAAAGAAAAAGAGAATAACAGAGATATAAGAAATATAAAAGCCCCTTAAGAAGCTAGCTGGCAACCTCAGTCTGCTCCGAGAATGCTGGTTGCTTCCCCTTATCCGCAGCAGCCTCACATCCATCTCCCTCAGATGGAACAATCGCCATTCCTTGATCAAGGGGAATATCAACAGTAGTGGAAGCGATAGCTGCGACACCTTCAGTGGCAGCAAGAGAAGGCAGCCCATCCATAACAGGCTTGGGGACAGGGTCGTGCTCGTCAAAGAGGGGGGAATGAACATCCACCTTGGCAGTGAGCAAAGCCCTGTCCCAGCCCTTCTTGAAGTTGAGGTGACAAATGTAGCCGATGTGAGCCTCAGCATCCTCGTATGCTGCAAGCCACCCAGTATTGTATGAGCTCTCCTTGAGGGTGGCAACCTCAAATTCTAGCTTTTTTATCTTCTCGAAAAGCTCTTTGTTCTCCTCAACCACCTCCAGCTTGCTCGTACAGACCAAGCCGTAAGACTGCCTCAGCTCCTCCAGCTCATTCGACATTGCCTCTTTTGCTTTATTATCTTTTTCCAAGGCAAGGTCAAAAGACTTCTAAGAAGCACTGGCAGCCTTCAGGCTCACCTCTAACTCAGCATTTTTCCTCGCCAGCTCATCGCAACTGCGATAGAGGACGATAAAATCAGATATAAACTACAGAGAGAAAGAAAATATTTAGCGAAGAAGGTATTGAAAAGAAAACTGTAAGAGTAGAGAAGTAAGAACAAACTTACCAGGCTAGCCCGTGACTCGCCTTTAGGGCTAACTGGTCGGTCCCCATACTTGACGACCTCTGGCGATCAGCTGGCAAAATTGCTCTCTCGAGCACCGTCGGAGCCAGCTGAGGGGAAAGAGCAACGGAAGCCCCCTTACCTAGGGCAGACACGGGCACCAAAGATTGCCCGCCTTCATCCTCACTTCCTCTATCCTCCTCTCTTCTTCTCTTTCCTTTTTCTCCCTCTCAACCCTCCTCCTCCCTTCTTCCCCCCCCCTCTCTCTCTCTCTCTCTCTCTCTCTCTCTCAGTAACGCCTCCTCCTTCTTTTTCATCTCCCTTTTATGAGCCACAGTCTGGGAGTCAGTGGCAGTATCCTCGATCCCAGAATTTTGCTTCTTCAATCGGCAAGAAAGTTCTACATTGTCCTCATCATCATTCTGGATTGAGTTCTTCCTGGGAAGAGCCATAGCTTCTTCGCTGGAGTTATCCGAATCCTCCTAACTCTATGAGCCCTCCTCCAAACCATAAAATCCCTCTTCAACTCTCCTCACTATAGTCACCTTCAATTCCACCTCTGTCATCTCCCGTACTGTCTTCACCAGAGCTTCTCTCCTCCTCGTCTAATTGGATTGGTTCAGCAGCGAGCTCTTCTATGATATCTAGCTGAGGAATACTATCAATAGGTCAGGCGATAAAGCTAGATCCAATGTTCTTGTACTTTAAAAGAAATGCAGCTGATCGCAGATGCTCGCCGTCAGCCAAGTATTCCCTGATCTTCCAAGTTTTGGTTAGCTCAGCAGCTCAAATTTTGTGGAGTGCAGGTTCCGAGTTCTTTATCTTCGTTGAGAAAGGAAAAAAGGAAAACATGAGAAATAAAGTACATTAGCAAAAATTCAATGAGCATAACAAGAGCTATGTATACCTATGTAATCCTCCCCATAACAGGGAATCGTAGGTCCCCTGTACCTCACTCCCTCAATTTGAGGAGGGAACTGCCAATTCCTGGTAATGAACCCTTCTTGCCAATAGTCCTTATGGGAATCAGGTAGATTGACTACCAGCACCCTGTCAGGACTCCTAGCTTTCAGATAGAGGAGACCAAAACTTGTTTGAGAAAAGGTATAACAATAATAGATTTCAGCCAGACCTAAATTGATGCCATAAAGTTGATTGATCCTATGAACACCATTGACAATTTTTGAAACATTTGGAGAGCATTGTGCAGGAACTATATAAAAGTAAATAAAGAAGTTAAAAAATAAACGATTTGGGGGAAATGTCAGAACCCCCTGAGACAACAGAAGAACATGAATCCAATGTCCGTCCTCAATGTATCGAACATTGTGAGGGACAGGGGCACATTCAATATCCACCCAGTTATGGATGTTGTAAAACTCCCTGAACTCAGCTATTGACCTATTACCTATTCTTTCCATCATTAAAAAAACCCTAGAAGTGATAAAGAAGAAATTTCAATAGAAAAGAAAAGGGAAGAAGTTTGAAAAACTTACAAAGTAAAAATTAGCTTGAGATGACACAAGGCCACAAGCAAGGAAGATGGAAAGACAACAAAGAGGTCGAAGATAAAAAGAGGGACCTGGAAGTGAGAAAACGCAATAAGAAGCTGGAGATGTCTTGAGAGTACGAATATTTTTGAAACAACGTCATGAATGGCCTCTTTAAACAAATTTAAACCCTCTCAATAATGACGCACGGAGAACGAAGTGAATCTACTGCCTAAATCTACTAGGGAAAAACGTTTTACTCCCCATGGAATCTTGCAATTCACAAAAATTCCATCAGAGCTATTATTTAAAATTATTGAGATAAAATTGTGAGCCAAATATTTTAGGGGCAATTGTGGGTACCTCGTCCATTTGTCTTGGCCTAGAGAAGTAGCCTGACTAAGGCATATTGAGAATAGGGGGAGCCTGGACCAAACTCCAAAGTCTCACAGATGACTACATCCACGGGGCTGCTACTATGTTCCATTAGAATAATGAGAGAGTTTAAATGAATGTGTTCCTCTCGTCTCTAAGACCCCTTTCACAATGGGGGGTGTCCCCTTTATATAGTGTTAGGGGTTACGTTAGGGTTACAATTGGATGAGTCGCCTTTTTGTAGAGTGTAAGTTATAATCAAATACTGTTCCTTAGTCTTCTAATTTATCAAGGACTCTTGGTCGTCCTTATCGTGTGGGAGCCCATGCTGGTCGCCATCTTGACTGGTGTGCTCATCGCGTGTCCTGCTATTTAGGTATGTATATTTATTGCCCCCAGAATAGCCCCACAGGTCGCAGTTCAGCTGAGTTGATTTTGAGACGAGCTGGGAGCTGGTCCGTATTCTCTTCAAACGTGTGTAATTGGTGATATGAACTGGATTGTCGTTCTTTGAGTTTTTGTTCAACATTTAAGCCTTGTTTGGTTGATCTGCTTGCCTTTGTAAGGTTTTAGATGAATGCTTTGAGTTAAGATACATTCAATCGATATAGGAACCGAACTCGAGAGTATCGATCTGCCTATGTACCCTCATGGGATCAGGTCAAACGTAGTTCATTATTCTGTTTTATTACATAGCCCAATTCGTGAGGCCGACCACAGGACTGTTAAGAATTCCTTTATTGAGACTTTCTCAAGCGTCATCAAGTTTAGGGCATCTCCCTGTATTTTGGTCTTATATGTCCAATTGGTGAGGCCGACCATAGGCCTATGTGTTGAGCCTTGCTCGAGCATATACCTAGTCGAGGTAAGACCCTACATTAGGTTTTTCATATGGCCCAATTGGAGAGGCTGACCACAAGCCTGTGTGCCGAGCCTTGCTCGAGCATATACCTAGTCCGGGTAATACCCTGCATTAGGTTTTTCATATGGTCCAATTGGAGAGGCTGACCACAGGTCGATGTTCCGAGCCTTGCTCGAACATATACCTAGTCGGGGTAAGACCCTGTATTAGGTTTTTCATATGGTCCAATTGGAGAGGCCGACCACAGGCCTATGTGTCGAGCCTTGCTCGAGCATATACTTAGTTAGGGTAAGACCTTGAATTAGGTTTTTCATATGGTCTGATTGGAGAGGACGACCATAGGTCTATGTGCCGAGTCTTGCTCGAGCATATACCTAGTCGGGGTAAGACCCTACATTAGATTTTTCACATTTGATATGTAATCAGTACACTTATTGCACTTAGGCCTTTCCTGCAAGTCAATGTAATACCAATTTTTTTCGCATTTTTCCATTTTGTAATGCCTCGCATATAAATATCCATCTATCTTACCATTTAGGTTGTGTCGTCACACTTCCTTAGGCCTAAAAGACGATGGCAAAAATGCACCTGGTTTAAGGGCCATCCACCTGTTCAGGATTTTAACTGACCAACCTGAGTTGGATTTTTGCCTGGGGATCCCCCGTAGGGCTTTTATTATTGCCGGGGCAACTCGTGAGGCCAATTGTGTCTGGAGATGACAAAGACCCAAGGACTTCCTTAATTTAATTGAAACAAGCAAGATAGTTATTGTAATTAAATCAAGCTTAGTCCTGATCGTCATTTGAAAGACTAATGCCAGTGTTAACCATGTTGGCAACCATCCTAAGTTGGCCTCTTCTACTTTGCTTTAAATGTTGCGGTGAATTTTTTCACGTGTCATCGTTGCCATGGAGCCCCCAATCGGGCTATAAAGAGAAAACTGGATGAAGCTAACGCTCGACCGTCCATCGAGTATTGGATATGAATAATCGAGATGATAAGTGTGCCCGATCGTTCCTTTGGGCTTTGTTATGTCGAAGAATATCCTTTTGATCATTCGTCGAGATGGATATAAATAAGAATCTCTTGCCCAAATCCCTATCAGGGCTTAATAAATGAGGTGAAATAATCAATATATGTCCGAGCATATGAACTGGATTGTTATATAATGCTGGCTAGTGAAGGACCGTACACCCACTGAAGCTGATGAGAAATCCAGAGAACTAATATTAGTGTTGACCTCCTGCCGAGGCATAATAAAAAAAAGTCTAGTAGATATTGCAAACGGTCTGTGCTCGAGCATCCGTCGTGGTAGAATGGGCCCAACTGATATTACAAGGGATCCATTTATTGGGACTGAGCATAAGAGTTATCCTGATGATGGTCGGAGAGCTAGAGTAGTAGATTATCTTGCTTGCCGCCCAGAACCTTGGCAAGTCTTAATAAATTTCTTATTGTTGTGATTACATAGATCTTAGTAAGAAATACAGTTGACTATTTATGTTTTGAGCATATGCTGACTAAACATGTGTTGATTGCTTTTCATTTATGAATAATCAGTATGAAACTCTAATCATTTTGGGTCTTAGTAAGAAATACAGTTGACTATTTATGTTTTGAGCATACGCTGACTAAACATGTGTTGATTTCTTTTCATTTATGAATAATCAGTATGAAACTCTAATCATTTTGGGCACTTCAACCGACTAAATGATGTTGAATTAGAGATTGATCATTAAATGATGTTGAATTCGAGCTTGATCGTTCTCCCAGCCCAATATGCCTTAGACATATCATTCGACCCACTTTACCTTTTAGGTCGTGTTGTCACACTTCCTTAGTCCTAAGTAGGGTGTTGACGAGAATGTACCTGGTTAATAGGGCATCCGCCCGAGCAGGATTTTGGAGCCAAGCTATGTTGGCGGCCAATCTAGGTTGTCCATTGATGATGCTGGAAATAGCACCACCCTTCAAGGTGTTCGTAAGCTCAATTCAGCATTAACAATGGCAGTATAAGAGTAAGAGTATACAGTAGAAGGAGGTGAGGAAAAGAGGACAAATACTTAGGTATAAGTGGTTTAGCCAATCAGGCCTACGTCCATTGTGCAAGCGTGTGATTAATATCACTATATGAGGGCTCTAATGGCCATAGATACAATCTCTCAAGCTTTCTCTCTCTACTGTATATTTGGACAGAGTTTTAGCTAGGGTTGCTAATTTCAGATCCTTATCCAGGTAGGAGAAGGCATGTATATATAGTGTGTGGGGGGTGTAATGCACCCCATATGCATGCAATGAGCATGTGTGCGTTTATCTAGCCAATCTGATGAAGACATTTATCACTGTCACATGTAGAGAACGATGATGAAATATTCCCCCATGTGAGGGGATTGATTTGTTATAACTGATTGTGTACACGTGTTCCCAGCCACACATATGCGAATAAAGGCTCGGCTATCTGTGATTGGTACCAACCTCGGCCTGGAAGAGTGCGAGGTTGGTGAAGTCTGGCTATTGCCCAATCCGAGATAATTCATAATGGCATCGGCTCATGTGAAGCCGAGGTAAGATAAATGGAGCCATAATATCGGCCTGGGCCGAGGTTATGCAGGAGCAGGTTTGGAACACCGGATGATTCTTAGTCGAGGTTGGTTATGATGATATAGTCCTTGCAACCTCGGCTTGCACCCAACCGAGGTTGCCAGCCTTGGATGACCCGATGAATGACTGCCCCCATGGATCATGAAGACCTCAACTGCTGTCTGACTGTGAGATAACTAGTAACGTCGGCCATGACCGACCTTTCTTAGGACGAGACCGCTGGTTGCCAATCTAAGGCCCTTCTAACCTCAGCCATATTCCTGGACGAGGTTGACATCTCTGAGTTGTTGGATACATATAGGGCATATCAATCACCCCCTCGCCCTTAGTTGCCTATGTGAATAGGTGACTAAGGGGTATGCATGTCCGAGGTTGGATTTCTGTTAGTGCCAATATTTTCTTGACAAGTGTCAACTCTTAAAGTAGATGGCGTGCCTGGCAAGCTCAATGATTACAGTCTTTTAGGCTCCCAAGGCAATGATGGGCCTTGGGATGCGTGCAAGAGAATATCGAGAGTTAAAACCCTTTTTCCTTTCTTTCTTCTTCATTTCCTCACTTTCTCACCCGTGCTTTCTCTATTTTCTCTCTCTCTACAAGAGCTCGGTTAAGGGTGCATTTGGTGGGTTTTTATTGCCAACCTTTCTCTTCTTCTCCTTGTATTCCCTCAGGTATTGTATATCATCTCTTTTTCTGTATTTTTTCCTGCCTTGTTCTTCCATTTGTTGCATTTTCCGGCGAGTTTATGAGTTTTTTGGCGACTTTAAGAGTTTTCCAGTGCCTTTGTTCTTGACTGTTTTTTGCTCAAAGTTAATAGTTTGATCCTTAGTCAAGTAGAGTCAAGTTGTTTATTCCTGGTTTAATATCCCAAGTGTTAGGTCGTCCTCCTATGTTCAGACCGCTTTATCAGCTTCTAGAAGAATTCCCCTCTCTCAGAGAGAAGACTTTAGAAAAGATTAGGCAAATAGAGCAAGACTAAGAGGAAGCTCGTAGGGCTAAGGCCTTCCCCCTCAGACCTATCTTTCCACCCCCTCTGAAGGTCATATACCTTGAGCCAGCTGAACCAGTTAAGTCAGCAGGGGTCCCAGTTGAACCTACTCCCATGTCTGAGTCTGAGTCGTCCACCTCGGACCCTATGTCTGTGGACTCTTTTCAAGAGGCCATGGACTTTTCCATTCAGTAGGATCAGGTCCCTGATCAAGCCGAGGTTTCCAGCCGGGCCTCATCTCACAAGAGTTCTAGCACATCACACTCTTCCTCCGAAGTTGAAATTATAGGGCCTAGCGTGGATGTTCCCCTAATCCTTGAAGCTATTCCCCTGTCGACCATCACAGGAGCTGAGTTTGCTCAGAGGTTCCCTGGTGGTGCTCCCTCGTCCGTTCCAGCCGACGTTGATCGAGATGAGGATGATGGGAGTGAGAGCGATGTTGACACCTCGGAGGCAGCCGAGATAGAGAGCACTGTCAGCGAGTTCGACCCTCTTGCCTTCAGGTATCTGTATTCCATAAGTCCCTCCATAAAACTCAGGAGACCTCTGAGGGAAGAGAGGGCTTTCGGCGACCGAGATGGTGAGATCTGCTTGTACGAGAAGATGTTCAAGTTAGGATTTTGTCTACCCATTCATCCCATCATTAGGGCCATATTGTCCTATATTAACTTAGCTCCTTCCCAGTTATCCCCCAATGCCTGGAGGGTGATAATTGGAGATATAGTTTTATCTAGGGCAGTCCACTATTCAGACCTTCCTGTCCAGGTCTTCTCTGGATGCTAATCCCTTCCTTTGCTAGGAATCATCCGAGCTATTACCATTTCTTAGCTCGGAAGTCAACTAAGAAGATGTTGTAGGTTACCCAAACTTTAAATCATAATTGGAAACCGTGACATTTCTTTGCCTCAGGGTATGGGAATTTGGCCCATGTGTCCCCTCTTCGAATTTAGAGCCGAGGATACCCCTGAGATGGGGCAAGGTGTCAATGGTACTTATACATCTGATCCTTAATTTGTAGGGCCTCGTTGCTATGCATCATTTGGCCAAATGGACTCTGAAGAGGTTGCCCCTTATTGAGAAAGGTAAAGAGGCCGAGAAGGTGAAAGGTTCTCTGAATGCAGAGGTGTATCATCAAAAGTCTACCTTTGAAGGGTCTGATAAGAAGGTCAAGCAGTTGGAGAAAGATATCTCCAAGCTTAAGAAGGAACACACCTATGCCCTGAAGGCCAAGGACGACGTTCTTCAACAGAAGGTTGATACTGCAGTGAAAGCTACCCTTGAGGATGCTTCTGAGGGGATCCTGGTTGATTACAAAGTCTCCAACAAATTTATCAGCTTTGGCTTTGAATACCTCGAAAGAGGTATTAAGGCAACTGGTAAATGGGTGGCTGCTAAAGAGAAGGAGTCAGGGAGCTTGACAAACTTTGACTTCATTGGTCTGGGCTTTTCCAACCCTCAATTTTGCTTAGTCCCTTCAAGAGGTTGAGGAGGAAGATGCTTCCCCTGCAGAGACTACGCCACTTGATGTTACAGAGATTGAGGGTGCTAACCTCCGAGATGATGGGGCCGAGGTGGCCAACATCGGCCAAGGGAATGAGGCCGAGGATGCCCATAATGTAGCTGCAGACCCTTAGGCCATTTTTGTGAAGCTTTTTATAACTTTTTATTATCCCTTTCAAACTATAACCTCTGATTGCAAACTCAGTTACCTTGTAACTTGTAACTCTTTGTCTACATCAACCTCTAAGGAGGGCTTTATTTCTTTATTTGCTGAATGTTCTTTGTCATGCAATGTGTGTTCAGGTCTAAAGTCTCAACATAATTTTTCACCGTATTATGTCTAAGGTCTGAGGTCATCCAAGTATAGTGTCTCACCTCAGACCTTGTCACCAAATTATGATGTTATAAGGTCTGAGGTCATCACCAAGATGTTATCCCCATAAATAATTTTTTCATCAAATTAATGATGTCTAAGGTCTGAGGTCATCCAAGTATGATGTCTCACCTCAGACCTTGTCACCAAATTATGATGTTATAAGGTCCGAGGAAATCAACTAAGATGTTATCCCCATAAATAATTTTTTCACCAAATTAATGATGTCTAAGGTCTGAGGTCATCCAAGTATGATGTCTCACCTCAGACCTTGTCACCAAATTTTAATGTTATAAGGTCTGAGGAAATCAACTAAGATGTTATCCCCATAAAATTTTCACCAAATTAATGATTTTCAAGGTCCGAGGTCATCAAAGTAGAATGTCTGACCTCAGACCTTGTCACCAAATTATGATGTTATAAGGTCTGAGGAAATCACTAAGATGTTATCCCCATAAATAATTTTTTTACCAAATTAATGATGTTTAAGGTCTGAGGTCATCCAAGTATGATGTCTCACCTCAGACCTTATCACCAAATTATGATGTTATAAGGTCTGAGGAAATCAACTAAGATGTTATCCCCATAAAATATTCACCAAATTAAAGATGTTCAAGGCCTGAGGTCATCAAAGTAGGATGTCTGACCTCAGACCTTGTCACCCAATTATGATGTTGTAAGGTTTGAGGTCATCCAAGTAGGATGTCTGACCTCAAACCTTGTCACCAAATTATGATATTGTAAGGTATGAGGTCATCAACTAAGATGTTATCACCATAAATTCTACCACTAGAGCATAATGAACCAAGAATTGACACGGGAACCGATCTTCTCATTAATAATCTCTTTATAAGATGATACATTTACATGAAATCTCTTGCAACATCATATGTAATACTTTTTTAGATGATCAGCATTCCAAGGATTAGAGAAAGGTTCCCCTTCAAGGTTTTCTAGCCTGTAGGTCCCGGGTACACCCTCATCAATCACTTTATAAGGACCATGCTAATTCGGGTGAAGCTTGTTTGCCTTCCGCAACGTCTTCTTCAATACTAGATCTCCCACGGCTATGGGTCTTGATTTTACCCTTTTATTGTAGAACTTTTATGTTCTTTGCTGGTAAGCTGCTTGCCCGATTTCTGTGTCTTCCCTTCTCTCTTCAATCAAATCTAGGTCGAGTCTTCTCTCCTCCCCATTCTTCTCAGGGTCATATGTCTAAACCCTATGAGTAGGGAGTCCTACTTCTGTTGGTATGACAGCCTCTGAGCCATGTGCTAACATAAATGGGGTTTCCCCCGTTGGTGTCCTAGCCGTTGTTATGTAGGCCCATAGCGTAACATAAACCTCTTCAGTCCATCTTCCCTTAGATTCTTCTAACCTCTTCTTGATTCCATCGAGGATTATTCAGTTTGTGACTTCGGTCCAACCGTTTGCCTGAGGTAGGCCAGGAGAAGAGAAAAACTGTTTTATCCCAACTCTTTCGCAATATTTTTATAAGGAAGAATTCTTGAACTGGGTTCCGTTATCCGAGATGAGGGTGTTTGGAAGGCCGTGTCTGCATATGATGTTCTTCCAAATAAATTGGAAGGTCTTCTGCTCTATAATCGTGATCATAGGCTCGGCCTTTACCCATTTGGAGAAGTAATCAATGACAACTATCATAAATCGATAATTACTTGCAGCCCTTGGCAAGGGACCTACTAAGTCAATTCCCCATACTGCGAATGGTCAAGGGGAACTGATTGTCGTCATAGGCTGATGAGGTTGATGTGGGATAGTGTAGAATCTCTGACATTTGTCGCACCTCTTCACGTAGGTTGCAGCATCCCTGGCCAAGGCCGGCCACCAATATTCTTGCGTAATAATCCTCTTCGCTAAAGGTCTTCCTCCTATGTGTATGGAGCAAGAACCCTCGTGTACCTCCTGTAGGATGCGGGGAACTTCTGTGGGATGAACACATCTGAGGAGAGGTAATAGGAATTCCTTCTTATATAGGACGTCTCCCACTATTGAGAACTTTGTAGCTTTGTACCTCAGTTTTCTCCTCTCTAGCTTTGATTCTGACAGTTCTCCCTCTCTAATATAGCTGATAAGGGGGTCCATCCATGAGTCCCCTAGGTTCAGGTTGAAGCAAGGGTTACTTACCTCTTCTTCTTTAATGGTTACCTTGGGTGGGATCTCGACCATAACTGTTCTTCTGATGTCTATCCTGGTCACTGAAGCAACCTTGCTAGTGTATCTTCGTGACTATTGTTTTGACGAGGTATTCTCTTCATCTTTACCTCTTCGAAGCCTTCTAATATCATTCTCACCCTCTTCAGGTATTTTTCCATCCTTTCACCTTGGCCTCATAAACCCCCAACACTTGATTAATAACTAACCTTGAGTAACTATGAAGTAGGAGTTGTCTTACCCCCAGGGTCTTTGCCAAGGATAGGCCCGCGATCATGGCCTCATATTCTGACTTGTTGTTTGATGCTTTGAAGTTAAATCTCAAGGCGTATTCAATATTGGTACCATCCGGAGCTGAAAGTATTAGCCCTGCACCGCTTCCGTTGTCTCAAGAAGACCCGTCAACAAAGAGGTTCCACATGTCTTTATCTGATGAGAAGCCCCCTTCTGAAATGATTCCTTGCTTGAAGAGGTACCAATCTTCCTCATTCTCGATTATTTCATTTCTGGATCTCTTGAATACAACCTCTTTTGGATCTCGAAAAACGTTGCTGTTTGACCCCTCTACAGTCTCTAGGTAATTCTCAACCTCAGTCTCTTCCCATGTGAACTCAGCAATAAAATCTTCAAGTGCCTGCCCTTTGATGGCCGCCCTGGGCTGATAAATAAGGTCATACTCTCCCAACTCAATGGCCCATGTCATCAATCTACCCGACTTCTCAGGTTTGTGGAGGACCTATCTTAGTGGGGAGTCAGTGAGGATGATCATAGAATGGTCTTGAAAGTAGGGCTTCATCTTCCTCGAGGCATGTATCAAAGCGTAGGGCAATTTTTCCATCCGAGGATAGTTCTGTTCTGACCCTTGAAGGGCCTTACTGTTGAAGTATACATGCCTTTGGACCCCAACATCTTCACGTACTATGGCTGCACTTATAGCTGATTAAGAGACTGCTAGATAAACATACAACTTCTCTCCTACTATGGGCCGAGATAAGAGTAAGGGAGATCCGAGGTAGGACTTGAGTTGATTAAAAGCCTTGTCACACTCTTTATCCCATTCTAAGGCCTTTCTAAGCACCTTAAAGAACAGAAGACACTTGTCCGTCACTATGGAAATAAATCTGTTAAGTGCAGCTACTCTTCCAATGAGCCTCTAAACATCCTTGATACTCCTTGGTGTCTTCATGTCGATCAAAGCCTTGATTTTCTCAGGGTTCACCTCTATTCCCCTCTGATTGACAATGAATCCGAGAAATTTCCCAGCTCCTACCCCGAAGACACACCTCGCAGGGTTGAGTTTCATTCTGTATAAGTCCATGGTATCGAATGTCATTTCTAGGTCTGCCACATGGGTGTAGGCCTTTAAGCTCTTCGTTAACATATCATCTACATACACCTCCATAGTCTTGCCTATTTTATCCTCAAACATCTTATTCACAAGACCTTGGTATGTTGCCCCCGTATTTTTTTATCCGAAGGGTATAACCTTGTAGCAATATGTCCCTTTGTCAGTGATGAAGGCTGTCTTCTTTGAGTCTTCAACATCCATGAAGATCTGGTTGTAGCCTGAATACGCGTCCATGAAGCTCATGAGCTCATGCCCTGCGGTGGCATCTACCATTTGGTCGATCCGAGGTAAGGGATAACTGTCTTTTGGGCAAGACTTGTTCAGGTCAATAAAATCTATGCACATTCTCCATTTTCCGTTGGCTTTGGGCACAATGACTACATTCGATGGCCACTCCGGATATATTACTTCCATGATAAACTCAGCCTCTTCCAACTCTTTGACTTTTTCCCGGATGATGTCGTACTTCTCCCTAGAGTAAACTCTTCATCTTTATTTGATTGGCCTAGCATCCTTAGTCACGTTGAGTTTGTGGCACATAACCTCAGGGTTGATGCCAGGTATATCCGCGTGACTCCAAGCAAAGACACTCTGCCTCTTCCTTAAGAAGTTTATCAGCTCTTCCTTGATCTTCGCTTTTAAGTCTTTACCGACCTGGACAGTTTTTTTCGGTTCGTCCTCTTTGAGGACGATGGATTCAACCTCTTTCGCGACCTCTCCTTTCTTCAACTTTGTTTCACCTCTAGGGTCAAGTGTATCAATATTATAAGTGGTAGTTGCTCTCTTATAGGCCTCTCTCTTCAGCCGAGTTGAAGTAGCATTCTCGTGCTATGGTCTGGTCACCCTGCACTTCCCCTACCCCATAGGGGGTTCAAGAATTTTAGCATCTGGTGGACCGTCGATGGAACGGACTCAAACTCCTTAAGGGCTACTCTTCCTATGATGAGGTTATAAGCCGAGAAGATGTTTTCGCCCATAACGAAAAAATTGATCTTCCGGGTTAACCTCTTAGGCCACTCATTGCCCATTCGCATGTCCATCTCATACATGCCCAACGGATGGACCTTTTCACTGCTGAAGCCCGTTAACGGATGATGATAGGGTACCAGCCTAGCTTTGCTAAGGCCTAGGCTTTTGAAGCAGGGCCAGAACATCACATATGCTGAACTTCCTCCATCTACAAGAATTCTTTGTACCTCACATCCATGAACTCTTGTTGTGATTACCAAAGGGTCATCATGTGGAGCTAGGATGCCTTTGAAGTCGAGTCGGGAGAACCCGACTATGAGAGTATCCATGTCCACCTTCTTTCTCTTCTGCGTTGTTTGGAAAGATGTCAGATTTACTACTTCAAGTTTGGCCACTGACTTGGCCTCTGCCACATGAGCTTTTCGATCAGCCACTTCAGAACCACCCCCTATAAGTCCTCCGTATATGGTGTTAACACCAAAGGAGATCATACCAACCCTCTTCACCGGGGTGTTGTCATCTTTTGGTGGGAGGTCTGGATCGTCTTCGTCATCACCATCTGAGTCACCATCTTTTCTTGTTGGGGTATCTTCACGACACCTGGAGTTTCTCTTCTTTTTGAGGTCATCTTTTCCCCTTTTGGGAGCCTTTCCATCAATATATTTCCTCAACTTTCCAGACTTCAGCATCTTCTCGATCTCATCCTTCAAGGTGAAGCACTTGTCTGTAATATGGCCATGGTCTTGGTGGAACTCGCACCACAAGTTTTTGTTCCTCTTATACGGAGGAGCCTTCAGTTTCTCCAGCCATCTTAGAGACCTGTCATTCTTGATCTTATTGAGGATAAGTTCGCATCTCACCGTTAGAGGGGTATAGTGTGCGAAATTGTCGTCAGCTGACCTCTTCTTTTCGTCTTTCTTTCTTAGGAACTTCCTGCTGCTACCGCTGTTCTCATCCTCATACTTGGCAGCCATGGCCTCTTCAGCATTCATGACCTTCCCCGCAGTAGCCAATAGCTCTGCCATGGACTTGGGAGGGTCTTCAGCAAGTTTCCACAACAACTTCCCTCTCTGGAGACCTCCTATGAGGGCGGTCATGGCTATATTCTCTTCGTAGTCTTCCACCTCAAATTTTTCTTTATTGAACCTGTAAATGTAGTCTCTTAGGCTCTCGTTCTTACCTTGCTTGACGTACAACAGATGGGTGGTCTTTTTTTGAGGTCTTACCCCAAAACAGAATTTATGAATGAATCGTTCAGCCAACCCCTTAAAGTTCTCAATTGAATTCTTCAGAAGAGAAGTAAACTAGATGTGTGTTGCTCCCGTTAAAGTCCCGGAGAAGGCCCGACACTTCATCTCATCTGGTATTGAATAAATGTCTGCCGCTGACTGGTACATCTCATTGTGATGTACAGGGTTGGTGCTATCGTCATACTTAGGGGACACCGTAGGTGGCTTGAACTTGGCCGGGGTTGGAAAACTCACTATCCTGGGCACGAATGGGGAGCCTTCTGAGAAACCTCTTTACAGTGGGTCTCGACTTTTGATGAGATCTCCTATCTTATCTTCAAGATGTTGGATGGAGTCATTCCATGGTCTTGCAATGTAGGCTTGGCCGAGGTTGTCCCCAGCCACCTCCAAGGGGTGGACTGAAGGTTCCCCAGCTGCAGCACAATGTCGGCTGTTGACCTCTTCCTGGTCTCTACCTCATCCCATGTGGGGTCGGCCTTGATGAGGCCAATGTTGACCCTCTTCCCTTTGTAATCCGTCCACACTTCTAGACCTTGACAACCTCTGTCGTAGGTCATTTACTGGGCCGAGCCTTTCAAAGGACGACCCTTTGCTTAATCGATCAAAAGCTGACCCTCTATACTGGGCTTCTTCACCTCTTCGGCCTCCACAACCTCGACTATGATGTATAGGACGAATCGTGTTATTTGAAACCTCATACGGCTCCTAACAATCTTCGAGAGCATCTTATGCCTCCAAATCATCATACCTATCCTCAGGGGAATGGCGTCCTTGCCTCCCCAGACGCAAACGTCTAGGGTCAGCAACATCCCTCCTCCGCTGAGGCATAGGTTGGTCTTTTTGCTGTGCCTGGGGTGGTCCCCTTGCATCAGGATGAGGCTGAACGACTGCCGGAGTAATCATCTCTAGTGAGACCTCAGGTGGTCTCATCATGTTCTGACTGAGCTGTGCAAATTGATCCTTCATCGCTTGCTGCGTTGCTTCCAAGGACTTCAAGGCTATCGCCACCTCAGCCATTTCGGACTGGGGTGGTGCCTGGTTGGAACTAGGCCCTCCAACACCAGGTGGAGGAGGAGGTGGTAGCAACTCCGGTTCCATGTGTTAAAACTAAAGAGCTTGTGAAGGAAATTAGCTTAATACCTTAAAGGACCTCTTTCAATAGTGAAACAGCTCCATGTAAGGGGTGAGGCCTGATTCACCACCAGAGTCTCCGGTGAGGTTAAGAAAAAAATGAGGAAGAGATAGCTTCTCGTTCCCACAAACGGCGCCAAAATGATGATGCTAGAAATAACACCACCCTTCAAGGTGTTCGTAAGCTCAATTCAGCGTTAACAGTGGCAATATAAGAGTAAGAGTATACAGTAGAAGGAGGTGAGGAAAAGAGGATAAATACTTAAGTATAAGTGGTTCAGCCAATCAGGCCGACGTCCACTGTGCAAGCGTGTGATTAATATCACTGTATGAGGGATCTAATGGCCATAGATATAATCTCTCAAGCTTTCTCTCTCTACTGTCTATTTGGACAGAGTTTTAGCTAGGGTTGCTAATTTCTGATCCTTATCCAGGTAGGAGAAGGCAAGTATATATAGTGTGTGGGCGGTGTAATACGCCCCCTATACATGCAATGAGCATGTGTGTGTTTATCTAGCCAATCTGATGAAGACATCTGTCACTGTCACATGTAGAGAATGATGATGAAATATTCCCCCACGTGAGGGGATTGATTTGTTATAACTGATTGTGTACACATGTTCCCAGCCACACATATGCGAATAAAGGCTCGGCTATCTGTGATTGGTACCAACCTCGACCTGGAAGAGTACGAGGTTGGTGAAGTCTGGCTATTGACCAATCCGAGATAATTCATAATGGACTCAGCTCATGTGAAGCTGAGGTAAGACAAATGGAGCCATAATATCGGCCTGGGCCGAGGTTATGCAGGATCAGGTTTGGAACATCGAATGATTTTCAGCCGAGGTTGGTTATGATGATGTAGTCCTTGCAACCTCGGCTTGCACCCAGCCGAGGTTGCTAGCCTTGGACGACCCGATGAATGACTGCCCCCATGGATCATGAAGACCTCAACTATTGTCTGACTATGAGATAACTAGTAACGTCGGCCATGGCCGACCTTGCTTAGGATGAGACTGCTGGTTGCCAATCTAAGTCCCTTCTAACCTCGGCCATCTCCCTGGCTGAGGTTGATGTCTCTGAGCTGTTGGATACATATAGGGTATATCGGCCATATTGCCTAAGGGTCCCCTCTAGGTCTTCATTTATTACCGAAGCAACCTAGGAGGTCAGTTGTGTTATAAACAAAGTCCTGATGAGGGTTAGTATATGTTAGCCTTGCTGATTATGCTTTAGAGAAGTTGCACTAGTATAAACCCAATCGTGTGGTATAATCACAAGGGGATAACTCAAGATATCATTTAGCTGGAGCAAGTTAACTAACTTACTGTAACCCATGATATTTTTCATATATGTTAAAAGAGTGAAGCATGTAATATAAGAATTATCATGGCCACCCATACACTGGGGATAAAATGAGACTTGTGTGGTAGATATCTTCAGGAGTAAATATATCAAAATATTTTTTCGATCATCTGCCCAGATGAATCTTGAATGTGCCGACTGTCTTTCAGGTTAAGAATTATAGAGCCCGAGCATCCGTCGGCTTTAAGAAGTAATCTTACCCAACCATTTGTTGGGTCTTAAAATGTTGCAGTGTGCTCGATCGTCTGTTGGAGCAATAATAAGATAAGTAGTGCCTGCCTAGTCCGTCGAGGCGAAGTTGTACAATACCGAGTAGATATGGCGAGCAATCCGTGCTCACGCTTCTGTTGGAGCACTAACAAGATTTCCAAGAGCTTAAGATTGTGTTCGAGCATTCGTCGGGACTGAATCTTGTACCTGTGGAAGTTAGTAAGTTGCTCGACCACTTGTCGAGGAAAATATTTATAATATCGAATGAATGGTCCAATAATGTTTATGATAAAATTTCATTGAGATGACCGTGCCCGAGCATCCGTCGGGGCTTTGCACAAATATTACATCGACAATCTTTTCCTTCGGTATAACCAATAATCGTATTTCGTCGAGATTAAATTAATGTAGCTGGACGACGTGAGTGCTTTACAAGTGCGCCCCACTATTTATGTGAACAAAATAATTGTGATAAAGTCGAATAAAAGATGCAAAATTTGTCAAATATATCCAGATGTACGAGGAATTAATTTGTAATTTCTGCAAATTGCTCTAAGTAAATACTCAATCGATAGTTGGTTTCAAAAAATCATTTTCACAGAAAATTTGTGTAGTGACAATTGTGAAGTATAAAGTATAGATAACCCCCTGCTAACAAATTCGTGATGATAAAAATCGTGAGCAGAATTCGTGAGCAAATAAAATATTATGAGACAGAAATAAACAATGCACAAATAAATGTGCATATCCATCAATTGGGGCTAAAATGAGACTTGTACTCAACTATCCGTTGGAGCATGAATAAAATAAGTGGTTCCTGGCTAGTCCTTCTGGGCAAAGTCATATAATTCATGGTAAATACGACGAGCGATCTGTGCTCAAGTATTAACAAGATTCCTAAGAGTTTAAGATTGTTGTCGAGCATCCATTAGGACTGAATCTTATACCTGTGGAAGTTAATAAATTGCCCGACCATATATTGATGCTAAATCAAATAGAAGTTATCAAGAGAATGATTTGTTCAGCAAAGTATATATGATATGCATCCGCTCGACCAATTTTTAAGGAACAAATTTCATAGTAGTGTATGAATGTAATGAATGATCCAATGATTTTTATGATAAAAGTCCCACTGAGATAATCGTGCCCGAGCATCTATTGGTGCTGAACTAAATAACCAATAATCTCCTTTTGGCGAGATTGAATTGTTGTAGCTAGATGACAATATTGAAAATTGAAATGATCGAATAAATGACATGAGGGCTCTATAAGTGCCCCCACTATTTATGTGAACAAAATAATTGGTAATAAGGTCGCATAAAAAGTGCCAACTAAAATCGTTGTAACAAGTGTAATAAAATCACATTGTCCCTTAAATTTTTTTTCCAGAGAGAACCGATCAGTGAAAAAATTAGTCAAATATATCTCAAATGTAAGACATAGGTTTGTGTAGAATTTTTGCAAAATTGTGTGAATTCCAAACACATATTGTAAGATGGTTTTGTGACACCCCGACTAATTAAATACCGGGTAGCTACTCCTTTATTAAATCAATAGAAAATGCCAAGTTGGTTCAGTTAATAGCATTACTGTCGAAAACATTTTAATAATTACTAACCACCTAGTATTTAAAAAGTAAGTTGCCAAATTTTAAATTAAGTCTGATTAACATGCAATAAAAGAATAATGGAAGAACAACAAAATCCATTCACCATAACGAAGCAGTAGAATAACCAACAAAATAATAATAAATCCGGAGGAAAACTCCTCACAATAATCCCACAACTGAAATAAGTAAAACCATGCACCCTGAATTAATTACATGCCAAAAGTCTGAAAATCTGAAATAGGAAATGTTTCTAATAGAAATGGGCGACATGCCCTACAACTGATGAAACTGAATATAGAGTCAAGATAGATGAAGCGTCTACTAGCAAGGTCCTGTAACTTCCACAAACAGCTACAGCTCGTCACCTGAATGAGAATCCTAAGCATGGTGTCCTTGTGGCTGGGCACCTAAAATGGTTTTTACAAAAAAGTAGATTTGAAAGCAAACGGGTCAGAGCCCGAAAGTGGAGAGTATTTAAAATAGCAAGTGTTTTAATAACATTAAAAAAACGAATGAAAAGTACATGTTAGGACGTGCACTCACATGAAATACTCACCTCTCGTCTAATTGTGCACCCCTAACGTATAGCACCCATCTATGTGATAAATGCATCTATCTAAACTGACATGAGTTCTAACCTTTCTACTCGGTTCCCATTATATATTCTAATGTTATCAATTTAAAGGAGGCTTTACATACACTCAGATTCTCAATTAATCAATACAATTCATTTCAGTTTGTCCCTTTATTTTTCTCAAAACGTTTCCATATTTATACACACAATACCACATGAAAGTTCTCATTAATTAAGTGTATATTATTAACTTCATAAATATACAATACAAGCACCCCGAGACTAGCTGCGGTGCACACATACTCTGCTATCCATCCCGGTACATCACGTACATAAGGATCACGCATTCCGAATCTCTCAGGAATCGTTCTCAGATAACAACATCACAAACAATGGAGGCGAACACAGTCACATCACATGGGTCACGCACATACCTACGCTCCCACGATCAGCAGACTTATTAACATCCCAATAAGTCCTTCTCTGACCTATGTTCTCGAGGTACCAGTCTAAATCCGGGCAACACAAGGATTAGAGGGTCCTAAGCGAACGTAAACCTCCCGTGATAGAAAGTATGGTAGGTATGTCATACACATAAAATCATATACATATACTAAGTATACACACATCTTAGTAATCACCATAATTTATTTGTGGTACAATTCTCATTCTCGTACCGACATATAATGCTACACAATTTATATGTTCCCGGTTAATATAATTATTTAGGCCGTCAATAGTTCTCGCATCGTAATAGACACTCACGTCCAAATTCATAATTTCCCTTAGGTTCGAACTACACTTCTAGGTTTTACTCCTCATTATATCCCAAATATCCCAAATATATCAATTAATCCACAAGGAAGTGTTATCTCTACATATAAACAAGGTTACGGGACACTCGGGATCAAAACAGGCTAAAAAGCCCAAACTGTCAGCTCGTTAGAAGTCTCGTTCGAACGAGGCTGTTCGAACGAGAGTTCGTTCGAACGAAGTGGGCTTTCTAACGAGATCTCGTTCGAACGAAAGGCATCGAACGGACATCACCCTCGTTAGAAGTCAAAGGTAAACTCGTTAGAATCTCGTTCGAAAGATCTCGTTCAAACGACCTGGGCAGGTCTTCTAACGAGTGGCCAGATTCGAGCCCATATTTTTCGTATATCGTTTTTCCAACTTTTCTTCACCTCTAATCTCATCTAAACATCAATCCAACAATCGTTCATGGGTTCTAATCATTCCTAAACATACTTAGGTCATATATTAACGTTTATATAGAGCCAATTCTTCCTAAACATCATTGAATCATCAAATCCCTCCATTTATCCCCAAATCACATGAACATGAACCCTAAAATTTTAAAGTCACCAATGGGCACAATTAAATCCGTTTTTGTTATTAACAAGGTGTATTTCCATCAGAATAATCCTTCTAACACAATTCTACATGCAATCCTTTCATCAAAATATAAAGTTCTAATTCCAATTAATGGGTTTTTTATCAAACTCCCAAGAACAATACAAATTTTGTCAATTTCCTACGCATGGAAGAAACATTCTTTGTAATAAACGAAATTAAACCACTTGCCTTATGTATATCTCTGATTTTGATGTCGATTTGATGAATGATTCTCTCTCTTTCTGCAGAATTCTCCTCTCTTCTCTCTCTACAAGCTCTTCTTCTCCAAGGACAATGGTGGCTAGGGTTTGCCTTAGGAACTCTTTTGGAACTAATTCCAATAACCTACGTAGCCCATTAGGTTATTAGTGGGTTTAGTGGGTAATTACCAAATTAGATATTAATTCCTAATTTTCGTGGGTTTTAATTCCCAAAAATCCAAAATTACCAAACTACCCTTATACGTTGCCGGTATGGCCTAAAAATGCCCCGGGACCCAAACTAACCCCCCGGCTAGTGTTTTCTGACTTTTTCAACTCTTCCGGACGTGTTGGCGCACTCAAAATGACCATACGGTTAATAGAAATAAATTCCACTTTATAATTAAAATAATTATATTCCTGACGCGACTGTCACACGCGTCCCAACAAAATTTTCAAATTGCCGTATTTCAATCTCACGACAAATTTCATAATTCAATATTCATATATAGCCATATATACTCATTAAAATCAAATACCAACTCGCATCTCGTTAGTATTTTAATCCGGATTAATTTCCAATTAATACACATTTAATTCAATTAATCCCATAAAAAAATATCACAAAAATACGGGGTATTACAGGTTTCAAATTTCTATTTCCACATAATGATGTGAATTACGATAAAGTAGGGAGATGGGTCAATGCAAATTATGCTCTAGTAAAGTTAAATTGGTCCGAAACCCAGGACCAATGTCATCTCGTCCATGTTAATCAATGCACGGGGCATGTTGAACTGAAGGACGTGCTCGTCTTCACCGTCGACTAATGATTTGGTCGTGGTGATATCCTTCGAGCTTGTCACAGTGGCACATTGTTCGCTGACCTCACATGGTGGTTCAAATCATTGGTTATGCTTGGCAAGAAGCGTATCAAGGTCATAGGAGAGGCCTATTATCAAGTCATCCTCATCGTGGATGCCGACTAGACAGAGGAAAGACGTTGCAAATGATAATCAGCCTTAGAGAAATTTTACTCTGTGCTTTTACCTTTTTTGGTCGATGTGTGATAATTATGGTTGAAAACAGGTCGTCGAGCACTGGGGGTTGCTCCAGGAAGGTTGAAGGTCTGAGAGTAACTGGAGTGGAGACTAAAAAATTTACTGGTGCTCGATCGAAGAGACGACCATGCTGATCCAAGTGCGTTGGTTCTATCAAGATCCAAACCTCTCTTTTGTGATGAATGAATTTTTCGAGGTCAAAGACCCAATATTGGATGCTACCTCCATGGGTCGATGATGATGGTCGTGGTCCGGTAGCAAAGATGAGTCTCTCTTCTTTTCACGGGGATTAGCCGACCAACAAGGATGGAGTTTGTGAGGATGAAACTTGGGTTTGGTTGTATATTTTCTATATGGGTTTGCCAACGTAAATAGAAAAACCACTCACGTTTGGTAAATCGTTAGCTGGAGGAGGGATTATTGGTCGGTGTGGCCGTGTTCCCAGTAGCAGGCATATACATCACCTGCTGGTGGAGCTTGGTTGGATAACAGCCTTAAAGGATAGATCGGAGACGACCTCAGCCGTAGAGAATCCATCGCCCGAGTAAATCATGTATATCTCATCTCAAAACAAATTGTGTGAATGGAGATGTAAATCTTGAACTGCTCGTGTGACCATAACCAGTAAATCTTTGTGAAAAATATCTTATTGAAAGAAAATCATCAGATATGTTTGTAAAGATGTGTCCAGTGTCTCTGTGACAGAGGGCCATTTTTAACACTTATCTCTCGCCATAAAATCCGGGGAATCATAGTATATGATGTAACCCATAAAATAACGTGTATATCCTGAAAAACATCAAAAGAATCCATATTTTTAAGGATTCGTACAAAACTTCTTGGTTATGAAACTCAATGTTATGCAAATTCATAAATGAAGATTCAAAACAATATTTATGAATATAAACGTATGAGAATCATGGTAGAACGCAAATATGTGTCCATATAATATATTATTTAATTGAAAAGAAAGAAAAAAACTTAGCTCTTGATGAGGTTTCGTGCGTGTAAGTCATTGCGTCGCAACTTAAATCTCCATCTCATCAACATGAAGGAAAGGCTTTTTGTGTCGTTTCCCACACACGACGCTAATTTTGGTGTCAAAAAATCTATCCGTAGGGGGATGCCCATTTACCACGATGCATGTATAAAAATAAATACGAGAGAGACAAAGATTTACGTGGTTCGACCATGAATGGCCTACGTCCACGGGCTGCTACTGTGTTCCATTAGAATAATGAGAGAGTTTACATGAATGTGTTCCTCTAGTCTCTAACCCCCTTTTACAATGGGGGGGGTGACCCCTTTATGTAGAGTTAGGGGTTACATTAGGGTTACATTTGGATGAGTCCCCTCTTCGTAGAGTTTAAGGGGTTACATTAGTGCGTAAGCTGGTTCGAACACGTCATGATATGCTACCCCCCCCAAAAATTAAGGAGTCTTTTAAGTTTACTACTTGAAGTATACTCCTTAAACTGGCTTTTGGGTCCAAACTACTTACAATACAATACTGAAAATTCTTTGGCAGTGGTCGAAGTGGAGTTAAATGGAGCTTGTGATGTGGCTAAAAACAATTACAAATATGAAAATCAAGTTAAAAATAAAAAATATATTATGGTGGGGGACTCATTTACCCAAATTCAAAAACTTCAGTAATTTTTAGAGAACAAACGCAATTGGAATGAGCTTATGGATGAGGAAATAGAAAATCTGACCCCATTAAACAAAGATGATAATCCACGTCTTCGTAATTATTTCCTCAAAAATAAAATTGAATATGTTGCAAAATTTTGTACAAAAAACACCTAACCATTTTAACATTTATGCAATAAAAAGTCCAAATAAAATTAGCAAAAGAGGCTATTAAAAATATCGAAGTTGAAGCCAAGATGGAAATCGAGTAGGGAATTTTCAAATTATGCAAGGAAATTAAAAATTAAATGGAGAATAAAATTCTGTGTATGATTATTGTTTAGAAGGTTCATAATGAAAACGATTACAAGTGTTTGAAAATCAATCAGGATCATAATCTTCTTGAACCTCGACACAGGACAAATAAGGGGAAGAAATAATTGTCAATATCTTCTTGTTTTTAAGATGTTTATATATTTATTTTTGCTCCTTGATGTTGGGCATTCTCGTCCATAAATTTTCTTTTTATTTAATAAATTTGGATACAATTGAGTCTTCCATAAAAAGGAAAAATAAGTCGTATAACCTCCTTTTTTATTAGATAAGTCCTATTTTTGAATTTACAAATTTTTCCTTACCATGTACCCCGCTCTCTATATTCCCTCCAAATTTCAAAGGGTAGTTACTTTTTTTTCCTATCAAACTTTGTGTAAGATGTGGGTTCTTGGAATTCAGTTAATATTAAGTGAGGTGTAACCCCTTATCAACACCGGAATTGACACTGTTCAGTATTAAGTGTTGGCAGTGACCACAGGTGAATAAGAGATAAATGGATTCAATATTCAGACTTGTATTAAATGATATATTGTCACAAGAGATACATAACAGGCATAATAAATGAATGGGACCAGGAGGTAGCGTGGTCGGAGGGAGAAAGAGCAAGCACTCTAGGAACAATAAAGGCAAGACATGAAATTCAAGCTCAGTCAATGCTCAATGATAGGGGCATTAAATGGGTATGGGGAGTTAATGCTCTCACAATAGCTCTCGTGTATGGAGTAATTTAGGAAGCAATTATGGTGTATTTATATGGGGGCAAGGATTCTCGAGTAACCTTTCCCGCGATTGGTCTAATTAGGTGCATTAAATGCACAAGATATTGCATTAAATGCATGGGATCTTCTAGTTTTGTCCATAAGCCGTTCTATTGGCTAGAAGTATTGTGGGCATTATTGAGGAGCGTGATACGTCAGCTTGAGGCTTACCTGAGGACGGCTAAAGGGCTAGGTTTGGTGAACTAGACCTGCCGTCCTAAGGATAAATTCACTTAAGTTCTATAGTTACGAGTCCCTAAATGTCAGACGTTATAATGTCAGAAAGTGGTTAAATAGTGACTCTGTTAGGTGCAAGACCACATCAGTCAGGCGGGCTGGTGTCTATTCTAAGGTTGCTCGGTTAATAGGCAGCTCGAGTATCCTGGTTTCTATTTGTTGGTTAAGATTAATCTTAGAACCAGGGTGCAGTTGAGGTACCTCGAGGAGGTTTCCTCGAACAAGTAAGAGTTGAGGTGGCTCGGATGTAGTGGCTCGAGTTACCATATGTACTGAATGAAGTTTTGACCAAGTTTGCCAAAAGGGTTGGTAGCTGTATTTCCAACGTTACCTTGATCTCAATCCTCTAAACCATGTCCCTGCGAGGCTGAGCCACCTTTATGGAGAGTCTTAGATGTAGGTCCTTCGAGCCACCTCTGTGAATAATATTCAAGATAACTAACTCGAGTGGCCTTCATTCTCCTTCTTCGTAGGTCAATCAATCTGTTTGACTAAGTTAATCACTCTTTGGTGGGGACTCCCCCTACATTTTCCCCTTCGTAGAGATATTTATTTATTTCATGAAAAAATATCTGTACGAAACCCTTTGTTGATCTTTAGTCTTTTCCTTTATCTATCTTTCGAACCACCTCATTGGTTTAATAAGTATGTCACCATACTTGGACAATATCTCTTCCCTTTATTAGGCTTCATAATTACCGGTGGCAAATGCCTTGGGGAAAGTGAAGAGGTTTATTGAAATTTCCCCCAAAACTCTTTGCTCTTCAAGAAGAAAATACCCCAAGCATGTTGTATTAAATGAGATTATCGTTTGTACATTTGTATGTGACACATGGCAATGCCATGGTACGCACGTGTAACCCATGACTCTAATCCACGTGTCAGCCCCTGAAATGTCATCATTGTAACCTTTGATCTTTTGCAGCCGCACATTCTTGACGAACACGCATGCTAAACTATTCATTATTATGCTTTTCTAAGCGTCACCTTTTTTGCTGCCTTTTGGGGTCCGTGTTGCCCCTATAAAAGGGGTATCCTTATTTTGAACATTCACCTTTGGGTTTCCTTTCTCTTGTACTGAGCCTTTGTGAGAGTTTTTCCATCCTCATCTCTTTCACTCCTTCAACTTAACTTTTAACTCCATTTATCTAAACTTCCATGGCATCTATCGTTAAACAAACCCACTCCTCTAGGAGTGCTTCCCCCGAAACTCAAGCGCGCCAACACTAGTGGTGTGCTATCGTCATGCTCTATATTTCGAAGAGCCTGACCATTTATAAAAAATCATGGAGAGATTCCCAGGTGAGTTGGTGCCAACTTTGAACCCTAACCTACTGATGGAGGAGGGTGAAGACTCTGAAGACTTTGCCTATATCCTTACTGATACAGTCGCCCGCTTTCGCATTGAATGTGGTGATTTCCCTTATTCGAAAGTTGAATTTGAAGCTTCCTCTGGAGCCTGCGAGGGGTTAGGTCCTTGGACTGAATATATCCACTATAAGTATTCTGTCCAGTTGGCTCTTGGTGGTTTGTCTTGCTCTTCAATTGTTGATTTACCGTTGGAGCCATAGGTCACCCACTTTTGTGGCCTTCTGGGACGAGTTCACTATCACTCTGGAAGATGTTTGTGAGCTTCTAGGGTTGGAAGTTGCAGGGTTTGATATCTTTTTCAAGGAGGCAGTCTCCAGCAAGGAAAAAGCCTTGAGGGCTGAACTGGAGGCAGTGGTATAGGATTGCATGGCTACTTACAACAAGTTCACCTACTTCAAAGTGATTAAGTACTTTTACTTCATTGAAGACAAAGCTGTTATTAAGGTTCGCGAGGTAGCCAAGGAGAATCCCCGGGGGAAACAAGTGTTTGAATAACCCACGGAAGGAAAAGGATTTGATTCCGATATCGAGTTGGCTGGTTATTTTTGGGTGATGTTATTAAAAGTCTACCTTCCGGGCACGCCCCATGACTTCCCCCAAAAGGACTTAATAAATATGGCTATCTGAATGATGAGCGATGTGAAGATCCCTCTTATCGCTATCGTTCTTGGCTCATTGTACACCTGGCTGGGTCGTGTGAGGGACGATTCTATGCGGAGCATCGATATGTTTGATGTCTCTAATTACACAAATAATGTCCTTTTAACAACTTTCCTTTACGCCTATTTCCCCAATTATGCTCCTACTGGCAACTACCCCGATTCTCAGCCCGTAAAAATCCCCCGTATTTGTTGCTGAAAGAATAAAAGTGTTGAGAAGAACCTTATTTCTTTGATCGATCGAGCCGAAAGGTTCTTACCCTGCCCTTACGTTGGGGAGGATAAGTTTTTTATGAATGACTTTTTTACTGAGGTGGAACTCCCCATTGTTCCCATTGATGAAGATCTTGCAAGGTATTTTCCCTCAAACAATGTCCCCCTTTTGTCAATCCCTTCCTACTTGCCATCGTATATGGAGTGGTCCTCTTTCTATTCCATTTACAGTCCCCACTGTGTAGCCCTTTAATTTGGCTATGATCAAGTAGCACCGCTGTTGAGCCATTTAACCCATGAAAAACCAACAAACTTTTCTTTTTCTTATGCAAACTATTTGACTTCAGCTGTTGTGAGTCTGTGTGCCAGTTATCCAGCCAACTCTGTGGTTCCGAGCAAAGAGGCTTGAGGAAAGAGATAAACCATGTATATAAACGTATTTTGGCAAAACCAGCTGGTTTGTTTTCAAAGTAATATTTTGAAGGAACCTCAATACCCCGAGGTTGAAAGATTCCCACCCACAGAGTTGGGTTTACGAAATTACACCACCTTCTTGTTTGTATTCCCTCTTAGTACTACCAATACCACTGTCCCCTCCGAGATGCCTCCATTAGCTCCTATAGATCAGGAAGTTGTGAAGAAGATGAAAGCCTCTCAAACCTCACTTCCAGTCGAAGTAGCTATCGTTGCCCATGATCCCTCAAGACCAGTTAAAAAAAGTGATTCTCCACATATTGCCTTATCTGGGGCAGCGATTAGGGTTACCCGGAAAGCTCCAACGAAGAAGCCTAAGACTGTTCAACAAACTCCAGTATCCCATACTCCCGATGACAAAGTCACTCAAGTAGTCAACCTAATGTTTGATCGTCTTAGACAAACCTAAGAAAACATTAGTGAAGAGGGTAGGGCATTTATATCCGCTGAAATGGATTCTCGGGGCTTTTCGTATGCTCCTCACACTTCTAGTAGTAGCAAGAAAAGGAAGGCAATCAATCCTCTTAAGCTTGTGATGGAGGAATCATTTGAGTCAGGCGAGGAAGAATTGCCCAAAAGGCATGTAATTGCTGATGTAAGTGGTGATAATGATGAAGATGAGGATGATGATGAAAAAGAGAAGGAAGCGGAGGCAAAAGGGGAAGAATAAGAAGAAACTGTATTAGTTCGGAGGCATAGGTTAAGGAGGATGGTTTCTCCTTCCAAACAAGCCTCGCCTCCCTGCGACTATGAAATTGTAGAAGTTGTGCTAGAAGAAGAAGAGGTATGATCTCCATTCCCCTAACTGTATATATATATATATATTTGTAATAACTCCATTATGCTTAAACTTATCTTGTTGTTTCTTTTTTTTAGGCTGATGTGAGAGGTGATACGCACGATGATGTTGAAGAAGGCCGTCTGTTGGAGAAAGATGGCGCATCTTTACATGCTTTGAAGTAGACTATTTTGTAGGAGATAACTTCCCCTACTACTTCACAGGTATCCTCCAATTTCCCCCTAGGGGCGGTTATTTCTGATAACTCATTTGCGTCTAGTAGCGGCTATTCACCCGATCCTTATTTTTTGCACGAGCAGGCTAGCCTTGAGAAGAATGTTCCTGATGTGACGATCGTTGGAGATGTTCCAAAGTCCCCCATGCTTGTTTCTTTGGTTCCCATGGCAGGCTTGTTTATCTTACTTGTTTAAGTTACCGTTTCTCCATCAAATTGATATTCTAACTTCTTTTTGCATTATCCGTCGCAGGCTCCTGTTCCTGTTCAAATTACCCCATCATCTCCCCCTCCTTCGAATGACAAATTCCTTGTCATTCTATTCGGGCCTTCCATCCTAAACCAGGAGGGTGTCGATATTATTACAGCTAGTCAGGGAAAAGGGGGCAAGAACAGGTTGCTGAGGTGGGGGGGATGTGATTGGCCCCCAAAGTCCACATCCTTTAGTCGCTTTTGGTCCAGTTGAGGAGGATGACATAGTACAGATGGCCACCTATGAATTTGCTGACGAGCAACATCCGGAGGTACTTTTTTGTTCTTTTATATCTTTCCTGGATATAAACTTTTTAATTTTGCCAAGTTATATTGGTTTTAGAAATCTCCCATAATTGAGGGTCAGGCGAGCAAAGTCTTATTGGCATAATTTCCCATAACTGAGGGTCAGGCAGGCCAAGTCTTATTGGCGTAATCGAGGGTCAAGCGAGCGAAGTCTTATTGGCATAATCTCCCATAATCGAGGGTCAGGCGGGACAAGTCCTATCAACATAATCTCCCATAACCGAGGGTCAGGCGGGCCAGGTCTTATTGGTATAAAGTTCATACTTGCAAGATAATTTGTATGTGTTTTCCTCATTCGATTTTCTTACTTGTCCATTTCTTTTATTTCAGGTGGAGGTTGAGCAATGTGCAACACGTGGGCTGACAGTTGGGGTTATTGCTCAAGAAGTTGTACGAGCGAGGACTTTAGCTGAATTTGCTTCTTTGGGTAATGCCCCTACTATACAGGTTCAAGAAATGACTCCTATCATTGGTAAGATGCCCGAGGTATTTTCCTCTTAGGTTCAATCAAGTGATAGCGCTTCACAAACTCGTCTTCCTTCTATAATTGATAACGTCTTTAGTGCACATCCTCCTGAGGAATCCCCCGAGGTGGTTGTGAGGCGAACTTTGGCTAATTTCCCCCATATTTTGACTAAGGGTCCTCGTTCACTGATCGAGCAGTTACTGGTTTGTTTTCCTTCAACTTTTGCATCTCAGAATCTTCAACCTATTCCTGGGATGATGGCATGCCATTTGCTCGGGCTTACCACAGTCTTGGAGGAAATCCTCAATACCCCCTCGACTCTCTCAGCCCGAATACAATCAAGTTTTTATTGGGGAAGGTTAATATGCTCGTAAATGATGGGTTCTCCCTTTCCTGGTAGGTGAAGCTGCTTCGTGATTTTAAGAAAGCTGACTTGCCCGCTCTCTATCACCGGCTCCAAAGTTCACATCGCTCGTAGGTAGCCATTTTAGAAGAACTAGCAAGCCTGGAGACCAAGTTGGTAATATCTAAGCAAGAGGTGCAGGAGGCCCGTGAGGTCGTTGCTCGTGCGGAGGCCGAGCTTATCAAGAAAGAGCAGGAATTGGAAACCATTTAACAGACGATGGAGCTTTGCCAGAAATATTTGGCTGACCTCATTTCATACCAAAGAATCCTTGTGTATATTCTTCCCCAACATCATCATAGGCTGCTTGAATCAGCGAACCTTCGTTTCATCATGGACAACCCCTAGGCCCCTTTGTTCAGTGTTTTTTATTGATGTTTCTCATTTTGTGATTTTGAACTCCTCCGTTTTGCTTGCGTGTAATCACAACTATCTCTTTTATTAAATAAAGAAACATTGGTGACTTTGGTGTCTTCTTCCATTCCCCTTGTTTTCTTTTAATACTGGCTAAGATTATTACATCAATACAAATGACATCATGCATGATAAGGAAAACAACAATCTTAAAAAAACTAGTGGCCTAACATTTTCCACATGAACATTGCTTCGAGCTATATTAAACAAACAAGCCCAATTATTTTAAAGCAGACATCCATTTTTGGACATATATTGGTAAGGTACAGTGTAATAAACAAAAGTGTTGGTAAAATATGCATTTAAACGTGGTATATCTTCAGCCACTTATTGTTCAATTTGAAAGTAACATTGTCTTCCATCTTGTATATCTCTCAATAACCCGAATCGTGAGCTGCGCGAATGATGTAAGGCCTTTCCCAGTTAGCCTCAAACTTGGGCAATGACAAACCCCTAATATGCCTCGTGCATGATTTTAGAACCAAGACCCCCTCTTTAAACTTCCTTGGCCTCACTAACTGGTCGTATGATCTGGACAACTTCTTCTCGTACATCTTAAAGTGTCTCGCAGCATTATTTCGGTGCTCTTCTAGCACTTCGAGTTGTACATGGCGGCTGTGAGGGAGAATGGCACATTGTAAGTTATACCGGGCGAACGGTACCTCGAGTTTAATTGGTAACATAGCTTCTACCCCAAATATTAAGGAAAATGGTGTGTATCCCATTGGTTTCCTCTTCGTCGTTCAATAAGCCCAAAGTACTTCGAAGATCTTGTCATCCCATGTGTCCGGAAAGTCTTCTAATATTTTTGCCAAAATGTTTACTAAGGTTTTGTTGGTGGCCTCCGACTGCCCGTTGCACTTCGGGTATGCTACCGTTGACTTGTGATGGATGATGGAGTAGTTGTCCGTTAGTAAGTGTATCTCACTATTTACAAAAAGTGTGCCATTATCTGATAAAAGCACATTTGGGATGCCAAAATGGCAAATAATGTACTCTTTTATGAATCAAGTTACTACCCCCGTTGTGGCTTTCTTGAGCGATATGGCCTCTACCCACTTCGTAAAACACTTTATGGCTACCAAAATCCATATCTTTCCTCGTGATGAAGGGTTTATGGCCCCTACCAAATCAAACACCCAAGTATGGAACAAAAACGGTGTAGAGAGAGAATGCAGGTCCACTGAAGGAGCGTGGATTATGTTCCCATGTAATTGACAAGCTTTACACTTTCAAAATAATTCCATCGAATCTTTCTCCTATGAAGGCCAATAATAACCTAAAGTCATTAGTTAATCGTAAAACTTGGCTCCTCCAATGTGCCCCGATTCGTGAGCTTGCTTCAAAACTTCTTCAGCCTCCTCTCCTCTTATGCACCTTAGGGGTCTGTCATGGTTGCCTCGTCGATACAACTGCCCATCTTGCACGAAGTACCTTGGTGCTCACCTCTTTATCTTGGTAGTGTCCTCTTTGTCTGCATGCATCACTCCGTTTATCAAGAAATCCATATAAGGCTACCTCAAATCTTCTGGTTGGTCAATGAAATTGTATTCTGCTGCCTGATAGAACAAAAAACATTTTGAACACTCTCTTTTCACTGCGATAACATCTTGTCTCATCTAAGGACAAAAGTAACCCGCCCGTTGTATCCTTCTATACAATGGGATCTCAGTGGTTTGACAGTTGTCTTCATGTACCTCAATTAACCTTCTTTTGTCTTCCTCAGGATATACACATCTGGACAGCCGTCCCCCTTTATTCTTATGGTACAAGTTGCCCCTGGTAACAAAGTACTATGCCAAATCAACTAAGCCTAATGGACCTTCACCTCTCTCCAGCTTCTTTCTAATCTCACCCCTCTAATCATCTCTGTCATCTGAGGGTAGAATTTATAACACCGTAGAGGGGGCTGTTCTCTTTATGACTCGAATAACAGTTGATTCTCCATCGAAGGCAATCTTTTGGGCAATGGTGGAATAGGTATCTGCATATCGGTTCATTATTCGAGGCTGCCTCTTAACCTTCACCACCTCGAACTGTCCAAGCAGTCGCTGAATGATCGTTCGGTAAGGCGCTAGACTCATGTGCCTCAAAGCGAATTCCCCAGTCACCTGTTTTACCACCAAGTTGGAATCCCCCTTTATTTTCAGACTTAGATGCCTCTTCTTAGCGCTTTGAGTAATCCCAAGACCAGTACCTGGTATTCAGCCTCATTATTCGAGCATTTAAACACCAGCTTGAAAGATAGACGAATTTCTTCGCCACCTCTTCGCAGGATGACTCCAGCTCCCCCTTTTTTCTCAGCTGAAGATCCGTCAAACTCCATACTCCACTCATCCATGATAGATGCTATGAAATTAGCCTAGAGATCATCCCCCATCAGCTCTTCAACAGGTAACTCGAACGTCCCTGATGGGAAGATGGCCCATAAATATGCATATGCCTAGATCTTGATAGCTCGAGGGACCACACACTTGAGATCACACTCTGAGAGGATTAAGAACCATCGAGCTACCCTGCCTATCAACACAGTTCTAACAAGTAAAAACTTTATAGGATCACACCTTGTTATAATATGAATCGTAAACGATAACAGGTAATGCCTAAGCTTTTGTGCTACGAATACAAGGGCTAAACAATGACTCTCAATACTACTATATCTGGCCTCAGTCCCATGTATGATTCAACTCAAGTAATAAATAGGTTTTTCTATACCTTCCATCTCTTGGGCCAGCAAATCCCTAATAGATCGTTCAGTTAAAGTAAGGTATAGACGTAAAGGGATACCTACCTTCGGGGGGGTCATCGTTTGAGGAGAAATAAGGAGTGCTTTCAGCTTGTCCATGGCATCTTGATGCATTGTTTCCCAGGTAAACTTCATACCCTTTCTCAGTAACTTCATCAATGGGTGTGTCACCTCGGCTAGCCTTGGGATGAACCTCCTCAAGTAGGAGACTTTACCAAGGAAGCTTTTCAATTCCTTCACCGATTTTGGTCTTGGCATATTAAGGATAGCTCATCGCTTGTCCAAGTCCATTTGTACCCCTTGACGGTTCACCACAAAGCCCAAGAATTTCCCACTTATCACCCTGAATGCACATTGGAAGGGGTTCATCTTCAGTTTGTACTTCCTGCAACGAGTGAACACTCTTATCAAATCGTCCAGGTGGAACCCTTCCTTCTTGGATTTAATCACCAAATCATTAATATAAAACTCCACAGTCTTGTGAAAAAGGTCATGGAAGATGGCCAACATCTTCCTCTGGTAAGTAGCTCCTGCGTTCTTCAATCAGAATGGCGTGACTGTGTACATGAAGTTGCCCAAAGGCATTTGGAAGGCAGTCTTCTCAGCGTCGACCATATCCATTTTTATCTGGTTATATCCCACATAACCATCCATGAAACTGTACATCTCATGGCTCACTGTTGCATAGATCAAGCTATCAATGGAAGGCAATGGGAATTTGTCCTTCGGGCATTCCCAATTTAGATCTCTGAAGTCTACGTATATTCTTATTTGGCTCTTATCTTTTTTCCCCACATGTACAATGCTAGAGTGATAGATCAAATGTTGGATCGGGACTATGAAACCAAACGTAAGCAACCTCTGAACTTATTTTTTAATCTTTAGATTTAACTCCGCCTTGTACGTTCGAGTGACCTGCTTCACCTGGATGGCTGAGGGAAAAACATTCAACCTATGGCAACTCAACTCCTTGTCTACCCACGAAATCTCAGTGTACTTCCATGCGAAGAGGTCTTTGAATTTCAACAGTAGTTTGAACATCTCCTCTCAAGGAGCTTTCTCCAAGTCCTTCGAGATAAAAATATGGTTTGGATCCTTACCCTCTCTAGCCAAGTCGACCTTCATGCATTCTGATTTTCTTTTACCTCTTCCACAAACTCTTTTACCCTGCAGTTATCAATCACCAAGCATTGCCCCTGGTTATCGACTAGGAAACATTCATAGACCGGGTCAGCTTCGTCATCCAGACTCTTGGCTGCCCGCTCACACCTTCATAGTTTATAGATAATTCTACCGTTAGGCAAAAGCACCAGTTTGAATTGTCGGGCAACTTCTTCCTTAAAAGGCCTCTTCCTATGATTCTCGTCCACCTATCTCACCATCCGTCTTCTAAGAACACTCTGTGTTTGGACTTGATGTTCGATAGGGTCAATGAGAGGGGTCATTTGATCATGGAGCTGCCTTGACAGACTAGGGGACCTCGCCGCTTCTAGGTAGCGCTCTTTTTTGTAAGTCACCATCGTTCGAGCAGGTGCTCGCACTAGGGCTGTGTTTCGTCCGGATCGGATCGGAAAAGCATGTTTTGGAAAAATTTCCAAAAACATCGGAAAAAAAATCGACGTGCCGAAGCCTAATCCGATTTTTTTTGAAATTATTTTTTTTTCGAATTCGAATTTTTCGGCAAAATTGGAATTTTCGACAAAATTCAAAAATTCTGAAATTCGGAAAATTCGATAATTTTCCAGAAATATAAATTGGAAAATACTTTGGATAATACTTCGAAAAATAGTTCGGAAAATATTTCGTGGCAAAATTGAAAATACTTCAGAAAATATTTCAGAAAATCAGTCCGAAAATAGTTCAAAAAATAATCGAAAAATAGTTTGGAAAATAATTCAAAAATTCGGATCGGAACAAATTTCGAAAATTTGGATCGGTAAAAATTAGATATTCGGAATATAAAAAAAATTTCGATTTTCGATCCGATTTTTTTCGAAAAAATCGGAAATCAGCGATAAAAAAATCTTTCCAGAATCGGAAAAAAATCGGATCGGAATTCGGAAAAATAAAAAAATTGGAAAAAAAACACAGCCCTAGCTCGCACCCTCTCTCGAGTGGATAGGACCCTTGTTCCCCCAATATACCTTGTTATTTTTGTATCTTCTTCTGCTAGATCTGTATAAAAAGCGGCATCCACCATGTGAGTTTCCTCCTTCGCAAAGGGTTTCTTAGTAGATCGAATCACCACCTCCTTACCCTTTATGTTCACATTATCGCACGGATGATAAGTGGAGGGTACCAACCCTTGGTTTTGCATCCATACCCTGCCCATCAGTAGTTAGTACGATGGCTCACAGTTCATGATGTAGAATTTGATGTGGGAAATAATGTTCCCCATCTTGATGCCCACGATAACATAGCCCATCGATTTGGAAAATTGATTATCATACCCTGATATTACCAACGAATGGGGTACTATCCTTGCTTCTGATAGTCAAGTAGCATGAAAAGATCCAGTGGTTATTATATTGATGGATTCTCCCCCATCCAATAAGACTCACGAGAAAACAAAATTATTCACTGACGCGGTAACATACATGGGCCTGTTGTGGAAATACCTGATCAATTTATCAGCCTCTAAAAATGTAACTTCTGAGAGGTACCTCCTCACGTGTTTAGACATAGGCCCCATCCACTTTAGGTGTGGCACCACATTTCTCTTTGTAATCTCCAAGATGTATCGCGTGAATTCCAACCGGTAGTTCTCAGGGAGGCCAACCTGATCAAAGAACCAACCAAACCTTGGCGAGTGGGAAATTATCGCACATTCGATCCACGGCTCTATCTGGCCGTCTTCTAACTCATAGACTTCCTCCACATCTCTATATGCATCCTCATCATACGCTATCATTGTGTTTACCTCCTCCAAGGAGTAGGCTCCCAACTGCCTACCAAGTCCCTCAATAGGGTCATATGCTTCTTTTTCTAGTTGGTCCGCCTCTTCACTTTCATCACCTAAATGCAGTTGGGCCAACTCGAAGGTGCATTATTCTAAATATTCTTTGTAGTCATCCTCCAAATACTCTTCGGAGTCGCTCCCTTTGAACCACTGCCCCATCATTAATCGTTCGACCTCCTCATCGAAAGTGCTGGCCATATGGGCCCCATGGGGTGGTAGAGGGTTATCATTCACGTTAGTTTACAATAACTTAATATCTTCATTCTTCACATGACGGTTAATGAACCTCCTCAGTGAAAAACACACTTTGGAAGGGTGGTTTACCCTATTATGAAGTGAGCAATAATAAGGTTTCTCCCTATCCTCCCTAGAGAGTTGTGCCATATTGACGTTGATCAGCCTGCAAACTTTATCGCAGACCATGAGATCATACAGGTTCAAAGCTTGCTCCACCTTGCAAGGTAGCTCGGGGGGATCCTCTTCATCTTTGAACCTTCTCTTGTTGTTTCTCCCCCTTCTACCTCCTCGGTCTCCATTACTTTCCTCCTTGGCCCTATCGTCTGTGTAGTTGACCCTCGAGGTTATTCCCCTCCTCGAGGCAACCATTGGTCTCAATAGAAAGCTTGACAAAGTAAGCGGGGGTGCTATGAGTTTTACCACCAAAATAATGTTCCTTGTTGCTTTAAAAAATACCACAAACATCCCTTCTCGCATTTCGTTAATCAGATGACATATATACTCGAGAACAAGCCCTCTGCACAGACACGTCTCCTCCCTCACGTCTAGAAAACGCTCGTGAAACCTCTTGATACAAGCCACAACGTCTTCCCCAGCTTTTATTTCTCACGCGCTAGCTGCTTGAGTGTAAACTCATCCTCAGATAAAAAGAACTTTTTCATGAACAAAACGTGCAATTCTTCCCAAGAGCCTACACTACCTGGGGCCAAGTGGGAATACCACGTGTAGACTTTCTCCGTCAGGGATTTTGAAAACTCCCTCAGTCTTAGCTTTTTATCGTTGCAATGGGCCCTAAGGCTTTCAATAAACCTCTTCACATGCTCCTTTGGGTTAGCACCTTTCCCCGTGCACTTCTCAAATATACCCTACGGGGTAGGGTTCGTTGTTTATGCCTCTGGGTAGGGAGTACGAAAGTCATCGTACACTAAAGAACTATTTCCTTTGGAGACGTCTATGAACTTTAATAGCGCTTTCTTTATTTTTTCCAAGCTATCCGACGAAGGGCTAGCTCGCTGTAGTGTTGTTACCACCAGGATCGTTAGGACAGGTGGTGTACTTGCTCCTTATCCGGCTGTCGTAGCTAGAACTGTTGAAGCTTCTCCTCCACTTTACAACGTTGGCCTTGTTATCATGGGTGGGACCGTGTTAGGGGTCACACTGCCCGAGGTTGGCAAGGTGGTGGGCGGAGCGTTATTAAAGGTGGGCATAACAACACCCCTGTAACAATAGGAGCTGGTATAGCCGCAAGTGGCGTAGTGAAATATCTCACTCCCATGGGAACTCCCAACATCGCCTGGGCTGCCAGAGTTTTAATAACTCTGCGAACAAACCCATCATTCCCTTAATTTGAATTAGGCCTATTCCTGCCTGTGTAACCATCATTTCTATCCCACCAATATTGGGCACGCTAGGCTCTGTCCTTACCACTCTTGTCCCATCAGGCAGCGCAGAGTTGTTTGCCTCCTCTTCACGCTGTATGGCGTCAAAGTCAATGATTCTGGCAATGTTATCCTCTGGCATATTTTCAAAAGAGAATACCACCCCAGTAGAGTCAACAGTGTAAGATGTGGGTTCTTGGAATACAGTTAGTATCAAGTGAGGCGTAACCCCTTATTAAGACCGGGATTGACACCGTTCAATATTAAGTGTTGGGAGTGACCATAAGTGAATAAGAAGTAAAGGGATTCAATATTCAGACTTGTATTAAATGATATATTGTCACAAGAGATACATAACAGGCATAATAAATGAATGGGACCAACAGGTAGCGTGGTCAGAGGGAGAAAGATCAAGCACTCTAGGCATAATAAAGGCAAGGCGGGATCCTCAAGCTCAGTTAATGCTCAATGATAGGGGTATTAAATGGTTATGGGGAGTTAATGATCTCACAATAGCTCTCGTGTATGGAGGAATTCGGGCAACAATTCTTGGCTCAAAATGCTCTCCCCTCTAATTTGTTCATCTGGTGTATTTATATGGGGGCAAGGCTGCTCGAGTAAGCTTGCCTGGGATTGGTCTGATTGGGTGCATTAAATGTATAAGATATTGCATTAAATGCATGGGATCTCCTAGTTTCGGCAGGAATCCGTTCTATTGGCTGGAAGTATTATGGGCATTAATGAGGAGCGTGATACGTCAGCTTGGGGATTACCTGAGGATGGCTAAAGGGTCAGGTTTGGTGAACTAGACCTGTCGTCCTAAGGATAAACTCACTTAAGTGCTATATTTTCGAGTCCCTAAACGTCAGACATTATGACGTCAAAAAGTGGTTAAATAATGACTATGTTAAGTGCACGACCACATCAGTCAGGCGGGCTGGTGTCTAATCTAAGGTTGCTCAGCTAGCAGGCATCTCGAGTATCCTAGTTTCTATTTTGTAACGACACAAATTTCCAATTGAGTCCATATATAGTTTTGGCTCAATTCCGGACAAAAACATTTATTCATAGGTTAGTGATTTATTGTAATATTCTCAAGCCCATGAAGTGTGTGTTGAAGACGTAGCGGCAAAGAATTTAAAGCTTTATCAAAATGCCGGTTTGCGTGCCTCGTTTCTACGTCATCAACTAAGGTTCCATGCTCCCAAGGTATGAATGTAATTATATTTATATAGGAGCTTGGAACAATTTGTATTGGGTGTTAGGTGTAATAAAAAACTGCATTTTATTTTCAGAAAGAATCAATTAGAACTTTAAAATAAGTATATAAAAGTTTCTGGGCCAAAATCGAATTTTACAAACTTTCTGGTCGTTCGTTAGAAATGTCGTTTGAACGAGTTTTTTCGTTCGAACCAGATTTCGTTCGAACGAGTTTGCCAACGACCCTAAACTGGTCAGTCATTCGATATGTCGTTCGAACGAGTTTTTCGTTCTAACGAGGTATCTAACGAGATTCTAACGAGCCCAGGCTGGTCGCTCGTTAGAAGTCTCGTTCGAACGAGAGTCAAGTTCGTTCGAACGAGACGCCAGGCGAGAACGGTTTTGAGCAGTTTTTTGGCAGTTTTCACCCCATTATCCCACTTGTTTCTTAACTGATTTTTTAAGGCTTTATCAAGGACGGGAATCATTTTTCAAGGGTTATCTTTTTCATACCACACAAACTCCTAGAGAGTATTTTGAGACAAAATTTGTTTAAGGAAAAAGATAATGTTTTGAGTGTTATTCTTTCAAAGAAAAATTCATACACACTCTAGTTTACACCCAATTGTGTTTATCCAAGTTTCTATATTTATATCAATTGCTTGGAGTTTTTGGCACCGGTTTTCTCTACCGAATTCAAGAGACGTTTCGGGTTTGCTTCTACACCCCATCACAAAGAAGACTTTTGTTGAGATTCTACCCACACGGAGAAAGGCTCCATGCTTGGGTGACGGTGACCATATAAAGTCCCATCGGTGGATTCCGAGACCGCGGTGGTGTTTCGAGGTTGTCCGCTAGGAAGAGGTTTCTACGAGAAGGAGCGTCGAGGCTTGAGAGGGATCGAGTCAGTCGTTGTAAGTCTATCTGTCTTGTAATTGTAATTCCGTATCTAGTGGACTTGTGGCTAGGGCCGTCCGAGGTTGTTTTCCGTCTTGGGTTTTTCCTCGTACATCTCGGCGTAGTGTGACATTGTTTATTTTATCTTGCTCATTAATTTAGAATCCATGCTTTGGATAATTTCAAGATAAAATTTGGTTTAATTATCACACTCATTTAATTTGGGACTTAAATTAAATATTGGGTAAATTTGGTTTATTCAAGTCATTTGCTAAAATTGGTTTCGCCTAACTTTGTTTAAATGAATAATCATGACTTAGGCAAATTCTAGGACTTGAATTAGGTTTTAATTTGTTTTGAGAAATTAAAACTTGTTGTTATTTTTGAAAGTTGAACCATCACCTGTTTTACAACGCTTTCGCATCATCTCTTGAGTTTTAAATAAAAAGGAAATTATTTTGGTCTCTCAAATTGGTATCAGAGCCAAAAACGATAAATTATTTCGTGAAGATCTTTTTAATTTTTGGCTAAAATGGATTTTTCCCCATTTTCAAAATTTCCTATTTTCGATGGTTCAAACTACGCGTATTGGAAAGCGCGAATGAGATCGGCACTAAAATCTATCGACGAGAGAGTTTGGATGTTTGTTGTTACCGGGTACTCCCCACCAACCTATTTAGTTGAAAATGAACGTGTTATCAAACCCGCCGATAGATGGACTGAAAATGAGTTTAAGCTAGCAAATTTTAATTCCCGTGGTTTAAATGCCTTGTTTAGCGCTGTCGCACCGGATGAATTCCGACGTATTATGACGTGTGAAACCGCTAAAGAAGCTTGGAATATTTTACAATTAACTCATGAAGGAACTAGTGTCGTTAAAGCTTCAAAACTCCAAAACCTCACCACTCAATTTGAAACTATCAAAATGGATGAAAAAGAAACTTTTGATAAATTTTATGCTAGACTTTCTGATATTGTTAATTCATCCTTTAACTTGGGAGAGAAAATACCTGACGACCGTGTTGTAAAGAAAATTTTGAGGTCCCTACCCGATAGATTTATTCCTAAAGTGACCGTTTTAAATTCTTTATCCACTTTAGCCTCTACGAAATTAGAAGAGCTTGTAGGTGATTTACAAACCTATGAACTAGATATGTTTCCCTCTAAAACTGAAAAGAAAATTGAAAAGGGTGTTGGTTTAAAAGCCCGAAAAGAGGTCAAACAAGTAGTAGAGAGAGATAGTGAAAGTGACTCGGAAGATATGGGTTTATTTGCTCGCAAATTTAGAAAATTTCTTAAATTTAACAAAGATAAATTTAAAAATGATTTTAAGAAATTTGATACTTCTAAACATGATAAAAGCGAGAAGATTTCTAAAGCCGAGAGGATCCCTAAACCTAGTAATGACAATTTAGATAGGGACGAGTCTAACAAGTGTTTTGGTTGTGAAGGTTATGGCCATCGAGCTTATGAGTGCCCCACTAAACTAAGGAAAGAGGGTAAATGACCCACTGCATATAATGCAACCCTTAGTGATAGTGATAAGGAAGAAAAGCCCGATTCCCCCACTAAGAAAAATTTTGTGGCTTTTATGGCTAGTCATGTGAGTGATTGTGACAACTCATCGATTGATGAAACGATAGCACATGCCACTTCCAAGGTCATTGTTCATGATTCCCTTATTTTTAATGATAGTGAGAGTGGAGAAGAGAGTGAAAATGAAGAAGAGGTTGATGTGAGTGAACTTCAAAATGCTTTTCATGAATTATATAAAGAATCTATCAATTTGAAAAGAACTAATTTGAAGTTAGAAGCTTGTTTAAGAAAGAGTGTCAAGGTCGTTGATGATAGTGCCTTAATAGAAGACCTTAGGACACATGTGAGGACTCTCAAAGAGAAGCTTGATTATGTAGAAGGCGAAAGAGATAGCCTTAGGGGTTTAATGGAATCCTTGAAAAAGGAGCTTCTTGCTTTTGAAGAGCGAAATGTTTTTCTAGAATCTAACATTGCTGAATTAGAAAATAAATTAAAAGATTCTAGTAATGTCAAATTTGATTTAGAATGTCGTTCTGAAAAACTAGATAAAATGTTAGGAACGGTCCAAATTAAAAATGACATTTGTGGTTTAGGCTTCAATCCTTGTAATGAATTTACTCATAATGCCCAAACCAATGTTTTAGGAGAATCAACTAGGAATACTTTTAAAGATCACTCCTTAAGTAAATCTTTTCGACATGTTCTCACTTGTACACATTGTGGTCGACAAGGTCATCTTAGGAAATTTTGTTTAGATCTTAAACAAATTCCTAGAAAACCCCATAGTAAAGTAACCACGGTAGTTAACGTTCCTACACCCCAAAATAGTCATTCCTCATTAATTTGGGTTAGGAAATCCGACTTGGTTACCTTACAAAATAGGGTTGTTGATTCTCATTTACTTTCACATCCTTCCTCCCTTGCTAAATCTAATGGATGAATGTGTTAGTGTTTGCATACTTTAGCGTTTGTACTTCATGCTATATTCATATGCTAAATGTATGATTGTTTAGTCATTTTCTAGTCATAGCCTTATTTCATATCCCATGCTAGAAATCATGACTTGTTTATCTTTTTGTATTATATTTTGTGTTTGAATTAATTGAAAAATATAAAAAGATTTTTGTTTATCATTTGTGTTTTATTTATTTCATTTAAGCTTAATGAAAAATACAAATGATTTTTGTTTGTCCTTTTGAGTAAATATTTATTGTTGATTAAAAATGTTAAAAACTCAAAAAGATTTTGTTTGGTGTGTATTTTTGTTTGACACACTTTATTTGGCATATACTTGTGTTTGAATCCCATCATTTACGCTCCCACGTGGCTAGAACTTTTGGTTTAGATTTTCAATCCTTATTATCTTCTTTACCATATTTTATGGAGTAGTTGGATTTTGTATTGTTTAAATGGATTCTATTTCTATATGCCTCTTTTCACACACGCACGAGCTCTTTTGAAATCTTAATGTCACATGTTATATTTGAGACTTTTGAGGTGTTCTCCTATCAATCTAGTCATCTACATATCTATGACCTAGGAGGACTAGTGCATGTCAAAATCCGTTGCATGTGAGATTTGTGCGAAAAATGAAAACATGATAAATTAATATATGCACGGGGAAGGGCTCCGAAAGGATGAATTAAATCCTTTGCGATAGTAAGCCACCGTTTATTGGATCTAAAAGAAATACGTGATCCAAAGGCCTAAAAACAGAATATTTGGCATTAAAAAGAACACAATTGCCAAGGCCTATGTTTGTATGATATATTCATTCAAAAACAAAAGAATATATATACTCATTGAGGGAGAATTGGATGGTATATCAACGGTTTGCACAATGTCCGTTTATCCTAGTTGTCTTTAATGTCATGACTATATTTGGTTTGTAGAATCATCATCATGCTAGGCTTGTATGCATTGTGTATGTTTGTTCATTGAGTTCAATCTTTATATTGTCACATGAGGTTATATTTAACTGTGATGAAGTTTGCAATCAAATGAGAACTCCGTGAACGTTTCTTAAGTGTTTGGGTCTAAATTTAATTGTTGCTAGTTCACACCCCTACACTTCCGTTTCCATATGACACTTTTTTGCCATACGAGGGTGCAAACTTATTGTTTTTTGTGTCATGTGTGTGTTTATATATATATATATATATATATATATATATGCAAGTGCTCTATTAGTATATTTTTTTGGTATCTATATATATGATATTTGTCTTTGCCCTGCTTTTATTGCTCATATGCTTTCATGTCTTATCACTTTAAGCTTTCACATGCTGTTTATTATTTCTTTATCCTTTGCCTATTCCCGAACAAAAAGGGGGAGAATGATGATAGGGGGAGAAATGGTATCTAATCCTATTATTATCGTATCTTCGTTTGGGGGAGATTTATATTAGGGGGAGACGTCTTTCTAAGTAGGTCATGTATTTGATAAAGGGGAGAATTAATTTAGGGGGAGTAATTAATTAATTGCATTTAATATTTTGATATTCCCTATGCATTTGATGAGTTTGCTTAAGTGTGCAGGAATTATTCTAAAGCGGCATCTTTCTATGGCAAAGCGTTTGATCCTTGGGTTGAGTCAAGTTTGGGCGGGTTATGTTTTGAGTATAGTAGAGCTTGACGACCCTTTAGGATTTTTGTTTGGTTTTTGTCCCGGAATAGCCAAAGGGGGAGATTTGTAAGGACACAAATTTCCAATTGAGTCCATATATAGTTTTGGCTCAATTCCGGACAAAAACATTTATTCATAGGTTAGTGATTTATTATAATATTCTCAAGCCCATGAAGTGTGTGTTGAAGACGTAGCGGTAAAGAATTTAAAGCTTCATCAAAATGCCGGTTTGCGTGCCTCGTTTCTACGTCATCAACTAAGGTTCCATGCTCCCAAGGTATGAATGTAATTATATTTATATAGGAGCTTGGAACAATTTGTATTGGGTGTTAGGTGTAATAAAAAACTGCATTTTATTTTCAGAAAGAATCAATTAGAACTTTAAAATAAGTATATAAAAGTTTCTGGGCCAAAATCGAATTTTACAAACTTTCTGGTCGTTCGTTAGAAATGTCGTTCGAACGAGTTTTTTCGTTCGAACCAGATTTCGTTCGAACGAGTTTGCCAACGACCCTAAACTGGTCAGTCGTTCGATATGTCGTTCGAACGAGTTTTTCGTTCTAACGAGGTATCTAACGAGATTCTAACGAGCCCAGGCTGGTCGCTCGTTAGAAGTCTCGTTCGAACGAGAGTCAAGTTCGTTCGAACGAGACGCCAGGCGGGAACGGTTTTGAGCAGTTTTTTGGCAGTTTTCACCCCATTATCCCACTTGTTTCTTAACTGATTTTTTAAGGCTTTATCAAGGACGGGAATCATTTTTCAAGGGGTATCTTTTTCATACCACACAAACTCCTAGAGAGTATTTTGAGACAAAATTTGTTTAAGGAAAAAGATCATGTTTTGAGTGTTATTCTTTCAAAGAAAAATTCATACACACTCTAGTTTACACCCAATTGTGTTTATCCAAGTTTCTATATTTATATCAATTGCTTGGAGTTTTTGGCACCGGTTTTCTCTACCGAATTCAAGAGACGTTTCGGGTTTGCTTCTACACCCCATCACAAAGAAGACTTTTGTTGAGATTCTACCCACACGGAGAAAGGCTCCATGCTTGGGTGACGGTGACCATATAAAGTCCCATCGGTGGATTCCGAGACCGCGGTGGTGTTCCGAGGTTGTCCGCTAGGAAGAGGTTTCTACGAGAAGGAGCGTCGAGGCTTGAGAGGGATCGAGTCAGTTGTTGTAAGTCTATCTGTCTTGTAATTGTAATTCCGTATCTAGTGGACTTGTGGCTAGGGCCGTCCGAGGTTGTTTCCCGTCTTGGGTTTTTCCTCGTACATCTCAGCGTAGTGTGACATTGTTTATTTTATCTTGCTCATTAATTTAGAATCCATGCTTTGGATAATTTCAAGATAAAATTTGGTTTAATTATCACACTCATTTAATTTGGGACTTAAATTAAATATTGGGTAAATTTGGTTTATTCAAGTCATTTGCTAAAATTGGTTTCGCCTAACTTTGTTTAAATGAATAATCATGACTTAGGCAAATTCTAGGACTTGAATTAGGTTTTAATTTGTTTTGAGAAATTAAAACTTGTTGTTATTTTTGAAAGTTGAACCATCACCTGATTAACTTATTTTAATTTGTTTTGAAGAAATTAAAATTCGGCCTTATTTATGTGTTGAACCATCACTTATATACGCTTCCGCATCATTCATTGAGTTTTATATAAAAAGGAAATTATTTTGGTCTCTCATATTTATTGGTTAAGAGTTATCTTAGAACCACGGTGCAAGGTTGAGGTACCTCGAGGAGGTTCCCTCGAACAGGTAAGAGTTGATGTGGCTCGGTTGTAGTGGCTCGAGCGACCATATGTACCGAATGAAGTTTTGCCCAAATGTGCCAAGAGGATTGGTAACTGTATTCCCAACGTCGCCTTGCCCTCAATCCTCCAAACCATGTCCCTATGAGGATCCCAAGAGGAGGTTGTTCGATAGAGCATGTTAGCTCTCCCATGCCCTGCCAGGCATGGTCCCTCGTGGGTACTAAACAACCTCACTCAGCATATATTAATAAGATAATGTAAATTATACATATTATTCTATTTCTTATTACAAACTATTGTCATCCCGATGACTTTGGTCTGCAAGTTGGATCCTTCGAATCGGGTTCGTTGGAGAATCTTCGAGGTAGGTTCTTCGATCAACCTTTGTGGAGAATCTTCGAGGTGGGTCCTCCGAGCCACCTTTATAGAGAGTCTTCGATGTAGGTCCTTCAAACCACCTCTATGAAGAATCTTCGAGGTAACTAGATCGAGTGGCCTTCATTCTCCCTCTTCGTAGTTCAATCAATCTGTTTGACTAAGTTAATCACTCTTTGGTGGGGACTCCCCCCTACACTTGACATAACCATAACTTTCGATAAACAAATTGAAATTTTACGAACTTCATATTTATAAGAACTACTAACCGAGCCCTACAAAACAAGATTCATATTCAATATAAAATATTAAAAAGATACAAAAAATGACGTTTACTTCATTTCTATGAATATAGTAAATAATTATTGCCTGTGTAATATTAGAACAGTAAATGTTTACTGTTTGTGAAAATGTTTCAGATATAAAACTGTTTCATTTTATGGCGAGATTTTTTTATAAATAAGTCTCATTGATTAGTCAATAATAAAAAATGTCCTATTCCTACATTTTGAGATTTTTATTTGACAAAGCTACACCTTTTAAACCAAGCATCCATAACTATTGGGGGGAAATTACTCAAGTGGTTGAACTTTTCCCCCTTTTTATCTTCAAATGACCATAACTTTTTATTAACACACTCATTTTTTGCAAAATTACTGTTTTTGAAATCTACTCACCGAGAACTATCAAACAAGAACCATGAACATTACAAAATTCTAAAGAAAAAAATTATTCATATAATAAATATTTATTGTGTAAACAAAAATTACACATAACTTACCATGATTTTTCTTAGATAGTAAATATTTATTGTTAGAATAATACACAAATAAAATTGACATTTACTTGATAGTAAACATATAATGTGAAAATACATTAATACACACACACACACACACACACACACACACACACACACACATATATATATATATATATATATATATATATATATATATATATATTGTTATAATGAAATATCAGTGATCTGCAAGTTTTCATTGATAGTAAATATTTACTGTTAGAGTAAAATCGTGGTTATTGGAGGCGTGGATTTTTTTATCATTGACCACACCCATACCCATTTTGATTTTTACTCAATAATATTTGCATTGATCTTGCCCATAAACCCATCCAGTTAAACCTCGCTCACCACTTCAACCAAACCACCACCAAAACCTTTTACTCCACCATCAATCGAAAAATAAACCCACCATTACCCACTTTGAAATCACCGCCTCCAATACCAAAACAAAAAAATTGAGAAGAATAACTGTTAACATGAACAAAAATCATAAACAAAGAAACAAAAATGACGATGACCGGAGATATGTTGCGTCGTTGATGCGAGATGAAACAAGGGAGAGTTTGGATGGTAGTGTTGTGCGTGTGAGAAAGATGGAGAAAGTGGTTATAATGAATGTTATCTCAAATGGGATAAGTGGGGGTCTTTTACAAAACTGGGGGAGTTTTTAGATTGGGGGTGTATTGAAAATTTTAACAAATATGGGGGTTTATTTAAAACATGGTTATAAATTAGAGAGAGAACTCCAAATGTCAATAATAATTACTGTTAACTACTTATTTGGATAGAGAGTTACTTGAATTGGGGTGTGTTGAAAATTTTAAAAAAAGTTGGGGTCTATTACAAAATTGAGGGAAAAATCAAAATAAACCTTAATTTTATAAAGATAAGAACACATCACAATACAAAGGCATGATATTCCTTAACATGACAAGATTGATAATTTTTTTAATTATGATTCAATTACACTTGATTAACATGACACAATTGGACATACCCTACTTACTAATACTGTCCATGGGTCAAAAAACCCACCCATCCCCGAGCCCGATCCATAAATTTAGGTATTAGGCTTAGGATATAATCCTGAAGGATTGGACTGGGCTGGGCTGAAAAAATAGACCTGACTAAAAATCGGGTTAGGCTTTGAATTTTCCCATTTAACTCAACAAGAATATTTATACCATAGTGTATTTTTTTCTATTCTTATTATAATTTTCACATAATAAAATATTTTTCTATTCTTGCAATAGTTTGTACAAGTTGCTCAATAATATTTTTTTTACTACTAACATAACTGTAAGGGTCTGTTTGATAGCATTATTTGTCATGGAAAATGGCAAATAAGTTGGCAAATATGACATTTGCCTACAATTTGGTGTGTTTGATAGCAAAATTTGCCTACAAGCTATTTGCCAATGTACAACACCTCTTATGCATAACATGTTGGCAAATTTTGCTTTGCTATATGGGTGAGAAATATTTGCCAACAAATTTGCTAACTTCTTAAACGCTTTTAATATTTTAAAAAACAATTTAAAAACTATTTTAAATAATTAAAAAAAACTGTTATGAATATTTTAAAAATTGTTATGAATATTTTAAAAATTATTTTAAATAGTTAAAAAAACTGTTTTAAATTAAAATCTGTTTAAAAACTTTTTTTTCGTAAAAACCGTTTTAATGTAAAAAACTGTTTTAATGTAAAAATTGTTTTAATGTAAAAAATGTTTTAATGTAAAAAATTAAAAATTGTTTTGATGTGAAAACTGTTTTAATATAAAAAATTGTTTTAATGTAAAAATTGTTTTAATGTAAAAAATTATTTTAATGTAAAAACTGTTTTTTCGTAAAAACTGTTTTAATGTAAAAAATTGTTTTAATGTAAAAATTGTTTTAATGTAAAAAATTTAAAAATGTTTTAATGTAAAAAATTTAAAAATGTTTTAATGTAAAAACTGTTTTAATGCAAAAAATTATTTTAATATAAAAACTGTTTTAATGTAAAAAAAATTAAAAACTGTTTTAATGTAAAAATTAAAAACTGTTTTAATGTAAAAACTGTTTTTAGTAAGTAGTTTTGGCGTAAAAAACTTTTTTTTATATATAGTTTGTTACTTTTTTAATAAATAAAAACGTGAACTAAAAAAAAAAAGAAAAAACTGTTTTTTTATTAAATAAGACTTGGGACGAAAATTAAAAAAAAAAATATTTTTTATTATTATATATGTTAATATGGACGAAAAATGTGTTATTAAAATGTTTTGCCTAAAAAACTTATTTTACCTTATTTGGTGTTTGATAGTCTAATGTGAGAAAAAAATATTTGTCTAGGCAAAATTTGTCCTGGCAAATTTTGCCATGCCAACACTTTTGTCCAATATGTATCAAACGGACCCTAAGAGAAAAATTATTGTTCGAACGAGGTTATTAATCTCGTTGGATATCAACTATTCAAAAAAATCTTCAAACGAACCATTTTCCTCATTTGGCTTAAATGTCGTTCTCTCATTCGATAATGTTCGAGCAAGTTTTCATAGGTCGTTCGAATGAGGTTCAGTGTGTTTGAATGTGCCTGCAAAAAAAATTTTTTTTACCCGGTTTCAAACCCAATCTTTTCAAGTCTATCTCTTGGAGATTTTTATCCCTATTTAAGAGATATGAACTTGTACTTCTTTGCAAGACTTTTTCATATATTTGGTGATCAAACACTTTGTTTTTTCAAATCCAAATCCTTTGTATGTTTTACTCTATCAAAATTGAAAGAACACGTCTCTTATTATAATCCTCGTGGAGTTCATTCTTCATTACTGAAGATGGGAAAGGAGTTTCCTGATCGGCGGACACCGAGGCTAGTGGAGATTATTGTGGGGGATTGTTGGATGTGCACCGCTTTTTGTTATCAATAAGGAAGGAGACATAACTATGATACTTAATGGAGTGTATGTCTGTAATTTTTTTTGTGTCTTTCGGTAATATCTTAATTGTAACAGTACTGAAAAAGGGTTTTCCTAAAAGGATTTCCCCCTCATATCTCATGTTCTTATTTGTTGTGTTGATTTAGATTTAATATCTTGCATGTTTATTTTCACTTAATTAACTAAGATAAAATTGGATTAAGTTAAATTTAGGTTGTTTGTGACCTAATCTACAAATTCTACAATTGACCATATAACTGCACCACTTTGAACATCTTTTCAAATTGATATCATAGATTTTTACTACAAGTCATTTAGATGAATCCCGGTGGTTTTGTGGAGAATTTGTACAATAGGACACCTTTGTTTGATGGAACAAATTAAACTTATTGGAAAGCTCGAATGAGATTGTCTTTAAAATCGACCGACGAGCGCCTCTAGCTTGTTATTGAAAGGGGGTGGATTCCTCCTACCATAACTAATGAAAATGTCACTAGTCTTAAGCCAGTCACAAATTGGACTGAAGACGACTTTAATTTGAGTAAGTTAAACTCTTAAGGTTTGAATGTTATTTTTGGTTCTGTTATACCAAACGAATTTCGTCGCATTATGACGTGTACCATGTCTAAAGAAGCTTGGGATATGCTACTTTTCACATATGAGGGTACCAATCTATTAAATCTTCTAAGCTTCAAAACCTCACCATAAAATTTTAGACTATTTTTGTTTTAATTTGGGTGAGAAAATTCTAAAAATGAGACTTTTTAAGAAAATTCTGAGGTCTCTCCCATCTCATTTTAGTGCAAAAGTTATTGTCCTTAACTCTGTCAGAACTCTAGAAACAATTAGGCTAGAAGAGCTCATAGGTGATATCCAAACTTGTCAATTAGACATGCTCTCCAAAACCCAAAAGAAAAAATAAAAAGGAATAGCTTTAAAAGGTAAATAAAAAAGAGAAGTTTTTTAACTGCCATCGTGAAATTAATCATGATGTTCTTGTCTTGTTTGTTAAAAAATATAGAAATTTTCTTAAATTCATAAATTTATCTAAATTGGAAAATAAATGTTTTGAGAAAAATAAACTGTTGATGAAAAAATTTACACAACACAATGAATTTATAAATTGCGATAACAGAGAAGGGGGTGAGTGATGATGCTGAAATCTAGCACCACGAGATAAGTGATGATAAGCTCAAACAGTAGTAACCATGGCATCCATAGAGATGTAAGTGTATAAGTGTGTAGAAGGAGTTGAGTATAAGAGGAACAAGACAATGATGTATAGTGGTTCAACCAATTTGGCCTACATCCACTGTGAGTGTGTGATCCACTAAGTATGGGCACTAATGGCCTTGGATAAAATGCACATAAGCTCACTTTCTCTCTCTACTGTGTGTATCAGCAGAGTTTTTGCTAGGGTTACAATTATCAATCGATCATCCCCCTGTAGGGTTGTAGGTGACAAGTATATATAGGTCTTGGGGTGTGTAGTGTACCCCCCAAGTATGCATGGTGCATGTGAATGATGATCTAGCCAGTCCCCTATTGACACCTGTAGATGCCACTTGTGAATAATGATGACATAATATTCCCTCACGTGAGGGGGTGATATTGTTATAATGGTCTTCCACGTGCCATGTGAGCCTCACGCACACTGTTCCACACGTCTCCCAAACCACGCGCAGTGATGATGTCACCCTCGGCCTATGATATGAGGCCGAGGGCAAAGTTCCCTCTGACAGCGAGTCTGGCCCAATTTAGGCCTCGTACTGTCGTACCCTCGGAGGGTCGTCTGGGCCCGATGAGGTGTCGGCCCCCTGGAGGGTCATTTGGGCCCGATGGAGGGTCGGCCCCCTAGAGGGTCGTCTGGGCCTGATGAGGGGTCGGCCCCCTGGAGGGTCGTCTGGGCCCGATAGAGGGTCATCTGGACCTGATGGACGGTCGGCCCCTTGGAGGGTCTTCTGGGCCTGATGAGGGGTCGGCTCCCTGAGGGGTCGTCTGGAGCCTGATGAAGGGTCGGCCCCCTGAGGGGTCGTCTGGAGTCAGATGGTGGGATAATCTTGGACTCGTCTTGTTGGAGGGCGCCCTCGGCCCGGCCGAGGATATATTTGGGCATATCAATCACCCCCCAGCCCTTAGCCATTGATGTTGTTGATGTGGCTGAGGGATAGTGTTGTAATTAAGATAGGTGTATGATCAATTAGGTGAGTGACACCTGTTAAGCTGATATGACACCTAGGCAGATTCTCATTGTCGTTTTAGTTTCGAAGGCGTGGCGGCTGCACACTGCTTGGGGCTTTGTGCCCTAATGATGCCCTCCTCGTGGGCTGTGCTCTGCATTGATTAATGGGCCCACTCATTGGCAAGGTATTTAAATAGTTTTTGAAGTTTCTCTTTCTTCTTCTTCTTCGCGCCTGAGCTCTCTCTCTCTAGTTTCTAGCCTTATTGCCATTTCTGCAGTTTCGACATTTCGAGTTTGGCAGCTTTGCTAGTTCTCAGGTAACCCCCTTACCCTAGTGCCCTCTTTATTCTCATTTTTATTTGTTTTATTATTTTAAGTTCGTAGGGTAAGATTTTTTCCTTAGGTTATTCCATATCTTTTTCGGTGTAACCTCCGGTAAGCTGTTCTTGAATTGTTCTTGATAAAAAACCCTTCAATTCCTTAGTTTTGATCGAAAAGTCCATCCTGGTCAATTTTGAGATTTGTTTGTAGTTAGGTTACCCAAATTCTTCCAAGTGTAGGGTCTCCCCCTTAATGCTTAGGAGGCTTTTTCAGCTTAGCTGAGGAATTCCCTTCCCTGAGAGAGAAGTTATTTGTTGAGATCAGACGGGTAGAGGAAGAGGAGGAGAGGAGACGAGGGGCCGACCCTAATTGGGTGCCACCCATTTTTCCCATTCCTCTTGCCACAATAAAGCCATTTGAGCCGTCTGAGTCTTGTGGGTCGTCCCATCGTCCAGCCTAGAGTTATTTAGGAGAGATGGATGAGAGAGCGTCGTCGCCAACTGGTGATGGACCTTCTGGGAGAAGAGAGACGTCCGATCCAAGCCCAGGACGAAAGGCCAAGGGTATGGTTACTTCCGAGGACGTCCCTGTGACTACTCTATCCCCACATGCCTTCCAGATGGCTTTTCCACAGAGGTCTCTGACAGGTGATGAGGCCGAGGGAGAGGGGATCGAGGACGAGGGTGAGGACTCAGATGTTGACCCAGTTGACACCTCCCATGCCTCGTCCTATATCTCCTCAGTCAGGGATCGTGACCTCTTGCTGTGGAGGCATGCCTATGGAGTGTCCCCCAATATAACTATGAGGGTTCCCTCCGAGTCTGAGAGGGTTTTCGAGGGTGAAGAGGGAGAGGTTACAGTATACGAACAAATGTTTAAGGTTAGTGTCCGATTCCTTCTGCATCCTGCTGTCGTAGATATCTTGTCAGCCCTCGGTGTTTCCCCCTCTCAGCTTCCTCCCAACTCCTGGAGGATGATCCTTGGCTACATCTCCTTGTGGAAGAATGCTTTCACTGATGTGCCCTCGGCCGACGTATTTTTGGCATGTTATAATATCACCTCCTCATCTAAACAGCGTGGGTACTATCACCTGGGGGCGAGGAGGTCTGACAAAAAACTTCTCCACGTGGCACAAACCTCCAACCACGATTGGACGAAGAGATTCTTCTTTGTCTCTGGAGAGTGAGAATTCTCCGCCGAGGCACAACCTGTAGCCGATGGTCCGAGGGTCCCTAGAAGATGGTCTAACCCTTCAATGAAGGCCAGGTCATACCCTGGACTTAGTCTGGATGAGAAAGATATAGTAGAGTATCTGAGGGAATGAGGGAGAGGGGGTGAAATTTCAATGTTCGAAGATCTGATGACCCCCAAGTTCCTCAAGGAAGCTGGTTTGAGGGTCGGCCCCCTGACAGAGCTATGTGAGTTACATTATTTTTCATTAATTCTTTTCTTTTTTCAAGTGTTTCATCTTTGCCTCTGTATTATTCTGACGTGTCATCCTCCTTTCAGGTCGTCCCTCTGGTATATCAGATCAACTTTGGGAAACGACTGCTCCCATTTTGCTATCAGGTCTAGGCAAGAAGAAAGGAAATGAGCCTCAGCAAGCTCCGAGGAAGACGAGGGCCGTGGGGCCGACGCTTGTTGAGCCGACCGCTGATAGTCATAAAAGGAAAGAGCCTGAAGCTCCTGCTGACCCTCGACCGGATTCAAGGACGAGGGCGAGGGTAGAGTCGTCTGAAGGGACTGGCTCCTCTTCCAGCATGGGGGCCCTCTGGTCCCAGAACTTGGTGCTTCTGAAGGCCGAGCCATCTTCCCTTATCGCGAACCTGAGGGCAGCCAAGGCATCCATGTTTTCTGCCCCCTCGGCTGCTGATTATGAATTTCTTTCAAAGATGCCTCTAGCAAAAGTGTATGACTATGGTCTGCACGCCCTAGCTCAGGTATTTGTTCTCCTTTCATTCCCTTAGTTGCATTCTTTCACTAACTATTTTCTCGGCCTCTTGACAACTATTTATTATTTCTGTGCAGTCTGTGTGCGCCTTTACCTCGGCCACTAAGTGGATGGCTGAAAACCAACAAAAATTCCATGAAGTAGAGAGAGCCATCCAGCACGAGGCCGATTTGCAGACGGAGCTGGAGACTGCAAGGGCTGAGCTAGAGAGTGCTAGAATTGAACATGCAAGGGTTCTGGACGAGATGACGAGGCAGCATGATGCAAACATGGCGGCCAAGGACTTGCTTATGAAGGAGAGGGACGAGGCCTTGACCAACATGGGGGCTCAGCACAAGACTGAGCTATCTGAGGCAGTGAAGAAGGAAGAGGCCAATGCTGTGGAGGGCTACAAACTCTCAGACGAGTTCTAAGGCTTCGATCTTGAGTACTTAGAGAGGGGGCTTAGGACGGCCTGTCGGTGGGTCGTCCTTAAGTTTGCTGGCGCAGTATTATCCGTCCGCCCCTCTCTTGAGGCAGTTCAGCTGGACGATCCACCTATTGCTGAAGCCCTAGCCCAAGTGGAATCTCAGCATGTAGAAAGCACAGGCACGTCTGAGGCTCGGCCTGTCATGGTCATAGAAGAATCTCCAATAGATGTTGAGGCCTTGACCTCTGACATTGCTCAATAGGGTGGTTGTTTGTAGCCCATACCCTCTTCGTGTAATTAATATTTTTGTACTCTTTTATCAGACGAACATCTTCATTTTGTAATGTAATATAATGCCTCTCTTCGTCTTCTGCATTTGTCTCTCGTGTGATTTGTATTGTGAATCTTTATGTTAATATCACTAACCCCTACCTCATCTTTCTTGAGGGTGAACGAGGGGTCGTCCCCTGCGTTGGCCCTCATTATAGCCGAGGGTTTTTAACCAATTTTAATTGATGCTCAAGTCCTCCCTCGTCTTTCTTGAGGACAATGGGGGGGGGGGGGGGGGGTTGTCCCCACCCTTGACCCTCGTCATAGCCGAGGGTTCTAATTACCAAATTAATGGTTTTTAATCAAGTCTTCCCTCGTCTTTCTTGAGGACAATGGTGGGGTTGTTCCCTCCATTGACCCTCATTATAGCCGAGGGTTATAATTACCAAATTAATGGTTTTTAATCAAGTCTTCCCTCGTCTTTCTTGAAGGCAATGGTGGGGTCGTCCCCACCATTGACCCTCATTATAGCCGAGGGTTGCAATTACCAAATTAATGGTTTTTAATCAAGTCTTCCCTTGTCTTTCTTGAGGACAATGGTGGGGTTGTCCCCTCCATTGACCCTCATTATAGCCGAGGGTTATAATTACCAAATTAATGGTTTTAAAGTCTTCCCTCGTCTTTCTTGAGGACAATGGTGGAGTCGTCCCCTCCATTGACCCTCATTATAGCCGAGGGTTATAATTACCAAATTAATGGTTTTAAAGTCTTCCCTCGTCTTTCTTGAGGACAATGGTGGGGTCGTCCCCTCCATTGACCCTCATTATAGCCGAGGGTTATATTAACCGAATTAATGGTTTTAAAGTCTTCCTTCGTCTTTCTTGAGGACAATGGTGGGGTCGTCCCCTCCATTGACCCTCATTATAGCCGAGGGTTATAATTACCAAATTAATGGTTTTAAAGTCTTCCCTCGTCTTTCTTGAGGACAATGGTGGGGTCGTCCCCTCCATTGACCCTCATTATAGCCGAGGATTTTAATTACCAAATTAATGGTTTTTAATCAAGTCTTCCCTCGTCTTTCTTTAGGACAATGGTGGGGTCGTCCCCTCCATTGATCCCCATTATAGCCGAGGGTTATAATTACCAAATTAATGGATTTTAATCAAGTCTTCCCTCGTCTTTCTTGAAGGCAATGGTGGGGTCGTCCCCACCATTGACCCTCATTATAGCCGAGGGTTATAATTACCAAATTAATGGTTTTTAATCAAGTCTTCCCTTGTCTTTCTTGAGGACAATGGTGGGGTCGTCCCCTCCATTGACCCTTATTATAGCCGAGGGTTATAATTACCAATCTACTGGTTTTTAATTAAGTATTTCCTCGTCTTTTTTGAAGGCAATGGTGGGGTCATCCCCACCATTGACCCTCATTATAGCCGAGGGTTGCAATAACCAAACTAATGGTTTTTAATTAAGTATTGCCTCGTCTTTTTTGAAGGCATTGGTGGGGTCGTCCCCACCATTGACCCTCATTATAACCGAGGGTTATAATTACCAAATTAATGGTTTTTAACAGTCTTCCCTCGTCTTTCTTGAGGACAATGGTGGGGTCGTCCCCTCCATTGGCCCTCATTATAGGCCGAGGGTCATAATTACCAAATTAATGGTTTTTAACAAGTCTTCCCTCGTCTTTCTTGAGGACAATGGTGGGGTCGTCCCCTCCATTGACCCTCATTATAGCCGAGGGTTGTAATTACCAAATTAATGGTTTTTAAACAAGTCTTCCCTCGTCTTTTTTTGAGGACAATGGTGGGGTCGTCCCCTCCATTGACCCTCATTATCGCCAAGGGTTGTAATTACCAAATTAATGATTTTTAAACAAGTCTTCCCTCGTCTTTTTTTTAGGACAATGGTGGGGTCGTCCCCTCCATTCACCTTCATTATCGCCGAGGGTAGTTCCCCAAAGATGATCCCATTCACATTAGAACTGTCAAATACAAGATGAGAGGAAACACTGATCTTTCTTATTAATTTTCCAAAGTGTTCTACTAGAGCAACCCCCATTACAACTGTCGTCCGATAGGACTTTACAAAATTACGGATAGTATTTCTTCAAATGATCTGCATTACAGGGGTTGGAAAAGGGTTCCCCCTCTAGGTTTTCTAGTCTATAGGTCCTTGGGACAACTTCGTCGATGACCCTATACGGGCCATGCCAATTAGGATGGATCTTGTTGGGCTTCTGCCAAGTCTTTTTGAGGACCAAGTCCCCCACTGCAATTGGTCTCTGTTTCACCCTCTGATTGTAAAACCTTGCAGTCCTCTGCTGGTAGGCGGCTTGCCTTATCTCGGCATCTTCCCTCCTTTCCTCAATCAGGTCTAAGTCAAGTCTCCTCTCTTCTGTATTTCTCTGGGGGTCATACATTTGGACCCTATGAGTAGGAAACCCAATCTCAGTGGGGATGACGGCCTCTGAGCCATAAGCTATCATGAATGGGGTCTCCCCGGTGAAGGTCTTTGCCGTCGTCCTGTAGGCCCACAGTACAACATATAACTCCTCAACCCATCTTCCTTTTTCCTATTCAAGTCTCTTCTTGATCCCGTCAAGGATCGTCCTGTTTGTGACTTTCGTTTGCCCATTAGCCCGAGGTCGGCCTGGGGTAGAGAAGAATTTCTTGATACTCACCCTTTCAGAGTACTTCTGTAGAGATGTATTCTTGAATTGAGTCCCGTTATCCGAGATGAGGGTATTGGGGATTCCATATCCGCATATAATGTTTCTCTATATGAACTGAAAGGTCGTATGCTCTGTGATCGTTACCATCGGCTCCGCCTCTACACATTTTAAAAAATAGTCAATGGCCACGATGAGGAACCGATATTTATTAATGGACCTAGGCAAGGGTCCTACTATGTCGATCCCCCACACTGTAAACGGCCATGGGGATGTAATGGAGGTAAGAGGCTGATGGGGTTGGTGAGGGATGGTGGCAAATCTTTGGCATTTATCACACTTTTTTACATATGTCGCGGCATCTTTCCCCAAGGTCGGCCACCAATACCCTTGGGTGATCACCCTCTTCGCTAAGGATCTGCCCCCAATGTGGCTTGAACATGATCCTTTGTGCACATCTTCCAAAATGGAAGAGACTTCAGTTGGGTTCACACACCTAAGTAAGGGGAGCAAAAACCCCTTTTTGTACAAGGTGTCTCCGATGACAGTGAATTTTGCAGCCCTGTATCTCAGCTTCTTCCTTTCCTGTCTAGCTTCTGGCATTTCCCCCTCTTTAATATACCTGATCAGAGGGTCCATCCATGAAGCTTCCTTAGCAATATTCAGGCAAGTGCCAAGTGATCCCTCAGCCTCTTTAATAGTTGGTCGAAGCAAAATTTCCACTGGGACTGTCCTCCTGATTTCTGTCCTAGTCGTCGAGGCCAACCTAGCAAGGGCGTCAGCACGGACATTATCAAGCCTAGGTATCCTCTTTAACTTCACTTCTCTGAAACTCTTCAGTAATGACCGCACCTTCTCAAGGTACCTAGCCATCCTCTCATCCTTGGCCTCGTAAGCTCCTAGTATCTGATTCACTACTAGCCTCGAGTCACTATGAACCAAAATCTGGCCGACACTAAGAGATCTGTCCAAGGAGAGACCTGCTATCAAGGCCTCATATTCGGCCTCGTTGTTGGAGGCCTTAAAGTTGAACCTCAGGGCGTACTCAATGTCTGTGCCGTCAGGTGCTGTACTATTAATCCAGCTCCACTCCCGCTTTCGTAAGAGGACCCGTCGACGAAGAGACTCCACATGGTATGTTCTTTCGAGAAACTTCCCTCGGTGAGTGATCCCTGTCTAAAGAGATATCTTCCCTCTTCATTTTCAGCCACTTTCCTTCTAGCGGTGCTTGTCTCAGTCTTATCTGCAGGTGTGTCGGTGAGCTCACCTTGTCGGGTATCTATCTTCCCAAGGCCCCCACCCTCGGCTTCGTCATCTTCCCAAGTAAACTCGGCCACGAAATCTGCCAATGCTTGCCCCTTAATGGCCGTCCTAGGCTGATACACTATGTCAAACTCCCCCAACTCTATAGCCCAGGCCATTAGCCTCCCTGATTTTTTAGGCTTGTGCAAAACCTGCCTAAGGTGAGAGTCAGTGAGGATGACCATTGTATGGGACTGAAAGTATGGCTTCATCTTTCTCGATGCATGGATCAAGGCATAGGCCAACTTCTCCATCCTTGGATATCTTTGCTCTGCCCCCTGGAGTGCCTTGCTGTTAAAATACACGGGCTTCTGTACCCCATCTTCGTCTCTCACAATGGCTGCACTGATGGCTGACTCTGAGACGACGAGGTACACATAAAGTCGTTCACCCTGCACCGGCCGTGACAACAGCAAGGGAGACCCCAGGTATGACTTTAACTTATTGAAAGCCTCATCACACTCTTCACTCCATTCGAAGGCTTTTCTGAGAATTTTGAAGAATGGTAGACACCTGTCTGTGGCCCTAGACACGAACCTGTTCAAGGAAACAACTCTCCTTGTGAGTCTCTGAACGTCTTTAATGGACTTGGGGGTCTTCATCTCAACAAGGGCCTTTATCTTTTCAGGATTGGCCTCGATGCCTCTTTGGTTGACAATGAACCCCAAGAACTTCCCTGCTCCGACCCCGAAGACACACTTGGCCGGGTTGAGCTTCATCTGGTATTTGTCCATCGTATTAAAGGTCCTCTCCAGATCTGCCACATGATCCTCTGCCTTCAAACTCTTAGTCAGCATGTTATCTACATAGACCTCCATAGACTTCCCAATTTGGTCTTCAAACATTTTATTTACAAGGCGTTGGTACGTTGCCCCCGCATTTTTTAAGCCAAAGGGCATGACCCTATAATAGTATGTCCCATTGTCCATAATGAAGGATGTCTTCTCCGAGTCTTCAGGGTTTATGAAGATCTGGTTGTACCCTGAATAGGCATCCATAAAGCTCATGAGCTCATGGCCTGCGGTAGAGTCTACCATCTGGTCAATGCGGGGGAGAGGGAAGCTATCTTTGGGACAGTGTTTGTTGAGGTCGGTGAATTCCACACACATTCTCCACTTCCCGTTAGCCTTTGGGACAATGATTGCATTGGATAGCCATTCAGGGTAGATGACCTCCCTGATAAATTCAGCGTCTTCTAATTTTTTGACCTCATCCCTTATGACCTCATACTTTTCTCTAGAGTAAATTCTCCTCTTCTGCTTTACCGGATTTGCTCCCTCTACCATATTGAGCTTGTGGCACATAATTTCAGGGTCGATCCCCGGCATATCTACATAACTCCACGCAAAGATGCTTCGTCTTCTCCTCAACAGTTTAATGAGGTCTTCCTTGATATTGGGCTTCAGAGACTTGCCGACTTGGACGATTTTTTCCGGGTCATCCTCATCGAGGATGATGGATTCTACCTCTTCCGCGGCCTCTCCTTTCTTTAGCTTCGTCTCATCCCTTGGGTCTACGGTATCAATATTGTAAGTGGTTGTATCCCTCTTGTGTGCCTCTCTTTCTTCAGCGGAGTTGTAGTAACATTCTCGCGCTGTCGTCTGGTCTTTCGGAACTTCCCCCACCCCGTAAGGGGTAGGAAATTTAATCATCTGATGGACCATAGATGGCACAACTTCAAACCCCTTGAGGGCCACACGCCCCAGTATGATATCGTAGGCTGAAAACACATGTTCATCCATCACAAAGAAACTGACCTTCTTGGTAAGCCATCTCGGCCACTCGTCCCCCATCCTGACATCGGCCTCATACACTCCAAGGGGATGAACCTTTTCCCCACTGAACCCAATCAATGGATGATGGTATGGGACGAGTCTAGAACGACTGAGACCTAAGGCTTTGAAGCACGGCTAAAACATTACATCTGCAGAACTACCCCCGTCGACCAATATCCTTGGCACCTCACAACCGTGCACCCTAGTTGTGATGACGAGTGGGTCGCCGTGTGGGGCTAGGATGCCTTTAAAGTCCATTCTCGAGAACCCCACTATCAGAGTGTCCATATCGACCTTCTTCCTCTTTTCTGACTTGACCTCCAGAGAGGTTGAGTGTACCGTCTTCGTCACTGCCTTGGCCTCAGCCACATGGGCCTTCCTGTCAGCGACCTCAGACCCTCCTCCTGCTAGACCCCCGAAGATCATTCCCACTCTGAGCGAGATTATATTAAGCCTCTTGATAGGGCCTTGGTTGTCTCTCGGCGGGAGGTCAGGGTCGTTCTCATCATCAGAAGGGTCGTCCCCTCTTTTTTGAGGATCTTCTCTACATGCATCACCTTGCTTTTTTCTGGGGTCGTCCCCTCGGCCCTTCTTGAAGGCCCCTTTTATCGACGTACTTTCTGAGCTTCCCTTCTTTCAGCATCTTCTCAATCTCATCTTTCAGAGCAAAGCATTTGTCTGTTATGTGGCCGTGGTCTTGGTGAAATTTGCACCACAGGTTCTTGTTCCTCTTGTTGGGGGCCGCCCTCAACTTCTCAGGCCATTTCATGGATCGATCACTCTTTATTTCATTGAGAATATGTTCACAGCTGACCGTTAGTGGGGTGTAACTAGCAAACTTGTCGTCCGTAGACCTCTTCTTCCCCTCTTTGTTCTTCTTAGAGTATTTACCCCCACTAGCGCCTCCTTTTTCGTCCTCGTATTTTGCGGCCATCACCTCTTCGGTATTCATTACCTTTCCTGCTATTGACAGCAATTCAGCCATCGTCTTCGGAGGGTCTTCGGCAAGCTTTCATAACAGCTTCACTTTCTGGAGCCCTCCAATGAGGGTGGTCATGGCTATGCTCTCCTCATAGTCTTCCACCTCTAACTTTTCTTTGTTGAATCTGGCTATGTAGTCTCTGAGATTCTCATTCTTCCCCTGCTTAACATAGAGCAGGTGTGTTGTCTTCTTCTGTGGCCTCAACCAAAGCAAAAGTTGTGGATGAATCGGTCTGCCAGCTGCTTAAAGTTTTCAATGGAGTTTTTCGGGAGAGACATGTACCAGACATGTGCAGCCCCAGTCAGAGTACCAGAGAAGGCATGACACCTCATCTCATCTGAGATAGAGTATATATCTGTTGCTGATTGATACATCTCTATATAAGGGACAGGGTTGGTGCTCCCGTCATATCTTGGGGTGACCACAGGTGGCTTGAACTTAGATGTCGTAGGGAAGTTGACTATCTTCGCCACAAATGGTGAGCCTATGGAATATCCTCTCTGAAGAGGGCCGCGGATTTTCAGTATATCGCCGATCTTATCCTCCAGTCACTGGATCAAGTCATTCTAAGTCCTCGTAGGGTCGGCTTGGACAATGTTATCCCCTGCCGCTTCTTTGAGATGGACTGAGGGTTCTGCTGCGGCTGGCCTGTGTCGGCTGTTTACCTCCCCCTGATCGTCATCCCGTCCTTGGGGTCGGCCCCCATGGGGTCGGCCATCAGCCGCCTCCCTTCTGGACCTCGTAGCACTCCTTGATCTAGATAATTTTTCCTTCAGGTCATTCACTGGGCCCATCCTCTCAAAGGCCGATCCCCTGCTCAAGCGATCGAAAGCAGAGCCTCTCGAGCCATCGTCAGGATTTTTCCTTCCACACTTCCCTCTGCTCTCCTGGAGATATTGTACGGTATTGATGGAGACCTCATACGGATCCCAACATTCTATGGGGGCTTCCTCCCCCTCCAGATCATCATACCTGTCTTCAGGGTAAGGGTTTACTTGCCTCCCCAGGCGTAGACGCTGGGGGTCAGCAACGTCCCTACGCCGCTGAGGGGGTGGCAGGTCTTTGCATGGTGCCTGGGGTGGTCCCCTAGCCTCATGCTATCCTGGAGCTGCTGTCGGAGTAATCATCTCAGGTGAGACCCCTAGTGGTCTTAGTATGTTCTGGCTCAGAGCTGTGAATTGCTCCTGCATGATCCGCTGGCTCCCTGCCAGAGACTTTAAGGCTTCCACCACATCAGCCATCTCAGACTGAGGTGGTGGCTGAATGGAACTGGGTCCTCCTCAATCATCCGGTGGGGGAAGTGGTGGTGGTGGCATCTCTGGTGCCATGTGTTTGAGCTATGAAGAGCTGCACTGAAGAAGGTTTGTAATCTTGAGAACCTTAATGGGTCTCTTTTAATGGTGAAACATCTCCACACAGGGGGAGGACTGGCTCACCACCAGAGTGCCCAGTGAGGTCAAGCTGTATTCAAGGAAGAGACGTCTTCTCGTTCCCACAGACGGTGCCAAATTGATGATGCTGAAATCTAGCACCACCAGATAAGTGATGATAAGCTCAAACAGCAGTAACCATGGCATCCATAGAGATTTAAGTGTATAAGTGTGTAGAAGGAGATGAGTATAAGAGGAACAAGACAATGATGTATAGTGGTTCAACCAATTTGGCCTACATCCACTGCGAGTGTGTGATCCACTAAGTATGGGCACTAATGGCCTTGGATACAATGCACATAAGCTCACTTTCTCCCTCTACTGTGTGTATCAACAGAGTTTTTACTAGGGTTACAATTATCGATCGATCATCCCCCTGTAGGGTTGTAGGTGACAAGTATATATAGGTCTTGGGGTGTGTAGTGTACCTCCAAGTATGCATGGTGCATGTGAATGATGATCTAGCCAATCCCCTGTTGACACCTGTAGATGCCACTTGTGAATAATGATGACATAATATTCCCTCACGTGAGGGGGTGATATTGTTATAACGGTCTTCCACGTGCCATGTGAGCCTCACGTGCACTGTTCCATGCGTCTCCCAAACCACGCGCTGTGATGATGTCACCCTCGGCCTATGATATGAGGCCGAGGGTAAAGTTCCCTCTGACAGCGAGTCTAGCCCAATTTATGCATCGTACTGTCGTACCCTCGAAGGGTCGTCTGGGCCTGATGAGGTGTCGGCCCCCTGGAGGGTCATTTGGGCCCGATGGAGGGTCGGCCCCCTAGAGGGTCGTCTGGGCCTGATGAGGGGTTGGCCCCCTGGAGGGTCGTCTGGGCCCGATGGAGGGTCAGCCCCCTAGAGGGTCGTCTGGACCTGATGGAGGGTCGGCCCCTTGGAGGGTCGTCTGGGCCTGATGAGGGGTCGGCTCCCTGAGGGGTCGTCTGGAGCCTGATGAAGGGTCGACCCCCTGAGGGGTCGTCTGGAGTCGGATGGTGGGATAATCTTGGACTCGTCTTGTTGGAGGGCGCCCTCGGCCTGGCCGAGGATATATATGGGCATATGAGTGAGGTTCAAAAAGGGACAAACGATATGCATGGTTAAGCCGGGCTTGGACTAAGTCCATGGGGAAAAGGGTGACACTATTTATTAATGGAGTAAATACTAAGGTTTTGATTACAACTTATGGCCCTCCTTTTCTACTTCTCTAGCTTAATATGCACAACCTTGGTACAAAGTTCGTCCCTATTTTTTGGCATACCCATTTGATATATTCAAATTTGGGCAGGACATGTGTTTGTATTCTTCGAGATATTTGCCTGTAATAATAGTGCTTATGTTATTCATTGAGTGCACGATATTTGATTAAGTATTCAAAAGTTTAAACACTCATAACGTCGTGGGGGATTCTTCGATCAGGGACGGAGACCACTTCGACTTGTTGAGGGACCCCTATTGAGTTTTCCATGATTCTTGACTTTGCTGGTTGGTTGAAGCTTACCATTAGGATTCCCTTTCACGAGGAGGAATCCTTCAGTATTTCCCAAGTTGATGATCACATTTCGCTCAACTATTTCCTAATTATTATTGTTCGGACACCATTTGGATATTATCTAATCCGTTCGACTATCATTCAGAAATTGATTCGTATCGAATATTACATATTTTCGCCCTAAATCTCTATGCATTCTAGCACTTTTACTATCCTAAATGCGTATATTTATGCTCATTAACCAGACAACCTTGGATTTGGATATATACATGCTTTGCAGGGGTTAATTGTTCTTTTGTAGGTATTGGAATGCTAAAAGTGAGGATCCATTGCATTTTGGAGAGTTTCGTCGCTGGATGATACTTCAAGGGAATTTTAGTCAATTCACATTTCATCTTCGGCACATAGAAATTCCACGGATGAGTATTTTGTTGATTTAGCATCATGTGGCCGCAAACGGTGCATCGTTTGGAGTCCGAACGATAAAGTTATGGCCATTTCCATTTGCAACCTTTTCCCCCTCTACATGGACCAACCAAGGCTGAGAAACATACCGGTCGACCGCGGTTTAAGGCCCGATCGACCACGGTTTGAGGTTTTGCCATGGAAAAGTGACAGTGTGCTTTTAATTAAGGGCACGTTCGACCGTCCCCCTGCCCGCAGTCGACCGCGGTCACCAGATATTTGTTGATTGTCTTCTTTTCTTTTCTTTTTCCTTTCCTTTTCGTTTCTATTTTTATTCCAACTTACTATATAAACCAATTTTGGTTTTCTATTTTGATATACTTAGTTTTAGAAGATAATTTAGGTTAGGGTTTGGAGGTGGAGAGCTCATTCTTCTTCCTCTCTTGGTTTGACACCCATTTGGGTTTGTAAGTGTGCACTATTCATCTTCCCTACTAATTAATTTAGTTTATATTTCTTTAATTATTGATTTGTAGTTAATTTACTTGCTTTCTAATTTAGTTTACTTTCTTTATTTACACGCTTTCATTTATCACTTTATAGTTTAGTTTTATCGCGTTTACTTACCGCGTTTTTAATATGCTTACTAGCTAAATTAACCTAGGTTGTGTCGGATTGAACTGATTTCGGGTTGACATGTTGCTTTTCTTTGGTGATGGAGTTTACGAGTCTATTTCGAGTGCGTTTTCCTAGTTATTGTGCCTAGGATATTTGACGGGGCATATCAGGTATGCTCTGCGCTTACGACCTTGCGTGCGTAATTTCTGGGGTATTTGTTAACGCCAAAATCATATTAGGCTTTTATACGAATTTAGGGGTGTGAAAACTCTTGATTCAATTAACTGTCGAAACGAGATGCAGTCTTAATAACTCGTCGACCCATGTAACCATTTTATACTAATTAACTCGGGTGAGGGATATTCAACGCAACCTATAGTTTTTACCGCTTTGTTAATCTAGTTTAAATACACTCGCCTAGATTAATCTTTCCCTTTTGTGCATCTTTTCCTTTTCGTTTATAATCATCTTTTTCTCTTTTATTTAGTAGTATTAAACCTTATAAATTCTAGCAACTCGTCTCTCTGGATTTCGATACCCGAACTTGGCCACTATACTCACCCGTTGAGTGTAGTCATAAGTTTTGGGTTTTGTATTGAGGCGGTGAACAGAAAACAACGATCGGCGTTTTGACATGCGTCACTTTTCACCCTCGATCAAAATGGCGTCATTGTCGGGGAGGAGTTTGTTTTAGAATTTATTTGATTTAGTATTTCATAGTATTTTCTTTCTATTTTTATTTTTTGCCTAATATTTTTGTAGGACTTCTACATTTGAGAGCCGATAAACGCTTGAATTTCTCGCGCGTGCATCTACTTTTTAGAATCCACAACTTTGAGCCATTTTTCGGGTAAGCATGTCTTATTCCTATTCTTTCGGTAATCATTGTTAAAATTCTCAACATGCATGTAATTCTATGACTTTCGGTAAATACTTAGAGTCCCAAAAAATTATAAATTCAAAAATGACTTTGGGCGAGTATAACGAAAGTAAAAACTTGGATTATTGCAATTTTGAGGATGATGATAACGATTTTGGGCCTCTAACTCCTTATAATAGGAATTTCGAAACGAATTGCAATAGTTTTCAAAATTCTTATAATAACGAGTTTAAGTTTAAGTCCGATGGTAATTTTCAAAGTTTGCATTTTTAAGAATCCGCGCCTCGGCCTATGACTTTCGGTGAGGGTTTGCATATGCTTGAAAATGAGAAATTTAAAAATTGTTACTGGGAAGAAAATCGTTTGTGGGAACATGAATTGGATTTATTATTTGAATCCGATGACGATTTTGCTTCCGAGACTTTTGAATTCGAGGAATGTTTTGAACCAAATGAGGACTTTGCGTCTACTTTGTAACAAACCATTGTTGACTTTGCCCATCGCATAATAGATATTGAAAGTGAGGATGAAAATGAAGAAATTTCCATTTGCAATGAAATGATTTTTTCTTTGGCCCCCAATGAAGAACATTTTATTGAAAATGATCTTATTTCTTTCGAAACTCAATCTTCAAGAGATGATGATGCATCTCTTGAGTTTGAAATTATTTTCTCCCCATTTTTATTCTCTGTTATCACACCGTCACAAGTACCGGATGAATCAGTTTCAAACTTTAATGTGTTAAACCTTTTCGCCGATGAGGAGTACTTGCTTGAGTCGCCTTCTATAAACGCATCTTTGCCTTCGTGTGCGCCCCCTCCTATTCCAATTTCAAGATCCTTGGGAGGATATTCTTCTTTTCTCGGCCCCCACATGTTTTTGTCACCCTTTCAATCCAAATCCCCCATCATCCCTCCAAAACTTTTAATTGGAGATGGTTCATTTCTTCTACCTTACACACGCCTTTCGTTGTTCAAACGAAATTCATATTTTTCGGAAGGCATGCTTGAGTTTGAGGGTACACCGGTCACCCTCCAAAGTCAAATCATTTTCATGGTGGACCCTCAACTATTTATACTTCTAGTGTATAGTTAGTGTGAAGCCTAAATAGTAGGTTGTATATAGTTAGCTTTTTATTCTTTCTTTCTTTTTATTTTTTCTTTCTTTTAATTTAGTCTCTTGTAATTAGTTAAATTTTCGTTATTTGTTTTCGCTATGCTCGGTACTAACTTGTTTTGTATATTCTTTGGACTTGTTCTCATGGGGATCACTCCAATTTTGGGTAATATTTCTCTTTTCCTCTCTTTAACTTGGTTCTTAATTCACATTGAGGACAATGTCAGGTTTTAAGTTAGGGGGTGTGGGATATTCTATCCATTTCTTTATTTTGTCCATGTTTTTACTCACATGTTAGTTACTTAGTATGCTTTTCTTAGAAAAATTAAAAAATTTCAAAAAGATTTTCTTTATTTTTTCTCCTTTTTAGGCATTTTGCCTTTGTTTCCGATGATAAATTTTAATAATTGCCCGATCTAGTAGACAACTCAACGATGCATGTTCTCGATTTTAGAAGTTATTATACTTTAGTCCTCAATCATTGATATTATGAATAACTTCATGAATTAAACTTTAATCCTATGAGCACATGCGTTTTTCTTATTTTATTGAATTAGTTTAAGATTTTTATAACTTGGTAATCTTTTGTTGCATTATATATACTTACACCGAGTAAGCTTTGTACCTTTCGTCATTTGTGAGTGTATACATTATTCTTTCCTCATTGAAAACGTTACAGTCATTGGTAATCTCTCTATTCTTTCATTTGATCGTTCATTAATTGAGTTCATTCTTGAAATGTGTTACTTGAGCATGTTTTTAAAGTTTGTTTTGACTCGAGAATTGCATAAACTTTATGAAATGATCATAGGCAATCGTTGTTATATCACCCATATTAGCCTTGACCCCACCTTATATGTTTCCCCTAGTCAACCCCTTTGAGCGTAAATATAACCTTTCGCTTCATAACCCAAAATTCCCATAACCAACTCCGAATTGGAGTTAAAACCATATATACACCTTCCATATCTTTGTTTGTAATGTTACTTAGGATTGGATGATGTTGTGTTGCGGTTGCAATTTAGGCATGTGAGAGTGTGAAAAGTAAAGAAAAGAAAGAGTAGTGAAAAAAGGGTAAAAAGGATAAAGCAAAAAGCAAAAGAAAACATGGGAAAAAGAAGAAAAGAAAAAGAAAAGAGAAAAGAGAAATTTTGTATATGTTGTATATAGTTCAATAAGCTTTGTTTGCTCTCCAAATGATATATCTAATTCTTGTTTGGAAATCATTTTCCAATTTTGAAATTGCCCACTATTTCCCATTTTTCCAAGTTTTTCATTCCGAACACTTTAAATCCGTGCATACATATCCTTCGTTTCATACCCTATCCAAACCTACATTACACCCCTATAAAGTCCTATGTGATCTTAACTAGATGTAATTCAAAGGTTTAAATAGTTTTGATAATCTGTGAAAATTCATTTGGCCTCTTTTATATGTGCGATATCTTTCATTGAGATTACAAATTTTCATTTCCTATTTTGTATTCTTCATTTGTGATATGTGTGCGACCTAGTTTCCATTTACATTTACTCTTTACGCCTGCATGTTCAGTGCGTTACCTCCCTATTTCGAGTGAATTCACTTGATGAGTGTAATGCCGTGAGGATTGAATATATGATTGCTTTATTTAGTATCCGATTTATATAAGTCTTTGCCAAATCACACTTTGCATGTGCTCGCTCCCCTCCCACATTTTAAGGTTTCAATTCTATGAGGTGCATTCTATAATGTTAATAATATGGACTTTTATTTGAATTCGTTCATTGTGCTAATAATACGTATAAAATCTTTTTCGTATTACGTCTTGTCGCATGTTGGCTTTGGCATATTTTGAGGAAACCATATGATGTTTGTGGGTTTCATCCCTGAAAACCCTCACGAGACGACACTCGTCCACTAGGGTAACCTAGGGGTTTAACGGCTTATTTCATATGTTAAATGCAATCATATTCCCTACGAAAGTGGCATTTATATTTCGATGAATATATACGTCTTGAACTACCATCTGTGGATTGGTTTTGTTTGTTTCATCACTAGGGACTAGCAATGTTTAAGTTAGGGAGTGTGATTCGTATAGAATATTGCATATTTTCGCCCTATATTTCTATCATTCTAGCACTTTTACGGTCCTAAATGCATATATTTATGCTCATTAACCAGATAACCTTGGATTTGGATATATACATGCTTTGCAGGGGTTAATTGTGCCTTTGTAGGTATTGGAATGCTAAAAGTGAGGATCCATTGCATTTCGGAGAAGTTTCATTACTGAATGCTACTTCAAAGGCATTTTAGTCAATTCACATTTCATCTTCGTCTCATGGAAATTCCACGGATGTGTAGTTCATTGAGTTTGCGTCGCGTGGCCCCAAACGCTGCGTCGTTTGGAGTCCGGACGATAAAGTTATGGTCATTTCCATTTGCAACCTTTTCCCCCTCTTCATGAACAAACCAAGGCTGAGAAACATAATACCGATCGACCGCGATTTAGGCCCAGTCGACTGCAGTCTGAGGTTTTTTCGTGGAAAGGAGACAATGTTCTTTTAGTTAAGGGCATGGTCGATCGCTCCTCTGGCCGGGGCGGTCGACTAAGGTCACCAGATATTTGTTGCTTGTCTTCGTTTCTTTTCTTTTTTCTTTTCTTTTCAATTTTTATTCCAACTTACTATATAAACCAATTTTGGTTTTCTAGTTTGATATACTTAGTTTTAGAAGATAGTTTAGGTTAGGGTTTGGAGTGGAGAGCTCATTCTTCTTCCTTTCTTGGTTTGACACCCATTTGGGTTTGTAGGTGTGCACTGTTCATCTTCCCCACCAATTAATTTAGTTTGTATTTCTTTAATTCTTGCTTTGTAATTAATTTACTTGCTTTCTAATTTAGTTTACTCGCTTTATTTACATGCTTTCATTTATCTCTTTCTAGTGTAGTTTTATCTCGTTTATTTACTGCGTTTTTAATATGCTTTCTAGCTAAATTAACCTAGGTTGTGTCGGATTGAACTCATTTCGGGTTGACATGTTGCTTTGCTTTGGTGATGGAGTTTACGGATCTATTTCGAGTGCGTTGTCCTAGTTATTGTGCCTAGGAGATTTGATGGGGCATATCATGTATGCTCTGTGCTTACGACCTTGCGTACGTAATTTTCGGGGTATTTGTGGACGCCAAAATCATATTAGGCTTTTATGCGAATTTAGGGGTGTGACAACTCTTGATACAATTAACTGTCGAAACGAGACATAGTCTTAATAACTCGTCGACCCATGTAACCATTTTATACTAATTAACTCGGGTGAGGGATATTCGACGCAACCTATAGTTTTTACCGCTTTGTTAATCTAGTTTAAATACACTCTCCTAGAATAATCTTTCCCTTTTGTGCATCTTTTTCTTTTTGTGTATAATCATCTTTTTCACTTTTATTTAGGAGTATTAAATCTTATAAATTCTAGCAACTCATCTCTGTGGATTTCTATACCCGTATTTGTCCGCTATACTAACACGTTGAGTGTAGTCATAAGTTTAGGTTTTTGTATTGAGGCGGTGAACAGAAAACAACGATCGACGTTTTGACACGCGCCACTTTTCACCCTCGATCAGAAATCCTCCTCATTAGTAACCCTCCAAACTTTTTATATTCACCGAGTTGGACCGAAGAGTCTTTGATAATGTTCGAATGTCCTTCGATCCACTTGGCCATGAATTAATGCGATCTTATTGTAATTATGACAGCTGACATCCTGATTATTGCTTTTTTGGTGGCTGAACTGTCGTTGGCTCTTCCTCAAGTAAAACATCACCCATCGGAACTTTAATCATTACTTTCTGATTTCTCTTATGCTTTGAAGATGTTCTCTAGTATGTTTACCCCTCTCACGCGTATTATCGCACGTGTAAACCCATCTATGCATCTACATCTTTAGATTAGTCGAAATTAAGCCGTTGACGTCAAACGATCTTTCTCGCTTCGGTATAAATAAAGTTGTTGCACTTTCATGTTCATTTTCGACCATTTCAATCAACTAAAGTTTTTTGCGAATTTTAATTTTTTCTGTCCTTGTGCCATTTTTCCTCCTTCGAAAGCTTTTTTTTCTCCATTTTTTTTATCTAGTATGTTCTTGTTCTTCCCTTTTTTCATTTCAATACCCGTGTTTTTATCTCTCACTCTGGCTAACCTTAGTCTAGGTTTTGTTTTCTACTTTACTAGAATTAGTAATTTCATTTCTTAATTCCTAGAAGGCAATATTTTTAACTTTTTACCCCTTCACTCACCATTATTCCAGTACCTGGGGTGGCTTCAACCATTCGGCCATCCCTTACACCAAGCACATAAAGCCAAACTTCAATGCCAACGGTCTCTAGCCAACATGGTAGAGATAATGGATTCCTTTGGTCCCAAACATAAAAAACGGAGGGCCACAGGTTGAGGGTCCTCTTCATCCCATTCTATAGGTTCTGACCATCCTCCCAAGGTTCGTAATCCCCCAGCCCGACCACCATCCACCTTTTGTCCATCGGGCCTTTAGCCTTTGTTCCTATTAGAGGATATCCCCAGGGCCTTATAAGGTTATTATATATCTATCTAAGGAGACAACTAATGAATTGGTGGAGAGTTTAACTCCTCCTAGGGACTTTTCTATTCATGTTATTGATGAGACTGATTAGGCCCCCATTTCCCACAAAGGAGAAGTATGCTTTTATGAGCACTGCTTCTAAGCTGCCTTTGGTATTCCACTCCCGAGGCCCATTCGGGAAGTCTTGGACTTCATCAATTTGGCCCTCTCTCTATACTGATACCAAATACATGGAGAATTATAATCGGCTCTATGGTTCATTTCTTTGATCTATTTAGGGCTGATCACCCTCTGACGGTTGGTTAGTTGCTGACCATTTACAAACCAATGGTCTCGCAAGTGGGTTTGTACACCATCGCTAGTTGGCATAAAGGTGAAGGTTTTGTCACCTCTCCCCCTTCGTCCAACTATAACTGAAAACAACATTTTTTTTACATCAAGGGGGATGTTTGGAAACATGACGAGCATAATGACCTCACAGGCCATCTGTTTACCATCCCCTTAACATGGAATAAACCCAATATGAATGAGCACTTAGTTTTCTTTGATTTTTTGGTTATGTTATTATTTCAGGGATCTTTAAAGTTGAACCCAATAGATCAACTTTGCTAGTCGTTTACCATCCACGCTAATCGAAAGTCATGGGTTGAATAAGCCCTTAATAAAGCACGACCCTTCAAATAACTTTGCGATGTGAAGAGGTTGAAAGAGTTATGTTCATAGCAAGAGGCAAAGAGGTTCGTGGACGGGAGACACTTTGGCTTTAAGCTGACACTGAAAAGGCTCGTCTCCTCCTTTTATATTTTTAACAAGCATACTTTCCTCGTTCTTTAGGTATTCATATATTGTGACGATTGGATTTTTTCTATGGTTTGATTGCACTAATTTAAACTTTTGACATATTTTTTTTAAATCTACAACTTCTATGGTGATGGAATGTCAAAGATATCGAGAGGCTCTCTAGAGGTTGGCTTAGAACCCTCTCGCTCCCATTCTTACCTCTGTCCCTTCAGCCCCTCGAGTTAATGAAGCCAACCCTCCAGCTAGTAGTAAATGAGTAGCCAAACTAATCATTCCACTCAATGTCATTGAGGAAGGTATCTCATCTATTAAGCTAATGGAGGAGGGGGAATGAGGTATGAAAAAGACCTTTGGAGGGGGAAGCACTCCCACTTCCATGCAGAAAGATGATCATTAATGATAAAGATGTCGAGGACGAAGGGGAGAGGATTTACCATGCTAAGTAGGGATCCAAGGCTCCGTTCTTGAGGTATGATGACTCTGATAAGAGTTATCTAGATTTCCAAAATTCTTACCTTTAAAAGGACCTCGATTGTTGCTCATCCAGCTGGCCACTAAGGTGAACACTCTTCCCTTATATTTCTTATTCGATCATATCTCTGTCGTGTTAGTTACTAAGTTGAATCTTGACTTCTTGTGCATAGGTGAGCTATATGGGAGTCTACATGTTGCAGAAGTAGAAGAGGAGGGTTGACAAGTTCCAAACAACTCCTGGGCTGAAAGTTGAACTAGAGGCCCTGAAAAAGGCTAAGAATGAAGTTTATGCTACCTCGAAGATAACTCAGAAGGAGTGGGATGTTAAGAAGACTTCCTGGGAGACTATTGAGTCGGAGGTTGTTGTGCTCAAGACTTAGCTGACAGTTGAAGTTTTTGATATGTGGAGGCTCCTTGATCTCCGTACCAAGGAGAAAGAGGAGGTTGTGAAGGTTGAAAGGGACTTGGCTCTGTTGATCAAGTTCACATACTTGAAGTCCCTAAGTCTGTCGGACTACTGTGGGGTAATTAAGTGCCAATTTTTCCTTAATGGCTATAATGAACTGATCAACCATGTAAATGCAGTTCATCCCGAATGAGACCTTTTGGCCTTCAATCCTAACGATGTGAAGATTGAAGAGGAACCCTCGCCTCCACTTAGTTGACTGGATGAAGTTTTATATGCTCAGTATCGGGAGTTCTTGATTACTCTTTGGCCTTAGGAAAGCTCTGAAGGTGTGGATCTTCGAACCTACATGCTGGAGAGATGATCGGAATCCTTGCACATCTCCCCTTTTCAGCTTCCCTACCCCTTAGAAATTTCTTTTATTAAATAGGCTTTGACCTTTTTATGTATCTTTTAATGGCTTAGACCTTATAACAATGTATATATTGGCTTTGACCACCACAACAATTGACTTCGGCCTTTCCTTTTATATTATTATGCGTTTCCTTATTTAGTGAATAATTTATGGATGAATGATTTCTACAATCCACTTTATGTTTTATTGATTATGATAAACAGTTCATGCCTTATGCCGAAGGGACTATTCATATAGAGTTATAGGAATGAACTAATCAGATTATGATTAAATTTGTTTATATACGGTTGATGAGCCGTGTTATTCCAAATGAATAAACTGCTGTGTCATTATTTATACATAATTGACAAATCGTGTTATTTTGTTTATACATAGTAATCATGTAGTTCTGAATGATCGAGTTGAATTGCTGTCATTGTTTATACACGGTGGATAATCGTGTTATTTATACTCCAAAGGTCAATTGGTGAAAGGTGGTATGGAAGACAATTTATGCTTCGATCTCTAGTTTTTTTTCAAAATAAAATTTTTAATTAATATTTTTCAGATGTTAATATTTTGAAATGTTTGCTCTGTGTAATAACACTCCGACCTTATTTTCTCCTTATTCATCGCATGCTCCTCCTCTTTTTTTTTTTAATTTTAAAATATCGCAGTGGTTGGTAACAAACCTTCTTGACTCGGAGTTCATCCTATTATACTCGAACGGCCTGCCTACACAGATTGGATCAGATATGGGGTGTGAGTGAAACTTCAGGATCAACCAAGTTGTTATGTTCGGAGACTATGAGCTTGAGAAAGACGTATCGATACACCTTCTGACGTTAGCCTTATTTCGCCTAAAGGTTGGTTCGTAAACTGGTACTATACAAATTCTTAGGGGTAGGAGATGAACAAGTGGAAAAACAGTCGTTAGGAAAAACCCTTCTTTATTGATTATGTAGTTATTCAAGGCTATATTGAAGATGGTGAAAAAAGTGATGGATAATAGAGTCTTAAAATGAAATTACAGTAGAAAATTGAAATATTATAAACAAGAAATATTAGATACACCTATGTAACCGAATGACGATTGCCTCTGATTGTTTATTGGTAGTACCGTTTTAGGTATTTAACGTTCCATGGGTGTGGAAAGGCTCAAACTTCATGATCTTTGAGGTCGTATGTTCCCAGTCAGATGACTTGGGCAACCACATAGGGTTATTCTCCGTTGTCGCCTGACTTCCCATGGCCTGGAACCTTCATGGATTGAGTCATTTTTCTTTGCACTAGATCGCCCATTTGAAATGTCCTATTCCTAATCTTTTGATTATAGTATCACGCGGCATTTTGCTGAGTTGTTGCTACACTTAGTGCTGTTTCTTGCCTTCATTCGTGTAACTGGTCTAGGTTCTCCCATATCTTCTCCTCATTTTCTTCAGCATTGAAGCACTGCACCCTCATTATCTAGACTTAGATATCAATAGGGATGATGACCTTTTTGCTGTATATAAGGGCAAAGGATGTGGACCCCATCCACCACCTTGTTGTTATTCGCTATGCCCATAAAATGAAAGTTAAATTATTTTCACAGAGACTCTTGAGGTTGTTTAGTTCGGTTATGATTCCATTGAGTAGTGTTCAGTTCATCACCTCGACTTGACCGTTGCATCTAGGGTGCCTTGGATCAGAACAGTAATGTTTGATCCGTAATTTATTGCATAGCTTTTCAATGTGAATGCTGTCAAATTACCTCCCATTATCTATAATGATTGCGCTAGGTACACCGAATAGACTGATGATGAACTTCCACATAAAAGAGTGGACCTTTTTGGTCCGTGGTTCTGGCGAGTGGTTCTGCCTCAACCCACTTGGCGAAATAGTCTATCACCACTAGTAGAAATTTGCATCGACCTTGTTCTGTTGGAAATGGGCCTCGGATCTCCACCCCCATAACGCAAATGGCCAAGGTGAGATGACCACTGCAAGTTCTTCGACCCGCTAGCATCTGTCAAAAGTTCATACGTAGTCTTCAATATCCCTTTTCATCATCGGATAGTAGTAACCTCGGGTTAGTGATTATTGCGCTAGGCTCCTCCATCTGGGGTGTCCTCTGTATGATCCTTCGTGCAACTTGGCTATATTGGTTTCTATCTCAGTAGGGTGGAAACATCAAAGGATCACTACGCCAAAACTGTCGACTTGTCACGGTTATTGATCGTGACATGTCTGGTGGTGACAACTTCTTTTATCACGGACTTGTCACCGTCAAAGACCGCGACATTTTCATTAGAAAACTAAAAAAATTATCACGATCAAAGACCGTGACAAGTTCGTGATAAATAAACTTATTACGGACTTGTCACGGTCTTTGACTGTGATAATTTTGGGCAGAATTTAAAAAAATCTGCTGGGCAGTATGGCCACTGCCACTGCCCGACAGTATATTTGTACCTGTTATAGCAAAATTGTACATGTTCGAACATCATATACCCAAATAAAATAGAAATAATGCACCAAATCATTGCATATATAATTCCATATCCAATTAAATTAGAAATACAATCCATATCCAAACCAAAATGTAACAAATCAAAACAATACAAATATAATCCAAGTGTCTAAATAAAATAGATACAAATAATGTCAATGCATAGAGTCATCAGTAGGTCGGAGGTGGAAGGAAGGCCAAACTATATACGCATTGAGATACCCCTCAATATGTGTCATGCCGTATTGTTCGCGCAACCACAATGTGGAGTTCTCCTTTCGGAGCATCACATGAGCGACGAGACCCATGGCCTCATTGTCTTGAAGTGGACGTCCATGAACCAACATACCCAGGAGGAATTTTGGGTCTCTCAACCCCCTCGCTATCGTCTGGTCATCATATATGTCTAGTAAAATCACGCTCGGCCAACCGATTGTTGACATAAGTCGCTTGAAGGGAGTCAAGATGGAAACTAGATCATATAGCAGTGAGTCCGCGCCTATTGGTGATGAAGCAGTGACGTCCACGTCTTCGTCCTCGTCCATCTCCATCGTATTCTTCTTCACCTTGCCCTTACCCTTACCGAGCTGACGCTTCATGAAGGCGTACATATCTATGATCTTCACCTCCAACCTTGATAGCTTCTCGTCATACGTGTCTACCTAACGAGCCAACCCGGTGCTGCTCGTCTCCATTTCGATGATCTTAGACTTTCCCACCCGCGATCTCACCCCCTAGTCCTCCCCTTGCGATCAAAGCTGAGACTTGGCTGAGTGAGTCCGTAGCTAAAGATGTCTTGTCGGCATGAGACTGCGATTCATGCACTTCCTTAAGCTTTGCCTGAAATGACAAAAAGCACACGATTAGTTAATTAAGTAAATAAAAAATTATAAAGTAATTAATAAAAATTAAATATTTATAACTTACAATCGTGTCCGTGACGCTCGGGGACACCTCCTTGTCCTTGCCCTTCTTCGTTTGAATTCCCACATAGGCATCAAGCCTATGTGGCATGCCCTTAGGGCCACTCCCCGTCTCCTGAAATAAAATAATGCAAAATTAGTAAGCAATGCAAAATAAAACAATGCAGAATAAAACAAAACTATAACTATATAAACTAAAAACTTACCATCATGTGCTCCACCTCGGTATAAGACGTCCGCCTGGAATAGTGCACGTCCGAAGTTTTTGCCCGGTTTTCCTCCCCGATTGGCGAGATGCCAATTGTCGCTCCTCGATCTCATTGTCGATAAACTTTTGCCACTGTGCCAATGTGATTGGCTCCTTCATCGGGACAGTCTCACGCATCATGAGAATGGAGTCCTGGGTCTTCCCAAAGTAACATGCCCGTAAATTTTTCTTTCACGCCTTATGTTGTTTTACTCAACTACTCCAACATAGGATCGCGGAGTTGTGGGGGCAGGTCGAATTGTTCTCGTGAAACAAATAGAAAACAAAAAGAAAGTAAGTGTTAGTTGCTAATAAAAATAAGTATAAATATAAATACAAATATAAATTGAAATTGAAATTGAAATTAAAATTGAAATATAAATATAAATATAAATATAAATATAAATACAATACCTATAGTGCCGCACAAATAGCCAACTTGAGCTCATTTGACACCTCCCTCCAACAAGTTTACCCTAGGTCGATAATCATCTTCACCAACTCGAGGGATCTAGCCAATAATCCCGTCTTGTTCTCAACGGTCGATCCCAATTTGTCCCATTTTGGGAGCATAGGGGCTGAGGAGCCCTCGTCCCCTCCGTTGTCGCTAAGCCCTGAAGAAGACATTTTCTATAAAAATTGTTATTATTAGTAAAAATCCAAATGAATTAGAAGAATACAAAGAACTAACCATATTATAATAAAACACTTGCAACTTTGAATTAATGCACTAAACTGATCAAGTACAAATGAATTAAAAGCATTAAACCGATGTACGATAATAATAAAACACTAGAATAATACACCCACTAGACATGGACTTTGAATTAATGCTTAAGAATTAATTCTAAATATTACATGCAGTAAACTGATCAAGTACAAATGAAATAAAAGCATTAAACTAATGTCCGATAATTAGAATACTTATTACAAATCTAAAAATTATTTCAAATTTGGGTTATCATAAAAAATGGATTAGTATTCGGTAGGAGTATTTAAGTCATACACACTTTTGTTTAGATGTTTTGGCGCATGTAGGACGATTGACGACGGCTCATTGTTGATAGACTCCAAGTAAAACACTTGCTTAACATTTTGAAAAGCACAAACAAATGGCTGGCTCACGTGTTCCTTGCTCTTCAACTTGGATAAGTCAACCATGATCAAATTGGTGTCAGGATCAACTTTACAAGCATATTTATCCTCAACTCTTACCCAATACAACCTCTTTGAATCTTACATAGTCCAATTCAAATATATTTTGAATTACCCCATAGTAAGTCATTTCAACTACAAGAAGGTTTTTATCTTTTGCGTTCCCTCGAAAGAAAGTAAGATCCTTATATGAAATGCCCAAGTTCTATACATTTGTACTTTCCTCTTACACCCATGAACCGAATATGTAACCGTTCAATCGATACTTTTTGTACTCTTGTGCCATGAACAAGGGTCTAGTGTCTAGATGAGCAAACCTTGATGTCGCATCACCCATCTTTAAGAGCTCAGATTATAGATAAATTAATTAGGTTAGTTGTAAAGTTTTATTGTAATGTAACATTTAATAACAACCATTTTCATTATAATTACCTCGTGTTACAACCACAACCTAAATTCGCTATCTGATTCTGCCATTGTTTTTCTTTTTTTATTGTTCTCACAGGCTTCATATTTTCTGCATAAAATTAATGTGACGAAACGCATTACAAAATTAATCATGTATAAAATAATCTAATATAAAGTAGAACTTAAAATAATTTAAACTTAATTTTTCCATTCTTCGACATCTTTATGCGTGCCAAATTAATAACGAGCTACTTGTTCATGTTGCAAACTCGTTAATTTCACTCATTTTCCCATCACATGACCACCCACATCGACAAACTCATAAATGTCATCAATGCTAGTCTAGTCAGACATTTATTCCCGAGTATAGATTGATAACTCCATGGTGATGTATTCCTCTGCAATTGATCTTGCAATATATCGTGTATTATTGACGTAATCTTTGAAGACTTTCATCAATCTTTCAAATGGATACATCCACCGATATCTAACTGGACAGCAAAGAAGTGCCTCGTCACATTGGTGTACCAACAAGTGAACACTTATGTCAAAGAATGATGGGGGAAAGTACTTCTCCAACATATATATCACTTCGGTAACCACCAATTTTGCAGCCACTATGTGTTCTCGATTGACAACCTTCTCACATAAAAGTGAGAAGAAGATACTAATTTGCATAATATCCCTTCGCAAATTCTTTTGCTTGGAGAAATAGTGCTTAAACAATTGAGGAACCAATTACATGATCACATGCCAATCGCGGGACTTAAATTTAAGTAAATCATGGGTAGCATAATTCACAATCCTTTGCAAGTTGGACGAAAAATTAGATGGAACCTTTAAATTATATATTGTGTCTAAAAGCACCTTCCTTTCCTCACTCGTCAAAGTAAATGCACCAGGGGAATTATTGTCCTTACCCTACTATCTTCTTTCAACCATAGTTGTGGCTTAATTTTCAACAATTTAAGGTCTTTTCGTGCATTTTCTCCATCCTTCGAATGACTCTCCCAAGGCATGTGCCCATAATATGTTCAACGATGTTCTTCTCTGCATGCATCACATCCAATATATGGCGCACCAGGTTATTCTTCCAATAAAGCAAGTCAAATAAAATTGACCTCGTAGATCATGCCTTTCTTGTCTCATTTTCAATCCCAGTTGGGGTCTTCTTAGGCTTGAAATTCTTAAATTTATGGTTCTTACTGGCATATTCGGGCCACAATGAGAAGATTTACTTTCAATTTCTGTACCTGAAAGTTTTCTTGGCGGTAGCCTATGTTCAAACCCACCCAATAAAAATTGGAATCTTTCTTAAATCTGAAACTATGAGCGGGGGGTAAAAACCTCCTATGGCAATGATATGTATTTTTTGAGCTAGCCGGGAGATGCAGAGATTCAGTCTCCTCTCCACAAATAGGAAACCCCAAATAACCATGTACTACACAACTGGATAATGTCCCATAAGCTGGAAAATCACGAATTGGCCACATCAACATAGCTTTCAGCGTAAACTCTTATTTTTAAAAAAAAAGTCAAATGCTTGCACACCCTTTTCCCACAACTCATTTAATTCTTCTACCAAAGGAGCAAGGTAGACATTGATGTCATCACTTGGTGCCTTTGGTTCATATATCATTAAAGACAACATCAAAAATTTAGATCTCATACACTGTGAATGAGGGAGGTTTAGTGGGTCTAGGATCACTGGCCATATACTCTGATTGGTGCTTAGATTTCCAAATGGATTGAAACCATCTGTTGATATTGCCATAAGAATGTTACGCTGTTCTCGACAAAATCAGGATACTTTTAACTCATCCTCCTCCAAGATGTGGAATCAATAGGATGACGCATGAGATTATCCCCTACTTCTGCCTAGCATGCTAAGTCATTGGCTTCGCTATCCATGGTACTGTGAAAAACCTCTTTAATCTAGGCCCAATGGGAGAATATTTCAACACTTTTTGAGGCACTTTTGATCTTGTGACTTCCTTCCCAGTAGATTGGACATATATAGGTTCATCGCATACCAGACACCGATCGAGATTTTCACACTCCTTTAAGTATAGTATGCAGTCATACACATAAGCATGAATCAATTTATACTTCACTCCCAAACCTTTCAAATTGTTCTTTATAATAGGATAGCTATTTGGTAGCATATTCTCCTTGGGTAGCAAACCCTTCACCTAATTTAGAATTTCTGTCATGCTATTGCCAGACAAACCGTATTGGGTCTTCAAACTATGCAAACCAACCATGGCATGTAAAGTTGTTTTATCTTTCTCACAGCCAAAGTATGACAGTTGGGTCGCCTTAAATTTTAAACTTTGGTAGTCATCTTCAAGGTTTATAGGAGCACCTGAACCTTGTACATCGTCAGTGACCTCATTCTATTCCACTTTATGAACTCCATACGCGTCATCAACTAAATCCTCTAACATATTATGATCTACATCATCCCCTTGTAAATCTATTCTACTTATTGTAGTTGTGATGGTTGCTCGGGGACAAAATGAACTTTTGATTCCCCGTGAAAACTCTAAAATCGATAACTATCTTGCATACCCCATCTTAACAAATGTAGTTCAACTATTTTCCACTCAAACACCTTACTATTCTTACACCTAGCACACGGACACGAAAACTCTTCATCATTATGACATCTCTTTACGTATTTCATAAATTCATTAGCACATTTGCGAAACACATCCCTTAATCTATTTGTCTCCCATCCACCCTTTGTATTTAGGATATCCCATCACAGCTACCATAAACAATCACCTATTATAGGTAAGAAGCGTATATACGTGGATTAGTATAAACAAAAGTGTAAACATTTAGTTCCCATTTGTATAACAATCACCTATTACTTGTTGTATAAAATTTATAGTATATTTCATTTGATTATGTCTTATTTATATTTGATTTTTAAATTTCAAATTCAAATTCAAATTCAATTTAGAATATTAATTCCTATTTACTCCATCTCTTCTAAAGGGTGAGTGGTCCTATCCCGTTCAAGACCGTATATTTCTGTAATAGACTTAACATCTCATGCACATTGTTCGAATTTGAGGAAAATTCGACAACATATCCCCATAGTTCTCCAAATACACGACGTAGATTTGCAAGTGTGAGTGTTACTTCAATTCATAATTGAAATAACACTTAACATAGCTTCATCTAGTATGTACCCAGAGAACATTAAGATATGACTGCATAACTTCCTCCAAAAGTAACAAGTTTATGCCACTAACAATATTATTATATAGAAACTATGCAATTCCAAACTGTCCAAATGGGACAGTTCAAGAGATCTCATTACAGGGTAATGACTCTCGAATGGGTCTAAGGTCTATTGAATGCGTACGCATAAGAACTAGAAGGCTAGTATCTATGCGCACTATATGTAATTTCAAGTATGTTTCATATAATTATCATAAGTCCGTGGTCGTGCCACTCTCGAATGGGTCGTGACACAAAGTAATTTTAGAAAAAAGTTGAAAATTCCCTTCCCCATTTGGACAATAATCTAGTGGTCGTGCCACTTCCAAATTTAACCAACCCAACAAATTAAGACAGTACAATTATTTAAGGATTTATTAGTGTGAATTAAATTAAGGATTTTAAAAAAATTAAACAACCAACTTCCATATCCAACCACATCCATCCAATATAATCCAACAACAACAACAAACCAACAAATATGTATCTCGTACTCCTTCTAATTCATCTACTAAATTAATTCATTTCCAACAACATAAGAAATTAAATACATATGACTAATTAGCATCAAGCCCTAAATAATAAAACCCAATCAACATTAACAATTTCTAACCAATTTCAAACCTAAATAAGAATACACAAACAATATTTATAATGTCAAATTAATTTTATTCTCTAAACAAAAAGATTCAATCAATATTAACAATACCTACTAATTTCAATATTAACAATACCTATTAGGTTGTATGGTCAAATCAATAGAACCGAAAAGTTTTGTGCACTTAAAAGAGAATATAATTTTCTATAATTTATGTCAATAATTTAATACATGTGTAATTATAACACACACAGAATCCATCACTGCACCCCCCCAACACACCTACCCCCTTCTCCCCCCCACCCCACACACACCCTGCCTCCCCCCTTTAGACCTCCAGCCCCCCACCACTCCACCGAACCCCACCCCCACCTGCACCCACACACGCACCCACACACACATAAACATGCACCGACCTGCACATACACACACACACATATGCATATACACACACACACACACACATAGGAGAGAGATAGAGAGGAAAAAATGGAGCTCAAAGTAGAGTGTTAGAGAGAATTTGGGGGGACAAATCGGTGGGAAAAAAAAGGCGTAAGGGTTTTTTTATTGAGAAAGTTTTCACGGACCTGTCACATTCTTTGACTATGAAAACTTTCTATTGTTATCACGGTTAATGACCGTGACAACTGTACTTGTCATGGACTTATCACGGACTTGTCATGGTCAATGACCGTGATAAAAAATGCGTGTTTTTTTTGTCACGGTTAATGATCGTGACAAGTCTGACCGGATGAAAGGTGACAATTTGGCCTTTTTAGTATACTGGATCGACCAAGAATATCCTCAACGATATAAGATTCCTTTGTACATTAGGAATCTTTTAGCCTTGATGCTCACTTTTAGAGATTCTATTGAATCGTTCGGGAGATTCCCTTATCTGATATACAAAGTGTACTTATCCATCCAACTTGGGCCAAGCGCCATAAGACTGCAAAATAATGCCATTTAAGTTGTTTAAAAGGTTTAAGACAGTTTAACTGGCTCCGAACAGTTTGTTTGAGAAACTCCTTTTTTTTTACAAAACAAATACTACCACAAGATGTGTATAAAAAGTTATGAATGGAATATTTCAGTTAGGTGACCAAGTTTTGACAGACAAAACTAAATAAATTCTAAATCAACACGCAATCAGAAGGGGATGAGAGGAAGATTAAACATGCAAGAACACAAGATTTTAACGTGGTAAAACCCCACCCAATTGGGGAAACATGAACGAAGGTGTCTACACCTCAAAAATAAAATCCACTAGAATAGAATAAACATATTACAAGATATATAACAAACTAAATACACAATCAGACCTAATCTAAGTCAAGATTTTTTACCAACTCCATTAGGTAATTCTGGATTCTTTGAAGGCTCTGATGTTGTAGTTGTTCTCCTAGCTTTGTAACTCCTCCTCCTTTAGGTTTACGTCGACTCTAAAAGTGAATAATCTCTCTACCAACACTTCTTTAGTGTTGTAGTGTGAAAAGTGTAAGTGGTGAAGTGCCTAACACATGCATGTAATACATACACGTTTATACAACAAGTTTTCTAACAAATTATAGATATTTCCTAATATGAGTTTGGATTTCTAAATCTTAGTTTGTTGAAAATGTTAGACTTTTAATCTTTATTCTTTACCACAGATCGAGCGACAACCTTGCTTTTAAAAATAGCCAAGGTCCTATATGCTTTATTATTATTTATATACACTTCTATTTCACAAAACATGAAATATAAACTTTGAAAGCTCAAACGTCTTAGGATCTTCAACTAGATAGAAGTCAATTTTTTTCAAAAATTGAAACAATTTTTTTTGTTGGTAACAGGTTTAGAAAAACTTTTAAGATCAAAATAACCAACAAATACGGATTTCTTGAAAAAAGAAATCAACTTAAGCAAATCTACGTGATTTATATCACAAATAGATTGGATCTACACTTTCTATGAAGAGAAAATAAGATCCAAACTCGTGACAAGTTGGACAAGAGATTAAAGATCAAAGAGGAATTATTCTTTGACTGGAACAACTCTCAAACTCACAAGGTAAATTTTTTGAAGAAAATTTTCTAGGGTTCGGATACGATTTCTAATTTCTCTCTCTCACTCTCTCTCTGATATCTTTTTTCTCTCAATTCTGAGGTGATCAAAAGATTATAAACGTTAACCCTATGGCATCTATTTATACTACTGGATGGAAGGGTCTAGAATCTCAAAGCAAAACAATGGTTGAGATTGATTCTGGCTTAAACGATGAAAATCTTAAGGCTGAGAACACACCGCATTTAAACGTGCGTTCATTGGTCCACTCAGGTGTCGCAAGGATTAATACAAATACATGCAGGCCGTAGATTGATAACGATCGAACGAACAAGATTGATTCTTAAGACTGTTAGTGTAAACAAACACAAATCTAGACGGTATAATAGCAACACGTGTAAGGCCAAGATTAACAATAAAAAGCATGTTTTTAAAGTTTAAACAATTCCATTTTGTACCACTAATCTCTCTGCCGCTTTCAGATTCTACCCAGCCAAAGTTTTTAGGAGATAAAAGAATTTACAAACAGGCCCAAAACATTTTAAGACCAATTTTTAAATGTCTTAAAAATGTTTATAAATTCCTAAAATTTATTAAAAAATCCCAAAAATTAATAGAATATTATTTTAATGAGAATTGGTACTCACACACCTAAATTAATATGAATGCAACATAGAAATGCAATCCTAGGTGTAGTGTTGGTATTATACCTTTGAGACTAATAGATGAAATATCATGTAGAGTCTGAGGTTTTTGCTAAACTAGGGTATAACTCAAATTTTATCACTATTCCAAACTAGATAAGAGCCTATATAATATAGACTCAAGTGAGTCAAAGATATAGGGTGCTTCAAAGACTGACTACACTTTACTCATGTATCTAAATGTAATACCCCGTATTTTCATGGCTTTTAAATTATGGGATTTATTAAATTTAATTGAGATAAATTAATTTAATTTTAATCCGAAATGTTGTTTTAAATATTTACTAGCGTGACAAGGGTTAGTAATTATTGGGAATATATTATTTGTTGAATGTTACTGGATGAGTATAGAAATATATGATATTTATTTTTATAGTATTGTCACGTGTGAATAAAATGACAATTATTGAAATTTAAGTCGGGACGCGCCTGTGTCGCGTCGGGAATAAATATTGATAAATAAAAGTAAATATTTTATAAGTTGTTTGTATGATCGTTTTGAGTGCACCAACGCGTCCGAAAGGGTCGAGATAGTCAGAAAAGTGTACCCGGGGGTTTGGTTTGAGTCTCGGGGAAATTTTAGGCTTAATTAGTACCCCGGGAGGGCATTTTGGTCATTTTACATTTTTGGGTAATTAAACCCACGAAATTTCAAGGGTTATATCAGACGTCTAAGGTTGTCTTCTAGGGTTAGAACAACCAAAGACAAGTGACGGCCATAGGAGAGGGAAGGAGAGAGCTTCCAAAGCAATCCAAGGCCCGGAATTCATCCGTTTGCACCGCCGCCACCACCAACGCGTAGATCGCGAGACGGGGAACGCAACCACACCAATTTCGGCACCAAACCAGACTTCTGAAAATCCTAGGCAAGTGTTTATCTTACTTATTTTGTTGATGCATCTTTCATATTAGTTTAGAAATTATTAGGATGAATTGTATGGAAGAAAAACCCAATTTGAGATAGGAAATTGCATGTAGTGATGACTTAAATGATATTCTGGAAACCTTTTGTGATGTAGAGGATTAAACCACGAAATTTTAATGTTGTATAAGAAGGAACCACGAAATTTTGATGTTGTATAAGAAGGAACCACGAAATTTTGATGTTGTATAAGAAGGAACCACGAAATTTTGATGTTGTATAAGAAGGAAACCTTAGAGCCAATCTGAATAAAGGAGGAAATTCGCGTATCAGGACCCCCAAATCGGTTCGCCCCCCAAAAAGGTTCGCCCCTGGGTTCGCGAATGTTTTCTGGTCTGGGGTGCTTTTTCTTCCATTCAACACTTAGAAAATTTTCTTGTTTTCTTTCCTTTCTTCCTTGGATTTTTCTTCAACTTCAACGGGTCATAACTCATCAATCGTAGCTCGGATTTGGGTGCTGTTTCTTCCAGTGTTCTCGTTGTCCCGAGCTCTTCAACTTTCCAGTTGACTCCTCCTTCGGGATATGACTGAAGAATTACCAAAATTCCCTTGAACTTGCCTTCTTAGCTTTTCTTTCATTGTCTCGCTTTCTCTTTTGCGCTGCTTGCATAATTAACCTGTAAAATCAATAAGAGAAACACGAAACACAAAATACTTGCCAACGAAGATTAGTAGTATAAATGTGAGTTAAATCCATATGGGTTACATCACTCGGGTTCACAAATGCACTGAAATTAGGGGAATAAATATACAATATTTATGTCCAATCACGTAGTAAATTGGAAAAACCCTTCGAATTAAAGTTAGAAACGAACCATTATACTTGATATATAATAATGGGAGAATAAGGATAAATGTTGTGAATGTGGGTTATGGGATAAACCTAAATTTATATAATAAAAGTGGTATATTTATATGATTGTGTATGCATATATTATATACTTGTGAAAATCATGCCCACGCTACTTGCTATCCCTGAGGTTACCACGCTGGGACGATCTTATCATGTGTTGCCTTATGGGGGATATTGACTCGTACCCTAGGAGATAGATATCCTTGGTACAAGCTATCGATTTGATAGTTCAGACGGTCCTAAGAGACGCGGGTATGTGCCATCCGCTTAGAGACTTGGAATCTATGCTTCGCCTCAATATTATTTGTGTATGTGTTAATACAATTCGAGAGTGATTTCGAATTTGTATTCCCCTTAATACGAGTGATACGGGGTTTGGATAGTAGAGTATGCCCGCACCATAGTTTTTATTTGGGGTGCTGTTATAATATATATATATATATATATATATATATATATATATATTATACGAGTATTTAATATATATATGAAATACTGGAATTTGGAACTGCCTACTGTAATATGGTAAGTAGGACATGGTTGATGACTCATACTGTAAATACTTGTTTTGAGAGAGTATAATATGACACTGTAAAACTTTATAAATTAATAAAGTTAAAATGAGAATTTTGGATACTAATTGAAATATTCTTTTCAAACAATTGTATCGTTCAATTTTAAATCCTGCGAATAACCTAAGATAAGTTAAACCCTTGGGGAAAGATAGTGTGATATATGACGAGATAAACCATGGAAAGGTTAGTGCGATAGGAGTGCACATTAGAAGAGATTTGAGAATTTCTCAAGAGAGTGTCGCACTAATATGTTGTTGCATTGGCCTGTATCAATTTAAATACTTGCTAAATGAATTTTTAAACCATACACTATCGGGCTCTGACCCGTTCCTATTTCTCTTTCTCTCTTGTGTATATATGTATATATTACAGGTGCCCAGTCACAGGGGCGTCTTGCTTAGGATCCCTTGGAAGGAACGTGCTGCAGCTTAGGTGGGAGTTGCAGGCCACTTGATTAAACGATTTCATTTACTTGATTCCACTTCTATCATTCTCCTTATTGGGGCATGTGTCGCCCTTTCCACTATTTAGCTGTTTTATTGGGACATTGTGATTCAGTTATTCTAGTACTGTTACTTTGGGATTTATTCAGCATGTATGATTTACTTTAAGTTTTAAATGCTGGGATTTAGTTGTTGAATGTTTAAATTAATTGGATTATATGTTCCAGGATTATTGTGGTGTGATTTTTTTTAAATATTGAATTGTTGTAGATAATTAAATCTTTATTTTTCAAAAATAAAATTTGAAAGGAATGTTAAAAATGGTTTTGACACTTAGCTTAATTAATTAGGGTGTTTAAATTGGAAATTTATTTTTACGACAGTGATGCTAAGAATGATCCAACTGTTCACCTTGATTTTAATTTAATAAAGGAGTGATCGCCCGGTATTTAATTAGGTGGGGTGTCACACTAAATTCTCAGCTTATTAAGGGTCTCCACTAGTGGATTCCGATGGTCGATTGAGGCCAGTTTCGCGATGTGGTCGTCTTTTGAATTCTTTTCCCTAGGTATATACTTGATGTCGAATGCCTTGAATTAACCCGCTAGCTGATGCAACTTATTTAGGTACGCTATTATATTCTTGACTTTTGCTTCATAATCACCGATCACCTATTGGACTATGACATTTGAGTCACTCAAGAACTCTACGTGTTCAGAATTGATGGTAAAGGCGAGGCGATGTTTTGTGATTAATGCTTCATATTAGGCTTCGTTATTGAAGGCCTTGAAGTTGAGCCGCAATGCATATTCTATATTTCCAACCTTTGGTGATTTGATTATCAGTCTTGCTTTGCGCCTTCCTTATTTGATGACCCGTCTACGTGGATTGTCATGACTGGCTTATCTTTCTCCATCCTCTGCACTATTTTTTTTCTTCCATCGTCCAAAAATTCTGCGATGAACTCGACCATGACCTTACCTTTTACTCCAACCTTTGGATTGTATCGCATATTAAATTCCTCGAGCTCTACCGAACACTTCATGAGTCTGTTGGATACTTTCAGCTTATGGAGGACCTAACTCAAAAGTAAATCTGTCAAAGCCATAATTGCATGTGTTGTGAACTATGGTTGTAATTTTTTAGCATTGACCAAAGTGAATGCTAACTTCTCTATGACGGGTATCTTTCTTCTTCTCCTCTGAACACCCTACTCACGTAGTATACTGTGCGATGAATCCATACATCTTCCCTAATTAAAATTGATCAGATCGTTGTGGTGCAGACGACAAGATACACATAAAGGGTTTCCTCTAGTCTTGCTTTTGAGAGCGAAGAATTCGACGAGTAGGTCTTTAGATCCTAAAAGGCATTCTGGAATTTGTCCATTTAGACGAAAACCTTTAGTAGTGTCCTAAAGAAAGGGATGCGCTTATCCGTGGATTTGTTACGAACCGATTCAGTGCGGATACCTTTCTGATTTAATGATTGTACCTCTTTTACTATCCCCAGGTTTCTCATGCTTAGGACGGTGTGGATATTTTTGGGGTTTGCTTCTATCCCCCTTTGTGTAATAATTACGCAAAGGAACTTTCCCTATGCCACGCCGAATGGACACTTTTTTGTATTCAACTTCTTTTTGTATCTATTGAGGATCTTAAAGGTTTCTTCGAGATCTGTGATGTGATCCTCCCTTTTTAAACTCTTTACTAACATATCATCTACATAGACTTCCATCATCCTACCTATCTTGTCTTCTAACATCTTTGTTGACTAATCACTATTAGATTACCCCTGCATTTTTAACCCAAATGGCATTACCTTGTAAAAGTAAGTCCCCTGATTGGTCACGAACGATGTCTTCTCTTCGTCCTACAGGTGCATCCTGATTTGGTTGTACTAGGAGTACGCATTAATTAAGGCGAGTGTCTCGTGACCCACTGTAGTGTCCACCAGAGCGTCAATCCTTGGGAGGGGGTATAAATATTTTGGAGAGAGAGGTTGTTGAGGTATGATTAGTCTACATAGTCTTTATTTTCCATTTGGCTTCCTAACCATCACTATATTGGACAACCATTTGGGATATTTAACTTCTCGAATAAACTTTGCCTCTAGTAACTTTCCTACCTCTCTATGCATTACCTAGTTCCTCTCTACTCTTACTAAACTAAATGTTTAGTTGGATCTACCCTCAACTGATGAGTTAATATCGAGGCATCAATGCTCGACAAGTCTCCGTGACTCCATGTAAATATTGCAGGGGGAGTCCCCACCAAAGAGTGATTAACTTAGTTAATCTATTGCTTGGTTGAAAAAAGAGGAAGATCAAGATCACTCGAGCGGGTTCTCTCAAAGGACCTACCTCGAAGATTCTCCACAGACATGAATCAAATGATCTACCTCGAAGATCCTCTATGGATGTGGTTCGAAGAATCTAACTCGTATATCAAAGTCACTCGAATGATAATAGTTTGTAATATGAAACATAATGAATTCAATCATGTACTATATCTTATGTTATATGTTGAGCGAGGTTGTTTGGTACCCACGAGGGACCATGCCTGGCAGGGCATGGGAGGGCTAACATGCCCTATCGAGAAACCTCCTCCTGAGAACCTCGCAGGGAAATGGTTTGGAGGATTGGGAGCAAGACAATGTTTGGAATATAATTACCAAACCTCTTATCAAAATTGGGAAAAAAATCATTTTGTATATGTGGTTGCTAGAGCTACCTATATGCTGAGCAACCTCAAACCAAACACTATGTTGTTTGACTCATGTAACTACACACCTAGTGGGGTCACTGTTCACCCACTTTCTGACCTCATCACGACTAGCATTTAGGGCTCGAAATTACAACACTCAAGTGGGTTTATCCTTTGGATGATATGCTTAGTTTACCAAATCTGACCATTAGACATTCTAAGATAAACCCCTAAGCTTCCACGTCGTGTCCCTCATTAATCCCCACCATGCTTCCAACTGGTAAAGCAGTTCTTGCCAAATTATAAGATCACATGCATTTAATGCAATATCTCCCTCATTAATGAGAGACGTACTTGTGAGTTTAATCTGATTAATCACATTGAATATCGAAAAGTTTACTCGAGTAACCTGGCCTTCGTATAAATAAACCAACTAAATAGTTTACAAGGAGAGGCATTCTGAACCTAGAATTGCCGCCCAACTTCCATCATACACGAGACCTTCCGTGAGGACATTATTCACACACCCATATAATACACATATCATTGAGCATTAACTGAGCTTGAAGTTCCCGCCTTGCCTTTATTGTGCCTAGAGTGCTTATTCTTTCTCCCTCCGACCAACCTACCTGCTGATGATACGAGAAATTGGACACAAGTCTCTCCCTTATCAGCATATCAAGTATAAAGTAGAAATAAAGCAAGTAAAGAGACAAAATGCAAGATGTAGAGTGGTTCGGCTATTAAAACGAGCCTATGTCCACTTTGTTGCTCCACTCTCATTATGTATACATTATTGTACAAGTTTACAATCCCATAATAGGTGTACAGTAAATTTAAGAGAAGAGAATACATGATCGTAGTAGGTTAAGCTGCTAATAATGGATGTGGCCCGTGGATCTGTGCAACTACGGCGGGGGTAAGCCCCCAAGTGATCTCTAGAGAGAGAGAGTAGAGTTGAGCAGGGTTTCACCTATGAATTCTATTTCGGTCCTCTAGGATCCGATCTCTTTCCCCCCTCTATAATGAGATATGCACCTCATATTTATAGGAGAGAGAGAGGTATTATACGAGAAGCAACTGCCAAGCAGCGTAAGGAGGGGCTGCGGCCTGTGTGATACAAGGCAGCGACTGGGTGATTGAGATGGTGCCGCGGCCTGTCCATTCCCAGATGACGACGACAGTTACTCCCAAGTGCTTATAAGGCTCAAATATAAAGGGGGTCCGCGGCCTGTCTGTTCCCAGGCGACGACCAAGGATATGCTCGCGATATGGATCATTTACGGTCATGTAAAAACTGTAGTGCCTGTGGCCTCAGGGGAAATATTGGCCACATCAATAAGTCCCCAAACCGTTGTGCCAAGAATTAATTTGTTGGGGCTGCAGCCGAATTCAATGCTCTATAACTTCCGCGACGCTGTTCTTACAATTGGGAGACGACGATTCAACTTCCTGCGCCCCCTTCTATAAATAGTTTTTGGCCGTGGACCTCATTACCTTTACCAAATTTTAAGAGCGAATCAAAAGCAGAACTCTATCAATTTCACCTTTGAGTTTTCCAGCGACCTTCCAGGGCGGCGTGTGGCGAATTTGAGGCTGAGCAACCACTTTTTTCCACATTTCTTCAACTTTCAATTAATCTTCAAACTAGTTTTTCATTTCTTCCATATTTCTACGAATCTTGTTTGGTTAGGAGTTTTTGATTTTCTATTTGAATAAGCTGTTTGAATCTTCGAATCGATTGAATTCATAACTGCTGATGAATTTTGAAACGAATTGGCTTTCTGCTTGAACCAACTGTATAATGGTTTGAACTTATTTGATGCATACAGAACTAGGGTTTTTAAGTTTCCGCATTTTGGTTTTCTTCATGTTCTTAGGTAAACCCTTTGAATTTTAGGTTTTCAATCTCTAGGCTTGAGAACTTTCAATCAATAATTATTTGTACGTCTGGCCGCGACAAGTAGCACAACTTGTGCCATTTGTTGAGGCAACATTCCAATACTTGCAAAATTATTCTCTTCCTCCCTTAGGGTTTTGTTTTGAATTAATCATCCGTAGCCTTTCACTCTTGAGCTGTAGGGTTGCGGTATATCAAAATATAGTCTCAGCTAAATAACATTCCGCAGCATGTAGCTTGATCTTTAGGATTCTTGTAGTTGGTTATTACTCTTGAAACCTCCATTTTATTTTTAAAATTTTTGCACTTGCTTTTTGTTGTCGCGGCCTTTAAGAGGCCTCTGACCATAATGGTTGTGTCACCTAACAGCGGAGTCTGCTATTCAGGTCTTGCTGTGGCCATATAAGTTGGAATCCTGAAGAGTTTTTAAAGTAATTTTTGAACACAAACTTTAATGTCTCTCCTCCCGACATCCCATCTGAGCGTCCTTTGAAAATTTTTGGGCCTTGCCTGCTCAAGAATTGCCCAAATTGTGCCGTTCTAGGCTCTGACACTGCGAACTCTTTAAACTGTAGGAGCTCAAGAGAATCTGCGAACTTAATGCAGGAGGATACACAGTCAAGCACCCACCCCACTACTGAGGTGGCCGCGGTTGGTGAGACTTCTGCAGTCCCCTCAGAAGTTAGGAATACCCCAGCTTGGCCTTTAAACCAAACTACTGAAAAAGTTCCCGCAACACTCAACATCCCCTGCATAATGGATGCGGGGTGGATCTCTCAAGTTGTTGTGGCCTTTGAGTTCCCTGAATCAACAATTTGGCTCCTTTCATCCGTGGAATAGAGGTCATGTTCTACGGTCCCAAATAATGGGATATGTTTCCCTTTACCCTCTTTTCTACTCGGGCAGCAACTGCCAATTCGAAGCCCTATTAGGAGAATCTTTAGCGTAATGAATTTGGCTCCTACCCAATTAAATCCCTAATAGTTGGAGGGACATTCTTGTTGCTTTGATTCTATGGCAGAAGAAATTCAACAAGGACCTCACTCCCGTGGAGTTTTTCCATTTCTACAGGCCCAAGGAGAACTCTGTGGACTTTCCATGGTACTACTACTTCACTCTGCGGGATAAGGATCAATACTAATACTCAGATAGGCCTTCTAGTGTTAAAAACTATAAAGTTAAATTCTCCTGTATCTTCGGTTAGAGTTGGAAGATCCACCAAGATGAGTGCGCTAGGGAGAAAACCTATAGGATGCCGCCAACTTGGGGTCGTCCAGACAAGAAGGGTTTTTCCACTGAATTATCTTTTCTTTTCTCAACATTACTTTTATTTCTGTGGATGACTTTGAATTCTCTTGTGCATCTTTTGACAACTTGGGGATCAACATCAAATCCCGAAAGAGAGTTGGAGACGCGACACGTTTTAGTCACAACCAGAAGAAATTCAGAACTCTGGTCACTTATGCGACAATCTTTGCCCAAGGTTATTTTTCAAGCAAGCACGTGCCAACGATATGAATGCAGAAGGTAACTATATCTCTCCCTAAAATTGATTTGCCGCGACCTCACTTTATACTAACAAGCTTGATTGTTCTTTTTCCAGGGGAAGAAATTGAGCGCGAGCTTCTAAAAGCTCAACTTGCTGAAATGGATGAGGAAGCCATTATCCTCAACTAAGTCCCCAAGAAAGGGAGAAAAAGGAAGAGGGCGACAAAGGAAAAGGCTCCCGCGGCTGAGGAAATTGCTGCGGAAGAAGATGATGTGACCAATCCCTCCCTTGGGAGAGCCGCGACCCCTACTAATGATGCTGTGTTTATTGGAGCATAAAATCCCCTGGTGGACGATGACATTGGGGCTGAGATGACTGCGGATGGCATTATTTATGGAGGAGAGATCAATACTAGATCCAACCAAACTAATTTTTCTCCTTCTGTATCTCCTCCTTTGGCGCCACATAATGTAGTGGTAGTAAGTGCCAACTTGCTCCCAGCACAAAGTAGGGCAACTATGGGTAACAGTGGTCATTCGCGGCCTCATTTAAGGGAACTAAATCCTCACTCCTCTTGGGACACGACTGTGAGGGCAGTCTACAGGATGAGGAAGGCTCTGGACGCAGTTGATCTTGACCTCTTAATTGATGAAGACCATGAGCACTTGGAGGAATACGTCATCCATAGTCCGATGTGGGTAATCAGCCTTATATATTTCATTGTTGATAATTACTTGGAAACTTTTTCTAACATATTTCAAATTTTAGACCGCGACCGTGATGATAACCCAACGGGCCAAATAAGAAGGCCTTTACAAGATGAAAGGGGCCGCAGAGAGGGTCCACGTGGCTAATCTGGAGAAGGCCAGGACGTTATTTTTTACCAAGGTTATTTTTTAATCAAGAACGTGCCAAAGATAATGACTGCGGAAGGTAACTATATCACTCCCGAAAATTGATTTGCCGCGACCTCATTTTTTACTAACGATCTTGATGGTTCTTTTTCCAGGGGAAGAAATTGATCACGAGCTTCTAAAAGCTCAACTTGCTAAAATGGATAGGAGAAATTAGACACAAGTGAATATTGGCCACATCACCTACTGGTCCCATCTATTTATTATACCTATTGTGTATTTATGGTGCAGACACATCATTTAATATAAGTTTGAATATTGGATCTCATGGCCTCTTATTCACTTGTGTCTGTTGTCATTATTTGATACTGTATGGAGTGTTAATCCCGATCTTGATAAGGGGTTACACCTCACTTGATACTAACTGTATTCCAAGAACCCACATCTTATAAATATCATGTGGTGCTATTTCAAAAAATGGATTAACTTTTTTCTCCAATCTTCTTCCAATGATGATCCCACGTATACCACTCTCTCTGGGCTTATTTTATACTAGGGTAGGTGTACCATGTCTTAAATCGTAGAATCTTCTATGACCTCTTGTCTCGGGTCTAACCCGTCGATGTTGAAGGCCTCTCACTTTTTTTAAGGATAGAAAGTAAAAGTTTTTGGCTCGAGACTGTGTTCATCGTACCGCCCCTGTCCCGTTTGATGTTGGAAACTGAATGGTTAGGGACTTGATAGATAGTAAGACTTCCAAACGATTAAGGGTTGTCCACCCTATGAGTATACTATATGTTGAGGGAGACCTGACCACCAAAAATTCCACTTGTAGGGTGACATACTGCTTTCCCTTCCCGATCTTAAATGGTAGCTCTTGGGACCCCTTCAGATAAACCTATTCCCCGAAAAAAACATAAAAGTGGACCCGGAACTGGATTTAGGCATGCCTCTATCTTCATCTGCTCAAAGCACTCATAGTAGATTAAGTCTGCTAAACTTCCAGTGTCAATTATAATCCTTTCCACTATCCAATTAGATATCTTTGCTGTTATTAGGAGCGGGCCATCTTGAGGCATAATGAGGTCTCTAGAGTTATGTGGAGTAAAAACTATATCTTCACAGTCTTTTGTGGTTATCCCGACTTATATCTTTAGTAGTTAGCTTTTCTTGGCTAAGGTCGACTCCCCTTTGGCTGAAAACCCTTCGAATATCATTCCAATTCACCTCCCTTCTTTATTAATTCTCGTATCCCGCTTGTCTTCCCTTCTCTGCTCCTTTTATTTTGGCCTACTCCTTTGCTCGATTCTTCTATTTTCAACACAATCGTCTTCCCGAGGGACCCCCTTCGAATGAATTACCTCAAGTAGTCCCATTGTACCAGTGCCTTAATTTTTCTTTTAAAGTGTAGGCAATAATTTGTGTCATGGACATAGTCCCTATAGAGATGGCAGTACATGTTGTATTTAGGCTCCATTAGTCGATTCCTTGGCCTGTGCAACCACTTTAGCATCTTAGAATCCTCCATGATGTCAGGACCCTCCCCACTGTGGTGTTTAGTAGGGTGAACTGCCCAGTCTCAGCTTGATGTATCCTAGGGGCTCCTCTCGGCATTGGTGGTCTTCTCCTTCCCCGCTCTTATTCATACCTCTGTTTTATGGATTCCTCTTCGCACTTCCTTTTTCTATGTACTTCGTCGTATCTTGATTCCCTCGCGTCCGTGGAGGTGGTTTGACTATCGACTACTGAGGGTGTCCTCAGCGTGAATGTGTTTTTCTAACTTTTTAATGAGTTTAGTCATATTATTCGGGGGTTCTTGGATAATGAGTAAATAGTGTTATAGCTGGAAGGTCCCTTCGGGAAGGCTGAAATGAACACCTTTTTATTTTGAGGGTTTATATGGAGTAACTCGTCATTGAATCTCTTGACGTACTCCTTGAGGCTTTCCTTCCCTTTTTGTAGGACGTTGAACATGTGGTCTATGGTCTTTTGATAGACCCTAATACCAATGAAGTGGCAAACGAAGCATTTAGATACCTCCTCAAAGTAGGTAATAGAGTGTGGGGGCAGTCGATTGAAGCATATCCTCATTAATACTTTCAATGTGATAGCGAATGCCATGCACCTTATCGGGTCTGGGCTGGACATAAATACATATGGGCCACAAAGTGATCGACGTGATCCCTTGAGTCTAACATGCCATCAAAAGAGTCCATTTGGGATATTTTTGAAGTTTGATGGCATGGGTAATGACATGATCTCTAGACAGAATAGTGATTCTCGCCCGGTGTCCCTGGTATCTTCGTTAACTACAAGGAGCCCGATGCCTTGAGCTACCGAAACCCGATGAATGGTGGGGTAAATTTCTGGGTGTGGTGGCAATTATAATTGGTTCTCCTGGATTTGATCATGGTGAGTTTCTTGGTCCACCAACTGCTCTGATGGTTGCTGGGGATGGGGGATCCGATTTAACAGTTTTTCCAACTAAATCGGGAGGTCTTGCTGCTACTCACAGAGGCCTTTAATGTCATGCGTAACTTGGCTCTTGTTCATGGCGTTGGAAACATTCATTCCCACAGATGGTGCCAATTATGTTGATGCAAAAATTTACACAACACAATGAATTTATAAATTATGATAATAGAGAAGGGGGCGAGGAATAAGAAGAAGCAAAGCATATACGTGGTTGAGTCGGGCTTAGCTTACGTCCACATGGAAATGGGTGACAATATTTATTAATGGAGTCAATACAAAGGTTTTAAGTACAACTATCGACTCTCCTTTTCTACTGCGCTATTAGGCCTTATATACACAATCTTGGTACAATATTCGTCCTATTTTCTGGCATACCCATTTGATTCATTCAAATTCGGGCAGGACACATGCTCGGATTCTTCGAGATGTTTGTCCATAATAATAGGGATCATATCAAACGTTGAGTTCACGATCTTTGATTAAGTATTCAAAAGTTTAAGAACTCATTATGCCGTGGGGGATCCTTCGGTCAGGGACGAAAACCCCTTAGGCTTGCTGAGGGACCCCTGTTGAGTCTTCCAAGATTCTTGACATTTCTGGTTGGCTAAAGCTTACCGTTCGTCTACCCTTTCATGGGGAGAAATCCTTCGATCCCGATTGATGATCACATTTCACCCAGCTACCTCCTAATCATCTCCTTCGAACACCATTCAGATATTGTCTAATATGTTCGTCCATCATTCAGAAATCCCCCTCACCGCAAACATTTCAAAGAGGGTAAGAATTTTAATGAGAATGATCAAAAGAAAGATAGAGGTTAAAATCCCAAGAAAGTTAAATTAAAGAGGTGTTACGAGTGCAAAGGAAAAGGATACAAACCCCATGAGTGTCTCATTAGGTTTAAGAGAAATGGCAAAGGCAAAGCCTCCTATAATGACACTCTAAGCGATAGTGATGTTGAGTCAGTGGATTCCAGGAATGAATCACTGCATGGAAGTAACTTATGCTCATTCATAACTAGTCATGTTAGCATTTCAAGTACGTATCTCACCAATGAAGACATATATAAACATAATAACCTCGATAATGAGTCAAATAATTCTAGATGGTTGGAGGGTGAGGATTTGAGTGAGGGAGAATGTGGTCTCCAATCCACATACTCCGAACTGTACACCGAGTCATTAAAAACTAAAAATAAAAATAAAAATTTGACTCTTAGAGTTTTATCTTTATTGAAGGAGTTAAAATGTTCGAGAGAGAGTGAGGCCTAGATTAAAATCTCTTTCAGTGATGGACTTGTTTTGGTAGGTGGGAAAAATAATGACTTGACCAACGAAGTGGATAGTCTTACGAAAGATCCTCAAGCATCATTGATGACTCGTAAGAAACTTGAAGCCCATGATTCCCAACTCAAGAAAGATCTTGAATGTACTCAGGAAGTCAAGGTAACTTTACATATCACATTCAAGAAAGTTGGAAATATGTTCTTAGGTTACGCTTTAATTTTTAAAGAGAGGCAATGCATATGTTATGATGGTGCATCCACTTCCTACACTGCAATCGAACCCGTTGCTAAGTTTGTGATAAATCCTTATGGGCTCCACCTAATCCACTAAGGAGAACCAGTCCTTAGCAATTTAACCAAGGCCGACCTAAAAAAATCTATGTTTGTACCAATTGCAAATTAAGAGGTCACCTTAGGGAGTTTTTTTACAATCTGGGAAGAGTCTTACACACACGCTCCCACACACTGCCATAGCATCTTAACTAGTTTTTGAGAGCAAGTTGAGTTTCTTATCAAGATTTCTAATTGTTTAATGGAGAAATTTCAAAGGATGTCTATGCATTTTGGGAACATCTCCAAAATAAAAGATTGAGTTTAGGACTTATTTTAAGTTTAGGGTGATTTTCATAGTGCTATCATTTGTCCCCACAACTAGATTGTATTCTTATGTTTATATTTAAAAAAAATCCATAAAGATTTTCGTTTCTTTTAGAAAAAAATCATAAAAATTCAAATAGATTTTTTTGGTAAAATTTTTAAAAATTATAAACAGTTATTTGTATTTTGTTTTACACCATATATGGATGTGCATTTAAGATGTTCAAATCACAATTTCATTCTATCATTTCACGTGACTTAATCATGTTGTCATGATACTTGGGTTAATTTTTTTTGGTGTTTAATAATCCATGTTTAGCATTGTGTCATTTATTGTTAGTTACTTCCTTTATGCTAGTCCCATTATATTGCCTTGATTGCACACATGCACGAACTTTTGAACATGCACTTGCTTGTCACATATTGAATAAGATGTTCTCATCTCAATTATGCTTAATATCGAACCAATTGTATTAGTAACTAATTGTGCATCTAAGAACCATTGCCCGAATTTTTTTACGAAAAATTAATTAATTTATGTTTAAGGATTGGAAAAGAGTTACCAAAGAAGCAATCTTCTTTGCGTTAAAAGCTACCATTGGCAAGAGCCTAAAAGACGTATTCAGCACATAAAAACAGAAGCACCAAGTCTAATTTTGTCTCATTGATGCTTCATTAAAATTGAAGAATATGATTCCTTCTAAAATTTTGAGAGTTTATGCGCAATATATGAGATTTTGAGGGAGTTATAAGTTGAAAACCAATGGTTTGCACTATAAAATTCCTTAAAAAAATATTAAATAGTTTGGCATTATTGATCTAAGAAGCATTCAAACGCGCGACATTTTGTATGAGTTAAGTCAATTTCACTTTGTTCATTTTTTTTACAAAAGGTTATATTGAGTTTTTTCGTTAGGAGTGTCCCTTTGACTTCGTGCACCATCGCTACGTATACCAATGTTGACTTTCCCATGCATTAAGTTCATGCACATTCATTCTATTTATATGATTCGGATATTTTAGTGCTATTCCATGGTGTGTTGTTTGTACTTATATATATATTTTTATATTAAAAAAATTTCAAAAATTCCAAAAATAATTTGTTGGTTTGTTGATGTTTCACCGCATATGCTTAATTGTCTAAACTTTGTGATGATATTTAAATTATGTGTACTGGCGACGCTAACTTTTTACGTTTAGCTTTTACTCTTTGTCTATTACAAATAAAAAGGGGGAGAACAAATTAATGAAGAGTTTTGTTTTCTTTAAACTCCATGCATCAGGGTATTTTTCTTTACTTCATGTGTGTAGATCTTTTTCTGCATTGATGATATCATGAACTACACGATGATTATCTTCAGTTGATACAATGTTGCAAGTGTCTTTCCATTTTCGAGTTTGGGAGGGAGATTAGTTGAAATTGTCTTAGGGGTTATTTTTCAATTATGTGTTTTGTACCAGAATAGCCAAAGGGAGAGATTTGTAAGAGCAAAATTTATAATTTCTTATTATATTTTTAGTTTGGCATATTCTGTTACACCTATACATCATTATGTACATTCTCAAGAGTTTCAATCAAAGACAAGTTAGTGACCGAACATGACAATTGAAGGTTGAAGAGTTGATTTAGTCACTACAACATATGGAGAAGGTATATGAGGTTGATTTTGTGTAAATATTATGTTCAAGGGTATTTTACAAGTGTTTGAAATAATAAATATTTTTTAAAGGTTTTTAATCAAAAATTCATTTTAAGCCATCTCGTTCGAACAAGATATGAAGGGTCGTTGAAACGAGGTTACTAATCTCGTTGGATATCAGCTGTTCGAATGAAACATCAAAGGAAATATTTTCCTCATCTCGCTGGAATGTCGTTCGACCTTTCGTTCTATGATGTTCGAATGAGTTTTCATAGGTTATTCGAATGAGTTCCATTCCATTAGAACATGCCTGCAAAAAATTATTTTTTACTTGGTTTCAAAAGTAATCTTTTCAAGTCAACCTCACAGGGATTTTTCTCCCTATTTAAGAGATACGAACTAGAATTTCTTTGCAAGAATTTTCCCACATATTTTGTGATCAAACACTTTATTTTTTCAAATATAAATCCTTTTGATATTTTGTGATCTCTTTATCAACTCGAAAGAACACATCTCTTGTTTTAATCCTTGTGGAGTTCATTCTTTACTGCTAAAGATAGGAAATGAGTTTTCTAAGGCTGATTGGTGGACACTGAGGCAAGTGGAGCTTGTTGTGGGGCGCTGATGGATCTGAACCGTTTTTTGTTATTTACAAATAAGGAGAAAGAACTACAATACTTATTGGAGTCTAAGTTTCTAAGTCTGTCTATATCGTTTTGTAATACCTTAGTTGTAACGGTGTTGAAAAAGTTTTTTTTCCTATAGTGTTTTTTCCTCATATCCCGTGTTATTGTTTGTTGTGTTCACTTTAGATTCAATATCTTGCACGTTTCATTTCATTTAACTATTCAATATAAAATTAGATTAAATTGAATTTGGCTTGTTTTTGACCTAATCTACGGATTCTACAGTTGATTATATAACTGGACCACCATGCACGTCTTTTCAATAACAAGTTTTTAATCTGTAGCCTTTATCATTTACATTTATTTTAACGTCAGTGTATGCGAACATTGCAAATTTAGTGAAAATATGAACAAGTTTAGACTTTTTGTTATTTAGAGACTTCTTTTAAATATATTTAAAATTTCACTAAAAAAAATATTAGAACTTGACCCTTAAGAAATGTTTTTAAAAGATGATTGGTTCGGTTGGGCTTCGGCTTGTCCTGGTCTTATTTAATTTTTTATGGGTCGAACTTGGGCTAAACATTATTTTCCCAAGGTTAGGATGAGATGGGGTTAGGACTTTGTATAAAGTATTATTATGAGGTGTCAATGTTGTCCGAACCTGACCCAATCCAACCGATGAACAACCCTACGACTTATTGTAATACATTTTTATATGTGCCTAATTTAACTAGATTTGAGCTAAATTTTGTTTTTAATTTCGCCCATTCAATATCATACTTTATATATTGTATCAAGTTTTGAATTGAACGCCATATTGTTTTACTACCATAGCAAATTTTTGCTAAAATCAACTTTTACTTGCACAAAAAAATTACAAATTATTACTAAGCATTCTGCACTGACAGTTTCTTAATTTTTGCCACTAAAAGTTCCAAAAATATTTCTAACCAAATCATGCAAAACTGAGAGCCACATGTCAGGTCACTATTTATATTTTCATATGTGTTGTGTATATTTTAAGAATTTAAAATTGGACTTAAGGCACGGTAATGAATGGATAAAGTTTTAATAAATAATTTAATTATTACTAACTCGGAATGGTGGGAATATTGGGATATTAGTTTAAAACTTTGATCTAGCAATTGAGACACGTAGAATGTTTATGCACGGATTTAAATAATGTATTTTAATCCCTATGGGTTAGTATTATTCTTGGGGTCTAAAGTACAAAACATAAATGAAGCTACCTTCAACATAAATATTCCCCAATATAAAATTCGACTTAAGACTGAATACATAAGAAGGAAGTTTGAATAAATGAAATGAAATGCATAAATAAATGAGAGATACAAGCTCCACACCTATATCCTATGAATAATTAATTTAAACTAAAATTGGGAGCTGGATAGATCTCCAACTAAGAAAGATTAGGTGTGAGGTTGCGACTGCGACTGGGACTTAAGACCTGTAAAAATGGTTCCACAAACAGGATTAAACCAAACAAGTCTATAGTTAGTAATAATATAACTACAGTTAGGCCGCAACAACCCAAACAACCTAAATAAACATGCAATTTTAATCCAAAACCAAATGAGGCCCATGTGATAAAATTTAATCTTTTAATTTAATACTCAATTCATTAACGACTCACAAGTTATAATCACAATGATACATCTTTATTATAGATGCAATGTATAATACGGGAATTATATAATCCAATAATATAAGTGAATATGTCCCACTCACACACAATAATCATTTGGACTATGCACAAGCCCGTAAATAATAATATGATGTCCTATGCCCACTTCTTTCAGGGATCAGTCGTGCACCATTAGATATATTTATAGGACATATTAACTTTATAACCTCAAAGTAATATCAAAGGTAAATCATTTCGCTATCACACCAAACTTACTACCCCTTACCCATGGCAATACAAGAGGATCCTCTCCCTTGTCCCAATTGGGAGATAATTACCTCAACACGTAGGATCGGGGTAAATATGACCTAGGTATATCCCGTATATATCACCAGGAATACACATGCGGGCAACATCATACACACACCATGAAATTTCTCCTAGTAGGTCAACCATGACTACACATAAACACACACTCGGTATAATTGCACATAAGTCAACAGAACAACAGTTAATCTTACATTGGGGATTATTAAACCAGTGTCTTTAATATATAATTTATACAAACGTTAAGTGTTAACTGTTTATATATGTTTAAAACTGAACACCTAGGGTTATTAAATCGTATAGCATAATCCCCCAAGCCTATTTTTAATTAACTTACACGTAACACCCCGTGTTTTATTTAATTGAATTTAATTAATTTGGAGTAAAATAAAATCTTGGAATTAATGGCCTTTAAGAATTTAATTGGGTTTTTAGTAAATTTTTTTCAATTGGAAATTAATTCGGGTTTATAACAAAGGTTATAAGGTTTTTATTTAAATATTTAATTGGAGGGTGCGTAATTGTTCAGCTATTGTATTTTTATCAGATAGTTAATTTAGATTTTTTTTTAAAGATTTGATGTTGGATTTAGGGGTTCGTTTGAACGATGTCGCATGTCGTTCGAACGACATCGCATCTCGTTCGAATGACAGGTGTCCTCGTTGGAACGACAGGGGCGGTGGATGGATGGGAGACTCCTAATTGCATTTTAACTGTTAAACCCTTTGTATACTAAACTGATACGGGATTGGGACTTCGAAAATCACTTTTCTCTCAAATTTTTTCCGGAAAGCTTTTCCAAAACATAATTCTCTCATCTTCAACCCCTAGCCCCTACTTTTCAGAAGTTTTGATGAGCCTATTAGTCTTTTATCAAGAAGAGTTCAACCTTATACTCATATTTTGATCCAACTAATTTCAGGCATGAATACTCTATTCTTTTCCTTTAGTATTATGCGTTTTAAGTGTTGCCTAAACCTAAATTCAATGTGTTATTAAAAATCAATTAGCAATCTAATTAGAGAAAGTGGACACATAAAACTTGGGGTTGTTTTTATGAAATCCTTTAATCTGATGAATATTCATAACCCTTGGGTACATAGGATTTATAAGTGGATTTGGGGTTTTATTGGTGTAGGTTGCATGTAGAAAAACCCTAGTTTTGAAATACACGGATTTGAGGAGATTGGTGTTGAGCCAATGAAATTGGTAATATGATGTATTAATGAATAAATTTCAGTGTTTATAATAAAATAATTAATTGGGATCAAATTTTGGTGAAATTAAGATTTAATTGAATTGGACTATTATGTGTAGTTTTATACGTTGATTAATTATGCTTGTTTGTGTTACTTGTTGGTATTATTATATTGCCATTGCGACGATGGGTTGTTGGATATTTTTGCTCTCCCTATATTTTAGGATGCCTTATAGGTATGGGGGACTAGTGGGTAGGCCTTTTGATGATTTATGTCTGCTAGGTATGGGACTAGTGAGGGTAGATTATTACGACTTGATTATGTCGGGGGTGGGATGATTTTTGTTACTTCATTGTCGTTACGCTAGCCTAGGCATGAAACTAGGTTGAGGTTTATGTTAGAAATTCATCATTCACATAGGGTAGGACGTGTTGATAACTTGGGGACCCTTAGGTATGGGACTAAGGGGTATTTTAAGGATTTCACATCATTGAAAAGGGTGGGGTAATTCATAAATTGAGAAATTATGATTTAATGCCTAAGATAAAACGGGCATTAAAATTGGTGGCGACATAATGTGTCAGGGCCGACAGTTAAATGGGTTAGAGGACGATTCATATCGTGTCGTGTGTGGAACCTTGTCATGTGTCAGGGCCGACAACTTAAATGGGTCAAGGGACGATTGACAAAGGGAAGTGTGATACTTTGGTGGAAATTACCACCTGGGACGGAAGGACCGTCATAATAAAAAGTGAGAACAATAATAAAGTGGGATAATTAAATAAGATTAGCATCGTGGGACTTGGAAACTTAAAATCATATTGGTGTGCCTTCTTAAATGGGGATCTCTCGGGTAGTTAGTGATTGTATTTATCACGTTTAGTTAAAATATTTTATTGTGATATTTATTGCGTATAATACTACTGTCTGGATTCAAGGATCTTATTTGAGGGGAGTAGTGTGTATTCATGCTCGGGGATCTGACCTCATGCGTTGACTAACTTTATTAAGATAACTTTTGGAGAAGCTGCATAGGATTAGCGGAGTTATCGTTTGGAGGTGCAACTGGAGTTATTCGTTTTATTTCATTGTTTAGTTAGACTTTCCTTTTCAATTTTATTTGATTATGAGACTTCATTTGAGTTTTATTGGGCCATTTGGTTCCAAAGTTGTTTAGAGGATTTCAGTTGGATTTCAGCCGGTTTATCATTCAGATTTTATTTAATCATTATTGGAGTTTTAATTTAATTGGAGTTTTAGCATGTGATGAATCTTTTATCGCTTAGTTGTTTATGATCATTTGAGATTGATTCAATTATTTATCTTATGGACTGATTTATTTATGTCTCATATCTGTATCATGCTAAGAATGGTATTTATTTAGTTCACGCCTGGAATAGTTCGGCGGCGGTGGCTGACCACCCCGTCTGTCAGATTTTGTGGGGTGTGACATTACAGTCCTCGAATCGAAACCTTATGGAAAAACCTAAATCGAACCTTACCCGTCTTGACTTCAGGGTGGAACCCGGGTCGGATCTATCCAAGGGGTCCAGGTGGGGGTCCTTCTTCCTTGTTTGAACTTTGATAACCATAGCCAAATCCAACTCAAATCTAAAGCCTCTAATACATAAAATGATCCATTCTCCTTTTAATATAACCCATACACAAGTATTACTAATGTTTAGATGATTTAAAACACATTTAAAGATCTTATTATATATTTTAAGAAATTAACCTAAGTTCATGATCTAGGGAAGATTAATCAAATTAACCTAGGAATTCAATTCAATAATTAATACAAAGTGAGGGTTATTATATAATATAACTATTAAGATTCATATATAATATTTTTTATGTTCAGAATACATAAATTGTGGTTCAATTTAATGATTCATTGATAAAACTACATTAGTTCTCCAATGTATAAACTAGGGTTTAAATATATGATTAATCTAATTATGAAATTAGGTTAAATTATGATTACAAATAAGATTACATGAATTTAATTAGTAGATTCCAATATACTACCATTATTCTAACTTGAATTTAATTAGTATATTCCAACATACTGCCATCATTCTAACACAAACCTAATTACATTTTTAATCAAAATAGACTTGCCTTGGATTGATAGTTAAAATCAAATCCCAAAATGCGCAATTCTTCAATAAATGGTGCTCCATGTTTCTCCTTAGATGCAAGGGTTCATCTCCAATAGTGTTATGCATTTTAGCTAGTTAATTAGGTTATAATAAACTCTAATATCAAAATTAGGCTTAGGGCCTAAAATGTCCTTAATCCAATAAGCTTGAAATAAGCTTCAAGTGGCCTAAAATTTGTCCCAACCCCTATATATTACCCTAACAAACTAATATTCAACTATTTTAAACTTCAAATGGACCTTCTAAATGTTCTGAGAACCAAATCTAAAAGGGAACACATTTTATAAATTAATTATTTCATTAAATTAATTTATTAGTTGGTACGCGTAGTTAAAGTTAAATCTTAATTATTAATTAGTTAAGTGTGACCCCTAACACATAGTCCTTGACCATTCCACAGTCGTCCATAATACTAAGTCACTTAAATATTCACTTAGTGAATTAAAGTGTGTTAGTCTATTTCTACAGATTGTGTATTCACACATCACATAAAAGAATCACAAAACATTATTACACATGCAATACATATATATATATATACCTTCTAAATGTTCTGAGAACCAAATCTAAAAGGGAACACATTTTATAAATTAATTATTTCATTAAATTAATTTATTAGTCGGTACGCGTAGTTAAAGCTAAATCTTAATTATTAATTAGTTAGGTGTGACCTCTAACACCTAGTCCTTGACCATTCCACAGTCGTCCATAATACCAAGTCACTTAAATATTCACTTAGTGAATTAAAGTGTGTTAGTCTATTTCTACAGATTGTGTATTCACACATCACATAAAAGAATCACAAAACATTATTACACATGCAATATATATATATATATATATATATATATATATATACATGCTTGATGACATACCACATGTGATGAGGAAACATCTAATTAATAGGCAAATTATAATTAATTAAACAATTAAATTATTACAGGAAAATGGGGCATTATATGCTTCCCCTTTGAACAAAGAATTTTGTCCATGAAATTTGACTATTATTTATCGGACTCAAAGATATGAGGATATCTCACCCGCATGCCATACTCTATCTCCCAAGTAGACTCAACCTTACTTTTATGTCCCCACTATACATAGAGTAAAGGGATGGCCTTTGATCGCAAAGTCTACTCTCTTCAATTAATAATACATTATGGTCTCTCCTTGTAACTCCCGTTTGGATGTAACTCAATCCCGTAAAGGTTAATGTGCTGATAAGATAACTTATCCCTCAAAAACTTTCTTAATATGGACACATGAAAAACTTCGTGTACACGTTGAAAATGATTGGGTAAGGCAAAATGATATGCCAATGGAACCACCGTATCTAAGATCGGGAAATGACATATTTATTGGGGCGCCAACTTCTCCTTGGACCCAAATCTCATAACTCCCTTTATGGGGGAGACCTTATTAAGCACCTGATCTCCCACCTAAAACACCAATTTATGATTCCTTATATATTCGTAGATTTTCTTCCTAATCTGGGGAGTATTTATACATTCCCTAATGAACACCACCTTCTTAGAGATGTCCCAAATATAGTCTAGTCCAAAAATACTATTATCCCTGTCTCTAGCCAATAACTCAGAGAACAACACGGTTGTCCATACAAGGACTTATAGGATTCCATACAAATAGTCTGTTAGTGACTAATGTTATAATCGAAATCCAGGAGTGGTAAATGCTTATCCAACTCCCCTTGAAGTCCAAAATGCAAGAACACAACATATCATCCAAAATATGATTTACTCTCTCTATCTGAAATCCACTAAGGTGATATGCAGTACTCTTATGCAATTAGACCCCCATAGCCTCATGAAAACTCCCCCAGAATCGAGAAATAGAAGTAAGGTCCCTATTGTACACAATATCGATTGATAACCCGTTAAGATGCGTAATCTCTAAAGTAAAGAGTTGGAGGTACTGCTCTATTGTGTAGTTTGTCCCTACTTGAAGAAAGTGAGCCACTTTAGTTAGTCTATCAATAATTAACCAAAAAAATCTTGTCCTCTTTGGGACCTTGGCAATCTAATACTAAAATCCAAAGAAATACTCACCCACTTCCTCCCCGGGATCTCCAACGGTTACAACTCTCCAAAATCTCTCCGGTGTTCCACCTTCTCTAATTGGTAGGTGGCACACTTAAACACAAACTCAGTTTGGTCTCTATTCATACTAGACCACTAGTAATGCCTCCTCATAGCATGGTACATCTTGTCACTCCTACGATGCACATTGAATCGTGAACCATGTGCCTCGGCTAATAGCACCTTCCGTAGCTTGGGACCATACGATATAACCAATCGCCCTTGAAATATCAATCCTCCACCTAAAGGAATCAAATCGAAAAAAATCCCTCGATAATAGTTCCTTATCCTTCTTATAACAAAAAGAGTTCAGATCCTGGGCTAGGATCAACTGCCACACAATATCGAGTGTAACAATAAAAACTGCTAAAAATGCCTCTATTGCATCCACGACACATAATATATCCCACTGCTCTACCCATAAAATTGGTAGACTATCTCCCTTCTCATCCCATAACTCTTTTACACTCACGATCCATTGGTGAACTCTAAATAATATTAAATTGATAACTGATAGTCCTATGCAAACTCTAACCGCTTGCTCTACCCCATATTTAGCTCCCACTGAGTGAACAAGTACTGAAGTCTCTTGTAGTCCGAGAATGACATGAATATGTTACCCAACAAGTAGTGGATGGAAATACGAAGAGAAAAGAACCAACTCCAAATCATGGGTGGGAGAGTTTCTCTCATGAGGCTTAAGATTACAAGTAGTGTAAGCTATGGGCCTCTCCTCCTGCATCAAGACTCCTATAATTCCCTGAAGCGATACGTTCATATAAACCATATAATTCACTCTGTATCATGGAAAGTCAAGTACGGGCATGACCGTGAGTCTCTCATTCATCTCCTCAAAATCTCTCTGATAATGAGCATAACAAATAAATGGTACCCCTCTAAGTGTGGTGAGTCAACAGTCCTATAATCTTTTAGAACCGCTAAATAAACCTCTTGTGGTATTCTTCTAACCTTAAAAATCTCCTAAGCAATGTAGGCGTCATGGTATGTCCCCACTCCATCATGACGAACACCTTGATAGGATCCGTATAAATTCCAGTCTTCGATATGATATACACCCAAAAATAAACTTTTCGCGACCATAATCTACACTAAAAAGCAGACCAAGAATAGACTAAAACATCATCACTGAACATTATGAATAACTGATCTAGGTACGGTCGAAACACTCTATTCATCTAATACATTAATATGGTGGGATCATTGGTTAACCTAAATGGCTTGGCGCATAACTCATATGATCCATACATTGTCAGAAAGGTCGTCTTTTGAATATCTTCCTCCCGAATCTGTAACAGATGATGAACTGAGCGCAAGTCAATCTTTAAAAATAAAGACGCGTTCGTCAATTGATTGAGCATTCCATCGATACATGGAAATGGATACTTGTTTCATATCGTGACCTTTTTAAACTCCCAATGACCCACACATAGTCTAAGTGAATTGTCCTTCTTCTTAACAAATAAGACTGGAGCTCCCCACGATGACATACTCCTCTGTATGAACCCCTGGCTCAAGAGCTATTGAATCTGATTCTATAACTCCCTTGTCTCTAACAGAGCCATCCCATACAGTTCCTTCGCTATGGGACTAGTGGTTGGTGCTAAATATATCTTAAAAATCTATCTTACGAGTGGGTGGTAGCTCCGATAGCTCATCAAATATGTGAAAAAAACTCCCAAACTACCGGTATCGACTCTAAAGATAGCGTGAAATCCTCTGATGTGAATTCATCGGTGCAATATAAATATGTTATAAACCCTCCCTCAATCCAAGGCATAGATATAAGAAACATCTCCTGCTTAGGAATGGCAAACGTGATAGCCTTCCCACTGCAGTCAGTTAGAGCATGATATTGTACTAACCAATCCATACTCAATATAATGTCATACATATGCATATCTAAAATAAATAGGTCAATTGAAAGGCATAACCGGTCAATCTCGACTACTACGTCCCTACAAACCTAATATAAAGAAACACCCCTACCCATTGGGGTATCTACATTAAATAAAAATAAAAAAAAATATCACGAAGTCGTGGAAAATGAACTACTAAAAAAGGAGTGTGACACTCCAGTGTCAAATAATACTCGTACATAAGAACCACAAATGTGAAACATACCCTCGATGGACAATGGTGTAACATGTTGGTCTTACTGATAGATGTTGAAGACATGCCCATAGTGCAATTGATGGCAAGCCTGATTTGAGTCTCTAGGTGGTATTGGCAGTGCCAGATACTTATAGATGGAAATTTCACCCGCCCCTCAGGGTTTTTGCCCCATCTCACCCATAATAGGGAGATTTTGAAAATAAGTAAACCCTAAGCACGTAGTCCTTGTCCATTCCATAGACGTTAATAATACAAAGACGCTTAATATTTACTTTAGTGAATTAAAGTGTATTAATTTAATTGTTTATTTAATTATAATTTTCCTGCTAATTAGATATTTCCTAATGACATGTGATATGTTATTTAGTATATATATATAAACACTAAATAACATATCACATGTCATTAGGAAATATCTAATTAGCAGGAAAATTATAATTAAATAAACAATAAAATTAATGCAAGAAAATGGGGTATTACATTGCCTCCTGAAAAAAGAAAATTCCTTGTTTTTTATATTTGAGCCAATTTTAATTTTACCAAACAATATTATTTAGTCTAAATTGAATACAAGTGAACAAGAAATCATAAACACCATTTAAAGATTCTGAGTGGAAACCCTCGAGGGAAAAACCACTATCCCAAAGTCACAATCAAGTCCAATAGTACTAAAAAATGTTTGCAGGACTTAATAAGGACACATACACATTGTAGACACTCCATTATGCTCTAAAAGGGTAGCCATACTTTCCACGGTCTTCGAAATGCCCGAAATTTATCCTAAGTTCATAAACATCTTCATAAAGATCTAAAGAACCACAAGCAACCCACAAAACTGTCCAACAGAGTCAGACCCACCCAAGATGGACCCAAAAGTCCAAAGTGAAACGCGTTTGGCCAATCAGTCATGCGCGTACAATATCCTTGACCGATCGGTCATATAACTAAAATTTTTGCCTATAAAAGGAGGCCTACATCTACCAACTGGAGGTATTAACTCAACTTTCTTAAATACAGAGCATTTTATCAAGAAGCAGTTTCCTCTCCAAATAGCCCCAAATATCTTTCCATTTATCACCAAAGCCCTTTCTAATTTTAGATATAATGTTAAAACTCCAAACCTTAAATCCTCTTTCACCATCCAAGCCTAAAAGTAAAAAAAAAAAAAAAAAAAAATCTTTTTTTGACTTTTCTTTTACTTTTTCTCTTTTAAGGTATTTTTCCTTAAAAGTATCCTTAGATTCGTCTACACAAAGGTTGATCCTAAGTTAGAACGCTAGCGAAATGGAAAGGAGTACGCATAACTTTGTTAGTACGTTACCTCAATATTTTGTTTTGAAGTATTCATATGGAAAGGGTGGTGTTGTGATGCAACACTACTCCAAGCCACTTTATACGTGTTTGTTTGTTCTATAAGACTTGATATTTCTCCAATGGTCACATCCAAACAACATTGACTTTGATTTTGCCTATGGTGGATACGTAGGCATATTAGAGAAGCCCGATCTATGAAACTCATGTCAGATATTATACACATTTCTACGTTTCTACTCTTTATCCCTAAAATATCATAGGGCCAAAAAAAAATCCTCAGAATCATGAAATATTCTCACATAGGTTAGAGGATACCTAGATTCGAGGATCCATATTCTATTTTTTCTTAATGTTAGAAGTTTGGTTATTCCTTTATCATCGAGTAAATTAATGGGTGGATCAACCTTATTTAATTTCTCTCATAAACTTAAAATCATATACATTTTCAAATATGATTTAGTTTCACTCTTAAATGTGACAACCCGCCTACTAAAATAATAGGTGGTTATCTCATACTATTATTTTAATCGACAGTGATGCTAAGAATGGACCATCTATGATTCCTGTGATTATTGGAGTATTGGGCTGGCCACCTATTATTTTAGTAGGCGGGTTGCCACAGATGGTATCAGAGCATTAGGTTCTAGAGTCCTTAGGAATCTGTGCGGATGTTCTACGTCTTCTGCGTTTCTCTCTGTTTGATTTAGAGCCTTAGGAATAAGGTCGTTGAATTCTCTTGTGAGATTTCGTTCTCCTGCTATGGTATGAGAACCCCGAAGATCTTCTGCGCGTTCGTATGAGACTTGTAAGTCGTTAGATGAAGGGCGTTGAGGAAGGCCGTTGTGAAGGCGTCATAGGATGGGATTACTATAAGCTGTAGGCTGTGGTCGGGAATAAGGGCCTCTTTGGAGGTCTCTCCCTCTGTAGCATTATTTTATATTGCTGACGTGACTACTAAGTACGGTGAAAATAGTTTTCCCAAGTACTGCTGTCGGTAGAGAGTGGTACTATGCTTGGAATTCCAAGCAATGTCAATTCGGAGCTGAGAGGTCCTTGACAAGGACCACATGTTGAAGTTCGGTTGGATAGAGGAAGTGTAACCTCGTTCGGTGAGAACGTAAGGCCCGAGAGTTTTGGCCTAAGAGATGGGTATAGGAGTGCCCAGGTGTGAGGATTTGAGGAAAACCTTTCACCCATGGGAGTAAGGTTGAAGTGGCGGAAATGATAATCACCTGTTTATGGTGGGGCAAAAGGTTTTGCCCATAGAGAGAGCCTTTCAGTGGAAATGCTAGGCTCGTAAGTAAGTGTTGGAAACACTTCTGGAGAATTAGTGTTCATGAGACCCCATTGGTGGACATCCACCCGGGGAAGACTCGTGGAGCTAAGGTCGGGGAGGCTGGCAGAATGTTCTCTTTATTGAAGAAGTCAAGGGAACTATGCGATCTGATCTTGTCGATTGAAGATAACCGGTAAGGATGGGACCCCTAGTTGAGATATTGAAGGAAGTAGTTTGGTTCAGATAAGACTAGAATGACGTGTCTTGGAACCATTGGTAGTAGCCAAGGAGGTTGGCTAGTATGTTGGTGGAATTTCTAACTAGGGTGCGAGTGGTGCATTCCTTAAGATTCGATGGAGTAGTATGGTGTTAGTCCTAGATTCGGGTGTGTATATCGAGCTTGTGATAGTATCAGTGCCTTTTTTTTGTATGTTGTAAGTATATTTATATGGCTTCCATAATAGGGAAGTTTTGTATTTTCCTTTTTCACTCTTTATGGGGCGAGTGGTGATATGTGTGGTATGTGCTACTTATATAATATGTATTATACGAGTAGAGATATTCTTAGATTGGTTGGTGTGATAGCAAGCGAATGGATCGCGAGGCTATCCTGTTCCTAGTTCTAGAGAAGGACTAGTTGTTCTATAATATCTCCCCTGGTTACAGGTTGAGACTTTAAAGAGGTGGTTTACGGTATGTAGATAGTTTCCTTTATTTTGGTTTTTATTTTGTTTGCCTTGCTTGTGTATGATGTGCCTTATCTCCACGACCGGCTAGTTAAGGGGATTGTGTGGAGGGGTTCCTTGTTTGGTTTTCGCTTCGGCGAGACGCTCCACGCATGAACCTTAACGACGTTGGGAGTGGAGAGATGTGCATTTTCTTTTCTGTTCTTTCTTTTCTTTTTCTGTTGGTCAAGTGCTGGGTTGGAAGGTTGGGCCAAGAATCACGTATATGAGTGATTAAGGGCTAAGTTGATGTGCAATATATGAGCACTATGATAGTTTTCCTCTGATCGATGTGGGGAAGACTAAGATGATGAAAGTCCGATAGAGACTTATGGTTGTGCCTTATGAGAAGGCCATTTGTATAGAGGTATATGTGTATTTTGGGGTAAAGTATTGGTGGCATCTTACTGGAAGTAAATGCCTCAGTTAGTTGTTATGGTAGGACGTCGACGTTAATATGTATTAGTAGATTTTTGAGTTAGGATTTCGTCGATCCCAATCATGTGTCTTCGGCCGTTACTTCTCGACGATCGATAATGCGAGGTAGTAGTGTAACGGGAGGGTTCCTTGTTTGGATTTCGCTTCGACGAGACGTCCCACGCATGAAACCGAACTAATGTCAGAAGTTGGGAAAGGTCTTGGATACTAGGGATATATTTAGTATTATACTATATGACTAGACTAGGATAAATAGGTTGACTTTAGAATTCTTAGGACGCTAGGCCCTTAGGGAATGGGACGTTATTTTAAGAAGAAGGTTGGGAGTTGACCACAATATGTTTGTGGGTTAACTCTAGGTAGGATTTGGTCCCTAGAACGAGAAGTATGGCATCTCGAGCTATTTGGAATGTTAGGCCATTAGTGGTGAGGCCTCTCGTAGATAGAGGGTTACATTGGTAACCTACCTTTTGAGGAGTTGAAGTATAAGCTGACTTTTTCTCCTGCACTCGTGTTGTTATGATCGAGAGTGGATTTAACAAACGAGTCTTAGCCAGGAATGGGATGTACTAATACGGGAGCATGGACCTCTTGTTCGTGTGTCTCATACTTTTACGAAGTGTTATTCCACGCTTGATTTAAAGTTCATAGCGGTAGTATTTGCCTTAAAGACTTAGAGTCATTTCTCCTGGGCAGGAATTTGGGTCTTTTCACGAATAACAAGTTTGTGATCATGAAGGACTATCGATAGGATATTCCCTTTCTCTAAGGCAATGCGAACGGGAGTAGTATAGGCGCCGAGTAGAAAACCGTCAGAGAGTTTATTCATGGCATGGAATGCCAAATGGAGTGAGCTTAACCGAGGGGACGCTATTGTAAGAGCATTCATGTCCATGATTGACCCTTTCACCTACTAGCATGTAGAGAGTACTGTGGAATGGGGACGGGTATATCCGTGGACATTTTTATCGAATTGCCGATAATGCAACGATCATGATTCTAGTTGAGAAAACTGTGGATCATTGGACAAATCGCTGCTTACTCAATGGAAACGGGCGGACTAAGTACAGGAGAGTACGCCCAGCCCTGTGTGGTGGAATTTTAGAACTGTATGCAGTTCCTAGCGATGGTGGTGAACTGAGACGATATATTCGTGTCAAGGTACTGGTAAAGTTTCCAGGAAGAAATGGGAACCGTAGGGATATGGGGTATATCCTACCACCCGTAAGTGGAGGGGTGGATTTGATTTAAAGGAACGATTGGAGTAGTAGTTTTTATGGATCGAATTTCCGTATAATAGTTCGGATCGTTTTCGATAAACATGATGCCGTGTGTAGCCTAGTATAGTTGGCAGTGTGCCATGTCTACTCGTTGGAATGGAAATCGCGAATAGTATATCCCTTGGACTGGGAGTGGTCCGGGAACATTTCTTTAAAGATTGGGTCTCGTTGAGCAAGTAGACTTTTAAGGGCCACGCCCACGCGATTAGGGTTTATAATATTGGGGTTAGCGATTGTAAGTTAATGTAGTTATTCCCTAGTAAGGGTGTAACGTGTTTCGAAAAGTAAGGCAATTTGTGCCGAGATTGTGTGGGTATCTCCTCCCGTAGTAGAAGAGTAGGATTGGTAGTTTTTGAGGAATGAATTGGTGTTATGTTATAGCATGAGGGTGTGGACTGAGATCGATAGTGATGACCTTAGTCTGTGTCCTATGGGGACGCTGCACTGTAGAGGGGTTTGCTAGTATGATAGCACGGTTTTTGATATAGTATACCCTTGATATGGTTATGGGTTATGACTGAATTTTGAGGGAAAAATTCCCCATTAAGGGGGGGGGGGGGGGGGGGGGGGGAGTATGTAACAACCCAAGTTTTTAAGCGACTATTTTATACTATTTCGCCTAATGGGCTAATTTTATAAAATAGGGGATGTTGGAGTAAATATTATTTCCCGTGAGACTTAGGGATAATATTTACTATGTTTTGTCTATTTACCGTTATGAGAAAGTAAATAGCGTTATATTGTGTATTATTGCGTCGTTATATGTAAAACGACAGTTATGACCTATATATGAAAGTGGGTAAAATTAATGAATTAAAATGAAATTGGAACACAAAATAGTTCACATTTTCCCGAATGCCAAATTAGGGGGTGCGGTTGTTTTTAGAATAGCCGAGATAGTCGAAATAAGTGCCCAGCTGTAATTTTTGGGTTTCGGGCATTTTAAGGGGTTATGACTCAATTAAGTGGTTACGAGTCATTTTAAGGTGTATTAGCAATTAAAAGTGGGGATTTATGTTTTGAGACCCGTATAAGTCCCCCACCCCCCCTTTCTTTTTCTTCATTTTTGGTGAGAGAAGCCAAAGGAGAGAGAGAGGGAAGAAAGAGTTGGGAGAAATTGAGAGAAAGAGAGAAAATGGAAGATTTGGGCCGGATTCCGTCGCTACCGGAGGTGATCCGAGACTACGAACCTCGAGGCAAGTTTCTTACTTGCTAGATATTGATTTAATGTGATAAGTTTGCAGTATAGTTAATTTTGGAGGTTTAAACCATAATTGTGTTTTTGGTTGATTTTGGTGTTTAATCCTTAAATCTTGTAGATTTTATGGTTTAAGGTTGTTATATGGGTTTCTTTTGGTGTATAATTGTTGGGGTAATGTTGTTGGTGGAAGGGAATGAAGAAATTATAGGATGGTGGGAGTTAGAGTTCGATTTTGGCTTTGTAGAAGAAGGGTTTTTCGTGGACCTGATAGGCGCGGTCGACCGCGGTCCCAGAACCGGTCGACCGGTCATGCCAAAACTAACTTACTGCTTTTGTTAGCAGGCCAAACTTGTAAGGGTGGCCGACCGCGGTCCCTTGAACGGTCGACCGGTCCCCTATTTTTCCACCTTTAGTTTTCCTTAGTTTTACTTAGCCTCTTCATCTTAAGGTAGGAACTTAGGAACCTTCCTTTGGGAAGTAATGGGGAGTCCTAGAGGGTTGTATTGGGTAGACTAATGTCCTAGGTTAAGAGTGGATATTTGGGTTTACCCGAGGGCTAGTTTGTACAGGTTAATGTCCGAATGATATAGGAGGTTAACCTAAAGATAAATTGGAAGTTAAAATATTAATGTTGAGCTTTTGGGAGACACTCCTTCATGGAGACTCACTTTGAGGGTTTATGAAATTATATGAACTCTTCGAGGCTATTTTTGAGGTTAGTGGCACTTTGGGGTCTTAGGTCATTAATAAAATATGACTTAATAAGAATGAATTGCACATTCTAAAACTTGGTGCTTAATGGCTAAATGAATGATTTTTAGAAAAGTAAAATTTGGAAGTTTTCAAAATGGAAAAAGTAATATTTTTCATAAATGTTAATTTATGGATACACACCTCTCTAAATCGCTATCATAAGGGAAGTTGCGCGCGTTGTGGTGAAGCCCCCTGGCTAATGAATACAGGGTGGATATAGTCCCTAGGCCATGTGAGCGTTTGTTAATATATATATTTTTCTGCGCTGGTTAAGAGATTCCGGGTGTGGTCTTGACTATCCCGCAGGCACATGGCCGCTTCCCGACGTTTCGATAGGATCCCAGGTTGTCTTGGTGATAGGCCCTGGAAGATGATAGCCATTTAGGGGCGCGCACAGTGGGGAAACCCGGACGGGCGGTCTTAGAATCGTTATATATATATGATTATAACTATTCTAAATCAAGTTGGACTTGATGTATGATGGGTGCCACAAAGAGCACAATGAAATGCCGTAAAGAGCATGAGAAAGTGCCACAAAGAGCACGATGGAATGCCATAAAGAGCATATAATGATGATTATATTCCTGATAAGGAAGAGATTTTTACAAATGTATAATTGAGATAAAATGCCACAAAGAGCATAGAAACTCTGATTTTATTTCCTGACAAGGAATGGAATTACGAAATGAAATAGTATATGATGAAAGTAATTTGGTAAACATTTGATAAAATGTTGTACCATTTATATGTATATTCCTAAAGAAAGAATTAGGAATTGTGCCATTAGATGATGGATGGGTTTATTTTTTTATATTTCTTGAGTAGCTGTAGATGTGACCTCCCACACTTATGCACACACATGTACTTATTGATTATTTCGTGCTAGGGATCTAATGGATCTCAAAGATCAACCTTGCCTAAGTAGTAGTGTATCGGGGGGGTTCCTTGTTTGGATTTCGCTTTGCGAGACACCCCACGCACGAATAGGGCATAGTGTTGAGAATGGGGAGAAGTTAGCCCTTAGTACTTAGGGTTAAGTAGAACATCTCACGATATTGCGCTAGGTTGCTGCTAGATTGAGAGGTGAGAATATTATTGTTATCTGCGAGAGAATTACGCACTTAACTGTCATGCATTTTAGTCACATGGTAATCATATCAAATCGGGCCCTAACCCGTATCTATATTTCTTTGTTTCTGCATATATTCCTTGCCGTACAGGTGCTCTCCCGCATGGACACCCGTATTTACATATTCCATTCCAGTTGTCATGGAGCTACAGCATATTACGGATGTTGTAGGATACTTGTAGTAGACGCTCCTTTCTACTGTACTCTAGTTATGTTCAATATATTTATTCGGGCGTGTTTTCCCAAGGTATTGCACTCATTCATCATATTGTAAATATTGAATTGTAATACTCGATGTATTATTTGTATTGGTCTGTGCACTGACAGCTTATTCGGTGATTAATTATTATATTGTCATACTTCATTCATCGATTTTTGATACCCACCGTTTTTACAAATGGGATTGTCTAAGTGTTTTTCTTTTACTTTAAATTTTTTTTAAATTTGACAATCTGTTTTCTAAAATGATTGGTGGTTATCTCATACTATTATTTTAATTGACAGTGATGCTAAGAATGGACCATCTATGATTCCTGTGATTATTGGAGTATTGGGCTGGCCACCTATTATTTTAGTAGGCGGATTGTCACATTAAAACACCTCAAATGATCCAAGAAATACTAAATCTCTCGCATTGAGCCTCTTCACGAACTATGTGGACTTTGAATCGCCTCTACGCGAGTACGTAGGCCCACTCGAACTATCATCCAAATGAACAAGTCCAACTTTGTATATATTTATCCCTTGTCTATATCATCTACACACATATCCCACACTACACTGTACAATATAGTTATATATTAAATATTTTCACTTTATTGTTTCATTCACACGATAATATGTCGATAGAAATGCTTCACATCTACATTTTGAGATCGAAAGGGCAGAGCGGGTGCTTAACACCTTCCCAATTTGTAACTCAATCTGCAGACCTTTGACTCTCTGGGTAAACACGTGAAGCACTTACCATCACTAGGTCTCTATGGAGGCCTACCCCTTATTTTATCTATTTTGAGTAAATTATACTAGTGACTCCATTCTTCGTCTATTCCATTTTTTCTAAAAGAAAATAGCTTCATCTGACCGAGAACAATGGGGTAAAAAGAGCATATTTTCAAGGCTTTAACAATGGTGACTCCATCAGGGATAATTGTTTTATAGAGGACTAAGCTCAATTTAATATAATTCTTTATCTAGCGTGTTATTACTATATAATCCTATATATCTTGTGCATTATTATTCATTCTTATTCTTTTAAATACCTGACGAGATATATAAACACCAATACTACATGCTCCCGTATGGATAAGGTTACACCCTAGGTGTCCCTTGAACCTTATTTGTGACATGTATGCAAAAGATACATCATAATCTCAAGAGAAAATGGCTCTTGACAAAAAAATATATGAAATAATTTCCAAAAGACACACACTACTTCATTTCATAACATCTGCGTTGTTGTATAAAAATGAATCTACTATAGCAAATAATGCCATCAAATTAATTCTACTAGAGTAAATAATGCCATCAAATCTATACACAGCAGTTAAAAGTATGGAGATAAAGTAAAAAAAGATAAAAAGATATAAACATGAGATTTAGAGTGGTTCATCCATGAAAATGAGACTACGTCTACTATGGATCCTGATTCTCATTATATATATGCATTAAGTACATGTTGGGTGTATTAGAGGCATATAAGCAGATACACATATGCCAAATACAATAATATACTTACGAATGTGCAATAGAGGTCATGGATACCTTATGGTATAAACAGTTAGGAGGTCGCAATTACGCATGAATGGGGTTAGTGGAACAGGTGATCATAGTAGGAACATCGGTGCAGAAAGAAGATAAAGAGAGTTGGGTAGAGCTTCGCTACCCAGACGTTACCTGTTAAATGAGGGGGTATGAACCTTTATTTATAGAAGTTGGTTATGAGACTCATGTGCAGTGTGCACATGATTTATTAATAAGGATGTTGTGAAGGAATATTTTTAGAATGTGGATAATGGGCAGTCCATTGCTGATGTGTGAGGGTCTGCATCTATCTTTTTGGAGTCTTGATGAGATTTAGGTGCCGCGGTTTATAAGGCACATTACCGTGGCCTTATGAGGTAGTCTTGTACTTAGGGTACGTGACCTATTTTTGTACCTGGCTACGGCCTTTTGTATTAATGGGTAAAATGGAGAGTATTCCACATTTTAGTTATGTAAAAGGCCGTGGCCTTCTTACATGCTGAGGACTTTTGCTAGTCCTTGAGTGTATCTTTACATACCTGCATGGGCTTCCATACCACATGTCTCTTATCTATTTATTAAAATATTTTGGGTATAACAGAAGCCCCCAAATCTCATTTCTAAGAGCTAAGTAATTTAAATATGGGACTTTGTTTATATAAGCGGAGCGTTTACTTAAGGGCAAGGCCTTTCTTGAGATATGTGGAGTTTTAGGTATGAGGCCTTTCAAAAGTTGAAACTTTTTAAATGATGAGTCATATCATTGATAGGATGAGGTCTTATTGATACTGCGACCTATTTTTGAGGCATTTTAAATTTTTTAACGTTTTGAATTCCACGATCCCTTACATAAATGGCTTGATGTCACGACCTCATTCACTTTTCTGAGACTTGAGAGCAAAAATTATTGTGCGATTTTCTACGAGCTAGGTGTTTTTTTGTGACCTTTTGTTATTTGATTATATGTTAGATTTATACACTTTTCTTGTAATTTCTCTTTTGATCTAATCTACCTTCATATTTTATTCGATTTCTAGTACCAATTTATCTTCAACCTCAGAAATCGACCCAAAAATTACGAAATGTAGAACTAGGGCTTTATTTGGGTTTGTGTTCTTAAAAGCTTAATCCACGACCTTGATCTTGATCCCGAATAATGAATTTGTGTCTCAGTTTGAACTTAATCAAAACTTGTAATTGAATCCTACATGTAAACCCTAATAATTTGTACATGAATTTCCAAAAAATTGACCCTAACGCTAAAAAATATCGGTTTGGCATTTCTTGGGTTTTTAGGCCTTCATAGTGATTTTTAGGTTGGATGTTTGTTATTGATGAGTTTTGAAGGTTTATTATTATTGGTAAGGGTTTTCTAGAGTAGGATAGATGTTTGGATTGTGTTTTTAAGCTGATAATGGTAGGTTTTGGGAGGATTTAGGGCTGGTTTGAATGAAGAAGATGAACTGGTATTCGTTGTTCGCTCTTGGTTAGAAATTTAGGGTTTGAAGGTTTGATCAATTTTTGTTTATCAAATGAAGTTTTATGTTTTTCCTCCTATCCATGCTCTTTGGGATATGGCCATGGCCTTTGTTCCCTTCCCTTAGATTTTTACTGTTTGCAGTGTTAACTCTAGTTGCGACATTTCAATTTCTGACCATGGACTATTTTGACATATGTTACCACGGACTTTTGGATATAGTACTTGACTTTAAATATAGTAGTTCGTGGACTTAGGTTTTCTGGTATCTATCCATGGCCTTTTAGGCTTGGGCGTGGCTTTTTGCCAAAGTTTTTACCCTTGGCTTTATGATCTATACTTGTGTCTGTTGTCACGGATTATTTACTTGAGGTCGTGGTCTATAAAACTTCCTGATTAGTCTCCTTTATTTTTTGTTCATAATGACCATGTCCCTCTAATTGTGGGGCTTTTCATGCTATTACAGATCCCTATCATGAATTTATGCATTGGAATACCTGTGATTACTTAGAACAATTCTGGATAAGACACCTTGTTCCTACTATCGAGGTTTTGAATGTAAAACCATAAAAGATTAGTGCTCCTTGTAAGCTTGTAGATTTCTCGACCTGCATTCGTGTTGACACTGATTTTCTGGACTTTAGTGATTTTAAGGACTCTATGGAGACTACGGAGGCCAACCATAGAGATGATGAGGATATTGGCTCAATAAATAACCAAGTGCTGGTGGAGAGAACTGGAGAGGATGTAAGTGGAGAAGTTTCAAATAAAAAGACAATGAGAAATACCGAAGCCTAGCCTTCTAGCCATAACGTTGATTGAGAAAAGGACCATGTAGCCTTAAATTATCCTTAGACCATTTAGACGCGACCTATGAATTCCTAGTGGGGCCTATATGCACTTTACTTTCCACGGATCAAAGGGCATGTTTCGCGATCCCCGATGATGTAGTATGTTTTCCTCTGCATGCCTTCATCCTTAGACTCAGGTTGCCAGTCCCAATACCTATTAGAAAATTCTTAAAGTGATGAATTTTGACCCCCCAGGTTGATCTTAATGGGTGGAGAGCCATATTAGCTTCCCTTGTGGCCTGGAAGAAAAAAATTGATAGTGATATAATGACTATGGAGTTCTTCGAATTTTATAGGTAAAAAGAGAATACCATCGATAATCCTTGATATTATTTATGGCTACGCAAAGTATTACTAGATATCTCATAAAGGATAGGCCTTCTAGTAAGTAACAACTGGAAAGGAAAGTACTTTTCGTCTTTGAAGAAAATTAGGAAATAAACTCTATAGAGTCTGAGAGGGAGAGGTCCCACAAGATTTTGCAGACTTGGAGTCGTCCCCCTGGAAGGTAGTGACATCTCTTCTAAGATGGTTGCGACCTTTATTCTTTATACGTTATCTTTTTTAACTTGTATCTTTATTTCGTGTCGTTGTAGTTCATGTAGGATTAAGTACCTCAAAGCATTAAAGGGAGAGAATTGAGGTCGCGATAGACATATCTGATAACAAGGACTTCCCTTTCGTAGTCACTCTATGAGCCTTATACAAGCTTGGATATTATATAGTTCACATTTTCCTTTTAGACCATTTTGAGGTAAAATAAATCTCGAAGTTGTGGTCAAGTTTTTATTTAAAGAAATCTCTCTAGTTGCTATGCTGGCACTATCTTGTTATGCATGTACATCCACAGACGATGAACTAATAATGGAAATCGATAAAAATTTGTTCTTTTCCTAGCTTAATGAGTTGGAAGAAGACACCCAAGCCCTAAAGCATACACCCAGGAAGGCTAGGGAAGGCCATGGGTAAGAAGAGTGAAAGGGATGCAAGCAATCATGTTGCCAAATCCTTAGACATGAAGTGTTTATTTGAGGAGGGGGTCGAGGACTATCAAATTTATAGCCTTCTGATATATCTGTGACTTTATCTTCATATTATTTGCTTTTACTTACTTCTCATTTCTCTAGTTTGTTGAGGCTTCTATGGGCCAACAAGCAAAGTATAATGCTACTTATTCTCAACATAAGGCTACGAAAGCTAAACACTTGTGGAAAAGGTAAAGTATTCCTCCTTTAAGGTAGGTAAAAAGTCCTCAGTAATGTCTTTTAAAGTTGCCCAACTTGAATCAACGACTAAGGTGGAATCTATTGACACAACCAAGACCTTTGCCGAGGATAATTTTAAATAGGGCGCGAAGGCACTGAAGGTGTTTGATGCTAAGTGTTTGGAAAATGCTAGTCAGGCCATGACATTCTAGAAGAAAATTGAAAGCCTTGAGGTCCAGCTTACCTTTATGTCTCAAAGTCACGCCTTGGCCATTAAAAAAGTGACGGATGATAATGTTGCGACTATTCTAAATATGGTTGAAGAACATGTCATGGCTCTGAAGATGGATGCTTTAGAGGCCGTGGAAACTTTCAATACTTAAAAAGACTTATAGATTGGATAAAACAAGGCATATATCTGTGGATAAAAAGAGATGAGGCACAAAGTTACCAAAAATTTACCTGAGGCCAAGGACACCATTTTTTGCTTGGAGGTCTACTAATGTCTAGCATAATCAAAGAAAGGCTGAGATGAATGAAGCTAAAAATCAACGACTGAAAGAGGGAGAGGCAGCCATGGCTGATGCTATTATTACTACTACTTTAGAGGATGAAGATACCCAAACCAACATAGAGGAGGATGATAGTTAAGAGGAAGGTGCTGAGTCTTAAGTTCTTGTCCACAATTTGTATCTTCCATTTGCTTGTGTTGAACTTTTAATTTTTTGTAACTATTTTGTAATGGATAATATTTTGATTTAATGAAATGTTCCTATATCTTCTGTAGCCTCGTATTTTACTTTGACTTTGTTTTTCATGCAGTTTGGGAATGAATCTTTAGTCTTCAATGTCTTCATTTGTAGCATTATTTGAATTACAGCTTGATTGTTAGTTTTCACAACTTATTCTTGATGTTTGTACTTCTCTTTACTGCTAGACTTGATTATGGTCACGACCTTTGAAATTTCCTAGAGGCTTTAGGTTACATTCCATGTCCTGTGGGGGACTAGTAACCCCCAAGGCTGCCTTGTAACATCCAACACGTTAGCTTATTCAATGATGAATACAAGCTTGACTGGTGTCGCGACCTTATGGTAAAAAACTTCTTCCAAATGTTGTGAAATAAATTTTGGCAGCATCCTTAGTGACGTGTTAGTGGCCCCTAGGCTTTAGGCATAACTTGTTTCTCTTTGGTGGTTACGGACATTAGAATGGTGTCTTAAACTTTTTTAGTCTTCCTTTGCAACCTGTAATGCCCCGTCCTGGATTTGGGCTACCGTTGGGTCAACCCGCATGAGTCAAGGTGTTAGGGGGGAGGGCAAAAGTCTAATTTTTTCACTTAAGAAAAGCCTTTAATTTGAACCACTTTATAAGGAATAGAAGTTTATTAACTGGTCTTAATTTAAGAAAAAGGTTGTCACTTTAAGTGATATAATTAATTAACAAGATTTATTTAAGAAAACTCCATTAAATCTCATAATAATAATAATAATAATAGCGGAACTAATTCATAAGTCCTTGTGTTATTACAACCAATGGCCCAAGGATCGAATAAAAAGTTATTTAAAGTGCTAAAAATTCAAATGTTCCTAAACGAAAATTTTAAAATATCATGGTAGAGCTTCTAACGATGATTCGTACCTTCAAAAGCCCCAAAAATGTCCTTACCTACATCCCTACCAAAGGTACCCGGGGATGGGTTCTTTAACATAAAAAGTAGGGTGAGCGAAGCTCTCAACGGGGTGGGAAATACTAAGCAAAATATTTTCACACAAAAATACTATACATATAATGTTTGTTTAAGCAATCTTGAAAATGTTATCATTTTATGAGCATAAATGCAACTACTAAGCAATAAAGATCGAGCTTTGTGCTCATACCTACATTTTACCAATTTACACCAACATTCCTCGTAATTAGAGACAATTTACTCATTTTAATTCACTAGTCTCTATTTTCACTATATCCATTAGGTTGTCATTCTTACATTTTTTTAATTACAACCTTATTCATTACCATTCCCATTATTCTGTTATATACAAAATCCTTTTTCTCTAAATTCCCCAAATAACAACGTACTTTAATGGGATCCACACCGCCGGCTATGCTACCTTATGCTCTGATTAGTGATTTTGGATCTTTTACTCTTGGGCTTCGGGCCCTTCTTAATTCTTACCGATTGCATCCGAGTCCATATTAATGTGTTTTATCATTTTATCTAATGTCCACATTATTTCACCATTCTCGTCATTCTTATGATTCACATTTACGTTTCACAACGTATTCATGACATTTCATTAATTTAATCTTTTTTCACAAAACTGACCGATTCAGTCAATGAGGAAGTCCACCACCATGACCCTCAATTATCACCAAAATTACTTATTCACCATTCATTTGCCAAAATTTTTGCGAAAAATATATTTTCTTCTTTAGGGCATCATAAATCATCATTTTATGTTCAAAAGCCACATTTCATGATTTTATGTCTAAAAACCCAGTTTCCTCGTCCTTTCTCAAGAAAAAACTATTTCTTTAAGAAGAAATACATTTCATATCTTGAAAGCCATTTTACTAAATTATCCATTCTAGCCTTATCATCATATATTGTTGAAACATTATTATTCCTCATTTTCTCAACCTTTTAGAACATATTTTGGGATGATTTTTCCAACTTGTTTATTTCGTCATAAAGCCCATTTTAAACTCCATATATCGTGTCTATATGTTCCATACCAACATATTACAAGTTTCTACACATGTTTGGGAGGATTCCATGCCTAAAAACTCTTAAATATGAATCTAAACATGGAAGTATATTTTCATGCATCTTCCTTATATTTCAAGATTAAAAATACCATTTATTCTTCAAAAATCCATTTTAGTCAGTTTTCTCAAAACTTCCATTTTTTGCAAGAAAAATACAAATGAACATAATAGAAAACATATTTTTAAGATTAAACCATGTTCTAGCATGCATCTCAACACATATTTGGCTTTTAATATTGAAAACATAGTGAGGAAAACCCTACTTTGAGGTCGGAGGGGAGAAAATAAGAAAATGATGACTCTAAAGCTCCCAATATCCATGAAAGCTCCAAAATGATCCAAATATCCAAGAATAAATCTCCAACCCAACCTCTTCCTTAGTTAAGGTTTGAAATGGGTGTCGCTATCTTGGACATGGCTAAATATTTCTAGGGATGGAGGTTTAGATCTTTGGGATGGTGGGAGTGGGCTAGAAATAGAGGGAGAAATCTTAAAGAGAGAGAAAGATGCTTAGATAATATGCTTAAAAGTATTGGGAATGACCCATCTAACACCCTCTCACTCCTATTTACGCTCCAAAACCCACTACCTTTAACCATTGGTCCATTAGTCTTTACTCCACAATCTGATCTGAACCATTGGGATCTTGACATCTCAACCAATCCAATGGATCACGTCGTGACAACACATAAAAACTCTGGAAATTTTTTTATTTCTGTTTGAATGACATGCCTTCTCATTCGAACGAGTGTTCTAACGAGACCCAAACAAGGCTTAGACAACATGATTGTTCCACCGACAACCCATACCTCATTTGAATCAATCGTTCGAATGGGGTTCCAACGAGATTTTAGAGAATGGGGGAAAAAGAGCAGGTATTTCTTGTTTGATGGTCGTTTAAACATTCAAATGACCCCAAGATTTCTGCATACAATCTTAAGCCATCAAATTCCCATTCGTGATTGCATAAAATTGACAAGTTAATTTCCAAATATACGACCATCCATTATATTAAATTTGTGTCCAACTTGGGATGCAAATTACAAGGAAAGGAAATACAATCTCAGGCACAGTCATCACATTATACCCTCCTTAGGAGATATCTTCCTCGAAATAAACATAACCAATCTAGGGAAATATTTCGAGTGTTTCTCACCCATTTTTTACTCATGCTCCCAAGTCGCACCTTCTACCCCTTGGAACTCCGAAAGAACCTTCACCAATAGGATGGACTTACTGTGAAAGACTCCGTCCTTGCGGTTCAAGATGGATACATGTTGCGTGGGAAATGTGACGTCTCTATCCAACTCGATGTGGTTCTAATTGATAACGTGCTGAGGATTCAAAATATACTTCTTTAGCATGGAAACGTGGAATACACAATAGTTCTGGGATAATTAAGAAGTTAACATCAAGCGGTACGATACATTTATGATTCATTCCATGATCTCAAAGGGACCAATATATCGTGGGGAAAGCTTTACCTTCTGGCAAAATCGTTGATTTTCAGTTCTTGCCTTAACCTTTAACAACACCTGGTCACCCACTTTGAACTTTAGAGGTATTCGCCGATTATTTGCGTAATTCTTCTGTTGACTCTGAGATGTTACGAGTCTCTGAAGAACCACTTGAATTTTATTTGTCATCTTCTCTAATCATGTTTGAATTTGTGAGATGCTTCTCACCCATTTCTACCCAACAGACTAGATAGCAACATGACCTACCATAAAGAGCCTCATAGGGAGCCATACCAATGCTGGTCTGATAACTATTTTTGTAAGAGTACTCTGCCAGATGCAGATTCTCTGCCTAATTACCTTGGAAATCAAGCGCGCAATAAACAACATAAAATTGGTATAATCATTACGCTTGTTTAATTCGGTGCTAAGTTAAGTTTGGGTAATTTAAGTTTAATTTAATCCAAGTCTAGAATTTAATTTCATAAAATTTGGTTTGGCGTCTATTAAAAATTGAATTAATTATTGTTAGGCTACTTTCAGCACTTGGGTTGAATTAATTTTGTTTAAGTGGAAATTAAGATGTTTGAGTAGTTTAATTTCACTTCAAGTTTAATTTAATTTTAATTTTGAAGAAATTAAAATTTGAAGTTTGTTTTTGTTTAAAAGTTGTATTAAAACATTAGTTGGGAATTTAATTAAACCATCACACTAATTTTAAATATTTAATATTTGGGATCTGAATAGTCCATTTCGACTGCCTATTTATCTTGGGATGGTAAGTTGTACTCATTTTCAACTCGGTCCCCAATTCCTGTTGGAGGTTCCTCTAGAATTGAGATACAAATTAGGGATCCTATTTGAGACTATTGAGAGCGGGATGCCATGAACACAAACTATCTCTCGGATGTATAACCTCTAAATCTTAGCCACGTTGTCCGTGACCTTAATCGATAAAAAGTGCGCTAATTTGGTAAGCTGATCCACTATAATGCAGACTGCATCATGGCCACATTCAAACCGTGATAAGGCCGTGACAAAGACCATCATGTGGTGCTCCCACTTTCATATCGCTACTGGTAGTGATCGCAATAGGCCTGACGGCTTCCTGTGCTCTGCCTTCTCCAATTGGCACGTATAGCACTTCGACACATATAATTCCATATCTCTCTTCATACAAGGTGACCAAAAATATCTGCACATGTCGTTATACATCATAGTGGCACTAGGGTGTATGCTGAAGCGTGAGTGATGGGATTCCCCCATCACCTCATCTTGAAGCTCGTCAATGATCAGAACATCAACCTTCCCTTATGCTGAACACGCCCATCCTTGTCCAAAATAAGAGTGTTGAACAGCTTACCATTTTGAATGCGTTCACGGTAGTGTGTAAACTCAAGATCGCAAGATTGAGATTCCAACACCTTTTACTGAATGAGTTGTCTATCTACCACTCTCCAAAGGTATGCCTAGTCATTACCTCACTGGACATGCAATTAAAACTTTTGTAACTCATTGAACATATTCGCTCAGTAACACTTCATCACTACTAGCATAAGCCCAGACTTTCGACTAAGAGAATTTGACATCACATTGGCCTTGTCAGAAGTCGTAGTCTTCCATCATCTCAATCAATCTTCTCTGATAAAGATTTAGATCGCGCTAAGTGAAAATGTACCGCAGTCTCTTATGGTCTGTATACACCTCAAATCGCTCACCGTATATGTAGTATCTCTAGATCTTTAACGCAAACACTACTACAGCTAACTCCAAGTCATGGGTTGGGTAATTCCTCTCATGCATCTTTAATTGAGGTGATGCATAAGTGACCACCTGACAATTCCGCATCAATGCTGAGCCAAGTCCTATCCCAGAAGTATCACAGTGCATCGTATAGCCCTTGTCTTGCTGTAATAGGATAATAATGGGCATCGAAGTCAATCTAGCCTTAAACTTCTGAAAGGAAGACTCATAATCCTCTGACCACTCAAAGCGAACATCCTTTCGAGTTAACAGAGTGAAGGGAAATGCAAACCTTGAAAAGTATTGCATAAATATCCTATAATAACCATCCAACCCCAAAAAACTGTGCACCTCCATAACCGTCTTCGGCCTTTCCAAACTTCGAATGACCTTGACTTTGGATGGATCAACGAAAATGCCCTCATAGAAAACTACATGGCTAAATAACTTAACCTCGTTCATCTAAAACTCATATTTTCTAAATTTGGCGAGAAACTAGTATTCCCTGAGCACTTGCAGCATCATACGAAGTTGAGCCTCACGATCCACATCCGAAGCTGAGTAAACCAATATATCATCCATAAAGACCATTAAAAACCAGTCTAAGTACAAATGATAGATACAGTTCATCAAGTCTATGAATGCTGCTGGGGAATTTGTCAAATCGAAGGGCATCACTAAGAACTCATAATGCCCATACCCTTTCCAGAATGTTATTTTAAGAATGTCCTCCTCTCTAACATGCAACTGAGTGCACCTAAAGTAGAGATCAATCTTTGAAAACTTTCCCGACCCACACAACTAGTTCAAATAATCGTCGATACAAGGCATAGGGTACTTATTCTTCACAGTCACCCTATTTAACTGCCTATAGTCGATCCAAAGCTGTAAGGATTTTTCATTCTTCTTGGCAAAGGGGACTGGAGCTCCCTAAGGGGACACACTAAGGCGAATGAAATCCTTGTTTGTCAACTCTCGCAACTTAACGCTTAACTATGAAATTCCACATGAGCTATCCTATGATGTGGTATACAGATAGGCGAGATGCCTTGATGAACCTCTATAACAATATCTACTTCTTGGTATAGGGGTAAACTCAAAAGATCGTCAAGGAACATGTTGGGAAACTCCCGCACCGGCAAATAATCTAATAACATGCGATCGGGCTCCTCTTAAGCCACAAACTACTCAACCAACCAAAATATCTCTTCTGATATCGCATGATAGAAAACTTGTAAGGATAATCAACATCTTACTCACTACTAAAATGATAGCGAGATTCGTCTAGGAAAGACACAGAGATAGTATGCCGAAGGCACTCGATGTTAGCATCAAAACATGATAGTTAATCTATATTGGGATCACCTCGAACCTATACATATCCATGAGAATCGAGTTTTACTCCAGAACATAATCTCCAACCATAACCACACAACTATGGAAGATCATATCGATAACTATACCATCACCGATTGAAAGTACTATAAAGTTAAGAGGGTAAAACTGATATACCTTTAATCCCAAACTGAATGCTAAATAGCTTGAGATAAATGAATATTATGCGCCTGAATTAAATAATGCCTTTACCCACGTGCTGAATCATAGAATCATACCTTTCATGACTGATGGATCATCGAAAGGATCTTCAAACTGGGACATGTCATAAGCACGTCTGGGGTTGAACTTACTACTTTGACCATTAGGCACTTGACCCTGTCCATGATTGCTCCGACCCTGACTGAACGTGAACTGTTCACATTATGCCTAACGGGCTGATGATAACCAAATGAAAATTGCTATGTTTGGATGGGTTCCGTGTAATTAGAACTCCTCTATAATATATAATTGGCAGATAGATGATTACCTAGTTGATTCCCAGAATCTCTCTATGTGTAGTCCCATTTGAAATGTCTAGGGGACCCACGTGCAAAACAAATCCTCTCGGTAGGGGATATCGGGTGCTGATCACTGGTGCATTGGGAGGAGGATGAACCAACACCCATTGTGGCCTTAAGCTTTACAAATAAGACTCAAGCACCGCTCCTGGACTTATTACGACAACTGCCTTGGGGCCCACTAGTCTTCTTCTTCTTCTTCTTCTTCTCATGGATGGTCTTGCCATCCTCTTCTTTGAGCTCAAGCCTGATGGATTTATTAACTGCACCCCTTAAGTTCGGCAGATCCAAACTAACTATGATTCCCCGGATACTAAGGTTAAGTCCCTTGAAAAATAACCTTGTCTTCTCGGCTTTATCCTTCTGAACCTCATCCACATACATAGACAAAATCTCAACCTTAACTTGATACTCATCGATTGATATCTTTCCCTGAATAAACTAAAGCAACTCATCCTTCTTAGCATCTTTGATCGCCTGAGGGAACTATGCACCCCACCAGCACTGAGCTTGCTCGGTGAGCTTAAAGGTCGCTATCTTTATTTTATGCCCAACTGGCACATCTAGAATGTCCATGACTCTACTGACCTCATCTAGACACTCCCCTGCGGCATCGCTACCAGCTGCCCCATTAAAGGTGGGTGGGTTCAGCATCCTGAACTCCTTCATAATGGAGGCTAAAGTGTTGCTTTCAACCATCCCACTGTGGTTTCCTCTCTATTACTGAGAAAGGGAGTCGACAAGCTGAGGCATGACCTATTCCATTCTCCTATGCTCTATGTTCCCAGATCCTCTAGCACCATGACGACGTGTAGTCATCTACATAAGAGAGAAGAGCTTAATACAACAACGATAACAAAAATGAAAGCAAAAACTATAATCGTAACAGAACGCATAAGGAAACGTATTAAGAAAACATAAAGCACTATGTCAAAGGATCCTAATGCTCTGATACCATTTGTAATGCCTGAAGAACGTGTGTGCTCGCGTTCAAATGATCAAATTATATATAAAACCCTTTTAACACAAACAAACCCTAAACATGCAACAGTATGTGATTGAATAAATTGATAATCTACGTAAGAACATTCAAACACATGCAATTAAGGAAAAACCCCCGCTAGGGGCAAAACCATTTATTTTCACTATAATTTGTAAGAAAATGGCTTACAATCGGATTACAATGAAAATACAAGTTGACTAAGAATTACCCTCGGGTATCGGATTTTGTAGTCGCGGTTGGAATTATCCCTTTCCAGTAGGGTTGCAATGAAGAAGAAGAACGGTCTCCTCCACAAGGGTTGAACAAACCAAAGTTGTGTTCTTGGGTTACAAAAGGATTCACAAATATTTGGCAAGGATGTGTGAATCAAAACATGAGTCTTGGGAGTCAAAAATATGAAGACTAGGTGTATTTGGACTCTCAAATTCGTCTCCTAAAGTCTTGCAAAACAACTCTCCCGAAGTTGGTATTTATAGGGAAATACATGAAGAGACCCACGATTTTAAACTGCTGAAATTCTATCCAGCATACAGGTACCCTGAACCGGTTCGGGTACCCCTGCGAACCGGTTCGCCCCCCCGAACCGGTTCCAAGCTGGGTTCGGGAAAGTGTGCTGGGAACAGGTGCTTAAACACTTAGAAAAATTCCCAGAATTTTCAATGAACATATCTCCATTTTCAACAGGCCATAACTTGTTCACCGTAGCTCGGATTGAGGTGTCGTTTCTTCCAGTATCTTTGTTATGGCAAGATCTTCAACTTTACAGTTGACCGGTCCTCCGGACGGTGGCTGTAAAATTACCAATTTTCCCTTGAACATCCCTATCATGCCTTGTTTCACTGATTTGACTTCTCTTGCGTTCCACTTGCATTACGAGCCTACAATTAAGGAACGTGAAGTCGTTAATGCAGATGAGGGACATATTAGTGGAGATAATGCATGCTTGATTCCCAGAATTTGGATTGAGGCCGTCATGTGAGATCGTGAGGTGACGTGCCAAATGTAGCGGCGTACGACATAAATAAATGAAACATTTCGGACATGAGAAAAATGTCCTTACAAATATCCCCCTATGTCTATGCCGGTACATACATAAAAATCCCAATTATCAAATATGAAATTGCCTATACAAATCTACCCTCCCATGAACCCAAAACTGGAAAGGTACAAATGAATAGTCTTCATCGTTTGTTCTTCAATTCTTCAGGAATCTCAAAACTTTTCTCATCAGGGTGTGCAACATATAGATCTGCAATCTTCATACTTACACACATGAGACAAATCAAATACCACGTGACATATCGAGTTTGAAATGAGATAACATGGATATCAATATATGATAAAAACATAAGCAACATCTCAAAAACTCCCCCAAAATTCAAACTCCCCCATAATATGATAATTCTTTCTCCCCCGTTTTATGATGTCCCCAAATAGACAAATTAGAGAAATAAATCAAATAAACAAGTGCGGGGTGTCGCTAGGATAAAAGCACACCATGAATAAACAGAAAGCACCCAAGACGATGATAGCGTAAATGAAGTGGTGTGATCAAATTCGATAGGAAAATCAATGCATACAAACATGACATATGTGCATGATGAATATTGGATATTCCTAGCGAATGAACTCAAATGCTTCCTTTGGTGTAAAAGAGTGACAGTATAAGATATTGACTCAATCAAATCAACAAATCAAAGCTCAAAATGATTTTCACACCAATAACGTCCAAAATGATTTTATGCTTTTTCAGGACTTTCAAGGAAGTGCAAACCCGTTTAAAGATTCTCCAACCAAACTCCCTCAGATATAATTTTGAATAGAGGCATTCTAAATTCTCAAACTTTGGAGAATTGATGGTGAAACCTAAGTGGCCCATATTTGGCATGAATTGCTTTTTATTGCCTGTAAATTTTTTCGGGCTCTTTTAACCTCTTTGGACCTCGGATATTAAAATTCCTCCATTTTTTAGGTCCTTTTTAACGGTGGCTTTTGCGCAAAGGATAGATGATTACCTTTCGCAGCCCCTCCCCGTTATACAAAAACACACAGTCTCACCAAAACGATTTTTAAATGCATTCCAATCTTGTCAAGTTTTATCGCATATTGTATATTGTATAGACAGGATTGAGATGAAAACATGCAAGCCAACATGAGATAGACAAGTGCAATAATCAAATATAGCTGTGCATGTGTGCAATAAAGGATATAGGAGTCAAACATGTAGGAAGATATCACTAATTACATCTCAAAGACTCCAATCAATGTAAAGCACATGGATGAAATGATGTAGCCTCTCAAATCTCTATCAAACAGTCACATGGATATATGGAATGGAGTTGTGACTTGGCTAACTTAAATGCTCATCCATAAAAGGTGCAAAAACAGAAAAATATTTTTGGCCTTTTTCAAAAAATATTATCAAAACAAAATCTTTTTGTGATTTTTCTCAAAATTTTTCTTAAAGGAAAATCTTTTTTGTATTTTTCAAAAGAAATATAAAAAGCAACAAGAATAAAACAAAGCTGTACAACTAAGCAATGGTACATATAAAACAGACTAGTAATAGGAAGCATATGATATGAACATGAAGGAGCATCATATTCTAGACATAGACCAACCCCTCAGTCAACTGTGCAAATCCCTAAAGATTTCCTAAGACTCTCAAATATAAGGGAATCTAAAGGTTTCGTGAAAATATCGGCTAACTGACGGTCGGTGGGAACAAAACTCAGGGATACGACTTTCTCTTCAACTAACTGACGTATAAAGTGCTCACGTATCCTGATGTATTTTGTGCGCGAATGCTGAACTGGATTGTGGGATATGTGTATCGCGCTCGTGTTATCACAGGAAATGGTCATGGTGTCCTGTGATATCCCATAATCCTCCAGCATTTGCTTCATCCACGAGAGTTGTGTGCAACAACTCCCGGCGGCTATGTACTCAGCCTCCGCAGTGGACAAAGAGATGGAATTTTGCTTCTTGCTCAGCCAGGAGACAAAAGCAGAACCAAAATAGAAACACCCACCAGAAGTGCTCCTACATCCATCTACATCCCCAGCCCAATCGGCATCCGAATAGGCGGACAGACGGTCATCGGTATCAAAGGAATACCAAATCCCGTATGAGAGAGTCCCACTTACGTATTTAATAATACGTTTTAGAGCAAGTAAATGTGACTCTTTTGGGGATGCCTGATATCGCGCACAGACTCCAACACTAAAGGCGATGTCGGGACGACTGGCAGTCAAGTAGAGAAGACTACCTATCATACTCCGATATAAGGTTTGCTCTACGTCCTTGCCTGAAGTGTCCTTACTAAGCTTGGTAGTGGTACTCATAGGTGTACGTGCATGCTTAGCGGAGTCTAAACCAAATTTCTTCACTAGGTCTCTAGCATACTTGGATTGGGAGATGAACATCCCATCCTCTAGCTGACGAACCTGGAGACCAAGGAAGAATGTAATCTCACCAACCATGCTCATTTCAAACTCACTTTTCATCTCCTCCTCAAAGTGATGAGCATGATGGGAGCATGTGGATCCAAAGACTATGTCGTCCACATAGACCTGGGCAACCAAAATAGCACCATCATCTCTCCTGACGAACAACGTCATATCTACTCCCCCTCTCTTGAAGCCACAAGCTAAGAGATAGGAAGTAAGCCTCTTGTACCAAGCACGGGGTGCTTGCTTCAAACCATACAAGGCTTTCCTCAGATAGTAGACGTCCTTAGGGTGCTGAGGGTCTTCAAACCCTTTTGGTTGTTCCACATAAACCTCCTCCTGTAGAATGCCATTCAAAAAGGCACTCTTGACATCCATCTGATACACCTTGAAGCGCAGATGACATGCGATGGCGAGCAGAAGACGGACGGACTCAAGCCTCGCAACAGGAGAAAATGTCTCCCCAAAGTCTACACCCTCTATCTGTGTGTAGCCTTGAGCGACCAACGTAGCCTTATTTATGATTATGGTACCATATTCATCCATTTTATTCTTGAAAATCCACCGGGTACCTATCACATTAGTCTCAGTAGGTCGGGGGACTAATTCCCAGACATTATTCTTTTTAAACTGAAGCAACTCATCCTGCATAGCAGATATCCAGTGTTCATCCTTGAGTGCTTCTTTATGGTTCTTGGGCTCGATTTTGGACGTGTAGCAAAGATTGCTAACAACGTTCTCTAGCTGAGCACGAGTCTTGACCCCTAAAGTGGGATCACCAACAATGGCAGAAGGGTCATGACTCTTGCGAACCCAAGCAGGTATGTCCCCTAACACAGGAGTAGGATCCACATAGTGTGAGAGAGGAACTAGTAAATCATTGTCAGAACAATCCTCATCCTCACACTTAAGGTTAGGATCAATAACCGTCGAAGGTTCGTCATCTTGTACGGTAACGTTTATTGATTCCATAACCCTATAGCTCTTCAGGTTAAATACCCGGTATGCTCTACTATTCGATGAATATCCTAGAAATATTCCCTCGTCGCTCCGAGAGTCGAACTTTCCTAATTGCTCTCTATCCCGTACGATGTAGCATTTACTCCCAAAAACACGGAAATAAGCCAGGTTGGGCTTATTGCCGGTCCACAAATCATAAGGTGTCTGTAGAGTGTGTGGTCGCAAATAAACCCTATTCACCGTGTGGCATGCAGTAGACACTGCCTCTGCCCAAAATCTCTTAGAAACTTTACGACCTAGAAGCATAGATCTAGCCATCTCTTGAATCATTCTATTCTTTCTCTCAACAATCCCAATTTGCTGAGGAGTTCTCACAGCAGAAAACTCATGTTTGATCCCAAGGCTATCACAGTACAAATCCACCTTTGCTTCCTTAAATTCAGTGTCGTTGTCACTACGTATTCTGTTAATAGTGACACCGTGTTGATTTTGCAGGACACGGCACTTAGTCGCTAAGAAATCTATAGCATCGGATTTCTCTCTCAGAAAACCTACAATGGAGTACCTGGAGAAATCATCTACCATCACAAGGATGTACCTCTTACCACCTAGACTCTCAGTACGAGTGGGACCCGTAAGATCCATGTGAATCAACTCCAGAACACGAGAGGTGGTAATGGAATGCAACTTCCTATGAGGACTACGAATTTGTTTTCCCAACTGACAGGGTCCACAAACGGTTGAAGTTGACTTTCCAAGAGATGGTAAGCCACGTACTAGGTCCTTTTTAGATAAACGATTAAGATCTCTAACATTCACGTGACCTAGACGTTGGTGCCACAGATCCATAGGAGTGATCGTGGCGCTGTTACAGACAAGTGAGGATGTGGGCTCAGTCCCATAGCAATTATCCTCGGTCCTCACCCCTTGCATCAATAGTTTACCGGTTTGATTGTAGACTTTACACGCGTCCCGGTCAAACTTTACTGCAAGGTCAGTGTCGCATAGCTGGCTAATGCTGAGAAGGTTTGCTTTCAAACCTTTGACGTACAAAACATTTTCTAGCTTAGGAAAACCAGGTAACTCGATAGTACCTCGTCCTATAATGCTAGACTTACTCCCATCTCCAAAGGTGACTCTGCCATATTGATAGTCCTCAAGAGTAGTAAAAAATGAGGCATCACCTGTCATGTGTCTGGAGCACCCACTATCAAAATACCACTGAGAGGTATTATGTGCTTTGAGAGCAACATGAACAACAAAAGCCTTTTTATCTTTCTTAGGTACCCAAGTCGAGATGACCTTTTCTTTGCCTTTGTTGTTGTTGATTTTAGCTGGAATGTGAGAAGCATTCACTAACGACAAAGAGATCCGTCGAAATTCTTCCATTAAACTTTGAGTCGTGGCAGCTAAGAACTCAAGTCGCTCTCTCAGACTAGAAAACTCATCAGTATGACGTGGTGGAGCAGTAGTACGTCGTGTCCGACCCATGCTATAGCAAGTTTCCCTAAGGTGGCCTTTTCTTTTCCAATAAGTACAAAAGAGCACAGTCAAAGGCGGACCTTGGTTTGCTTTTCTTGGTCGAACTCTCCTTCGAGGTTTTTTACGGTGACCATAAGGAGTTGTAGTAAACTCAGGAACTGGTCCAGGTGCAATTTAGGACGTGGAGGCACCATCATATCCAATTCCTTGACGATCACCAAAACCTAAAGCGGGGCCGAGGAGCATCTTTCCCATCTTCCCAGATCTGTCCTCGATTTATACCTTGACTTCCTGTGCTTTCTCAAGGTCATGAGTCAGTTGGGCAACAAGGGCTTCAAGTTTCTTTCGAGTTTCCACGAAGGAATGGAGCTGACTCATAAGACTAGCCACTTTTTTAGTCAAGTCCCCTCTCTCTTTCTCTAAAACACTCTCTCTCTCTCTCTAAACAGAATCTCTTTCCCGACACATGCAGATTCTCTCTCTCTCAGGGCGGTGCAAGTGGAGAACTCTCTTTCTCTCACTTTCTTTAAATCTTCCTCTAAGCAGGTGATCTTAAGAACTAACGCTTTGTTACGCTTTTTAGTTTTAAATGACTCAGAATATAACTCAGCGTAGGCGCGTTGTATATCACTCTCGCTCTCACTTGTGTCATCCTCCCCCTCACTCATATCGATCTCATTGTCGAGGTGTCCCTGTGAAGCATCATCCTGAACGTCGTGAGGAGAACTAGGAGTGCTCACTTGGCTGGCCATGAATGCGGTGAAGTTACACTCATGCGGTGACTCATCTCCAGAATCCACCGTCTCGACCTCACTGTCGTCACTAAGGGTAGCATTAAGAACAGCTTTCCCTTTCTCTCTATTCAGACGATTGGCACACTCAAAAGCTCTATGACCCCTACCATCACACTCAAAACATCTCTCACTTTCTTTCAGAGGAGGATTTTTGGAAACTTTTTCATTTTTCTTTTCAAACTTATTTTTCTCAAATTTCTTTTTATCTTTAAAATTGCCATTTTTCTTAAATTTGAGAATCCTCTTGAATTTTTTTGCGAAAAGAGCCAAATCATCTAAGTCAAAATCGCACTCAGAATCTAACGTGTCAGTCTCTCTCTTTCTAGATGACTCTACCCTCTTTCTAGCTGACCCCTCACTCCTTCTCTCTTGGGATTTAAGAGCAATTCCCTTATCTTTAGATTTAGCATTTTTAGGGAACATATCAATTTCATAAGTTTGCAAATCTCCTACAAGTTCTTCCAATTTTAGCGTATTTAAATTACCCATAGAATTTAGCACAGTGACTTTAGGGATAAAACGCTTAGGCAAAGAATGAAGAATCTTTTTAACAACTTTAGCATTCGGAATATGTTCACCAAGATTAAAACTAGTATTCACAATGTCAGAAAGTCTAGCATAAAATTCATCAAAGCATTCAGAATCATGCATGGTGATTGTTTCAAATTGAGTTGTCAAGTTTTGCAACTTAGACTCTTTCACATCATTAGTTCCTTCATGGGTGAGTTGTAAAACATCCCATGCCTCTTTTGACGTGGTACACGTCATTATGCGTTTGAACTCATCAGGTGTGACAGACCCAGAAATAGCACTCAGACCCTTAGAATTAAAAGATGACCATTTAATTTCTTCATCAGTCCAAGAAATGTCAGGTTTCAAGTTGGTCACATTATCAACAGTCACGGTGGGAGGAGTCCACCCTCGTTCAACCAAAATCCAGACACGTTCATCAATGGCTTTTAAAGCCGACCTCATACGGGCTTTCCAATAAGCATAATTTGTCCCGTCAAAAATAGGCATTTTATAATATGACTTCTCCATTTGAACACGCACTTTTTTTAAAAATCAATTTTTTCAGAAAATTGATATCATAGAAAAATTTTGCGAAAAAAGGAATACGCGATAGATTAGCGTAACCTGCTCTGATACCAATTTGAAGAACGTGTGTGCTCGCGTTCAAATGATCAAATTATATATAAAACCCTTTTAACACAAACAAACCCTAAACATGCAGTAGTATGTGATTGAATAAATTGATAATCTACGTAAGAACATTCAAACACATGCAATTAAGGAAAAATCCCCCTCAGGGGCAAAACCATTTATTTTCACTATAATTTGTAAGAAAATGGCTTACAATCGGATTACAATGAAAATACAAGTTGACTAAGAATTACCCTCGGGTATCGGATTCTGTAGTCGCGGCTGGAATTATCCCTTTCCAGTAGGGCTGCAATGAAGAAGAAGAACGGTCTCCTCCACAAGGGTTGAACAAACCAAAGTTGTGTTCTTGGGTTGCAAAAGGATTCACAAATATTTGGCAAGGATGTGTGAATCAAAACATGAGTCTTGGGAGTCAAAAATATGAAGACTAGGTGTATTTGGACTCTCAAATTCGTCTCCTAAAGTCTTGCAAAACAACTCTCCCGAAGTTGGTATTTATAGGGAAATACATGAAGAGACCCACGATTTTAAACTGCTGAAATTCTATCCAGCGTACAGGTACCCCGAACCGGTTCGGGTACCCCTACCAACCGGTTCGCCCCCCCGAACCGGTTCCAAGCTGGGTTCGGGAAAGTGTGCTGGGAACAGGTGCTTAAACACTTAGAAAAATTCCCAGAATTTTCAATGAACATATCTCCATTTTCAACAGGCCATAACTTGTTCACCGTAGCTCGGATTGAGGTGTCGTTTCTTCCAGTATCTTTGTTATGGAAAGCTCTTCAACTTTCCAGTTGACCGGTCCTCCGGAAGGTGGTTGTAAAATTACCAATTTGCCCTTGAACATCCCTATCATGCATTGTTTCACTGATTTGACTTCTCTTGCGTTCCACTTGCATTACGAGCCTACAATCAAGGAGCGTGAAGTCGTTGATGCAGATGAGGGACATATTACTGGAGATAGTGCATGATTGATTCTCGGAATTCGGATAGAGGCCGTCATGTGAGATCGTGAGGTGACGTGCCAAATGTAGCGGCGTACGACATAAATAAATGAAACATTTCGGACATGAGAAAAATGTCCTTACAATGCCCCAGCCCGAATTTGGGATACCATTGGGCCAAATTGCACTAGAGTCAAGGTGTGAAGGGGGGAGGGGGAAAGTCGAATTTTATTACTTAAGAAAAGCCTTTATTTTGTACCACTTTATAAGGAATAAAAGTTGATTAGCTGGTCCTAATTTAGGAAAAGTCTATCATTTTAAGTGATTTAATTAATTAACAAGATTTATTTAGAAAAACTCCATTAAATCCCCCAAAAATAACAATAATAATAATAATAATAATAATTCATAAGTCCTTGTATTATTACAAACAATGTCCCTAGGCCCGAATAAAAAGTTATTTAAAGTGCTATAAATTCAAATGTTCCAAACGCAATTTTTTAAAATATCATGGTAGAGCTTCTAATGACTATTCGTACCCTCGTGGGCCTTACTAATGTCCTTGATCGCATCCCTGCCGGAGGTACCTGGGGGTGGGATTTTTAACATGAAAAGTAGGGGTGAGAAAATCGCTCAGCAAGGTGAGAAATACTAAGCAATAAGTTTTCATACAAAAATACTATAAATATAATGTTTGCAATTACAATCCCGAAACGTTGTCATTTTGTGATAATTGTAACTACTATGCAATGCAACTCGAGATATGTGCTCATGCCCACATTTAACCAATATACACCAACATTTATCGTAATTGGAGACCATTTACTCATCTGTATTCACTAGTCTCTATTTTCACTATGTCCATTAGGTTGTCATTTTTACATTTTCTAATTATAACCTTATTCATTACCATTCCCATTATTCCATTATCCACATTATCATTTTTCTTTGAATTTACCAAATAATTGTGTAATTTAATGGGCTTCACACCACCGACTATGCTACCATATGCTCTAGCCAGTGATTTTGGGTCTTTCACCCGAGGGCTTCGGTCCCTTCTTAATTCTTCCCGATTGTATCCGAGTCCATATTAATGTGTTATAACATTTTCTCCAATGTCCACATTATTTCACCATTCTCGTCATTCTTATGGTTCACATTTATGTTTCACATCGTATTCATGCCATTTCATTTATTTAATTATTTTTCATAAAACCGTCCAATAAGGTCAACGAGGAAGTCCAACCACCAGGACCCTCAATTATCACCAAAATTACCCTTTCACCATTCATTTGAAAAAAATGCGAAAAATATATTTTCTTCACTATTGCATCATAAATCATCATTTTATGTTTAACACCCATAATTTGTGATTTTATGTATAAAAAACCACGTTTTATCATTCTTTCTCAAGAAAACCCTATTTCATTGCATTTCTTTAACAACAACTACACTTAATATTTTGAAGGCCATTTTACTAAATTATCCATTCTAGCCTTATCATAATATGTTGTTTAAGCATTATTATTCCTCATTTTCTCAATCTTTTGCAACGTATTTTGGGCTGATATTTCCAACTTGTGTATTTCATCATAAAGTCCATTTTAAACTCCATATATCGTTTCTATATGTTCCATACCAACATATTACAAGATTCAACACACTTTCGAGAGGATTTAAAGCCTAGAAACCCTAAATATGAATCTAAATATGATAATAACATGTACTATATTTTCATGCATCTTCTTTATATAAGATTAAAAATACCATTTATTCTTCAACAACCTATTTAAATCTAGTTTTCTCAAAACTTCCATTTTTTGCAAGTAAACCTTAAATGAACATACTAAAAGATATCTTTGTAAGATTAAAACATGTTCTAGCATGCATCCTAATGTATATTTATATTTTAATATTGAAAACATTGTGAGGAAAACCCTACCTTGAGGTTGGGGAGTAGAAAACAAGAAAAAGACGACTTTAAAGCTCCTAAAATCGAGGCAAGCCCCAAAATGCTCCAAAGCTCCAAGAATAATTTTTCAATCCAACTTCTTACTTAGTTAAGGCTTGAAATGGGAGTTTCTATCTTGGAAATGGGCTAAATATTACAGAAGATGGAGGTTTAGAGCACGGGGATGGTGGGAGTGGGCTAGAAATGGAGGGAGAAAGCTTAGAGAGAGATAGAGAATCTTAGAAAATCTGATGAGAAGTGTTGGGAATGACCCCTCCAACACATATCACTCATATTTATGCTCCAAAACCCACTACCTTTAACCATTGGTCCATCAACCTTTGACCCACGATCTGATCTGAACCATTGGGTGCTTGACAACTCAATTAATCTAAAGGCCCACATCATGACATCACATAAAAACTCTGTAATTTTTATTTTATTTTTGACGCCTCATTCGAATGACTTCCCTTCTCATTTGAATGAAATGCCTTCTCGTTCGAACGAGGGTTCTAATAAGATCTAAACAAGGATTAAAAATGCAATTATTTGAACGACAATCGATACCTTAATCATTCAAATCGGATTTCGAACGAGATTCTAGAGAACGGGGAAAAGAGAGAAGATATTTCTTGTTTGATGGTCGTTTAATGCTCGTTCGAATGAACCTAACTATCTCGTTCGAATGACCAATCCCTTTATTTGAACGACCGAAGATTTATACATACAATCCTAGGCCGTCAAATTCCCATTTGTGATTGCACAAAAACCACAAGAACATTTCAAAATAGACAACCATCCATTATATTAAATCTGTGGCCAACTTGGCATGCAAATATCAAGGAAAGGAAATACAACCTCGGGCACGGTCTTGCTCTTAAAATATTCAAAATATGTTGAGGTATTATATAGGAACGGGTAATTTAGGAGCCCCCTAGGCTTATAGGGTATAAGTATCCCCCAGAGGCTCGTAAGTAGCCAACTAAGGCCCATAGGGTATAAATAACCCCCGAAGGCTCGTAGGGTATAAGTATTCCCCAAAGGCCCAGTCCCACTTGTTGATAAGTGCGAATGTGCTATTTTGGAGTCCTCCCCGAATCCATTAAAATAGACTCACTTTAATCAGGATACCATTGTTTTTAGATGATCTGACTAGAACTACTAACACAATGATCTTGCCATAGTTATCTCTGTGCGGACTAAGTCTAATTGCTTAACCGAAGTCTACATTTCTTATGACTTAATTTATGTTGTCGAAAATGAATTTGTCTTTTCTTTTTAGCTCTTAGGTTTATTTGTATCTCTACCTCCACGGCCATTCATAGGCGTGTGTTATCTATATTCATGGTCTTATTGCTCCTGGGTTATGAGCGCCTATGCCTCCACGGTCATTCATAGGCTTGCTCCATCTATAACCACGGCCTTCTCTTATGATATGATGATTCATAACCTTTATAGATGTCTTGAGGTGTGATTATTATTTGATTTTTAGCTTAAACCCATTGAATAAAAATTACAAAGGAATTAAGGAAAACTATTAACTTGTCAATGATATGGATTTGAGGGATACAAAAGTTTCTTTTATGGCCTAACTATGTCCTTGTAATAATTATAAAAACATAAAATTAGTAAAAACTCCCTCTAAACTTCTTAGAGGTCGCAACATTTTATATGCTTAGTTGAAGGGCATGACTTGAGTGAACTTTTCCAGCATCCATTGCCTAATGAACCTTTCCACCTCATGCTTTAGGCCATGACACTTGTTGCTTATATGGACGTGCTCATTATGGAATTCACACTACTTGTTTTTGTCCCTCCTTCCAAAGGGAGTTTCGAGATTTTCTGGCCATTTGAGGAGGCTTTCCAACATAGTTTCTAGGCCACAGTTGAGGTGTAAACTCTTCATACGATTTCTTTGGATGATCCTCATGATTTATTCTTCACCTCTGTCACTTTTCGTCATCCTTTTAGAGGCCACATTTCAATGTCTTTAGCCTTTAATGTGTTGGTGAAGGCCACAAACTTGAGCATTATAATTCTTTGGCCGAGGATATTGATTTGGCCCTGGAATGAGATGTGATCTTCATAGAGATGGTTAACATTAAAGGAAACAGTGTCCCCAGATGACATCTTGGCTAGTTTGGCTACTATAAGGGGTGAAATGTCAACCTTAGGTCTGGAGCAGGACTCCTATTAAAGTCGATTGGAGAACATAAAAAATTATGGATAAAAGTCGCACCCTGCCAACATTATACCCTCGCTAGTGACGATATAAGCTACCAACAAACCTACAACCATAACTATCGAAAGCATAACAATAGCTAATGCAGCAAAGGTTTTAATGGATCTTGGATGCCGTAGAATGGAGTTCCAAACAATCCAACAAAACTTTAGGAAGCTCCTAACTGTCGATGACCTTGCACACATCCAAAGTTTATCCTTCTATGCTAATGACAGATTACCATGAAAGTTCGAAATTATGGATAACAAAACATTCACAAGAATGGAATCATCGACAGTCCACCTCATATTGTACGTATGAGATATGAAAGCTGTTGATACCAAATTTAGTCTGCTGACATGGACCACTCACTTACAGACATGTGTCTGCCAACGTGGCAATTATGTATATTTCTATCGAGCAACTCAAGATCACCGAGCAACTATGAAGCCACGAGGAACTCATGGGCCCCGAGCATCTCAAGCGTGTCGAGATACTTAGCCGATCCGAGCAGCTTAAGCGGTCCGAGCTATTTAGGCCGTCCAACCAACATAGCACTCTAATCAGGATAATTAAGGAGACGACTGCGCATTAAATGCTCATTTAATGTCATACAGATGTACATGTCTACTAGATAACAACGCATTGTCCTGTCATTTGTACAGCCTCAAGGATATAAATACATTGTAACCTCTTCATTGGAGAGGGACAAAAATTTCTTGAGAAAATATTCCTCGAGAATTCCAAGCAAACAGTCAGCAATACAAAAATAGTGGACGTAGGCCATTCTTATAAGGCTGAATCACTTTAAAAATCTATTGTTTATTATTTATTTATTCATTTTTGTCCGTGATTAAAATAATTAGGTCAAATCTAATTTTTTACATCAACAGATTGGCTCCGTCTGTGGGAAACGACTGTAATTATCATTTTTCACCAAATCAATTCATTATCAATGGCTGATAATCTGGAATCCAGTAATCGAAACGTTGGAATCCCTCCAAATCCATCTACTCCCCCAAATATCCAAGATCTGGCTGGTATAATGGCTAATTTGTCCCAAGGTCAGACGACCATGCAAGAAACCATGCGACAACTCATACAAATTATCCGGGGAGGAGTGCCAGACCATTCTGGACAAAGGAGTGTTCGGAGAAATACTCGTTTACCCTCTTCGCGAACTAGGCGAACATTATTCCCAGAGGAATCCCAGTCCATACATACCAATTCATATCGTACTGAGAGATCTAATGATCCTTCTTATCAGCCTGGACGGATTTCCTCAGTGCGAGCTACAAACACTCAACAAAACATCACTCTACCTCCAGAAAGGGCAAGTGATATTGAAAGATTGAGTAGAGTCTCTCCTTTTGATCGTTTGGGTCCTAAGAGGAATAAAATTACCCCTAGGACTATATCGAGAAACTCTCAATGACCATCTGATTTAAAGGAAGGCTCTACCCAATCGCGACCAACTGCTCGTCATGAAAGATCCCAAGAGGCAAATTCAACACGATCAGTTGCTCGAACCAATAGGATCGAGGAAGGAAATGATGCATGGAAGGGCTCAATTCAAAGGTGGAATAATAGATTAGGGGAGATGGCTAAAACCAAAAATCCTCTGCAAAGAACTTTTGTCCGAGGAACACCCTTCATACAAGAAATTGTGGACTTTCCCACACTGTCAAAATTTAAAACCCCGGTAGTAACACCAAAATACGATGGAAAAACTGACCCCGTTCTCCATATAGAACAATACCAGGCAGTTGCTGATATCTATGCTGTTCCAGATGAGATGCGATGCAGGGCATTTTCAGGAACCCTTACCGGATCTGCTCAGATGTGGTACAATAACCTTCCTCGGGGGAAAATTGCGACTTTCTTTCAATTGGCCGAGCTCTTTATTGGGAACTTCTATTTTGGTGCAAAAATAGTTAAACGAGTAGCACACTTGTAAGTGTTAGACAGAAAGCAGGTGAGATCACCAGGGATTATATTACTCGTTTCAATAATGAGAAGCCCGAGGTAATTGATTACGAGGAGAAGACATCAATTACTGCTCTGATGAGTGGACTGTTGCTAGATAAATTATACTACACTCTAGCCAAAGATCCTCCTAGAAAAATAGCAGAACTAATGGCAAAGTAAGCCAAGATTATGAACGCCCAGGAAGCTATGGCTGCGAAGAAGAATATGGACACCAAAGATACCAAGGTTGAGGTTGATAAGGCTGAGAAGAAGGAGCAGAAGCACAATGACGGTAATAGGCAGTCAAAAGCAAAGCAAGCATTGGAACAATTGAAGAAATTTGGAAATTATACTCCTTTGAAAGTATATATAAACCACATTCTGAAAGAAATCAAGAACAGCGAGGAGCTAAACTGGCCAGAGAAAATGAAGGCAGATCCTGACAAGAGGAATAAGCCCAAATATTGCGAGTTTCATAAAGACCATGGTCACACGATAAAAAATTGCATAGCTCTTCAGAATAAAATCGAAGCACTCATCAGACGAGGAAAGCTGGCCAAGTATGTTGATCATCGAAACAGTGGAAAGACCAATGACCGAGCAAGGCAGAGGTCTAGATCCCCTCGTCGAGCAAAAGAAGATAAGAAGAGAAGTCATGAAGAAGACCCAGACGATGACCCCGATCTCCCTAAAAGACCAAAACAACCAGAATGTGAGGTATTTTCTATCCATTTTGGATCATTTAAGTGTAATGTCATTACAGGTGGAGATGCAGGAGGCGGAGATATGACTGCCGAGATAAAGGCTTACCTCAATGAGGCTCAAGCTTGCTTGTACATTCAACGAATAAATATGGCTAAAAATGATCGCCCGAGGAAGGTGAATAAGGATAAACTGGTCATAAGTTTCTCTAAGAACGACCTGGAAGGTGTACTATATCCTCATAATGACCCATTGGTGATCAAGATGAGAATGAAGGAAGTGGTGATTTCACGAGTATTGGTGGATAATGGTAGCTCGGTAGATATCATATTCTATCCATGCTTTGACAGTTTGAATTTGAAGTTATCCCAGTTGGAGCCATATCACAGACCCCTCCTTGGTTTTACTGGCGAGAAGGTTTTTTCGCTTGGGACGATCAAGTTGGATATGCTTATCAGTACCTGGCCTACTTGTCGAACAGAAAGAGTACGCTTTTTTGTCATGGATAAAAACGTCCAATCATCTTACAATATCATCATGAGAAGAGTAGGTCTAAATAAGTTCGAAGCAGTATCATCTACTGTGCATCAATGTTTAAAATTCCCAACCAATTTTGGGGTGGGAGTTGTGAAAGGCGACCAGAAAGTAGCTCGGGAATGCTATTATTCGTCTGCTGAACACGAGGAATGAGAAGAATCCAGGAAGAAGACTACTACCTACCAAATAGAAGATGCAGAGATTGAAACATTAGACCCTAGAGAAGAGTCCCAACTCGTGAAAGGGTAGGTGATGGAGGCTACTGAGAATGTCATTCTGGACGACGAGCATCCAGAACGAACAACTCAAATTGGTGCATCCTTGGATGGATCAATAAAATAAGAATTGATAGCTTTCCTAAAGCAAAGAAGGCAAACTTTTGCGTGGAGTCATGAAGACATGCCAGGGATAGATCCAAATTTCTTGTGTCACGAGCTCAATGTGAACAAGGAAATCAAGCTAGTAAAGCAGTGAAGAAGAGTGTTCAGCCCTGAGAAAAATCAAGTTATACAGGAGGAAGTAGAGAAGCTACAAAAAGCCTCTTTCATAAAGGATGTCAAATATCCTGACTGGCTAGCAAATGTGGTGATGGTAAAGAAGAAGAATAACAAGTGGAGGATGTGTGTAGACTTTACCGACCTTAACCGGGCATGCCCAAAGGATCATTTTCCTTTGCCCCGAATTGATCAACTGGTGGACGCTACTCGGGGCACAAACTATTAAGTTTCATGGATGCTTATTCTGGTTATAAGCAGATTAAAATGAAGCCTGAAGATAGGGAGAGTACCTCTTTTATTACCCCAAGGGGAACTTATTGTTATAATGTTATGCCTTTTGGACTTAAAAATGCAGGTGCTACCTATCAACGGTTGATGAATAAGGTGTTCGCAGAGCAAATCAGTCATAACATGGAGGTTTATGTTGACGATATGCTAACCAAGAGCAAAAAAGCGGTTGATCATCTAGTTGACTTAGGCCAGACCTTTGATCAACTAAAGAAATATCAAATGAAGCTGAATCCCACCAAATGCATATTCGGAGTACGAGAAGGCATGTTTCTCGAATACATTGTTAACCAACGTGGAATTGAGGAAAATCCTGAAAAGATCAAGGCTCTATTGGAGCTGCGATCTCCAATGACAAAGAAGGAAGTGCAACGCCTCACAGGGCGAGTTGCAGCACTCAACAGGTTTGTGTCACGAGCAACTGATAGATGTCCCCCTTTCTTCAAAACACTCTGAAAGACTTTTGAGTGGAATGATGAATGCGAGAAGGCCTTTTAAGAATTTAAGGAATACCTGGGAGCACCTCCATTGTTGTCCAGACTACTGATGGGAGAAAGATTATACTTGTATCTGGCAGTTTTGGAAAACGCAGTGAGCTCAGCGTTAATAAGAGTGGAAGATGGAGTACAAAAACCTATCTATTACACTAGCAAGGCCTTTCGAGGAGCAGAGATCAGATATTCAAGGCTAGAAAAGTTAGCACTGGCATTGATCAAAGCAAGTAGAAGGATGAGGACATATTTCCAAGCTCATACTATAATTGTGTATACAGATATGCCGTTAAGGCAAGCTCTGCACAAACCAGAGAAATCGGGAAGATTGATGTATTGGGCCGTAGAATTGGGTGAGTATGATATAATTTATGAGCCTAGGTCGTCACTCAAAGGGCAAGCAGTGGGAGATTTTATTGCAGAGTTCACCTATCCAGACACCTCCGACGAGCAGAAGTGGAATACCAACCAGCCTGTGGATGTTACAGGATCATCAAATTTAAACCTCGACCAACTTAAGTCGATTGACGAGCAAGAGAAGATGGTTGATGAGCAGCAAGAAATGATAGAGGAGGACATAAATAAACAATAAATACTCCACCTAGGAGCTCTGTCTGATCAAAAATTTGATGAGGAGGTACCTATATGGAATCTATATGTGGATGGCTCTTCTTGCACTACAGGCAGTGGAGCAGGGATTATTTTAAACAGCCCAGACGAGATCGATATGGAGTATGCTCTGCGCTTTCAATTTAAAGCTTCTAATAATGAAGCTGAATATGAAGCTATGATTGTAGGTCTCAGTTTGGCAAAAACCATGAAGGTAGAGAAGGTCATTGTATTCAGTGACTCATAGTTGGTTGTAAATCAAATGTTTGGAGCATATGCAGCAAAAGGAGAATTAATGATCCAATATCATGTGAAAGAAATGGAGATCGTATCGAGCTTTAGCGCAATACATTTAATTAGAATACCAAGATTGGAGAATGCAAGAGCAGATGCCTTAGCTCGGTTAGCCTTAGCTACATGCACCGAGCTACGAAGAATAATCCCAATAGAAATCTTATCTAATAGGAGCATTGACAAAGATTTAATGATGAACTTAATTACCCTGGATTTATGACCATCTTGGATGGATCCCATAAGGGCCTATATTGAGGAGGGGGCTTTACAAACTGATAAACTCGCAGCCAAAAGACTAAAGTTTAAAGCTGCTCGTTATGTATTGACTAATGGCATTTTATACAGACGAGGAATAATAACGGGTTTGCAAAGATGTGTTCACCCCTCCGAGGTGAAAATTTTGATTGAAGAGGTCCATGAAGGGTCTTGTGGAGCCCATGTAGCAGGTCGGACACTTTTGCAAAGAATGACAATGCAAGGGTATTACTTGCCGACAATGAGAGCTGATTGTGTAGCTTATGCCAAGAAATGTGATAAATGTCAACGTTTGTCCTCTATCCGAAGAACTGCCCAAGCATTGCTAACACCCATCACGTCTCCTTGGCCATTCGTCATGTGGGGAATAAACTTGGTCGGGCCACTTCCAACGACCCGAGGAAGATTTAAATACCTCATGGTCGCTGTGGATTATTTTACTAAATGGGTAGAAGATGAGCCTCTTATTGATATGACATATGACAAGGTGTATCAATTTATTTGGAAGAATGCCATTTGTAGATATGGTCTTCCCCATGCATTCATCACAGATCATGGAACTCAGTTTGACAACGAGGAGTTTGCTGCATATTGTCATCAGTTAAACATATTGAAGACCCACTCTGCACCAGGCTATCCCCAGAGCAATGGACAAATTGAGGTAACGAACATAACGCCGCTGAATGGTTTAAAAAAATGACTGGATGATGCAAAGGTGAATTGGATTAACGAGCTACATTCTGTACTGTGGGCTTATTGTACTAGTCCGCGAGCAGCAACATGAGAATCTCCATACATGTTAGCATTTGGAAGTAAAGCTGTTATACCTGCTAAATTGGGTCTACCCACGCACAGAGTGCTGAATTTCAATTCTCGTATCAATGATTTGATGAGGCGATTAGATCTAGACATGCTTGAAGAAGTTAGAGAAGAAGCAGCAATCAGGAATGCTACATATCAACAATGAACAACCCTGTTTTACAACAAAAGGGTCAAGAAGTGTGATTTGAAGGAAGGAGACTATGTGCTAAAGAAAGTAATTCAAAAGCACAACAAACTGGAAGGTAATTGGCATGGACCCTACAGAGTAACAGAGGTTGTTCGACCAGGGACATACAGGATTGAAACCTTGGAGGGAGAAGAATTTAAGAATGCATGGAATGCAGAACATCTACGCAAGTGTTATCAGTAGTTGGGATCCCTATGTAAATGCAGTTTTCTTCAGTATGAATAAAGTGTTGAATGTTTTACCCAGTTCTCTCTTTTTGTGTTGAAATTTTTCGGAGTATTAGTGCTACACACTATGTATCAAGTTTATAATCAAATTACCACCAACTCCGGTTGGTCCGGTTGGTCGGGCATCAATTTCCTCCAACTCCGGTTGGTCGAAAACCAATTACCACCAACTCTGGTTGGTCGGGCACCAATTTCCTCCAACTCCGGTTGGTCGAAAACCAATTACCACCAACTCCGGTTTGTCAGGCATCAATTTCCTCCAAATCCGGTTGGTCAAAAACAAATTACCACCAACTCCGGTTGGTCGGGCATCAATTTCCTCCAACTCCGGTTGGTCGGAAACCAATTACCACCAACTCCGATTGGTCGGGCATCAATTTCCTCCAACTCCGATTGGTCGGAAAGAAATTACCACCAACTCCGGTTGGTCGGGCACAAATTTCCTCCAACTCCGGTTGGTCGAAAACCAATTACCACCAACTCTGGTTAGTCGAGCATCAATTTCCTCCAACTCCGGTTGGTCGGATACAAATTACCACCAACTTCGGTTGGTCGGGCATCGATTTCCTCCAACTCCGGTTGGTCAGAAACCAATTACCACCAACTCCGATTGGTCGGGCATCAATTTCCTCCAACTCCGGTTGGTCGAAAACCAATTACCACCAACTCCGGTTGGTCGGGCATTAATTCCTCCAACTTCGAGAAAATAATTACCACCAACTCCGATTGGTCGGGCATCAATTTCCTCCAACTACGATTGGTCGGAAACAAATTACCGCCAACTTCGGTTGGTCGGGAATCAATTTCCTCCAACTCCGGTTGGTCGGAAACAAATTACCACCAACTTCGGTTGGTCGGGAATCAATTTCCTCCAACTCCAGTTGGTCGGAAACCAATTACCACCAACTCCGGTTGGTCGGGAACAAATTACTTCCAACCCCGGTTGGTCGAAAAATCAATCTCTTCCAACTCCGGTTGGTCGGGAACAAATACGACCAACTCCGGTTGGTCGGGAACAAATACGACCAACTCCAGTTGATCGACAATATAAAAACCAAACAAGACAATTTTGTCTTTCTACAGATATACATACATATTCATCAGTGAATAAAACAGAATGGCATATCAAAATATGCATATATTTACAAAAAAATACATTCTGCAGGATACTTAGAAGAAAGAGATATTCTATAAAATATTTCCAAACCAATGAAAATTAAATTACAAAGAAGACTAAACTTTTCATTCAAATCCAGAAGAATTACATATGCTGTGGAAAGTACAAGTCATTACATAAAAAATCCTATACATAAAAAATACTATACATAAAAAATCCTATTCTATTGGTTTTTTTCCTTTTGCCTTTGAAACCGGTTCTACTCCAGTGGGGGGATCATCCAAGGCATAAGGAGAGTTTATAAAATTTATATCTCGAAGCATCCTGACATTCATTACAGATGGCCGAGCAAGAAAATGCTCTGGACGAGATATATCCATGTTAGAATGAAGACTATAGTCGCCAAGATACTTGGAGATTAAACACTAAGGAATTGCCCGAGAAGGAATCCAATTCATGTCAAGCTTAAAAGGAGGCACAGGCAACTCGAGCAATCCAGAACCATAATAATCCCATAGATAGTGTCCCTACTCCAATTTTAGTACACCCAGTGCATTCAGCCATCCTTGCTTATAACCCTAATTATTCGATTGTTGGATTCGATCATCAAGATGGTAGAGGGCCTCATTGTATCCATCTATCCAAAATTCTCTGTGCTGTTTATGAAATTGATAAGTTAACCTCTCCAGTTGATCGTGAAGATTCTTCACCAAAAGCTCTTTATTTTCTAAGGCAGAACTTTGTGTAGAAAGTTGCTCGCTGAGGTTTAGAATCTTCTTGGACATCTCTGTTAAGGCTTGGTTCTTCGCCATTAATTGAACTGCCTGGTTCTCCAAAGCTGATTGAGTCCTAGACTCCTTAACAAAAATTCGACCAACCCTTGCTCGTCCCCAAGAAGAAGATCTTGCTCGTCCACGAGTAGAGGGTCCAACTCTTTTTAAAGTTTCCAACTCGTCTCTTAAGTTGGCATTTTCTACCTCTAAAAAAGAAAAACCTTCATCGTTGACAGGGACCAAGGCTCCCGAAGAAGACGCAACAGACTTAAGTTGTTTTACTTCCTCTTGTAAGACAATATTCTCTTACTCCAGCAACTTGGCGATGTGCCTATGCTCTTCAACTTCAATTTTTAAAATGCTTTCCTTCTTCTCGAAAGCAGAGATGAACTTATCATATCCTTTTTTAGCACTTAACTGTTGATATTTCTTCTCGTACCGCTGATGCAAGAGTGTGGAGGACTCTTTATACTGCTGCTGGAGTTCCTCGATAGTTACTTGGAGGTCCTCAATCATCTTATAATATGCTACATTATTGGTAACAACTCGGTCAAGCAAGCACTTCAGATATTGATAAGCTTCGACTGCTCGTTCAGGAGTATTTGGACCAAGGATGTCAATGATTTGAGCCTCGTTCAGATATGCACGACCAGCCTTGAAATAATCATTGCATTTTTTCATCAGTTCGGTGTCATGAGCTGACAAGAGCTCCATCCTAACCATAAACTAGTAAAGAGAAAGGATGGAAAGAATCAATAAGAATGAAGACAAAGCAAGAAGAAGAAAAAGTCAAGACAAACAACCAAAAGTTTGAATTTTCATTTCATCATAAAGGAAAATACAAAAGCCGAGGTTACATTCAATAAAATAAACACCCAAACTACTCTACACCTTCTCTTTATTTCCTATAACTTTCTCAGGAGGTTTTGAGGAAGAGACCGGTTGCTCGGTAGATAAGAGTAGCTGCTCGGCAGGAGTAATAATTAGTTGAGGTTTCTCGAAGCACGATTAGATAGCTGGAACAGAAAGGTACCGATCTCCAATCATTATGGAGGATTCATTTGAGGCAGCTTCATCCTCTTCTTCTTCGGAGGAGGAGGGGGGGGCATAGGTGTGTTGCTGGAATAATTCAGAGTCCTTATGATACGACGCAAATATTGCGTATTTCACCCGTTAACCTACGCGTTATTAGCCCCCTCGGGTATCTTATTCCCTATATTTATGCTCATTAATCGGACAACCCTCGGATTTCTATGATAACATGTTTTGCAGGGGTTAATTGAGCTTTTGTAGGTATTTAGGTACTAAGTATGAAGTTCGGACGCGTTCCGCTCGATTCCCGTACACAATCGCATGTTCAAGGGCATTTTAGTCATTTTACAGATTGGGCACCTGGCCCAACATCTTCATGGAAGTTGTAGCCCTCCTCGCAAGCTTCATGGCGTTTTGATCGGGCGGTGAAAGTGTGTTCGTGTGAGGACACAATCGTCGTGTGTTTCGCCGCCGCGATACAAAGAAAACCTAAGCTACTACTACACTTGCGAGGCAAGCACAGCGGTAAGTCGGGTGTCGTAAGAAATCCACAGGGAGTGATTAAATTTTAGATTTTAATTGTTTAATTACTTCAGGAATAAAAGTGTAAAATAAATAAATGAAAAGGTGATAGGCGAAGCTTGCGAGGAGGGCTACAACTTCCATGAAGATGTTGGGCCAGGTGCCCAATCTGTAAAATGACTAAAATGCCCTTGAACATGCGATTGTGTACGGGAATCGAGCGGAACGCGTTCGAACTTCATACTTAGTACCTAAATACCTACAAAAGCTCAATTAACCCCTGCAAAACATGTTATCATAGAAATCCGAGGGTTGTCCGGTTAATGAGCATAAATATAGGGAATAAGATACCCGAGGGGGCTAATAACGCGTAGGTTAACGGGTGAAATACGCAATATTTGCGTCGTATCACCTTAGCAACATTCAACTCTTATAGGGCTGCCACCCATCCATCCCTAAAGTATTTAAGGATAGCGTATTCCATTTGTGATGACATGGCAACCAAAAATTTATTCCAGCCCTTATCCCAACTAGCATTGAAGGACTTTTTAACTGCCTTCTTCCTTTTTGCCTTCTCCGAGGAGGTCCTTTCCCTAAGGAGCTCCTCGGCAACTTTCAATTTCTCTTCCACCTGCAGTTTCTGGCGATCAACATCATGAAGTTTAACAATTTCATCTTCAGCAGTTTTGAGCTTATTCTCAAGCCCTTCAACATTCTGGAGCTTCTCCTCAAGTTCTTTATAATTCTTCTCAAGCTCTCCCAAACTATTCTCCAATCCCTTGGAGGATTCCACAGCTCGGTCTCTCTCCTACTCAACGGACTTAACCTCTAGACCCTCTAGTATATACCATCTAGACCCTCTAGTATATACCATCTTGGTTTAAAATAAAGAAGATATACCACATCCATATTCTAAACATGGTTGATACAATGTTACCCACATGATGAGGATGAAGTTCTCACAAAGAATAAAGCTCGGGAGAAATCAATAACGAATCAGTAAACCCATCATAATACCTTAGCATTTTTATACCTAGAGACTGTGATACAAATGGAAAAGTGAGGATATCATCAACAAAGCATTAAGATTCAAGAATCCAGAATACAAGAAACCAAGGGCTGCCCCTGCAAACAGTCACTCTATCCTTAACGGGCACTTCATCGAGGAAGGGGTTGATTTCCCTTTTCGCAGATTTTCATAATCGTGGGTAAAGGCCAACACTAGAAGATAAATTTTGGGACGTGAGATCTTCTTTGAGAACTGTCACTCATGGATACAAGAAGAAGTAAACGCGATGGTAGATCCTATAGGGAAACTACCCATGCCTCCTATCAACTAGCATCCCCTCGAAGATTTGAGGAACAATAAAATGTTTAGAGAAGTGATGGAAGAAGAAGAAATAAACTGGATTTTCTTCCACATGCCAGAGACTGAATACCCTTTTAAATATGATATTACCAATATGATTGAAGAAGAGCCCTCGACTACTATATGTAACCTCCCTTTCGAGGATAAGGTCATTATGGTGAACTATTTTGATGTACTTAATCTTATCAAAACATTTGCTAATAAAATAAACTTTAACTTTGAGTATCCTTAAGTTAAAAAAATTGACGGTGATAAATGTGCAAATAAAAGTAATGAACTAAATTTACATAATGAAGAACTAGAAGACCGCCTAAAATGCTTAATGATAAACAAACCAATCGAGCATAATCTGTTGACCAAATGACAATGACTAACTTAAGGTATTCTGATGAGAGAGAAGAAATAAAAATATGAACCTCTTTAGACAATCTAGAAAGGCCTGCACTCACCATACTCCTCAAAGTGTACATCGATGTTTGTACTTGGTCTTATGCTGAAATGGCGAGAATCGACCCAAAGATTGTTGTTCATCGCATACCTTTGTATTCGAAATCTAAACTAGTCGAGTAGAAGCTCAATCCCAAATGGTCCCTTAATGTCAATGAGGAATTCATGAATCAACTCAACATGGCATTTCTAAGGGTAGTTGAATACCTTATGTGGTTGGACAACATCATACTTATCCCAAAATGGGAGGAAAGGTGAGGATCTGTGTCAATTATAGAGATTTGATCAAAGATAGTCCTAAAGACAACTACTCGCTGCCAATCGACAACACTATGGATCACGCCCTAAAGTCCTTTATAGATGGCTTCAATGATTATAATCAAATCAAGATGCACCCAGAAGACTAAGAGAAAATGACTTTTACTACCGTTTGGGGGACCTTTTGATACACAATAATGTCATTCAGACTTAAGAATGCCAATGTCACTTCTGAACGTAGAGACATTATCTTAACACACAACATGATCCATAAAGAAGTTGAGGTATATGTGGACGATATGATTGTCGAACCCAAAACACAGGATGTATTTAATGTGACTAAACCCCCAAAATTGTTTCTTTAGAGTCCCCAAGGGGAAATTAATAGGATTTCTTGTCAGTGAAAAGGGAATCGAAGTGGAACCAACCAAGGTCAAGGCAATCTTAGAAATGCCACCACCATGCACTGAGAATGAATCCAGGAGCATTTTAGGAAGGATAAAATATAACAATAGGTTTGTCTCTTAAATAATTTTTGTATGCGAGCCAATCTTTAAGATTCTTTACAAATACTCCACAAATATATGGAACTACACTCCAAGAATCCTTCGACAAAATTAAGCAATATATGACTAACCCGCTTGTAATGGCCCCACCATGACCCAAAAAAATTTGGTGTATCATGATAACAGACACCGTGACTGAAGCCATCCTGGCTCAATAATTTGAAGAATCCCATAAAGAACAGACCACATACTATGCCAGTCAAAAACTTAACACACAGAAAGAATAGTATATGACCTTAGAGAAACCATGCTTATGTCTAGTATGGGCAATACTAAAGATAAGGCATTACATTTTCGCCTTGGAGATCTTTTTAATCTCTTGTATGGATCCCTAAAAATATCTACTCTAAAATCTCGCATTAATAAGAAGAATGTTCATATGGTCATTTTTGCTGACAGAGTTTGACATCGAGTATGTGCATCAAAATTCTATCAAAGGGCAAGCTATCGTAAACTGTCAAGTCGAATATCCATTAGATGAATAAGACAAAGTCGATACCCATTTGCCAAATGAAAACCTATAGGTAAGAGAAATCCAAGAAGAATATAAATGGAAATTATACTTTGATGAAACCTCAAATAAAAAAGAATTTTGCATTAACATGCTACTGATTTCACCCGATGGGAGACACCAGCTTACGACCATCAAGCTTAATTATGACTGCACCAATAACATTTTTGAATACAAAGCCTGCACTGTCGGGTTGAAAATAATGCATAAAAGAGGAATACAAAGGATCGACATTTACGGGAACTCAACCTTCATTATCTCCAAAATTCTGGGACATTAGAAAATTAGGGCAGAAAAGCCCCTGCCCTACCACGAGTACCTAGAGGAAATTATTTATCTATTCTATGATGTTAAATTCTTTTATCATCTTAAGGCTCAAAACAACTTAGCCGACGCACTGGCTACCCTATCCTCCATGGTAGACATCCCTGAAAATATGGGTAAAGTATGAAAATACACATGCAAACAGGATCAACCTGGATTCATGTATAAAATCTGCATAGTTGAGGCCATAGAGAAAGGGAACTAGTATCAAGATGTAAAAGAATTTCTCCAAAAAATCAAGTACTCCTCTGAATCCAGTAAAAAAGATAAGATGTCACTCTGGCAATGGGCCACCAAATTGATCATGTGAGCATGAGACTTAAATAAAAGACATCCTGATGTCACCCATCAATAGTGTCTTGATAAAGGAAAAGCGGAAAGGTTAATGGAAGAAATCCATGAAGGAGAACGTTGTCCTCACATAAATGACCACATTCTCGCAAAAAGATTATCCGCTGAAGGTATTATTGGATCAATATTCAACATAAATGTAGAAAATACGTTCAAAGGTGTCTAAAATTCAAATGATTTGCGAATTCACAGCACTTGCCTCCTAGAGAGCTCCACAACATGACATCGTTGTAGCCATTCTCAACCCGGGGAATCAAAATTATTGGCAAGTTAACACTAAAAGCATAAAATGACCATGCATTTATCTTGGTCACTATAGGCTACTTCACTAAATAGATCAAAGTAGAATTCCACGTCACGATGAATGTGAAGAAAAGTGGCTCAATTCATATAGGAAAATATCATTTCTAGATACGAGGTACCATTTAAAGTGATATATGATAATGGAATACATTTCAAAGTGAAAGTCATAAATCTCGTCGAAGAGTATGGAATCCAGAGACACAAATCATATCATTATCACCCTCATACTAATGGCGTTGTGGACTTAACAAGCAAAAACATGAAGGAAATATTGAGCAAAATAATCAAGGGATGCCAAGACTGGATGATCGTATATTCTGTATACATTATGGGGATATAAGTACATTATTGGAACACCTAATAGATCCATGAAATTCTCACTTATTTATAGGAGGGAAGACATGCTTCCGATAGAAATGGATATCCCGCTTTAAGGCTACTACTGGAAAATCAAATCTTCAAAACATATTGGATAAGAAGAAGATAGAAAAAACTTGCATTGCTAGACGAAAGACGGTTATTAGAACATTACCATATGCAAGGATACCACAAATGGGTCACCGGAGCTTTCAACAAGAAAATCAAGAATCGAGGAGCCAAATAAGGAGATCTCGTTCTAAAGGAAATCATTGAATCCATATAGCACCCCAAGGAAAGTTTTGTTTCAGCTGGACGTTGTCATAAGTAATAAGGAAGATCATATTAAGAGACGCAACCCTCCTCGTCGACATCGATGGAATAAATTTGGCCAAGCTGACTAATCTAGATCACCTCAAAGAGTACTATATGTAAGAGAAAGACATCAAAACACCCAGTAAGAACTATGTACGACCTAATCCTCTATAAATTCGAGAAATCCATCAAAATAATACCAATTAAATTCGATCATACAATGTATGTACATAGGCAACCCCCTTGGGGTCGGATCAAATGAAACTACACCCCTCCAGGGTAGTGGATGATTTCTATTTTATTATATCTTGTAGATTCTTAATAATTAATAACAGAGTCTCTAGGATGACAAAGAAAGGTTTGAGTCTGCAGGAGACTCATTTTTTATTAAAAGATAAAATACTTTCATTACAATATACATATTTATCATCATAAAATAAAAGGATTACATGAATCTACACAAGGTGAGTTACTACCGATGTTGTCAAAGGACTCAAAACCATCCACTTCCTCCTCGTGTCTCGAGAACCATTGCTCATCTTAAAGTCATCAAAAGACTCCCTATCCTTCACCAGGTTAATTCCACAAACATCCATGGATCTAAGAAGAATATAAAATCTAGTGAATTCTAGTCTCTCTCACAACAACAACATCCCTCACTCTCTCCCAAAACTAGAGCAGATACTCCTCAGGTAAAATCATTAGCATACCAGTCAAAGAAGGTGGAACAGGGAGGAATGGTGGAAAATCACTCCTACAATGATTAGAGATCATGATTATAACTAGAAGAAAAAGGCATAATTGGGTATAACTGAATCAAAGGGGATAAGATCTAGCGCTTTCTTCTAAATTGATGCATTACCCTTCATGGGAAGTTGAAAGAAGTATGATGGAGAGTAAACATGCAAATATAAGGGAATGACCCTAAAGAAAAATGAGGAATCACATTCGGTATACTAGGAATGTATCATCAGATTCAAGAATGTCCAGACTTAAAGATCCACTCTACCCATTCTCCATTAGTCTCCTTAATAAGGATCAATGACTTACGCAAGACATATTTGGTTGGACCATAGGGGATAGACAAAGGGTCCCCAATTAGGATCAACCTCTGAAAATACAAATGTATAAAATCAAATAGCTGCCAATTAAGAAAGGACACTCATGAAAATGAAACGAAGAAATACCATTCAGTGTCTCACCTAAAGCTAAGGGTATCGAGATTTTTCCCTCCTTTATTTTTAAGACCATATTTTCCAGACGAATGTCAACACATGTAGTGACGATAAATAGAAAGTTCTGAGATACTTTGATAAATCCATAGAACCTTTTTAACCAGCCATATGCCCCCTTCTAGGGATATTACATAGAAAGAAAGCAACCACCTCCATCAGGTTAAACCCTCTTCAGTAAGGAATTCTTGTGTAATAAGGTAGTCCACTTGCAACATCTTATAAGAGAAGATAGTCCACCTTGACTCAAATATGAATCAATAATGGGTGGGTCCATGCTATATCCCATCAAGTAGAAATAGTCTTCGAATTTCAGATATATCTCCTCCAATGAAATGAGGAATAAATGATCCCTCGAGTACTAAAAATAATCAACCGCTTGTAGGCAAACCCAATCAATTGACATGATACTCCAAGATAGAAAATGGACCGATCTATAATGGTTCAACCCTAAAAGGGGAAAATCATTGAAGCTTGATTAAAGTTATATATCTTGTAATTCAGGGTTGCCTAATAATCATAATTTGGAAGCACCATTATGGGGAAGAAATGATGAACATACTGCAATGTCTAAAGATTATGAGAGAAATAATGTAGAATGTGTGATCTTATAAGGACAAAATCCATTATAATTTATAGAAAGAGGAACTGACTGATTGACCCTCGATAGATCGATATGCCATCCCATCAAAATTAGAGTGTACAGTTTTTTCTTGCAGATATGATGATTAAAAATCTACCTGTGGGACTTGTTACGAGAATGGTAACTTTAATGAATTTGAAAATGTAAAAATATGATTCTTTTCAATTTTTGGGCCTTTACTAATTCCTTGCATATCTAATTCATTATCCTTGTCATTATTGTAATAAAATCACTCCAATAACCTAAAAATAAAAGCATCTTTCATAAATAAACAAGTTTTACACATAATTTTGGGAATAAAACACAAGTCCCCTTTAAACCTGAGAATATAAAATTAAAAATAAAAAACGATAAAAGTGAAAATCATTCTAAAGGAAATATGAAGGATGAATCTCCGTCATCCTCCTTAGATTTCGAATCTGAGATAGAATCCTGTGTTGCATCACCTTCTCGAATCACTGGGCCTCCCCGAGAAGGTATAAGAAAGGCAGGTCCCCCATTCCTAGGGTGAGCCTGTCGATAAGGCTCAGGCACATTAGGTGCTTGAACTCCCAAACTACCATAGGGAAAGAGACCCAAAATATTGATCACTTGATGTGCTCACCCAGATCATCCTACAAAGATAGGCCAGGTAGGTGCTCATAGTCTGGGACATTTTCTCCAGCACTACCTGAGGGATAATGCAATCATGCAATGATAAAATGGTGCATCTCAAATTTAATCTCAAGCAAAGTGAAAGTAAAAAAAATTAAATCAAATTAAATCAATTGTATGACTCAACTCCCACAATGTAAAATAAGGGTGAGAAAGAGGAACCAATACCTCATAATCCACACCATCATCCAAGTATACTGAACGAATATGACCAAAATCTGAATGAATAGTAGAGACGTTCTGGAGTAATCCATCACCGTCGTAACCCCCCATTGAAGGTCCCTTCGAATGAGAGACTGGAGTAGCAACAGGGGAAGCATCCCCCGAGCCATCTCCCTCTCAAAACTAGAGGACTGCCAACATCAACCTCTCACTTATTAAGTCTTTATAGGGGATGGAATAATCGAAGTAGTAAACCCCACCTCCACGCCCAGTGTGAAAGCCTCTAAATCGTTCAGGTCAAGCAAGTGCAGTGGCCTCATCCTAAAAGGTCGTGTCACTAGAGTAGTCAATTGAGCTGAGAAGGGACACTGACGGATGACCCTCTCCCCCAAGAATAAAGCTACAGCTCCGTCACTGTAAAAAGCATCCAAGAAGTAGTCTGAGTGGAAACCCTGCTTGTAACTCAATGACCTCGAGACATATCCCATGGGAAGAAGAAAACCTGTAAGTCAAGCAGGAATAATGAGAAATTTAAAAGATGTGCAGAAAACTAAAAAGAAAATAAAGAAAGTAACATTCCTTGTCAATGGTTAGTCTTCTCAGTAAGGTGTGGATATCTCCGGGAGAATACACTAAAAAATTCGAGCCCCCATTATCCTTTTTCCATATCCCTGGTGGGGAAAATAGTCCTCCGGGAAAATCAAAGGCCCGTGATGGACCCAAAAGATCTCAAGATCCCATAGCTGCATGAAAAAATGCAAAATATCTATAACGTCATGAAAGGAAAATCTGAATGCAGACAAAAGGTAACTAAGAAATAATACATCCTAAGCAGCAATGTAACTGACAGGGTTCTTAACCATGCATCTTGAAAGGGAGATCATGCTGGATAAAAGAAAGCACAAGGCTGAACTGCACCAATCATACTGACAAATGCTGCTAAAATGGTGAAAAGAATAAAGAAAACTAGTGTGAATAGTCTCAGCATAAGAATAGTAAATGGTATGACCGAGTGCGAAGAGTAGAAAGCAGCATGTATACCGATTAATCCTCATCTAGTCATCTCCTAAACCTCATGCTCATCTCCACATGTGGGTGCCCAAGGAGGTGAGAACGATAGTCGCTCTTGAGTGATTGAGTAGAAAAAACCTCAACGTCGCCTTGATGGAATCTTCCGAGATCAAGGTGGTGGGGAATTATAACGAGAAATTGGCCAGACAATAGTCCAGTCAGGACGTGCAAGTTCGGGGTGAGTGTCATCCCACCAACCGACAGGTGGAAGGTAGATATGGTGTCCCACTACCTCTCCGCTAAGACCTGTATATCGAAAGTATTGTGTGTTGTCACCAATGCGTCCATAAAAGGAGTGAATTCCAAATCCCACACTCTGTCCCTGACAACTGAAAGAAAATTCTCGCTCTCGTAGATGGCCACCACCTGCTTAGGGAGTGAATTCCAATGTTTCACCTTGTCCCATGCATATGATAAAACATTAACGGTATCACAATGCATCAGCATCTACTGTATACATCACCTTTTATGCACTCAGGCAAACATCACAATCCTTCACGATAATTCCAAAGGGTCATATCTCTAAGGGATTAATACGAAACACCCCACCAAAAATAGTCAAACTCCCTAACAATCGCAGAACGGGTATCTCTCTTTCCAACAACATTCATCGAAAAAATGAACTCCATTATTGAGGGGCTCTATAGATAGACCATTACTCTCCAAAAGGATAGCCATACCTACTATGGCCTTCTAAAGGCCCAAAAGCTATCCCAAGTTGATAAACATCTTAATAAAGGTCTAAAAAACCACAAACAAGCCAAAAAATGCTCAATAGAGTCATCCTCACCCAAATGGACCCAAAATCCTAGGGTGAAATGATCTTGACCAATTGGTCATGCGTGCATAGTACGCTTGACCAATCGGTCATTAACCCCAAAATTTTGCTTATAAAAGGAAGCCTTCACTTGTCCACTGGAGGCATTAACTCCACTTTGTTAACTACAGAGCATTTTGTTTAGAAGAAGTTTCCTCTCAAAATATCCCCAAAACTCTCTCCACTTGTCACCAAATCCCTCTTTAAGTTTAAATCTAGTGTTCTAAGTGAAAGTCCTAACGGGTCTTTCACCATCCAAGCGTAAAAGAAAAAAAAAATTCACCTTTGTTTTCCTTTTTCTATTTTAAGGTACGTTTTCCTTAAAAGTATCCTTAGATCCATCTACAAAAAGGTTGATCTTAAGATGGAACGCAGTCGAAACAAAAATGAGTATGCGTAACTTTGCAGGCACCTGATGTCACTCTTTCATTTTGATGTATTTATATGAAAAGGGTGGTGTTGTGATGCAACACCACCCCAAGATACTTTATATGTGATTATTTATTCTATAAGGATAGATATTTCTCCAAAGGTCATATCCGAACTAGGTTGACTTTGATTCTGCCTACGACAGATACGTAGGGGTATTATCGAAGCCATATTTCTAAAACTCAAGTCAAATCTTATATATATTTCCACGTTTCTGTTCTTTATCCCTAAAATGTCAAAACACCAAACAAAAAGATTTAAAATCAAGAAATATTCTCACATAAGTTAGAGGAACCCTAAATTCATGGATTCCGTATACTTTTTTGTTCTTAATGTTAGAACTTTGGTCATTCCTCAATCATTGAGTAAATTTATGGGTGAATCAACCTTGTCCAAGTTCTCTCATAAACTCTATTCTTATACATTTTCAGATCTGATTCGATTTCACTCTTAAAACATCTTTAATGATCCAAAAAATACTAGATCTCCCACATCGAGCCTCTATATAAAATAAAAAGCTTCTTTACCTGTTCACGAACTGCACATAGGCACACTAGGACTATCGTCTGAGTGAACAAGTCCAACTTTGTACATATTTTTTCATTGTCTATATCATCTATACATACATACCACAATACACTATACAGTCTAAGTACATATTAATATTTTCACTTTATTATTATTTCATTCACACCATGACATGCTGATATAAATGATTCACGTCTAAATTTTGCGACAAAAAATGCGGAGCGGGTGCCTAACACCTACTCAATCCGTAACCTAATCCATGGACCTTTGACTCTTTGGTTAAACACCTAAACACTTGCCATCACTAGGTCTTTATGAAGTCCTACCTCTTCTTTTGTCTATTTTGAGTAAAATATACTGACGACTCCATATTTTATATATTCCATTTTTTTTAATAAAAAAAAGAGAGCCTTACCCGAATGAGGTCCATAGGGAAAAAATAACATCTTTTTCGGGCTGTCACATACGCCTCACATATATGACGACATTTCCTATCTCATATTTAATCTATTGCAATTTTCTACTTAGCCTTTTCCCATACTAATAAGCGTTGGTCCAGATTGGGAACAAGTTGCATAACTTCCAAGCCCTTAGTATCCACCGATCTTAGTTATAGATGATATTGCCCCACGTAATCCATTATGTTGATCACCCACATTATTTATTGTGATTTTAGGTCCTCTTGTGCAAAGTTTACACCTTTCGAGGCCTCCTTTATCCACCCCCTCATACTAAACTTGCTTTTCTTAAGGAAAACCTCGTTTGAATTTGTTTATGTTACGAGATATTCTATTCGTAAATAAGTGACCTCAAATATAATTGTCTTTATTCAGAAGAATCTCGTTTGAACAAGATCTTGTTTTTTCCAGGTTCCTTATAAAACTAAAAAAATAGTTTAAAATATTTTCCTCACTTTTAAAATGAATTTTTGTCCTGTCAATTCCTTACTTAAATTATAAACAAAAGGAAATACAAAACTTGAAAAACCTTACCAAACCTTCAATTATCTTTCAGTATGGTACGATACGATGACTCTTCTTACAATGCTTTGTCTTGATCTTCATTGGTTTGCAATTATCACTTAAAAAGACATAATACGCTTTGACACTTTTTGTTTCCTGAATAAAATTAAATCTACACATACGTGGAGTGTAAAATATGTCCTTATAAATCTCCTTATGTGGCAATTTTTGGGACAAAACAACAAAAATCCAAAAAAAGCCATAAAATATGGGTCTTCCTATAGACCGATAATATAAATTAATATCAAATTATTTATTTTCAACTTAAATTAGATTAATTATTTATATTTGGTTAATTTATTAATTCAAAATTGAATTAATATAAAAAAATAAAAATGGTGCAAAAAAATGGTCTAATTTTATCCCAGTTAGATTAATCAAGTCAATTTTATAATTAATTAATTAAGTATGTCCAAATTTCATATGAGGTGATAGTAATTAACCAAGGAAAAAATTAAAAGTAATCACACAAATATGGACAAAGACGGTCATTTAGTGTGGAAAGCTTTTGGTAAAAACCACACGCACCCACCCCAACACAAGTCCACTAGTACAAAAAGTTTCAAGGATTACAAGAGAGATAAACACGACTTATAACTCGGATTGACCATAACTACACAATCCTTTCATTTTGAATCTTCAACCTCCATAGTACTAGCTCTATAAATCTCCACCATAGCTTTGACTTTGCAGCTACAACCCTCGGGCCTTGGTGTCCACCAATTTATGAACTAGATTCATCTACTTAAATCTCCACCACAACTTCAACTCCTTGACAACCAGATATGAAAACGTGCCTTGGACTGCAATCCATGAATATCGGCTCACCGATCTCCAAAAATCCTCTCAAGCTTTGATCACCATCAAAGCCAAACCTCTACAAATTTTTATAATGAATTTATGGGAAATTTTATTTTAGAAAAACACCATTAAAATATATGATTGTATAAGAAAAAGGGTTTTTCTAAATCATTAAAGAGAGAACAAAATGCCAAGCAATGAGCTTGGAAGCTTTTAGGGGTTATAGATTCTCAAAAGTTCTTTGCAAAACTAAAATTGAGTTCCTGCAAAGGTAATCATGCAATCCTCTTTAAAATAAATTTACAAGATATATAAGAGGACTCCATTATGATTAAAATAATTAAAAAATGATTTAACATAAATCTCCCCACGACGGACCCGTGACAACAACAAATAAGGGTCACGACCACTGCAGTAAATTCCCATAACTTGGCCACGGATTGCCTGTGGGGCATACTATTTGAAATCATATTTTTATCTTTAAATATTTTGAGAAAAACCCTATAGGTAGCTTAATGCTTAGAAAATTCCATGTAAAATCTTTATAAATTCCAAAAAGATATTAAATTCTTTTTTATAAAAATCTCACCAAAGGTAATCAATCTTCTATTTCAAAAATTAACTTATCCCGCTTATATTAGTTGTAATGTGTCTTTTACTTTGGTGAAATGGATATTTTGACGTCGTTTTGATATTTCTTTGTCGTTGACGTAGAATTCGATTGTGTGAAAGATATTCAATTAAATACGATACATCTAACCTAAATTTTGTCAAACGAATTATGACAATAAGAGAACTTTGTTCATACAAATATCCCCTTTATCAATTCCATTATAAAACTAAAAATATAAATAAATCAAAATGATATCAAATAAGAAACGGGATCCATAAATACCCTATACATCAATTTCTAAGGAGTCCCAAACCCCTCGAGACTCAATATGCATGATAGGCATGTTGGGATCAATGTACATGGAAAATTACAGCCATACAATCTTTGATTAATCATTTTACGTGATGTGCAAAATAAAAAAAACTAGGGTTAAAAGAATAAATGTCGGGTTTCGAATACAATACCCTTAGGAATTTAGTTGCAATCTGAATATGGAGAAAATGTATTTGGTGAAGATGAAGGGATGAGCTATTTTGGTCCTCCAAAATCTTGATTATGTCCACCGAAATGGTTGGATCTTCTAATATATGATCCTCCCAAGGCTAGGTAGGTGTGTGGGAATCGTTTGAGATGAAAACCTTTGTGTAAGGACATTTTTGTCCATCATCAATTTGTTATGTCATACGCCGTTACACCGTTGAAGAAATTCAAGATTCATACAGTCATCAACGAATCCAAATATCAAAAGAAGAGGAATCAAAGTCTCACAGGCCAGACCGGTCCGCCCAGAGAAAACGAACCGATCCGACCCCGGATCGGTCCGCCCCTTTACCGGACTGATCCGCCTGCTGAAAAGCCTGTATACCCCTGACTGGTAGCGAACCGATTATGCCAAAATTAAAACGAACCGATTCGCCACCTCGGACCGATCCGCCTCAGACCCGGACCGGTCCGCCTGGGATAATTTCCAACAGATCGTGGTCAGATTTTTTAGGCTAAAAGTTTCTTTTATAAACCCACTACGGGGAGTTTGTTTCTAAGACTTGTTCACACGATTTTCAGAGTTCATAAACTCAAAAGTCTTCATCTTTGTGAGTTCAAAACTCATGGTTTGATTCACACAACTTCTCATACATTTGTGAATCACTTTTGGTAACCCTAGAACACAAACCTTTGCTGTTCAGCCCTTATGAAGAAGACCGCTCTTCTTCTTCATTGTTGCCCTACTGGAAAGGGATATCTCCAGCCGCCGACTACAGAATCCGACACCTGAGGGTAATTCTTAGTCACTTGTATTTTCATTGTAATCCGAAATTGTACGTTACAATATTATAATGGAAATAAATGGTTTTGCCCCTTTGGGGGATTTTCCCTCACTTATGTGTGCTTGATTAATCTTCATTATCTACTATATTATTCAATCACACCTAGTTGCATGTTTAGGGTTTATTTGGGTTAAACTGAATTTAATTATATAATTTCTTAATTTGAACGCACGCGCACACTCTTCTCACTTTGGTATCAGAGCAGGTTAAGCTAATTTATCGTGTATTCCTAGTTTTCGCAAATTTTTTCTAAGATATCAATTTTCTGAAAAATTAATTTTTGAAAAGGTGCGTGTTCAATGGAGAAATCATATAATAAAATGCTAGTTTTTGACGGGACAAATTATGCATATTGGAAAGTCCGCATGAGGTCTGCTTTAAAGGCCATAGATGAACGTGTTTGGATTCTAGTTGAAAGAGGGTGGACACCTCCCTCCGTCACTGTTGAAAACGTGACCAGTTTAAAACCTGTCACTTCATGGACTGAAGATGAATTTAAATGGTCTTCTTTTAATTCTAAGGGTTTGAGTGCTATTTCCGGATCTATCACTCCTGATGAGTTCCGACGTATCATAACGTGCACCACGTCAAAAGAGGCATGGGATGTTTTTCAACTTACCCATGAAGGAACTAATGATGTGAAAGAATCTAAATTGCAAAATTTAACAACTCAATTTGAGACCATCACCATGCTTGAAACAGAATGTTTTGATGATTTTTATGCTAGGCTATCTGATATTGTTAATACCATCTTTAATCTTGGTGAACATATTCCTAATGCAAGAGTTGTTAAAAAGATTCTCCGTTCTTTGCCTAAGCGTTTTATCCATAAAGTCACTGTGCTAAATTCTATGGGTAATTTAAATACGCTAAAATTAGAAAAACTTGTAGGAGATTTGCAAACTTATGAAATTGATATGTTCCCTAAAACTGCTAGGTCTAAAGATATGGGAATTGCACTTAATGCCAAAGAGAAAAAGAGTGAGGGGTCGGCTAGAAAGAGGGTAGAGCCATCTAGAAAGAGAGAGACTGACACGTCAGATTCTGATTGTGATTTTGACTTAGATGATTTTGCTATTTTTGCAAAAAATTTCAAGAGGATTCTCAAATTTAAGAAAAATGGAAATTTTAAAGATAAAAAGAAATTTGAGAAAAATAAGTTTGAAAAGAAAAATGAAAAAGATTTTAATGATCCTCCTAAGAAAGAAAGTGAGAGGTGCTTAGAGTGCGACGGTAGGGGTCATAGAGCCTTTGAGTGGGCCACACGTCTGAACAGAGAAAAAGGGAAAGCAGTCCTTAATGCTACCCTTAGCGACGACGGTGAGGTCGAGTCGGTGGACTCAGGAGATAAGTCACCGCATGAGTGTAACTTCACCGCATTCATGGCTAGTCATGTGAGCACGTTGAGTACTTCTCACGACGATGAGGATGCTGCATCACAGGGACACCTCGATAGTGAGATCGATGTGTGTGAGGGGGAGGATGACTCAAGTGAGAGCGAGAGTGATATTCAACACGCCTACGCTGAGTTATATTCTGAGTCATTTAAAATTAAAAAGCGTAACAAAGCATTAGTTCTGAAGATCACCAGCTTAGAGGAAGATTTAAGAAAAGCGAGAGAGAGAGAGTCCTCCACCTGCACCGCCCTGAGAGAGAGAGAATCTGCCTGTGTTGAGAAAGATAGTTTGTTTAGAGAGAGAGAGAATATTTTTGAGAAAGAGAGAGGGGACTTGACTAAACAAGTGGCTAGTGTTATGAGTGAGCTTCATTCCTCCATGGAGACTCGAAAGAAACTTGAAGCCCTTGTTGTCCAGCTGACTCATGATCTTGAAAAAGCACGGGAAGTCAAGGTACAAATCGAGGACAGATTTGGGAAGATGGGAAAGATGCTCCTCGGCCCCACTTTAAGTTTTGGTGATAGGAAGGGAATTGGGTATGATGGTGCCTCCACGTCCCAAATTGCACCCGGACCAGTTCTTGAGTTTCCTACAACTCCTTATGGCCATCGTCAAAAACCTCAAAGGAGAGTTCGACCAAGAAAAGCAAACCAAGGTCCGCCTTTTACTGTGTTCTTTTGTACTTATTGCAAAAGAAAAGGCCACCTTAGGGAGTTTTGCTATAGTATGGGTTGGACACGATGTACTACTGCTCCACATCAGCATACTGATGATTTTACTAGTCTGAGAGAGCGAGTTGAGTTTTTAGCTGCCATGTCTCAGAGTTTGATGGAGGAATTTCGACGGATGTCTTTGTCGTCAGGGAATGCTTCTCATATTCCAGCTAAAACCAACAACAACAAAGGCAAACAAAAGGTCACCACTTCTTGGGTACGTAAGAAAGATAAAAAGTCCCTCGTTGTTCATGTTGCTCTCAAAGCACATAATACCTCACAGTGGTATTTTGATAGTGGATGCTTTAGACACATGACCGGTGATGTCTCATTTTTTACCCACCTTGAGGATTATAAGGATGGTAGAGTCACCTTTGGAGATAGGAGTTAGTCTAGCATTATAGGACGAGGTACTGTCGAGTTACCTGGATTTCCTAAGCTAGAAAATGTTTTGTACGTCAAAGGTTTGAAAGCAAACCTTCTTAGCATTAGCCAGCTGTGCGACGCTGAATTTGCCGTAAAGTTTGATCGGGACACTTGTAAGGTCTATAATCAAGCCGGTAAACTTTTAGTGCAAGGGGTGAGGACAAAGGATAATTGCTATGGGACTGAGCCCATATCCTCACCTGTCTGTAACAGCGCCACGATCACTCCTATGGATCTGTGGCACCAACGTCTAGGTCACATAAATATTAGAAATCTCACTCGCTTAGCTAGAAAGGACCTAGTACGTGGCTTACCATCTCTTGGAAGGCCAACTTCGACGGTTTGTGGACCCTGTCAGATGGGAAAAAAAATTTGTAGTCCCCATAGGAAGTTGCATTCCATTACCACTTCTCGAGTTCTTGAGCTTATACACATGGACCTTATGGGTCCCACTCGTACCGAGAGTCTGGGTGGTAAGAGGTATATCCTAGTGATGGTAGACGATTTCTCCAGATACTCCATTATAGGCTTTCTGAGAGAGAAATCCGATGTTGTAGAGTTTTTAACGACCAAGTGCCGTGTCCTGCAAAATCAACACGGAGTCACTATTAACATGATACGTAGTGACAATGGCGCTGAATTTAAGGAAGCAAAAGTATATTTTTATTGCGATAGCCTTGGGATCAAACATGAGTTTTCTGCTATGAAGACTCCTCAGCAAAATGGGATTGTTGAGAGAAAGAATAGGACGATCCAGGAAATGGCTAGATCTACGCTTCTAGGTCGTAATGTTTTTAGGAGATTATGGGCAGAGGGAGTGTCTACTGTATGCCACATGGTGAATAGGGTTTACTTACGTCCACACACACTTAAGACGCCTTATGAATTGTGGACTGGAAAGAAACCCAACCTGACATATTTCCGTGTTTTTGGGAGTAAATGCTATATCCTACGGGATAGAGAGAAATTAGAAAAGTTTGACTCCCAGAGCGACAAGGGAATATTTCTAGGATATTCATCGAATACCAGAGCGTATCAGGTTTTTAACCTAAAGAGCTCTAAGGTTATGGAATCAATAAACGTCACCGTGCAAGATGACGAACCTCCGACGGTTATTGATCCTAACCTTAAGTGTGAGGATGAGGACTTGTCTGACAGTGATCCACTTGTCCCTCACTCACACTCTGTGGTTCCCACTCCTGTGTTAAGGGACACACCCGCTTGGGTTCGCAAGAGTCATGACCCGTCTGCCATTGTTGGCGATCCCACTCTAGGGGTCAAGACTCGTGCTCAGATGGAGAACGTTGTTAGCCATCTTTGCTACACGTCCAAAGTTGAGCCCAAGAATCATAAAGAAGCACTCAAGGATGAACACTGGATATCTGCTATGGAGGATGGGTTGCTTTAGTTTAAAAAGAACAATGTCTGGGAACTTATCCCCCGAACTAGTGATACTAATGTGATAGGTACCCAGTGTATTTTTAAGAATAAAATGGATGAAAATGGTACCATAATTCGAAACAAGGCTAGGTTGGTCGCTCAAGGCTACACACAGATAGAGGGTGTAGACTTTGGGGAGACATTTTCTCCTGTTGCGAGGCTTGAGTCCGTCCGTCTACTACTCGCCATCGCATGTCATCTGCGCTTCAAGTTATATCAGATGGATGTTAAGAGTGCCTTTCTGAATGGCATTCTACAGGAGGAGGTTTACGTGGAACAACCAAAAGGGTTTGAAGACCCTAAGCACCCTGAGCACGTTTTTTATCTGAGGAAATCCTTGTATGGTTTGAAATAAGCACCCCGTGCTTGGTACGAAAGGCTTACTTCCTATCTCTTAGCCCGTGGCTTCAAGAGAGGGGGAGTTGATATGACATTGTTCGTCAGGAGATATGACGATGCTATTTTGGTTAATCAAGTCTATGTGGACGACATAGTCTTTGGATCCACATGCTCCCAGCATGCTCACCACTTTGAGGAAGAGATAAAATGTGAGTTTGAGATGAGCATGGTAGGTGAGCTTACTTTCTTCCTCGGTCTCCAGGTTCGTCAGCTAGAGGATGGGATGTTCATCTCCCAATCCAAGTATGCTAGAGACCTAGTGAAGAAATTTGGTTTAGACTCCGCTAAGCATGCAAGTACACCTATGAGTACCACTACCAAGCTTAGTAAGGACACTTCAGGCAAGGACTTAGAGCAAACCTTGTATCGGAGTATGATAGGTAGTCTTCTCTACTTGACTGCGAGTCGTCCCGACATAGCCTTTAGTGTTGGAGTCTGTGCGCGATATCAGGCATCCCCGAAAGAGTCACATTTACTTGATCTAAAACGTATTATTAAATACGTGAGTGGGACTCTCTCATACGGTATTTGGTATTCCTTTGATACCGATGACCGTTTGTCCGCCTATTCAGATGCCAATTAGGCCAGGGATGTAGATGGTTGTAGGAGCACTTCTGGTGGGTGTTTCTATTTTGGTTCTCCTCTTGTCTCCTGGCTGAGCAAGAAGTAAAATTCCATCTCCTTGTCCACTGCGGAGGCTGAGTACATAGCCGCCGGGAGTTGTTGCACGCAACTCTTGTGGATGAAGCAAATGCTGGAGGATTATGGGATTTCACAGGACACCATGACCATTTCCTGTGATAACACGAGCGCGATACACATATCTCGTAATCCAGTCTAGCATTCGCGCACCAAGCACATCAGGATACGCGAGCACTTTATACGATATCTAGTTGAGGAGAAAGTCGTATCCCTGAGTTTCGTTCCCACCGACCGTCAGTTAGTCGACATTTTCACGAAACCTTTAGATGCCCTTAGATTTGAGAGTCTTAGGAAGTCTTTGGGGATTTTCACAGTTGACTAAGGGGTTGGTCCATGTCTAGAATAGGATGCTTTTTCATGTTCATATCATATGCTTCCTATTTCTTGTCTATTTTTTATGTACCATTGCTTTATTGTACAGCTATTTATTTATTTTTGTTGAAAAATCCAAAAACATTTTTGTTTTTGATAAAAATTTTGAGAAAAGAACAAAAATATTTTTGTATTTTTTTTTTTGCACCTTTTATGGATGAGCATTTAAGATAGCCAAGTCACAACTTCACTTCATATATCCATGTGACTGTTTGATAGAGATTTGAGACGCTACATCATTTAATCCATGTGCTTTACATTGATTGGAGTCTTTGAGATGTAATTAGTGATATTTTCCTACATGTTTGACTCCTATATACTTTACTGCACACATGCACATCTATATTTGATTATTGCACTTGTCTATCACATATTGGCTTAAGTGTTTTCATCTCAATTCTGTCTATACAACTAACAATATGCGATAAAACTTGACAAGATTAGAATGCATGTAAAAACTGTTTTTGTGAGCCTGTGTATTTATTTAAGAACGGGGAGGGGCTACGAAAGGTAATTCTCTTCTTTGCGCAAAAGTCACCGTTCAAAAGGACCTAAAAATGGAGAAATTTTATTATCCGGGGTCCAAAGAGGTTAAAAGAGCCCGAAAAATTTAATGGCAATAAAAAGAAATTCATGCCAAATATGGGCCACTTAGGTTTCATCTTCAATTCTCCAAAGTTTGAGAATTTAGAATGCCTCTGTTCAAAATTCAATTCTGAGGGAGTTTGGTTGGAGAATATAAACGGGTTTGCACTTCCTTGAAAACCCTGAAAAAGTATGAAATAGTTTTGGACGTTATTGGTGTGGAAATCACCTTGAGCTTTGATTTGTTGATTTGATTGAGTCAATGTCCTATATTTCCACCTTTTTACACCAAAGGAAGACTTTGAGTTCATTCGTTAGGAGTATCCGATATTCATCGTGCACATATGTCATGTTTGTATGCATTGATTTTCCTATCGAAGTTGATCACACCCATTCATTTACGCCATCATCGACTTGCTTGTTCTGTGTTTGTTCATGGTGTGTTTCGTGTTTGTTAGAAAAATTCTGAAAAATTCAAAAAATAGTTGTTTATTCCTTGTGACACCCTTGCTTTGATTGTTTGATTTATTCTTCTCATTTGTCTATTTGGGGACATCATAAAAAGGGGGAGAAAGAATTATCTTATTTTGGGGGAGTTTTGATGTTTTGAGTAGTTTTGCGCGTTTATCGTAAATCATCAATTGGTATCTATGTTTATCTCATTTCAAACTCGATACGTCACTTGGTATTTTGCTTTTTCTCATGTGTGTAGGGTACTACATGGATTATCATTTGATTGCACACCTGATGGGAGAAGCGTTGATATTCCTACAGATTTGAAGAACAAATGATGAAGTCTTATTCATTTGTATCTTTCCAGTTTTGGGTTCATGGAAGGGTAGATTTGTATAAGCATTTTTGTTCGTTGATATTTCGGATGTTTGTTTTTATATATGTATCGGCATAGATATAGGGGGAGATTTGTAAGGACATTTTTGCCCATCATCAATTTGTTATGTCATACGCCGTTACACCGTTGAAGAAATTCAAGATTCATACAGTCATCAACGGATCCAAATATCAAAAGAAGTAGAGGAATCAAAGTCTGACAGGCCGGACCGATCCGCCTAGAGAAAACGAACCGATCCGACCCCGAACCGGTCCGCCCCTTTACCGGACCGATCCGCCTACTGAAAAGCTAGTATACCCCGGACTGGTAGCGAACCGATGATGCCAAAATTAAAACGGATCGATCCTCCACCTCGGACCGATCCGACTCAGACCCGGACCGGTCCGCCTGGAATAATTTCCAACAGATCGTGGTCAGATTTTTTAGGCTAAAAGTTTCGTTTATAAACTCACTACGGGGAGTTTGTTTCTAAGACTTGTTCACACGATTTTCAGAGTTCATAAACTCAAAATTCTTCATCTTTGTGAGTTCAAAGCTCATGGTTTGATTCACATAACTTCTCATACATTTGTGAATCACTTTTGGTAACCCTAGAACACAAACCATTGTTGTTCAACCCTTGTGAAGAAGACCGTTCTTCTTCTTCATTGTTGCCCTACTGGAAAGGGATATCTCCAGCCGCCGACTACAGAATTCGACACCTGAGGGTAATTCCTAGTCACTTGTATTTTCATTGTAATCCGAAATTGTACGTTACAATATTATAATGGAAATAAATGGTTTTGCCCCTTTGGGGGATTTTCCCTCACTTATGTGTGCTTGATTAATCTTCATTATCTACTATATTATTCAATAACACCTAGTTGCATGTTTAGGGTTTATTTGGGTTAAACTGAATTTAATTATATAATTTCTTAATTTGAACGCACGCGCACACTCTTCTCACTTTGGTTTTAAGTGAGATATGGACTAATCTCTCTAAGCCTCTTCACACAAATATGAATAGTATTTTCTCTCACCCCATTTAACCCTTAGTTACGATTTTGTAGCTTAAAAACATAGATTACACCAATATTTATTAGTATAAGTTATGGACTTAGGCTAAACTGGGCATTCAAAGAGTATAGTCTTGACTGCTTGGGCATATGGACTATACTTGCAACCCAAGATAAATAATTAAATTGCCTTTCAAATATATACTTAGAAATCCCAAATTATAATCTCGTAATTGATTTCCTTTCTTTATTTAGTCATAATTAATTCTACTAACTAATGACGACTGCGCTCCAATTTAACTACCTCAAAATGCACTCAGAATAATATGGTCTTATTTGCAAAGTTTAAATGGTACATAATGTGAATCCCTACGTTAAGTTTCCAATACCTAACTACTCAAATCAACTCCCCGCCAATTGATTTTAACTAATATCTAATTAGTCCTTGGTTATCATACATAGCTTCTGTGGTAAGTCCACCAAATTATAAAATAATCCACTAATCAAGTTTAATAGGGGAAACAAATCTTATAAGTCTTATAATCTACAATCCAAGATCTTTCTTAGACGTGGATTCCTCCAAATTTTGATCTTAGACCTACTCACAGAATGATTGCCCAATATGAGGATAAGATTCAATAGAAATTGAATGTTTCCAATAATAGTCAAAGAAACAATTGTGCAAGCATTCCAATCCTCATAACTCTCAGGATTTAGAATTTATGAACCCTTTGCAAAGGGCGTGAGATTACTAAAGTCTATTCAGAAAAACCTTAGACTTAAATATCATGGGTTGTCCGGCTTAATATATTCATGGATGTACCGGTAATAATCTTATTTTGAACTATTATACTAGTTCTCGAACAATCCTATAAGTTCTTGTAGTTTGAGAAAAAATGCTAGGATTGCAAACGTAACCACGATGATATGATGTCAACTCCCTATCTAGGTTGTGTGATAACTCTATATTTGTGTTCCTTCAGATATGGATTTGGAATATCGTTGCGGTCAAAGTTCGAGTATCAAAGTTCCTGGAATCACCTACTAAACTTGTTAAAAATTTAGTATCGTGGAAAATTCGGGTATCAATCCAATTTCAAGAGTTGAAACGATTATCGTGAAAACTTGCAATTTCAATTTTTATTAAAAATATTTTTTTGTTTTTAAATTTTTTAAATGTTTTTTATATTTTTATATTGAAAAAAAAATTTCAAGGGAGGAAACGAAAATTTATTCAACTAAAATGACTACGAAAATTTAAAAATTAATCTAGTTTAGAATTTATGAGAAGAAACAAGAGGTGGGATTACACCATGTAGTCAAATTAATTTTATGTCCTAATTATTCAATTGAATAATTCGAAATAATATTGAATTTAAAATTTAACTCTCGTTACAATCCTAAATTCAATTTTATCTTTTTCAGCAATTAAATCGGGAATAATCACAATATTAAAAAAAATAAGATTCACACTCATTTCAACAAAATATCCGCTAAAATTAATTTATTAAAATTTGTACGAATCTTTGAATTGCATACACAGAATTAATATTTATATTTAAGGATAATACTTATCTCTAAGTCAAATCCAAAAATCAAATATTAATTTTCAACATTAATTTATTAACTCTCGTTATATAAATTAATGTGTGATTTTTCCCAATTTAATTAGCCTAGAATGCATTAACGAACAATTATTCAAATAAAACAAATCAACCTACGTGTTTCATCCCACTCCTCGAATGGGGTGTTTAGCGAGACATAATCAAAGATTTAGCACAAACACAATTAAAGAACAAGAAATTAAAGACTGAGAGAAATAAATACTATACGCAATAATTCCTTGTGTCAACAGTGCATGAACACGCGTCCCAAACTTGCCATAAAAATTCGACTGGATTACAAAACTAACAGCAAAAACTGAACCTACAAATTTTTCTAAACCTAAAACTATATTTTTTTCTTTTTTTCTAACTATTTTTCTACCCTCTTTTTTTTTTTGTCTCTCACGTTCTCTCTTTGTGTACTTCTCTTTTTCTGATCTAAGAGTCTTTCCTTTTAAATGAGATGCTCCTTCTCTTTTATTGACCCACAATCTTTGTTGTTTGGATGAGAGATTTTTGTGGGATTTACTTTTTTTTCTTTTTTTTTCTAAGGCTTGGCATCAGCTCCGATTTTTTTGGGATTGGTTGAGGGTATGTTAGAAATGGGTTTGGGTTTTAATCGAGTAGATGTCGACGGGTTTGGGGTGGTCGCCGGTGGGGCTGGTGTGGCCGGAGTTGGCCTCGGGTTTGGGTGTTGAGGATGTTCGATTTTAAGAGGGGGGAACAAGTGGATCAGGTTGTGGTCCGGGTTCGTGGGAATCTGGGTCAGTTGGGCTGGGTCGTGCCGGAATTGGGTTGCTCCGGTTTTCAGGCAACCGTAGGTGGGTTTGAGCAGGTGACGGTTTTTTTTTCGGGTTTGGTCGCGGGTTAACTCCGGGTAAGGATGGTTGGGAGGTGAGAGAAGTGGGTGTGTTTTTGTTGATAATGGGGGAGAGATGAGAGAGAAGATGGATTGGCGGGGAAGATGAAGTGTGGAGGGATTTGGTATAACGTGGTGAGGGTGAGATGAGTGTGTGGTGAGGTGTAGGGTATTGTGACATGTGTGTGTGTTTAATTTGTAAAAAAAAATGAAAATTAAAATAACTAAAATCCTAAATATAAAATCTATAAAAATTAAAATTAAAATAAAATAAAATTTCTAATCTATAAAATAAAATTAAAAGAAATAAAATAAAAACTAAAGACCTAAAAAATATATAATCTAATGAAACTAAAGATAAAACACCTAAAAACTAATCCTAATAAATAAAATAAAATAAAGATAAAAAACTAAAAACTAAAAAAAATCAAAATCAAAATAAAGGAATATAAAAATAGAAAATAAACCCTAGAAAATCTAAATAAATCTAAATAATTCCTAAAAATAAAATGAATCAAATAAAATATAAAATAAATTCTAAAAATTAAAAATTAAAAATGACTCAAATAAAAATCTAAAAACAATATAAAATACAAACTAACACCTACGATGCACTGGTGATGGCTTAGGTTAGGGTTATAGGACTGGTTCAGAACATCGGAACACATCGGGTAAGCTCAGAATGGACTTCTCACTTCACGGCTACATTGATTTTCTTCGTTGATAACTTTTTACTGCTATTTTGTCGCAATTACGCAGATTTAGCATCATTTCATAATGTTGATTGACCTGAGAAATAATAAAATACGAACATAATGTCATTTTTATTAAAAACGAGAGACTACAATGCATCTATTCGGGGTATAAAATATACACTTTTGGGTGCTTATCATTGTGAAGTATTCTATTGTATGATAACCAAAATTCTAATCTCTCATGATTAAGCCAAACCCAACTCATCAAAATTCTGACTACGTACAATTGATCGACATATTAAACAATTTATTAAAACATAAATATAAAGTATTCTCACAAACACGAATCTCATTTCAAATGAACGAATGATTTTAAGAATAAAACCATAACAATCTACCACACAATCTTAAATCCATGTGCCTATTCATTTGACTACCATTCGCTCTACACGACTCTTAAAAGTCTCAGCTACTTTATCTCTTCATAAAAGGATCCTACAGGTTGTCCTGAGATTCAATCTTGGTCTTGATGATGTGATCTCTCTACATAATCTACCAAATTAGGTGATACTTTTCCTTAGCGTGCTTTACCCTCTTATGAGTCCTTAGTTATTTCCAATTTGCTACCACTCCGTTATTGTCACAATAAAATGTAATAACCGCCTAGTCTGAATGAACCATACCCAAGTCACTTAGGAAGTTATGGAGCCCAACAACCTTTTTATTTCCTCTGAAGTGGAAATATATTCATCTTACATGGTCGAACCAAAAATACATGATTGCTTGATACTCCTTTAACTTTTGGCTCCACTTACTTGGGTAAACACATATCTTTAGGTTGAGTCTCTTGAAAACCCTATCCGGATGAAAATATGAGTCCGTGTACCCAATGGGTAATAGATTACCCACTAATTAAACTAACATATAATCTCTAGTCCTTTTCAGATAGTTGAGAATGTTCATAATCGCAATCTAGTGATCCTCACCCGGGTTAGAATAGAGTATATAAATCATGTTAATGAAAAAGCAAATATCCAACCTTTTACACACCATAGTATACATGAGGCTTCCCACGCCGAAGCATAAGATAAATTCCTCATCCTTTCTATTTGACCAGGTGTCTTAGGACATTTATCCTTATATATAGAAATTCCATTATTTAAAGGGATAAACCATTTTTTGGAGACTTCCATGTCAAACCTTGTAAGCACATCATCGATATAAGTGGCTTGGTATAAGCTTGAGATCCTATTTTTTTTTATCACATATAAGCATGGTCGCAAAGATGTAATTGTCTTCTCTTATGACCTTTATATCGAACTGAATATACAAACACACTTTTATACCAGAAAATACACTAACATCATTCCCTATATAACCATATTTTTATAATAGAAAATACACCAACTTCGTTCCTAATAAGGAGAATAAAATCTATGTAAAGTACTAGAAACACCACCACTTTTTTGTCATACTTCTTATATAGACAAGTTTTATCAATACATTGATCAAAACCAAAAGATTTATTTTCTTGGTCAAAACGGATGCTCGAAGCCTTTTACGCTTTATTAAAGACCATAAATGGGTGTCTTAAGCTTTTACACCTTATTTTTTGGACATTTTCTATGAGTCACTAAAGTTGCATCATATAAATGCACTCGTTAAGACTACCATTAGTGTTAATGTGCATATGCCAAATCTCAATATCCATATGAGCAGTAATGGATAAGATAAACTAGATACACTTCAACATGTTATTAGTGATAAGGTTTCCTTATTGTTGATCCCATCTTTAAGAGTAAACCCTTTTGCAATAAGTCTTGCCTTGAAGGTTTTCACCTTTCGTCTACCATTTTTTTTCTTCTTGTAGATCCACTTACAATCAATGGGTTTTATCCCATTCTACAAGTATACAAGCCCCCAAACTTGATTCGAATACATCGAATCCATCTAAGCACTTATAGCCTTTATACAAAGCTTGAACTCCTTATTTTAGAGTGCCTAATCGTAGTTTCCAGGATCTGATATGTGTTCATATAGGATCTTACCGAAGTGTTCATCTAAATACACTAACTTATCAGGTTGGCGCTTAACCCTCCCATTAGGATGTGGCTCCACTTTTGCTCCATTATAAGTGACACATGCATCCAAGTCGTCAGTAATACTCCCAATACTGCTAGGCAGTATATCATTGGTATCAGGTTGTATTTAATCCTATACATGTTGTTTAGAAGCAATTACGTGGACCTTTCCTCTCAAATATTAAAAGATAATCTTTCTCTTGGGCTTACGATTTAACATATATTCTTCCTCTAAGTACCATGCATTGGTCCTAATCAACACCTCCGTGTTCTTAGAATTATAAAATAAAAAACCTTTAGTTCATCTTGAGTGACCTAAATTTTGATATGCCTCTATCTTTCATTATAACTTATCGGGATCCATCCTCGGTACGTGTGTCGAGCAACCCTATATTTGAACATATCCTAAACTAGGTTTGCACCTACCTCACAATTCTATGGGAGATATCGAGACCTATGTAGAAGGAATTAAGTTCAGTAAATAAGTATCCATCTCTAATGCATGACCCCAAAAGGAACTCATAATATCTAAATAACCCCTCGTGGATCTAACCACATCCAAAAGATTTATGTTCATTCTTTCCACTCCACCATTTTGCTGTAGAGTTCCCAATGTAGACACCTGGGATGTAATCTCTATCTCTAATTAGTGAATCCTAAACTATCCCGATATGTACTCTCCTCCACGGTTAGATTAGTTTACCATGCCTCACTCCATTTTAACCTTATACACTTCAAATTTATCAAAGGTTTTAGACTTGTGATGCATAAGGTTAACATACCCCAACCTCGACTAGTCATCAATTAAAGTGATGAAGTACTCATCGTCACCTCTTTCCTATATAGTCATAGTGCCACACAAATCAAAACGAACTAGTTCCAACACATATTTGGATCTGTATCCCTTGGTTGAGAAATACCACTTGGTAATTTTACTACTGACCAAGCGTAAATTCTTCTGAATTTAGCCCCTTAATTTGGTGATTTTAATATCTCGAACAAGGTAATTGAATCATTGTTAGTCCATATCACTGTATTGTCTGTTTTTAACAATATTCCCTAGTTTTTGTGTAATTGTGATGAAGTTATCAGGAATGGAATGCAAGAAAGAAAAAGAAGAAAATCAGAAGAAAAGTCAAAGGGCAAAAGAGTAAAGTTCCATTAAAAAAATCGAAGGCGACACCAAAAGTGAAGTTGAAGAGAATGAGTTCACAAGAGCATAGGAAGAAACGACACCCAAATCGGAGTTCTAGATCAAAAGATATGGCTAGTCAAAGTTGCAAGGAAAAAGTCAAAGTAGAAGAAAATCGGACCGATCAGATGGAAACCGGACCGATCCGAATTGACCAAGTCCAGTATACCCCGGATGGATAGCAACCCGATGGAAATGGAAAAAGAACCGATCCAGTGGATATCGGACCGATCCGAGGGTAATCCGGACCGGTCCGGTCATGCGAAATCCTGGCATTAATTATGCAGATTTTTGGCGTGCTAGAAGGGAAAACTTGTGTCACAAGCAAATTGAGCTGTCAATTTCGACACTTTGTGCTATAAAAGCCCATGCCCTACATCATTTGGAGGAGTTGTTAGGTTGAGAGTTCTAGAGAAAATTAGAGGTTGAATTTTAGGATTACATTTTGAGAGAAAATTTTCTATTCCTTTAAGAGTTTTCATGAACCCTAGTTTGTAAGAAATTCTGAATTCCAATTCCGTTTTTGTTGCTGAATTCAAGTAAAATCTTTCCATTCTCTAGTTTTATTATTTGCAAATTATTTACAATGTCTTGTAGATCCATAATTTTATATGTGAATTTATTCTTGAACCAAATCATGAGTAGCTAAATTCCCAAGGGTTGGGGTACATGAACTCAATCCAAGGCAAATTATTTATGTAGAAAATAGAGGTTAAATTAAAATATTGATTGAATCATGAAAGAAACTCATACAAACATTGTCAATCTTTTAATCTCTCTTGCCCTAGGTACTTGAGATGTTTAAGAACGCTTTGCGAGTATAATTTATCATTCACCGCTTTATATCTATCTTTGATTTCATATTATGCGGGCTAGATCCCTCATATATGTAATGCTTAGAATTTATAAAGACCGGATATAGTCAATAATTTTAATTTACAATTCTAGTATTCTATACGGTAATTTGTTAAGGATAGAGGGATTGTACCCTACCCTATTTTCTCCCATTTGTCAGATCTAAATTTTTTTTGCGATTTTCAGTTTGTTATTCTTACATAAATTTTTATTTCACTAGAAATTTTCCCAATCATTAATCATATTTTTGTTTCTTTTAAGAAATCATTTCAAGATTTAATAATTTTTCTTATTACTATTTGGCAATCTCGATCCCTGTGGATACGATCCCGACTTACCGGGTTACTACTTGAGCGACAGGCTTGCACTTGAGCCTAGAGTAAAACGCACTTTTGAGACAAATTCTTAGTCGCGTCAACTACTATGCAGGATTCACAAACTTGAAGTGTCTCCATTTCAAATGAACCCAATTGTCCATTTGAAACCAATATTTAAATTCATTTTAGATTAGTAACTGCAAAGATACGTTTGGTTCAACTTGGAAGGTTAATTCCTGTTTAGGTTATTTCTATTTTAAGTTAATCATTTTAGTACTAAGCAGTAGTGACGAGACATGTATTATAATATAAAGATCATTTTCCAAATCACTATAACATGTAAGATATTTGCCATTTTTTATAATAAAACACGTTTATTAAAATAAATCAAATATCCATTAATCATAAGCTTATAAAATGAAATTAAATTTCTTATAATGCAAGGAACATAAAAATAATATACTAATATTAACTTATTATCTTCACCAAAATTTAAAACTAAATTTCATATTTATAATACTGATGCCTTGTGATGATCACCCCTGGAACCCCAGTACATAATTGTAAACATGATTAGTGGCTCCCGAATCTACAGACCAGGTTTCGGTAGATGTCACCACAAAATATATCTCAACGACTAAAGAGAAATTACCATTTCCATTTCCTTGATAAGAAGACTGGGCATTGATTCTTCTAATGTATTGATCGTTTGCATATATAACAGTTGATTTTCGACTTCTTAAACGCTACTTGAGGCTTAAAAGAATTTTTTCGAGACTTTCCTTTTTTCTTCTTGTTACCTTATAGGATAAAAGAAGATGTGCCTTTCTTAGCAACTCGAATCACACTCATATGCTTGGTGATATTCTCTGTAACTTGGAGTTTTTTAAATAGTTGAGCCCTAGAGTAATCAAATTTGTTCATAAATAGTTTAGGAGAAATTATTTGATGCACTTTGACAGTGATTGGAGCAAGAAATAACCCTAGGTTTCCCCATTGATTTCAGACCCACTCACCTCCAGTTCTCCCAAGATGGACATCATCTTACGAATATGCTCGTATATGGGACTACCATCTAGCATCTTAGTGTTTAATTACCATTCCATAACATCTAGCATGGCAGCATGATTATGGTCCTCAAACATGTCCCTAAGGTTCAAAATCATGTTATAAGCGCTTCACATGTGCTGATATTTGTGTTGCAGCACATTACTCATAGAGGGCAATATGTAGCTACGAGACACCTAATTGTCCTTTTGCCACCTATAATAAGCTTGGAGATCCCTTTAGGGTGCCCCTTCATTAGGCTTGGCAAGGCGGGTTTCAGTCAAAATAAAACTATAAGCCTCAACAATTTGGATAATGTCTAGGTTTATTTTCCAGTCTATATAGTTCATGCCAGTAAGTTTTATTTCCTTTAAGATTAAAACAAGTGGGTTGAATATTAAGCCAATTTTAAAATATGAGAATCATAGATTTTGATCATGGAAATATTTAAGAATTAACTTCGATTTAATTTTAATTTGGCATCCCTCTACCGCCAATAAAAATAAAATTCTATCGAGCATTCTAGTTCCCTTATGAAATTAGATTTCTCAGTGGGAGTTTAAGTCACTTCACCTTGAACTAGACATACTTTCTCCTTTTAATTATGTACTTCGTATAATTAAGGAAACTTATGGCCAATATAGTTGAGTAGTCAACGTTGTTTAGTCCCACACCTAATGACAATCTCTAATGGGGAGGATATCATTAGTTGTATTTAATTTTATACCACTAGCTCATTCGTTGAAATTAAACTCTCTCATGTAGAACTTCGTTAATTGGAGGACCAAACATACTTAAATTCAATTTCAAAGAATTATCACTCAAAAATTTTAAATTTTTTTGTGATATTGCGATTTAAACCATCTGATGGGGTCCAGATCCAGTTGACTCGAGAAATTAATCACGTCACAATTTTAAAATACCGATGGAGACAGCGGTGTTTAAGTTAAAGTTCCTATCCCGCTTAATATTTAAAAACACGATGGTTTTAAAAAAATAATTATTAAATTATAATGGACCGAATTTAATCCTTAGTAATTTCACTATTTTAATTATCCAAAAAATAAAACCATTTTTAAATTTAAAAAACTTGAAGATCTCAATTTAATTTATACCTTTAAATTAATTGCCCAACTAAATTCAATTTATAAGAAAATAAATGAAACATATGTTTCGAATAATCGTGATCTAGGCTGGTCTCTAAATAATAAACCATGTTGTTCATAAAACCTAATGTTCCTAATTAATTAGCGTATAAAATCATGCAAAAAAATAATAAAGAGATATGAAAATATAAATAAATTTAATTATGAAACGAAATGACTATAATGACTTTGTCCATCATTGACTAAGCATGTTCCTTGTGTATACTTCTTAAAGATAATGATCTTTTTGAAGAAGAGTCTTTTGTTGGTGAAGAATCGTTGAAGAAGAGTCCAAAGAAAACATAAACAAAATCATAGAGAATCCCCCCCAAAAATTGCCTCTTATTGTCAGTCACTGCTACCCGCGGTCGTAACTTGTCATAGCCTACCTTCTTCCTTTCCTTATTGATCTTTAAGATTTTTATAAACTTTGTCAAAACTACATTGTTTTTAACTTCCAACAACCTTGAAAACTACATTAATGGACCTCTGTTCTTGACGAAATATCAACCAGAAACCATGGTTCTTCCACAGATGTCAAAGTCTGATGCATAAAATAAAATCCAAACATATAATGATTACATACTCACATATTCCTCCAAATAGATCAATTATGTGCAATAATTAAAAACCCTTATTATTACAACCAAATTAAATTTAGGAGAAAATTAACTATGGATAAACCATTTGCAACATCCCGTATTTTTGGATAATTATGAATTTAATTATTTCGGTATTTTAAATTTCACGTGTGCAGTAATTTAATTAAAATGAAACATTACGTATTTTTATAAATATTAATTCAGTGAGATTAAGATTAATATTTCTATAGTAACTTACTAAGTGTGTAGTAAATAACATGTGATAATTATTATACATCGTAGTGAGTAATAATGACGGAACTATGTCATATCTCAACCAGGGTCGTGTGTTGGCTATATTAAGGTGGAGATGGAAAATTTTTGTAGAGTGGCTCGGATGGCAATTTTGAGGTCACGGTTGTTTCCAAATGGGACAAAATAGGCAGAATAGTGTACACAGGTGTATTATTTGGGTTCGAGGGGAGTTTTTGAGTACATCGAGCTCTTACGGGGGTATATGGGTCAAGTCGGTTTGGCCCATTAGGTTAATTTAGGGATTAGAGAGTTTATAACCTAAGATTATAAGTGTTGTCTATCATTATCATTAGAGATAAACCCTAAGAGAGAAAGAAAAAGAGGCAAAGGCTAGGAGAAAGCTAGAAAGGCCAAATTAGCAGAGAATTTAAGGGGGACTTGAGCATTCAATTGTTGATTCATCGTCTACAACATATTTTTAGACTCAACAAACCATTTAAGGCAAGTAATTGACTTGCATTAATCACATATGTAGGGATTTTCGATTGATATCATAGTAGGTGTAGACCTAAATGATTCTTGGGAGGGTTCTTATGTGAAAATGGAATTTTTGGGTGAAATTGATATCATGTGTAGTTAGATGATTAATTGATGATATGGTGTTAATTTATATTGATAGAAATCATAATTATATTTAAGATTTAGAAGGGAATATGTTTAATTGGGGATTGGGAAACCAAATATATGATGATGATGATGATGGGATATTCCTTTATAAGCCCAATTCATGAATCTAATTGATGGCTTTAGAAATTGCTGATACTTGGAGGTTATAATCAAGTTAGAGTATGTTTAAAATGGGTAATAAACGTTTGGTATGATTTATTTGAGAGTTGGATGAATTCTATAAATATTTAATGGGTTAAAAATTAGAGAAAAACGATTTCGAAGAAGAGGATTTGTTCAGGTATCGATTGATTGTTTGAGGGATGTCTATCGATCAATTCGGCAGAAACTCATTCGGATGAGTAGAGGTTCTCTTTCGAATGAGGCTAGTATTTCGTTCTAACGACCCTAGGTTTTGGTCATGCAATCATAAATCAAGAGACAAACAAGATTCTAAAAAAAAACTTTCGGGTAGAACCTTTTATTTCAGTATCTAACGTAAATCGCAACTTACAATTACATAGAAAAATATACAATGAATATCCCACAGAAAATCCACATAGACCACAACCTAGCACCAATAGTGAATACCCTCGAGTATCCCCAATGGTTACAGTCGTTGGAAAATAGCCCCCGCAAGAACTATAAATCCAAAAATAGAGAAATCATTCTCTCGAAGAGAAACTTCAGTAATAAATATTTTGGGTTCTAAACGATTCACAAACATATATGGAATTATTTGTGTGAATCAAAAACAAAGTTTTGTGCCGTAAACGAGAAGACTAAAATTATGTAGATTCGCAGTTTTCTCTTTGCAAAAGTCTTATTGAAAAAGTCTTCCAAAATAAGTATTTATAGCAAAACAAAACATTTGAGACGGCGGAGGTTGGTCGAATGACTTCTTAATGTCATTTGAAAGACATTAGATGTCGTTAGTAATGACCTAAGAAACGACTTTAAAAAAATCAAAACAGTACGTGGTCATTTGAATCAATAAAGGAACGACCCTTCACATGACCTATCAAATGCCATGTGATGTCATTAGAATGGGTTATTTGAGCGACTTGTCAATGTCATTCAAGCGACAGAGGAGAAAAATAAATTATTCTAAAAAGCTCGCCTGCAGGTCTTCCAAAATTATTTTGACTTAGAAAGTGCCTCACTTTGGTAAAATGCAGTTTCGAAAAATATCCCAATACAATCGTAAACCAAATTCGAAACTTAAACACAATTCTTACCAAAATCAATCTCATAGATGTCCGATGTTGAGGCAACTTGATATTCGGATACGTCGACTTGAACAAATGATCGTGATATTCTCTGAACGGTTGTAGCAGTATACGACATACTCAATGTAAAATCAGGACTATGGAAATTATGTTCCTACAAATCTCCCGTAATATCTATGACGATACAAAATAAAAATAATCTGAATTATCAATAAAATACCTATACAAATCATATACCCTCCCAAGAACCAAAAAGTGGAAAGATACTAAAAATGAAAGTCTTCAAAGAAATTTTCAACTTTAAATTTCTTCAAACCAAAGCTCTTTGGTTTTCTTTTATTTGTTTTTTTGTGTGCTTTCCAAATGATCATTAAAGTCCTACACACAATAAACTAAAAAAATACCTTCATGACGTATCGAGTTTGAAATTAGATAAGCATAAATCAAATCAACTAAAATCTCAATCTCAAATCTCCCCCATAAGTCAAACTCTCACTCCCCCATAATTTATAATTCATTCCCCCCCCCCCCTTTTTATTTGTCCAAAATAGACAAGGAAAATAAAAAAAAATATTGACGGAGTGTCATGAAAAATATAGAAAATATAGACAATTGTGTTCATGTAAGGATATACTCAAAAGGCTTTCACAATCTTTTTTTGATTTTTCATATTTTTTAAGAAAAAATTTTACAAAAACAACACACACCGTGAATTTATACTAAAATAACCAAATCGTGGAAACATAATGAATGGGTGTGAACATATTCGATAGGAAAATCAACTCAAACATTCATAACAAATGAGCATGAAGAATATGGATACTCCTAGCGAATGAACTCAAAATTTTCCTTCAGTGTAAAAATTGTTGAATTCAATTGATAATAACTCAATCTAATCAATAAATCAAATTCTAAAATAATTTCTACACTAATAACGTCTAAAATTATGTAATCCTCTTTCATGACTTTGTCAGGACGTTCAAACTTCTTGATATATTTCCAACCAAACTCTCTCATATATGATAATGATCATTTTTTTAATTCAACTCTTTTCTTTTGAATGATAATATCAAACTAAATTATTTTGGCATTGGCTACTTTTTATAATGCCACACTTTTTTGTATCTTTTCAAATGGTGGCTTTCTCGCAAAGGATAATTGTGCCTTTCGTATCCCTTTCCCGGGTATATTCATCAGTTTTTCATGTAAAAAAATCCTCAAGGGCAACGGTTCTTACATGCAGTACTTTCATTGTCAAGTTTTATAGCATATGGTTCGTTTTAAAGACAGAATTGAGATAAAAACACTTCGACCAACATGTGATAGACAAGTACAATAATCATATAAATTCGTGCATGTATGTATTGAAGGAGATAAGGAGCCAAACATGTAGAAGGATATCACTAATCACATTGAAATGACTCCAAACATTATAAAGCACATGGATGAAATGATGTAGCATTTAAAATCACTATAAACAAGTCACATGGATATGGAATGAAGTGATGACATGGTCATCCTAAATGTTCATCCATAAACGATGTAAAAAGAAATAAAAAAAATGTTTTTGTCTTTTTCAAAAATTTTATCAAAATAAAATCTTTTTGACTTTTTCAATTTTTTCTTAAAAAATAAAAAATCTTTTTGAATTTTTCCAAAAATTTTCAAAAACAAAATCTTTTTGTGTTTTTCGAAAAAATATATCAAAATGAAAAAATAAATACAAAAGTGGTACACACAAGCAATAGGCATCAAATATCATCATGAAAAGCATCCTAAGCTAGCAAACAAGTCTAAACCTCAACCGTTAGGTGCAGAGGAGTTTTCCAAAGGTGGTGACATCCTTTGAAAAACATCCATCAAATCATGTGAAGTTTTGACTATATACTTAATTTGCTCTAAAAAATTATCAAAGTCTTTCCTGTGAGGTGCAGGAGAATGTGAAGTATCATGTCTGGATGTGCATATGGGAACACTTGTAGTAGCATAACGTGGTAAAAAACTATGAGACACACAACCCAACTTAAAGAAAAATTCTCTAAGGTGTCCTCTCGTTTTGCAATGGGAACAGACAAAAATGGGTTTAGGAACACATTTATCAAAATAATTAGGACGCTCTCTCCTACGAAGAAACGTACGCCTAGGTGGGTTAAGTCGAGAGACATATAGATCTATCAAAAACTCGGGAACCGACTCGGCTGCAACATAGGAAGTAGACAGACCGTTATAACTTATTCATAATCTTTTAACATTACTCACAGTGGGACCGAGGATAATCTTTCAAACGTTTTTAGATATATCCTCTGTAGTAACCTTGGCCTCCTAAGCAGGTTTGAGATCTCTCTCGAGTTGGGACACGCGAGATTCAAGTTCACTCTTTTTTTGGCCTAAGACAATCAACTGCTCACTTAAAAAAACCTATTCCTTATGGAGTTGACTCGTCGACGCCTCACATACCCTCAAAATTTCTATATATATATATCCAAATCTAACACCTAAAGACCTAACTCTTTATTTAACTTCTTCATATTTAAGGTCACGATGTATAAATATCTAAACACTTTTTGGGGATCGCTTTCACCCTCACTTTCAATCTCACTCTCACACTCACTAGAAACATTCAAATCATTATCGGGGCTCTCACGTATACAAGTGTCCTCATCGTTAGATATGCTCACATGACTAGCCATAAAGGCAACACTCATACCATGTGATTATTCATCCCTGGAATCATTCACCTCATTATCACTATCGCTAAGAGTGGCTGGCATAGAAATTTTCTTGCCCTTTCTATTTAGCATTGTGGGACATTCAAACGCTTTGTGCCCTTTTCCCTCGCACTCAAAACATTTCGCCTCTTCCTATTTCTCACTGCTTTCTTTGGCCCCTTATTTCTTTTTATTTTTCTCAAATATCTCTTTATTGGAAGAATTTTCTTTGTAAAATTTGAGAAGCTTTTTAAATTTTTTAGCAAACATGGCCACGTCATCAAAATCAAACTCTTCCTCAGACTTGGACTCAGACTTATAAACTCTCTCTTTATTCTTCTTTTTAGACACTTACTCACCTTTTCTAAATTGTTCCCAAAGTTCAATCCATTTATATTTAGGCTTAACAGTTTTAGGAAACATATCGATCTCATAAGTTTGAAGGTCTCATACGAGTTCTTCTAACCTAAGTGTATCTAATATTCCCAAAGAATTTAGAACAGTGGCCTAAAGAATAAAACGGGATGGGAGTGGCCTCAAAATCTTTTTAATAACTCTCGTCTCCTCAATTTTCTCACCCAAATAAAACTCCTATTGACTATGTCCGATAACCTAGAATAAAACTCGTCAAAACACTCGAACTCTGACATGGCAATAGTCTCAAACTGGGTGGTTAAATTTTGTAATTTTGACGACTTAACCGCATTACCTCATGTGTAAATTGAAGGATATCCCATAACTCTTTAGACGTAGTGCACGTCATAATATGGTGGAACTCGTCAGGGGTAACGCCTTCAGAAATAGAGTTAAGGCCACGAGAGTTATAGGTGCTCCATTTAAAATCATCCTCAGTCCAGTCAAACACTGGTTTGGGATTGGTGACATTTTCAACGGTGATGGTGGGAGGAGTCCACCCTCTATCACAAATAATCCAAACATGTTCATGAATAGCATTTAAACCAGATTTCATGTTGGATTTCCAATAGCCACAATTCATGCCATCAAATATGGGCAGTTGATTATATTAGTTTTCCATAAAAAAAAGTGCAAAATTTTTCAAAACTAAATTTTTTAACAAAATCGATATCACAAAAATTTTGCGAAAAAAGAATCACTCGATAATTTAGAACAACCAACTCTGATACCAATTTGAGGATGCGTGATATCGATTAGTTATTTAATTTGCAAATTTCCAATTTAAAACTCATTTAATTAGAGTCAATCTTCAATCCAAATTTTATTAAACCCTAATCATGCATCTATGTGTATAAGTTAAACATGCAATCAAAAATCAAGCGATAAATAAGATTCAGGAAAAAATCCTTTTCGGGTAAAACCTTTTATTTCAGTATCTAACGTAAATTGCAACTTACAATTATATAACAAAATCTGCAATGAACCTCCCACGAAAAATCCACATAGACCGCAACCTAGCACCAGTAGTGAATACTCTCAAGTATCCCCAATGACTGCAATCGTCGGCAAATAGCCCTCGCAAGAACTATCAATCCAGCAATAGAGAAATCCTTCTCTACAAGGGAAACTTCGACAAGAAGTGTTTTAGGTTCTAAACAATTCACAAATGTATATGGGATCTTTTGTGTGAATCGAAAACAAAGTTTTTTGCCCTAAAACTGAAGACAAAAATTCTGCAGATTAGCTTTTATCATTTTGTGAAAGTCTTCATCAAAAACTCTTCCGAAATAGGTATTTATAGCAAAATAAGACATTTAAGTCAGCGGAGGTCGTTCGACAACTCCCTAATGTAGTTTAAATGACATTAGATGTCATTAGTAATGACCTAAGAAACGACCTTAAAAAAACAAAATAGTACGTGGCCGTTTGAATCAATAAAGGAACGACCCTTTGCACGACCAATCAAATGACATGCGATGTCGTTAGATGGGGTCGTTTGAACAAATTGTCAATGTCGTTTGAACGAAATTGCCTTGTCGTTTGAACGACAGGAGAAAAATAAATATTTTAAAAAGCTTGCCTACAGGTTTTTCGAAAATTATTTTGACTTAGAAAAATGCCTCATTTTGATAGAAAGCAGTTTCGAAAAATATCCCAATACAATCGTAAACCAAGTTCAAAACTTAAACTTAATTCTTACTCTTGATGTAAAAAATTAGATTATATCTAATTATTTAATCACAGATAAAATAAAATGAGACAAAGAAATTTTAAAGTGGTTCAGCCTTATAAGAATGGCCTACGTCCACTGTTTCTATTATTGTTGACTGTTTGGGAATTCTTGATTACCAGTTTAGTCAAGAAATTCTCGGTCCTCTTATAATGAGGATGATACAATGTATTTATAGCCCTCGGGTTGTACATGTGAAAGGGTAATACATAGTTGTCCATTAGGCGTATACATCTGTATGATAATAATAAGCATTTAATGTGCAGTCAATCTGTTGGTTATCCTCCTATTAATGCTCTGTTCGAGGTGCAGCTCGGACCGCCTAAGCTGCTCGATACTCATAGGTTTCTCGGTGTATTAAAGTTCCTCGGAGAACTCTTGTTGGTCGGAGCGTCTGAGTTGATCGGGGAAGAAGAGTTCCTCGTTACAGTATGGTTCCTCGGAGAGCATCTATTGCTCGGAGTATCTGAGTGGGTCAAGGTGTTGTTCGGAAGTGTTTGTTATTGCCAATCAGATTGCCACGTGTCTTCACTCAATTGAGCCATGTCAGCAGACTAAATTTGGTATCAACAGAAGCCCCCAATGTTTCACAGTTCGAAATTTGAGGAGTGTGGAACATTCTTTCTCGAAATATGGCGATTTTAAATGGTCATCCTGAAATTTAGGAGTATTTTCTTTTGTATTTATTTCTCCTTCCAAATTCGTAGAATCAGACTTTTTGAATTTTTATAACCGCTTCGATTCCCGCACCCTTTTTGTCTTTTTATCCGCTGGTAACGTAACTGTCTCTTTTTGTAATCATTATCTTTACCCATTCCCAAGACAGGGTATTTAAGCGTTGCAGAAAATCCCCTCGTCTTCTACTTTTTCAAATTTGTCTCTTTGAGTTTTCCATTGTCTCTCTCTCCCGTGTGTTCATCCCTTTCATCATTCTTTGTCAACAGACTCATCCTTTTTCCTGTAAGATCTTCTTCTTTCTCTTTAATTTCCTTTACTCATCATGGTTTACCCTGTAGAGTCGCTTGATAAGTTTCGTTCTGATTTCTCTATTCCTTCATGGGTTATTTTGGAGGAACTTTCTCAGCCTTCAGATTATTTTCGTTTGGCTGAGGGACATTGGTTCCCCAGTCTCTTTGTCGCTGAATGTGGCTTTTCTTTTCCCCCAAACCCTTTATGTCTGGAATTCTGTCAATATTTTGACGTGGTTCCAGCAAGAATAGCCCCCAATACGTGGAGAATAGTTAACGGAGTTCATAGATTAAATCAAATTCATGGAACTCGTATAGGAATTCCAGAAATTATGTTATATTATAGATGGGCTGTTGGTGACAATACTTTTTATTTAAAAACTAGGTTTCTAAATAGGGCTTTAGTGGTCAATCTCCTAGATGCCAATAGGGACTACTTCGAGCACGGGGTTGTTATGAAAAATTGGCAACACCCTCCACTGACTGGAAATGATGTGTACCAGGGTCCTAGATGTCCTCCCTATGGCAATGGGATAGGTTGTTTTTATTTTATTTTTGAAATTATGCTTCCTTTGTGTTTGATAAAATGTGTCACTGATATTTTAATTTTCATTTATTTGCAGTTGACAGCAAAAGAAGGTCTCCAAAAGAGATAGAAGTTAATTTAAAACATCTAAAACTTATCTGGGGTTTGCATCAGACTGTTGCTGACGAGCATATCAGGTCAGCTTCATATTTGTTACAGTATAAGAGTTACACCTCACCTTTTACTGCTCATCCGGTGATAAGTGAGGTAGAACTAGTACCTGCTTTTGCAAGTTCTTCACCTGAGTCTCATATCCCTCTGAGTGAAAGAATGAAGAAAAGAAGAGCTCCTGCCATCTTCGAGAAATTTGCCTCTGCTGCTGGAGAGGCAAAGAGAAGTAAACATGATGTTCCAGAAGAGGGGACAAAGAAGATTGATGCACCCCCTACGGCTACTACTGTGAAGGTTATCGAGAAACCCCCAATGGCTCCGAGCAAGGCCGATGTTCCAAGCGAGGTGATTGTTATCTCTTCGACTAAGACTACATCGTTAGTCGAGACCACTCCTGTTCCCCCGAGGAAGCTGAAGAAGAGATCCTCGGTCAATTTGGCTGAATCCATCTCTCAGCCCCCGATTACTGGAAGTGGTGTTCCCACTTTTGTTTCCCCGAGCTCTGCCATGAGCTCGGTGAAGTCTTGAATCATTCCCGAGATCCAAGGTATGGAAGAAAATCTTTCTCGAGACATGGTTACCTCATTAGCTGCTCGTCATATAGCTTCTGTAAGTATCATTATCCTCAACTCTAATTTTTCCCTTGTTACATCTGTGTACTGACTTGATAGCATTTTCTTTTCCCAGTTGGTGACTTGTTTTAATACCATTTTAAAGAAAGATGAAGCTATTAAAGCTTCAAGCTCCTCGTCTGGTGTAGAGGAAGCTTTGGTGGGCCTGACGCAGTCTTTGAAAGATTCTCGTCAAAAGTATGATGATGATAAGGCTGCTTGGGAGGAGAAACTTGATTCCACCGAGCAGGAGAGAAACCAAGTTGTTGAAGTCTCCAAAAGTTTGGAGAAAAAAATAAAAAACTTGGAAGAGAAGAATAAAGAGCTCGATGAGAAGCTCAAAAATGCTGAAGAAGAGTTGGGCCGACTTCGTTAAGTAGGTCGTCAAAAGAAAGAAATAGAGAATAAGCTAAAGGTGCCGAGGATCTTCTTTCCGAGAAGCTTTCCTTGGAGAAAGCGAAAAGGAAGTTGGCTATAAAAAAGTCTTTCAGCACTGTCTGGGATAAGGGGTGGAATAAAGGTCTGGCTGCCATGATGCCGCGGGTGGAATATGGTAGCCACAAATACTTTAGGGATGGCTACGTCGCTGCTCTGCAAGAGATGAAGGTCGATGAAAATTTTGACCTGTTTCAGCGACACATCCCAGGCCCCCCTCCAACTCCTGAAGAAGAAAAAGAGGACGAAGTCGCCTCTGAGGAATACTCCATGGTGATGGGAGATCAAATTCCTCATTCCCCAGCTATCCAGTCCACCAGCGAGCAGCTGCAACCATCCATTGTTTCAAATGATCAACTTCCAGCACTCCCTAAGCAACCATCTGTACCATCCGAGCAACCTACCTCCTCGTCCCAGCCTCCCGAGAAAGTTTTGGGAGACAAGGAAAAGGTGTAGAGTTGTTCGGATTTTTCTCTCTGTTTATTTTTCTTTATCAAATGTAACTCTGAATTTTGTACTTCTCCTTTATGATGTAATCAAATTTGAAGTTTCGCCTATTCATACTGTTGTTTCTCTTCTTCATGCTCTGTTTGAACTCTTATTGATTCTTGCTTTCTCTTCCTTTACTAGTTTATGGCCAGGATAGAGTTATTGTCTGCTCATGATACAAAATTGTTGAGGCAATGCAATGAGTACTTCAAAGCTGGTCATAAAGATATGAGTGCAGCACAAATCGTTGACATCCTCGGTCAATGTGCTTCAGAGCAAGCAATTTTAGCCTACCAGTATTTGAAGTGCCCGCTTGACCGTGTAATGGCTAATAATGTAGCATATTATGAAATGATTGAAGATCTCCAAGGAACTCTTGAAGAGCTTCAACAACAATATAAGGAATCTACAGCCCTTTTGCACGAAGGATACGAGAAGAAGTATCAGCAACTCAGTGCTGATAAGGGATACGATAAACTGTTTGCTGCTTACGATATGAGGGAGATAACTTTGAAGGCTGAGGTCGAAGAGCACAGACAGATAGCTGAGTTGTTAGAGTAGGAAAATAATAACCTGCAAAGAGAGGTGTCTCAGTTGAAGTCTGCAGCTTCCACCTCAAACGCTTTGGTCCCTGTGAACGAAGAGGGATTCTCTTTCTTAGAGGTCGAAAATTCCAACCTGAGGGATGAATTAGAAACCTTGAAGAGAGCTGGACCTTCTACATCTACTCGGGGACGAGCAAGAGCTCCTCGGGGATGAGCAATAGCTGCTCGAATTACTGTCGAGGAACAGAGAACTCAATCTGCTCTAGAGAACCAGGCCTTCCAACTGATGGCAAAGAACCAGGCATTAGGTGAGATGTCTAAGAAGATCAGGAATTTGGACGAGCAGCTTTCTGCACAGAAGTCTGCCTTGGAGAATAAAGAACTCTTTATAAAAAGTCTTCACGAGCAGTTGGAAAGGTTGACTTATCAGTTCCACAAGCAGACTAGAGAATTTTGGATGGCTGGCTACAATGAGGCTCTTTACCATTTGGATGATCGGATCCAAAATGCGAATAATGAAGGTTACAAATAAGGGTGGTTGAATGCCCTGGGTGTACTGCAACTGGAACAAGGTCACTACTTGTGGGATTATCATAATCCTAGGTTGCTCGACTTGCCAGTGCCACCCTTCAAACTCGACATGAGCTGGATCCCTGCCCGGGCAATCCCTCAGTGTTTGATTTCCAAATACCTTGGCGATTATAGTCTCCATTCCAATGCTGAAATATCTCGCCCCGAGCACCTACTCGATCGACCATCTGTGATGAACATCAGGATGCTTAAAGATCTTAATTTCATAAACTCACCTTATGCTTTAGACGATCCTCCTGCTGGCGAGGAACCTGTTTCCAAAGCAGAGGGGAAGAAACCAATAGAATAGGAATCTTGATGTAATAATTAATTTGTATTTCATTCTCAATGTATTCTGTTTTTGGATTTAATGAAAGACTTTTATTTTTGTTCGCAATCTTGATTGCCATTGCCTTGTGGTTGTAAAACACTTTATATATGTATATCTCTTAAAAAGATAACAATATTGTGTTATTTGTCAATCAACTTTGAGTTAATTAAAACTTACTGTCAACTAGTTTGAATTTGTGGTAATCATTTGACAACTAACCAAACTTAATGATGTTTTGTTTCTCGACCAACTTGGTAGTAATTTAAAAAGTTACGAGTATCAAAAATTTTGCTCGATCACTTTCTCGTACTCATAAAATGTTTCCGACCAACCAAGGTTGGTAAATTTTCCTTCTCGACCAACTACAGTTAGTGGGTTTTTATTCCCAATCAACCATAGTTAGTGGATTTTTTCTTACCGACCAACTTTGGCACTTTTTGGAATAGTTTTTCTTCCTAACCAACCTTAGTTGGCATTTTTAGGAATAGTTTTCCTTCCTAACCAACCTTAGTTGGCATTTTTAGGAATAGTTTTTCTTCCTAACCAACCTTAGTTGGCATTTTTCGGAATAGTTTTTCTTCCTAACCAACCTTAGTTGGAATTTTTAGGAATAATTTTTCTTCCTAACCAACCTTAGTTGGCATTTTTAGGAATAATTTTTCTTCATAACCAACCTTAGTTGGCATTTTTAGGAATAATTTTTCTTCCTAACCAACCTTAGTTGGCATTTTTAGGAATAGTTTTTCTTCCTAACCAACCTTAGTAGTTTTTCTTCCTAACCAACCTTAGTTGACATTTTTAGGAATAGTTTTACTTCCTAACCAACCTTAGTTGGCATTTTTAGGAATAGTTTTACTTCCTAACCAACCTTAGTTGGCATTTTTAGGAATAGTTTTACTTCCTAACCAACCTTAGTTGGCATTTTTAGGAATAGTTTTGAGTAGTCTGAGTTTTGCTGAGTAGTGTGTAGCACTAGTATTCCGCAAAAAATTTCCAACAAAAGGAGAGAACTGGGAAGAACATTGTCACTTTATTCATACTAACGAAAATGTATTACATGAGAGTTTACATCATTGATAATACTTGCGCAAGTGTTCTGCATTCCATGCATTCTTAAACTCCTACCCTTCTAAAGTTGCTATTCTGTAGGTTCCTGGTCGAACAACTTATGTAACTCGGTAAGGTCCATGCCAGTTTGCTTCCAATTTGTTGTGATTTTGAATCACTTTCTTTAGCACATAGTCTCCTTCTTTCAGGTCGCACTTCTTTACTCTCTTGTTGTAGAACAAAGTTGTTCGTTGTTGGTAAGCAGCATTCCTGATGGCTGCTTCTTCTCTAACTTCCTCGAGCATGTCTAAATCCAATCTTCTCATTAAGTCACTGATAGGGGAATTGAAATTCAGTAATCTGTGTGTCGGGAGACCCAACTCGGCAGGTATAACGGCTTCATTTCCAAATGCCAGCATATACGGAGATTCCCCTGTTGCTGCTCGGGGAGTAGTTCGGTAAGCCCATAGTACAGATTGTAGCTCGTTGATCTAATTTTCTTTCGCGTCATTTAGTCTTTTCTTCAAGCCATTTAGTAGCGTTCTGTTTGTTACTTCAGTTTGTCCATTTCTTTGGGGATAGCCTGGTGCCGAGTGGATCTTCAAGATATTTGACTGATGACAATAGGCAACGAACTCCTCGTTGTCAAATTGTGTTCCATGATCGGTAATGAATGCATGGGGAAGAACATATCTACAGATGATATTTTTCCAAATAAATTGATATACCTTCTCGTACGTCATGTCGACAAGAGTCTCAGCTTCTACCCACTTAGTAAAATAATCCACTGCGACGACGAGATATCTAAATCTTCCTCTGGTCGTTGGAAGTGGTCCGACCAAGTCAATTCCCCACATAGCAAATGGCCAAGGGGAAGTAATGGGTGTCAACAACGCTTGGGGAGTTCTTCGGATAGTGGAGAAGCGTTGACACTTGTCACATTTCTTAGCATAGGCTATACAATCAGCCCTCATCGTTGGCCAGTAGTATCCTTGCGTCATAACCCTTTGCAAAAGCGTTCAACCTGCTACATGGGCTCCACAGGACCCTTCATGGATCTCTTCAATCAAGTCTTTCACCTCGGTGGGATGAATACATCTTTTCAAACTTGCTATAATTCCTCGTCTGTACAGAATATCATTATTTAGTACATAACGAGCAGCTTTAAACTTCAGTTTTTTGGCTGCAAGTTTGTCAGTTGGTAATTCCCCCTCCTCAATATATGCCCTGATGGAATCCATCCAAGATGGTCCTAAATTAAGGGTAATAAAATTCATCGTTAAATCTTCATCTATACTCCGACCATCTAAAACTTTAATTAGGATTGTTCTTCGTAGCTCGGTACGAGTAGCTGATGCTAATCGAGCTAAGGCGTCGGCCCTCGCATTCTCCATTCTTGGTATTCTGACCAGGTGAATAGCAGCAAATTCTGATACCAATTCCCTTGCCTTTGCATGATACCTGATCATTAATTCTCCTTGGGCTGCATATACTCCCATCATTTGATTTATGATCAATTGCGAGTCACTGAAGACAAGAGTTTTGCCAAACTAAGACCTGCAATCATGGCTTCATATTCAGCCTCATTATTCGAAGCTTTGAATTGGAAGCGTAGGGAATATTCCATGTCTACCTCGTCTGGACTATTAAGAATAATCCCTGCCCCACAACCTGTTGTGCTAGATGAGCCATCCACATATAAACTCCATATAGGTAACTCGTCTTCAAATTTCTGATCTAACAGAGTTCCTCGGTGGAAAATTTGTTGCTTCCTTTCTCCCTCTCCTAATATTTCTTCTTGTTCGTCGATCATCACTTCTTGCCCTTTTACCAACCTAAGTTGGTCTGGGTTTGAGTTTGATGATTCTGTAACATCTACTTGCCCTTTTACCAACCTAAGTTGGTCTGGGCTTGGGTTTGATGATTCTGTAACATCCACAAGTTGATCGGTGAGCAGCTTTTGCTCCTCGATGGTATCAAGATAGGTGAAATCTGCTATAAAATCTGTTACTGCTTGTCCTTTAAGCGATGATCTGGGTTCATAAATTATGTCATATTCACCGAGCTCTATTGCCCAATACATCAATCTTCCTGATTTTTCTGGTTTATGAAGAGCTTGCCTCAATGGCATATCGGTATATACGACTATAGTATGAGCCTGGAAGTATGTCTTCATTCTTCTACTTGCCTCGATCAATGCTAGTGCCAATTTTTCTAGCTTTGGATATCCGATCTCTGCTCCTCGAAAGGATTTGCTAGTGTAATAAATCGGTTTTTGCACTCTATTCTCCACTCTTATTAATGCCGAGCTAACTGCATTCTCTAACACTGCCAGATACAAGTACAATTTTTCTCCCATCACTGGCCTGGACAATAGTGGGGGTGCTCCCAGATATTTCTTCAAGTCTTGAAAAGCCTTCTCACATTCATCATTCCACTCAAAAGTCTTTCGGAGCGTTTTAAAGAATGGGAGACATCTATCAGTTGTTGGAGATACAAATCTGTTGAGTGCTGCTACTCGTCCTGTAAGACTTTGCACTTCTTTCTTCGTCGTTGGAGATCGCAGCTCTAACAGAGCTTTGATCTTTTTAGGGTTTACTTCAATGCCTCGTTGATTGACAATGTACCCGAGAAACATGCCTTCTCGTACTCCAAATATGCACTTCGTCGGGTTCAGCTTCATTTGATATTTATCTAGTTGATCAAAGGTCTGGCCTAAGTCAACTAGATGATCAGCAACTTTCTTGCTCTTTGTCAGCATATCATCAACATAGACTTCCATATTCAACTGATTTTTTTTGCAAACACCTTGTTCATCAGCCGCTGATATGTTGCACCTGCATTTTTCAAATCAAAAGGCATATCGTTATAATAGTAAGTTCCCCTAGGGGTAATGAAAGAAGTACTCTCCATGTCTTCAGGTTTCATTTTAATCTGGTTGTATCCAGAATAAGCGTCCATGAAGCTCAACAGCTCGTGTCCCGAGGTAGCATCTACTAATTGATCAATTCGGGGAAAGGGAAAATGGTCCTTTAGGCATGCTTTGTTGAGGTCGGTGAAATCTACACACATCCTCCATTTGTTGTTCTTTTTCTTTACCATCACCACATTTGCTAACCAGTCTGGATATTTAACATCTTCAATAAAGCAAGCTTTCTGGAGCTTCTCGACCTCTTCCTGTATAGCTTGATTCTTCTCAGGACTGAATACTCTTCTTTTCTGCTTTACTGGCTTGATCTCCTTATTCACGTTGAGTTCGTGACATAAGAAATTTGGGTTTATTCCGGGCATATCCTCAAGATTCCATGCAAAAGTTTGCTTTCTGCTTCTTAGAAAAGTTATCAATTTCTGTTTTAGTGAGGCCTCCAACGAAGAACCTATTTGAGTTGTTCGTTCAGGGTGCTCGTCGTCCAGAATGATGTTTTCAGTAGCTTCCACCACCTGGCCTTTCACGAGTTGGGACTCATATCTAGGATCCAATGTTTCAATTTCTGCACCTTCCTCTACTTGATAGGTAGTAGTCTTTTTCCTTGATTCCTCCAGTTCCTCTTGCTCGGTAGATGAATAGTAACATTCCCGAGCTACTTTTTGATCACCCTTCACAACTCCTACTCCAAAATTTGTTGGAAATTTTAGGCATGGATGTACCGTAGATGGCACTGCCTCGAACTTCTTCAATCCTACCCTTCCCATGATGATATTGTAGGCTGATTGAATATTTTTATCCATCACGAAGAAGCTTATTCTTTCTTTTCGACAAGTAGGCCATGTACCAATGAATATATCCAATTTGATCGTCCCAAGTGGAAAAACTTTCTCGCCAGAAAAACCGAGGAGGGGTCTATGATAAGGCTCCAGTTGAGATAGCTTTAGATTTAAACTGTCGAAGCACGAGTAGAACATGATGTCTGCCGAGCTACCATTGTCTACCAGTACTCTTGAAATCATTACTTCCTTCATCCTCATTTTTATCACCAATGGGTCATCATGAGGATATAGAACACCTGCGAGGTCGTTCTTTGAGAAACCAATGACCAATTTCTCTTTGTTTATCTTTCTCAGGCGATCCTCCTCAGCTAGATTTATTCGTTGAATGTATGAGCAAGCTTGAGCCTCATAGAGGTAATCTTTTCTCTCTGCAGTAAGGTCTCCTCCTCCTGCATCTCCACCTGTAATAACATTACAATTAAATGACCCAAAGCGTATTGAAAATACCTCACGTTCTGGCTGCCTTGGTCTCTTGGGAAGATCGGGGTCGTCTTCTAGATCAACTTCATGGTCTCTTTTCTTGTTCTCCTCTGCTCGACGAGGAGATCTAGACCTCTCTCTTGTTCGGTCGTTGTTTCTTCTTTCATTTCTACAATCAACATACTTTGCCAATTTTCCTCGTCTAATAAGTGTTTCAATCTCATTCTGAAGAGCTATGCAATTTTTGGTCATATGGCCATGATCTTTGTGAAAATCGCAATATTTTTCCTTATTCCTCCTGTCAAGGTCTGGCTTCATTTTCTCTGGCCAGTTTAATTCCTCGTTGTTCTTGATTTCTTCTAGAACATGGTTGATGTCTATCTTCAAAGGAGTGTAATTATCAAATTTCTTCAATACCTCCCATGAAGACCTTATTTTTGATTGTTTGTCACCACCATTGTTCTTATGATCTTTCTTCTTAACTTTATCACCTTCCACCTTGGTTTCTTTGGCATCCATATTCTTCTTCGCAACCATAGCCTCCTCGGCATTCATGATCTTGGCTACTTTTGCCATCAATTCTAACATGGTTCTGGGTGGATCTTTGGCCAAAGTGTAGTACAACTTGTTGGGCAGCAGCCCACTCATCAAGGCGGTAATCGCTATCTTTTCTTCATAATCAATGACTTCGAGTTTCTCGTTATTAAAACGAGTTATATAATCTCTGGTACTCTCACCAGCTTTCTGTCTAACACTTAACAAATGCACTACTCGTTTAACTGGTTTTGCCCCAAAATAAAAATTTCCAATGAATAACTCGGCCAGTTGAACGAAAGTTGAGATCTTACCCCGAGGAAGATTATTGTACCATATTTGAGCAGATCCGGTAAGAGTTCATGAGAATGCTCTGCATCTCATCTCATCTGAAACAGCATAAATGTCGGCTGCAGCTAGGTATTGTTCTACATGAAGAACAGGGTCGGTCTTTCCATCATATTTGGGAGTCATAACAGGTGCTTTGAACTTTTACGGTGTGGGAAAATCCACAATGGCCAGGACAAAGGGTGTCCCTTGAACAAAATTTCGTTATAGGGTTTCTTGGCCTTAGCTATTTCCCCTAGTCTGTCTTCCAGCCTCTGAATAGAGCCTTTCCACGCATCATTTCCTTCCTCGGGCCTGTTGGTTCGAGCAACTGGTCGCGTTGAGGTGGCTTCCTGTGATTTATCTTGACGAGCAGCTGGTCACGACTGGGCAGATCCTTCCCTTAAGTCTGATGATCGTCGAAAGCTCCTCGACGCAGCCTTAGGAGGACTTTTTTTCCTTCTAGGACCTAATCGATCAAAAGGAGATACCCTGCTTAACCTTTCTAGCGCACTAGTCCTTTCTGGAGAGAGAGTGATACGTTGTTCAGTATCTGTGGCTCGTACTGACGAAGTTCGTCCAGGTTGATAAGAAAAATCTTCAGACTCCTCAGTACGATATGAATCGGTATGCCTAGTACGCGAAGAAAGTAAACGGGTATTTCTTTGAACACTTCGATGTCCTGAATGGGTCGGTACTCCGCCATGAAGGGTTTGTATGAGTTATCGCATAGTTTCTTGCATGGATGTCTGGCCCTGGGCCAGATTTGTCATTATTCCAGCCAGATCTAGAACGTTTGACGGAGCAGATGGATTTGGAGGGCTTCTAGCGTTTCGATTGCTGGGTTCGGGATTATCAGTCATTTGTAATGAATTATTTTTGATGAAAAACGATATTACCAGTCGTTTTCCACAGACGGCGCCAATCTGTTGATGTAAAAAATTAGATTATATCTAATTATTTAATCACAGATACAATAAAATGAGACAAAGAAATTTTAAAGTGGTTCAGCCTTGTAAGAATGGCCTACGTCCACTGTTTCTATTATTGCTGGCTGTTTGGGAATTCTTGATTACTAGTTTAGTCAAGAAATTCTTGATCCTCTTACAATGAGGATGATACAATGTATTTATAGCCCTCAGGCTGTACATGTGAAAGGGTAATACATAGTTGTCCATTAGGCGTATACATCTGTATGATAATAATAAGCATTTAATGTGCAGTCAATCTGTTGGTTATCCTGCTATTAATGCTCTGTTAGAGGTGCAACTCAGACCGCCTAAGCTGCTCAGACCGCCTAAGTAGCTCAGTACTCATAGGTTGTTCGGTGTATTAAAGTTCCTCGGAGAGCTCTTGTTGGTCGGAGCATCTGAGTTGATCGGGGAAGCAGAGTTCCTCGTTGCAGTATGGTTCCTCGGAGAGCATCTATTGCTCGGAGTATCTGAGTAGGTCAAGGTGTTGTTTGAAAGTGTTTGTTATTGCCACGCAGATTGCCACGTGTCTTCACTCAATTGAGCCATGTCAGCAGACTAAATTTGGTATCAACACTTACCAAAATCAATCTCGTAGATGTCCATTGTTGAAGAAATTTGATATTCGGATCCTTCGACTTGAACAAATGATCGTAGGCTTCTCTCGATGGTTTTAGCGGTATACGACATACTTAATGTAAAATCAAAAGTATGAAAATTATGTCCATACAATATATATATATATATATATATATATATATATATATATATAACCCCTAAACCTTTTTTCGGGATAAATAAACTATTATTGTCGCAAAAATAAAGGAACTTTTTGGAAAATGAATAAATAAGGTGGACTATATGCAAAATGTACTTATCCATTATGGACTATACATTAATTGTCCCATTTTTCATATTGAAAAAGATTTAGCAGGAATACCTACTAAGGACTGATTATACAAATTTGGGGCATTTACACTTAACTCCCTCACAAGCAATTTTCTTACTCGAAAATCGGGATATTTTTTTTAAACATCTAGTTCCCTCAAACACCCATTTACCCAATAATTGTTTATTTTTAAAAGTCCACGCCAACGACACCCCACCTACCCACCCCCACCCCATTGTCGGAGCTCCAGCCATTGAAAGAACTCCGAAAGGCCTCGCCGGAGTTCTAGTGATGGTCATTGGAGTTCTGACTGTCCCCCACCCCACCATTGTCGAAGCTCTAGCGAAAACTGACGGATTTCTGACATGCCTCGCAGGAGTTCTGGTGATGGTCGTTGGAGTTCTGGCTGTGGGGTAGGGGTTGGTGTCGCTAGCGCAGACTTTTAAAAATAAAAGAGTATTGAGTAAATGGGTGTTTGAGTGACCTAGAAGTTTAAATTTTTTAAATTGAGTAAATGTATATATGTGTGTGTGTGTGTGTGTGTGTCTATATATATATATATATATGTGTGTGTGTGTGTGTGTGTGTGTGTGTGTGTGTGTGTGTGCGTGTGTTTTATAAATATTGGTGTCTATGATATTTATGTGAAGCAAGCCCTCTAGTGCTATCATGGGAGGTTACGCGATGTGGGTGAATCCTCTGGCTAGTGAATATCGGGTGAGGATAGTCTCCAGGTTATAGTGTCGTGGATTTTATTGTGTGATTTATTTGTCGAGGTGAGACGATTTGGGTATAGTCCGGTCTCACTATCGAAGGACTATGACTACCTCCACTATGTTTACGATATTTTTACCAAAGTTCGGTGTGAGCTAGTCTGACTTGTGGTAACCAAGTTAAAGTGAGCATACCTGGGATATGATAGAATTTTAGAGAAAAACATCCAGTGAGTTGTTACTCTGAGGTATAACATCCAGTGAGTTATGACTCTGAGGGATGGAATCCAATGCGTTATTGCCCTGAGGGATGGTTATTATACGCGACATATATGTGATTGTTGTAGTATACTATTACATATATAATAGTGTAGAAATTATATACTGGTTAATGTTTTAAATATATAACTAGAGTGGAAGTTATATACTCAATTAATGTTGAAATAATTAATTAAGCTAATGAGTAGAATAACTTATGAATCATTGATAGAAAGTACTCGAGTTAGAGTAGTATGATTGATGGAATGGAAATATAATAAGCTAGATGGGGTAGCATAACTAGGCGGGTTAAGATGTAAGCGCTAGGTGTGTACAATAGTTGAGAGGGATATCACATGAGAGTGCGACACCAGCTTAAATATTAAAAGTATTCATGTATATTTAACTAATGCGTCTTAATTACTTGCAAATGTTTTTCAAAATTTTTGGGCTCTAACTCGTGTTAAGCTACAGGGACGCCAGGAATGATGATTCATTCCATAGATGCGTAGCTGCTGCATTCGTGGAGGCATGCGGGTCTTGAGTAGACACTTCAACTATTTCATTCCTAGTGAAGGATTCATATTTAGTTACTTGATTTAGGTATGTCGCCCATTTTGTTCAGACTTTATATTTAGATTTATTTCATTTCAGTTAGAGTTGTGATTTTGGATTTGGAGCCGATGGTTTATTTGAAATTTATTTATTTAATTATGTGATGTTCTTGACTTCAGTTATTATGTGATTTGTTTATATTATTTTTAGTTTCCATTTTTTTTGTGGGTATGGTTATTTATATAAAAATTTAAAATTGACACTGGCTTATTTTAACTTACATGGTTAGTAATTTAGAAAGTTTTTTATAGTGATGCTAAGAAAGAACTAAATGAGATTACCATTAATTTTAGTAAAGGGCTGATCACCCATGATTGAAATAGGCGAGGTGTCATAGATGGTATTAGAGAATCAGGTTCTAGAGTCCTTAGGATTTGTGCAGACTTACTACGTTTTTAACGTTGTTTTTCTTTGATATAGAGCCCTATGCTTAGGACTGTTAATTCATAATGTGACTTACGTTCTCATGCTATTGAGTATAGTTGATGAAAATCATATACGAGTTCAGTTGGGCTTCACAAACCAAACAATATAGGACAACCAACAAGGGCCGTTAAGAGTGCTGTAGGAGGAGAACCTTAGCTGAAGCCATAGAGGATTATGGGAACAGTGACCACAGTAGAAATCACCACTATTATAGTTTAGGTAGTTTACGCTGGGATAACCATTAGGGCACAATAGTTTTCCCAAAGCACCACCATAGCAAATGGTAGCGCAAATTAAGACTCATCCAATACAGTCATTAAGGGAGAGAGTCGAAGAGGTTTTTTTAAAAGGGCCACTCGCAAGAGTTCGAGGAAAGTGTGATAAGCTAATGGAAGGAGAATATCTTAAGACAATTGCATATGGTAGAGTGTAGTGGCACTCAGAAACAAATTTTGGCAACTTTTGATCTCGTAGGAGTAGTGTTGTCGGGGTAGGAGTCATCAACCACCGATGAAAAGAGAGATACTATTTTAATTGGTTGTGAGAAAGAATTTACTTATTTAGTAAGCTTCGTGCTGAACAGGGTGGTTACGGAGGAGAAAGGAGTCCTTAAGTTGGATGATGGACTAATGGAGAGAACACGTAAGCATTGAGGGGGGGGGGGGAAATTTGGCTTGGACGACTAATGGTGATGTCATCAATGTCATACTTTTGCAAGGGCAATATAAATGCTTCCATGTGAAGGGAGATAAGAGAGAATGAATGTAATTGGTGATAGTGAGGCACCACAGGGGGATACCCAGCAGGGGACCCATTTAAATGATTCAGATCAATGTAATTCCTACTGAGTGACGAGGGAGTCATCCAGGGCCGACAGGGCCAGTAGTGCACCCCATAAGGCCAGCATAGCCAAAGGAACAACGAGGGTAGAAATCAGGGGCCAAGGCTACTAAGCCCGAGAAAAGGATAATCTCGATATGGTCAGTGATCAGAGTCAGGGGAATGACACAGAGAGGTGTCTCATGTGTTGATATTGTCTGTAGCGAGTTTTGGGACAGAAGAAAAATGCCCATTAGGGGAAATAGTTATTGAAGTTTTTGGTTCGCTTTGGATGAGAGTGTTATACCGGGAACGCTTTGAACTTCCAGTGTTATTGGCGAGTGAAAGAATGAGTTTTATCCTCGGGTAGATTGGGTAAGTTTTGTGTGACACGGGTGAGTCATAGTATTTTTTTAACACTAGATCCGTGCATGAGATGGGTTTAATGGCTGTATTATTAGTATAATTATTGTGTGTATATAATTATCACTGTATAGCTGGACTCTCTTTGGTTCCACCTGCAGGGGAGGGGGTGCAGTCACTGAGAGGATATGTTTTAGTAGATTTACTCATTTTAAAAATATGATATTCAAGCGTGGTGTTAACCTATGTATGGATTGGTTAGCGATGGTTTGATTAATGGTGGGGTGTCACAGTAAGGCTATCGTGTTCGCTGTTCCAGGGCAGGATGTGTGGTTTTGCGATGTATCACCTAAAATATGGTCGATATCGCATTTATATTATATTGTGGAGGATACTTTGGAGAGTATAGTTGTCTCATCATATTTGATCCCGGTGCGCAGTGACTTTATTGATATGATTGAGGGTATATCAAGTTTTCTATCGAGCTAGAGATTTAGCTCGTTTTGATTTAGCGTTGGGGAATTAGTGATAGTATGAAAGCCATGTTACAGGACTCCTTGAGAGATGTGGGAGTTGATGATTAGACTTATATGTCTAGGGGCAGGTTTTTGAGTGTCCCGGTTATATACTTTGGGCCTGCGGAGCTCGATGATCGATAATTCTTAGAAGTAGTGTATCAAGGGGGGTTCCTAGTTAGATTTTTCTTATAAGACGTCCCACGCATGAACCTCGGTGAATGTAGGGAGTTGAGAGATGGCTTGATCACTAGGGCATGGGTTTAACACTTTACTTATTACATGTATGTGTGGATAAAACCATGGGTGGAGAGCTATTATATAATATACGGCCAGAGGAGACGGTAGTGTTGTGTGGAAAGCACGATTAGTAGGGAAACCGAGTACAACCTTACTGTATAGCCACATCGAGAGTACGGGATTGATCTTGAGATGATTATGCTACGTATAAGATGTTAGTGATGATTCTACAGGTGTACGCGAGGTATAGTTTATATGGGCGCTCGGTTAGTTCGATTTTCCAAATCGTCCTGGATAAAGGGGTGTGGAGATAAATGTGTTGAATGTATGATAGTGAGGCAGTTAGAAACATAGGTGGAATTTTAGGATGGACTAAACATCATTTGAGAAAAGGAGATAGTCCGATTATGTGTATGTCTAGGAGAACTATCACAACCGAGTTGAGTTGCAATACAGTGGAGGCACATGTAAAAAGATATCCCTTGACTAGGGAGGACCCCACAATTTTGGAAACTAGAGAAAATTCTTACTTAGTCAGATGCCTAGAGTGGCTTGCGCATAGATAAGATGTTGATTTCTAGAAAACGAAAAGGTTCCCAAAAAATGCGTAGTTTTGGAGCAAACGCATGGTCCATGATTTTGGTATATCCTTGAAAGGGGGGGGGGGGGGGGGTAAGACGTGCCACTTGATGTGAAATGTCAATCATGTGGATTGGTGTTGAGTGAGTCATAGTGAAGTTGTCTCTTGATGCACCACTCTTAGATGGAAACGGTTGGTCTGAGATTATAAACCAGAATTTTGTAATATATTGATGATTCCAATGATGGAATGGATACGCAGACTGATAAAGTTCATTCTTGGGTTATCAAAATTACGAAGGGGTCAAAATTTCCTTTGGATTGTGGAATAAATTGACCAAAATGAAATAATGTCATTCATTTGGGGTGAGTTATACTGTTGGGTAGTATGCCTAGGATTTCATTGGAAAGAAGAAATGAATCGCTACAAGGTACTGCCCGATATTGTTATGAATCAGGATGAGACCCTTGATTCCTACCTCTGATAAAATTTATTAGGAGGCGATGGGAATGGAGTTACGTTTTGATCTAAATGTGTCACCCATAGGTCGATGGGTAGATGGGAGGTGACTAGGATGTTGAATAATGCGAGAAATGAGTATTCTGGATTTTAGGGTAATTGGGAGTAGTAATTACCACTAGTAGAATTATGTGTGATAACTAATAGCAGTTTATTATCCGCGTGACTCCTTCTGAGGCTTCATACGGTGATCTTATCATCCACCTTTGGTTAGTTAGACGTGGGTAATAACAATCTTCTCGGACCAAAAGTGATTCCGGGTCTGTCGATAAGGAATGAGTTAATCTACATCATTTTCATATGGTCTGGGAACATAGTGAGAGCATGCCACCGTGAATTGAAGCTTTGAAATCTGACATGAATAGTCAGGAGTTATTGCAGATGTCTCCCACGAAGGGAGGTGCGTAATTAGAAACATAAGAAATTGGCACCTATAGATGTGAAACCATTTCCAACATAGAGATAATAGAGCTAGTGAGGTACAAGCTCTCCTTTTGAAGTATCGTTAGGAGATTCACGATAGCTTTGCATATCATCATATAAGCGAGACCTTAAGCATGAGGAAATATATCGGTATGAAAGAGTTTGAATGGACTCGTTGCTAACCTTGGGATGAGTGAGTAGCCTTCAGTCAATGGTACCACTAGAATGTGTATAATGGAAACACCAAAATATTATTGAGAGTTAACTTTGAATACGTTCGGATGCATTGAGTGTAAGGATCCGAAGTTTTTAGTACTGGGCATATTCGAATTTCAAGGACGAAATTTCTTTTCAAGGGGGAAGTATGTAACACCCCGTGTTATTGGATAATTATGAATGTAATTATTTTGGATATTTTAAATTACATGTGTGTAGTAATTTAATTAAAATGAAACATTACATATTTTTATAAATATTATTTGGGTTTGATTAAGATTGATATTTATTTAGTAAGTTTATGAAGTGTGTAGTAAATAACATGTGATAATTATTATATGTCGTAGTGAGTAATAACGACGGGACAATGTTATATCTCAATCAAGGGTTGTGTGTAGGATATATTAAGATCGAGATGGGAAATTTATGTAGAGTGACTCGGATGGAGATTTTGAGGTCACGGTTGTTTCTAAATGGGCTGAAATAGACGAAATAGTGTACCCGAGTATATTATTTGGGTTTCGAGGGAGTTATAGACTATACCGGGCTCTTACGGGGGCATATGGGTCAATTGGGCTTAGCCCATTAGGTTAATTTCAGGATTAGAGAGTTTATAACCTAAGATTAGAAGTGTTGGCAGCCATGATCATTAGAGAAAAAACCTAAGAGAGAAAGAAAAAGAGGCAAAGGATATGTAAAAGCTAGAAAGGCCAAATTGGGATAGAATTCAAGGGGGACTTGAGCATTCAACCAGAGACTTGTCATCTACAATGGATTTTTAGACTCTACGAACCATTTAAGGCATGTAGTTAACTTTCAATAGTCACATATGTTGGGATTTTTTATTCATATCATCGTAGGTGTAGACCTAAATGATTTTGGGGAGGGTTCTCACATATAAATGGGGTTTTGGGGTGAAATTGATATCATTTGTAGTTAGATGATTAATTGATGATATAGTGCTAATTTATATTGCTAAAAATCAGAATTATATTTGAGATATAGAAGGAAATGTGTTTAATTGGGGATTGTGAAACCAAATATAGGATGATGATGATGGGATATTCTTTTATAAACCCAATTCATGAATCTAATTGATGACCTTAAAAATTGTTGATACTTAAAGGTTACAATCATGTTAGAATCTGTTTAAAATGGGTAATAAATGTTTGGTATGATATACTTGAGAGTTGGGTGAATCCTATGAAGGTTTAATGGGTTAAAAATGGGAAAAATAATTTCGAAGAAGAGGATCTGTTTAGGTATCGATCGATTCTGCAGAAGCTCGTTCGAACGAGTTAATGTTCTCATTCGAACGAGGCTAGTATTTCGTTATAACGAACCTAGGTTTTTGTCACGTAGATAGATCTTTTCGTTACAAATGAGTGGTCTCTAATTTCTTATTTTTGTGATTTTTTTAAATTAGTTATGAATTTTCTACGAAAGGGGTGTTCGAGATCGAAATATTTAGTCAGAAATCAAATTCGAGTATGGATGCACGGGATTATATTACCTAGGGATGAGTGGGTAATTAAAGTTGAATTAGAAATAGTGGAGAGAATTAATTGACGATAAAATTTAAATAACAAATTAAGTGAGGTAAATTCTTAAATATGCGATGTATGGGCTGGTTGGATAAGTTCGGGTAATTTGACAGAGTGGTGTTAAGTTATTTACTGAATTTATGAGAACTTAATTAAATTAAGGGTCGTGGGATAGACTCAACATAGTAGGCAAGTGCTTTGGGTGATAGGCACGGTCTAGCCAGATTTGTGTTTATATGTATATACGGGTATAAAGATAGTATATATATTTGAGAATTTTATAATTATTAGTGTGTATGATTTTTATGTGAAGCATACCCCCTAATGATATCATGGGAGGTTGTGTGATGTGGGTGAATCCCCTGGCTAGTAAATGCAGGGTGATTATAGTCCCTAGGTCATAACGCCACATATTTTATTTTGTGATTTATTTTTCAAGGTGAGAAACTTTGGGTATGGTTCGGTCTCACTATTGAAGGACTATGATCACCTCCACTATGTTTGCGAAGTTTTTACCAAAATTTGGTGTGAGCTAGTCCAACTTGTGGTAACCAGGTTAGAGTGATCATACCTGGGATTTGATAGCATTTTAGAGGGTTATTACTCGGAGGGATAACATCCAGTGAGTTATGACTCTAAGGGATGTCATCCAATGAGTTATTACTCTAAGGGATGGTTGTTATATGCGACATATGTGTGATTGTTGTAGTATATTATTACGTGTATAATAGTATAAAAATTATGTACTGGTTAAAGACATAAAGTGTGAATATATTACATAAATAACTAGAGTGGAAGTTATATACTTAATTAATGTTGAAATAATTAATTAAGCTAAAGAGTAGAATAGCTTATGAATCATTGATAGAAAGTACTTGGGTTAAAGTAGTGTGATAGAGGGAATGACAACAGAACTACTTAGACGATGTAGCATAACTAGGCGGGTTAAGATATAAGTGCTAGATGTGTACCATAGTTAAGAGGTGAGGCGTATCTCATGAGAGTGCGACACAAGCTTAACTATGAAAAGTGTTCGTGCATGTTTAATTATTTCATCTTAATTACTTGCAATTAATTCTCAAAAGTTTTGGGCTCTGAACCATGTCAAAAATATTTTACAAAACCTTTTAGGTGTCTAGCCATAGGGATGCCAGACATGATGATTCATTCCAAGGATGCATAGCTGCAGAACTTGTGGAGGCAATAAGGACTTGAGTAGACGCTTCAGTTATTTCTTTCCTAGTATAGGATTCATATTCAGTTATTTTAGTTGGGTGTATCACTTGTTTTGTTCAGACTTTGTATTTAGATTTATTTCATTTTAGTTAGAGTTATGATTTTGGATTTTGGATTTGGAGCCGATGGTTTATTCGACATTTATATATTTAATTCTATGATGTTCTAGACTTCAATTATTATGTGAGTGGTTTACATTATTTTAATTTCCGCTTTTTGTTGTGGGTGTTGTTGTTTATATAAAAAGTTAAAATTTACACTGGCTTATTTTGACTTAGGTGGTTAATAATTTAAAAAGTTTTCGACAGTGATGCAAAGAATGAACCAAATGAGATTCCTGTTAATTTTGGTAAATGACTGATCACCCGTGATTGAAATAGGCAGGGTGCCACACCACTGTAAGATCCATTCACATAACTAGCATCCATGTGACCATGATGAAAGGTATATAAACATTGAAATCTTACAAAACCATGTTACTGCACAAATATACACATCAGTGCATACATGGTTAACATGTAAACCTAGGATTTAAGTAGGTTGACAACATGGGCCTTTCCTAAGCATGATCACTTTAATCGTTGGCTCTGATACTAATTTTGGGGGTTCGATATATGCAAAAAAAATCCAGTCAAAATATCTTTGATTGATCATGCTATGGAAAGTGCAAAACAAAAACTAGATTTAAATATCAAAACCTAGGGTTTTAAGTATAATACATTTATAGATTTGGTTGCAATATGAATATGGAGATTATGTATTTGTTGAATATGAAGGGATGCATCTTTTGTTCCTTCAAAAGACTGATTGTGTCCATCAAAACTCTTGGATCTTCTAGTATATGATCCTCCCAAATCTAGATAGGTATGCGGGCACCTTTTGAGATGATTTTTTTTTTAGTTTTGAGTGAGATATGGACCTGTCTCTCTGAGCCCCTTTACAAAATATGAATACTATTATCTCTATCTTATGTAATCCTTAATAATGGTAATGCAACTTAGAAGCCTAACTTACACAAATATATATTAATACTAGTTTTTATCTATGCGCGATGCGCAGGCATTTTTTAGATTTTTTATGTAGCACATTATATGATTGTACTTTTGTGTCAATTAATATAGCAAAATTTATAAATGCATACACACACTAGTATATATATATATGTGTGTGTGTGTGTGTGTGTATGTGTGTGTGTGTGTGTGTGTGTTGACAATTAATCTCAACAGAAATTATAAGGAAATGCGATCACCAGAAAACATAAAGAACATAAATTATACGCAATCACACACAACGCAAAATATACGTGGTTCGGAAAAATGGCCTACGTCCACGGTGGTGCTATCTGATTTGTATTTCTCTTTACTACAAGGGACTGCTTACAATTTGCTCCGGGCTGAGGGTTTAATATATACATGTAATCTTTCGGAGAGTCGGGATGTTGGACTCCTCCACGTTAGCCCATAATCCCTAGAATATCTCTTGAGAGATTTTAGGGGTTGAATGGGTCATAACTAAATCAGTTATGCATGAGACCTTTAGACTTTGGGCCGGACTTCCCTTTATTTTGGATCGGGCTTAATTGGGCTACTCATCTGGGCCAGAATAGTTAAACGAGGTACCCATAATTGCCCCTAAAATTCTTGGGTCAAAATTTGGGCTCAATAATTTTAAATAATAGCCTTAGTGGCATTTTTGTGAATTGTGTAACACTTTGGGGATCGAAGCGTCTTGCTTGAGTAGATTTAGGCGGAAGATTTGCTTCGTTTCCTATGTGTCATGATTGAGAGGGTTTAAACTTGTTTTGAAGAAGTCACTTCTGGTGTCGTTTCACAAACTTTCGAACTCTCAAGATATCTTTCCCTCCTTAATGTATTTGCTCATCTCCGGGTCTCTTTCTTCGTCTTCGTGCTTTCCCCTATCTTCACATTTCCTCTGCTTGTGGCTTTGCATCGTCTTAAGTTGATTCTTACTTTGTAAGTTATTCAAACTCTTTCCCCTTTATTTTTTTATTGGAATTTCTTCATTATCGCTGCTAGGGTTTCTCTTTTCTGATGGCAAAAATAGGCAATAGGTCGATAGCTGACTTTAGGAAGTTTTACAATATTCCAAACTGGGTAGACATTGAATGTGCCCCTGTTCCTCGTAATGTTAGAGACATTGAGGATGACCATTGGATACATGTTCTTCTACTATCCCAGGTGGGCCTTACTTTTCCCCCAAATCGCTTGTTTTTGCATTTATTTAGTTACTTCTATATAGTTCCTACACAGTGCTCTCCAAATGTTTGGAATATTGTCAATGGTGTACATAGAATCAATCAGCTCTATGGCACTAATATATGTCTTACTGAAATTTATTATTGCTACTCTTTCTCTCAAACGAGCTCTGATCTCCTTTATCTCAAGGCCAGGAGTCCTAATAGGGTATTAGTAGTCAATCTACCTGATTCCCATAAGGACTATTAGCAAGAGGGGTTTATTTCCAAGAACTGGCAGTTCCCTCCCCAAATTTAAGGGGGAGGTACAGGGGACCTACGATTCCCTTTTATAGGGAGGAGTATATAGGTAGGCACAGCTTGTGTTCTGCTCATTGATTTTCTGTTAATGTATTGCCTTTCTTATATTTTCCCCCTTTCTTTTTTTAACGAAGTCAAAGAACTCGGAACCTGCTCTTCGCGAGATTCGAGCTGCTAAGCGGGTTAAGGCTTGGAAGATCAGGGAATACTTGACTGACGGCGAGCATTCGCGATCAGCAGCATTCCTGTTCGAGTACAAGAACATCAGGTCTAGCTTCATCGCCTGACCCGTGGATAGTATCCCTCAGTTAGATATCATAGAAGAGGTTTCTACTAACCCAATTCACTTAGACGAGGAGGAAAGTAGCTCTGGTGAAGAGGGTGAGGGAGTTAACAGGGGTGGAGCTGAAGGTGATTGTAGTGAAGCGATTAAGAGGTGAAGAATCTTCCAGTTCGGAGGAGGGTTCAGAGGTTCCAGAGGGCTCAGAGGATTCAGATAGCTCCAGCGGGGAAACTATAGCTCCACATAGGAAAAATCAGATCCAGGATGATGATGATGAAGACAATATGTTACTGGCTCACAGGGTGAAGAAGCATAAATTTAGGAGTGGGGATACTGCCACTCGCTCCCAAACTGTTACTCATGAGCTGAAGAGGAAGAAGAAAGAGGAGGTGTTGGTGAAAGAGAAAGAGAGAGGGAAAGAAAGAAGAAGAGAGGAAGAAGAAAGAGAGAGAGGAAGAGATAAGGAGAGAAGAGGTGAGGACCAAGACAAGGCAGTATTTGGTGCCTATGTCCGCCCTGGCTGAGGGGGCTTCTATTTCCCTTTCCCCTCAGTTGGATCCAACGGTGCTCGAGAGAGCAGCTTTGCCCGCTGATCACCAGAGGTCGTTTAGCATAGGGACCAAACAGTTAGCCCTGAAGATAAGTCAGGCCTTGGTAAGTTTCTTCTAACTCTTCTATTTTCGTAGTTATCCTTTTAATTTTTCTCTTCGCTAACGTTCTTTTTCTTTCTGCCGTTTGTTTCTTACTTCACCGTCCTCTATCGCAGCCACGATGAGTTGGCGAGGAAGAATGATGAGTTGGAGGCGAATCTGAAGGCTGATACTGCTACGCAAAAGTCTTTGGAACTTACCTTGTCCAAGTCTAACAAGGCAAAAGAGGCAAAGACCAAGGATCTCGAGGAGCAGAGGCAGTCTTATGACTTGGTTTACACAAGCAAACTGGATGTGGTTAAGGAGAACAAGGTGGTCACTAGGAAGGTGAATAAGGTGGAGTCTGAGGCTGCCTCTCTCAAGGAGAGTTCGTATAATGCTGGATGGGTTATAGCGTATAAGGATGCTGAGGGCCAGATTGGCTATATTAGCCATCTCAACTTTAAAAAGGGTTGGGATAAGGCCTTGCTCACTGCCGAGGTGGATGTTGATTCTCCCCTATTTGATGAGCACGACCCTGGCCCAAAGCCTGTTGTGGATGAGGTTCCCTCTCCTGCTGCCAATGAAGGTGCTCTAGCTGCTCAGACCACTTCTGTTGATGCTCCCCTTGATTAGGAGACGATGACTGTTCTATCTAAGGGAGGCATTCCTTGGACTATCGTAAATAAGGGGAAGCAACCTGCATCCTCATAGCAGACTGAGGTTGCCAGCTCATCTTCTTTAGGGAGCTTTTTGTATTTTTATTGTTATTTCCTTTTATTAATGTACTTTGAACCTTCTTTTAATGAAATGAAACTCTATTCCCTTTTGTGTACTGATTTATTTATTCTCCAACACTTATATGCTTTGTAGCTCATCGATGTTGAGGAATATATTCCTACTACCTCTCAACTAGGAAAAATCCTTGGTCCTGATGCGAGTAATCGAGTTCATCGTGCCTTTATAAGAATCTACAAGTCCCTTAGGTCGAGGAATCAGGATTATAAGGATCAATCAGAGCTCATTGCCAAGCATAAAGATAGGCTCCAGGAGATGGAGGAGGTCGGCGCTTCTGTTCAAGAAGAAGTGGATATGACTTATACAAAGTTATTGATCTTTTTTCGGTTAACTTGGGCTCTTCTATCCAACTAGATATGACTTATACAAAGTTATTTACCGAGCGAGTATCCCCTCAGTCCAGTATGCTTTTAATATAACATTTTGCTTTACTTCACCTTTTAGACCGTGTTGTCACACTGCCTTAGGCCTAAGTAAAGCAATGGAAAGGATACACCTGGTATTGGATATTCTATCTGAGCAGGGTTTCTGAGCCAAATAATATTGGCGACCAACCTGTAGTTGTCCATGTTACCTAAGGATCCCCTATAGGGCTTTATGTATTGCCAAGGGAAAGCTAAGAGGTCATTCGTGTTTGCTGACGAATGCCTGAGGAGGGTCATTACACACTATTCCTTATTTAATACGTATATCGTGATCTTTGTTTTGTATGGTAATAGGGGAGCCAATAACTTGGAAAGGGTGCATGAATTAAAATATAGTTGAGAAGGATCAACACTCTATAAAATGCCACTGCCAAACAAATTTCATTAATCATAAATGAATTGAAAATTCAACATTGAGTTTAACCGAACAAAAAAATAGCAGTAAAATTTCTTCAAATTGGAAGCATTCCAAGGTCTAGGTATCTCCCTGCCCTCCAGCGTTTCTAAGTGATAGGCTATTTGCAGGTCATCTTTTACCACCTTGAATGGCCCCTCCCAGTTTGGTCCTAACTTACCGTCCGATGGTTTCACAGCACTACCAAGAACTTTCCTTAGGACGTAGTCCCCAACATAGAATGCTCTTGGATTGACCTTTATGTTATAGTGCTTTGCCAGCTGTTGCTGGTAGGCTGCTAGTTTCACTAGATCCAACTCCCTTCGTTCTTCAGCTAGGTCAAGTTCAGCAAGCAATGCTGCATCATTCTGGCCTTGGTTGACCAGGGTAGACCTCATGGTAGGGAGACCAGCTTCCAAGGGGATAATTGCCTCCATTCCATACATTAGTGCGAACGGTATCTTTCCTATTGATCGTCGTGGGGTGGTGCGGTAAGCCCATAGGATGTGGGGTAGTTCATTTACCCATGCCTCGTTAGCTCGTTCTAAGCACTTATTTAATCCATCAATCACTTTTTTATTCGAAACTTCAGCCTGTCCATTGCTCTAAGGATATGCCACAGAGCTGAAGTGGTGCCTAATCCCGTGGTCGCTGCAAAAACCTTGGAAAAGGCCACTTTCAAACTGGGTTCCGTTATCAGTGATGATGGTCTTGGGGATCCCAAAATGAGTGACAACGTTCCTTCATATGAATCTTACCATGTATGCATCTCTAATGTTTGCCAATGGCTCTACTTCTATCCATTTGGTGAAGTAGTCTGTTGCGACCAACAGATACTTACGATTATCGGTTGAGGTAGGAAGAGGGCGTACGATGTCCATTCCTTACTGGGCAAAAGGCTAAGGGCTGGTAAGTGACTTTAGATCGTTGGCTGGCTGGTGAACCATAGCAGCGTGAAGTTGGCATTTTTTGCACTTGCGAGCATATATTCCAGTGTCTTTTTGCATGTATGGACACCAGTAGCATTCTTTCATTGCTCGAAAAGCTAGCGTCCTGCCCCCAATATAACTTCCACAGATTCCCTCATGGAATTCATGCAGGACTTACTCGACGTCTTTTGGATGAATGCATTGAAGGTACGGGACAGTGAAAGATCTCTTGTACAGCTTGCCTTCAGAAGATAAGTAAAAGCGAGCATCTTTGACTCTTATCTGATGAGCGGTCTTCTTATTTGCTGGCATCGCACCATCCTTCAAATACTCCTTTATGGGGTCCATCCAATTGGGGGCTGTCTCAATCTGGAGAACATATCCCATGCTTGGCAGCTCGTCGATCTGGTTGATACTTGGTTGGGCAAGGAAATCAATCTGAATTTTCCTCTTCAAGTTGAAGTTAATCGATGAGCTTAAGGCTTCCAGGGCATTAGCGTGGTTATTCTGTCCTTTGGGAAATTTCTAGATTCTGACTTGTTCAAAGTTGGCTATCAATTCTTTCACAGTGGCGAGATAGATTGCCATCCTCTTATCCCTAGCGTTAAAACCGCCACTTATCTGGTTGGAGACTAACTGTAAGTTGTCGAATACTTGGAGTCGCTTTGACCCGAGTGTTCGTGCCTTTTTTAGTCCTGTGATCAGGGTTTCATATTCTACCTCGTTGTTGGAGGCTTCAAATCTAAGCCTGATTCCTTGCTCGATTATTGCATCCTCAGGAGTAATCAGTACGATGCCCATTCTTGTCCCTTTGGAATTAGAGGCTCCGTCAATGAATAATCTCTAGACATCAGATGCTGGAGGAACCTCACTCTGATGAATAATTTGGTGTTGGTTGTAAGGATGATCTCCTATAAACTATGCGATGAATTCGACGAGGACTTATCCTTTGATGGCATTCCTTGGCTGGAACTGGATGTCGAATCTCCCGAGCTCGACGGGCCATTTTAATAGGCTACCGAACAGGTCTGCTTTATTCAATACTTCTCTAAGAGGGTGGGATGTAAGTACGATGATGGAGTGGGATTCGAAGTAATGTTTCAATTTCCTCGAGGCTATACCACTAGCGCAAAGGAGAGCTTTTCAAGTGGTAGGTATTGTTGTTCGGCGTCCAAGAGAGTCTTGCTCGCGTAATAGAATGGGTGATGGACCTCTGTTCTTTCGCATACCAGTGCAGAACTCACAGCATGATTGGAAACTACGAGGTACGGGTATAGAGAGTCATTCTCTTGAGGGATTACGAGCAAGAGTGGTGTGCTGAGGTAAGCTTTGAGCCCCTCTAGCGCCTTCAAGCAATCCTCATTCCACTCCACATCTTTGCTTTTCTTCAACAATTGGAAGAACGGCTGGCACATTTCGGATGACTTTGAGATGAACCAATTTAGGGCGATGAGCATCCCCGTGAGCTTCTGCACGTCTCCCATCGTACGAAGGGCTTCATCCTACTGATGGCATCAATTTGGTCTGGGTTGGCTTCAATACCTATTTTGCTGACCAAGTACCCAATAAATTTTCCTGATTGGACACCGAAGGAACACTTACTTGCGTTGAGCTTCATTCGGTATTTCCTGAGGATTTCGAAGGTCCTTGATTAGTCAGAGAGGTGGTCTTCTTTAAGCTTACTCTTGATAAGCATATCATCGATGTAGACCTCCATAGTGCTTTTCATTGGGCCTTTGAACATTTTGGTGACCAACCGCTGATAAGTTGCTCCTGCATTTTTTAGCCAAAGGGCATGACCTTGTAGCAATATAACCCAACTGTGGTGATGAATGTTGTTTTGTCTTGATCTGGCCCGTACAGAGGGATCTTTTGATACCCGAAGTATGCGTCCACGAAGATCATCCTTTCATGAGCCGCTGTGGCATCCACCAACTGGTCATTCTTTGAGAGAGGGAAACTATCTTTAGGAAAAGCCCTGTTAAGGTCGGTGAAGTCAATGCAGACTCTACACTTTCCATTTCTCTTCGGGGATACTACTGGGTTGGACAGCCACTTAGGTAATTAAACTTCCCGTATGGATCCTGCATCCAGCAGCTTTTCCACTTCCTTCTCCACAGTCTTGGCCTTCTCAGGGGCAGTTCGTCATGCCTTTTATGCATTCGACTTGAAAGTTGGATCAACGTGCAACCGGTGACATACCACACTGGGAACAAATACCAGGCAACTCGTAGGGTTCCCATACAAAAACGTCTAAGTTACTCGCAAAAGTATTATCAGTTCCTACTTCTCTCGATTTATGAGAGAGGCTCCGATCAAAAACATCCTATCTTTTTTGTCACTACTGGCTACGACTTCCTCTGAGTTCTCAACGACCCTCTCAGAGGGGAGGATCATGGTTTCCTCTACTCCAGTTCTTCCACATCTTAGCTGCTATTTGGAATGTATCAGACCTTCTTGTTCTTCAACCTTCTCCTTGGCTTTCTCAACTTTCTTCTCTGGTTTAGGGTGGATGGCTACTATAAAGAACCTCCTCGCCATCGCTTGATCCCCATGAATCTCCACTACTCCCGATCAGTCACACATTTGAGCTTCTGATGGTAGGTAGACGGGACGGCCTTCATCGCGTGCATCCATCCTCTGTCGAGGATGGCTTGGTATAGTGAATCAATATCAACCATGAGAAACTCGATCATTTTAGAGATGTTTCTCGCCCTTACTGGTAGGACAATCTTCCCCAAAGGGATGGTTACTTTCCCAGCGAAACCAACTTAAGGAACGGTGGCTTCCTTTAGGTCGACGACGCTTAACTTCAATTTCCTGAATAGGTCGAGGTACATTACTTCGGATGAGCTACCTTGGTCGATGAGCAACCTGTCGACGTCATAGTTAGCTATCATGAGTGTAATGATCAACGCATCATGATGTGGGGTTCTTACTCCCATCAGGTCCTCATCTGTGAAAATAATATGCTTGATGTAGTCGATATCTTCTGCTCGCCAACGCTTCCCAACTTGTGTTTTGGCTGGATCGATATGAAAATCTTGTATTACTGCCATAAGCCTTTACACTTCCATCCGAGCTGTATTTTCCTGAATCTGCTTTAGGTCGGACACCTCATGAATTACAGTGAACTCATGGTCGATGTTCTCTTGGAGCATGTTATCGGCTCCCTGATCTCCATTGGCAGCTACCTTCTCTGCCTTTTTTTCTACGAATTCGTTCAAGTGCCCAGCCTGGGGTAGATCCTCAAGGTGAGACTTGAGAGCCTTGCAATGCTCGGTTTTTTGACCGCCTTCCTTGTGGAATGCACATCTCAGTGCGTTATTTCTCTTGGAGGGGTACCTACCCATCTTCTTGGGCCACTTGATGAACGGTTCTTCCTTAATTTTTGCCAAAAATATTTTATATCGGTTCTTTGAAAACTGTATTTACTGCCTGAAATGCTTTCGAGGCATCACCCTTGTTCCCATTCTTAAGGCCGCTCTTGCCCCCATTCTTACTTCCTTTCCTTTGATTCTCAATTTTGTCGTTGCTCTTGCCAGCGAACTTGGAGCGACCATTTTCCCCTGAACTGAGATGGGTCACATCTTTAACTTTGGCGTATTTTTCAATACGAGCCATTAAGTCGTCAATGGTTGTGGCCTCCTTCTTAGTGAGGAACTGATGTAAGAGGTATGACGCCACGACGACCTGCTCCGATCAGTCCTCGACCTCGTTGAATAGCTCCCAATATCTCTTCGCGTAGTCTCTGAGGCTCTCCTAGGGCATTTTCTTCATTATCAACAAAGCATCCATCCTCTTCGGATGAGAGCTGCTGGTAATGAAGCGAGCTGTGAAGAGCTCTGCCAGGAACTTGAAGTTTTTAATGGATCTGTGAGGGAGTTTCTCGAATCACTTTTGGGCCACGTCGTGCAAGTTCGATGGAAAAATTCGGCACATCAATGTATCCTTGTGGTTCCAGAGGGTCATGGACTACCTGTACTGCCTGACATGGTCGATTGGATCAGTCTTTCCATCATAGATTTTGAACCTGGGCATGGCGAACTTCTTAGGGCTTCTTCCTCTTCTATTTCCCTTAAAAAAGGGATTTCATCTAGGTCCTAAGATCTCACCTAGCTAGCTCTCTGGTCGACCTGGCACCCCGATATGCTGGGTGTTGGTCCATTTCTCTTCGGACCAAATTTTGTATGTCGTCGTTTCCTCGGCCAGGGCTCCTGTAATGGCGAGCTGATTGATGTTGCTCGGACCAGTCGTTATTTGACATGTGTCCTTCAATTCTTTGGGACCCACGTCTTGGTCTCCTTCCTCGGCTACGAGATCTGCTCACCTGAGGGATAGGAGTGTGATAATGACGTTGCCTTGTGCTGCGATAGAGTTCTGTCTCCATCTTCTCCAATCTTCTTTTGAGGCAAGCGTTATCTACTTTCTGCTTGTGAGTGGCTTCCTCCTTCTCTTGTAACTTGGCCTCATACGCATCGATCAGCCTGGAAACTTGCGTGGACGTGACTGGTCCCTGACTTTCTTATGAAGCTTTCCGTTCTGGGCGAGGCCTAGGAATTGAGCATCGAACTTCAGATCTAACCCTGCGAGGGGCAGGTTACTCTTGAATATCCCATGCTTGAGGGGAATTGTTGTTGTGATCAGACATTCTAGGTTCTTGGTGGTGAAGGCTTTCTTAAAGGAAAACAATCGTTTCCCACAAACGGCGCCAATTATGGTGACAATTAATCTCAACACAAATTATAAGAAAATGCAATCACCAGAAAACATAAGGAACATAAAATATACGCAATCACACATAACGCAAAATATACGTGGTTCGGCAAAATGGCCTACGTCCACGGTGGTGCTCTCTGATTTGTATTTCTCTTTACTCTAAGGGAGTGTTTATAATTCCCTCCTTTTTGCCCCGGGCTGAGGGTTTAATATATACATGTAATCTTTGAGAGTGGGGGGGTGTTGGAGTCCTCCATGTTAGCCCATAATCCCTAGAATATCTCTTGAGAGATTTTAGGGGTTGAATGGGTCATAACTGAATCAGTTATGCACGAGACTTTTAGACTTTGGGTCGGACTTCCCTTTATTTTGGATCGGGCTTAATCGAGCTACTCATCTGGGTCGGAATAATTAAACGAGGTACCCACAATATATATATATATATATATATATATATATATATATATATATATATATATATATATATATATATATATATATATATATATATATATATATATATATATATATAGTTTATATCAATCAAAAGAATTATATAAGATCCTTAAAGTTCCAAAATTATTAAATCCTAATTAAATTATATAGTACTGAAATGTCAATTGGACATTCTCTTTTTGTCCAAGAAAGTTTAATATTGTTACAATCCTCCACATGCATGGAGTTTCATATATGGTGTTACTTCATATGATTCCTTTTATACCTACCCATATTCAGTCAAAATGCTCTCAGTTATAATATGACTTGTTTCTTTGTTGCTTTGTCTTTGTAGGCATTTTCATAAAAAAATATGAATATCAAAGAAGACGCGCGACAGAATAAAGAGAGAGAGTATATAGAAAAAAAATTAAAAAATAAGTACAAATTGTGTTCTGTTGCAGAGCCAATGTTGAGGCTAATTATTAAGAACAATCATAAAACTACATAGTATACAGAAAAATTGAAGCATGCGAATAAAATGGGATACACATTTTGTGGAAGGAAAGAATAAATCAATTTATGGCTTATGACTTAAACAATCATCCTACAAATTTGTCTTGTATTTATTGATTTATAATTATTTTTTTACAAATTTCTCTATATTGATCCATAGTGCGTCACTTTGTCATTTTTTATAATATAAATTTCAAGAAAATTGGGTGAAACTTAATATAAAGAAAGTGTGGATAAAGGTGATGAGTTTATCCAATTAAAAAAATGTCGTGATCAGATCAGTCATGCCAAGAAATATTAGTCATGAGATGCCCTAACTTATTAGACATGTATTCAAAACTTTCCAACAAAGTTTGCATATGCATAAGCTTGACACGGGTCTTTTAACCGAAGGAGTTTCTCACTTCCCCAGTTGTTCCACCGAAGAAAAAATTAATATTTTCTCCAAACATCGATCCGTGACCGTGTGACCCCTTTTATAGGCTTCACCCAACAACATTTTTGAATAGGTGCCTTTACTAGATAGAAAATCTTTGAAAACCATGGTATGAGTTGTAAAAGAATAAACAATTGAGAACCCAGAGAGAGACCCAAAGAATACCTCGTGATGCCTGAGAAGTGGGAGAGATATTAAGGAAAGGGATCGGAAGGAGTGACATTAATTGAAGTTTATATTTTTTATATGGTTTTATACATAATTCTATATGAAATAAATCTATATACTAATTTAAAATACTATACAAAGTAATAAAGTTTGCGTCTCTCAGAGGCTGACCACGTTGGATTTAACTTCAATTCATTTTTCATTGTAGTTTCAAAATGTTATAGACAAGCTGGTGAAACTATCACAACCAAAGGTCCCAACCCTTCATGTCTACGCCAGTTTACTTTCCCAACCTATCCATTTGTATATCCTCACCTTTTTTGTTAGGGACTTTGTAAATTTAGGACTTATTGTAATATGTATTTTGGAAATAGGACAACAAACATTTTATTTATGATTTTAATCCCTATTTTTGAATAAAGCCGCTGGAGCGGACCTATATTCATAAAACGTCAACCAATCACAAAATGCCACGTGTCCCTTTAATTTGAAAATAAGAACTAAAAATGAAAACGAAATATTTGTTGTCCTATATCCATAATCAATATTATTTTAAGTCCTAAAATTACATAATCTATTTTTGTTATAATTTTCTTTTGGTTTCTCATCACAGCTCAGGGCTTTCTCTCTCTTGGTGGGTGCTTTTGATCTTGTGGGGAAGAGAAACTACCCCCCCCCTTTTATCCTAACTTCTATAACTCCGATTGAACAAACTCACTCCTCTTCATCTCAAAATTCTGACAAGATTCGAAAACGGGATCCGAGGCTTAGGTGTTCCAATTTCTTGGCGGGTCAGGTGCCTTGTGCTTTCTCGAAGCTAGATGCGCTCCAGGACGAGGATGAAAATGAAAAAAACTAGGCCTTAGACTGTGAAAGCAGTAGGATCGGGTATGGCAAGGTTGTCAAGTTCCTTGGTGTGAGGTGGATATTAGTGAGCTTAGAGGCTGTCATCGGCATCATAGCTTTGATTGGAACTGTGAAAGCAACAGGATTGGGACCATTATACAATTGATGTTGAGGTTGCAACTTCTTTCAGTTTGCGAATTAGGTAGGTGCCACTCTCTAAAGCTCACCTTTTCCAATCCCAAATTCATGTATAATTTCAGACCCTATTACTTGAGGTTTTGCTTAAAATCAATCCTTTTGACTTTTAGTGTATTTCCCATTTCAGTATTATACACATACGTGCATAAATCAATATGTATAATTTTTCATTATAATAATTATTAAGTAACAGGATTATTGAATATCTACGATAGACCAACGTTGGTTCCTCAAAAAAATTATTAAATAGTGGAACATTAATTTATTATAAATTAGTCGTTAAAGGTGAACGGTATATGCATAAAGGTATACTCAGTTGAACAGTTTATATACTTCTCAAGAATGATTCTCTAAATGTGTACTATAATATGTGTTTAAAGTATAGATCTATGAATCAGAGAAGAGTTTTTCTTCTTCTCAAACAAAATATGTAAATTAATTTCTTTATCACAGAAGATAAATATTGTGTACTTTCACATCCACATAAGCAAAATATATATACTTTTTTTGTAGCTTACCGTGAGGTGTTCGGGCGAGCTTACGCGCACCTTGACTAATTCACATTCGCAGTTCGTGGCTTCCGCTGACCAAGCATTATTTTGACAGTGCTAGGGATCAAACTGGGACCAAATCCAATCCACCCCCATGGCCGGTCCTGACCATGTGCCAAATGGGCAATGGCACAGGGCGCATTTTAGAGTATGCACTTATATATGTATATTTTAGCGCTCCAAAAATATGTTATGTATATTAAAAATATCAATTTTTAAAATAAGTTTAATTTTTTAGGGGCGCATTTTTTTAACTATTCAAAAACAATTTGTATAAAGAATGATTCAACTACCCAAAAATCGCACCCAACTAATATGGGCCACTAAAAATAAGTTTAATTTTGTAGGGGCTCATTTTAAGTATTTAATATCTTCGTACAATGTTTTTTTAGAGGGGCCATAAATTGATTTTGGCATAGGGTACTCCCAATCTTAAGATCGGCCCTGCCGCTCCCAAACCATCACACTGATAGTCTTATACCACTGGACCAAGATGCTTGGTTAAAAAAAATAGCCTATTTTGGTCTTTAGATTAAGAGGTTTCTGGCTCAAGCTTATTTTCCCACATTCACCTCGAGATGAGTTGGGAGTTGAGTTGAGAGCTTCAATTAATTTTTAAAACATAAGGACATTTACTGTTAAATGAGGTGGGCCATCCTAAAATGAATAAATTGCATTTTTATTTATGGCTTTGCCTTATTTTTAAAGCATTGATCACCTATCTGCCAAATCTTCTTCGACAAATGGGTTGAGGTTTTGACATGGGGTGGGCGGGCGTACAAAAGGATCAACAATTTCAGTGATTGCAAATGGTTTTACATATTGATACTACTACAAAATATCTCCCAACTTTCAAATCGAATTTGTACATTGTCTATGAAATTATTAATAAATATGATCGACTTTTTATGTATCTTCTACTCTACTCTACTCTTCCCTTTCTTTCTCCTATTTGTTGTTCTACATGTGTTAGTAAAATGTAATGAATAAATCATAGAGATAAGATCGTATTGTTGTTTTAGTGAAGAAAAAGGTTGTGGAAAAGAGAAACTGTAAAGTTTTTTTTTTGATGTATTTTATTATTTATTCTCAGTGTTGTAAAGTATCTAATGTTTGATAAATTTTACTATTTGGTAAAATTTATCAAACATTATAGGGTCATTTACGTTTAGATCCTATTAGACTTTCTTATATATATTCTGGTCCCATCATGTTTTTCCCTTACATATAAGTCATATTCCTAATTTTTTGGAACTTTTTTTTCAATTTTACTCTTTTAAAACCAACAATCCGTAACTTCCTTGAGGAAGTTACATAAGTGGTTGAACTTTTTTTTTTATCTTCAAATGATCATAACTTTTGATTCACAAATCCGTTTTTCACAAAATTACTATTTTTGAAATCTGCTCGACGAGATCTATCAAACAAGATCCATGAACGCTATAAAATTCCAAAGAAAAAAATTTACACAAATAGTAAATTTTACTGTATGCACTAGAATATGAAATAGTTTTATATATGTGACATTTTCACAAACAGACAGTAACATTTACTGTGCTAATACTACACACACACTATATATATATACGGTGGATCCAAACCCTTTTTTTTTCAAAATTACCTTATATTTGAAGGTTCGCGCTAGCAGTATCCAATCCTTACCACCATTATTGGCGCTTCAACGACCTTCGTCAGAGCTCCGATTTGGGGTGGGTAAGGGTGGCATGTAGTGCCACTGGCGCGGACCTTTAACAATAAGAGACTTTTGAATAAATGGGCTTTGGATCCACCGAAATATCATGGGGGGGCCCTGGCGCGGACCTTTGAAGATAAGATTGGATAAATGGGATCGGGATCGGGATCATCTGGAGCGCCAATTTGAGGTGAATAGGGGTGGCACATAACTTTAAAAATAGGAGCATATTGGATATATATATGTATATATATATATAGTTTGTAAAAATGTCATAGATATTAAACTTTATTGTATACACCAGAAAATGAAATAGTTTTATATTTGTGATATTTTCACAAACAATAACATTTACTGTGATAATATATTTATGAAATAGTTTTATATATATAACATTTTTACAAACAGTAACATTTACTGCGTTAATATTACACAATATATATATAACATTTTCACAAACGGTAACATTTACTGAGTTTATATATATATATATATATATATATACACACACACACACACACAGTAGATCCAAACCTTTTTTTTTTTAAATTACCATATTTTTAAAGGTTTACTCTAGCGACATTCAATCCCCACCACTACCCACTCCAATTGTCGAAGCTTCAACGACTTTCATCAGAGCTATGATTTAGGTGGGTAGTAGTGGCATAGGGTGCCGTTGGCGCGGACCTCTGAAATTAAGAGAATATTAGATAAATGGAGTTTGGATCCACTGACGCTCCGATTTGGGGTGAGTAGGGGTGATATTGGGTTATGTTTATATCTATAATATTTTTACAAACGTTGGCATTTACTGTGTTATAACACATTATATATATATATATATATATATATATATATATATACGGTGGATCCAAACCTCTTTTTTCTGATATTATCTTATTTTTATCGGCCCGCGCTAACGGTATCTAATCCCGACCACCACCAACCCCAATTGTCGGAGCTCCAACAGCCTTCATCAGAGTTCTGATTTGGGGTGACATGGAGTGCCGCTGGCGCGGACCTTAGGAAATAAGAGAATATTGGATAAATGGGGTTTGGATACACCGGCGCTCCAGTTTGAGGTGAGTAGGGATAGCATTGGATTAAGTTTATATCTGTAATATTTTCACAAATAATAAATGTTACTGTTTGTGAAAATGTTACATCGGCATCCCATACCACCTCAAATCAGAGCTCTGATGAAGGTTGTTGGAGCTCCGATAAAGAGGGTGGGTGGTGGTGGGGATTGGATGCCACTGGCGCGGACCGTTAAAAATAAGATAATATCAGAAAAAAGAGGTTTGGATATATATATATATATATATATATATATATATATATATATATATATATATACTGTGTTATATGAACATAGTAAATGTTAATGCTTGTGAAAATGTTATAGATATAAACCTAAATCAATGCCACCCCTACTCACCCCAAATCGGAGCTCCGGTGGATTCAAAATCCATTTATCTAATATTCTCTTAATTTCAGAGGTCCGCACTAGCGGCACCCTATGCCACTACTACCAACCCAAACCATAGCTCTGATGAAAGTCGTTGAAGCTCCGACAATGGGGTTGGGTAGTGGTGGAGATTGAATGTCGCTAGCGTAAACATTTAAAAATATGGTAATTTTGAAAAAAAAATAGTGGTTTGGATCTACCGTGTGTGTGTGTGTATATATATTATGTAATATTAACTCTGTAAATGTTACTGTTTGTGAAAATATTATATTTATATTGTGTAATATTAACTCGGTAAATGTTACTGTTTGTGAAAATGTTATATATATATAACTATTTTATAAATATATTATCACAGTAAATGTTATTGTTTGTGAAAATGTCACAAATATAAAACTATTTCATTTTCTGGTGTATACAATAAAGTTTAATATCTATGACATTTTTACAAACTATATATATATATTATATATCCAATTTGCTCGTAAATTTTTAAAGTTCTGTGCCACCCCTATTCACCCCAAATTGGCGCTCGAGATGATTCCGATCCCATTGATCCAATCTTATTTTCAAAGGTCCGCGCCAGCGGCACCCTATGATACTCCGGTGGATCCAAAGCCCATTTATTCAAAAGTCTCTTATTTTCAAAGGTCCGCGCCAGCGGCACCACATGCCACCCTTACCCACCCCAAAACGGAGCTCTGACGAAGGTCGTTGAAGCTCCAACAATGGTGGTAAGGATTGGATGCCGTTAGTGCGAACCTTTAAATATAAGGTATTTTTGAAAAAAGAGGGTTTGGATCCACCGTATATATATATATATATATATATATATATATATATATATATATATATATATATATATATATATATATATATATATATATATACTGTGTAGTATTACCACAGTAAATGTTACTGTCTGTTTGTGAAATGGCACAGATATAAAATTATTTCATATTCTAGTGCATACAGTAAAGTTTACTGTTTGTGTAAAAAAATTTCTTTGGAATTTTATAGTCTTCATGGATCTTGTTTGATAGATCTCGTTGAGCAGATTTCAAAAATAGTAATTTTGCGAAAAACGGATTTGTGAATCAAAAGTTATGATTATTTAAAGATTAAAACAAAAAGTCCAACCACATATGTAACTTCCTCAAGGAAGTTACAGATGGTTGGTTTTAAAAGGATAAAATTGTGAAAAAATTTCCTAAAAAGTTGGAATAGGACCTATGGGATTATTAAAAAGTCAATAGGACTTATAAGCTTGTTGACCCAATAAATGGGACCTAGATATAATTACCCAACATTATATACTTTGTGTATTTTCAAAAAAGTGTATTTTAAAGAAAGTAAAATATCCTATCAAACATTATATATTGTGTTATCATGTTGGTGTATATAATGTCCTGTCAATAATTTATCTAATGCAAAGTTATAAATAATTTATCTAAGAGCATGTACAATGGTGGGACTAAAATATAATAGAATTTGTAAGTTTACAAAGTCGGATCTCTACACTGGTGGAAAGAAGTTAACAAATTTCGTTCCTCGGTTTGTAGTGGTTCTCCTAATATACAAATTGCTTAGTGAATTTGCAAAAGGTTTCTACGAACTTCTGAAGTTCGTAGGAATTCTTATGAACAATTAAAGTCCGTAAGAAGTATAAATAATCATTTTTAGGGTTATTTTGAGTTTTCCCCCAGTTTGCGAAAGCCCCCATTTTTAAAAAAATTAAAAAACAATTATTATAATTTCACATTAATATCCATCTTTATGTTAAAAAATATTTTTTTAATTATAATTTCACATGAATAGCCATGTTTATGTTAAAAATTGTTTTTTATTGTAATTTCACATTAATAAACTGTGCCCAATGCTTATTTATAGAAAACAGTTAAAAATTAAATATAAATAAAGTTTGATTTTATACCAAACATACATTTTTTTATATAAAAAAGTCAAAAATAGTATAAAACAATGTATGTGACTTCAACAAATTGTACTACAATTAAAAAAACGTTTTAATTATTTTCCATTGTAAGGACATTTTTGTCCATTGTCAATATGTATGTCGTACGCCGTTACACCATTGAAGAAATTCAAGATCGCATCTACATCAACGGATCCGAATATCAAAGCGTCTTCAACATCATAACCTCTGCTAGAATGAACTTGGTAAAGTTTTATTTTTAAGTCCCTTAAAGTTTCATACTTAGTATTGGGAAATTTTTATAAAATGATTTTATAAAAATAAGAAGTAAGTTTTTTCAAGCAAAATGAGGTTTTTAAAAGAATTTTTGTTTTCTGGTAAACTGCACCAATCCGCCCATTTTAAAAACGAATCGATCCACCTCCTGACCGGTCCGCCTCAAGTCAGACCGATTTGCTATTGCACCAAAACCAGTAAACCCCGGATCGAAGCCAAACCGAAGAAGGTCAATTTAAAAACGAACCGATCCGCTTCTGATAAAGTCGAACATATCTTTTAGATTTTTTCCACCAATTCAAGTTTCCTATAAATATACCTATTTCGGTGATGTATTTTTCAAGTCTTTGAGAAAACGATTCTAAGAGTTTAAACACAACAAGACTTCGATTTTTGATGTGCCAAACATCTTTTTGATTCACACATAAAAATCCCAATTATTTTTGTGAATCTTTTGGAACCCTAGAACACAAGCTTTGTTATTGTTCAATCTTTGTGGGGAGATCTTTGCAACCGAGGGCTGCGTATCATTGCTGAGGAGTCTCTACAAAGTGTTATGGCTGCGTGTCATTAAGGAGAGCTGTGGTTCTTCGTTTGTTGTTTGGGTTGCGAGTCCTTGGAGGGTGCTGCGTATATTCGCTTGCTGAGTTCAAGACTGCGTGTCTTTGTGGGTTTGCTGCGCGTTAATCCATTGCAGATTTCTCTATGTAATTGTAAGTTGCGATTTATATATTCATAGGGAAATAAAGGTTTTACCCGAAAGGGATTTTTTCCTGACATGTGTGTCTCAGCATATTTACTGTGTCGCATGCGTTATATTTGATGGGTTGATTTAGATGCATGTTTAGGGCCTGTATTTATTTGATTTAAAAGTAGATTCTAATTAAATAAGGGTTACTTGGAAACTTGTGAATTTAATTTAAATCATTATCACACAGTCGCATATATATATTGTTAAAATATTTTTCAATTGGGAAAAACTATTAAAATATTTTTTAAACAATTAAAAAATCTTTAAAACCATTACAGTTTTTTTTACTTTTTGAAAATAGTTTTTTGTATAAACAAAACAGATTTTTTTAAATAAAATTGTTAAAAAGTTGTTTTGACTATTTTAAAAGCTATTTTTTTAAAAATAAAAACTATTTTTATACCTTTTTATTAATAAAAGGGTTTTTACCAATTACTCTTGTTTATTAAGTATGTAGTTCAATAGGTCCTAACATTTTTTTTGCTTCATCGGGTCCCATAAAAAATAGTTTTTGTTCCAATAGGTCCTATTTGTAAGTATACAGTGAATATTCACTCTACGTACAAATAGAACCTAATAAGGAAAAAATGTTGCGATAGGGCCTATTAAGAAATGTTCCATGTTAATAGGACTTAATATGAAGATACCCTAAAAATATTTGTTTTGTATATAAAAAGAACTTTTTTTTATAAAAAGATGTTTTCCCTGAAAAACTGTTTTTATATAAAAAAAATTATTTTTATTGCAAAAAAGTTTTCAGTATTAGACTCTTTTTAACTAATAATCAAATTGGTGCTATTAAAAAAACTATACTTTATTTATTAGTTTAACAAACAGTTTTTCATTTTTATAAAACGGTTAACCCGGTATGAAAAATAAATTCTTCTATAAAGAAAAAACAATTTTTGATAAATAAAACTTTTTTTATAAGAATTTTTTTTTAAAACTAAAAAAAATGTAATGATTTTAACGAATTTTTAATAATTTAAAAATATTTAAATAGTTTTCCCAATTATTTGTGTTTTTACCAATTTTTATTTATTTTTTCCAATATTTTTTTTTTTGAAATTTTTTCAATTTTTTTTAAATGGGAGTCTTTTGCAAAACTGGTCAAAAAAGTGGGGAAAACACAAAATATAAATAGTACTAACGGTTTGGATAGAAAGTTAACAGAAGGGGGTGTATTTCAAATTTTTTAAAAATTGGGGGTGTATTGATAAACTGGTCACAAAAGCGGGGGAAAAACTCAAAATAACCCTCATTATTATCATATATTTGGGTTCCAACGAACAAAAGAAGTCTGTATAACGTCCTACGAACTAATGTTGTTCGTAGGAAATATAAAATATATTTCCTACGAACAACATTAGTTCGTAGGAAGTGATCTTATAAATTCTTCATTATCACCACTGTAGAAGTTAAGTGTGAGAGAAGATAAAAACCTTTTTCCATTTTGTATACTCACCTTTCATCCACCTACACCACTCTAGATGCTCTAATGCAAAAACTCACACAACATGGAGTTCAAAGTATTTTTTTTTATTTTTTATATGGAGAATTATCCATCTAATTTTTTTTTATTGTTTTGGAAGAGTAAAGGTATTTTTAACTTTATATTATGTTATTTCCAATGATTTTTTTGTAATACAAACCCACAAGTGGTGAAAGTGTGTATATAAAAAAAATTATTATGAAATTGTTATAATTTAATAGTTTGCCACCTTGACTTTGTAATGGTAATATTTTTTCATGAAACATGTATATTTTTAACCATGTATACATAATCTCTTAACTGTGTGACACTCCATCTAATTAAATACCGGGTAACTACTCCTTTATTCAAATTAAAACAAAATGTCAAGTTGGTTCAGTTCATAGCATCACTGTCGAAAATATTTTAAGTCATTACTAGTCACCTAATATTTAAAAAGTGAGTTGTCAATTAAATTGAATTAACATGCATCCAAAATAAATTATTATCTAAAGACATCACAATCACAATACAGTCACAATGTAAAATGCTGGAATAAAATTTTATCTGGGGTAAAACTCCCCTGAACAATCCAAATACTGAATAAAACAAAATACAAAATCTGAATAATTAATTAATTAATTAAATCCAAAACTGAAATGAAACTGAGCATGATAAAGCTGTCTCTAAAAGGAAAGGGCGACATGCCCTAACAGATGAAATAAATCTAAAGGAGAGTCAAGTAGAATGTGGAGGCATCAACAAATGAGATCCTGCAACTTCTACAGTAGCTATAGCATGTCACTGAAATGGAACTCCTAAGCTTGGCGTCCCTCTGGCTGGGCACCTAAAAGGTTTTAAAAAAAATGGATTTAAAAGCAAACGGGAAAGAGCCCGATTGTGAAAACAGTTTAAAATATAACTAGTGTTTAATAACAATAAACAGTGAATATAAAACACATGCTAGTTGCATGTACTCACATGAGTTCCTCACCACTCAACTAATTGTGCACATCTCGTAACTCGTCCTAGTTATGCCACTAACTTACTAGTTTAATTCACAACCTGACTTTACATTAAAATATGAGAGTTAAAACAAGACATTCTAATATAACCGGTGCGTGTCTTCCTTTTTATTTCTCTAGTTTCCTAACAATAATTATTATGTGAAATTCCCATTTTTAACTCTTCTAAAAATGTCACAAGTATTCACACTTACACTTAAATAAAGAGTCCATTTCAATTACAAGTATATTAATCTCATCATAAATATACAATCAGGGAACCCTTACGCTAAACTGCGGTGCACACACACTCTGCTATCGAATCCCGGTACATCACGTACATATGGACCACGTGTTCCGAATCTCTAAGGAACCATCTCAATAAGCAACAATCACACATAATGGAGGCGAACATAGTTCACATACCCATGGGTCACGCACATACCTACGCTCCCATGGTCAGCTGACTTATTAACTCAAAAATAAGTCTCCCTATGTCCTTAAGGTACCAATCTAAATCCCCCCATAGGCACACAAGGATTAGATGGCCCAGTTCGAAAGCCGACCTCCCGTGATAGCAAGTATGGAAGGTATGTTATACACATAAGTCCATATACTAAGCAATCACACCACTTAGATATCTTAAAATATTAAATAAGGTATATTCTACATTCCTATACCGTTATCCCAATTTTTACAACCTTAAGTCTCCGAATAATATATAATATAGACCGCCGACACATCTCACGTCGTAGTTTCAAGTACCTAAATCCTAACTCACAAAGGTTACCTAGTCTCCTATTATTCCCATATTTAAATCCACTATTCTTAAGGTCCTCATTTCTGCCACTAACCTTATATTATCGAACTATCTAAAACTTATTCATCAACTCTCAGTCTCAAATAGTATCATACTCGTCGAGCCTTATTCAGTTTAATATAATTCCCAATTTGACTTTTAATTATGATTCGAGTCTCACAAATATGCCTACTAGTCTTCCTTTAATCTAATAGTATTCACAAAGTCCCCACCAATAATTCTCTAGGGTCAAAATTGTTAAAATCCAACAAAGAAAAAATATAACCGATTCTGGGAAGGTCGATCGATCGACCTGGGAGTGTCGATCGATCGATCGAACTGGGAGTGTCGATCGATCGAACGCACCAGATAGGCTACGGCCTGCTTCGTTTTTCAATCCAAAATTCGTCCCAAAACTTCATTACAAGGTATGAAAATCTAATCTAACGTTATAGGATCATCATACAACCAAAATACATCATTGTTAACGTTCCAAAACCTTTTAGTCATCAATCATTTGTCTTATATAGATCAAAACTTCAATAAAAACCTTAGTTTTCTATTTTCTTCAAGAATAATGGTAAATCTTCTCTTAAATTCGTTTTTAAATCATCAAAAGTTATGTTTGGGGTACTGAATTCGTCCAGAACAGATCTACATATAATTCCTAACCAAAGTTTAGAGTTGTACATCAAATTCATTGGATTTTTCATCAAATCTTTTAAGACAAATCTTTAATTTCTACACTAAGCATGGAGGAAATATTCATTGAACTAATGAAACCAAATCACTTGCCTTAAGTTTGATGTTCTGAATTGTTGTTGGTGTTCAAGGGCTGGTTCTCTCTTCTTTTCGGTCACAATTCCGTCCAAAACGACGGTGGTGGGTGGCGGTTTTGGTTTGGAACCCTTTTGGAACTTCTCTCTAACATCTCTCTAACTCCCGTAGCCCACTTTCTTGTTTTTGGATGATAATGGACTTAATGGCTTTTCTAATAATATATAAATAAACTCTAAAATTCGTGGGTCTTAATTCCTTAATTTTTAAAATTACTAAAATACCCTTCCGGGTTGTCGGTTTGGCCTAAAAATGCCCTGGGACCCAAACTAAACCCCCAGCTAGTGTTTTCTGACTATCTCGACCCTTCCGGACACGTTGGCGCACTCAAAATGACTATACGGTTGATAAAAATATAATTTACTTTTTAAATATAATTAAACTGATTTCTGACGCGACTGACACGCACGTCACAACTTAATTTTCTAAATTATCGTATTTATAACTCTTGACAATTTTAATACTTTCAATACTCATATATTACCATATGTACCTAGTAATAGTCAATAATTTAATCATAATCATATACCAACTCGCGTCTCGCTAGTGTTTAAATCCGGATTAATTTCCAATCAATTCTCATTTAATTAATTAATCCATTAAATAAAAATCAATAAAATTACGGGGTATTATACACTTCCCCCTAATAACAGAATTTCGTCCCGAAATTTGGAACTAAAGTATACCTGGCAAAAACAACTCTGGATAACGCTTGCACATCTCATCCTCGCGCTCTCATGTGGACTCCTCGGCATTATGATGTCGCCACTGAACACGTACTAATGGTACTATCTTCGACCTCAGTTTCCTCTCACTGTGGTCCAAAATAGCAATAGGCCCCTCATCGTAGGAACTATCAGGCTGAAGATCGATGTCCTCTAAAGCAATATGAGTATGGGACAAATCGTCCCTAAGATATTTCCTTAGCGAGGAAATATGGAACACGTCATGAATTCTATATAAGTTTTTCGGTAACCCAAGTCTATACGCTACTGGCCCAATCCGCTCGATGATAGGAAATGGGCCCTGGTGCGCCCTTTAGGTATGGCTTGTGATTCAAGTGCAAATCTAATCGCAACAAGTAGAATCCGGTAAGTACGAAATCGTGATCCACAGGGATTGAACGCTCCTAAGAGAACTAGATTGGGGCAACGAGATTCTCTAAACGTCACAAAATGTTAAAGTGTAAAAGATGATTTGTGATTTGGAAAGGTGATTGAGATGTAACCTCTAAACTAACATGCTATTAATGAACAGATGATTAACAACAAATTACGGAACTAATGAAAAGAACTAAGGTAAGCTTGAGTTCAAGAAATTAAGGGGATTGAGGATCATTCTCCCACCTCGGATTCACAAGGAAGGGGATTATAGGGCTTGATTAATTTAATTCTAATCGAGCATAACTAATTAAGTCCGAACATCAACCATGTAGAGAATGAACTCAACAATGGAGGATTAGGGTTTAATTAATTATTGCTAGATGGGTTGAGTTTGTAGTAAAGCTTCAAACACTAGCCCTTGCATGACAAGGGAAGTTAAGAAACTATGATACTCCAAAACCAACACATGAAGTTCCATTAGAACAATTAAAAACCAAACCCTAGATATTAAGTTCAAGCATCCAAGGTGGGATATTGATCCCCAATCACAAGTCTAGCTACTCATAATTAAAACTAAACTACACATGTTAGTTAACAACATACTTGAATTAGTTATCTAGTTAAAACTCAAATCAATTCAAAGGATGGAATTCAATGCAATTTAAAGCTAGTGGAACAAGAAGAGATGGAGTAATTGAACTTATCTTGCATTAATCACAACTATTCAACAAGCAATCCAAGCCTTACAAGTTGTTGAAAGCCATAAATGAGCTTGACCTAGGAGAGAGAAGAGAGTGTTTTTCTATCTTACTAAATATCCAACCAAAGTCATCTCCCTACAAAAGAGGAAAAACAAGGGATAAATCCCCAAAAATCCACCAAAATGGCAAACTAGTAATAAGAAGAAAGCTGAAAATGCAGGGCCGAATCGATTCAGTGGTGAATCCGAATCGATTCGAAAGTGGAGAGAAAAGCCCCTGCAAGTGACCGAATCGATTCGGTGGTAATGGCGAATCGATTCGGGCCTTCTGCAGAAAGAAGAGTTGCCTATATAGGCATTAATTGTTCCATGCTTCACCGAAACTTCCGTAACTTTTGCGTTCGAGATCGGATTCACGCACCGTCGGAGGCCACGCGAAGAGGAGAAGAAGGTCTACAACTTCCGTGAAGAAATCGGGAACAAAGCCCGCGTGCTGAAATTACTAAAATGCCCCCGACTGTGCAAGTGTCAACGGAACTTTCCGGATCAAAACCAAACTTCCCAAAATGCATTCCCGAGACCTATAAAATCTCAATAAAGACACAGACAAAGTATATATGATGAATTTAGGGGTTAGTCAATAAATGAGTATAAGAACCGGGAAATACATGCACGGGAATGCTAGAATGTACAAATTAACGGGGTATAAAATACAATAAAAGTGACGAATCACACCCCCTAACTTATACATTGCTAGTCCCGAGCAATGAAGTATGAAGAAACAAGGTCCAACACCGCAACCAAAATATAAGAAATATGTACAACGAAGGAAAAATGCCACTTTCGTAGGCGAACGATTGCATTTAGCGTATGCAATAAGCCGTTAAACCCCTAAGTGGCCCTAGGGGACGAGTGAGGTCTCGTGAGGGTTTCCAGGGATGACACCCACAAACATCAAATCAACTCATACTATGATACTGCAAAATCCAATGCGTAGCTCAACAAATATCAAAGAAACACAATTTATCAACAAAGTGAACGAAGCTCACACAAAAGACGGCAATTATCGGCATTAAACAAATGACTTCAACTAAAAATCGAAACCATGGGAAAGCGAAATAAGCGGACACATGTGGTAATTTAGATTTGGCAAAACTTTCAAAATCCATATATAAGCTAAGGCATGCATACTCAAGTTCTCTCCGGTTGTTACACTCAACAATTGAAACACTTAGAAATGGGATGTAACACACACGGGACATGCGGGCATTAAGAGTAATTGTAAAGGGAAACTAGGCCACACACATGTCATCAATGAAGAAAGCAATATAAAAGTGAAAAATACAATCTCATGAAAGGATATCGCATATTAACCAAGAGAAAAGCATTTAAACAGATTATCGCTAATGTTCGACCTTTGAATCACATCACCCTAAGATCAAATAGGACTTCTTAGGGGTATAGAATTTAGGCTAGGTTAGGGTTTGGAAAAGAACGGGATGTGTGTAGGATCAAAGGAGATTCGGGAATATCGCGCGGGATAATGGATTTAATGGGCAACTTAGGAATCGAAATCAAATTCCACAAGCAATGTATTCATGAGAATGAGACTTTGATATTCATGCACAAGGGGAAATGGGAAACAACAAGGTCCCATTTTATTCGATATTTATCCTTTCTTTTTCTTTTTCTTTGATTTTCTCTTTTCTTTTCTTTTTCTCTTTTCTTTGATTTTCTCTTTTCTTTTCTTTTCTCTTTTCTTTTCTTTGATTGATTGCAATCCATATAAGCAACAACATTCAATCCCGGGAACAATCCCTAATCAAGGTACGGGGGGAGTAAATAAGAGTTTAGGACTCCAATGTGGAGTTGGACAAGGGATTTGGGGTTCAAACGAAAGGAATAATAAGGCTCAAGGGGGTTGACTAGGGGAAACATTTAAGGGAAAGGTCAAGGTCATGTGGGTTTAACAACAAGGGCCTATAATCATTTCCTATGGTTTCATGTGATTCGCGGGACTCAACACCATTGAAAATCATGCTCAAGTGATAAATCAGTTAGTATGCAATCAAATGAAAAGAAAATGAGATCGTCAACGAGTTCATTGACAAGAAAGAGATAGAGTAGGTGTATACGCTCACAAATGATGATAAGTCTCAATTTTCACTTTTGTAAGGGTATAGCATGCGCCTTAGAATAACGAATTTGAAACGCTTTTAAACCAAATCATAAATAATTATTTGTGTATATGCTCAAAGCTTCACAGTTTAATTTTATGATGCTATTCACAATGCAAACAATAACGGGCTAAAGGATAATAAATCAATGATTCAAAGCATGCTTCATAGCTATACAACAGGATATGCCGATCATATAAGTAATCATAGTAGATATGAGAAAGAAAAAGAAAAAAAATTTTAATAATTTTTTTTTTTTTTTAATTTACTTTTTTTTTTTAATTAATTTTTTTTTTATTTTTAATTTTTTTAATTTTTTAAAATAAATAAATAAATAAATACTAATATGATAACCGGCATCACAATGGTATACCATACCCCCTAACTTGAATGAAACATTGTCCCCAATGTCAGTAGGGAACAAAAGGGAAAAAGGGTATGAAAATAGTCACCCCGTAAGGAGTAACTCGAGAACCGCGCAACGGCATGCCTGTTACAAGTTAGTACCATAAACAATAATATATACAACATAGATATATACAAGAAGAAAAATGAAACCAAAACTGAGTCATTTCATTAATATATAAGAGTTGTGTACATGGGGAACAATGAAACCAAAATTAGAAAATACAAGAAATTGCACTCTCTCCTCCCCATACTAACACAACTACCTAAGTACAACCCAACAATCTAGATAAAGAACCACCCAAAAATAATGAGCAAAAACAGGATCACAATAACCTACATGTCGTCCGGGTGGCGGCGCGGGGACTCGGGCGCGGGAGGATCGCGAGGGGCGTATGGGTCAAAGAGGTACTGAGGCACAGAAGCCTCGCCCCCTCGCAAGTGTGAGAACAAATCCATCTGCGCCCGAGCGATCATAGATATATCGCGCTCGTACGCTCCCCGATAGGCAGAAAAGTCGGCCCGAAACGATGCAAAGTCCGACATGTAGGCGCCCCGAAACTCGGAGAAGTCAGCCTGAAGCTCATCCATCCGTAGCCCTAGATATGCAATGGGGTCTACAGTAGACGGGGCTGGCGGTGGGACTGGATGAGGCACAGGCTGAGGCATGGGCTGAGGTATGGGCTGAGGCATGGGCTGAGGTATGGGCTGAGGCATGGGAGCATCCGGGGCAACAGGAACAGCAGGAGCATCCGCAGGAGCATCTAACATCCTCTTCTTTCTCCTCTCCATATGATCCTTCCCAAGACTCTTTTCAATTGCCTTTTCGTTAAGCAACTTGGGAAGGCGAGGAAAATAGTCCGTACCCGCAACCTCACAGTGAGCATCCCTACATATGCGAGAAACCAACCGCGCGTAAGGAAGGGTAGTGGTCCCCTTTTCACAGTATGCGGCCTTGAGCATCCGCTGTAGCACCAACGCGGGAAGGTTTATAATTGAATTCGCATCCAGTAGATGGTAGAGGAAGTGGGCTTGCGAAGAGCGAAGGACCGCCTTTGTTTGGGTAGGCGTGATAGAATTAACGGCTACCAAGTGGATGAGGCGGTGGTTATCGGGCATAGCAGATGTGGGGAAAGTTTCCCCAGCCCAAATATGCCCTGGCGCCAGACGCGCAATCAGGGTTTCGTTGGTCAGTCTCCCCTCGTCAGCGCACGGGTAATCGAAATCCTCGGGGTTTTCGGCCCCGGTGAGGTGCAATGCCAAGAGAGGCTTAGAGAGAGGAATTCGCTTACCCCGTACGTAAGCCTCGAAAGTGCGGTCCCCAGTTGGGACGAGCGATGCATAAAATCGACCAACGTGCTCCTCATTCACCTCCCCCGCCCTAGCAAGGTGTGCCTCCCAGTTGAATTTCTGAAAGTAGCGACGTACCGAGGCAGGAAAGTCCTCAAGATGGACAGGCCGCTCAATAGCTATAGGGCGACCCGAAGGGAATTTCGCAACGAACCAATCCTTTTCTTGTTTAGACCGGAAGGACTCGAAGCCTCCCCGACCCGCAATTAAGTTGGAGGAGGTCTTGGTGACCGAAGGAACCTACAAGAAAATTAATTTGATACATACACAATTAGTGTAATGCATAAAATCAATTTGGCGTGAAATAGGGTAGAAAAGGAATCGGTGGGTGTGCATCGGGAAATATTGGTCGAATTAACGTTACCGATGCACACCGCACTCAAACAAGGTTAATTCAACACCATTGCGCGAGAAAATGAGCGAAAATGAAGCATTATGGCACATTTTCTCCACAGAGGCATTTCATCGAGCACCTAGTGTGCGGTGTATGGAAAATAGGGTGAAATTGACATTTTTATGTGTAAAACCCCCAACACATACTACTTAAACATCACAGCAACTTAATCAAGTAGTATGTGTTGGTTTCTTATCACAATCAGAGGAAAAAGAATGAGTTTTATGCATTAAACATGTAGAAATTGTGAAAATGCAGTTTACCCTATTTTCCATACTATATACACTAAATCAGGCATGAAATGAATCAATAAGGTTGAATTAATACCTTGGATGAAGTTGCCTTAGATGATGAAGCCATTGGGAAGATTGAGAATGGAGGAGAGGATTCGATTTGGGAGAGGGTAGGTTCGCAGGAAAGAGAGGAGAAAGAAATAGAATGTGGGATAAAACAGAATATGGGATTTTTAAGTGTCAGGTGACCCGAATCGATTCGGTGAGAAGTCCGAATCGATTCGCGATTCTCGAACTTGAGCACTGGAAGTGACCGAATCGATTCGGTGGGAAGTCCGAATCGATTCGCTAATGAGGGACCTGCTACTTTCAAATAACCGAATCGATTCGGTGGGATTGCGAATCGATTCGCAAAATCAAACTTGGCTACTGGAGTGGGGCGAATCGATTCGGTTGGAAAGCCGAATCGATTCGGCTTCTGGAGATCAGTTTCTGCTTTGCTGTATCCTGATTTTTTGGTTGGTGGTTTGATTGGGCTGCATAAGGAGGTATTTTTGGACCCCAATGTCAATATTACATACGTACAAAGGGTCCGAGACAAAAAGTTTGCACCCCGCACATGCCGGGGGATGCTCGGCACAAAAATACACAATTCCGACGTCCTATGGAGCCCCGTAAACGAGGTCGGACAATGGAATCGTGTCCGAACTCGGGTCAAATGGTTCTAGGAAGGGCTTTAGACGCTGACCATTGACCTTGAATAACTTTCCATCCGACGGGTTCTCAATCTCAATAGCACCGTGATGATGGACGATCTTAACGACAAACGGACCCGTCCATCGAGATCTTAGCTTACCCGGGAATAAATGCAACCTAGAGTCGTATAAGAGAACCTTCTGGCTAGGGTGAAATGTTTTACGGGATATGCGCTTATCGTGCCTCTCTTTCACCCTTTGCTTATAGATTCCCGCACTCTCGTACGAATCACTCCGGAGTTCATCCAACTCGTTGAGTTGGAGCATTCGCTTCTTTCCGGCCTTGTCGAGATCGAAATTAAATTTCTTGATCGCCCAATAGGCCTTGTGCTCGATTTCTACCGGTAAGTGGCATGGCTTGCCGTACACAAGTCTAAAGGGCGACATTCCCAAAGAGGTCTTGTAGGCCGTACGATATGCCCACAAAGCGTCAGGAAGTCGAAGAGACCAATCCTTGCGGTCGGGATTGACCGTCTTCTCTAGGATATGCTTGATCTCTCGATTGGCCAATTCAGCTTGGCCATTGGTTTGTGGGTGGTAGGTAGTTGCGTCTTTGTGTGTTACACCATACTTTCGCATAAGAGTAGCAAACGGGGAATTACAGAAATGCGTCCCGTTATCGCTTATAATCGCCTTCGGAGTTCCGAAACGCGAAAGCATGTGTTCCTTTAGGAACTTCAACACCACCCGATGGTCATTGGTTTTGCACGCAATGGCCTCGATCCACTTTGAAACATAATCTACGGCCACTAGGATGTAAAGGTTACCAAAAGACGGTGGGAATGGGCCCATGAAGTCAATTCCCCAACAGTCAAAGACTTCAAGTTCTAGAATGGGGGACATTGGCATCATGTTGCGACGTGTTATAGCACCTAATCTTTGGCAACGATCACACGAAATGCAGAATTCGTGTGCATCCTTAAAAAGTGTGGGCCAGTAAAGCCCGCATTGTAAGATTTTTGCGGCGGTTTTCTTGGAAGAAAAGTGGCCACCGCAAGCCTCCGTGTGGGAGAAACGAATCACGCTCTCATACTCATCATCCGGGACACATCTCCGGATGATCTGGTCGGGACAATATTTGAATAGATACGAATCATCGAAAAAGAATCTCCTCACCCAAATAAAGAACTTCCTCTTCTCTTGAGGGGTCCAATCAGATGGAATCGAACCCGTCACGAGGTAGTTCACTATATCAGCGAACCATGGCAGAGAGGAAGTGGAGAACAACTGTTCATCCGGGAAGAATTCAGCGATGGGGAGTTGGTCTTTGGGTGCCTCAAATGTTAAACGTGACAAGTGATCCGCGACAACATTCTCTACTCCCTTTTTGTCCTTAATAGTCAAATTAAACTCTTGGAGTAAGAGCACCCACCTAATCAAACGCGGCTTGGCGTCCTTCTTAGATAGAAGGTATTTGAGCGCCGTTAAGAGTTCTACTCGCATAGTATATGACATGGGGCTTCTTGTCACTCCTCTGACCTAAAACCGCCCCAACAGCGAAGTCGCTAGCGTCACACATTAATTCAAAGGGGAGGGTCCAATCAGGAGCTTGGATTATGGGAGCGGTGGTAAGCATACTTTTCAAAGTCTTAAAAGCTGCTTGACACTCATCGCTCCATTCGAAAGGAGTTTCCTTGGAGAGGAGATTACACAAGGGCCTAGCAATCGAGCTAAAGTCCTTGATGAAACGGCGATAGAATCCTGCATGCCCAAGGAAAGACCTTACATCTTTCAGAGACCTAGGAGCGGGTAAGTTGGCAATGACTTCAACCTTTGCCTTATCTACCTCAATACCATCAGAGGAGACGATGTGGCCTAAAACAATACCCTTAGTGACCATAAAATGGCACTTCTCCCAGTTTAACACGAGCTTTTTCTCTACACACCTAGACAAAACCTTTTCTAACATAGAAAGACAATGGTCATAGGAGTTGCCAAAGACGCTGAAGTCGTCCATGAACACCTCTAGACCACGCTCTACCATATCACTAAACATGCTCAGCATGCACCTTTGGAACGTAGCAGGCGCATTACACAACCCGAAAGACATTCTTTTGTAAGCAAATGTCCCAAAAGGGCATGTGAAAGTAGTTTTGTCCCGATCCTTGAGATCAAGTTCGATTTGGTTATAACCCGAGTACCCGTCGAGAAAACAATAGTACGGATGACCGGATACGTGTTCCAACATTTGGTCAATGAATGGAAGGGGAAAATGATCCTTTAATGTCATTGCATTAAGTTTTCTATAGTCTATGCATACACGCCACCCAGTGGTGGTGCGTTTAGTGATCAATTCCCCTTTTATGTTTTCCACAACGGTAACTCCTGATTTCTTGGGAACAACATGGATTGGACTGACCCATTTGCTATCGGAGATCGGATATATGATATCCGCATCTAAAAGCTTAATTACTTCTGTTCTCACAACTTCTTTCATCAACGGATTCAATCTCCGTTGCATTTCACGAGAGGGTTTTGCATCCTCTTCAAGGTTAATTTTGTGAGTGCAAATCAAGGGACTAATTCCCTTCAAATCTGCAATTGTCCACCCGAACACACCCTTGTATTTTCTTAACAATTCTATTAACCTTTGTTCATCCCCCGTCTCGAGGCTTGATGAGACAACAACGGGATATGTCTCATTTTCGCCTAAATAAGCGTATTTCAACTCGGAAGGCAATTGCTTTAATTCAAGTTTGGGGAATCGCACATCCGAGGGAACCTCATACGAATCACGAGGAGGTAAGTCCTCAAAAACACTACACCAATTAATATCATCTACACTCTCGTCCTCATCTAACAACAAACTCATGAACTTGACCTCTTCATCATAGGGAGAATAGCTATTCTCCGAGTAAATCGGGTTCACAAGACATCCCTCCAAGGGGTCCGATAAATAGGTAGCATCAAAATGCTCTTGCACCACCTCTTCTAGAAAGTCCACCTCATGGACTTCATCATCACAATCTCCCACTTGGTTCGAAACATTAAAGATGTTCATTTCCAAGGTCATATTCCCAAATGTCAGGTTCATTTGGCCATTCCTAGTGTTAATCAATGCATTGGAGGTAGCAAGGAATGGACGACCGAGGATAATGGGGGTAGTTCTACCGCTAGTAGAAGTAGGATGGGTATCAAGCACCACAAAGTCCACAGGAAAGTAGAATTTGTCAACCTGTATGATGACATCTTCCACTACACCCCTCGGAACCTTAACGGAGCGATCCGCTAATTGGAGGGTAATCTTTGTGGGCTTGAGGTCTCCTAGACCGAGCTGTTCATAGACATGATAAGGTAACAAATTTACACTCGCTCCTAGGTCTAGCAAAGCCTGCTCAATTTTAAAGTCCCCTATCACACATGAAATGGTGGGACATCCGGGATCTTTATATTTAGGTGGTAATTCAGATTGAATTATTGAGCTAATATTTTCGGCCAAGAAAGCTTTCTTCCTTACATACAATTTCCGCTTAACAGTTAGTAAGTCCTTTAAGAACTTAGCATAAGCGGGGACTTGCTTGATAGCATCTAAAAGAGGGATGTTAATTTTTACCTGTTTGAACATCTCTAGTATGTCAGAATTACAAACATTCCCCTTTTTCGACAAGAGCCTTTGAGGGTAAGGCACGGGACTAGGAAGTTTCGAAACCACATCCGACTCTACCGGGGCTTTCCCCTCTCTCTGTCTCAAGGAGGCATCTTCGACCTCTAATGGGTCGGGCGAAACCTCTTTAACGACGGTTGGGACACTAGGAGGGGTGGGCTTATCAACCACTTTCCCGCTCCTAAGAACGGTCACGGCCTTAGCACTATCGGGAGGGGGATTCGAAGTGTCATTGACACTATTTTGCCCCAATGCCTTTTGAGGTTGAGAAGGGAATTTTCCCTTCTCTTGGATACTTAAAGCCGAGGTCAACTTGGAGATTTCCTTTTCAAGCCTAGAATTTGTGGCTTGTTGAGAGGTTATGAAAGATTGAAGAGTCTCTTCGAGGCTCCTCTTGTTCGGGTGAGCATATAATGGTATTACCGGAGGAGGTGGTCCCTGTGGGGGACCTTGCATTTGAGCTTGGGGTGGAGGAGCTTGATTATATGGTTGCTGAAAATTATGAGGTGGGGGATGATTTTGATAATTCGGGGGAGGTGGATTTTGAGAATGTTGGGCCTGCCCATAAGAGAAACCCGGATGGTTTCTCCACGAAGGATTATAGCCCTCACCTAAAGGAGTCATGTATTGTTTCTTGTAAGTGGCCATCGCGTTGGCTTGATCGTGAAGCATCACTTTATATGCTGGGATTGTTGGGCAATCCCTCGTTGAGTGATCGTCAACGTCGCAAATGTCACAAGACTCCTCTACATGTGAGGGAGAAGGATGGGATGGTTCCCGAGATTTGGCATCCATTGCCTCGATACGCTTGGAAAGTTGGGCTACGCTTAATGACATATCATCTCCTTCGGCAAGGTGATATATGCCATGGCTAGATGAAGGTGGATCGGATGACCGGGCATTGGTTTTGCTAGGGTCCAAAGTGTCCCAAGCTTGGGTGGTCTCGGCACAATATTTAAAATGTGCCCACGCATCATCCGGATCCAAACCGAAAAACTCGCCGGAGCACATAGTCTCCCCCATTTGTTTTGCATTGAGGGTGAGGCCATTGTGGAAAAAGGAGATTAATCTCCACTTTTCGAACCCATGATGTGGGCACTTATGAAGCACCTCGTTAAACCTCTCCCAACATCTCTCAAATGATTCGCCTTCGGCTTGAGCGAAGGTTTGGATTTTACCCTTTAGGGAGTTGGTGCGATGAGTAGGAAAGAATTTCTTCAAAAATTGCGCTTGCATTTCGCGCCAACTCCCAATGGAATTAGGAGCCAAGGACCAAAGCCAAGTTTTGGCTTTGTCCTTTAAGGAAAATGGGAAGAGTTTGAGTCGGGTGACATCTAGAGGGCAATTTTGGTCGCTAAAAGTAGCGCACACCTCCTCAAACTCTCTCACGTGAAGATATGGTTGTTCACTTTCCATGCCGTGGAAAGTTGGAAGTAATTGGATCATCCCATTTCGGAAATGGAATTGCGCGGCATTGTATGGAAAGATGATGCATGACGGAGAGGTGGTCCTCTCCGGTTGTAAGTAATCACGCATAGTCCTATAAGGGGGTTCGGGTGCAATCCCCTGACTACCATGTTCACTTACATTATCGGCCATTGTTGTGGGTTCAGAGTGAGCCCAAGTGTACGAAGAAGATGAGATCGAACTAGAACGAGAAACCGATGGTAAAGGTCTCCAATAGTCTGAGGGCTCACTAGAAGAGGGTTCGCAAACAGGATTTAAATTGCTACTACTCTCGTCTTGCATTTACAAGTGCTTTTGGATTGATTATCCTGGAAACCGTGTTGTCACGGTGACCACAGGGAACGATTAGTGTAAAGAGAATTTCTAAACCCTAAGTTAGTTGCCAATCCCCGGCAACGGCGCCAAAAACTTGGTGCGCCCTTTAGGTATGGCTTGTGATTCAAGTGCAAATCTAATCGCAACAAGTAGAATCCGGTAAGTACGGAATCGTGATCCACAGGGATTGAACGCTCCTAAGAGAACTAGATTGGGGCAACGAGATTCTCTAAACGTCACAAAATGTTAAAGTGTAAAAGATGATTTGTGATTTGGAAAGGTGATTGAGATGTAACCTCTAAACTAACATGCTATTAATGAACAGATGATTAACAACAAATTACGGAACTAATGAAAAGAACTAAGGTAAGCTTGAGTTCAAGAAATTAAGGGGATTGAGGATCATTCTCCCACCTCGGATTCACAAGGAAGGGGATTATAGGGCTTGATTAATTTAATTCTAATCGAGCATAACTAATTAAGTCCGAACATCAACCATGTAGAGAATGAACTCAACAATGGAGGATTAGGGTTTAATTAATTATTGCTAGATGGGTTGAGTTTGTAGTAAAGCTTCAAACACTAGCCCTTGCATGACAAGGGAAGTTAAGAAACTATGATACTCCAAAACCAACACATGAAGTTCCATTAGAACAATTAAAAACCAAACCCTAGATATTAAGTTCAAGCATCCAAGGTGGGATATTGATCCCCAATCACAAGTCTAGCTACTCATAATTAAAACTAAACTACACATGCTAGTTAACAACATACTTGAATTAGTTATCTAGTTAAAACTCAAATCAATTCAAAGGATGGAATTAAATGCAATTTAAAGCTAGTGGAACAAGAAGAGATGGAGTAATTGAACTTATCTTGCATTAATCACAACTATTCAACAAGCAATCCAAGCCTTACAAGTTGTTGAAAGCCATAAATGAGCTTGACCTAGGAGAGAGAAGAGAGTGTTTTTCTATCTTACTAAATATCCAACCAAAGTCATCTCCCTACAAAAGAGGAAAAACAAGGGATAAATCCCCAAAAATCCACCAAAATGGCAAACTAGTAATAAGAAGAAAGCTGAAAATGCAGGGCCGAATCGATTCGGTGGTGAATCCGAATTGATTCGGAAGTGGAGAGAAAAGCCCCTGCAAGTGACCGAATCGATTCGGTGGTAATGGCGAATCGATTCGGGCCTTCTGCAGAAAGAAGAGTTGCCTATATAGGCATTAATTGTTCCATGCTTCACCGAAACTTCCGTAACTTTTGCGTTCGAGATCGGATTCACGCACCGTCGGAGGCCACGCGAAGAGGAGAAGAAGGTCTACAACTTCCGTGAAGAAATCGGGAACAAAGCCCGCGTGCTGAAATTACTAAAATGCCCCCGACTGTGCAAGTGTCAACGGAACTTTCCGGATCAAAACCAAACTTCCCAAAATGCATTCCCGAGACCTATAAAAGCTCAATAAAGACACAGACAAAGTATATATGATGAATTTAGGGGTTAGTCAATAAATGAGTATAAGAACCGGGAAATACATGCACGGGAATGCTAGAATGTACAAATTAACGGGGAATAAAATACAATAAAAGTGACGAATCAGGCCCACGTATCTAGGTGCCAATTTCCCTTTCTTCCCGAAACGCATGATCCCCTTCATCGAAGATACTCTGAGTAATACCTGGTCCCCCACCTTGAACTCTCTAAAGAATCTTTTGGCATTGGCATAACTCTTCTGTCGGTCCTGAGCTACCCGAATACGGCTCCGTATCATCTTTATCCTTGTCGAGGTATCCTGAATCAGCTCCGGCCCAAGAAGTTTATTATCCCCCACCTCTAACCAACATGCTGGGGAACGACAAGGTCTACCGTATAACGCCTCGAATAGAGCCATGCCAATAGTGAATTGGTAGGAGTTATTATAAGCAAACTCCACCAGTGGAAGGTACTGCTCCCAACCACCTCCAAAGTCTAGTATGCACATACGCAACATGTCCTCCAACATCGGATTCGTCCGCTCGGTTTGCCCATCTGTCTGCGGGTGATATGCTGTACTCAGCCGCAACTCCGTACCCATGGCTTCCTAGAAACTCTCCCAAAATTGCGAAACAAAAATCTTGTCTCGGTCAGACACGATATTAAGAGTCACCCCATAGAGTCTCATTATCTCCGCTACGAAAATGTGGGTATACTGTCCCGTAGTGTAGTCTATTCGGTCTGGTAGAAAATGAGAAACTTTGGTCAATCTATCCACGATTACCCATATAAAGTCGTGACCCCTCTGCGAAGTAGGTAACCCCGTGATAAAGTCCATGAAAATGCTCTCCCATTTCCACATAGGAACCTCTAATGGTTGTAGAAGTCCTGTCAGTCTCTGATGGTCCACCTTTACTAGATGACAAGTGGCACATTTATAAACGAACTCGGCAATATCTTTCTTCATCCCGCTCCACCAGTACTATCGCCTCATATCCTGGTACATCATATCCCCACCAGGATGTACTGCGAATCGTGAACCGTGCGACTCTGTCATAACCTCGTGTCGCAAGTCTTCCCCTTTAGGAACAATCAGTCTCCCATTGAAGTGTACGCCCACGTCTGAACCAATGGTATAGGACTCGTCTCCCTATGCTAGTAACCGAACTATATGCTCTTGACAAAATGAGTCTTTTGTCTGGGCCTGTATCACTCTCGTAACAATCTGAGGCATAACGTCCATTACCGACATGAATGATCGAGCCACTACGTCCTGGTGTCCCAACTCCTTCCACTTTTCTCTCCACACTTCGGCCACCTCACCTACTCGCCTACGGCTCAACGCGTTTGCTACCACGTTAGCCTTTCCCGGGTGGTACTAGATATCGAACTGATAATCCTTCACGAACTCAAGCCATCTACGTTGACGCATATTTAATTCCTTCTGCGTGAAGTGGTATTGTAGGGACTTGTGGTCGGTGAATAAACGGAATTTCTCCCCCAGGAGATAATGTCTCCAAATTCGAAGAGCAAATACAACTGCTGCTAACTCCAAGTCGTGGGTAATTTTTCTCGTGAGGCTTAAGCTTACGGGAAGCATAAGATATGGCATGACTCTCCTATTGTAGTACACCTCCAAGTCCTTGTAAGGATGCATCGGTGTAGACTAGATACTCAACTCCCGGTCTGGGCAATGCTAACACTGGCACTGAGGTCAACTTGTCCTTCAACTCATCGGATGACATGCCAACTGACAGGCATCGCTCCAGATGAATGGCACACCCTTGCGAGTCAGATGTGTCAAAGGACCCGCTATCTTTGAGAAACCTCGAATAAACCTTCTGTAGTATCCTGCCAGGCCCAAGAAACTACGGATCTCAGTCGGTGTCATGGGTTGTCCCCACTCCCTCACCGCGGAGACCTTCCCCGGATCAACAGATATCCCTTTGTCTGAAATGATGTGCCCTAAAAATTAAACCTCCTCCAGCCAAAACCCACACTTCTCGTACTTTTCATAGATCTCGTTCTGACGCAGCGTCCGTAAAACCTGCCTCAAGTGCTCGGTGTATTCCTCCTCTGTCTGGGAGTAAACTAGAATGTCATCAATGAAGACGATGACGAACTGGTCTAGGAAATCTCTGGATATCCTATTCATCAAGTCCATAAACACGGATGGGGCATTGGTTAGGCCAAAAAGCATAACCCGGAACTCATAGGAACCATATCTCGTCAAGAAAGCAGTCTTCGAGACGTCCTGTTCCCTGATATGCAACTGATGGTATCCCGATCGCAAGTCAATCTTTGAGAATAAGGAAGCTCCTCTCAACTGGTCGAATAAGTCATCGATTCGGGGCAACGGATACTTATTCTGTATCGTGACTTTATTCAACTCCCGATAATCTACACACAACCTCAAAGATCCATCCCTCTTCTTTACGAACAGCACAGGGGCACCCCAGGGCGAAGTACTCATACGGATAAACCCCTGACCCAACAGCTTCTCTATCTGATCCCGTAGCTCTCTCATCTCTGCTGGAGACATACGGTAAGGTGGGCGGGCTATAGGCCGAGTGCCCGACATCAAATTGATAACAAAGTATATCTCTCTACTAGGAGGTAATCCTGGAATACATCAACAAACTCCCTAACAACTGGAATCGAATCGAGTGGTATCACCACTTCCTTAGAGGTCTCCTCCTCTATGTAATACAAATGAGTGGAAGATCCTCCCTCAGGACGAGGCATCGCCACTAAGAACATCTCTTGCCCGGGTATGGAAAAAATAATAATCCTGCTGAAACAATCAATCATGACTCGATACGCAACTAGCCAATCCATGCCAACGATAGCATCGTACTCAGTCATATCTAATACTAACATCTCAGCAGGTAAAGTAAACCTCCCGATCTCGATACCCACACCTCTACATATAAGGGAAATCATAGAGACCCTACGCAATGGTGAATCTACGCAAGTAACTGTGCTCTCCGCAGTGTCTAACAACCCTATAGTGCGCCCAAATATCGTGGTAATGAAACAGTGTGTGGCCCCCGTATCAAATAAAATACGCCCCATAGTCCCCCGAATAGAGAACATACCCTCAATAGCGGGTGGATCCTATGCGACTGTGGCCTGTTGGAGCTGATAAACTCGCCCGTACTGAAGCTGTCCCTGCTGGACTGGGACTGCTGGGATGGGTGGTAAAGCTGGCATCTGTGGTGGTGCTGGGAGGGCGGCGGGAAACATAGGTCTCTGGGGCTCGTGTCGAGCACCCTGTTGCTGCTGCTGCTGTGGGGCCCTTCCCCTTTCAGGACACTCCTGGCGTTTGGGGCCAATCTTGCCATAAATAAAACATTTCCCCGCAAAGTTTCCCCCTCTCTCACCCTGCTGCCCACGGCCCTGGTGGCCGTTGCCATTCCTCCCCTGGCCATGTTGGCCCTGCTAAAACTGATGTTGTTGGCCATGCTGGACCTGTTGACCTTGATAGCTGTGCTGACCCTGCTGGCTATGACGAAAACCTCCCTGATCATTTCTGAAACCTCCAGATCGAAATCTCTTAGAATCCCCCTGCTGGGAACTCTGATCACTCTGCATGTACTGACCCTGAGTTGATTGTCCCCCGCTAGCACCATTCCCCCTATCCTGCCCTGATAGCTGGACTCTCCTGATCGGTTACCCTTTGACAAGTGAAAGCGGTGGTCCTGGCAGTGAAGCAGTGCTGCGTTAACCACATCAGCATAAGTGGCCAAGGAGAGATTTCCTAGAAAGTGCTGACGGATCCTCCAAGTCAACCCATCAATGAATTTATGTATCTTCTTCTCTTCGATCGAAATCTCATTGGGAATGATGTTCATAAGATTGGTGAACTCGGCCTCATACTCTGCCACTGTTCTCCCCTCCTGCTTGAGGTTCATCAACTTCCTCCTTATCTCGGTATGACTGCTGAGGGAAAGTACTTGCGATCAAACCACACCCAGAACTCCTGAATGGTAAGAACATCTCTTTACTCCGCGGTGGTAATATACTCCCACCACTGCAACGCTGACCCTACCAGCTTAAAAGTACTCAGTATCTGTCTCTGCACATCCGTACACTCATACATCCTCAAGTGTATTTGGATGTCCTTCTTCCACTGACTGGACATAACAACGTCAGAGCTACCTGCAAACTCCGGAGGGTGTGCCTTCTGAAAGGAATTACGAACACGTTCCCAAGCAGACGGGAATGCATGAGACTGGACCGGGGCTACCACCGGCGCCTGAGGTGGTGCCTGCTGCACAACTGCTAAAGCGGCATTTACCGCTTGGGCTATAAGGGCGGCAACCTCTTCGGCATTCATGGAACCCTGAACTGGTGCAGTCTGTGGCTCGGGCTGAGCATCCCTGGGAACTCTCTGTGCACGTCGTGGAGGCATCTGAAATGAGAGAGAAGTCTTATAAGTTCACAGTTATTATCTCAAAATAGCTGAAGAGCGAAAGATACACAAAAGAGTACAATAATCCTAAAATATAGGGCTCTATATCAAAGAACGCTACGCGGAAACATAACAAGCCGTACAGATCCTAAGGACACTAGAACCTGATGCTCTGATACCACCTGTGACACCCCGTCTAATTAAATATCGGGTAACTACTCCTTTATTCAAATTAAAACAAAATGTCAAGTTGGTTCAGTTCATAGCTTCACTGTCGAAAATATTTTAAGTCATTACTAGCCACCTAATATTTAAAAACTGAGTTGTCAATTAAATTGAATTAACATGCATCCAAAATAAATTATTATCTAAAGACATCATAATCACAATACAGTCACAATGTAAAATGCTGGAATAAAATTTTATCTGGAGTAACACTCCCCTGAACAATCCAAATACTTAATAAAACCAAATACAAAATCTGAATAATTAGTTAATTAAATAAATCAAAAACTGAAATGAAACTGAGCAAGATAAAGTTGTCTCTAAAAGGAAAGGGCGACATGCCCTAACAGAGGAAATAAATCTGAAGGAGTGTCAAGTAGAATGTGGAGACGTCTACAAACGAGATCCTGCAACTTCAACAGCAGCTATAGCACGTCACTGAAATGGAACTCCTAAGCTTGGGGTCCCTCTGGCTGGGCACCTAAAAGGTTTTTCAAGAAAAATGGATTTAAAAGCAAACGGGTTAGAGCCCGATTGTGAAAACGGTTTAAAATATAGCAAGTGTTTAATAACATTAAACAGTTAATATAAAATACATGTTAGTTGCGTGTACTCACATGAGTTCCTCACCTCTCAACTAATTGTGCACATGTAGCGTATCCGTAACCCGTCCTAGTTATGCCACTAACTTACTAGTTTAATTCACTACCTGACTTTACGTTAAAATATGAGAGTTAAAACAAGACATTCTAATATAACATGTGCGTGTCTTCCTTTTTATTTCTTCGGTTTCCTTACAGTAATTATTATGTGAAATTCCCTTTTTTAACTCTTCTAAAAATGTCACAAGTATTCACACTTACACTTAAATAAAGAGTCCATTTCAATTACAAGTATATTAATCTCATCATAAATATACAATTAGGGCACCCCTAGGCTAAACTGCGGTGCACACATACTCTGCTATCGAATCCCGGTACATCACGTACATATGGACCACTTGTTTTGAATCTCTTAGGAACCGTCTCAATAAGAAACAATCACACATAATGGAGGCGAACATAGTTCACGTACCCATGGGTCACGCACATACCTACGCTCCCATAGTCAGCTGACTTATTAACTCACAAATAAGTCATTCACAGCCATATGTCCTTAAGGTACCAATCTAAATCCTCGCGTAGGCACACAAGGATTAGATGGCCCAGTTCGAAAGCCGACCTCCCGTGATAGCAAGTATGGTAGGTATGCTAAACACATAAGTCCATATACTAAGCAATCACACCACTTTGATATCTTAAAATATTAAATAAGGTATATTCTACATTCCTATACCGTTATCCCGATTTGTACAATCTTAAGTCTACGAATAATATATAATATAGATCGCCGACACATCTCACGTCGTAGTTTCAAGTACCTAAATCCTAACCCACAAAGGTTACCCAGTCTCCTATTATTCCCATATTTAAATCCACTATTCTTAAGGTCCTCATTTCTACCACTAACCTTATATTATCCAACTATCTAAAACTTATTCATCAACTCTCAGTCTCAAATAGTATCACACTCGTCTAGCCTTATTCAGTTTAATATAATTCCCAATTTGATGTTTAATTATGATTCGAGTCTCACAAATATGCCTACTGGTCTTCCTTTAATCTAATAGTATTCACAAAATCCCCACCAATAATTCTCTAGGGTCAAAATTGTCAAAATCCAACAAAGGAAGAATATAACCGATTCTGGGAAGGTCGATCGATCGACCTGGGAGTGTCGATCGATCGATGGTGGTCGATCGATCGAACTGGGAGTGCCGATCGATCGAACGCACCAGATAGGCTACGGCCTGCTTCATTTTTCAATCCAAAATTCGTCCCAAAACTTCATTACAAGGTATGAAAATCTAATCTAACGTTATAGGATCATCATACAACTAAAATACATCATTGTTAACGTTCCTAAACCTTTTAGTCATCAATTATATGTCTTATATGGATCAAAACTTCAATAAAAACCCTAGTTTTCTATTTTCTTCAAGAACAATGGTAAATCTTCTCTTAAATTCATTTTTTAAATCATCAAAAGTTATGTTTGGGGTACTGAATTCGTCCAGAATAGATCTACATATAATTCTTAACCAAAGTTTAGAGTTGTACATCAAATTCATTGGATTTTTCATCAAATCTTTCAAAACAAATCTTTAATATCTACACTAAGCATGGAGGAAATATTCATTGAACTAATGAAACCAAATCACTTTCCTTAAGTTTGATGTTCTGAATTGTTTCTGGTGTTCAAGGGCTGGTTCTCTCTTTTTTTCGATCACAATTCCGTCCAAAAAGGTGGTAGTGGGTAGCGGTTTTGGTTTGGAACCCTTTTGGAACTTCTCTCTAACTCCCGTAGCCCACTTTCTTGTTTTTGGCTGATAATGGCCTTAATGTCTTTTCTAATAATATATAAATACACTCTAAAATTCGTGGGTCTTAATTCCTTGATTTTTAAAATTACCAAAATACCCTTCCGGGTTGTCGGTTTGGCCTAAAAATGCCCCGGGACCCAAACTAAACCCCCGACTAGTGTTTTCTGACTATCTCGACCCTTTCGGACACGTTGGAGCACTCAAAATGACCTTACGGTTGATAAAAATATAATTTACTTTTTAAATCTATTTAAACTGATTTCTGACGCGACTGACACGCGCGTCCCAACTTAATTTTCCAAATTGTCGTATTTATAACTCTTGACAATTTTAATACTTTCAATACTCGTATATAACCATATGTACCCAATAATATTCAATATTTTAATCATAATCATATACCAACTCGCGTCTCGCTAGTATTTAAATTCGGATTAATTTCCAATTAATTCTCATTTAATTAATTAATCCATTAAATAAAAATCAATAAAATTACGGGGTATTACAAACTCGCACATCGCACGGGTTTACAACTAGTTGTAAATTAAAGGAGCGTAAGGGATTGGGAAATGTAAATACGGAGATGGATGAATTAAATATGAGAGAGGGAAAGAACTAAAGAGGTGGAAGTGGAACAGTTGAAGAATTAAGGAGTGAGATATGCTCATAACAAAAAAAAATAGAATAAATTTATATCTCTAGTGCCACTTGCAATGAAAAACTGATTAGAAAAATTTATTAATTATGAAGTTTGGAGATCCATTTTATATATTATTTATATGATAACTTATTAGCTTAATCCAAACTAGGTATTCAGAGAGTCTTGGACTTGCTACTTAGGCATATGGGCTATAATATGGACCCAAGATAAATAATTAAATTTTCTCTCAAATAAATACTTAGAAGTCCCAATTTATAATCCCATAATTTATTTCATTTTTTAATTTAATTTTAATTAATTCCACTATATAATTATGATTGCACTCTAGTTTATCTATCTTAAAAATCACTCTAAATAATGAGGTATAATTTGCACAATTGTTTCGGTACATAATGTGAATCCCCGCGTTAAATTTTCAATACCCTCTTGGTAGAATCAACTTTCTGCTAATTGATTTTACCAATATGTAATCAATTCCTTGATTATGAGATTTAACTTATTTTGCTACTCCATTGGAATATAAAATAGTCCACTGACCAGGTTTATTGATGGAAACAAATCTTATAAGTCTATCATGGGGTTATTAAAATTCAATATATTTCTTGAACTCGGATTCCTCCGAATTATGATCTCAGACCTACTCACATCGATCACCTAATCTAAGGAGATTAAGATTCAATATATTTTGAATATTTTCCATAACAGTTAAAGTAACAATTGTGCAAGCATTCTAATCCTCATAACTATTGGTATTAAGAATCTATGCACCCATTACAAATGGTGTGAGATTACTTTAGTCTAATAAACTCAACCCTTAGACTTAAATCTCATGGGTGGTCTCGCTTAGTAAATTCTTTTATGTACAGGTCACAATCCTCTTTCGAACTATCATACTAGTTCTCAAACTATCAAATAGTTTCTCATAGTTTGAGATAAACTTCTAGGATTGTACATGCAACCATAACGATATGATGTTAACTCCCTGCCTATGTTGTGAACTAGTCAATTGTACTAGTATTAGAACTCCAATATCTCACGATCAAGATGAACCAAACTCACCCGAATTCTTACCAAGTACAATTGACTGACATATTAACAATTTATTAAAAACATAAATATAAACTATTGTCACAAACATGAATCTCATTTTAAATGAATTAGACAATCATTTTATAAAGAAATAAAATGTCATTACATGGTTTTAAGAATAAAATTCCAACAGGGCTTGATGTATTAATCTTTATGTACTCACAGTTCATGTCACATGGACAGATGTAGGATACCTTGTGAAGTACAAAATGTACAAGTGAGATAATAATAAATAATCGAGACGAGTAAGTAAAAAATGTAAGCATGCACGTGTAACATTTAGTTTTACTCCACCTGAATTGAAAATCCTCTCTTCCTCAACTAAAACACTTCCCCCCTTAAACTCATATCACTATATTCCCCAAACTCAACTAAACCTAGCAATACCAATGATATGATCATGCAAATTCAAAAAATTCTAAAATAGGAGTAAGTGAAATATAAACACTGAAATAGGAATCATAGAAAAACTATATGACAGTTATAATATAACATTGAATATAGCTTTAGATTCATTTAAGTACAAAATATCCAAGTATCAAATTTTAACCAAAAATAAATAAATAAAATAATGAAGAAAAAAAATATAAGTGGTTCATTAATGTGAGATAAATATTCAAAATTGGTACCCCACACAAACTATTTAATAAGAATGGGAATGAAATCAAAACTTTGAAAAATAGATACCCCACACATGTTTTACAAGAATCCAAGATTTAACACATATTTGAACACAGAAAGGCCAACTATATTGTAAAGAGGTTAAATTCATAAAGGTTTCTCGTCAATTAAGACCTAGAGTTAGATGCAAAAGTTAAGCAAGTTAACGAGGTCAAAAAAAATATGCTAATCGAAATTTTCTCACAACCATTGTCATTCAACTTGTATCTCCCTAAAAAAATGTGAATTTTGTATATTTATTTATTTTTCATTGAGAGTATGACTTTTTGTAGATAATTATTATTCTCTCTCCCATTAGCACATGAAAGCGTGTTCTTGCTAAATGGAGCTCTCACCTCAGTTTGGGAAGAATTTCCCATTGCAACCCTTATCATTTTTTAACATGTAATGGTTCTTATATGCACAATTATAAAAATCTAGCAAAAAAAAATATGTGCTCTGATTGAATGCAAACACGTGCAATAAACTTTTGGTATCAAAATTAAGGATACACCCTAGTTTAGCTTGTATAAAGTGCGTGCGATATGACAATGACTACTACATATGGAAAATGAGTTATTCTCGATGAACTCCTAAAAAGTTTAATCAAAACAAATCAAAGATTCTCTACCTTTTTAAGCTTCTTATCAAGAATATGGTGTAAGATAGCATGATGTGTTCCCAAAATTTTCAATCATCTTAAAACACTAGAGATCCACAAAAAATAGAAAATGAATGACAATCTTCTTGTATTTTAATAAGTTTTTAATTTTTTTTAAAATTTTTCATTTTTATATCCAATAAAAAATGAAATATAGTAAATATAGTACAAATCTAGGTAGGACAAAAGGATACTGCAATCAATGATAAGCAAAAAATTGGCATCAGGGTCGAGATGAGCTACCTCACCCTTTTTCCTCTTTTTCCTATACCTACTACTTCTCTTAACTATAACCTCTTGGGGATGAGATGATTTATTTAACTCACTCATGAGTTACTGGGAAGTCTATACTAGGTATTTTACGTTCTTGAGTATATTTTCAATAGTTACAAATCATGAATTAGGATATCTACCTATGTCCTCATTTAACCGAAAATATTACTCCTTAAGATGACTTTTTGTTTTACAATAAGTGCAAAAATATAGTTGAGGTGTGATCACCATCATATTAGGGACATCTCTTGCTATGGGACGATTCGGTTTTAACTCGGAGCCGTTAATAATATTGACCTTAGCTTTTGGGATATACACTAAAGTCTTATCATAGACAAGGCCAATCTTGTACTTTGAGGATTGAGCTGGTGCCAAAAGCATTTTCTCAAGTTTTTCGGACTGATCCTCAAGGTTAACCTTTAGTTGTAAAGACACATCTAGGTATTTATTTATCCTAGCATCATATTCTTTAAGAAACATTTGAGTCCTTCTTAATAAAAGTAGTGTCACGGGTCTGAAAAGTACCCCAAAGTCTCTTTTTCCCTAAGGACACAAATATCGTCTTTGTACGACTTAAGCTTGGATCCTAGATTAAGGCTCACCTTATCCAATTGGAGAGCCATCTCATAAAGCTCGGAGTAAGACTTTTTTTTGTCAACCTCACCATCTCCATTATTTTTAAGGTGTTCTCATCATGGGATCAAACGAACTGGAGTTCCTCGCTAACTTCCTTAACCTTATCTTCAACAAGGGAAGATTCAGGACTAGCAACGTCCAAGTCCAAAGTGGCGGTAAAGTTATGATCATGGGGAGACTCATTGTGATTGAATTCCGACTCACTATCACAAAGGATAATATTTAATGCATTTTTCTTACCCTCAAATTTTAGTTTTGCGGGATACTCAAATGACATATGACCTACACCCTTCCACTAACACCAATCAGATTCCCTATGCGTCATCCCAGCTACCCTAAGATTTTTCAACCTTATTAGTTTTATATTTATCAAAATTTTTAGATTTATTAAAGTAGGTTTAGTTTTTAGAATTATTATAAACTTTTTAACCATAAGGGTGAAATATTTTTTCTCATTTACAAATTCGTCTTCGGGATTGGTTGCATCAGCTTTATTGGCTTTAATTGTTACAATATTTTTTCTTTTTGGGTGAACTAATATATTCTGACTCAAAATTTTGGATTAGACCTATGAGTTCCTCAACCTACATCATATCGATGTTACCTAAAATATTTAAGTTTGTGACATGTGTTCAAACCTAGGAGGTAAAGACTTCAAAATTCCATGCATTACTTTATTATTCAGAATTTTCTAGCCCAAATTAAAACATGAGTTCACAACATTAGAAAATTTAGCATATACCTCACCAAAAGTTTCATTTTATTGAATCAACAAAATCTCGAACTGAGTGGTAATATTTTGGATCTTTGAGACACATATGATATCGATACCCTCGTGCGTAACTTGGAGTATCTCCCACACCTCCTTCGATATTTCACACTTCGTAATTAGGCAGAACTCCTCTGGTGTAATCGAACTAAATAAAGAATTATGTCCTCAGGAATTATAATTGCATAACCTATGGTCATATTGACTCCAACCCTCTATGGGTTTATAGACAAGTATGTTTCATACCTTAGTCATTGAATGTGTCCAAATCTATTATATGGCTATCCAAACCCGCTCATCTAGGGACTTAAAAAAGTTTTAATACGCGTTGTCCAATACGTGTAATTAGATCCATCAAATAATAGTGGTCTAAAAATGGGTTGACCCTCCATAAAAAAATCTCTCGGATACATGCCTAAGTAAAAATAGACATTCTCTCTAATACCAACTAGATAAAACACAGGTATTACTATAGGTCTATAAAATAAATTAATCTCAAATTTATTATTTCCAACTTAAATATGATCAATTACTTATCTTAGGTACATTTATTTATTCAAATTTGAATTAATTTAAACAAAATAAATATGGTGCAAATAAAATTTTATATTTAATTTAATCCTATTTAAATTAATTAAGTCAATTTTATAAATTTTGAATGAATTAATCAGATCCAAATTTCATATGAGGTGATCAAAATTAACTAAGGCAGAAAATAAAAGCAATCACACAAATATATATATGCAGTCACTTAACACTGAAACCTTTCGATAAAAACCACATGCACCCACCCGAATTACTAGTCCACTAGTCCAAAAAATTTGAGTGATTACACAAGAGACAAGTCGACTTATAATCCAGATTTGATTACAGCTACATATGCCTTCCATTATGAATCTTCCATCTCCGCAGTATTATCTTTGCTAATTTCCACGGCAGCTTTGACTTGACATCCATAACCCTCGAACCTCCTTATCCATCGATCTATGAACTGGATGCATGTTCTTGAATACCTATCACAACTTCAACTCCTGGCACACCATATATGAAAACGTGCCATGAATCGCAATCCCTGACAATTGGCTCACAGAACTTCGAAAATCTCTTCAAGCCTTGATCACCACCAAAGCCAAAGCTCCATGGGTTTTTTGATGTATTTATTGGAAATTATGTTTTAGAAAAACACCATTAATATATATGATTTTATGTGAAATTTTTTTTCTTTCTAAAACATGAAAAGAGAACAAAATACTAAGCAGTGGGCTTAGGATATTTAGGGGTTTTAGGCTCATAAAAGTTCTCTAAAAGGTTAAATTTAGATCTTGAAAATTAGTCACAAAATCCTCTTATAAATAAGTTTACAAGATAAGTGTGACGATCCCATTGTAATTTAAAACTTAAAACAATTATTTTTTTTACATAAATCTAATCGTGACCATACTGAGCCCAGGCCGCGACTGTGGTAGTCATTCTCAAGACTTGACCATAGATTACTTACGGGGCACGCTATTTGAAATCCTCTTTTATCTTTTAAGGCTTTTCAGAAATCCCATGTATGTTGATTCAATTTTTGAGTACATTTTTAAATGTAAGTAAAAGAGTGTCGTTAAAAATACTATAGCTTAATACTTATAAAAATCCTTATAAATCTTGATAAATTCCCAAAAATATTTAAAAAATTATTTTAAAAATTCCACCAAATCTAATCAATTTTATATTTCAAAAATTATTATTTTGAGTCTTATATTGCTTGTTGTGTGGCTTGTACTTTGGTGCTATGGATATTTTGATGACATTTTGATGCTCCTTTATCATGGACGTAGAATTTGGTCATGTGAAGGATATTCAATCAAATATGACACATTTAACTTACGTTTTGTCAAACGGAATTATGAAAATAAGAGAACTTTATTCTTATAAAATGATTAATCAAAAACCTATACATCTATCAACCGATCCTCAATCCCTAAGAGATTGAATATTATTCTATGCCTTTTTTATCCTCAATAAATCTATACTATGAGCCCTATGAATTCTACACTCTTAAACATATACCTCTTGACGTACAATCGATACAATAGAGTAATAAAATCGTCACAAACTAAAAAAATACAATGAATGCACTAAACTACTCCCCTTAATATATACTCCCCATGAATCCAAATTTTCTCCCCCTTTTGTCTTGAGTAGATAAGAAAAATGAAATAGGAATGTGCCTTACGGGTCCAACTGTAAGTTAATTAAATTCTTAATTAATTAACAAGTGAAATAAATTAAAAATCATTTATAATTTGAACCAAGTTTTAAATTTACCTAATAAATTAATTTAGTCCAAATTGAATGCAATTGGTGATTAACAACGGAAGACAATTAAAAAAATCACAAATGGCACAATAAGATTTTAGAGTGAAAACGTTCGTGGGAAAAACCACTATCGCACCAAACTGTAATACCTCGTGATTTCCAAAATAACTTAAATTAGCAGAATTTAAATTAATTTGGTAGAATTTTATTTGAGATTAAATTGCATATTTGTGATCGCATGTTTATTTTATTAATTTGTGTGTAATGTGTTTATTTGTAAAAAAACTCGATTTTAATTAAATTAGTAATATGTAGTGACTAAACATAATAAAGTGTATAACTTATAAAGATATAGTTTGGGCCCGTTTTGGGATGAATTAGGGACTCATTTAGGTGTTTTAGACATCTAAAATTAGGCCCAAGACATAAATATACCGTTAAGGGAGTTATTGGGCCAATCCTAGTATGGTTTCAGGCTTGTTTGAATCCCAAAGTTGGGGGTTCATGGGTAACTCGGGATTAGTGATTGAAATAGGGTAATTAGAAATTTGAGAAATCATTCCCTTCCACCAAAATACAACCCTTGTAGACCCACACCCATTGGAGAGGTTACCAAGGCTAGAGAAGGGAGAAAGTGTAAGGATCCAAGAGGTGGAGATCCGAATCAACAATTTGTGTATCAATTTTCAATTTTCTTCGTAATTCATCTATGTATTTCTCATAACAATTTCTGGATTAATTAGATAAATTGAGGATTTGTATAACTGGGATAAACTCTATGAATTTTGAGAACAAATATGAAATTATGATGTTTATGGATTAAACTTATTGGTGAAAAACTTGAAAATTGAGTATCACGTTAATTGGGAATTAAACCTTAGAACTCTTATTGTAGGAGTGACGAATTTATGATTATAATTCATGTATTAAGCCCTTGATATCTGATAGTGATTAGATAGAAATTTTTTCCACAAAGATTGGGTTAGATGAACTCTAAGGTTAGGTTATTTTTTTGGGATTTTAGGGGCATAATCTTATGTTAATTCATGTAGATAATCATCTAGAAAGTGTGATTGGAACATGGGGAATCTATATTCATTGAAATAAAGTTGGGCAAAGCATTGTGATAGAAGTTGGGTAGTATGAAACCCGTATAGGAAAGCACAAGAAGATTTGAGTTTCTGTTGGGTTTCTTCCAAATTGTTAGAACCTTGTTCGAACGAGAATATGATATCGTTCGAACGAGATGTGATGCCATTCGAATGGAACTATAGATTTTGTTCGAACGAGGTATAATTTCGCTCGAATGACTCTTCTAGGTTTGGGTCTGGCTGGGATCGGGAAAATGTTCAGGTGATTTTTACGAACTTAAGCGAGTATGTGGGTGGTTGTCCAAGTGAGTGGATATTTAATTAAAATAGTTTTATGTCACTATTACTATTGAGAAAATTGACAATTAACTAGATAGTTAATTCCTAAAGTAATAATATTAATTGGAGATGGATGAGACTTCTTGGGGGTAATTATAAGGTTAATTACCTATAAATATTATGTGTTAAAATATATTTATTTATTTATTTGTGTGAACATACCCATGGTCATGGACGGCCTATCAGTTGGGGTTACGTACGTCTCGAGACTATAGCACGTGTCGGCACATGTGGTCTAGAAATTGTGTTGGTCATTATTTTAGATCCTACGTGGAAACACCACTTACGAGGAGGTTGATGTAAAGGTTGGGATCCATTTTATTGTCGGGGGTATGGACCGTGCGGGTACTGTGTGGGGACCACCCCGCTTATGTGCATTTTGTGATGTTTGTTTGGATGGGGGACCCCTCTGGACTTACCGATATAGCACAAATGGGACACTGAAGGTATATGCCTTTATGTATCGTATATATGTAAGGACATATATAAATTTATAAACTAATTAAGATTAAATCCTTGTAGTCTAATGACGTAGACAATTGATAATAAAACCAATCCTACGTAAAAATGCAAAATGGATGATATGTTATTTCTTACGCATAATATAGTAGGGGATACTCGTGGAACTAGAATCACTTGTGTAGATGATTAGATTCTATGTATGAATTTTGCTAGATACATTGAACATTATAGTATTGTTGTAATTATCGGACTTCATAATTGGGACTTGGGTTGATATGCATAGTATTTCAATTAGATGGGGGGTGATATACTTATTGCATACGAGTGTCGATAGGCGGTATATGATGTGAATTAACTGCATAATTGAATTTTTATTTTGTAAGATAATTCTTGCAACTCTAAGGCGCTAACCCAAATTATAAAATGTTTTTCCCCGAATTTTCCCAGACAAGGCGAGTAGGGCTGACAGGAGATCAGACTTGCAGTCATATATTCTACTCAGTCATTCCAGCTTGATTGACTCTATTTTAGGTTGTTATTTTTATTCCAGTAATTTTTATTACTTCGAAGAGTATATGGTCATAGACCTAAGTTTATTATTCAGTCTTTCTGAGATCAATTATATTTATATTGGGGGTTTTACTAGTTGGGTGTTGAACTTATTTATTATCATTTATTATTTAAATGGTTTATTATGCATGTTGATTTAAAAATGGCAAGCGTATTATTATTACTAGGGTTTTGATGTTGAGGATGATATATATTATTAGACAAGCGCTATCATTGACGCATTGTGTCTAGCCAATATTTACGTAGAAAATGGGGGTTGTTACAGCAACCTACAAAAAGTCCACTAGTATAGTTAGAATGATTACAGGATTTAATAAGTACTCATAAATAACTTACATATACGACAATGATTCATGTTATGTGGTCACTCCCTTGTGTTCTACTACTCCACCTCTGACCGTACTAGTGATAGCCGTTTTAGTCTAGGAAAATAGTTGCACAACCTTAAAGGCCTCGATATCCACCAATATTGATCGATGACGATCATCCAACACATAATCCTACGTGTTATCCTAATCAATGTAAAATATCTTAGGGCATTCATTAATCTATAGTCTACTTTAGTTTCATAAAGATGAGAAACTCTTAGAAATAGAAAGACTCTAGGAAACCCAAATTAAGGTTTTGAAAAATCTGGGCTTCGCCAATTAAAATAAGCCTCTAAAGATGTACAAATATTTTTCTAGTGAAAGATATCGAAATAACATGTTTTCTAAGATGAAGGTTCTTGTTCGAACTAGGGAGATCTCGTTCGAACTAGAGCTTTCAATCGAGAGGTTCTTTATTGATAAAATCTTTGATCGAGGGTCATTTTTTATAGTTAGTGAGCCCTTGTTTGAAATGGTCTTTGATCGAGGTATACTCATTTGAAAATTACCTTTGATCGAGGTCCACTACATAAAAAAGCTCTCAGTAGATAATCTATTCGATCGAGGGTGACCTTCTTCGAACGAGATCACTTTGTGACGACCCTTGATAAAATTCTATAAAAATATTTGTATACTTTTCCCAATTTTTTTTTATTAAAGTCATGTCTTGTCACTTCCAAACAATTAAAATAAACTACAAGGAATTACAAAACTTATGAAAATTGTTATCTTAACCAAATCTATGATATGTAATGAAGTTGTCTGATTCAATCCGGTAAACTCAGTCACGATGTTTTATCTATTTACCTTCAAATGATGTAGCATAAAAACTCAATAGACTCGATACAAAGATACAATGCCTCAATGGTTTATTCCATAATTGAGACAACACACACTAGAAACCTAAAGGGGATATAAAACATGTCCTTATAAATCTCCCCCTTTGGCTATTCCAGGAAAAAACCAAAAATGGAAAAGATCCAAAAAAATATGCAAGCCTTCACATCCACTACAACTACGTATCCCTGGAAAGAGTGACCATCCATGGAATCCATGTGGATGGACACCTAAAAGTTTTTAGAAAATATTTTGGGACAAGTTAGAGACCAAACCTTTGAAAAATGTTTGCAAGTAATTAAGACATAGTAAATAAATATGCAGTAAATATTTCCATATCTAAGTCGGTGTCACACTCCCATGATATTACCCCTCGCATCTCAACTATTAGGCACACCTAGAACATACATCCAAAACTGCCCAGTTACTCTACCCCATTTAACTAGTCCTTTTGTTAACCCTACGAATACACCACTCTAAACCGAGTATTGTCTATCGTTCATTTCTTAGCTATATCTCTCATTAGCTTATTTAATCATTAATCATTTTATAACTTTACTCCAGTTATTTATCAACATTCACCATTAACGTATTAAGCCCATATATAATTTACTACACTCTTATATATGTTCACTAGAAATGTCACACATATATACTTATACATATATGTCGTCCATAATATATGCAACTGCATTCACGAATGTCCTCCACATTCTGAACGCGAGCTCACTAGCATGCTATCATGCTCCAGGAATGTCCTCCACATTCTGGGAAGCTTGGTCGGGATCTCACCACCGAACCCAAAAATCACAAACGAACATTGAAGGGGGTCATGGCCTTAAGTCCATGGTCATAACCATAACATATTATTCCATGATACTCTAACCCTACATCACATGGGCATGCAAAACACCTATGACCAAGGGTAACGATACTACCTCTGCGATGATTCGCCAGGGTGACCTCCTACGGCACGCAACCTCCCTCATAGCATATTCGCTAGGATGGTTACGTTTCACATAAATATCTTTCACACATATATTATTCTTATTCGTATATATACTGTCTCTATACCCATATATATATATATATATATATATATATATATATATATATATGTCAATGCAAATCCGGCTAAACCGTGCCTATCTCTCAAAGCACTAGCCTACTATCCCGAGTCTACACCCCGTCTCTTAAATTTATTTTAGTTCTTATCTATTAATTAAACAAAATAGCATCACTCCGCTAAAATACTCGGACTTCCCCACCCAACCCGTACATTAAATATTTATGAATTCATCCCACCTAATTCGTTATTAGAATTACTCACTAATTATTTCTCTCACTTTCTCAAGTCCAACTTTAATTACCCACTCATCCTTAGATAATGTAATCTTTCTAAATTGCCCTAATAACAATCTCTTATTTTTATGGGTTTATCACTTTAATTTGAGCCCTCCCAAAATCACCTATTAATCAAATAAATAATCTTGGAAATGCTAGAAAACTGAACCGGTTAGGCCAGACTGCGAACCGCCTTACTCAGCAATCCAAACCGGTTCAGATGGACTTGTGAACCGATTAGCTACTCCTGTTTGGCGAACCCTCTTCTCAAATTTCGATACAAAACCTCCATTAAAACTTATATAACCTAAGGAAATGGATCCTAGAGGGTTCTAATAGTAAACAATCATTCAAATATCAACGATTTATCTAATGTCATCAATTAAATTCCTGAATTGTGTTTATAAGAAGAACATTCAATCTAAACCCTAGATTTGGTTTCAAAATCCTTAATTAAACATATTTTACCTCTCACTTTCCAATATGATTCTGATTCGAGCAATATTAATGGGTACTATATCATCAATTAATTATCTAACCTACACATGATTTCAATTTCACCATAAACCCATTTTTGTGTAAACAACCCTCCTAAAAATGGTTTTTTTCTACAGCTACGATGATATGAACATGAATCACCTCAATTTAATTTAAATCAAGTCAATTACTTGCCTTAGAATGATTGTAGTGTCTTATCTCTTTTGTGTGTGATGATTTGATGCTATAACCCTTGAGTTTTCCTCCCCAATTATCCTCTCTAGCCTTTTCCTTGATTTCTCCACTATTCCTTCTCTCTATTAGGGTTTGAAACTAATGGTAGGGATGTTTTACACACCTAAAATTTATATTTGAACTCATTGATCCCTAAATTAGGTTATTATACTATTTTTAAATGACCCAAATACCCCTACATGACTCTAGGCTAGTCTAAAAGGCCCCCAAAACTCAAATATTACCCCGGGGTACTTAATTCTAGCTATCTCGACCCATTTGGAACCAATAGTGAAATCAAAATCACCATCCTAGTAACTCTACACAAATTACCTATCTCAACCTTAAAATAATCTACTCATAGACCGATTGAACTACCGTAAAAAACCTTGTCGTTCCCACTCGCTACAACGTACTAATAATTCACTGCACTTTATTTACTATACGGACTTTGTAAATTTAACCATAATATTAATCTTAATCTCTACGATTAATATTTAATAAATACTTAATATTCCTTTTTAATTAACTTACAGCACGCGTGTAATTTTAAAATATTGAAAATAATTAAATTCCAAATTATAAAAATCTGAGGTGTTACATACTTCCCCCCTTACAAAGGAATTTTGTCCCCGAAATTCAAACATACATACGTTGAAAAGCTCGGGATACTTCTCTCTCATATCATCCTCCCACTCCCATGTCGACTCTTTTGCATTCTGGTGTCCTCAGTAAGATTGAACCAAGGGCACCACCTTAGGTCGCAGCTTATGCTCACTACGATCAAGAATAGCAATCGATCTCTCGTCATTTGAGATATCTGGATGCAAACCTATCTCCTCCAATGGAATGTGCCAATAGGCCCTCTTACTCCTCTGATATCTCTTTAGTGATGGGATATGAAACACATCGTGAATCCATTATAGATGATGCGGCAAACCCAGTCAATAAGCGATTGCTCCCACTCTCTCAATGATCGGGAAAGGCCCAACATTCCTTGGTGATAGCTTCCTCTTTTTCCTGAATCTCATGACTCGTTTCATAGGAAACACCCCCACCAAAACCCGATTCCCTATATCTAACTTTATATGCCTCATGTCTACATTCGCGTTCTGCTTATCTTAAGCTATCTGTAAGCATCTCAAATGAGATCGATCTTGGAATATGAATCATTTCCGACCCCAATATCGTTTTGTACCCCACCACTAACCAAAAAATGGGAGAAGGACAAGGTCGTCCATAAAGCACCTCAAATGGTGCCATGCCGATGGTAAACTGGTAGGAGTGATTATAAACGAACTCCACTAATGGAAGGTACTTCTCCCAACCTCCCCTAAAGTCGAGTATACACATCCTAAGCATGTCCTCTAACATATGATTAACCTGCCCAGTCTGCCCATCCGTCTGCGTATGATAGCCGTACTCAATAGCAAATCCGTGTCCATAGCCTCCTGTAAGATCTGCCAAAAACGGGACACAAAAATCGTGCCCCTTTCGGATATGATATCAATTGACACCCCATGTAATCTCACAATCTCGATAATAAACAACTGCATGTACTGTTTTGTCTCATAATTTGTACGAACCGGTAGAAAATGGGCCACCTTGCTTAACTGATCCACAATCACTCAGATGGAGTCGTGACCTCTCTGTGATGTCGGTAACCCAGTAATGGAATCCATTAATATGCTCACCCCCTTCCACACTGGGATATCAAGTGGCTGCAACATCTCTGTCAATATTTGGTGGTCTATCTTCATTAGCTGGCAAGTAGCATACTTCGAGACAAACTCTTTTATGCCCTGCTTGATCCCCGACCACCAATACTGCTTGCGCATATCCTATTACATCTTATCCCTATTGGGATGTACTGTAAAATTCTACTTATGAGACTCTCTAATCATTACGTGTCTCAAATCCGCATCCTTTGGAACGAAAAACCTCCTATTAAAGCATAAGCCTCTGTTGGAACTGATTTAGTAGGACTCTTCCCCATCTGCTAATAACTATCTCACCCTGTCCTGGCAGAATTGGTCCCTCACCTATGCTTTCACTACCCGCATAACGATCTAGAGTGTAATAGCTAAAACTGACAATCAAGCTCTAGCGATGTCCTCGTCTTGTCTAAGCTCACCCCACTTCTCCTCTCAGACCACTGCTACCTATCTAGTAGGTCGATGGCTCAACGCGTATGCCACCATGTTAACCTTCCCAGTATGACACTGAATATCAAACTGGTAGTCCTTCACAAACTCTAACCATTTCCTCTACTGTATATTCAGATCCTTCTATATGAACAGATACTGTAACAATTTATGATCCGTGAATAAGCTGAACCTCTCACCCTAAAGACAGTGCCTCAAAAACCTAAGGCAAATACGATCGCTACTAGCTCCAAGTCATGTGTGGGGTAGTTCCTCTCATGGGCGTTAAGCTTACAAGATGCATAAGCTATAGGCCTATCCTCCTGCTGTAATACACCCCCAAAATCCTGCAGACATGCAATTGTGAAAACACAACACTCCACTCCTCCCCTATGCAGTGCAAGCATAGGTGGTGAAATCAATTTATCTTTTATCTCATCAAAATCTAACTGATAGTAGTCATCCCAAATGAACGGTGTTCTTTTATGAATCAAATTAGTCAACGAACCCTCCATCTTCGATAAGCCATTTATGAAGTGGCGATAATACTCGGCCAACTCCAAAAGCCTCCGAACCCCCGCCAGTTTCATGGGCTATCCCCACTACCTCACCACTGATACCTTACTCGGATCCATAGAAATCCCTATATCCGATACAATGTGCCCTAAAAACTGCACCCCACATAGCCAAAATTTGCATTTCTCGAACTAGGAGTACAATTGGTGATACCATGCGTGTAGGACCAAACACAGATGGTTTGCATGCTCCTTCTCAATGAGAGAATAAACCAAAATATTATCAATGAACACAATCATGAACTGGTCCATAAGCTCTCTAAAGACCCTGTTGATGAGGTCCATGAACACTGTGAGGCCATTAGTTAGCCCAGATGGCATCACCTTGTACTCGTACAATTATATCACGTCAGGAATGCGGTCTTAGAAATGTCCTCCTCCCTAATGTGTAACTGGTGGTACCCTGACCGCAAATTTATCTTTGAGAATAATGCTTCTCCTCTCAACTGATCAAATAGGTCATCGATTCGAGGTAACAATACTTATTCTAAATCGTGACCTTTCTTAGCTCTCGATAGTCTACACACAGACGTAGAGACCCATCTCTTTTCTTTACAAACATCACTGGTGCACCCTATGATGTTGTACTCCGCCTAGTAAATCCCTATTGCTAGATCTATTGAATCTAATCCCTCAACTCCCATATTTTAATGGGTCCATATGGTTTGGTGAACGTGCCATTTGCCTCGTCCAAAGGGTTAAATGAATCACAAACTTGATCTCCTAACTAGGTGGCAACTCGAGTATCTCCTACAAAACATCATCACACTCCCTCACAACCATAATAGAATCCAAGGAGACAAGCACCTCCTAAGAGGTTTCCTTATCATTATAATAAAAATGCATGGTCGACCCTACCTCAAAAAGAGGCATCACCATGAGGAACATCTCCTTCCTTGGAATGAAGTATACAATGGTCCTCCCATAATACTCCACCATCGCCCTGTACCCGCCTAACTAATATATGCCCAAAATGACATCGTATCCCTCCATATCTAATACTAGTAGGTATAATACTAGATATAATCTTCCAACGTCTATATATACCCCCTACATATCAAGTGTATAAGGGATCCTTTACCCAAAGGTGACTCTATACACATAAGAAGGCTATTGGCTATCTCTAGTAGATCGGCTGTGCATGAAAATGGGGTGGTTATAAATGAATATGAAGCTCTTGTGTCAAATAACACTCTACCCATGTGCCCATTAATAGTAAACATACCCTATACTACTGGCAGTGCTTGAGGTGCTTGAGGTATAACTACACCTCGGACGTTATAGACACGTCCATACTGTAAATGCCCCTACTGCTGTGTGGTTGGTGTTGTCGGTGGTAATTGTGCCCGTTGCCCCTATTGGGCACTCTAATATGGTCCTCTAACTATATGTGGGAAATCCCTCTTTCGATGGCCCGTCTCTCCACAATTAAAATAATAACCAGTAAAGCCTCATTGGCCCTGTCAGGGTTGTCCCTATCATTAACCCTGATGGCCCTGGCCCTGCTTGTCGCCCCCATTATTCCCTTTACCTTGACGACCCCGGAGAACCTTCTGTAGCTGAGGATGAGGAGGACCATACTATCCCTGTCTAGATCCGCCACTCTCAGGTCTGAAAAATTCAAATTTGAGCCTCTTAGCTGGATCTCCTTGCCAAAAATCCCACTCGTTCTGTCTTCTCATCTGCTGTTGTTGTGCCTCACTAGCACCATTCCCACCTGCCTTCCCACTCTGACTAGTATGTCCCACTCTCTTACTTCCCTTCATATGAAAGTGATGATCCTGGAAGTAGTAGTACATCAATGGCGACCTCAGTATAAGTCTTCAACGTCAAGTTACCAAGGAAGTGCTACTTGATCCTCCAAGTATGTCCATCTATGAACTTCAACATTTTCTTCTCTACATGGTTCACCTCATCGAGAATAAAGTTTTCTAGACGGGTAAACTCCTCCTCGTATTTAGTTACGGATTTATCTCACTATACCACCTCATTAAACCTCCTATGTATCTCTATCTAGATCACCGAAGGAAAGTACTTGCAGTCGAACCGCCTTCAGAACTTAGTGATCATCACAGTCTCTCTCTCATCGAAAGTGGTGATCGACTCCCACCATTTTAAAGTTTCACCCACTAGCTTGAATGTCGCCAAAATCTACTTCTGAGTGTCATTGCACTCAACCATACGGAGGTGGTATTACATGTCTTTCTTCTACTAACTAGCAACGAATACATCTGAGCTACCCTGAAACTCCGGCAGATGCCCTTTCTGAAATGTCCCCCTCATTCTCTGCCAATCGGATGGCCCCGAATGGGACATAACGATTCGTGACACTGGCTGTTGTGGCCGAGTCTATGAAAAATGTTATGTCATTGCGGTCATCACCGTATTAACTGTCTGTGCTACAATGTCGACCACCTCTATCGTCGTAATATTCCCTTATAGGACTTCCTCCCCAGCACTCGCTCTGGTCTGACGGTCTCTCCATGGCGGAATCTGAAACAGGATTGAAATCATATTAGCCCACGATCAAATACAAAACAATCAGTAGAAGAACGTAAATACGTAAATGCGCAAATATGAATGCAACATCCTTAAAAATAAGGCTCAATATCAAAGGACGCTATGTTGAAACGCAAAATTCCGCATAGATCCACACTAGAACCTGATGCTCTGATACCATTTATGACATTAAAATAATGGGTGTCCAGCCTGCTATCAAAATAAAGCGGTAGTCTCATATGGCTCATTCTTAGTATCACTGTCAAAAGTTAATTAATTACTAACCAGCTATTAGTTTAACAAGCAGTGTCAAATTTTAATCTTTAATTAGCATGCCAAAATAAAACCATTTAATCATAATCCAACAAGAATAAAAATATATAAACAATCCACACCACATGAGGAAGTCAAAATGCATAATATGAAATTGGGTACCGAATAAACCATCGATTACTAAAATATAATTCAAATATCTAAATAAAATAAATAACTAAAAATAACCGAGTCTGAAATAAAGGGGCAACATGCCCAAGAGATAACTGAAATAGAGCCTAGTCTAAGAAGCAATGAATTATGCGGCTACTCTGATCTCTGCAAAGCCTACACATTCACTGCTACTGCATATCCCTGGAAGGAGTGATCATCTATGGTATCCCCATGGCTGGACACTTAAAAGTTTTTGGAAACTATTTTGACATGAGTCAGAGCCCAAACCTTTGTAAATTAAGAGTGATCATCTATGAGTAATTAAGATGTTGTAAATTATCCCAACACTTTAAGTGAAATGCTAAGGAATTAAAACACAACCTTACCAAACTTAACCTCGCGAAGGCTTGAATGTTGAAGATCTTGATATTCGAATCCGTCTTTGATGCTTGAATGCTCTTCGACGGTGTAGCGGTATACGACATACTAAATTGATAACGGACTTATAAAATAATGTCCTTACAAATATCACCCTTTGTCTATGCCGGTACAAAAAAAAACTCTGAATTATCAAATCAAAGTGCCTATACAAATCTAATATCCCCCATGAACCCAAAAATGGAAAATACCAACCGACACCTGCGGGTATTCGTCTCTCACCCTATTTCATTGTAATCTGTATAAGTTGTTATTTACAAATTATAGTGAAATAAAAAGGTTTTTCCCTTCGGGGATTTTTCCTGAATTTGGTGTTCCTAATATTTGATCTTGTGATGGTTTGATTTTCATATTTAATTCAATAACTTAGATGCATGTTTTAGGGTTTAACTAAAATTGGATTTTTTTGAGAATTCGCATTATTCCGCTGTAGCGATTCTATAAATTGGTATCAGAGCAGGTTGCGCTAATTTATCGCGTATTCTTATTTTTCGCAAAATTTATGTGATATTGATTTTTTTGAAAAATCAGTTTTGTGAAAAATCGTAATTTTTCCGATGGAGCACTTATGTAATCAGATGCCCCCCTTTGATGACATGAGTAAGATTTTTGATGATATAAATCATTTGAATTTGACGTTTGCTAAAAGAATTGATTTTTTGGAAAAAAAAAATTCTCGTTTTAAATCTGTGATAGATCTTTTGCAAACGGTTCAAAATCAAAGAGATTTTTATCGTGAAAAATTTATTTCTTTGGACCATGAATTTAATGCTTTAAAATTGTCCAAAAAAGGAGAGTGTTGAGAGATTCCTATCTTTAGAAAAGGAATTGGAGGACTTAAAAAATACTAGGGTTCCCATTTGTGCCGTCGAGGTTAAAAAATTAATCGATGATTTTACGGCACGTGAAAAGACTCTTAGGAAAAAGTTTGTTTTAATTGAGGGGGAGCGCGATAAACTTTTAAGTTTAATTGAAAATTTGAAAAAGAAATCCTTGTCTTTGGAAGAGTCTAATTTGTTGCTTGAATCAAATATTTTGAAGTTGAAAAATTATTTAAACGATTCAAGTAGGTTTGATAGTGATGGTAATGGCTCATCTTGTTCTCATGCTTCTAGTGCTAAAGCCAAAACCATTATTTGCTTTAGAGGGTCAATTAATCCCAAGGATGTTAGAGAAGATCACACTTTAGGTAACATTCCTCCCATTTACACATGTTCACATTGCGGTAGGAAAGGTCACCTTACGAGATGTTGTTTTAATCTTGGAAGATATCCTAGGAAGTCAAAGTCTAGTGTTTTGTTGGTTTCCAAAGCCCCGTGTTGACGTGTTACATCCTCTTGGGTTAGGAAATCACTTTTGGATACGCTAGATTCTAGAATAGTTGATTCTCATTTGCTAGCACATGACTCTTCTCTTACCATATCATATAAATGATTGTGTTCGCATGTTGTCATACACTAGTTTTTTGTTTCATGATATTTATGTTTGCTAGCGTTGTGACATGTACTTTTTGTATAAATTTTTTCTTTTGAAAAATCCAAAAAGATTTTATTTTTTTAAATTTTTTTGAAAAATCCAAAAAGAGTTTTGTATTTCGCTTTACACCTTTTATGGATAGACACTTAGGATGACCAAGTCATAATTTCATTCCATTTTTCATGTGATTATTTGATAGTGTTTTGAGACAATATATCAATTCATCCATGTGCTTTATAATGTTTGGAGTCATTAAGATGTAATTAAGTGATACTTCCTACATGATTGACTCATGATTTCCTTTATTGCACATATATACGAATTTGTTTGATTATTGTGCTTGTCGTATCACATGTTGGTTGGGTGTTTTCACTTCAATCCTATCTTTAAAACGAACCAAACGCGATAAACTTCATAAAAAGTTGTGCATGTAAAAGTCGTTTGTGAGTTTGTGTGCTTTATTTGAAAACGGGGAAGGGCTGCGAAAGGCACATTTAACCTTTGCGAATACTAAGCCACTGTTATATCAGACATAAAAAATTGAGGAATTTTATTATTCGGAGTCCAAAGAGGTTTAAAAGATGCCAAAAAAATTTAAAGGCAATAAAAATAAATTCATGCCAACAAGGGGCCATTAGGTTTTTGCACCAATTCTCCAAAGTTTGAGAATTTAGTTTATACACGTCTAAAAGAAAATATATATGAGGGAGCTTGGATGGAGAATTAAAACGGGTTTGCACATCCTTGAAAATCTTGAAAAAGCGTTAAATAGTTTTGGACGTTATTGATGTGGAAATCACTTTGACTTTGATTTGTTGATTTGTATAAGACGATGTCATCTAAATTCAATAATTTTTACACCTAAGGATACTTCTGATGTTCATTCGTTAGGAGCAGACGTATTCATCGTCCACATATGATTGATTGAGTTTATTTACCTATCGAATGTATTCACACCCATTCATTCAATTTCCATGACTTGGCTGTTTTAGTATAAATCCATGGTGTGTGATTTTTGTATCATTTTTACTTTGTTTGAAAAAATTGAAAAATCAAAAATAGGTTGTGGATTTTTTTGAGATATACCTTTGCATGCACGTAGTTTGATTCATGTTTGCTATGCACTTTTATCGTGACATTCCATGTTTAGTTTGTTTCTTCTTATCTGTCTATCTGGGGACATAATAAAAAGGGGAAGAACGAATTATGATTTTATGGGGGAGTTTGCATTATGGGGAAGACTTGATTATATTGATTTATTTATTCTTACATCATTTCAAACTCGATGTGTCACGAATGTATTTGCTTTATCTCATGTGAGAGGTATAGAAGTGATGATCATGTGTTACACACCCTGATGAGAAAAGCTTAAAGGTTTGAAGATTTGAACTTGAAGATTTTTTAAGAAAATTTGAAGACTTGCAAATTTTAGTATTTTCCATTTTTTGGGTTCATGGGGGATATTAGATTTATATAGGCACTTTGATTTTATAATTCATATTTTTTTTTTTGTACCGGCACAGACATGGGTGGAGATTTATGAGGACACTAATTTATAAGTACGTTATCAATTTCGTATGTTGTATACCCCTACACTGTCGAAGAGCATTAAAAAAGATTCAAGCATCAAAGACGGATCCGAATATCAAGATCTCCAACATTCAAGCCTCCGTGAGGTTAAGTTTGGTTTTAATTCCTTAGCATTTCACTTAAAGTGTTGGAAAAATTTTAAAAGAGGTTTGAAAGTTTTTCTAAGTGTTGAGGCGTTCTTTTTCGTCAACATGAATTTTCCAAGATTAAAAGAAGAATTTTTGAAATAAAAAAATTAAATTTATTTTTCGCGAATTTTATGGTTCGAACGACATGGGATCTGATTCGAAAGATATGGGATCTCGTTCGAATGACGCGCCGCCTTAAGTTTTTTATAAATAGGCTTTTCCAACTCCGTTTTTCATAAGAAGACCTGCATATTTTCAATAGACGAAACTGCTACTGCAGAAACGATTTTTGTCTTCTTCTTTTAGGTTTTAAACCTTTTTTTTTCAATTCACAAAACATTCCAATCTTTAGTGAATTGTTTTGGAACACTAGATTCAATTTTTTTCAAATTTATTCTTTGTGGGGAGATCTCTACAACCGAGAGATGCGTGCTATTGTGGAGGGAGTCTCTATGAAGATTAGACTACGTGTCCATGTGGATTCGCTGCGTGTGGATTCATTACTGAAGATAGAACTGCATGTTGTTTTGGTGTGGCTGTGGTTATTCCATTGCTGACGACAGGGATCTACACCTACGGGTATTCGTCTATCACCCTATTTCATTGTAATCTGTGTAAGTTGTTATTTACAAATTATAGTGAAATAAAAAGCTTTTGCCCTTCGGGGATTTTTCCTGAATTTGGTGTTCCTAATATTTGATCTTGTGATGGTTTGATTTTTATATTTAATTCAATAACTTAGATGCATGTTTTAGGGTTTAACTAAAATTGGATTTTTTTTAGAATTCGCATTATTCTGCGGTAGCGATTCTACAAAATGTATTAAAGCTTTCCATATATAAGCCGATGTCACACTCTCACGGGATTACCCCTCGCCTCTCAACTATTGTGCACACCTAGCGCATACATCTTAACCCGCCTAGTTACACTACCCCGCCTAACTAGTCCAATTGTAAACCTCAAGAATCCACCACTCTAACTCGAGTATTATCTATCGTTCATTTCTTCTCTATATCTCTCATTAGCTTATTTAATCATTAATCATTTTATAACTTTATTTCAGTTATTTATCAACATTCACCATTAATGTATTAAGCCCATATATAATTTACTACACTCTTATATACGTTCACTAGAAATGTCACACATATACACTTATACATATATATCGCTCATAATATAAGCAACCGCATTCACAAATGTTCTCCACATTTTGTAGGCGAGCTCACTAGCATGCTATCGTTCTCTAGGAATGTCTTCCACACTTTGGGTTGCTAGGTCGGGATCTCACCACCGAATCCACAAATAACAAACGAACATTAGAGGCGATCATGGCCTTAAGTATGTGGTCATAACCATACCATATTATTCCATGGCACTCCAACCCTACATCACATGGGCATGCACAACACATATGACCCGAGGGAACTGTATTACCTCTACTAGGATTTTCTAGAGTTACCACCCACGGTGCATAACCTCCCTGATAGCATATTCGCTAGGATGGGTATGTTTCACATAAATATCATACACGGATATTATTCTTATTCATAAATATACTATCTTATTACCCATATATATGTCAATGCAAATTCGGCAAAACCATGCCTATCACTCAAAGCACTAGCCTAGTATCCCGAGTCTACACCCCGACTTTTAAATTTATTTTAGTTCTCATCTATTAATTAATTAAAATAGCACCACTCTTCTAAAATACTCGGACTTACCCAACCCACCCGTAGATCAAATCTTTATGAATTCATCCCACCGATCATTATTAGAATTACTCACTAATTATTTCTCTCACTTTTTCAAGTGCAACTTTAGTTACCCACTCATCCCTAGGTAATGTAATCTTTCTAAATCACCCTAATAACCATATATTATTTTTACGATTTTATCACTTTAATTTTAGCCCTCCAAAAATCAACCATTAATCAAATAAATAATCATGGAACTTCGAAAAAATCTAACTAGTTTGGCCAAACTATGAACCAGTTCACCTAGAAATCCGAACCAGTTCGGCTGGACCTGCAAACTGGTTCGCTACCCCTATTCGGCGAACCAGCTTATCAAATTTTGACCCAAATCCCTTAATTACGATACCAACCCTCTTTTAAAATGTTCATAACCTAATGGAATGGATCATAGATGGTTATAACGGTAAACAGTCAAATATCAACAATTTATTTAATGATATCAATTAAATTCATGAATTGGGTTTAGAAAAAGAACATTCCATCCAAACCCTAGAATTGGTTTTAAAATCCCCAATTAAACATATTCAACCTCTAAATTTCCAATATGATTCTGATTCCATCAATATTAATAGGTACTATATCATTAATTAATCATGTAACCTACACGCGATTACAATTTAGCCAAAACCCCCATTTTTATGTAAAGCCCCCTCCCAAAAATTGTTTTGTTCTACACCTACCATGATATGAACATGAATCACCTTAATATAATTTAAATAAAGTTGATTACTTGCCTTGGAATGATTGTAGGGTCATATCTCTTTTGTGTATGAGGATTTGATGCTAGAATCCCTTGAGTTTTCCTCCCCAATTAGCCTTTCTAGACTTCTCGTTGCTTTCTCCTCTCTTCCTTCTCACTATTAGGTTTTGTAACTAATGTTAGGGCTGCCTTACACACCTAACCTTTATATTTTAACTCATTAAACCCGAAATTGTGTTCTTAGGATAATTAAAAATGATCCAAATACCCCTGCATGAGTCTGGGCTAGTCTAAAAAGCCTCCGAGACCCAAATACTATTCCTGGGCACTCAATTATGCCTATCTCGACCCATTCGGAACCAACCGTGATCTTGAAATCACCATCTGAGTCACTCTATATAAGTTTTATATCACAACCTTAAAATAATCTACTCATAAGCCCCGATTGAGATATCGTCAAAAATCTCGTTGTTCTCACTCACTACAACATACTAATAATTCACTGTATTTTATTTATTATACGCACTTTGTAAATTTATCAAATAATATTAATCTTAATCTCTCCCAATTAATATTTAATAAATACGCAATATTATTTTTTAATTAAGTTACTGCACGCGTGTAATTTAAAAATGCTGAAAATAATGATATTTTAAATTCCAAATTATAAAAATACGCGGTGTTACAAATAGGTGTGGTAACATGAACATGATATAACATATATCAATAAGAATCATGATTTCCATATTATAACATTACAAGTAACATCATCAATATCATCTAAAATTAGCAAGTATCCATAATAAACATGTAAATCAAAATTTTAGAATAAGAGATAGATCATTACGTAAAAGAAATGAATATACTGTATCCATAGTTGTGTCATACATGATAATATCTAAAACGATTAAAAACATGTCCATCAACCACGAATTAAAATGGAGTATACGAGAATGAAGTATACAACATGATAAATCAAATCTCTCTCTCTCTCTCTCTCTGAATTTTACATAATAAAATAAAAAACAAATAAAATCTTCCAAGTCTTGCATTGGCACTATCTTCATCATGAGCTCCTGAAGGTCCGACTCCATCTCCCCTCTCTTGTTCTTGCTACTCCCCTAGACGCTTTTACACTGTGCTTCCTCTCGAGCTACAGGAAGTTGCTCCCTATCTAACAGAGTTGTAAGCTATGCCCGAATAGCCTCTATCTGTTGTGCTTATACCCTTAATGACTCATCCAACTCTCTCTAGAATGAGGTGAACTGGGTAGAAAATATAGCCTCTTTTTGAGCTAGTTGTGCAAGTGTAGGTGGGGTAATTTCTAAAACTGGTGCCTAAGGTATTGGAATGTGTCTGGACTCAACATACATAGTATCATCCTCATCCAAAGTTATAGGAGGATAAACTCTATAATCATGAGGTACAAGAGACTAAAAATGATGAGCTCTAGTTCATTAATCCTCAAAAGAGAATCTAAAATTTTCTCTCCAAGAATGAGAAGTACATAGGCTATCAACGTGACGCTGATGAGTAACATCCCATAGGGTAGGGACATATGAAGCCGATGATCTCATTCATTTTGGATGAACTCCATGTGCCTCTAAATCATAGAAGGAAGATCGATGGACATATCTATATCGATGGCATATGTGGACTAAATATCCTCAAGGCTGTAGATGATATGGTTCCATATCATCTAAAGACTAAAACTAACTCTCTTATTAAAAAAATGATAGTCAAAATTCAAATGGCTACTCTAAGGTGGCTTACAATTGTCAAGAGCAAATGTCCTAAAGTGAACGGTGCTATACATGGTATAATATGATGTGATATGATCAGAATTCTCAGGATATTGAGGTGATTGAACCCTAGGTATATCTAGAATCTCAACTATGGTATCGAGTGAGATGACTATGTCGACCCCTCTAACTGTGGATACAATAAACACTTTATCAACCCTATAATAAAAATAAATCTCACTGACAATATCTACATATGTAAGACTGTGCATTTGGATTTAGGCTCCCATCCCCTCCCACCTAACCAATAGTTAACAAATGTACCCTCAAGTTTTGATAGAAATATGAGACGCTACCATAACTCTTATGTGGTTATACCAGGTAAAAATAAATCTCTCATACTCCGCACGTGAAGCCCACCAAAGTGTCATAAAATATAGGTGGGATTGAGGTTGAACCTCTTTGGTGCTCTTTCCCATGGAGGAAAATAACCAATAAAATGGATGGGAAAGGGATACATGTAAACTAAGGTAGTCTAAAAACCTAAATTTTGTTTCAACAACAACCTAACCATAATGACAAAACACAAACTCCAACAAAAATACCCAACCACTAAACGTAACTTTCATAGAAAGCAATGATCGAAAAATATGCCCAATAAGTCTTCCAATCAATAGTTTATGCCAAAAAAATTCTTTTCTTGTAAAAATAAAAATCAACGTATATATACGTGCATACATATATAGCAAAAAAAAATAAAAATAGGCCTTTTACACATACTATGTATAAACCAACAAAATATTTATATTTAATAAGGGAATAAAAGTCACATACATGTGTGTATATAATATACACATGTATAAAAGGAAAATGATAAAGAGCCAAAAACTTAGACAAAGACCCAAAAATCTTAAATGGGTCCTTAAAAAGTGATCTACACACTCCAAAGTGTCAAATCCAAGGTTTGGATTGAAAAATAGTGAAAATGGGGGTATAAGGTGTGCACTGTCGCAACTATAGTGGAATAGAGCTCTCACTGTTTGTAGGTAAAATAGACACTCTATGAAGATGAAGACCCTTTTTAACCCTAGCCCTCGTTTGAACTAAAGTAAGACCTCATTTAAACGAGATCTCATTCGAATAAGGATAGCCCTTGTTAGAACGGGAGCAATTCATACTCTTATCAATCAAAACTAAAATCCAGAAAGCAAATAAAACCCGGGAACCAAAATAATGAAATGAATGAAAATAGAATAGAACACTAGTGGCACGATGCATATAACGTTTTTAAATATCAAATCCCCACACATGTAACCTAAGGGAATGGGAAGGGTCTGAAGAACCCAAAAAAATAGTGACTCCCATCCATACTCCACACGACCCTATAACCAACCTAGTTGAATAATATATGACACTAGTCAACCATAATGAAAACAGTTAAGTTATTTCAGATTCACATCAATAGTGACCTAAAGTTAACCGCATATGTTGAGCAATCCAATAGGGTCAAACAAAATACATACTAGACGAAAGTGTGGAAACCCGTTGATCTTTATCTTATATCACCCTCAATTGGTGCTATTTTAATTTTTCATTTTCAATTGTTTTGAGAGTTTTCCCTTGGATAAATATTTTATATTATTTTTCACAATTTTACAAAAATATTTTTCTTATGTCTTTTGCAAATGGTAGCCATCACCCTCTTTAGACATCTCCTAGCAATGCTTCAATCCTCAATTTTTGTATATTAACACACAAATAATACTTCTTACAAGCACACCTCAAAAATCAAGTGAAGAAAAGATCACCTGATTGAATGAGAGTGGGTGACATGAATTTTTTTAGATCAAGATGAATGATGAAAGTGTGGGTATATATGAAATGGTCTAAACAAAAGGCAATTTTTAATTATTTTCAAATTAAATATTAAATTTAAACTGATTACCCGAAAGTAAAACATTGCACCAAATTTGAAATAAGTTGTGATTAAATGGATTAATCAATTTTATTTTAACCTCAACATGCATGTAGCTGAGTGAAGGATAACATAAGTAAATCAACCACAATGCTCGATATATGAGAAAAATCCACAATGGGAAAAAATCGAATGGCCAAGCCACGCAAATTCACTATGTATGAAATTACAAGTGACACGATATTAGGCTTACAATACAGACTCGATGCCCTTGCAAGCCTTGACGCTTTTTGTTCCTTTAACCTTCGCACAATGACACACGTCTACCCGTGCACTACCATAACATGTGAATTCACACACACCTCGATATCCACTGAACACCTTCAACAATTGTGTACGGATCAAACAATGGAGTCCACCTCTTTTTCACCGCAACACCATACCATGGAGTCCACCGTGTGTAAACAATAACAAATACAGATTCTATCGCATGAAATGATTCTCAATAAGATGGAGAGAATAAATAAAAGGTGCCCACAAACTAGATCTCAAAGCATAATAAGATGAATCGTGGATCTAAAATTTCTTGGGTGTATATTAGGGTTTGGGTAAACTCGGAGATATTTTTGATATATTTTTGGAACTCAAAATCAATGAAAAAGTCTCCAATAATATTGCCTCTCTGCACATCTATTTATAAACGTTTTTCTAACGAGAGAGATATAGATCTTCTAACTTGCCCGCTAAGTCTTCAAGAAACCACTTCATAGGCTTGAAAGGTCAACACACTCAAGTCCCAACCTATGATTCAAAGAGTTTTGTTCAAACACGAAATAAAGCCAAAATACATACAAATTGACTATATTGAATTTTTTTTCTTACAAATAATACATCCTATTACAACTTGTGTCAAATGTGTGTGATATGGTAAAGATTAAAACATGATTGAAATAGGTTATTTCTATAAAAACTCCAAAGATAATGATTAAGTGAAGTTTATAAAAGGCTCACATTATCCTTCAAAATCTTACAAATCTAGAAAAATGGAAATAGGTTACACGATGTTGTTCTTATATTCTCTATCATCGAATAGATAAACATCATAAAATCAAAAAAATAAAAAATAATTTTGAACTTTTATAACTTTTATAAAACATAACAAAATATTTTTGGTTTTTCTTTTAACTTTTCTAAAACAAAAACCTTTTTGTATTTTTTGAAATATAAAGCCAAAGGCAAACAAAATATGATGCACCCAATAAAGGATAACATGGAATAAACATTACAAATGGAATCCTAACCTAGAGGTGATATGGACTACTTACTCGGAAGGGTGAGATGGCATCCACTACTCTAGACAAATTCTTATTCTTATTATTCCTTCCCTTCTTTGTATTACCTTAAGTAGTAAGAAGTAAACCAACTATTCATTTGAATTCTCACATAAGAAATTGGGATGCTTGAAACATATAATCAACATGTTCTTCGAGGATTGAAAGGATGCAAGGAGTGCAATGCCCAAACATGGATTTAGGGGTAACCCGTGGGTCAACCTGGTCCAGTTCGCACATGTTAAGTATGAAGTGATTTGAAATAACCTATGATAAATGTAAGTATGTCGTCATTTGGATGAGACTCAACCCACCATCATGACCCCCCCAGTGTATCTCAGACTTATCCATATTTAGGCCCATGTCTCGGTGGACCCTGCCAAATATTCTCAGCTCTGAGACTCAATCAGGAGACCATTTACGACCGTCCATGAAGAGTATCACTATACTCATAACACAGTGTTTCCAAGTCTTGGCATTGCCATGTGTCAGCCACATGCGGCACCTTGAGGCCGAGACTCGTCATAGAATTTAAAGAACAAGTGTCACTCTCGACCTTCTCCAACAAGAAGCCACTTCATCAGTCTCATCTAATCAATACCTTCCAAATCCGACATCAACATCTTGAATAGAACATTTGAGTTCGATACTGCCAAGACACGTGGACAAAATCGTTATAGAAACTCAACCCCCCCACGTGGAGAGAATATTCTTTCACAATGACACACACATGCAGGAGACTTCTAGCATTCTCTCATTCGTTCATTGACCTTGTGCACATCAGGTGCATGCTTGGGCACTGCACACCCCCAACCATATGAAAGACAACTTTGTCATCCTCACAGAGGATGGAAAATAGAAAACTCTATCATTTTGTGTGTTTAAAGAGAGAAAACTTGTAACCACCATTAATGGCCTTTTTCCATAGTTTATAGTGAGATAAACATCTGATTGCATAGTATAGTAGGCCATGGTCGAACCACTTACATGCTTGTGTCTTCCTTATTTCTCATTCCTTCTTTATTTGCATATATCTCTTATACTATTACTGGAATTTCACCATTGTTAATAGAGTTATAACCTCAGTTGCATACTTCATTGAAGCGGTGATTCCTTGCATCATTATTTTTGGTGCTATCTATGGGAAGAGATTATATTTTCTTCCCGTTCTCCTTCGCTTGGACACCCTCTCTTTACCTCTGGTCGTGATCCAGATACACCATTACTAGAGTTGAATCATAATTGAAAGAGCTTGAGTTGGTGTTTGTCAAGCTTTCTTTTGAGTCAACTCATCTCTCTCTCTCTCTCTACTTTTGAGTAGATTTAATCTGAATTGTCTTCTAATCCCCCTTACAATGCCGTTGGAAGCTTTAGTCAGCTGCCTCCTCAATCAGAAATGGCATAAGTGGTGGTAGCACTGAAGTCCTTGGTTGCTAGCGAACCACAGATGCAATAATAGTTCATGGCTTTTAGCCAAAGTGTGTTGGGAAGGGTTCCTGATAACCTAACGATGTAGATCATTACTTTGGTAGCTAAAGAGGTGGTGGATACAATGGCAGGGAGATCACCCCCAACCCTAATTAAAGAGGCACACCACTACCATAGGCTGAGGGATGTCACTGATCCACGATGTTTTCACCTTGAAATGTAGATCCAAAGCTACCCAGATGACCAAGGCTGTGAGGAAAATGAATATTGGGATCCATATGAGATTTTCGGTGATGTCATCCAACCCAAAGAGATACTAGACCCAATTTACCAGGGAAAGTACATTAAACATGATCCTAGAAGCCGACAAAGAGCCTAAACTTTTAACAGGCTGAGCTGGGGATTAGCTTTTTACCGTCTCAGCCCCAGGAATGAAATTAGAAGAGACAAGCACTCCCACTCACATAGCGTCGACAAAACCAGAGGAAATCATAGACGTATTGATGAAAGTCCGAGACAAGGTCGAGATAGAGATGATCATAGAAAGGTGAATAGCCGACACGGGACTACCAGCTGAGAGCCATCTCTAGTGGTAGCTGCTATAAAATGGAGTGGCGATAATGTCGTGGCAGAGGAAAAGTTATGGAACATCTCCATTCAAAGGTTGAAGGATAATATTGTCACCTTAATCAAAAGCTTAGACTCAAGTTCCTGCGGTTATATGGAAGGGTCACTGTCCATGCCTAGGAATGTAAGTTATCCTACCCCAGCCAAGTTCAAACAACCTATTGTCACACCTAGGTACGATGGGATCACAAATCCCATACATCATATTAAGATGTACAGGTCAAAAGCCAATATTTATTCAACGCCTGATGAGATGAAATTTCAAGACTTCTCAAGTACTCTCACAGGCGCAGTGCATGTAGGTACATCGTTCTATTGAGAGGTTCGATAGAGAACTTTGAGTAGTTAGAAAAGAAGTTCATCCATAACTTTTGATTTGGAATGAATCTTTCGAAGCATGTGACTTGTCTCATACACGTCAAATAGGGGAAGAGCGAACCTTTGAGGGAGTATATCTCTCGTTTTAACAATGAGAAATTGAAGGTAGAAGACTACGATGAGAACACTATGATGAAAACCCTTATCAGTGGCCTGTAACCAGGGAAACTTTTGTGGAATGTCCCTGAGGATCCTCTAAAGACTATGACAGAACTCCTGGCCATGGTCGTAGGATCATGAACGTGAAGGAGGTGATGGAGACCAAAAGAGGCCACACAAAAGAGTTTGGCAATGGGAAATCAGACCAAGGTAAAGATAAAGAGGGAAAGAACAGATGAAATGATGAAAAATTTGCCAAATATACTCCTTTAATTGTAAGCCCATACTCCATTTTGAATGACATCAAGGATGACAGAGAGCTTAAGTGGCCTGAGAAGTTTAATTCTCCCACCACAAGAGGGATAAGAGAAAATGGTGCGAGTTTCATCAACAACATGGCCACACAACCTATAAATGCTTTGCCCTGGAGGACAAGATAGAAAAGTTATTGAAGCAGGGTAAACTTAGAAATTACGTGGATAGGAATAATTAAAAAGATGAGACAAAGAAAAATCACAGTGGGAGAAGAGACAACAAGTCAAAAAGGGAGGTTCAGGCTAATAAGAATGATGATGATTTATACGACAGTGGGGATGATGACCTCGACCTCTTGGGAAAATATCCCAGAGGCAGAAGGAGCTCTTCACATGATCTATTTTAAAGTCAAAATGATCTATAGCGTTCTGGTAGATGGAGGCATTGAACCAATCAGCATAAAATCCCACGTGATAGAAGAAAAAGTAGCGTCAAAGGGAATGGAAATGAATTCTATAAAAATCAAGGCAAAACCTTGCAAGCTAAAGAAGGTAAATATGGCTACTCTGATTGTTAGTTTTTCAAGGTTAGGCTTCAAAGATATATTAGCTAAGCATGATGACCCCCTAGTCATTAGCATGTGAGTTCAAAACCATAACATGTCTCGCATTCTCGTTGATGGGGGAAGCTCGACAGACGTCATGTTCTGGACTATTTTAAAGGTTTGAAATTCAGTAAGAAGACTCGTACTGTATCACCAGCCAATGATGGCTTTAGCAGAGATAAAGTTTCCCCATTGGTAGTATACAAGATGGATGTCATCATGGGAACTTGGACGAAGTGTCTCACCATAAGGTCATCTTTTTTATCATGGACGAGCATAGTTTCTCATCCTATAATACTATCATGAGCAGAGTGGCTCTCTAGGAGTTTAAGGTTGTGCCTTATATCATCCACCCGATGATGAAATTATCAACTACCTATGGATTAAAGGGAGTACAGGGTGACTAAGTGGAATCTCGAGAATGCTACTTTGCATAGGTCGAGGAAATAGAATCCCATAAAAGAAAGATGATGCCATACAACTTCATACTCTTAACTCGAGGGACAAGAGGAAGATTAAAAGGGGTGAACCCTCTAAGAAGGTAAAATACATTGTCCTTAATGAGGACAAGTAAAAAAACCTTCCAAATCAGTTCATCCCTGAAAGTTGAAGTGAAGGAAGATCTAGAGAAACTGTTAAGAAGAAGGCAAAGTGTTTTTGCCTGGAGCCATGGTGATATGCTTAGTATTGACCCCAAAATTATCTGCCATCGATTGAATATCGATGAAAATATATAGATGGTCAAGAAGAGACATAAAATGTTTGCCCAAGATAGATACGAGGTCATCCAGGATGAGGTGAAAAACTTGCAGGTGACAGACTTCATTAGGGAGGTCCAGTATCCTGACTGGCTTTCTAATGTCGTCATTATCCCAAAGAAAAATGGAAAATGGAGAATATGTATGGACTTCACTGATCTTAATAAATCATGCCCAAAAGATAATTTTTCTCTACCTTGGATTGATCAGATGGTACATGCCACGACCGAGCATGAACTTATGAGTTTCATGGATGCATATTTAGGGTATAGTTAGATTTTCGTGCATGGGGCCGATGCTGAGAAGACTTCCTTTATTATAGATAAAGGAACCTACTACTATAAAGTAATTTCATTCGCCTTGAAGAACACACGAGTAACCTATCATAATTAGGTCAGTAAGATATTTAAAGACAAGATTGGGAAGCCTATGGAACTCTATATAAATGATATGTTAATCAAGAGCTTGAAGACCGAAACTCATGTGGTCGACCTTGAATGTACCTTTAACATCATGGATAGATATAAGATGAAGATGAATCTGGTCAAGTGAATTTTGGGGTCGACGCAGGGATGTTTTTGGGATTTATTGTGAATCATAGGGGGATAGAAGAGAACATCGCAAAGATTACTTTTATTGATGTGAGAACACTTAAACTAATAAAAGATGTCCAGACGCCGGCTAGACGAGTTGTGACTCTCAACCATTTCGTATCTCGGGTGACAGATAGGTTTTTTCCCTTTTTCAAGATATTGAGGAAAGACATGTCTAGGACGAAGAATATGAAAAGGCCTTTCAAGAATTGAAAGTGTATTAGGGATCTCTGATGCCACTATCTTGATTAATTTAGGGGGAAAAGTTATTTTTATACTTTATTATTTCAAAATCGACCATCGTTCGGGATGATGAGGGGGTCTAGAATCTTGTATATTTTAATAGCAATGCCTTGTAAGGGGCCGAGCTTAATTACCACGAGATGGAAAAGTTAGCTTATGTGTTGATCCATTCATCGAGAAAGATAAAGCCTTACTTTTAGGCACATACATTGGTAGTGCTCACCTACGCTCCACTGAGGCAAATCATTCATAAACTCGAGACATCGAGTAGGTTAATGTCTTGGTTAGTGGATCTAGGGGAGCTTGACATCATCTACCAGTTGAGAAATGAAATCAAAGGGAAGGAATTGGTAGATTTTATGGCCGAGTTTACTTGGGACGAGAATAATGATGATATTTTTGAAGAAGTAGGAATGCCGATAGATGTGCCAAAGGAAGCAGTGGCCGACAATGCTCAGACTGAAACTTATCAGATCAATGCTACGAAAAAAAATATTTTCTGTTAAAAATGGAACCTTGGGTAAAGGTCCATTTTCAGAAGGGGAACCCCTCTTGAGCTTATATGTGGACGGTCCATCGTACGAAAGAGGCAGTGGCACAGGGCTGAGATTATCGGCCCTAAATGGAACAGACATTGAATATGCTTTGAGATTCAACTTCAAGGCATTAAATAATTAGTCAGAATATGAGGCCCTTCTAGCAGGTCTCTCCCTCTACAATGCTTTGAATGTCGATCAAATAATATCCCATAATGATTCACAGTTAGTTGTCAATCAAATTTTGGGGATCTATGAAGCTGTTGGTCAGAGTCTGAAAAATGTTAATGAATTTTGGTGAAGTCAAATTAAAGAGAATTCCAAGGATGGGAAATATTCGATCCAATACTCTGGATAGATTAGCTTCGATAAATAGGACTGAAATTAGGTGATCCATACCTGTTGAAATCCTGGAGATGCCGATTAGTGATGAAGACGAGAGTACCTTGAATTTTTGCTTGAACATGAACCTTGGGGAATCATGGATGGACCTCGTAATTGAATATTTTAGGGATCGAAGATCCTAGAATCAATGGAGGAAAAGAAGAAAATCAGATATCGGACATCAAAGTTCACCATCATCAGCAACATTATCTATAAAAGAGGTTTCCTACTCCTGCTGCTCAGGTGCGTCCACCCCTTAGAGACTGAATATGTCCTTTGAGACGTTCACGAAGGGTCTTATACAAGTCACATTTATGGTCAATCTCTCGCTAAGAGGATCGTCACCCAGGGATATTTTTGGGCAACACTTTCTAAAGACTCATACGAATACGTCAAATGGTGTGACAAATGTCAGAGGTTCACAAGTATTCCTCACTAGCCTCACTAGCCTCTCTCATTTATAATGGCACTCTAGTCATTTGCAGTTTGGGGAATAAACCTGGTCGCCCTCTTCCTAAGGCGATATACAACTACAAATATCTGATAGTGGCAATAGACTATTTATCAAAATGGGTGGAGGACAAAGCAATGGTAACTATCACGAAAGTAAAGACTTTTAATTTATTTAGAGAAACATCATTTAGTGGTACGACCTGCCCTATACTATGATATCTGATAATGGCAAGCAGTTCAAAAAATAAGTCATTAAAGGTCTATTGCACTAAGGTCGACATTAAATAATTCTTCTCTGCACTTGGTCGACCATAAGCCAATGGTCAGACCAAGGTCACCAACAAAACCATACTTGAAGGGATCAAGAAAAACTTGGGATATGAAAAAGGAAAGTGGATATATGGGCTACATGGGGTCCTGTGGAAATATAGGGCCATCAAATAAACACTTATACGAGAGACACCATTTATATTAGCCTATGGGTCTGAGGTAGTTTTTTAAAAGAGATCGGACTACTAAGCCACAGAGTCTAAACATATAACCCAGAGGTCAACATGGGAGAAAGGAGCTTGGATTTAGATCTGATCGAAGAAAGAAGAGAGGATGTTGTAGTCAGGCAGTTAGCCTATCAACAGAGAGCTGCAAGGTTTATAACAAACGTGTGAAATCTAAACCTATACCCATAAGAGATTTAGTCTTGAAGAAGGTTTAGCAGACATTCATCAAGTTACATCCTAACAGGCATCGACCGTATAGAGTAATAGAGGATGTTTTACCAGGGAATTTTATAGTAAAAAATCTTGAGGGTGAACCCTTCTTAAATTCGTGGAATGCCGACCATTTGAACAGAGAGTATGAATAGTTCTCGTTTGTTTCATTTATGTAGAAGATCAATATCTTTCTCAGTTTAGTGTCGATCTTGGCCTTACCTATATGGAAACAGTTGTATTACAATGCAGTGAAAACTTAATACACTGAAAATCAGTTGAATCAAAATTCTCAGTTCAATGAAAATTCCAAGTGTTGTTTTATACTTATTCTGCTTATCGTCATCAATTACTATATGGTTTGTTTGACATTTAACTAAAGAACATATAGAAAATTAGATCATAACTCTCTCGATAATACGATAATGTATGAGGAGTCTCGTCTTCTTCATACTCTCCTAATAACGCTGAGAGAGAGGATCAACCTTACGACATTACTTATAGTGGTGAAGAAAAAATTAAAAATCATTTTATTATAATTGTGTAACATCATTTTATGGTGAAATTAGATCATAACTCTCTCTGCAATACGAGAGTGTATGAAGAATCTCGTCTCCTTCATACTTTCCTAATAATGTCAAGAGGTAGGATCAACCTTACAAGATCACTTGTTGTGGTGAAGACAAAACTAAAAATCATTTTATTATGGTTTTGTACCATTATTTATGGTGAAATTAGATCCTAAGTCTCTCGGAAATACAAGAGTGTATGAGGAGTCTTGTCTCCTTCATACTCTCCCAATAATGTTGAGAGGGGGGATTAAACTTACGACATCACTTGTAGTGGTGAAGACAAAATTAAAAATGATTTTATTATGGTTGTATAACATCATTTTATGGTGACATTAGATCATAAATCTCTCTCTCGGTGATACAAGAGTGTATGAAGAGTCTCGTATCCTTCATACTCTCCCAATAATGCCGAGAAGGGGGATCAACCTTATGAAACATAACTTATAGTGGTGAAAGTTTCATTATTAAATGTCACTTGCAGTGGTGAAAGTCATTGTAACAAGTAGTAAAAACACAATTGAGTGTCATGCTTAAACATCAATCGGTGGTGATGAAAGTAAAGCTCAGAGACCATAATTGTGCAAAAATCAAAAATTCCATACACATAAGAAATCCATTCATATTAGTATATAAGACATAAAAAGACAAAGCTAAAGAGTTGAATAATTATATAAATGTTACGAAGAAAAAAATGGCATTGTTCAGACAGATATTACGTTGGGGCATTCAGAGACCACAAGCAGTCGCCCTAAAAAAGTGATAAGTTTAACTATCGGGAGTGACATTATCGGCCATGGATGGGACCATATAGGTAATAAGTACTGGAATAGTCTCATTGTTTCCCTCCTGGTCATAGGCATCGTCAACTCCAACTATGGCATCTTAGATCATCAATGACACCTCGATAATAGTTTCTTAGGCCTCAGTCTCATCCTAGATTTGGTTCAGAGCAACCATGCTCTCCAATTCCTCCAGATCAAATGACTTCAAAACCCATGGAGTTGAGGGTCAGTAGAAGCAATTTCCAAGAATAAATTCAACACTCGATGATAGACAGTCTTGTCCCCCTTATCCAGGAATTGGATTGCGTAGTTGGAAAACTCGCCAGATAACTTGAAGGCTGAGATTTCCTTCTCCACTACTTTCTTACCTCGGCCTTGTTATTTTCAATTAGATCTTCTATCTTGGCCCCAAGGCACATTATCTAAGTCAAAAGTGCCTCCATGTGAAACTTTCCTAAGTCTGTAGTCTCCTTCTTCTTAGTTTCTTCAACGTCCAAAAGCTTCTTCTTCAGATCTTCATTCTCTTTTATTATGAACTCAGCCTGTTTGACCATGGGAGCATTCTCCTTGACCCAAGATTTCATATTGTAATATGCAAGCATGGACTGCAAAACAAAGGAAAATTATCATAAGATGAGATGAAACTTATCAAATATGGAAATGACAAGAATATTTAATTGGGTAGCCTCGTGAATAGAAAAATTAGCGACCTGAGAAGGGTCCTGAGAGTCAAAGAATCGGCTATCACACTTAGGCATGATTCAACCCACATCATCTTGGGCCCTTAGTTGGCTTTCGAGAAATGACTCAATCGATACCCTAAGATGGGCTAGACGAGCAGAGGTTGTATCATCATCAAAAATAGGGATGGACATATCCCTAATGGTTTTGGACGAGATGTCCTTCTTTTTCTTTAGTGCTTGAGGTGGGTTGGCACCAGTGCCCTCTTCTTCCTCTTTTGGACCCCTCGGTAGTGCGGGAACCTCCGGTGGTAGTATTTTTTTAGGGTGTCGAGGGAGTCTCCTTCCTTTATGCCAATTTTTAAAGAAGGTTGCTAGTCACAGGAGCAGCCATAGCCCAAATTTTGTGTGTAAATTCGGCTGAACGATCTGAAAACATAGCAAATTATAAGTGTCGGCTAGAAAAAATTAAGAAAACTTGACAGTAAAGTTATTTGAAAAAATTAACTTACGCAATCTAGTTAGTGGGTCAACGCCCAATTGGTCTCGTCCAAAAGATCCAGCTCCATTAGATCATCATATTTAACCAGCCCCTTCTTTTTGCACAAGTACGTATATGATCAATTTTTTGTCCAATCGTCTATACTAAGGCTGGGATCAAGTTTTGAAAACATAGATACCTTATCCCACTTTTGAGAACTCTCGTATCGCTAGCACGGGAAGGGGTATCGCCGTCAAACTCCTAGGTGCAAGAGATAAAAAATTATCGAGACTTTCAATCATGATTGGAAGTTTGGTTGATATATAAAAGTTTCTTATTGAAACACCTAGCCACAAAGTGAAAGTATCACGGCACCTATTTTTGAGTAGAGACCGTGTAACTGGCCCTAAAAATGCTAACTGGAAGGTCAGCCTTGTTTGGTAGCTTCCAAAGCTAAATGTCCCTAAGCATTATCCACCATGTGTTGGGTGATAGTCGCACAGGAGAGAACCCCATACTAGCAAGCATAGCCCTAATATTCAGATGGATCAACAGCCGAAAGCCTACTTTAAACATCTGTTCATAAATAGCAACCTCCCCTTCAACTTGGTTGTTAAACGCTCTCTCGCCGTCAGAAAGGACTCTTATCCTGACTGAATACTTAATGCCATAGATATGTCTTCACAAAATTAAATCCATCTCCCACATATCACTAGGTATTGTTGAGGCATACGAGGTGTCTAGTTTTTCCTCATCACTATCCTCATCCTCGTCCTCGTCTTTCACTAGGGGTTGCCCATAGGTATTTTTACTTGAAAACTCTACTATTGGCTTATTATCTTTCCAAAGTTTAATAACTTCAAGATCAGCGCCTTCTGATTGTTTTGATGGAGTTTATGTGTGACCCCTATTACTGGACTCGATGGTCCCACTCTCGTCTAGACGAGAGTTAGGGGCATGCATGGATTCCTCAAAGGAGCTATCCCTAGCGGTGGTCTGAGAATGTGGTCTGGGCTATAACTTGGAGAATAGGTGGACTGAGAATCGCCAGAGGAGGGAATTGTAAGGAAATTTTTGTCCATTAGCATTTTATATGTCGTACGCCATTACACCGTTGAGGAAATTCAAGAATCATATGCTCATCAACGGATCCGAATATCAAAAGGAGAAAAGAAATCAAGGGAACAGACCGGACCGATCCGATCCAGATAAAAGAACCGATCCGGCTAAAGGGACCGGACCGATCCGCTTGTTGAGTTGAGACCAGTACACCCCGGATCCATAACGAACCGATGAAGGCAAAAAGGCCGAACCGATTCGATGCCAACCGGATGGATCCGGTTTCAGAAAAAGAATCGATCTGAGTTTACCGGACCGATCCGCCTAAGGGACCGGACCGATCCGACGAGGATAGACTCTGCCAGATTGTGTAGCAGATTTTTTAGGGTTTTGACTCCTTATTTAAACCACGATCAGTAGTTGGTTTTCTTAAGACTTTTTAACGATTATCAGAGGACATCAACCCTAAAGTCTTCACCTATTGAGTCCTATGATTCTAGGTTTTTAGATTCACACATCTTCCATATCTATGTGAATCAAAGTTTGGTAACCCAAGAACACCATTGCTGTTGTTCAACCCTTGTGAAGTGGACCGCTTCTTCCTCTTCATTGCAGCCCTACTGGACAGGGATAGTTCCAGCCGTCAACCCTACTGGAAAGGGATATTCCAGCCGCGACTACAGAATCCGATACCTGAGGGTAATTCTTAGTCAAAAACTTATATTTCAGTGTAATCCGATTATAAGCCGTTTCTCTTACAAATTATAGTGATATACAAATGGTTTTGCCCCTGTGGGGGATTTTTCCTTAAACTTTGTGTGTTGAATATTTATTGCATGATTTCATATTGTTTTAATCACACCTAGTTGCATGCTTAGGGTTAATTTGGGTTAAAAATGGTATTTATTATATTATTTCTCAATTGAACGCAAGCGCCAACTCTTTCAAATTGGTATCAGAGCAGGTTACGCCAATCTATCGCGTATTCCTTACTTCCGCAAAATTTTTCTAAAGATATCAATTTTTTGAAATAAATTGATTTTTGAAAAGAGCGTGTTCATATGGAGAAGTCATATTATAAAATGCCTATTTTTGACGGGTCAAATTATGCTTATTGGAAAGCCCGTATGAGGTCGGCTTTAAAAGCCATTGATGAACGTGTCTGGATTTTGGTTGAACGAGGGTGGACTCCTCCCACCGTGAATGTTGATAATGTGACCAACTTGAAACCTGACATTACTTGGACTGATGAAGAATTTAAATGGTCATCTTTTAACTCTAAGGGTCTAAGTGCTATTTCTGGGTCTGTCACACCTGATGAGTTCAAACGCATAATGACGTGCACCACGTCAAAGGAGGCATGAGATATTTTGCAACTTACCCATGAAGGAACAAATGCTGTTAAATAGTCAAAATTGCAAAATTTAACAACTCAATTTGAAACCATCACCATGCATGAAAATGAATGTTTTGATGAATTTTATGCTAGGCTTTATGACATTGTTAATACTAGCTATAATCTTGGTGAACATATTCCAAATGCTAGAGTTGTTAAAAAGATTCTTCGTTCCCTTCCTAAGCGTTTTATACCTAAAGTCACTGTGCTAAATTCCTTGGGTAATTTAAATACTCTAAAATTGGAAGAACTGGTAGGAGATTTACAAACTTATGAAATAGACATGTTTCCTAAATCTGCCAAGCCAAAAGATAAGGGAATTGCCCTTAAAGCCCAAGAGAGAAAAAGTGAGGGGTCGGCAAGAAAGAGAGTCGAGTCATCTAGAATGTTAGAAAATTCTGATTCTGAATGTGAGTTTGACTTAGATGATTTGGCCTTATTTGCTAAAAACTTCAAGAAAATTCTGAAATTTAAGAAAAGTGGGAACTTCAAAGATAAAAAGAATTTTCAGAAAAATAAGTTTGAAAAGAAAGATTTCAAAGAACCCCCTAAAGATAGTGAGAGGTGTTTTGAATGCGACGGTAAGGGACACAGAGCGTTTGAGTGTGCCACTCGTCTGAAGAGGGAAAAGGGTAAAGCTGTCCAAAATGCTACCCTTAGTGACGACAGTGAGGTCGAGTCGGTGGACTCGAGAGATGAGTCACCACATGAGCGTAACTTCACCGCGTTCATGGCAAGTCATATGAGTACTCCTAGTGCATCTCACAACGATTAGGATGCTACTTCACAGGGACACCTCGACAGCGAGAGCGAAGAGAGTGAGGGAGAGGAGGAAGGTAGTGAGGACGAGAGTAACCTTCAACGCGCCTACGCCGAGTTATATAATGAATCTTTTAAAACTAAAAAACGTAACAAGGCGTTAGTTCTTAGGATCACCGCGTTAGAAGAAGAGTTAGAAGAGACGAGAAAGAGAGAGTCCTCCACCTGCACCGCCATGAGAGAGAGAGAGTCTGCCTGGGTTAGTAAAGAGGATTTGCTTAGAGAGAAAGAGAGCAGTTTTGAGAAAGAGAAAGCGGACTTGACTAAACAAGTGGCTAGTCTTACTAGTGAGCTCCATTCCTCCATGGAGAATAGGAAGAAACTTGAAGCCCTTTTTGCCCAACTCACTCATGACCTTGAGAGAGCTAGGAAAGTCAAGGTAAAAATCGAGGACAGATCTGGGAAGATGGGAAAGATGCTCCTCGGTCCCGCTTTAGGTTTTGGTGACAGGCAAGGAATAGGTTTTGATGGTGCCTCCACGTCCCAAATTGCACCCGGACCAATTCCTGAGTTTACTATGACTCCTTATGGCCGTCATAAAAAACCAAGAAGGAGAGTTAGACCAAGAAAAGCAATCCAAGGTCCTCCTAATACTGTGCCCTTTTGCTCCCATTGCAAAAGATATGGACACCTTAGGGAGTTTTGGTATAAATTTGGTCGGACACGACGTACGTTTGCTCCACCACATCAGACTGATGAGTTTGCCAGTCTGAGAGAGCGTGTTGAGTTTCTAGCCGCCACATCACAGAGTTTGATGGAGGAATTCCGACGGATGACCTTACCATCAATGAATGCGCCCCGCATTCCGGCTAAAATCAACAACAACAAGGGAATACAAAAAGGTACCTACACTTGGGTTCCTAAGAAAGAGAAAAAGGCCCTTGTTGTCCATGTCGCTCTCAAAGCACATAATACCTCACAGTGGTATTTTGATAGTGGATGCTCCAGACACATGACAGGTGATGTCTCATATTTTACCCATCTTGAGGATTATAATGATGGGAGAGTCACCTTTGGAGATGGTAGCAAATCTAGCATAGTTGGACGAGGCACAATAGAGTTACCAGGTTTTCCAAAGCTAGAGAACGTGCTGTACGTCAAAGGTTTGAAAGCAAACCTTCTTAGAATCAGCCAGCTGTGCGACGTTGACTTTGCAGTAAAGTTTGACTGGGAAGCTTGTAAGGTCTATAATCAAGCCGGTAAACTTTTAGTGCAAGGGGTGAGGACAGAGGATAACTGCTATGGGACTGAGCCCACAACCTCACTAGTTTGCAACAGCGCCACGATCACTCCTATGGATCTGTGGCACCAATGTCTAGGTCATATGAACGTTAGAGACTTATCTCGTTTAGTCAAAAAGGACCTAGTACGTGGCTTACCATCTCTTGGAAAGCCAACTTCCACGATTTGTGGACCCTGTCAGTTGGGAAAACAAATCCGTAGTCCTCATAGGAAGTTGAATTCCATTACCACCTCCCGTGCTCTTGAGTTGATTCACATGGATCTTATGGGTCCTACTCGCACGGAGAGTCTAGGTGGTAAGAGATACATTCTCGTGATGGTAGACAATTTCTCTAGATACTCTATTGTAGGTTTTCTAAGAGAGAAATCTGATGCTGTAGAATTTTTAACGACCAAGTGCCGTGTCCTGCAAAATCAACACGGGGTCACTATTAACAGAATACGTAGTGACAACGGTATTGAATTTAAGGAAGCAAAGGTGGATTTGTACTGTGATAGCCTTGGGATCAAACATGAGTTTTCTGCTATGAGAACTCCTCAGCAAAATGGGATTGTTGAGAGAAAGAATAGAACGATCCAAGAGATGGCTAGATCTATGCTTCTAGGTCGTAAAGTTTCTAGGAGATTTTGGGCAGAGGCAGTGTCTACTGCATGCCACACGGTGAATAGGGTGTATCTGCATCCGCACACACTTCACACTCCTTATGAGTTGTGGACTGGCAAGAAGCCCAACCTGGCATATTTCCGTGTTTGGGGGAGTAAATGCTACATCCTACGGGATAGAGAGCAATTAGGAAAGTTCGACTCCCGGAGCGACGAGGGAATATTTCTAGGATATTCATCGAATAGTAGAGCGTACCGAGTTTTTAACCTGAAGAGCTCTAAGGTTATGGAATCAATAAACGTCACCGTGCAAGATGATGAACCCCCGACGGTTATTGATCCCAACCTTCAGTGTGAGGATGAGGATTGTTCTGACAGTGATTTTCCTGTTCCTCTCCCACACTCTGTGGACCCTATTCCTGTGTTAGGGGACACACCTGCTTGGGTTCGCAAGAGTCATGATCCTACATCCATTATTGGCGATCCCACTCTAGGGGTTAAGACTCGTGCTCAACTAGAGAACGTTGTTAGTTATCATTGCTACACGTCCAAAGTCGAGCCCAAGAACCACAAAGAAGCACTCAAAGATGAACACTGGATATCTGCTATGCAGGATGAGTTGCTTCAGTTTAAGAAGAACAATGTCTGGGAACTTGTCCCCCGACCTAGTGATACTAATGTTATTGGTACCCGGTGGATTTTCAAGAATAAAATGGATGAAAATGGTACCATAATCAGAAATAAGGCTAGGTTGGTCGCTCAAGGCTACACACAGATAGAGGGTGTAGACTTTGGGGAGACATTTGCTCCTGTTGCGAGGCTTGAGTCCGTCCGTTTACTACTCGCCATCGTATGTCATCTGCACTTCAAGTTATATCAGATGGATGTCAAGAGTGCCTTTCTGAATGGCATTCTACAGGAGGAGGTTTATGTGGAACAACCAAAAGGGTTTGAAGACCCTAAGCACCTGGATCACGTCTATTATCTGAGGAAAGCCTTGTATGGTTTGAAGCAAGCACCCCGTTCTTGGTACGAGAGGCTTACTTCCTATCTCTTAGCCCGTGGCTTCAAGAGAGGGGGAGTTGATATGACGTTGTTCGTCAGGAGAGATGACGGTGCTATCTTGGTTGCCCAAGTCTATGTGGACGATATAGTCTTTGGATCCACATGCTCACCACTTTGAGGAGGAGATGAAAAGTGAGTTTGAGATGAGCATGGTTGGTGAGCTTACATTCTTCCTTGGTCTCCAGGTTCGTCAGCTAGAGGATGGGATGTTCATCTCCCAATCCAAGTATGCTAGAGACCTAGTGAAGAAATTTGGTTTAGACTCCGCTAAGCATGCACGTACACCTATGAGTACCACTACCAAGCTTAGTAAGGACACTACAGGCAAGGACGTAGAGCAAACGTTGTATCGGAGTATGATAGGTAGTCTTCTCTACTTGACTGCCAGTCGTCCCGACATAGCCTTTAGTGTTGGAGTCTGTGCGCGATATCAGGCATCCCCAAAAGAGTCACATTTACTTGCTCTAAAACGTATTATTAAATACGTGAGTGGGAATCTCTCTTATGGGATTTGGTATTCCTTTGATACCGATGACCGTTTGTCCGCCTATTCGGATGCCGATTGGGCCGGGGACGTAGATGGATGTAAGAGCACTTCAGGTGGGTGTTTCTACTTTGGTTCTGCTCTTATCTCTTGGTTGAGCAAGAAGAAAAATTCCATCTCTTTGTCCACTGCGGAGGCTGAGTCCATCGCCGCCGGGAGTTGTTGCACGCAACTCCTGTGGATGAAGCAAATGTTGGAGGATTATGGGATTTCACAGGACACCATGTTCATTTCCTGTGATAACACGAACGCGATACACATATCCCGCAATCCTGTCCAACATTCGCGCACAAAGCACATCAGGTTACGCGAGCACTTTATACGTCAGTTAGTTGAGGATAAGGTCGTAACCCTGAGTTTTGTTCCCACGGACCGTCAGTTAGCCGATATTTTCACGAAACCTTTAGATGCCCTAAGATTTGAGAGTCTTAGGAAGTCTTTGGGGATTTGCACAGTTGACTGAGGGGTTGGTCCATGTCTAGCATAGGTTGCTTTGCCATTTTCATATCATCTGATGCCTATTGCTAGATAGTATTATTAGTGTGTTGTATTTTTGTATAAATTTTTTTATTCTTTAAAAAAAAATACAAAAAGATTTTCTTTTTAAGAAAATTTTTTAGAAAAGCACAAAAAGATTTTATTTTGATAAAATTTTTGAAAAATCAAAAAGAGTTTTGTTTTTATGGATGAGCATTTAAGATAGCCAAGTCACAACTTCATTCCATATATCCATGTGACTGTTTGATAGAGATTTGAGAGGCTACATCATTTCATCCATGTGCCTAACATTGATTGGAGTTCTTGAGATGTAATTAGTGATATTTCCTACATGCTTGACTCCTATATCCTTTATTGCACACATGCACGGCTTTATTTGATTATTGCACTTGTCTATCACATATTGGCTTGAGTGTTCCTATCTCAATTCTGTCTATACAATGTACAATATGCGATAAAACTTGACAAGATTGGATTGCATGTAAAAACCGTTCTGGTGAGACTGTGTGATTATTTGCGTAACGGGGAGGGGCTGCGAAAGTTGATTCTTTATCCTTTGCGCAAAAGCCACCGTTAAAAAGGACCTAAAAAATGGAGGTATTGTAATATCCGAGGTCCTAAGAGGTTAAAAGAGCCCGAAAAAATTAAAGGCAATAAAAACATATACATGCCAATTATGGGCCACTTAGGTTTCACCATCAATTCTCCAAAGTTTGAGAATTTAGAATGCCTCTATTCAAAATCTAAATCTGAGGGAGTTTGGTTGGAGATTGAAAAACGGGTTTGCACTTTCTTGAAAGTCCTGAAAAAGCATGAAAATCATTTTGGACGTTATTGGTGTAGAAATCACTTTGAGCTTTGATTTGTAGATTTGATATAGTCAATGTCTTATATTTCCAATCTTTTACACCAAAGGAAGCATTTGAGTTCATTCGTTAGGAATATCCAATATTCATCGTGCACATATGGCATGTTTGTATGCTTTGATTTTCCTATCGAATTTTGATCACACCCATTCATTTACGCCATCACCGACTTGGTTGTTTTATGTTCATTCATGGTGTGATTTTATGCCTTGTGACATCCCGCACTTGCTTATCTGATTTATTTCTCTCTTTTGTCTATCTTGGGACATCATAAAAAGGGGGAGAAAGAATTATCTTATTATGGGGGAGATTTGAAATTTTGAGTTTTGTTCATAAATTGGTATATATGTTTGTCTCATTTCAAAATCGATATGTCACTTGGTATTTTGCTTTATCTCATGTGTGTAGGTACTACTTTGATAACTGAATTGCACACCCTGATGAGAAAAGCGTTAAGATCCCTGAAGATTTGAAGATCAAACGATGCAGTCTTATTCACTTGTACTCTTTCAGTTTTGGGTTCATGGAAGGGTAGATTTGTATAGGCAATTATTTATGATTGATAATTCGGATGTTTGTTTTTATGTATGTACCGGCATAGACATAGGGGGAGATTTGTAAGGACATTTTTGTCCATTAGCATTTTATATGTCGTACGCCGTTACACCGTTGAGGAAATTCAAGAATCATATGCTCATCAACGGATCCGAATATCAAAAGGAGAAAAGAAATCAAGGGAACAGACCGGACCGATCCGATCCAGATAAAAGAACCGATCCGGTTCACCGGACCGATCCGGCTAAAGGGACCGGACCGATCCGCTTGCTGAGTTGAGACCAGTACACCCCGGATCCATAAAGAACCGATGAAGGCAAAAAGGCCGAACCAATTCGATGCCAACCGGATGGATCCGGTTTCAGAAAAAGAACCGATCCGAGTTTACCGGACCGATCCGCCTAAGGGACCGGACCGATCCGACGAGGATAGACTCTGCCAGATCGTGTAGCAGATTTTTTAGGGTTTTGACTCCTTATTTAAACCACGATCAGTAGTTGGTTTTCTTAAGACTTTTCAACGATTATCAGAGGACATCAACCCTAAAGTCTTCACCTATTGAGTCCTATGATTCTAGGTTTTTAGATTCACACATCTTCCATATCTATGTGAATCAAAGTTTGGTAACCCAAGAACACCATTGTTGTTGTTCAACCCTTGTGAAGTGGACCGCTTCTTCCTCTTCATTGCAGCCCTACTGGACAGGGATAGTTCCAGCCGTCAACCCTACTGGAAAGGGATATTCCAGCCGCGACTACAGAATCCGATATTTGAGGGTAATTCTTAGTCAAAAACTTGTATTTCAGTGTAATCCGATTGTAAGCCGTTTCTCTTACAAATTATAGTGATATACAAATGGTTTTGCCCCTGTGGGGGATTTTTCCTTAAACTTTGTGTGTTGAATATTTATTGCATGATTTCATATTGTTTCAATCACATCTAGTTGCATTCTTAGGGTTAATTTGGGTTAAAAATGGTATTTATTATATTATTTCTCAATTGAACGCAAGCGCCAACTCTTTCAGGAATCGACATTGTGTCACTAATTATATTAATGATAACCCTAGACTCTGTTGGAGCGGGGTAAGTATGAAGTAAATTGGAACGAATGACAGATAAAGGAACTGGGTTTAGGGGAATTTTGGACCCGACTTTGGATTTCCTCGGCCTCAACCTTGTAAATTTCCTTAAGTATAAATTCTGTAAGATGGGGATACTGCTCCCCTAGCTCGTATAATCTTGGGCACATGAAAAAAAAATAGCATTTCACTTTTGCTGACTTTAAGATCTAGCAAGGGAACTTAAACGTTTTTAACCAAGATCCCGCCAAGAATATGTTTGAGTATTATCGGAGATAATTAGTAAAAAACTTATCGAGAAAATCAATCGACGCCTAGAAAGTGACCTTTCCTCCTAAATGCTAACCTAAGCACCCTATGCAACCTAAAAACCACCCAAAACTCACCAAATACACGCTACTGCCTCCAAAAATGGTGGCCAAAAACTGAAAAGTTCATTGTAGAAAAATAAATATAGAAATCTACCACCAGAAAGGGGAAACGAAGATAAAGGAAGGGAAAAAAAGGTTACCTAAGAAGAAAAGAAGCTCGAAGCGAAGGAAAGGAAGGAAAGACTAGCCTGAAATAAGGAAAATGGAGGGAAGAGAGAGAATATAATGATCTAGTTTGGAAGGAATGCTTAGGCGGGAAGGTTGGACACAAACTACATGCTGACAAGTGTCCATTTCAGGACACCAATACGTCACTATCAAGACTCTAAAATGACGCTTCTGACACTTTACCGGTCCAATCATGTCGCCAAGGCACCCTCTCACACTGAGGGGACATATCATTGCAGGGGTTCAGACAACTTTAAACCTTATCCTCCCATATACATTGAAGACTAAGGTCTAGGGGAGATTGACATACATAAGTATGACCTCGTCTCGATGAGACTTTTCCCACCATCATAACCCCCCCAGTTCATCTCAGACTCATCCATATTGGGGGGCCCACGTCTCGGTGGCTCATGCAAAACGGTCTCGGCCTCGAAGACCCAATCAGGAAAACATTTACAACCACCCACGAAGGATATTACTATACTCATAACACGGTGTTTCCAAGTCTCGACCTTACCACGTGTCACCCACATAAGACACCTTCACACTGAGACCCATCACAGAATTTGCAGAACATGTGTCACTCTCGACCTTGTCCACCAGGAATCCACTTCATCACTCCCGATCAATCGAGACCTTCCAGAGCCGACATAAACTTCTCGCACATAACATGTGACTTGAACACTGACAAGACACGTGGAAAAAACCATTATAGAAGATCACCCCCTACGTGGGGAGAATATTCTTTCATCATGTCACACACATGCAGGAGACTGTTGGCATTCTCTCATTCGTTCATTCATCTTGTGCACACCAAATGTATGCTTGGGAATGACACTTTGCACCCCCAACCATATAAAAGACAACTTTGTCATCCTCACAAAGGATGGAAAATAGAAAACCCTACTAAAAGTCTATCACTTTGGGTATTTAGAGAGACAAAGCTTGAAACCACCATTAATGGTCTTTTTGCCATAGTTTACAGTGAGATAAACACCTGATTGAACAGTGGAGTAGGCCCAGGCCGAACCATTTACATGCTTGTCTCTTCCGTATCTCTTATCCCTTCTTTATTTTCATATATCTTTTATACTTTTATTGTAATTTCACCACTATTAAGAAAGTTAAAACTTGAGTTGCATACTTAATTGAAGTGGTGATTCCTTGCATCATCAACGTAAATAAAGTTTATTGTCCATTTTAATTGATCAATATTATTAAATTAGAAACTATATTTTCAAGATATATAAGCAAAATGATAACAAGTGTTTAACCAATTAGAAAATGTCCTAGGGTTCAAGTAATTAGAGCTAATAACGTAAGAATAAAAAATTACTTTTTTTATAAAATGCTCTTAAAATAAGAAACATCAACTAACCTGTTGTAACAAAGGGAATAAGGTAAGCCAATGCACAATAAGGGTCTCAACATAATACAATACATAAATAAATGGTAGAAAGAATGAATGCAAGAGTATAAATAGTATAATTCTAAATCAATTCTACATGTAGTTAATTGATTAAATAAGCATTAATCATGTTTTACTTTAAAATATGATTTTCAAATTAGGTTAGGTACCATTAATCCTCGTCTTCATAAAATTATGATTTATATCAAAATAGTACTTCATTACAATAACTTACATGGTTAATTTAGGAAAAATCACCCTATTTAATTGTCTTTAAAACATCCACTTTCCTTTCATAGGTATCAACTTAAAACTCAAATTATCACATACCAGGTGTTTTTTAAAAATAATATTTCAACACACACACCCGATGTTTGAAACGAATTTTCTATACAAAAGTTGTCAAGTTTGGGATTGTATCCCACCACGAAGTTACTCACACATCCAATTATTATCTTTTAACACCAATTTGTCCACAAACACACAACTATGTTGAAACTAGGATTATGCATCATCACGAGGTCATTCAAAACACCTATTTTTCATCATTTTCATTTCTTTAGAACCATATTAAACTTTCCACACATACCAGTGTCAAACCTAGGTTGTGCCCCACCCTGTCGTAACTTTTTTATTCCTTTAATTTACAAATACAACATTTCTCATTTTATCTCCTATCCCGAAGTTCGTCAATTTTATTAATTTTCATAATTATCCATGACTCAAGACAATTAATTAAACTTGGAATATCAACTTTGTAATAATTTATTAATCTATTGTCCTTTTTTCTTGGGATTTACCAAACTAATTCCCTTTTTCATAATTACCATTTATCATATAGTTCATTGAACCCCATTTCTGCTCATAGTTTTGCATCGTCTGCCACAAATGCCACAACCAATTGCTTTATTGGCTAGTTATTTTAGGTCTAAATCGAAGCCACATCCTAGGGCTCTAAGCTCTTATTAAATTTACCCCATAACTCCTTTGTGAAAAACTCCTTCACTTTTCATTAAATTCATTCATTTGCCATTTTTAACCAAACACCTAGTTTACTGCCATATTTATTACTTGTATAAATCCTTTTGTATTACACATATACTTAAAATTTATATATTTGGACCACGATATAAACCATGCTTCATACTTGTTGTGTAATCTACATTTTTATTCTCATTTCATACTTAGAAATGCTTCTTGGTCCTTTTTTAACATCATTAGTGTTGAACTCATTTAACACAATATTTAGGTTCCATTTACTAATTTGTAAGATATTGAGGTTACTTTATAATTTTTATAAAAGCTAAAGTCCAATAGAATTTAACAATTAGAGACTAATTCCCCAAATCACAAGTTTTAGGTCACTTTTATAATTTTCTAAGAATTTTGAGGCTATTTTATAATTTCTCAAAGTTCAGGGGCTATTTTGTAATTAATTAAAAGTTTAGAGCCTATTCATAATTAATCCAAATTTTATGGTTTGTTTCTTAATTAATCGAATATTTAGGGGTTATTTCTTAAATATTCCTTAAAAATACATTTTCGGATAAAAATACCACTTTTTAACAAGTCTAGGGTCCAAGTTATAATTTCATGAACGTTTGGGTCAAAAACCCTTATTATAAAATATATGGGGTAAAAACACAACGTAGAACATTCTTTGGCTCCAAATAATAATTTTTCAAGGTCTAGTGTGTAAATAATATTTTCACAATATTATTTAGAACTTACAACCATTAAATTCACATTTATATTTTTCACCCAAATTAATATCCATTTTTAACCTAATGTAAGAAATGATCGATACCCCCCCCCCCCCCAAAAAAAAAAATATATGTATATAATTGTGGTATCAAAAATATCACAATAAAGCATTTATGAAGAACAATCATAATCAATCAAGAAAACATACAATCACACACACAATACCACTATATACGTGGTTCGGCAGCCTGCCTACGTCCACGGAGAGGTCTACTATTTTATTAAGTATCTCTCAAGATGCTTGGTTACATGCCCCTATGCCTCGGGCCAGGGGTTACAATTTATAGATGTAGAATTTCAGTTGTGAAAGTAACTCCAGGATGACCACGATGGGATGAATCATGAATCCTCTGAATATGTCCTCGAGATTCTTGGAGATTGACTTGATCTTTTATCAGAGTGGTTAAGTGTATTGAATAATTCATGTGCGTATCTTGGTTCATAATTTGTGTCGGGCATCTTCTTGGGTCTGTTGGGCTTGGTCGGCTACTCTCGTGGGCTGAGAATAAATGGGTTTTCAAAATTACCCCTAAAATATTTGGTCCATCACTTGGGCCAATGGATTTTAAATGAGTCCAAGAATGCGGCACTATTTGCAATGTTATGTTTGTCATTTATTAAATCAGAAGGGATACACTTGTCTTTTTATAAGAAATTGAAGCGCCAAAATTATTTTCTAGAAGCGTGGATTATCATTTGAGTTCTTGAAACTAGTTGTTGGTGCAAAACCTAACTATCAGTTCATTGTCCTTGGTCATTCTTACGCATATTATGTTCTCAAGCTTCACTTCTTGCTTTCATTCTTCAAAATTAGGGCTTTTTTAACTTCCCAAGCTTCATTTTTGTCTTATAAGTTTTAGTTCTTCTCTTCCTTTTAGTTTTCATCTTCTATGAATCCTCTGTTACTGTAGTTAGGGTTTTTGTGTTTCTTATGGCGATGCTTGATAACAAATCTCTACCTAAATTTAAAAAGTGCTATAATATTTCTTATTGGGTAGATATAGAGTGTACATCAGTACCCAGGAATGTCTGTGACCTGGAGGATGGTCATTGGATTCATGTGCTCTTTGTTTCGCAAGGGGGCTTAACATATCCCCGAAATTCTCTGTTCTTGCACTTTTTTAGATATTTCAACATTAATTCTCACACCATTTTGCCTCCCTCACCAATTAGAGCATCATGCTTACAGGGCCCTAGTTGCCCTCACCTTTAATCTCAACAAGGCCCGTGGTCGATACCTCTTCACCCTTTCCACCCTCACCTTTGCCCTTTTTCCCACCCGCCCTTAGTCCACCGATGCTTTGCATCGTGTGATGCACTTTACCATACAAGTGCATTGACCCCTTTAGCCTTTATCCAACAAGACTGACGCTTCAGTCTTGTTTGGGGGTGATTTTCATCACCCATTCTTCTGCCGCCCCGCACTTTCCTCGTTCCTATCTTTAGGGTGAGATCCCTTCAGTCTAGCTGAAGACATTAAACTTAGCGCTACCGGGAGGCAGCTTGCATTTTTTGGACTAGTCTCATCCTGTTTGGGGGTGGTGTGTCACACCACCCAATGCTTTATCATGCTTATCGACTTGTACAAAAATTTTGTTATATTTTCACTTCGTATTCAGGTTTCTTCTTGGTTACATCTTTCAACTTCATTAGCGGTTGATTCTGATAATATCTTTCCTACCTTCTGTTCTCAATTTTAAAAATCATTTTACTTAACATCGAGGACGGTGTTCCTTTTGGTTTGGGGGTGGGGAATTTTATCAAAATCGTGCCTCTTTTGAAAAATTTTGATCTTAAAACCTAATTTTTAAAATTTCGTGCAGTTTCTTTCATCTCAATCATTGATGTGAATTTTCAATCATCCATCTTTCAAAGTCTAGGAATCAAGCTAGAATATATTATTTTTTCTAAATAGCTTATATAATACGTCCCAAGGCATATTGCACCATGAATTTCTAGACTCAACAAAATTTGTTCACTTATCACATCACTACGGTTTAGAGTTGAAGAATACTATAATTATAAAGAAAACCTTAAGGATCACTAGTAGAGACTTTAACTTGTGAGATTCGTTCCTTTCACCTTTCAGAGAGTTTTACGCAATCTCTGAGTCACGAGTTGATTCAACTTCATTTGGGTACGCATTTTAAATCGTTGTATGATCTCATTATTCTTCACTAAATTTTTGGCTTGATCACTGAGAATGACATCTTTTTTGAGTTGTAAGAAACACGTGTGTTGAAATTTGTCCCGGTCACTAGATTTTCACACATACACTACCAATTCACTTCACCCATTACATTACCATATTCTACCCTATTCACACACATTCCCCACACCCTCACCTATCATCTCCATTTATATTTCATCCATCATTTTTTGAGAAAAAGAGTGTTGATTCCAAATGTTAAATGTCTTCAGTGTTGGTTTGAAAAGAGAGAGAAAAACAAAAAAAACATAGAAAAAAGATAAACAGAAAAAATAGCAAAAATAGCATAAATAAAAAAAATATAGAGAAAAAGAAAAGAAGAAAAAAGAGAGAAGAAAAAAAAAAGAGTTGTAGTTAATTTTTATGTAGTAAAAGACATTTGTGCCTAAAGTGTATACACTCTTTTATCGCAACCATCTTTTATCCATCACTCATTATTCATCCATACATCACCATCCTACCTCATATTATCATATCCTTTCCAACTCATTTCCCTTCACCCATATATAATCATCCATATTTTCCCTAGGTGTTCGGGAAAATGAAAGTCAACATGGTGAATAACTCGACGTTCTCACTATAGTGGTTAACATTATTTCATGAGATCACTTTTCTTTCTTAACGTTCGTTCTTTCTTATGTGTGTGTGAGACGTTTGAACTTGATTACATTTACTCACCTCCTCACACACATGAGCGATACACTTACCCTAATATCGAGAGTTCGCTTGAGAGAGATAGATCCGTGAGATTTTGAAGTTGAGGCGTTGATTCCGATAGGACAATCTAGGAATTACTCTTGTGATACTCGACCCATTTTGACGGATTCACACTACACACGTTGAGTTCTAGGAAGGACATGCCTTGAGTATTTACTTAGCTAAACTTTTTACACATTCTAGCTTGTATTTCCCAAAATATTTCTCATTTGATGGATTGTGCGACTATTCTACGTTTAATAAGAGATTGACTTCCTTTCAATAATTTTTTGCAAATAAGAATTTTGTGGGTATATTTCCTGCAAACCCTCACGAGATACAACTCGTCCTGTAGGTCAACCTATAGGTTTAAAGGCTTGTTGCACATGTTAAGTGCAATCGCAAGTGCCCGCGAAAGTGGTACACTTTTGGTTTCTTATGTTTCTCTTTCTCTATATCTTATTGCTCGAGGACTAGCAACTCTCTGTTTGGGGGTGGTGTGATAAGCACCCAAAACTGTACAATTTATACCCCGAATAGATGTATTTTAGTTGCTAATTCTCGACAATTTGGGTCTTATGCGCTTTATTGTCTATTTTGTAGGTCGAATGCACGTTGCGGTGTTCAAACGCGTATTTCAAGGCAATTGTACGCAGTATTGAGCTAATTACCAATTCTGTAATCCTAGCCTACCCTAAATCGAGCCTAACTATGTCCCGAGCCGTGTGTGTTTAATTTGTTCCCTTTTATATTTATTATTTTTTTATTTTTTATTTTTAGTTTGAATCGTTTTTATTTTTAAGATTTATTTCTTTTTATTTAATGATGTTTTATTTTGATTTTTAGTTTTTAGTTTTTAGTTTTTATTTTATTTTATTCGGATTAGGTTTTTTTTAGGAATTCAATTAATTTTTTAGATTTATTTGGATTTACATTGTTGTAGGTCTTTAGTTTTTATTTTTTACGTTTTAAGAATTTATTTTTTTACTTTTATTAGTTTATTTTTTTAGGATTTGAGTTTTTATTTTATTTAAGTTTTTATTTTTATTTTTATTTTTTAGGATTTAATTTTTAGTTTTATTAGTTTTAGTTTTTTTTAGGGGTCATAAGTTACACACACACAGCCCCTCACCCACATCATAAACCCTACACCTCACCATACTCTATCTTACCCCACTTCTTCTTCCTCACCCAACACTCTCTCTCCTACTCCATAACCAAAAACAACCATTAACCAACCACCCTACACTCATCCTCTCCCTCCATTAACAAACCCAGCAACCAACACCACAATCAAACCCAAACCCGAGTTATCCCGTACCTTCTGCCCAACTCGCCGGTAACCCATTTCGCCGACCCCCCACGCAGCCACCTCCGGTCGAAGCCGGCGACCTCCCTTTTTACCTCATCGCCTCCCCACCTGATCGCAACCCGAGCCCAGCGCCCACAAACCCAAAACCTGAGCCCCCCTTTCGTCCCTGACCCGAGCCCCCCTGTCTCCCGATGACCATTAACCCGAACCCACTCCTCTACTTCCATGTCCGTTCAGTCCCACTATAACCCATCAACCCGAGACCATGAACCCGGTTTTAAACCGACTGAACCCCCATCTCCTAACCTGCCATCGACAGTGACCGGACCTGTCACATTCCCCAAACCCATTTCTCCAAAGTCAAAACCCATGATACTCATTTCTCCCAAATTAAAAGCCACGATTTTACCACCTGTTACTAAACCAAGACAAATAAAACAACCATTAATCCCACATGTTTTATTCACCTATTAAACCAATTTAAACCCCTTTTCCCAATATACCCTCAACTCATCCTAACTAACACATCTCCCACATGCACACTTAAAACCCCAAAATACCCTCACCCAAATCAGATTTTTGTATCCTCTCAATCCACATGCTCCTCTCACCATTTCCATGCACACTCATGTTAACCTCCCCAATTTACCCCTAGCCTCATTTCACCTATAAATTGAAGACTTGGGGCCATTTTCAAGGGATATCCAAATTAGTTTTTAAGCTTTGTGTGATAAAATTCTCTCCATCCCTCTATGTTGAGTATTTGCATTTTAGCAAATATCTCAATAAAGAGGTGTGTAGTGAAATTTATCTCTATGATAAATTCAACCCCACCCCTCTATAATGATTTTTTGCATTTTTAGCAATTATTTCAAAATAGATTGATGTAGTTGAATTCATCCCTTATGGGAGGTAAATTCTAATACATTCCTTTATGTTGAGATTTTGCATTTTTAGCAATTATCTCAATATAAAGTAATGATCTAGAATTTATTTCTTTGGATGAGTTCTAATGTACAATTTTATAATATTAGGATTTGCATTTTTAACAAACTCTTTTATTATTTAATTGTCCATTATGAATTCATCCACTATGCTTTTTATTTTTATTTTGTAATTTTTATTTTAGATTTAATAAATACATGAGTGAGGGATTGTGATTGAGAGAATTTTGACTACGATTGAGAGATTTTGATGTATAATTTAAAATTTCATTTCAATTCAAGGCTTAAATGGGTTTGATCTCCTCCTCTTGTTTACTTTTAGTTTAATCCTCACATGCCCTTTTTTGTATAATCTCCCATTTATGGGATGAAATTTTGAAGCCCTTATGAGTCCAATTTTGTTAGTGTACTTATTAGGACAATTTTTTTATCTCACTTTTCTTAAATTAACTTTTACTTCTTAATTAGTAGTTATAAAAATTAATATAGTTAGTTAGTTAAAAAAATCCCTTGAAAAATCCATAAAAAATATAAAAAACAATCATAAAAAAATATAGTATAATGCAAATGAATTTACACATATGGCTTCGCTTATTTTATGTTTCACCCTTAGATTTGGATTGACTCCCTTACTTACCGCTATACACTAGTTTTGTTATATTTTTGTAGGTTCAAGGAAATTTTGATAGAAAGAAGTTGCAACAACGACACAAATACATTAGAGATGCAAAATTTTCTCTCTATCAAAAGGCATAATAAATTTTGGTCTAGTACAAAATATATAACATTTGTGACGATGCCCACCACCGAAGCATTAGGTGTATTGCTTATTCCTTCCATCTAATCAAGTGTACTAACAAATTGTTTTATAGACATAATGATTTTATACCTGAAAAGAACCTTCTTTCTTGGAATCCCGATGCTAATCCTGTATATACAACTTTGATATAATCGAGATGGGATAAGCCCAACACCCTTTGTAATTGATCTATAAAAATCTTGGTCATAAAGATATGAATGTCTTGTCCTATATACTTTATATCGAATATTTGTACAACCACACTCCAATGTAAGACAATAATCCTTCCTCATTCTCGATTAGCAAAAATGTTATCCACAAATTGTACTTATAAATACCACCACGTTTCCATTGTACTTGTTTTATAAATAAGTTATTTTCAGGATTTGATAAAAATTAAGACTTGATAACCAAATCGAATAACCAAAGACCTTAATGTTAGCTTAAATCCATAAAATGGATGTCATAAGCTTACATCACTTTTCTTCACCAAACTTCTTACTTTGTACTTGTCAAGACAATCATTCAAGAATGTAGTAAACTTTTGAACGACTACTATGAGAAGATTTCCTCATAGTCAACCATTGTCTTTCTGAGTAAACCATTTTGTAAGATTTTTCTTGAAGGTTTGCACCTTCCCATCATCTTTCTTTTAATTTCTTGTAGGTCCACTTGTGCCTGATGGGTTTCACCCCATCAATAAGTATATGAGTCCCATAACTTGATTCGAATGCATCGAATACCTTTTAGTGTCCATAATCATAAGTCAAATCAAAAGTCTTTGTCTTGGAATGCCCTTGTTGCAGTTTCTTGGGACCTTATTCTTATTTTCCTATGATCTCATCAATAAAATTACCCAAAACACAAATCATTTAAGATGACCCCAATTCTCCTACTAGGACGTGGCACCACTTGCTATCGAGTATAAGTGACATGTGAATCCTAAAAATCCATAATGCTCCCATTATGACAAGTAGTGTATTATCAAAATTAGGTCGTATTTCATCCTATATGGGTCATTTATTAACATTGAGAATATGATGTTCCATTACACCTTTTAAGTTTAACTTACACTTGGGCCTATGGTTTATTACACATTCCTCTTAAGCGAACTTGTCATTGATGCAATCAATGTCCTTCTTGTACTTAGGAATATTTCAAACCACCTTTGTGACATTTTTGACAAATAACAAAACCACATATCTTTATCCTTAATTTAATCTTCCTTGTCTCCTTCCACAGTAAGAGTGTTGGGCACCTCTAAATTCTAACATGCCCTACAATGAGCATGCACCCACTCCAATGTTCAATGGCAATTGAAGAGACCAATTAAAAAGAAACTAAATTATAATGTATATCACCGTATAAAATACCAATACAAATCTTACAGTCCTGAATGACCTACCATGGACCTTATCATATCCAAAATAGCATTATTCATTTCTTTCATCGATGCCATTCCGAAGTGAAATTCTTGGTTTAGACTATTAGGATAAAATCCCACACCTCCGAAAAATGATCTCCCTCCTCTACGATCAGATCGTATAACTTTTATTACTTTACCTTACCCATGCTCCACCTTAGACTCACACACTTTGACTAATCAAAGGTCTCAGACTCGTGGTGCATTAGGTAAACATATCCATACCTTCAAATGATGATTAATTAAATCGATAAATTTCTCGAACCACGTCTGCACCAGATAGTTACCGAACCAATCTAATCAAAATGAAACATTTTTAATGCATCTTTGTCACTTTAGCTTTGGGTCGTGAAGGCCCCCTTAGTAATTTTACCTTCTAAGTGGAGTTTAAGACTAGAAGTGCCTCAAATTCCAATGAACTCAATTGTCCATTTTAAACTAGTCTTCGAATTCCATTCCGAATAGGATAACCTTAACATAAGTGCCTAACTTTTTTGTTATAGAAGTAAAATTTCTCTTTACTTATCACGTCCATGAAATTATTCAATTTCAGTATCTAACAGTATTGGTGAGACAAAAACTTATAATGTATAAATTATTTTCCCAATGTACTAGAAGAGATAAAAGATATCCAATTTTATAAAATCAAACAAATATCTATTCAAAACCCATTTAGAAAATCGAAACCAATTTTTCTAGAACCCTGTTACATTAAATAATCTACCTACATTAACTTTATGTCAACACTAAAATTCATAAGAATATTTCGTCGCTAATACATTTACGTTATTCTAATTGCTCGTAACTGGGAACATCCCTCTTTTAATTAATTTCTCGATCAACTAGAACCTCTGGAATGAGTTGCAATCCTGATTTGTAGTTTTCGAGTGTACATACTAGGTTAAGATAGATTGAACCATAAACCATACATTTACTTTTAAGAGATAACCATTTCCATGTCCTTTTTCTTACAGAGCAAGGAAAACCTTGATATGTTGTCATAAAAGATATAACTACTTTTAGTGAGAATACCTGCCTATCGGTTATTCCACTACTACCAAGGAATATTAACTTTCCTTAGCCCCATAACATTGTACTTGAGACTTAGACTTATCCTCCTACCTCCCTTTCGGTAAAGAAGTAAATATTCTCACACAACTAGCACCAACCTTTGGTTACCAATGATCCTCACTCCCAAATTATGAATGGTACCGTATTTCCCACCATGTCTAATCCAAAGAATCCATTTTTCAACTTATGATGGAGATCATTCTAAGAACATAATTCTTACTTGAGTGTCATCAACCAATTATTGGTGTCAACAAATTCTCATTGGCCAATTTTTTAAAATAAGGATGCGCATATAAGACTGCCCCCCCCCCCCCCCCCCTCCCGGGGGGTGGGGAGGGGTTCGAGCATATGTATTACTTAATTTAAAAGAATTACCATGGATTTTAAATATTATTATTTTGTGATGAAAACCATCCATGGTGGCATTACAATTTTAAAATATTGATGGGAATTGCGTGTTAAATCATTTTATTATCCCCTTTAAGTTTGAACAATGTCTAATTATATTTTCTGTCTTTGAAACTTATTCTAGTTGAACTTTAAAGAATAAAAAAATGAGAAAACTTTGAATTCATTTTGGAAATATAAGAATAATAGAATTGAAAATTTCAATTATAATTCGATAAAATTTTAAAGTGATATCCCACAACCGCCAATGTTAAAAAAAATCTTGTCGGACATCCTAGTTCCTTTATGAAGTGAGATTTCTCATGGGGAGATTAAATCACTCCACCTTGAACCAGACATATTTTCATCTTTGATTATGATATCCAAACAATTCAGGACGCTTTATCCAATATAATGAGTAACTAATGACTTTTGGTCCCGCGATCAATAACAGTGACTCCGTAGGAAAGGATATCATTAATTCCGTCTAGTGTATACCATCGGTTCACTCCTTAAAATATAACTTTCTCGTGATGGACTTCCCCGTGGGTGGGATCAAATTCACTTACATTTTAATTGTTGAAATTATCACTTAAGAGTTTTTATGAATCCTTGATTCCTTGATTAATTCCATCTAAGGGGGTGAGGGGAAACCTAATAGATGGGAGGAATTAATCGCATCCTTGATTAATTAAAACACTAATGAAGACGATGGCATTTATGTAGAAGCTCCTCTCCCACTTAGTATTTTAAAACTATGAGGGTTTTTGAAAATATTTATTCAATTCTAAAGGTTCGAATTTAAATCCTTGGTAATTTTCAAATTTACTTACATGATTTAAATATCTTTATCTCATTTGAAATCTTTTTTAAAATAAAAATATAATTTAAATTTACTAAAATTAAAAATTTTGGAGATCTCAATTTATATCATACCTTTAAATTTAATTACCTTGGTTTAATTCAACTTAGAAAGGAATTAAACACAACACAGATTTTTGGAGAAAATCGGCGATCTAGGCCAGTCTTAAAATAATAATCCATGTGATCCAAATTTTCCATTTAATTAGCACATGAATTATGTAACATAATAAAAGAATGAGACATAAGCCATTAAATAAATCAACATAGAAAAATAATAATAAAATAAAAAAAGGCATTAAATTCCCTTTCCACCATGGCCTAGACTTCTTCTTGATGTAAAACTCTTCAAGTCAAAGAGTCATTGTTGCAGGAAGACTTCCTTATGGGCAAGAGTCCAACTTAAAGTAGACTTCTTCCCGAAAAGAGTTTTTAAGGGTGTTGATTATTGGAATTTGATCCTCCAATGCCAAGAAATAATCTAGGGAATATACACCATATGAAAACACCATAAAAAACCACCCCTTAAGTCAAAATTTCTTGGTTGACAATGGGGTGATATATCGATTGATGGGGGGTCGATCAATCGATCATGTTGGGCCTAGTTCTCTTCTTCCACTCGGGTTTGCATTAACAAATATCCATAACCATCCCAAAACTTCATAAAACTTCATATATATGTTTAAGTGTTTAAAAACATTAAAACTCCTTTCCATCACCTACATAAACATCGATAATGAAATAATTATGAAAGCCTAATTATTACAACCATATCAAATCTAAGAGCGAAAAATAATTACGAATAAACTACCGTATTATACATTCACATAAAAAAATGTGACACCATGATGGGAGGGTCATATACGAAGAGTATCTGTAAAACCATGTTATTATGAAAGCATACACAAATATAGACCTTTCTTACAACATGCAAACCTAGTTTTTTTTTTATTTGGACAGCATGGACCATTTCATTACACAACCAATCTCAATCGGGCTTTGATACCAATTTTTGGGAAAAACAACTTGGGATTGGCATTCAAAGGAGGAAAATTTCAGCCTTATGGATCTTTGATTAATCATGCATTGAAAAAGAAAACAAGAACTAGGTTTAAATATTAAACCTAGGGTTTCAAGAATTCAAGAATTCACACTCTAGAATTCATACTCTAGGATTTATAAAGAGACAAAGGTAGATGATGATGTAATCCTTTATTCCATAGAAGGTATTCAAAAAACCTTGATAAAACCTTTTATACTCTAGGATATTCTAGTGTATGATCCTCCCTAAAATTATGTTGGTGGGTGACACATTTTGAGATTAAAACCTTTTCTAAAACATGAGATATGGTGGTTTCTCTATAGTACTCTTCACCAAAACTGTGAATAGTTTTTTGTCTCGACCCTATCAAATCCTAATGAACCTTCATTATCATTAAAACCCCTTCCCACAAAATTATATACATGTACAAAATGTGGGCTTGGGTCAAACTGGATTTCTTGAGAGTATGGGCTTGACTACCTTGGCATATGGACTTAAGAAAACAAGACGAGATTTTCTACGAATTTATTCGTGTATTAGGCTAACAACATACAAAATAAGATTTTACCCAAATTTTATCTTGATTAAATTAAGGTGTACATACAAGATACTGTCAAAATAATATTCTAAAATTTTCACAAATAAACCAAGCATGCGCAAAAGATAAGGAAAAATCCCTTTCGGGCAAAACCTAGTATTCAGCACTGTAAAGAGTTTGATAGACACAATCGACTTACAGACTACTTAGTTCCACTAAGTATAACGCGTAGGGTCCTCAAATATTCTACGGAATACGGAACAATCTAGTACTCTTAACAAGAAACGATCTTCCCTCGGTATCCACCGATCCGTCTCAGGATTGCAGAATCCAATCTTCTTTATCCATGGAGCCTCGGCACCATGAATCAGCAGTGTAGTAGAACTTTACAAGGGTTATGCAAGTGTATGGAAACTTGAGTTTGAAGAAACTCAAAAAATCATATGTGGGATGTATTATTTGGAAAAAAAAAGTGTTTTTCTGAAATATAAAAGTGAGAACTTTTGGTTCAGATATTGGGAATTCATTTTTGCCAAAAGTCTTGAGAAAATATGAAGAAAATAGTTTTTATTGAAAAAGAAAAATTTCAAGGTGGTGGTCTCTTTCAAAAAAAATTGGCATCTCGTTCGAATGAAAACCTAGTTTAGTTCTAACGAGGTTTGTTCATGTCTGAACGATAACTCATTTTCATTTAAACAGACTTCTAACAACCTTCTGATGAAAGTATTCCTATTAGACAAAGGATTCTCGTTCGATGGCATTCGAAGCTCGTTCTAATGAAAAGCCAATTTTTTAACGAGATTTCAATCTTGTTCAAATGAGATTAAAAATAATAATTTTAAAATCCGTTTTTTTTCAAAATGCCTAGATTTTAAAAATAGACATCTAAGAATATAATTTGATCTAGAAATAAAAACCACAAGTCATATACCTCCATTAAGTGTTAGGTACAAATCCAACTAGTTGAAATTCAAAAATGATGCTCTATCACTAACATATCTTCGAATGATTGTGGAGGAAATGTGGATGTTATGTTCGGTTTTCATCTCCAGTTTGTAACGGGATCGAAAAAAACACCAAAAAGCGTAAACTATGAGCAATTATAAAATCTTGCCCTTACAAATCTCCCCCTTTGGCTATTTCGGTACAAAATAAAAAATCGAAAACCAAATTGAAACAAAACCCCTAAGACAATGTATCCTAATGTCCCTCGCAAGCCCAAGAAAAGGAATGGCATATGAAATTTTGTCTTCAACTGAATTTGTTCTTCCCTTGGATAATTTTGTCTTTATCTTGTGTAGTCCCTGAAATCATCATTAAAGTGGAAGAGACCTACACATATAAGACAAAAGAAATATCGTGACGTGTATGAGTTTTAAAGAAAAATAAAATTCCCCCTCAATTTGTTCTCCCCCTTTATATCCATAATAGACAAAGGAGTAGAATCTAAACATGAATAATAAGCATCACATAAATAAAAAAAGATGTCATCATAAATATAATCATAAAAGCAGATGCAATGCTAATCCAAAGGCATAATGTGCTCTCCTCCTATCAAACAACTATTTTTGAAGTTTTTAAAATTTTTTCAAGTATAACTAGTATATGTATATAAAAGGTACATGTAGGTACAAAGCTTGTAGTCACCATAGAATAACACTAAAATACACAAATCACGAAAAATGGAATGTAATTGTGTGAACATTTTCCATAGGCAAATTAACATAAACATTCATAACATAGGTGTAAGAAGTCATCAGATACTTCTAAAGAAAGAACTCAATTTCAATCTTAGGTGTAAAAACGTTGAAATTAAATGAAATTGACTCGACTTATGAAATATGCCATGAATTAAAATGATTCTCAAATCAATAACGCCAAACTATTTAATTCTTTTCAAAAGAATTCGTTGTGCAAACCCTTTGATCATCTACTTTATAACACCCTCCAAATCCCATATATATATGAATTCACTCTCAAATATTTTGAATATATAATAATGCTCATATGTATCAAAGCATCAATAAATATTAAATAAATGGCCTTAACACTTCTATTTTTTTGTACATTAATCTTTTAGGCTCTTTTTATAAATGGTGGCTTTTAACAAAAAGAGAATTTTACTCTTTCGTAGCCCCTTTCTATTTCTTAACATATAAAATCTTTTCGAGAAACGAAATCCAGACAATGGTTCTTACAAGAATAACTTATCTCTTTTTACATTTTTGTTCATTATTAAGTAAGATTAAGATGAGAACACTGTATTCGACACATGTTAAGCAAGTACAATGTTAAAAAAGTCTATGTACTTATGCAATTAAGGTGATAAAGAGTCTAACATATAGAAAGTAATCATCAATAATCAATGAAATTTTATCCACACATTATTAAGCACACTAATGAAACAAATCCATGTCTCAAAACACTATGAAAAATTCATGTGAATGGATGGTAAGTAGGGTTAATCTGAATATCTTAAATGTAGATCCAGATATGGTGAAAAATGAAAATTGAAAAATATTTTTTTAAATAAAATCTTTTTCATTTTTTCAACTTTTCATTGAATTGAAAATCTTTTTGGATTTTTTTTTCAATTTCTTCAAAAAAAACGAAAATCTTTTTGGAATTTTTTTAAACATATCAAAAATAAAAAGCTTGTATAAACATAAGAATACATAGAAATACAATCTAGAAATAAGAACAAAGATATGAACATGATAATCACCCTATTTTAGAAACAAGTCTCGACCTCAATCATTAGGCCCGGTGGAGTTCTCAAAAGCAGAAGACATCCTATGAAATTCTTCCATCAAATATTGTGAAGTGTTGATTAAGTACTATACTTGGTATCGAAAACTCTCAAATCTCGATAGTAATGTGCAGGAGCATGTGTAGCAACGTGTGTGGGAGTGCCTGCAGGAACATGTGTAGGAACTCGTGTGGAAGCATATCCGGGAACACGCATGTGAGAAACTCTCCCTAGATCAAAACAAAACTCTTTAAGCGACCTCTTTATTTGTAATGGTAACAAACATAAACGTACTTGGGTCTACCTTGACCAAAAAGCCCAGGATGATCTCTCGTTGGTATGTTAGGTCTCCTTGTTAGGTTAAGTCGATGCCCATAAGGATCCATCATAAACTAGGGAATCGGATCGGGTGCAACTTTGGAAGTGGATGCACCGTCATAACCTATTCCCAACCTCTCAACGTTACCTAATGATGGATCGGGAAGCATCTTTCCAACCTTATTATATGTGTTCTCTAAAGTGACCATGACCTCCCAAGAACATTTAAGATCAATCTTGAGTTATAATACACATGCTTTAAGTTTTTCACGAGTCTCTAATGATGCTTAAAGATCTCTTGTAAGACTTGCCACAGTGTCGGTCAAATTGGTCTTCTCCCTACTAACAATAATCAACTACTCATACAAAGAAACTTTCACCTTCTTGAATTGACTCATCGATGCCTTACACTCTCTTAAAACACTCATTCCTTCTCTAAATCAAATATCCTAAGAGACAAATCTTTATTAAGATTTTTCGTTTTTAAAGTCTCGGTGTAAAGTTCACGAAACGCTTTTTGAAGTCCATTTTCTCCCTCATTCAAATTGTATTCTTTTCCCTCAACCTCTCCAAAATGATTCGAAACATCATTGAGGCTCTCACGTTTAGAAATGTCCTCATAGGCATGGGACAAAATAGAAGAGCTCACGCGACTTGCCATAAATGCACATAAATTAGGTTCATGCAGTGATTCATCCTCGGAGTCCACCGACTCGGCATCACTATCACTAAGAGTGGGTTTGCATACAACTTTCCCTTTGCCCCGTCTCTTTAGCCTAGTGTCACACTCGTGAGCTTTGTGTACCTTGCCCTCACACTCATAACATCTCACTTCATCTTTCTCACAAACACTCTTGAGCTCATTCCTATTTTCGTTTTTCTCAAAAAATTTATTTTCTCTGAAAGAATTTTGTTTGTTAAATTTGAGATGTTTTTTTTTATTTTTTTAAGAAAAAGGGATAAATCATCAAGATCAAAATCAAATTTAGACTCAGAATCACAAACTTTTTCTTTCTTCTTTTTAAACTAAGCCTTCAAAGCAATCCATATTTCCTTTATCTTAGGTTTAACGATTTTGAAAAAAAATCCGATCTCATGAGTTTAAAGGTCTCCTGTGATTTCTTCTACTCTAAGTGTATCTAAAAGTCCCAATGAATTAATAATAGTAATCTTAGGAATAAAACAAGTTGGCAGTGATCCCAAAATCTTTTTCACTACACACGACTCTGGAATTTTCTCACCTAAATTAAAGTTAGAGTTAACGATATCAAACAATCATGCACAAAATTCATCAAATGACTTAGAATCTAGCATAGTAGTAGTCTCAAACTGTGTGGTGAGGTTTCGAATCTTGGAAGATTTCACAGCATTGTCACTCTCGTGAGTGAGCTGGAGGGTATCACATGCTTCCTTATATGTAGTTCATATCATGATGCGATGGTACTCATCAGGCCCACGTGAGTTAAATTGCCTCCATTTTAATTCTTCCTATGTCCAAGAGGTGACAGGTTTAGGACCTATAACATCGACATTGGTCACAATGGGTGGTGTCCACCCTCTTTCACACACAAGACAAACACGCTCGTCAATCATTTTTAAAGAAGACCTCATTCTAGTTTTCCAATATGCATAATTAGACCCATAAAAAATTATTAGCCGATAATAAAAATTATCCATAAAAAACCCAAATTTTATAGATCACCAATGTGAAAAATTAATATCCAAAAAAATTCCATAAAAGGGATCACACAATATTTTTGTGTAACCAACCTTAATACCAATTTGATATAGTGAGGCGGGGTTTTCTATGAATTTATTTGTATCTTAGGCTAAAATCACACAAAATCAAATTTTACCCAAATTTTATCTTGATTAAATTAATGTGTACATGCAAAATACAGTCCAAATTAAATTCTCCAATCACACAAACAAACCTAGCATGCGAAGAAGATAAGGAAAAATCCTTTTCAGGCAAAACCTAGTATTCAACACTTTAAAGAGTTTGACAGACATAATCGACTTACAGACTACTTATCCCCGCTAAGTATAATGCGTAGGGTCTTCAAATCCTTAATAGACAATGGCATAGTCCAACACCATCCACAGGAAGCGGTTTTCCCTCAGTATCCACCGATTAACCTCAGGATTAGAATCTTATCTTCTTCAGTCGTAGAGTCTCGACTCCATAAATCAGTAGTAGCTTATAACTAAACAAGGGTTACACAAGTGTATAGAAACTTGGGTTTGAGTAAACTCAACAAATCATATATGGGATGTATGACTTGGAAAAGCAAAGTGGTTTTCTAAAACATAAAAGTGAGAACTTTTGGTTCAGATATTGGGAATTCGTTTTTGCCAAAAGCCTTGAGCAAATCTGAGCAAAATAGGTTTTTATAAAGTTTTGTTCTAACGAGATTTGGTCTCGTTTGAACGATAACTCATTGTTGTTCAAATAGACTTCTAACGACCTTCTGATAAGAGTGTACCTATTAGATAGAGGATTCTCATTTGATGGAGTTCGAAGCTCGTTCTAACGAAAAGCTAATTTCGTTCAAATGAGATTTCAATCTCGTTCAAATGAGATTGAAAAAAATAATTTTAAAATCCATTTTATCAAAATGCCTTGATTTTAAAAATAGACATCCTAGAATATAATTTGACTAAGAAATAAAAACCACAAGTAATATACCTCCATAAAGTGTCAATGACAAATCCAATGACTTAAAATTTATAAACGATGCTCGGTCATTAGCATATCTTCGAATGATAGTGGATGTAGTGTTCGTTTTGCAACTGTGATTTGTAACGGGACACGCCAAAATACCCAAAAGCCTAAGCTATGAGAAATTAAAAAATCTTGCACTTATAGGACTACACTGTAACAACCCGTCCTTTTTGGAGACGATTAAATTCCATAATTGGATATAAATTGGAATTTGGGGAATTTTCCTAAATAGTGATTTCTGGGATTTTCGAGGATTTAATGATTTTTGAAGGGTGTTATAAATTATTTTGGGACCATATAGGTCGAGATATTTTATTTATATGTCGCCACGGAGTATAGCGACAAAAGAAGTGAGATTTTGAGTAGAACACCGCATTTAATTATTTTAGGTTGGAATAGTGATTTGCGGTCAAGTACCTCGGATGGGAATTTCGACTGCGCCATAATTCTCGGAATGGTCGAGATAGTCGGAAAAGAGTGTCCGATTGTCGAAAATGAGTTTCGGGTAATTTTAGAGGTAAAAGTAACTCATAATTGGGTAAACGAGTCGTTTTTGGGTTTTAAAAGGTTAAAACCCTTTTCTCTATATATAAAGAGGAAGAGAGGGAGAAAAAGAGAAAGAAAAGAAAGAAAAGAGAGAGAGGAGGAAGAAAAAGAGGAAAAAGGGAGGTTCCGGCCAAACTCCGCCGGATTCGACTCGAAGTCGTCGAATTTTATCCACGGGGCAAGTGTTTACTTGCTTTATTTCATTTTTGCAATCCTCTCATATCACATTTGGTATAAACATGATTTTAGGGTTAGAACCCTTAAAATAAATTGGGTAAAAGTTGATTATGAGTTTACACATTGATGTAGTGTAAACTCTTAATGATTTTTAGTATCAAAACCATGTTAATGGAGTATAAAATGGGTTTAAATGTTAAGTTGGGGTTTTTATGGTTTTAGGGTTTAAAACTAAGAGAAATGATTCAATACCCCAAAATAATTGATGTGTTAGTTGTAAAACATAGATTAGATGTTTATTGAGTTGTTGGGTGAGGTTAGAAACAACAAAAATGGAGAAAAATGGAGTTTGGGATTTTGGTAGGGATGATGAATAGTACCCCGTAATCTTGTGGGGTTATTTTGACTAGGAAAATAATTGATTTAGCTTTCGGCTAAAACATGAAAGTTGTAGATCTTTTCGATACGGTCGCGTGGGCGCTGACCGCGTATTTTTCTGATTTTTCTACGATTTTATATGATTTTTACAAGATGACAGCTCCGGGTTGAAAGTACCAACTCGGAAATCAAATCGGAAATTGGAAAAATAAAGGCTAGAAACTTTTGTGTAGATGTTTGGGATGATTTTTGGTGTAGAGTAGAAACCATGAAAATGAATTTGGATTGATTTTTGGGTATTTTGGAGTTTGAGAAATCGCCCAAACTGTGACCCTCGAACAAGCCGAATCGATTCGGGTACAGGCCGAATCGATTCGCCTAAGAGGAATTGGGTTTCTTTAATGGGCAGAATCGATTCGGGTACAGACCGAATCGATTCGCCATTTACAGACCTGTTTGCAGAATATTTTCCGAATCGATTCGGATTGGGAACCGAATCGATTCGCCCACTCGAATCGATTCGCTAAAGGGGCGAATCGATTCGCTTAGGCCAGAATTTCTAGTTTTCTCCCTTTAAGAGTATGGGGAGTTGAATTACCAATTAGGATAATTTGGGGGTATATATATATATATATATATATATGCTTCACTTAGAGGAGAATAGTATCATTGGAGATATCCAATAAAATCCTTAGAATAGGATTGAAGTATATAGTGATTATTAAAGTAAGAAATACTTTGGATTTAGAATCATGCTAATATCAATGCATGATTATGATTCTCGGAGGGAATCTTTGGGATTATTATCATCGTTAGATGCTATAGGCCACTAAGGCCGTTTATATATATATTCTAGGAAGAATATATAGGATATGTATATACTGTGTGTTTTAGGTATATATATATATATGTGAGGATGGTAATGATTTTGAAAATATATAAATGAATATTTTCAAAATGGAAAGAGAAATGTTTTTCATAATTAATAAAATATGGATTACACACCTCTCTAAATCGCTATCATAAGGGAAGTTGCGTTCGTATGGTGAAGCCCCCTGGCTAATGATGCAGGGTGGATATAGTCCTAGGCCATGGGAGCGCTTATGGTTGTATATTTTCTGCGGGGGTAGGGAGATTCCGGGTGTGGTCTTGGCTACCACGCAGGCTCATGGCCGCTTCCCGACGTCTTTCGATATAGGATCCCAGGTTGTCTTGGAGGCCCTGGAAGATGATAGCCATTTAGGGGCGCGCACAGTGGAGAAATCCGGACGGGCGGTCTTAGAACGCGTTTATTAAAGCAGTTCATAATAATGGATTTGCTTTAATTACATTTCCTGGATATAGGAAGGGAAATGGGTTATATTTATATTGGCTTCGGTAACACTTCCCGGATGGAAGAAGGGATGTGGAAGCATATGTTATGATCAAAGCATTTTTATGATAATGAAAATGTCTTTGAATACATTTCCTGAGTATAAAAAGGGAAATGGGATATTTGATAAGGAAAAGCATTTTATGATAATAAAACTGGCTTTTGAAAAGGTATATGATTTATTAAAGCAATTCATGATAATGAATTGGTTTTTAAATACATTTCCTGGATATGAGAAGGGAAATGGAAGTTTTTGAAATGAAAAGGATAAGTATTTATAAATACTTTATATATCAAGAAATCCTCAGTCCGGGAGATATTTATATTATCCGGAAGTATATTGTAGATGTATGTATATGTATAAACTGGGTGCCGAGGGTCTAATGAATCCCGACGATCGACCGTGCCGCATAGTAGTGTATCGGGGGGGTTCCTTGTTCGGATTTCGCTTTGCGAGACACCCCACGCACGAATATGGCACAGTGTTGAGACTGGGGAGAAGTTTAATCCTTAGTGCTCTTATATTATTAAATGTTATGGTATATATATTATATATCTTTCTGTACTGAGGGACTGGCGGATCTCAAAGATCGACCTTGTTGCATAGTAGTGTATCGGGGGGGTTCCTTGTTTGGATTTCGCTTCGCGAGACACCCCACGCACGAACACGGCATAGCGGCGAGATTAAAGTGAAGTTTAGCCCTTAGTACATCTGTTTGACTATCTAGGGTAGATAGTGGTTGGGTGTTAGACTAGTTTAGCAGGATAGCTTGAGTAGAATGTTCTAGATAGATGCGCTAGGAGTGCACTATTAGCGGAGAGGTGAGGGGTATCTCATGGGAGTGCGATACCAAACTTAAATATGAGATAAAACTATTTTCCTAAAAATAAGGCATTTATGCACTTGCAAAATATTTTCAACATTTGGGGCTCTGACCCGTTTGTCTACTTTTCCTTTCTTGTTATATTATATATATACATAGGTGTCCAGACACAGGGACGCCTGGATGGAAATTCTTTCGAGTCAGACGTCTGCTGCAGCAGCTGTGGATGCTTGCAGGTTATCGGTAGACGTATCCTTCCTTGTACTCTAGATAGGAGATATTGTATAAACTTTCGAGCCAATGGCTCAATTGCATTTATTTATTCTTTCAGTACAGCATTCGATATGGTTGTATATTTGGACCGAGTGTTCGGTTATTTTAGTTCCTTTCATTTTCATTTCAGTTCATTACGCATTTAATTGTGGATGTTGTAATTTATTCGTTAAAAAGAGTAGTTTAGTAAAAGTTTTTTAACGGCCACCTAATAGGATATTATTAATTAAATGGATTTTCGACAGTGATGCTAAGGATGATCCATATGTGACTCCTGTTTTAATTTAATATTGGAGTGATCGCCCGGTATCTTATTAGGCGGGTTGTTACAGATGGTATCAGAGCATCAGGTTCTAGTGTCCTTAGGAATCTGTGCGGACGTACTACGCTTTCAGCGTTGCTCTCGATTTGTATAGAGCCCCAGGATTAGGATTGTTGATAGCTCTTGTGAGATTTCGATCTCCTGCCATATTAGAAGATTATAGAAATCTTTTACGCGCTCGTTGAGAATCGTGTGCGGAGCTCGGAGGGCAGCAGGAGTTGGAGCTTAGCTGGGGGAGCTGGGAGAAGTTGGGGACGAGGACCTTAGTAGATGCCACTCTCCTTGTGGCAAATGCTAAGGACTGTTGTGACGACTACTAAAGTATAGTAGTTATGAGCAACCAAGTACTACTGTGATAGAAAGTGGTACTAAAGTTGGATTTCCCCGTGAAGATAAGGGTTCCAGAGGGATCTTACGGATAGTTCTAACCGTGAGTCCCCATGAATCAGCAGGATGAGAAGAATGCAGCTTTGGGAATTATTCGCCTAAGGTTCAGCAGAGGTATATGGTGTGAGTATTTGGCGTGACTAGATAAAGTCGCGGTATTAGTTAGCCCTAGACCCGTGTGTGTATTTTGAGTTGTGGCGGTCTCGATAACATTTTAATGTATGACTATGTGTTTTCCGCAATAGCGGAATTTTATTTCCCTTCATTTGCCATAGAGGCGGGTGATTATATTTTGTGTATATATACGTATACGGTATATGGTGTAACGGAGCGATAGCAGGCTATCGATGGCAAGTCTATCGTGTCCGCAGTTCCTGGAGGGAACAGGTTGTTATTGTAGTGTCTCACCTTGATACAGGTTGAGTACACCTTTGTTATTATGGATTTATGGAACCTCGATGAGCAGAGGCTTCCTTATTTTGGATGGTATATGTGGCAACCTTATAGATATAATTTAAGGCCCACAGAATCGTTGTTGAGCGGTAAGATTTAACTCGGTATTGGGTTGCGCAAGGACTTAGGAATGAGTGCGAGCGCAGGGTGGTATGACTCTTAGTTAGAGATAGGAGTTCAGATCACCTTTTGTTGGATTAGGGGATGGGGTTATCCCGGTTGCATGTTGAAATGACTGAACTCCACAACCAACGAAGTCAAGGGTTAATGTGTGGAGGGGTTCCTTGTTTGGATTTCGCTTTGCGAGACACTCCACACATGACTCTTAACGGCGTCGGGAGTGGGGAGCTGTTATGGGATGCAAGGATGTTGATCTTGTGGAAAGGTCTTATAGTGTGGATGAACCACTATAGTCTATGAGCCACATAATGTTAATATGCTTATGGAAGTATTGCGCTATGGAAAAGCACTAAAGTGGTCCCTTCGCCACAAATGGGTGGGTGAGGTTGGACTTAGAGAAATTTATTTGAGGACAATAGTCAGGCCTTAATGAAAAAGGCAAGTTTTGAGGAGCTACATTTTGGGCATTATGTTCGTGACACTTCCCACAGAAAGTGGGCACTTGATTAGTTAGGTTTCCTTCTGTATGGGCGGAAGGATAATATAGTAGGAATGCGTTCATAGGCTAGCCTAGTAGGATTTAGGACGTCCCGCTTCTGTGCCTTGGGTCGTTATATCTCGATGACCGACTACGCGAGGGAGTAGTGTAACGGGAGGGTTCCTTGTTTGGATTTCGCCTTGGCGAGACGTCATACGCATGAAACCAAGCACTTGTCGGGAGTTGAGAGAGGCCTTGGGCACTAGGGACATACTTAGGACTATATTAGTTTCGAATAGGTAGGGTAACGCATAGATCGTAGCATTTTTAGGATATAGGTTCATTAGTATTAGCAGCGCCGAGGTTAGGAATATTGAAATGTGCGGGTTCGGAGGACCCATAGATGAGTATTACACCGAGGAAAGGAGATCCTTATTGGGAGAGAGTAATGTGTGTCAGACGTTCGTAATGTTTGTGCTGATATGCACAAGTTAGAAAAGTGTATGGGCACCTTGGTAAGGTAGTTTGATGTACCGCCTAGCTAAGATGGGAGTAGTATATAAGGTTGAAATTCATGCTGATAGGCATTATAGATGATGGGTATTATGTGACGTATAAGAGTCACTTTGCGATTGTGGTAGTCGTGTAGCATATGGTTGGGAACCATTGGGTTAGTATTGTTTCCCTTGAGGTAATAGGATTTGGAGTGATCCTAAGATTGGTGGTGTAGGTTGTACCCGAATTTCGAGGACGAAATTCCGTTGTAAGGGGGGGAGTGTAACAACACGTCCTTTTTGGAGACGATTAAATTCCATAATTGGATATAAATTGGAATTTGGGGAATTTTCCTAAATAGTGATTTCTGGGATTTTCGAGGATTTAATGATTTTTGAAGGGTGTTATAAATTATTTTGGGACCATATAGGTCGAGATATTTTATTTATATGTCGCCACGGAGTATAGCGACAAAAGAAGTGAGATTTTGAGTAGAACACCGCATTTAATTATTTTAGGTTGGAATAGTGATTTGCGGTCAAGTACCTCGGATGGGAATTTCGACTGCGCCATAATTCTCGGAATGGTCGAGATAGTCGGAAAAGAGTGTCCGATTGTCGAAAATGAGTTTCGGGTAATTTTAGAGGTAAAAGTAACTCGTAATTGGGTAAACGAGTCGTTTTTGGGTTTTAAAGGGTTAAAACCCTTTTCTCTATATATAAAGAGGAAGAGAGGGAGAAAAAGAGAAAGAAAAGAAAGAAAAGAGAGAGAAGAGAGAGAGGAGGAAGAAAAAGAGGAAAAAGGGAGGTTCCGGCCAAACTCCGCCGGATTCGACTCGAGGTCGTCGGATTTTATCCACGAGGCAAGTGTTTACTTGCTTTATTTCATTTTTGCAATCCTCTCATATCACATTTGGTATAAACATGATTTTAGGGTTAGAACCCTTAAAATAAATTGGGTAAAAGTTGATTATGAGTTTACACATTGATGTATTGTAAACTCTTAATGATTTTTAGTATCAAAACCATGTTAATGGAGTATAAAATGGGTTTAAATGTTAAGTTGGGGTTTTTAGGGTTTAAAACTAAGAGAAATGATTCAATACCCCAAAATAATTGATGTGTTAGTTGTAAAACATAGATTAGATGTTTATTGAGTTGTTGGGTGAGGTTAGAAACAACAAAAATGGAGAAAAATGGAGTTTGGAATTTTGGTAGGGATGATGAATAGTACCCCGTAATATTGTGGGGTTATTTTGACTAGGAAAATAATTGATTTAGCTTTCGGCTAAAACACGAAAGTTGTAGATCTTTTCGATACGGTCGCGTGGGCGCTGACCGCGTATTTTTCTGATTTTTCTACGATTTTATATGATTTTTACAAGATGACAGCTCCGGGTTGAAAGTACCAACTCGGAAATCAAATCGGAAATTGGAAAAATAAAGGCTAGAAACTTTTGTGTAGATGTTTGGGATGATTTTTGGTGTAGAGTAGAAACCATGAAAATGAATTTGGATTGATTTTTGGGTATTTTGGAGTTTGAGAAATCGCCCAAACTGTGACCCTCGAACAGGCCGAATCGATTCGGGTACAGGCCGAATCGATTCGCCTAAGAGGAATTGGGTTTCTGCAATGGGCCGAATCGATTCGGGTACAGACCGAATCGATTCGCCATTTACAGACCTGTTTGCAGAATATTTTCCGAATCGATTCGGATTGGGAACCGAATCGATTCGCCCACCCGAATCGATTCGCTAAAGGGGCGAATCGATTCGCTTAGGCCAGAATTTCTAGTTTTCTCCCTTTAAGAGTATGGGGAGTTGAATTACCAATTAGGATAATTTGGGGGTATATATATATATATATATATATATATATATATATATATATATATATATATATATATATATATATATATGCTTCACTTAGAGGAGAATAGTATCATTGGAGATATCCAATAAAATCCTTAGAATAGGATTGAAGTATATAGTGATTATTAGAGTAAGAAATACTTTGGATTTAGAATCATGCTAATATCAATGCATGATTATGATTCTCGGAGGGAATCTTTGGGATTATTATCATCGTTAGATGCTATAGGCCACTAAGGCCGTTTATATACATATTCTAGGAAGAATATATAGGATATGTATATACTGTGTGTTTTAGGTATATATATATATGTGAGGATGGTAATGATTTTGAAAATATATAAATGAATATTTTCAAAATGGAAAGAGAAATGTTTTTCATAATTAATAAAATATGGATTACACACCTCTCTAAATCGCTATCATAAGGGAAGTTGCGTTCGTATGGTGAAGCCCCCTGGCTAATGATGCAGGGTGGATATAGTCCTAGGCCATGGGAGCGCTTATGGTTGTATATTTTCTGCGGGGGTAGGGAGATTCCGGGTGTGGTCTTGGCTACCACGCAGGCTCATGGCCGCTTCCCGACGTCTTTCGATATAGGATCCCAGGTTGTCTTGGAGGCCCTGGAAGATGATAGCTATTTAGGGGCGCGCACAGTGGAGAAATCCGGACGGGCGGTCTTAGAACGCGTTTATTAAAGCAGTTCATAATAATGGATTTGCTTTAATTACATTTCCTGGATATAGGAAGGGAAATGGGTTATATTTATATTGGCTTCGGTAACACTTCCCGGATGGAAGAAGGGATGTGGAAGCATATGTTATGATCAAAGCATTTTTATGATAATGAAAATGTCTTTGAATACATTTCCTGAGTATAAAAAGGGAAATGGGATATTTGATAAGGAAAAGCATTTTATGATAATAAAACTGGCTTTTGAAAAGGTATATGATTTATTAAAGCAATTCATGATAATGAATTGGTTTTTAAATACATTTCCTGGATATGAGAAGGGAAATGGAAGTTTTTGAAATGAAAAGGATAAGTATTTATAAATACTTTATATATCAAGAAATCCTCAGTCCGGGAGATATTTATATTATCCGGAAGTATATTGTAGATGTATGTATATGTATAAACTGGGTGCCGAGGGTCTAATGAATCCCGACGATCGACCGTGCCGCATAGTAGTGTATCGGGGGGGTTCCTTGTTTGGATTTCGCTTTGCAAGACACCCCACGCACGAATATGGCACAGTGTTGAAACTGGGGAGAAGTTTAATCCTTAGTGCTCTTATATTATTAAATGTTATGGTATATATATTATATATCTTTCTGTACTGAGGGACTGGCGGATCTCAAAGATCGACCTTGCTGCATAGTAGTGTATCGGGGGGGTTCCTTGTTTGGATTTCGCTTCGCGAGACACCCCACGCACGAACATGGCATAGCGGCGAGATTAAAGTGAAGTTTAGCCCTTAGTACATCTGTTTGACTATCTAGGGTAGATAGTGGTTGGGTGTTAGACTAGTTTAGCAGGGTAGCTTGAGTAGAATGTTCTAGATAGATGCGCTAGGAGTGCACTATTAGCGGAGAGGTGAGGGGTATCTCATGGGAGTGCGATACCAAACTTAAATATGAGATAAAACTATTTTCCTAAAAATAAGGCATTTATGCACTTGCAAAATATTTTCAACATTTGGGGCTCTGACCCGTTTGTCTACTTTTCCTTTCTTGTTATATTATATATATACATAGGTGTCCAGACACAGGGACGCCTGGATGGAAATTCTTTCGAGTCAGACGTCTGCTGCAGCAGCTGTGGATGCTTGCAGGTTATCGGTAGACGTATCCTTCCTTGTACTCTAGATAGGAGATATTGTATAAACTTTCGAGCCAATGGCTCAATTGCATTTATTTATTCTTTCAGTACAGCATTCGATATGGTTGTATATTTGGACCGAGTGTTCGGTTATTTTAGTTCCTTTCATTTTCATTTCAGTTCATTACGCATTTAATTGTGGATGTTGTAATTTATTCGTTAAAAAGAGTAGTTTAGTAAAAGTTTTTTAGCGGCCACCTAATAGGATATTATTAATTAAATGGATTTTCGACAGTGATGCTAAGGATGATCCATATGTGACTCCTGTTTTAATTTAATATTGGAGTGATCGCCCGGTATCTTATTAGGCGGGTTGTTACATACACCAAGGACCCAAGATAAATAATTAAATTATCTCCAAATTAATACTCAGAAATTCCATTTACAATCACCGTAATTATTTTCTTTCTTTATTTAATCGTGAATTAACTCCATTAAATAATCACGACTACAATTCAATTTAATTATCTCATAAATGACTCGGATATAATGAGGCCTTATTTGCAAAGAATGTTATGGTACATAATATGATTCTCCATATTAAGTTTCTAATACCAACTTGGTCAAATTAATTTACTGTTAATTGACTTTAACCAACATCTAATCAATTTCCTTGATTTTAAACTTAACTTATTTGCCACTGATTAGGCAAAAGCATTTCATTTTTATCACCTTAATTTCACTATTTTTATGCTCTCTAACAATATATTTACCCATATTTATCTCATATTTGTTGTTACTAACCTTTTTGGCAGGTATTCTTTATTTTGTGTATTTCTCATATGTTTTATAGATAATCGTGGAATTGGATGAAAGAGAATAGCCAAATAGTGAAAGCTTTGTGAGAAATGGAAGTTAAGGGCAAAATGATAAATTTTCAACTATAACTTAGAGATAGAGCCAATAGAAAAGTTAAAGATCATGAGTTCACGAGAACACTAGAATAAACAGCACCTCAATTCGAGCTATGGTGAAGAAGTTGTGACATTTTGAAGTTGAGAACAAATCTAGGGGTAAAACAGCAATTAAGGAGAAAAAGGAAGGCAAAGAAAGAATTAACAAACCCAGAGAACAAACCAGTTCAGTAAGCGAACCGGTTCTCTTTTATTGAAGGTTCGGTCATGAGCATTCGGTTTGGTACGAGGGTTTGGTTTCTAGTGGGATTTCTTATCTTTTCCTAGATTCTAGATAATGTAGTTTAGGTTAAAGTTAACCTCTTTGGCCAAATTTTGGCACATGTATAATTAACATTATTCTACAGTTGGTTATGCAACTATGAACCATAATTAATTGGGGAACAAATATTTAACTTTTCTTCATCAAATTAATTTAAGAATTACTCTTTTTTCAGATTTCTTCCATTGGTGTGGATTCTTCGCATTGCAAGTTTAGTTCTTCACGTTTGGTATAATATTATCCATTCTATTCTCCTGTTATTTCATCAATTAACACTTGCATAATGATGATAATTAGTGCAGAGCTTAAATCCTTGTCTAGCTAATCTAATAGTGGGTTGGGGAACATGAATCCAACTTAAGGTTTTCAATGTCAAATATAATATTCAACATAATTTAATAATTAATTCTTGGAGTTTGATACTTTAATCAAGACTAATATTGTAGGTCTCTTAACTCCGTTTGTTGAAAGCAACTGGAGTGTTTGAGGAGGCAATATACGTGTCAGTAATTTTTTCATTCGCATTAATTATTTTGTTGACCAAGTTTCGTGTGGGTTAATGCCTAAGCATATTTGGTACTTCGAATTAGCTTATGCCCTTCTTTCAATTAATTAAATAATTTTCTAGGATTTTATATTTAGCACAGATACTCTACGATTCGGGGGATTGGATTCAAACCCCATTTTCCTAAAAGTGTTTTCAAAACCAAAGTTCAAGTTCTTTCTTTTTAGTAGTTTAAGTTGTACTTGCTTAGTTAAATTTGCATAGATAAATAGAAGTTTCTCAAAATACGAAATAACCTTGTCTTTACTTCTCGAGTCGAAGCCTATATCTTAGAATCTAACCTTGCATTCATCATCGTCTTAAGACCTATTTCCTGAGGATTCGACCCCAACTTACCGGGTTATTACTTGAGCGATCGGCTTGCACTAGAGATGTAGGTACACACATAGCATACCTTCTGCGTCACGTCAAGTTTTTGGTGTCATTTTCGGGGATTAGACAGATTATAGGTTAGGTCGAATTGATCTTAATTTGACTCTAATTCCTAAAAAGACAAAAAAATAATAAATTCCAAAAATCTAAAAAAATAAGAAAATCAATATATTAAAAAATAAAAAAATATTTATCTTAAGTCCTTAAATTCAAAATACTCATCCCACTCCAAAACTCGAGCCAACTGTAGAACTCCCTCCTTCTAGTAACAACACTCCAAACGCTCTAAATTTCTTTGTACCACCTCCTATACAGAGTAGTCACACCATTAGTAGAACGTCTAGGAACTCTAGTGAGGATAGTGATTTTTCAAGTGTAAGTACAATGTCAGATAACGCTAGTTTCACAACAGGAGATGGTGTGATGCCGTACCACCTTATAAGAGACCTCTTATATCCAGAGTAAATTATCGCTTAGGAATACATTATATTCATGTATAATGTCAGGAAATTCCATTTTAAGAACATGATGATCCAAATTCTTCCTACTTTTCATGGTATGGAGTCGAAGAAGCCTTATATCCACATCCAAGAGTTCGAGAAGGAGCGCGAAAAGTTTAACGATCAATTTTGCACCTAAGACGTTGTACATCTCAAGATTTTCCCCTTATCACTTAAGGACAAGGACAAGGACAAGACTTGTCTATGGACTTTGGCACCGAACTATATCAGTTGTGAAGAGGCATGCAAGCTAAATTTCCCCAAAAGTTCTTTCCTTCTCACAGGACCAACTCTATCAGGGATCAAATTCAAACTTTTAAGAAAAAAGATAATAAGTCTATTAATAAGTGGTGGGAGAGGCTCAAAGAGTTGGTTAACATGTTCCCACATCATGACTTTGAGAAGTAGAGACTCATCTCCATCTTCCATTATAGGCTAACACTAAGCTCAAAGCAACTCATAAAAACATTGTGTCCGGGAGAGTTCTTTGGGTTAAATACAGATGATGCGGAGTCCCACTTTAAGTATGTCACTTAGACTACTCAATATTAGGACACATCAGATTCGAACATCTAACCCAAGGCTAGAATCAGGTCTACAGCTCCTTCTATGTCTGTACTCTGCCAATTGGATAAGGAAGCCGAGTTGAAGCTCCAAATTAATCAATTAGACAAGCAACTAGAAGACGTGATAGAAGCTATGGGTAGAGATACATTCGACCCATCTCAATATTTGAAGGATTATATTTTTACAATTTGTGAGGTGAGAAATTTAACGAAGGAATGTCCAACTATCCCCACCTATAAAATTATTCTTTGAGAGCAAGTTGAAGCGGTGGAAGATTATAAAGGGAATTTTAATGCCCCTCACAAGTCCTCTTATAATTCTTCATGGTAGAACCATCCCGGTTTTAGTTATGGGAAACCTAATGCATCGTTGAACCCAAATCAACACATTGTTATATAACTGACACCACTCCCACCTTTCCAACAAGTGACACAAATGTAAGTGCCTCCTCCCACGCCTTATGTAATCCCATAATGGAAGAGTCTCGAGGACACTCTTGCCCAATTTATACAAACTCACTCGGTGATTAATACCGACAAGGCTCAAAATTTTGTCGACCTAAAGACATCTCTATCTAACTTGCAATCCATTTCGAGTGTTTGATAAAAGGAAAAGTTTCCCTCCCAAGGCTAGCGACCTCCCCAAGGTCAAAACTGTGTGAGCTCTACTCTCGATAAAAATCAATAGCAATGTAAAGAGGTAACGAATATACGTAGTGGAAGAGTTATTGACTTGTCACCTCCTCTACAAGACGTACAAAAAAACAAGGAGGATTCACCCAAAACTCAAGAGGTTGAAGATGCTGCCTTGGAAAAGAGTGATAAAAAAGACACAGTTAGGCCCGAAGTGGTAGTGAAAGCCCCTATAGTCTCGCCATGACCTTAACGGTTGGTTCCTCCTCCTAAAAGGGCCTCCAGTGATGCATTTTAGAGGTTCTTAAGAAAGTAAAGCTAACCCTACCTTTTCTTGAGACTATAAAACAAATTCCCGCATACACTAATCTCTTAAAGGACTTGCTCGCAGTGAAATGAAAGTTAAAGGTGAAGAATAAGGTTTTTCTTGCACAAAATGTTAGCTCAGTACTTTTGAGAGACCTCCCACCAAAGTATAAAGATCCAGGAGCCCACGCCATTTCATTCATTATTGGAGATAATAAAATCGAGAGAGCTTTATTATATTTAAGGGCTAGTGTCAACATTCTACCATATTCTATCTATAGGAAGCTCGATTTAGGAGATCTTAATCCCACTAAAATTACTCTCCAACTTGTGGATCGTTCTGTGAAGGTACCCCATGGGTTAATTGAGGATATGATCGTCCGAGTCAACACATTTATTCCCGATAGATTTTGTCATTTGGGACACGAAGCCCTCCTCCCCATCGAGCAATCATGTTCCCATTATTCTTAGCCGCCCTTTCATTTCTACGTCTAACGCATTGATTTATACGCATAATGGGCAAATGCAACTAACGTTTGGTAATATGACATTTGAAATGAATATCTTCAACATCACCAAGCAAATGGATGATGAGAACAATCTACACAATACATATCTTATTGAGGAGCTAGTACACGAGCATTTTGAGGCTAATAATATTAACGATCCACTGGAGGCATATTTAGTGATGACTGTAGAGGAGGAGATCGAGAATTCAGAGTATGATCATGAAATGAGTATTATGGGTACCCAAAATTTAGAACCATGGGCCCGGACGACTAGCCCAGTCCTGGCGGCCCAAAGTTCGGGCCCCTCATCTCTTATATTGATCCGGTCTCCCCCACGTTTCCACAATTGGAAGTTATACGGGAGATGGAAAACTTGGAGAAACCCATCACCTCCACTTACCTACATGTACATGTATATATTAAACCCTAGGTCTGGGGCAAAAGGACAAGTTGTATTCTCTGTAATTACTCTCCGAAGGATATAGAAATAATATCAACTACACCACCGTGGACGTAGGCACGTCCTTGCTGAACCACGTACATCCTTTGTTGTGTGATTGGCATCTTATATTCCTTGTTCTTCTTTGATAATTGCTTCTCTGGTATTTATTTGTGTTGCATAATAATTATCACCACAATTGGCGATGTCTGTGGGAAGCGTTCATCTTTCCCTGAGAAGAGCCCACGTCAAGAAAGGAGTTCAAGATGTCTGGTCACAACAGCAATGCTCCCCAAGCAGGAGATATTTAAGAGCCACCTGCTCCTCGCAGGATTAGGTCTGAAGTCCGACGTTCAGATCAGAGAGCTCGCCTGGAAAGACCAGCCTTAGAAGAAATTCAGGGACCAGCGAGGTCCACGCAGATATTCAGGTTGATTGATGCGTACGAGGCAAGGCTCCACGAGCAGAGGGATTCTTCTCGCAGATACGAGGCTGAGAATGCTCGCTTGAAAAGAAGACTGGAAAGACTGGAGAGGGAGCTTCATCCTGATAACTGGAAACGCCCATATCGCACTCCTATCCCTCAGGAGAGCAAATCTCGCAGCCGAGGAAGGAGCCCTAGGCGAGAATCTCAAAGGGACGAAGGAGGCGAGTTAGACGATGACCTCCGCGAACAGCTGCGAAGAGCTCGCCGCTACCAGAGCCCTGCTCGCAGCGACGAGAACATATGAAACATGGTCCGCGGGGAGATGGACCAACATCTCGCTCACCACGGAACAAGGTCAACCAGAGAACTCACGAAGCGAGCTCTCAAAACCCAGATGAAGTCACCTTTCATAAGAGAAATCGAAGAGGAGGAAGCTCCCAAGAAATTTGCCATTCCAAGGTTCAAGATTTATGACGGAAAAATTGATCCCATCGATCACGTCAGGCAATACCTATAGGCCATGACCCTCTGGAGTCACCGAGATGCCCTGATGTGCCGTATTTTTCCCTCGAGCCTTCATGATGTAGCACAGAAGTGGTTTGAAAGGCTCCCCCACCGGTCGATCAAGAACTTCAAATCCCTAGCCGAACTTTTTACGGCCCGATTCATTACCAGTAGCTCCCATCCCAAAAGGATGAATGCTCTGCTAACAATGAAGAAAACGCCTCAAGAGACCCTCCGAGATTACGCGAAGAGGTACTGGGAGTTATTCAATGAGATCGAGGACTGCGCGAAGGAAGTAGCAGTGGCCTCCTTCAAAATTGGGCTCCCTAGTTCTTCCCTCCTCTACCAGTCCCTGACGAAGAAGGAAGCTATGACTATTGATGACCTAATGGCCCGAATCGAGAAATACGCAAAGGTGGAAGACGTCACCCTCCCTAATACAGGAGAAAACGGTTGAGCTAAGCTCACTACCAAGGTAGGTGAGAAAAATGAGAACCAGAAGAAAGGAGGAAAGAACGGAGGCAAAAATGGCTCCAAGAACGGAGGGAACCGTGATGCGTCGAAAGTATTCCAGGCGGTCAACACCGTCTTCAAAGAACCAATTTATAAAATTCTCGCGAAGATCAAAGATGAGCCATTCATCAAATGGCCCAAGAAAATGGGAGGAGATCCCTCGAAGAGGAACAATGCGTTAAGATGCGCTTTTCACAAAGAGGGAGGACATAAGACCGAGCACTGCAAAGCTCTTAAGTCTCACCTTGAGGAGTTTGCCCAGTCCGGGCATTTAAACGATTTTGTGGAAAAGAGGGCAGAGAAAGTGGCTGCCAACAGAGAGGCAAGACTCGATAACGTGCTAGAGGATGATGCAGGACACGAGTTCACAGTAATCCACAGAGTATCTGACGTCAAGCAGATACAAGGGAACTCAACTCGAATGGAAATGAAAAAACTTACAGCGGTAATGCAGGCTTTTCAAATCGATCCAGCAATGTCACAGTCAGGAAAGCGTCGACGAGCAGAGGACGTCAACTATAACAAGCATATTGTTTTCACGGATGAAGATTTGATGGGAGTAAGGACCCACATCATGATGCCCTGGTCATTACACTCAGGATAGCCAACTTTGACATCGACAAGCTGCTCGTCGATCAAGGAAGTTCATCCGAAGTAATGTACCTCGACCTATTCAGGAAATTGAAGTTGAGCGTCGCCGACCTAAAGGAAGCTACTATTCCTTTGGTCGGCTTCGCTGGAAAAATGACCATGCCCCTAGGCAAGATAGTGCTGCCAGTTCATACTGGGAACGTCTCCAAGATGATTGAGTTTTTGGTAGTTGACATCGAATCACCGTACCAGGCCATCCTCGGCAGAGGATGGCTTCATGTGATGAAGGCGGTCTCCTCGACCTACCATCAGAAGCTCAAGTATGTAACCGAGCGAGGAGTAATGGAGATCCACGGCGACCAAGCGATGGCGAGGAAGTGCTTCATAGCAGCCATTCGGCCAAAGCCAGAGAAGAAGGTCGGTCAACCCAGCGAGAAAGTTGAAGAGGGAGTGATACCTTCCAAGTAGCAATTAAAGTATTGAAGACCTGGAGTAGAGGAGACCAGGCTCCTCCCCTTCGAGCGTGTCGTCTAGAACCTGGTAGAAGTTATAGCCGAAGTTGGAGACAATAGCAGAGTCTTCTTGATTGGAGCATCTCTCACCAACCAAGAACAGAAGGAGTTAACGACCTTGCTGAGGCACAACGTAGATGTTTTCGCATGGGAACCATACGAGCTGCCTGGAATCAATCCTAATATGGTCTGTCATCAGCTGCACGTAGACCCCACATTCAAGCCAGTCACGCAGAAGGCATGGAGAATTGCACCCGAGAAGGCTAAAGCGGTCGAAAAAGAAGTCAAAAAACTGCTGGATGCGGGATCCATACGGGAAGTGCAATTCCCCAAGTGGTTGTCCAACCCAGTAGTAGTTCCGAAGAATAATGGGAAGTGGAGAGTTTGCATCGACTTCATTGACCTCAACAAAACATGCCCTAAGGACAGTTTCCCCCTCCCAAAGATAGACCAACTAGTAGATGCCACTACAGCTCACGAGCGAATGAGTTTCCTGGACGCATACTCAGGATATCACCAGATCCCCTTGTATGCCCCAGACCAAGACAAAACGGCATTCATCACGACAGTTGGGTTATATTACTACAAGGTCATGTCATTTGGGCTCAAGAATGCGGGGGCAACCTATCAGCGGCTGGTCACAAAAATGTTCAAGGATCAAATGGGAGACACAATGGAGATCTACATCGATGACATGCTCGTTAAGAGAAAGAAGAAGGAAAATCACCTCTCAGACCTGTCAAAGACCTTCGAAATCCTTAGGAAGTACCGAATGAAGCTTAATGCGAGCAAATGTTCCTTCGGTGTCCAGTCAGGAAAATTTCTTGGATACTTGGTCAGTAAGAGAGGCATAGAAGCTAATCCAGACCAGATCGATGCAATCAACAGGGTACAACCCCCTCGAACAATTCGGGACGTGCAGAAGCTCACTGGAATGCTCGCCGCCTTAAATCGCTTCATCTCCAAATCCTCTGAGGTGTGCAAACCTTTTTTCCAGCTTCTAAAAGGGAGTAAACTGATAGAATGGAGCCAGACTACTCGCGAGCTTTGGACGAGCTCAAGTCCTACTTAAGCTCTCCACCGCCGCTTGTCATACCACAGCAAATGGATTCTTTGTACCTGTACCTCTCGGTATCCAATCACACTATCAGCTCTGCGTTAATATGCGAGGTTGCAGGAATCCAACACCCCGTTTACTACGTGAGCAAGACCTTACTAGATGCCGAGCAAAGGTACCTGCCATTGGAAAAAGCTCTCCTTTGCACTTGTAATAGCCTCGAGGAAGCTAAAGCATTATTTCGAAGCTCATACTATCATCGTCCTTACATCGCATCCCCTTAAGGCGGTCCTAAGGAAAGCGGACTTATCGGGCAGACTGTCTAAGTGGTCAATCGAGCTCGGCCGGTTTGACATCCAATTTCAACCAAGGACAGCTATCAAGGGTCAGATCCTTGTTGATTTCATAGCCGAATTCAAGGGTGAGGAACTCGCCGACCAACCTGAACCAACAAGGCAAGAGAAGAACCAAGCAACAGAGAGAACCTGGAGACTCTTTGTTGATGGAGCCTCCAACTCAAAGGGGGTAGGGGTAGGCATTGTCCTCATCACTCCAAAAAACACAATCCTCGAACAAGGAATCAGGCTTGGATTTACAACCTCCAATAATGAGGCAGAGTACGAAGCCCTAATAGCCGGTCTCCAAAAGGCGCAAACTCTAGCAGCAAAACGTTTATAGGTGTTCGGCGACTCTCAACTAGTATCCAATCAGATAAGTGGAGATTACAGTGCAAAGGATGAAAGAATGGCAGCCTACCTCGCCTTAGTGAGAGAATTAATGTCAAGTTTTGAAGAGATCAACATCCAGCAGTTTCCCAGGGGGCAAAACAGCCATGCTGATGCCTTAGCAGCCTTGAGTTCGGCAGTTGACTCTGACCTTAAGAGGGTCATCCCCATCGATTTCCTCATTTGTTCGAGCATTAACCACAACAGCAAGTTACCAAATGCGGAACAAATACTCCAGGTGGGATCAACCCCCGGCTAGATAGACCCCTTAAAGGACTATTTAAAGGGTGGCACGCTCCCAGATGACAACAAAACTGCCCACCAGATAAGAGTCAAAGCTGCTCGCTTTCACTTATCCACGGGAGGCGACTTGTATAAGAAATCCTTCTCTGGTCCCTACCTTAAATGCGTCCACCCAGGTGATGTCGAGCAAGTTCTACACGAGCTTCACGAAGGAATCTGTGGAAGTCATATCGGAGAAAGGTCTCTAGCCTTTCGAGCAATGAAGGAAGGCTATTGGTGGCCATACATGAAAAAGGACTCCGCAGTATATGTTCGTAAATGCCCGAAATGCTAATTCCACGCTCCTATAGCCCACCAACCCACCAGCGACCTGAAGTCCCTATCCAGCCCATGGCCCTTCGCCCAATGGGGAATGAACATTGTGGCACCGCTGCCTACCACCATCGGCAATCGCAAATACCTGTTGGTTGAGACTGATTACTTCACCAAATGGATCGAGGCTGAATCCCTGGCAAACATCCGAGATGCTGATATGATAAGGTTCATATGGAAAAATATAATCACTCGGTTTGGAATCCCCAGAACCATCATCACCGATAATGGGACGCAGTTCGAAAGTGGCCCCTTTCAGAGCTTCTGTAACGAGCACGGGATCAGATACCACTTCAGCTCGGTGGCCTACCCTCGGAGTAATGGCCAAGCTAAAGCTTCCAACAAAATTGTGATCGATGGATTGAAGAAGCAATTAGAGCGAGCCAAAGGCGCATGGGTAACAGAGCTACCCCATGTTCTATGGGCGTACCGAACCACTCCTCGGCGAGCAACAGGAGAAACCCCATTTTCGCTGACATATGGCATGGAAGCAGTCATCCCACTAGAAGCAAGTTTGCCAAAAATGAGATCCAACCTTGTCGACCAGGGCCTGAATGATAAAGCATTGCTCGCCGAACTCGACCTAGCCGACGAGCGTAGAGAGCTATCCCTGGTGAAGCTAGCGAACTATCCGCAATAGCTCGCAAAGCATTACAACAAAAGGGTTAGCGCGAGGACGTTCCAAGTTGGGGACTATGTCCTTAGGAAAGTCCTGGGCAGCACAGTGAAGTCGTCAGATGGCAAGCTAGGCCCAAACTGGGAAGGACCCTTTAAAGTAACTAAAGACGATATGTAAGGTGCTTATCACTTGGAAATGATGGAGGGAAGAGAAATACCGAGCATGGAACGCAGCTAATCTCAAGAAATTCTATTTTTAGATATTTTTTTGTATTCTTTTGTTATGAAAACAGAAGTTCATTTTTCTTATTACTAATGAAAGTTACTTAGTTGGTTACACTCTAAATGGTGACAGCTGCATTCATCGCACATCTTTTCCAAATAATAAGCACATTGATCACTATAGCAGGGGAATACCCCTCCTCAGGTCATCATCATAAAACACGAGAGACCTCTTAGCATTGCCCCTGGAAATATATAAAGCCCTACAGAGGATTCTTAGGCAATACGACCAAATCTTATACTAGTCATCAAACCTACTTCGATTGAACAAAATCCTGATCGGATGAAGACATCCAACACCAGGTGTGTCCTCGCCAATTGCCCTACTTAGGCCTAAGGGAGTGTGACGACACAACCTAAAAGGTAAGGTGGGGCACAATGGTACTTTGGTATTATACTGGACTGGGGGGACACTTGCATGACAAAACAGAAGAAATCATAAAGCAGCAAGCATACGAAAAGTAGGATATACACGTCTATTTGGCAAAATTGCCCAAAAACACAAACTTTTCATTAATCCATCTTACTTACAACAATGATAATACATGTTTAGTCGGCAAGCTCGCCCAAAGCATTTACATTATCAAAAATAAAATATATATATATATATATATATATATATATATATATATATATAACAACTGGCAAAATCTCAAGGGGGTGGAAGCCTCCGAGCAAGATTATCAGCCACTCGAGCTCTTCTTCCTTCATCAGGAGCAGGAGCAGGAGCAAACTCTTCCACAACCTCATTTGCATCCGACTCCAATAATTGCCGAGGAATAGCATCGATGGAGATCCATCGATCGTCCCTCCTGAATGGGTTGGGCACTAGAGTAGAGGAAGACATCTCATGACGATACCATAGCATCGAGTTCCTCGGGACTTGCAGCTCCTTCAAGGCACTTAGCCATCCCTTGATGAAAGAAAGCTCCTCGAACTCAGATATCCTTGTTGGAGCATCCGACCAGCCTTGATCATAACCGTCAGCCCACGCTTGCCGAGGACCTTTCTTGAACAAGTGCCGCAACCGGGTGACGTTCCTTTGAAGCCCAACAGCGATTACATATGCTCGCTGAACATCACCGCGGAGTTCTTCCATTTCCCTATCGTGAAGTTCTTCTCCTTCCCTGCTTCTGCTCCTGGTGCTCCTACTAGCTCGCGAAAGGGGAGGGCGAGTGAGACTTTGCGATATAGGAGGGGTAACATTATCAACTCCAGCTCACGATGATGAGGAGCCTTGTAATACTGCTCGAACAGTGCTCGACGCATGCTCCCTGATTTGTAAGACTTCTCTCCTCAGATCGTCATTCTCCTGCTGAAGAACCTACCCTACTTGGTTGATCTCGTCCAATAGTTTTGTCTTCAGCACATTAATCTCCTCTTGAACTGAAGCACCAATGTCCTCCATCTCCTGGAGCCTTTCCTTCAGCTTGACCACGAGCTCAGACTGCTCCTTATACTTTTGATTTCTAGACCTAAGGGACTTACAGAGCTTAACGAAGGCTTGGCGAACTTCAGGACTCGCATTGGGACCAAGGGTCCTACCCAACTGGGAAGTAGCAGGAATGTAACCATCCACATCAACTAACTACAAGCAAGAGAAAGAAAAGGGAGAGAAAGGGACAAATCAGTACAAGCAGAAATGAAGCCTTTTTCATTAATGAAGATAGAAGTTACATCGAACTGAAAAAAGAAAAGTTTACAGAACGGAAAAAACAAAAATACAAAGAAATCCTAGTCGATAACTAGTTGACAACCTCAGGCGGCCCAGAGGTCGATGGCCCCTTCCCCTTATCGACATCAGCAGGAGCACTGCCCTCAACAGGGATAATCTCTGTCCCCACAACTAGAGAATCATCAGCAGGGGTCGCTTGAGGAACAGGATCGGCGCCTTCAACAGCTAGGGCAGGAACTTCATCCACGGTTGGCTTCGGACCTGGGTCATGCTCGTCAAACAAGGGGAATTGATGTCAATGCCAGCAGCCAAAAGGGCCTTGTTCCATCCTTTCTTAAAGTTCAGACGACTAATATAGTTTATCTGAACTTCAGCATCCTCATATGCTACAGCCCAACTAGAATTGTATGAGTCCTCTTTGGCAGTGACAGCCTCAGACTCTTTCTTCTTCAGCTCTGCAGACAGCATCCTGTTGTCCTCAACAACCGCTAGCTTGCTCGAGCAAACCAGGTCATAGGCCTATTGTAGCTCCTTCAAGCCCTTGACTGTTGTGCCCTTCTCCTTGTTGGCAGTAGTAAGAGCCAGATCGAATGAAATCCGAGCAGCATCAACGGCTTTAAGGCTAGCCTCGAGCTCTTTACCCTTCAGCTTCAGGGAAGTATTTTCCTCCTCTAGCTCACTGTTTCTCTTCACCAGCTCGTCGCGTGAACGATAAAGCACGACTAAGTCAGTAACGAACTGCAGAAAAAAGAAGGCATTAGAAGAGAAAAATGAGGTAATTCAAAACAACATAGGAGGAAAAGGAAAAACCTTACAAGAGCAACCCTTTGACTGGCCTGAAGGGCCAACTTCTCCGTCCCTACCGCCCTTTGGCGATCAGCTGGGAGAACAGCTCTATTGAGCAGAGCTGGGGCCAACTGAGGAGAAATTACCACAGAAGCCCCCTTGGGCAGTGCGGACACCGGGACAAAGGCCTGTCCGGCCTTCGTCCTCACTTCTACCCTCCTTCTCTCCTCCTCCTTCTCACTCTCCTTCCTCTTCCTATCCTCCACCCTCCTCTTCCTTTTTTCTCTCTCTCTCTCTCTCTCACCTGCTCCTCTTCCCTCCTTCTCCTCTCCTGCTCCTGAGCGAAGGACCGGGAACTAGTAGCCACGGCCCCAGAAGTAGCTTTTTATTTCTTCGACCTCTGTGCAAGGAGCACGTGGTCCTCAACATCATCATCCCTAATCAAGTTCTTCCTTGGAGGGACCACGTCTTCACTTGAACTGCTAGAAGTGCTCGACGATCTCCGAGATTAAGAAACCTCCTCACGGTCAGAGGAACTGCTACTATCAAAGCTTCTTCCACCCAAATTGCTCACGGCTCTTGCAAAGTCACTCTCAGAGATGATCTCCTCCTCGTCCAGCTGTATAAGCTCTGCAGCAGTATCTTTGAAGGAATCAAACTCTGGTATACTATCCACAGGCCTCGCTATGAAGCTGGAGCCAATGTTCTTATACTCGAGCAGGAAGGCAGCAGATCTGGGGTGCTCGCCGTCACCTAAGGGCTCCCTAATTTTCCAAGCCTTTATCAATTCTGAAAGACGGACCTCGTTGAGTGCAAGTTCCAAGTTCTTTGACTTCGCTGAGCAAGAAAAAGCAAAGAAGATTTAGAAAGGTCACAAATCAGCAAAAGTTAAAACAACAGTACAATGTCTACCTATATACTCCTCCCCGTAAAAAGGAACAGAGAACCTCTCAGACCTCGACCCTTCAAATTGGGGATGGAACTGCTAATTCCTAATAAGGAAACCTTCTTGCCAGTAGTACTTATGAGAATCAGGTAGATTTACTACCAATACCCTATCAGGGCTCCTAGCTTTGAGGTATAAGACACCTAAACTAGTTCGAGAAAAGGAGTAACAGAAATAGACCTCAAAAAGTCCTAACCTAGTACCATACAATTGATTTATCCTATGGACGCCATTTACTATTTTCCACACATTGGGCGAGCATTGTGCAGGAACAATATTGAAATAGCCAAAGAAATGCAGGAACAAATCATTGGGAGGGAAAGTTAGTCCCCCCTGGGAAAGCAACAGAACATGGATCCAGTGAGCACCATCTATATCCCTAACATTCCTAGGAGGGGAGGCAAAACACTCAATATCTACCCACTCGGGAATGTTGTAAAACTTCCTAAATTCAGAGATTGACCTATGCCCAATCTTCGTCATTAGAAGACCTAAGAAAAGCTACAAACCAAAGAGAAAGTACAAGGAAAGGGCACAGAAAACTGACAAAATAGAAGATTGGCTCAAGTGATGAAGAAGCACGAGCTCAGACAACTAAGAAACAATGGAAATGGAGATTGAGAGAAGAAGGTACGAGGCGCTAGAGTTCTCAGAAGAAAGAAGAGTACTGGAAGGGCTAAAGCGATGGAAGAAAAAATGGCTATCCCAACAAGCCTTCAATTCTAATCATAGCGCACAATAAGCGAAGCGGGTGTCGCCAAATTAACTTCACAGTTTCGAAGAATCACAAATCAGCCATAATGGATGATCATTTAAATCCATTGAGCCCATAAACATGGCCCAACAAATTTAGGGGCAATTATGGGTACCCGAAATTTAGAACCATGGGCCCAGACGAGTAGCCCAATCCTGGCGGCCCAAAGTCCGGGCCCCTCATCTCTTATATTGATCCGGTCTCCCCCATATTTACACAATTGGAAGTTATATGGGAGATGGAAAACGTGGAGAAACCCATCACCTCCACTTACCTACATGTACATGTATATATTAAACCCTAGGTCCGGGGAAAAAGGACAAGTTGTATTCTCTGTAATTACTCTCCGGAGGATATAGAAATAATATCAACTGCACCACCGTGGACGTAGGCACATCCTTGCTGAACCACGTACATCCTTTGTTGTGTGATTGGCATCTTATATTCATTGTTCTTCTTTGATAATTGCTTCTCTCGTATTTATTTGTGTTGCATAATAATTGTCACCACAAGTATGATGAGGGAGATGCTAGGTGAGAATCAAGTCAAGTACATTCAAGAAGTGAACAATGTCACTACAATACGGGATAGTGACACAATCGATATACGTGCTTGGCCACCTCATTTACTTTAGATACCAGTCTTGAAAATTTTGAGAAAGAATTCGGCCCGGTTGATGAGAACCTCACTATCCAAGTACACTCGTTATTGGAATCATTTTGTCACTTAAATGAGAGCGACTGGAATGCTAGGATAGATCAATTCCTTCATTGTGAATGTACACTCGAGCCTTTCGAAAGTATGCTGAAACGTGAAGTTTTATTTATTAATGATGAAATGGTGGAAAACATCTTTCGAGCATTTCCACCTGGTGACGCATATTTTGTCATACCGCATTGTCCTTTCCACCACCTCCACCCATGCCATTTGAGTTTTTGGATGATATCGAGGTCAAGACTAGAGTATCGTCCAATTTGGAGCTCGATTTATTCGTTATCAAGTTTGAGGGAAATCTAGGATTAGCGTGTCATTACGAATTTCGGTATCATAATCTCTTCAAATCAGACCATTTATGCTTTAATGTGACGGTGCATCTTTATAATTTCACTCACCACATTCATCATGCACCTCCATATATATAATTTATTTATTGGGTTGACTTTTAATTATTTAGACTTTTGATTTATGATTAGGGGGGTGGAAATTCTATTATCGGACCCCATATATGGGGATGACTAGGTATTGGAGAGAGGTCGTAGCACCCCCAACACGTTTGGGGAGATTTTTTGTTGTATATTTGAGTCGTGTGAGTGTGTTTTGTGTTTAAGAGTGAGTCATGTGCGTTTTATCAATAGTGGAATTTTTCAATTTTTTGAGACCCGTCCCGAGAGTAAAAAATGAGCGTGCAGTGAAATTTGTGATTTTCGATCATAAATGTTGAATTTCCATTGAACTTAGGGAGACTTTTAGGAAACCAACCCCAAACCCAAGGGAGCATGAAATTTGCGAGGTAAAAGTCAAAACATTAAAAAAATGTGTTTAGAAAATCGAACCCTCGGCGAAGGGGTTTGGTCCCAAAACCGAACCCTTGGAGCTAAGGATTTGGTCTTGGCAGAGATCCAAAATAAACTGGCTCGATCCTAGTGGTGAACCCATTTGTTGAATGAACCAATTCGATCGCTAAGGCAAACCGATTCGCTTTTCTGAGTGGCCAACTCGATTTTTTCGCCATTTTCCCTCCTTTTCCTCCAACCCTTTCACCTTCCCGCCACCCAAATTATTCCACCTTTCCTATAACCATGAAAATTCATCCAAAACTATTCCCCCAACCTTCAAAACCTTTCATTTTCCCACATCCACCCATTTCTCACCTAAACACCCTTTCATTTTCCCACCCTTTCACACCATTTCCAACCTATAAATATCTCACCCCTCCACCATTCTTCCTCACACCTTCAACATTCTCTATTATCTTAGAATTCTCTATAAGTTCTTCCTAAATTTCCCACCTCTCCAAATGTCCCCCAAGCTCTATCTAAAAAAATACAAATCCACCAACATTGAAGAGGATGATGATCGGCAAATGTTTAGTTCCACACAAGAATGGAATTAATGTCGATAATATATCCATGTTAGGTGCACATTGTTTATCGAGAGGAAAATTGTTCAAAATGAAATACCCAACAACGTCACCTCTCTTTTCTATCAGTTTGGGTAGAAGGAGTGGTATGCTAAAGACTTGGACCCAGTTTTTGAGTCGGGAATCAAATAATTTTACGGGTCCCTTGTTTGCATTTCCCATGGAAAATACAAGGCCTATATTGATGGGGTTAAAATTCCATTCTCCCTCCAAATTATCAATCATAAAATGAAGGCAGTGAGCGTTAAATATTTCAAGTCCTACACCTACCCGTACCGTTGCAAAGATATTCCTCGTCTCGAGCCTTCAAGCTGGTGGGCCTCGAACTCCCCATGGACTCGAGAGACCTTCCTTTTCAGGAAACTTTTGGCTTGCACCCAATTGGCGAACTTAATCACTTGCGACACTATCCTCTTGACCAAAAACCGCTCCTCCATTCATTTGAGGCATGGGACATTCTTGTATTTCTTGTTTGACATGGAGGCAAAAATAATCCTTGCACATGACTACTATGACGAGATCACCACTGCGGCCTACTGTCCCACCAGAATGACATCTCTCCTATACACCCGCTTCATCACCTCCTTATGCCTCAAAGTGGGGGTAGTTCCATGGGGTATCAACGCCACATCCTTAGATCATAGCAATAAGGAAGCACGCAATGCGCCACCTCCGCTTGAGCCAATTTTTAACCATTTCAAAATGGGGGACGGATGTGAAGACAAGGGAGAAGACCAAGAAGAAGAGAGTGATGATGAAGAGGAGGAGGGAAATTTTGACGAGGGGGAGCAAGAAAATGATGATCCGGTGGACCCGATTTTGAGGGAGACTTTGATGAGCACGCTTACAATACGGAGGTGATCAATAGTCGCGTGGATCAAATCAAGTCCCGACTCGATGATTTTATCTCCGAGTATCGCGAGGATAGAGCCGGATTACCATTGGGATACTCAAATGATGATGCGGCTCCAAGATGACCTATACCGGCTAAGCATGGGTCCGGGCGTCGAAATCCCCCACTACTTCATAGATTCGTATGATCGCGACCCCAATGTTCCCCTTTTAATTATATAGCTTTTTTTGTATTTCATTGTTTTATCTCTAAAGAAGAAGCTATGTAATATTTTATCTCTTGCTTTAATGAAAGTTATGTTGTGTTATATGTTGTTTCATCGCATTTTAAATTTTCTCTTATTTTATATTTTACACTCATTATTTTCTTATTTACATTTTAGTCCTTTTCATTGAGGAAAATGAAAATTTTATGTTTGGGGGGGGGGGGGGGGGGGGGGGGGTACAAGTGTGTCTTCTAAAACTTCACAAATTTTAAAATGCCCAAAAAAAATTGAAAAATTCCACAAAAGTCAAAAATATTTTTTTTCCAAAATAAATAAAAATTCGAATTTAATATCCTTAAAAATATCACTAATTTTTTTTTGATGTCTTAATTTATAAAAATCCCATTACACTAAGCCGAAATTGACCAAGAATAAAAATTGAGCAGAAATTGACGATTTATACAAATAAGTGAGGAGATTTTAACCCTGCGAGATTTTTGCGCCTATACTCGTTTTCGAGTAATTAAATCAATCTGAGTTAAAAATAACTGAAAAGTTCTTTCAGTGGTAAATTCGGTTACGGAAAACGAGTGGTAAAAATAACTCAAAAGTTTTTTCAATGTTAAAAATAACTCAAAACTTCTTTCAGTGACAAAAATAACTCAAAAATAACTCGTGGTCTCTAAATCATTATTTAATCGGTTAATGAAAAATGAGTGGAAATATTGTCTTGAAAACAAGCCTAAAAATGTGTCAAAAATAAAAATTAATCTCGAGACGTATATGGTAATTTGATTAGTAATTCGGGCATATGAAGTTAGGCCATTGTTTATTCACCAAAAAACAATATTCGCCATAAAAATTCATGAAAATTTTGATTTCTAAAAACCAACTTGAGCCTAAAATAATATTCATTTTCGTTTGTTAACCTGAAAAATCCAAATTGTCCCGGAGTTGTGAAAATCAGAAAATTCAAAAATTAAGTCCATAGGGTACATGAAATATAGAAAAATGCTCAAATAAAAAAAAATGAAATGAAAAAAATGAGAAAAACATGAAAAAAAGAGGTAAAAAGGGGAAAAGTGTGCAAAAGTCCAAAAAAGTGCCAACGGACATTCATATGAAAAATTTTCAATTCATAAAATTTACAAGCACTTCCATTGTTACCCAAAACATCTTAAGCCGAAAAAGCCCTAACTGAGTTCGAATAACAAAGTCAGTCGCTACGTGAAGATCTAAAAAAAGAAAAAAGTTAATAAAGAAACAAAATTGTGCGAATAAAGAACGATGTTTTCCCCTTTCCCTATAAATGTAATCCTTTCATGAGATCGTTTCACCATAAAAAAAAATTTGTATTTCAATTTGTGTGCGTGAACTCGTGTCGATTACATTTACTCTTAATTTTATGTACATCAAGAGAAAATTATCCGAGTGATTCGTTTGTGAGTACATCCCTTGAGAAATCAAAGAATTTTTTTGAAAAGTAACGTAATGATCAATCGGTGAAAGTTAGCTATTAATATTTTCCTTCACATACCCACACTATAAATTGAGATTTATCGAATAAAAATTTGTTGTGATTATTTTTATGGAATTTAAATTATATGATTTTTAATTATTTTGGTATTTTCTTTGAGCCGTACCATGTGGTACAAAATGAATTTTGTAGGTAAATTCACTGCAAACCCTCACCAGACACCACTCGTCCTACTAGGGTAACTCAGGTGTTTAACGGCTTATTGCATATGCTAAATGCAATCTCTTTCCCGCAAAAAAAGTATTATATCCCATAGTTGTTAAGAGGTATTCATAGATCCAGTTTCTCATTCTTTTACGCTACTCAGGACTAGAAATGTTCTAAGTTGGGGGTTTAATTAGGCACAAATATTCCATATTTATTCTCTTAATTTCAGTATTTTTACGGTTCCGAACATTACATTTGTCCCGTATTTATCTCATATTTTTTGTTACTAACCTTTTTAGCAAGTATTCCGTATTTTATATATTTCTCATATGTTTTACACGTAAATCATGCAATCGGATAAAAGAGAAAAACCAAAACAGTGAAAGACAAGGGGAAAACAATAAATTTCCCTTAGAACCTGGAGACGAAGCCAACATAAAAGTTAAAGATCTCAAGTTCAAGAGAACACAAAAAGAAATGGCACCTCAATTTGAGCTACGGTGCAGAAGTTATGACCTTTTGAAGTTGAAAAGAAGTTCAGGGGCAAAATTATAACTAAGGAGAATAAGCAAGGCAAAAGAATAATTACCAATCCCAGATACCAAACCGGTTGGTAAGCGAACCGGTTTGCTTTTATTTAGGGTTCGGTCCTGAGTGTTCGGCATGGTCTGAGGGTTTGGTTTTCTAGCGGGATTTTCTTTCTTTTACTAGATTGTAACTAATGTAGTTTAGGTCCAAGTTATCCTCTTTGGACGAATTTTGGCACATCTTTAAGCCTTTTAGGAGTCTAATTAACATTTTTCTACACTTGGTTATACAACTTATGAACCATAATTAATTGGAGAACAAAGATTGCACTTTTCTATATCAAACTACCTCCAGAATTGCTCTTTTTCTGAATTTCTTCCATTGGTGTGGATTCTTTGCATTACAAGTTTAGTTCTTTAAGTTTGGTATAACATTCTCTATTATTTTCTCTTGCTATTCATTAATGAACACTTGCATAATGATGATAATTAGTGCAGAGCTTAAATCCATTTCTAGATAAACTAATATTGGGTTGGGGGACATGAACCCAACCTAGTCAATGTAATTATGTGAGAGTAATTTAATTTGTTAGATGAATTTTGAGTTATTGTATTTTGTTTCATTAATTTAATTGCTCATTTTGTTTACATTATTTAGAAAGAGATAAACACTTCTTACATATATGAAAACGATAATAGTTATGATCTCAACCCCTTACATTTTCATCTTTGATGCCTTTGACCATACTAACAATCAGTTGCTCGAAACTTGGACTCAACCTGCACAGTCCTTAGAACTAGGTATCTACCAATCTCTTTGATTGGTGATTATCAACCCCCACGTATGTTACGTATTAATCACCTATATGATTACTCGTGTTGAAATCTCATGCTGATGAAGAAGACTGAAGGTTATTTTAAATTGAAAGTTTACTTTGAAAGCATGAAATTAAAAAGGATCTCACTCTCATAAGAAAACTCTCTTAAAAATTATTGCGATTTTATAAAAATTGGGTTGCATATTTATTTATAATTTGCATCAAAATATACGAACTAAAATATGTTTTCTAATAAACATACCCCCATTTGAACCAGGGAGCTCTCATTTAAATGAAGTCTCTTCACATGAGGGGTTCTCATGCGATAATTTTATGTTAAAAAAATGGGTTCTTATGTGAAGCACCTTTAGCACGAGGGGCCTCACGTACAAATAATATAAGGAAATATTCCTCATTTTTATAAATAAAAAAGTTTTTCTCCCATTTTAAAAGGGTTTTGTCCTGTCAATTTCCCACTTAAAAATAAAGTTAAGGAAATTAAAAAAAAAAACTCAAATGCTTAAAAAATGTTCGATAGACTAAATTGTGTGAATATTTTCCGATTCGGTAGCACTTTGTCACGGTTCTTTGTCTTCAATGATATGACATTACAATTCGAAAAACACTAAATAGTACACTTTGACATTTTTTTACAAAATAAATCCAAAATCAAAACAAGTGGTGTGTAACAAGATGTCCTTACAAATTTCCCCATTTGTCTATTCTATGGCAAAACAAAAATGGAAAGGATAAAAGATCACCGGGTCAAAAACCTGCACATCAGTCTACCCATCCCCAATCCTCGCGAGATAGATTTGATACTTTGTACGTCTTTCGTTCAATGGTATAATAAACATCACAAACCCTATAAGTCCTTCAAACTTAAACATATAACTCCTGGTGTACCAAGGATACAAGGGAGTAATAAATAAGCGAGAATTTTAAATATGCAATGCATGAAATAAACTATTCCCCCTGAATCAAAAATTCTCCCCTTTTGTATCCAATTCACAAGTGAAATAATTTGACACCATATATCACAAATCAATCAAAATCAAGCATGCAAATAATAATTTTTAAAAACATGTGATCAAATGAGACAAGTGACATATAAAACATGAAAATGCAGATAAAATAAGCATCTATAAAATAAGTTCAAAGCAGTCCATATCTCAACATGACTGGTATAAACATCATATAAACTAGAAAATATCAACAATTATGATAATCATATATAGAAATTCCAGAATGGAGATAAAATAATGTTAAAATAAGAATTTATCAACACCATAACACCATGACATAAATAAAATGTATCATACACAATATGTCAATAAAAACTACAATATGTAGGAGTATGAGAGAATAAATAGATATACGAAATGAATATCGAATCTCTCTCCCTCTCTCCAAAAGTGCATCCACATAAAAAACCAAATATAATCTTCTGAAGGCATTAAGTCTCCCCGTCATCATCTGCACCGTCGACTGTTCCACTACCACCTCCGTCGGATCCTAATGATTCATATATGTTTTCTCCTCCCTTGATCTTTCTAACGTGCCTCTCTCTCATCCACTACTAGTAAAGGGAATCCTTCATAGATCTATAAGCTTCTCTTGCTCAAGGAATGTGTAATAAACTGTATTTTTGGTATATATTTTATAAGGATTTATTGTGAAATTTTGGATTTTATTTTCATTTATACGAGTTTAAAATAAGGATGGAATGCCAAGGGTATTTTGGTCATTTGGATAAGCTTGGGGAGCAATCTAGGGTTTATAAGGGAAGTAGTTTCATAATTAGAAAGGAGTGTGAAGAGTTGTGATGTGGTTGGAATATTAGCGGCAAGATAAGAGAGAAAAGGGGAGTTTGACTTGGAGGAGGCTCGAGATTGCAGTGCATCTAGGCACGATCGTCGCCTCAGACCCCCAACCTCAGGTGAGCATGGTGCGACCGCGACACTTTAGTTATGCGATCAGAACGCGGCTAGTCCATGGGTTGCGCTAGTGGATTCTATTTATATGAAGCCTAAGACTCATTTTGCCTTAATTTCCACTTTTCCTCTAACCTACAATAGTTGTTAGAATTTTCCCCCTACCTCTAAACTCTAAACCTCTATTAGAATACACCTTAAACCTTAAATAGAGGGATTTGCACTTGGAATTTGGGATTGATTAAAGAGGGAGAATCGATCAAAAATTCGAGGAGAACATGGATTCAAGACTATAATTTAAATGTGGAATGTTTCATAATCTCATATTGTTATGGCTTTGTGAATTTTATTCATTTGAGGTAGGTGTTCCTCCTCCTGTGGTTATTTTGTGTGCTACATGTATTCAACATTGTTTGTATACTTGTATTCATGCAATGTATTTCATCTTTTTATGTATTACTTGTATCTATACATCGTACTTATTGCACACATGATTATGTGATGTTGTTTTCATGATTACCAATTAGGAAAAATCATAATTATATGATTTGATGCATACATTGGGTTGTGAAAATTGGTTAGATTAATCATGCATAATTTGTGAAAAACTTTTTAAACATGTTATATTAAGATATTGATATTGTTATTGTTTTTGGAGGGTGGTAGGCATCCTTAACAAAAACCACTCGTTGGACGGGGCGTGCTTTCGGGCTATTTTCTTATCTTTTATCTCATGAGCTATGCCATGGTCCCTTAGAATTTTAAGCCATTTGTTATGGGAAACCAATATGGTAGGATGATAAGGGGAGCAACCTATTGTGTCTTGCGATTATGATCGTATGTGATTTGGTCCATGGAGTGTTGGGTGGATAATTGACAAGAGGGTAAACGAGAGTTCACACCATACTAAGGGTAATGTGGCGAAGATTTTGATACATGGGGGACTTTGGGACATGTAGTTACACGCAGTGAGATCCTAGGATGATGTAATACCCTTGAGTTTCATAAATAAAGTAATTGTTAAATATTTGGATCATGCAAAATTTTTACGTAAAACAGTTACATGCGTTGCACTGCATGGATCGTACAAGTATTCGAAAGGATAATTTATGTTTTAAATGAACGTCTCACGTAAATATTGTATATGTAGTATGCGGGTGTTGAACATAACGAACACAAATTTGGATGTCGTGTTCGACATTGACTTGGTGCATATATGATATACATGCATAAAAAGGATAATGATTGTGTAAAAACGACAATTGACCTTAAACAACAAAAAAAATACATGAACCACTTGTACTGGGTTAATAACATAAAATAAGTGTCACGAACTTATTTTTAGGATTATTTTTATGCCTGGGGTACAAGCCTCAAGTTTGGTAAAATTATATTTTCGACAAAAAAAAGTATTGGATGTTGAGAAGAAAAGAATCTTTTTAGAAAAAGATAATATTTAGTTAAAGATGTCATTTCTATGATTGGAGCATATAATCTATTGAGATCAAATAAATAAATGTAACTTTACGGGACTTTCTTGTGGATTAAGATGACGTAGTATTGGTTAAATAGACATTTTAATCTATTTGGGATTATCCAGATAGAAATATTATAAAGGATAAATAAGATTAAATACATTATATATATATAGTGAAACTCTCCAACATACCTCCTAACAAAATACCTATGAACGTACCCATTTTTAAAAATAGTAAAAAAAATGTATTTTCCAACCAAATTTTGTATACATGATCTCCATAATGAGAAGATTATCTACAAAATATTTCATTCAAAAATACAACTTGAAAGAGGGTGATTTGAAAAATGGATGAATGCGCGCATTCATCCATTTTTTGATGAAATGTTTTATACATGATCTAATCAAAATGGGTATGTTTATAGGTATGTTGGAGAGCCTCACTTTCTCCCTATATATATATACTAGGGTGTACCCGTGCCGCACGGTGATAAATTTGATCCTGAATATTTCTAATTATAGGATACTCATACACATGCCGATGGCACCACTTGTCTCTCTTCCAACACACGTGTTTAAAACCATCAACATCAACTTTTATCGAGAACAACACGTGGTGGCGAATCCCAACAGCACTAAGTTATACTAACAACTCTACATTATGATTATAATAATGCGCGGGTGCTCATGCCGTTAGCATGGTGATACATTTTCTTCCATTTAATTACATAAAAAGTTGGAAAATATAACTTTTAGCAATAAAATAAGGTGAACTAAACATTAATTGTCATTTTTTTTTTAATTTAGAGTTGAATTTTAATTTGAGTTTCGAAACCAAAGGCATGCAAAATGCATGTAAAATATTTATATAAATGTACAACCAATATTCACATAAAACATTCATTATAGAAATGATGAAACATGCATTGTCATAATAAAAATGTGGTGGCAAATCCCAATAGCACTAAGTTATACTAACAACTCTACATTATGATTATAATAATGCGCGGGTGCTCATGCTGTTAGCATGGTGATACATTTTCTTCCAATTAATTACATAAAAAGTTGGAAAATATAACTTTTAGCAATAAAATAAGGTAAACTAAAAATTAATTGTCATTTTTTTAATTTAGAGTTGAATTTTAATTTGAGTTTCAAAACCAAAGGCATGCAAAATGCATGTAAAATATTTATATAAATGTACAACCAATATTCACATAAAACATTCATTATAAAAATGATGAAACATGCATTGTCATAATAAATTGAACAAATAAACTGGGAATGCCATTACTAACTATCTCTTAGGTCTTGATATGAAATTTGAATAAAAATAGTATCCATAAAATCTAAAAGAAAAACCATAATCTCAAATCCACATATACACAACATATGAATATTTTCCTGTTATTGAATTATGAACACAAAAAAATTAATCATCATAGTTCCCATTTATTGCATCCCCTTCGTCTTCTTCTTAGTTTCCCTTGCAGTGGAATAGCCCTACAAATGTCCAAAAAATAAAGAAGAAAAACGTCACTGTCCATAAGGAAGATAACAAAACACAAAATAATCATTTTAAATTTTTAAAAGGGTTATTTTTTTATTATTCCATCAAATACATTGCAGAACACTCCGCGTACATATGAAGATGACACGGGAAAAAAGTTACTTTTAGACGTGTTATAACATCCCTATTCCAATGAGTTGGGATTTAACTTTTTTTTAAATGACACATTCATTATATTTGATAATGTAGGACTAATGTTAATTTTCAAGTAACTGAATCAACATTTTGTTAGGGTGACATGTGTAAAATTAAAATGAAAAAAAAAATTATTGAGGTTTGATAATATTATATGGACCACTCTTACAAAAACCCATTGGTAGATTTTTTCTTGGTTGTGTAAAATTTTAGTTACATAAGCATGCTTTAAAGCAGGAATTGGAATTAAGGATGGCAATTTAACTCGCTTCACCGGATTCCCACCCCGCCCCACCCCTAATGGGGCGGGTTAAAAACCCGTTTAAAATAAACGAGGTGGGTATGAGTTTTTGTTAAAAACACGTCTACTAAACGGGGTAGGTTTGAATTTACTATATTTAGCATAACCCGCCCCGTTTTTTTTATAATTACTAAAATACTCATATTTAATATCTTATTTACACTACATATTTATTATATAAATTATATATGCGGTATACGGGTTTAACATGCAAGTTTTTTACCAACTTACTCTAAACGTGGTGGGGTGGGGCGGGGCGGGGCGGGTTTGGGGAGGGGGGTTTACACTTAAACGGGTTTGGGGCGGGTTAAAAAACCCCATAGCCGGACGGGGTGGGTTTTAAAAAAAATTCGCGGGGCGGGCTTGGGTTATGACAAACCCGCCCCAAACCCGACCCGTTGGTTAATATCGAATTAGAAAATGATAATAGGGTGGCTCATGCTTTTGCTTCAAATCAAGAAAGATAATGGCATCTTTTTCTTAAGCGGGGTAACATTGTTGGAGTCTGTGTAAATTGTGTTCCATATAGTTTTTTCATGTTAACAATTAAAAAGTTGATGTAGGATGTCAGTATATGGTGATAATTTCGGTGTCCCACTATTGACAGTATTTTTCTTTGCAAGATAAAGCCCAAAATATAAATTAAAATAAAAATAAAATATAACATAAAAATTGAACGAAAGTGTAAAGCTACATTACACTAAAGAAAAATTAAATTATTTTCAAATAAAATGTAAGTTAAAGAATAAATAAAAAATGATAAGTAAAAATGAAATCAAGGAAAGGAAATTGCATAGGTTCAAAGCAACTCTTAACCAAATCAATCTTGAAAGGAAGAGTCAGAGATAAGAGATAAGGGTTCAATGTGAACAAAAAATAAAATGTATCACAAAAAATAATAATTAACAATAATAAAACCCTTTTAACTCGCAATAATAGAGAGAGAGAGAGAGAGAGAAACTCTGAGCTAAAGATTGCAACAAAAAATTAATTTTTAGAAACCCAAAACCTGAAATCCCTGATTGTGTTACATGTGAACCTTCAGCGCTAAGCCTCCATAGTAGTTCCCGGCGTTAAGTCTCCATGTAATCTCTCTCCGACGGAAAAGACCCCGGCACTTCTGTGGACTGTTGTCCCCGCCGTTAAGCCTCTATGAAATCCCTGATTGTGTTACAATTCATCATTTAAAATCTAAAAAGATCATTAAATAAAAAATCTAATTACAAACTTCAGATATTTGGAAAACAGGGGCATTCAAACCCACTTCGTGAACCAAAGTAATTACACAAATGTCCACGTTGTGTAAAATTTTACACAAATCTCCACAGTTGCTTGAAAACCCACTTCGTCGTCTTCTACGTTTGTGTAAAATTTTACACAAATGTCCAATGTAGCTTCGTGAACCAAAGTAAATGATGAACTGTTTTGGATGAGACAAAGATTCCAAAACTTAAAATCTTAAAAAAATTAAGATTCCAAATTCCAAATGAGACAAAGATCTCAAATTCCAAAATCTTAAAAAATCAAGATCTGAAAATGAAAATGATGAACTGTTTTGGATCTCGAAAACTGGAAAACACCTAAAACTTTCTTTAAGACAAATCCCAGCGGAGGTAAGATCTGGAAAAAAAAGGAAATTAGATCGGTACACGCATCAAATGTTAGATGGGTCTCAAATATATGTTAAAACAAATTAGAAGCAGATAGAACTCATTATAGATGATGCCGACAACCATACGATCAGCGTGGATCAGCGGAGATCAAATCTGGAAAAAAGAAAATTAGATCGGTACAATATGTCAATAGTTATATAGAACAAATTGGGTCTCAAATATATGTTAAAACATATTAGAAACAGTCAGAACTCGTTAGAGAAGATGCGGACAACCATACAAAAATGTTATATAGATAGATGATATAGAGCATGTTAGAGAAGATGCTATGAGAGAGTGAAGGTGGAGCTCGGGTGAGAAAAGAATTGAAGAAGAGAAGATGTTGGAGCTTGTTGTGATGGATAGATACATGATATTTTTGTGATGGGTAGAGTTTTGCAGAGCACGTGGCTCGAGGTATAAGGGAAAATCAGATGGGGAGTTGGTAAAAGAGCACATAGCTCGAGGTGTCAACTTTGAATCTCACCACATGAGTCATTCTGGACCCTTAGATTCCAATTTTTTTGTGTTAATCTCAGCCATAAGATAGATACAAAAATTATTTATATAGGTTTTTTGTATAAACTTATATGATGTGGCAAAAGTCCCTTCCCCTTTATTATATAGATATACTAGCGGATGCCCGTGCCCGAGGACACCGCGATAAATTTTCCCCCGTGATAAAACCCAGCCCATAATAATTAGCCTTTTTTTAAAAAAAAAACTTTAAATTTTTTTGTTTTTTTTAAAATATATTATTAAAAAAATAATAAAATAATAATGTATATATGTGTGCATGCATACATGCATGTGTATGCATGCAAGCATGCAACACATAAAATGCCATGGATGTTTATCATGCATGTTTATTACGCATAAGTTACTATTCATAACACCATTGTCCCATATTATATAGATTCAGTTAAGATCTCCAACAAATTTCCTAGCAACATACCAATGAACATATCTTTTTTTTTAAATACTAAAAAAAATTTGATATGATAAGTTTTACATGGATTCATGATATTTCAGTATGCCTTTGTAAAAAAAATAAATTGAAAAAAATTATTTTTTGTTATTTTTAGAAAATAGGTAAAAAAACTAACAGTTTTATCCTTTAAAACTGTCAATTTTTTTATCTAGATTTTAAAAATAACAAAGCATATTAGTGTGAGCTGGATATTTTTATAGGAACACACTGAAATATCACGAATCCATATAAAAAATATCAAATTAAAATTATTTTTAAAAAATAAGCATGTTCATAGATATTTTAATGAGGTATATATATATAGTCAGACTCCTATGTACATTAAGTTTGTACACTAAGTTTACACATCAATTTTTTAAAAGAGTAAAAAGAATATTTTTGAGCTGATTTTTTTTGTGTGTTATTTAAACATTTCAAGGAATCCCTATAAAAAAATTCAACTCAAAAAAATATTTTTTGCTATTTTTAAAAAATTGGTCAAACTTTCACTGCTCTTAAGCACTTTAAAAGCTCTGAAAGTTTGACCGATTTTTTAAAAATAGCAAAAAAGGCTTTTTTGAGCTGATTTTTTTTATACGGGTCCGTTGAAATGTTTAAATATCATATAAAAAAATCAACTCAAAAATATTTTTTTAATATTTTAAAAAAATTGGTGTGCGTCAGCACATGTGCAAACTTAGTGTGAACATGAACTTCTCTCTCTCTCTCTCTCTCTCTCTCTCTCTCTCTATATATATATATATATATATATATATATATATATATATATATATATATATATATATGTGTGTGTGTGTGTGTGTGTGTGTGTGTGTGTGTGTGTGTGCGCGCGCGCGCCCTGTAATAGTTCCAGTGGTGCTAAGGAGGAAACACGAGGATTTTTCTACGTGTAAGTGGAGTCAACTATGGTGAGTGGGTGACATATACTGTATTGAAAGTAGTTTTTTTTTTTTTTTGGTATCTTAACACGTGTTGTTCAGGAGAATTTTAAGCGTGTCTTGATTAATTCACGTTCGCAGTTCGTGACTTTCGCTAGTCAAGTATTATTTTAATAGTATCAGAGATGAAACTGAAAATTAAACTCAATCAAACTCTAAAACTATATCAATGATAATCTTATACCACGAAACAAGAGTCTGGGTTTCGTAAAATAGTTGTGCCTTCATTTTATCTAATGGAAATTTTTACACATATAACGGTGTTCCACCTAATTAATGGTGGTACGGGTCAATCCTTTGCTATGTAAAAACAAAAGACCAAGGAAAAAATAATGATTTGGGATACCTGTCTTGCGTGGAGAACTAAAGAAATAAGCGGGCGGATTTGAGTTGTACGTCGCGTCCCTTTAAAAAAAATTATACGAGTTGGCCCCACAAGCCCAGCCGTTAGGTCAGGCTAGGGAGTCCAACAATTAGTCATTTAGTTTCGAGTCACACTATTCCCACTCCTCTACATCATTCCCTCACTTCACCTTTATATTAAATGACTATATTATCCTTAAAATTCACAAACTCTTTTTACTCATCCAAAATCAATTCATCACTTCCTTTAGTGTAAGATAAAAAGTGAGAAAAATTCATATATATGTATAAACAACAGCGTATTTATTTATTAAAAAAAGTTTTATATAAATTAAAACTTGTTTTGAATATAAAAAAATATTTATTATAGAAAAATATATTTTTTTTAAATTTGTTTAAAAACTCTTTTTAACTTTTTAAAACTGTTAAAAAATATATTTCAACTCTTTTTTTAAAAAACGTTTTAAAAAAATAATATCAATCATTGATATAGGATAACAAACATTTAGTTTGCACTTTTAGTCTCTATTTTCACATTATCAATTGGCGTGACTGCTATAATTTGTTGACGTTTTATTAACGTGGGATCACGCCAGCGACTTTATTAAAAAATAGAGACTAAAATTATAAATGTAATGTTTGCTGTCCAATTTTCATAATACGTATTACAATATGCCCTAAATTTAAAAAGTTCATTTTCTAAAAACTTCTTATTAAGACTAAAACAACGTTTTATATAATATAAAAAACTATTTTTTACAAAAGTAAACTGTTTTAACTGTTTTTTTTTTTATAAACAATTGTACATTTGATTTAAAACTATTTTAGAAAAAAATAACACTATTTTCAATAAATACAAATAAGACACTAAAAAACAATTAAAACAGTTTTTTTTACAAAAGAGTCGTGTTAAAAAATTATTTTCGTTAAAAAATAAACAAAAGCATTTCAATTATTTTTTTTAATTCAACTGTAGCTTTTAAAAATTGATTATAAAAGTTAATAACACTTTTTTTTATAAATAAAAATAAAATAGTAGAAAAATCTTTAAAACAATTTATTTTTGTAAAAAATAGATTATGTGTTATCTAGACCATTGTTTGAGTTTTTATAAAAAAAATTAATAACAACAATGGAATTTAAAAAAACAGTTGGAATGTTTTTTTTTTTTTTTTTTAACGAAAACATTTTCTTAACATGACTTTTTGTAAAAAAAAAACATTAACTGTTTTTCTAGTGTTTTAATTATATTTATAGAAAACAGTGTTAAGTTTTTTTTTATAATACAGTTTTAAATAAAATGTACACTTTTTTATATATAAAAGACAAGTTTTTAATGTTTAAAATAGTTTATTTTTGTAAAGTAGTTTTTTATATTATATAAATCATTGTTTTAGTTTTATAAACAATTTTTATAAACAACCATTAAAACTTAAAAAAAAATTGACATGTTTTTAAAGAGTTTTTTATACAATTTTTTTTAAAAACAATTTGCTGTAATAAATATATTTTTTTTTATAATCAAAGCAGTTTTTAATTTTTACAAAAAAATTAATAAACTGTTATTATAGGTTTTTCTCCCTTTTGTCTTAAATTAATTAAAGTGAGAGATGAATTTTGAATGAGTGAAAAAAGTTTGTGAATTTTATGAGTAATATAGTGATTTAATATAAAGGGGGAGTGGTGGAATGTAATATAAGAGTGGGAATAGTCGAAGTCTTTAGTTTCCTTCCTTTACAAACTCAAATTATGGGTTGTAAAGTATGTGAGGACCCGCCTTAATTCATTATAGCATTTAGGACCTTGAATCCTAATAAAGAGGAGAACACACGCACAAACAAAAGAAAGGGAAATTTCATATGGGCTTAATAAATCAAAATTTGGCATTTTAGAACCCTTTTAGATTTAGGCAAGTGCCCCTACCTTATCTTTAGAATCCCTTAAAATAAGAGCCAGACGGGGAGTACCAGGATAAAATACAGAGCATACATTTACCTCCCTACAAAAGCTTCCGTCAATTCCAAAAACCACTATTACATTTAGACCACAAAACAACCTAATTTTTTGTGTATTTTAAACGCTATAGTTTTATTGCCTATTTTAGTATTGCATTTGTATTACATTGGAGGTGTTATTGAAGGTGTTGTGAAGGTATATTTTTTATTCACTCTTGGGTGTATTTTTTTGGAGTCATGGAGCATATTTTCTACACAACTGTTTTCAAGTATTTCTTTATTTGATGTGGAGTTTATTTTATGGCATTTTTATATTCTGAAAGTATGTTATGCATGCTAGGTACACATATTTGTGATTATATGTGTATATAGTGATATACATGCTATTTATGAAATTTAGGGTATGTTTAATGTGAGATGAAGTGTTAAAAGTGAGCCTCAAATAGTCTCAAGTTGCAAATTTTTATAATACAAAGTGTTGATTTATATGGAATAAAAATCCTATTGATGTGTAAAAATTTGATGTTTTCATGAAAATGCTTACAAAAATGTGAGACTAGAATGCATTGGATAACTTCCAACAAATTTCAAAATATTGGTGTCATGACAAGAAAAATAAATAAAGTAAAAACATATTATTTCATGATGAGAAAAATAAATAAAAAGGGTTAATACTTTATGTGTGAAAAGTCATGGAAACTGGCGTATTGTCACTTTGGACTTAATGTGAACATGTTTAAAGACTTATTTACCTGAAATAATTCAGGTAAACTTTTTGGAATGTTTTATAGATAAAATAATGTGACTATACGGTGAATGAAAGTATAAAAATATTGTTAAACATTTTTAATGAGCATAAAGTGAAGTGTAGTAAAAATGGGTTCAAATGATAATTTTTTATATATTAGATGATCAAAGTGATGAAGTATAAATAAAGCTTGAAATGGATAATTTGCATAATGAACTCTAAAGAGGAGGAAAGCGTGATTTTTGTCCCAAATATGGTAATTTTTTATAAAAGGGAACTTTGTTATGCAAGACTTTAAATGAACACTAAATGATAGAAATGATCCATAAACTTGGAATTAGAATAAGACTTTGTAAAAATAAAGATGCCGGTAATACATCTAAAATTTGTAATAAGGATTAAAAGGTAAAACGTGTTCAAGTGTATAACAAGAATGACAATTTGGTTTTTACCTTAGGTTTTGTCCTTCAGGTCGGGTGAAATGATTAAAGTAACAAAAGGGACTAAAATGTGCACTTAATAAAATTGGTTGCAATGATGTAACAAGTGAAAGGATAATCGAAGCAACCAAAAAAGTTCAAGGAGGTTCCGAAGCCCTAGGGTGCGGCTTCATCTTAGATCCAAAACCGTTGTCCATGGAAGAATATTGCGTTATTTTTTGCAGTCGATGCAATTCCGTAAGCCCAAATGGGATTTAGTGAACTTTGATTAAGAAAGTGAAAAGTGAATTTAGGGCACGATGCTCTTTAGAGGCTAAAAAGGGTCAAATAAGTTTAATGACATGAAATTGGTAAAATTGCGAGGAAGATCAAAAGTAAATAACGGTAAACGGATATGATAATTTGGATTCAACAGTACATAATGGAATATGTTATACCCTTGTTGTCACAACCTATCCAGGTCCCAAATACAACTAATGAAGGGCCCATAATGGGGTCGACCTAACTAAGAGCACGAGGTCGTCTCAGGTATCAATCTTCTTGACTAACTGTATGGAGAATTGTTACCCTCAGTGGGAGTGTTTTCTCATACCATATGCACATGCTCTTATATACACCCAAGAAGTTTCCTCGCCAGTCACGTGGAACATGAGAACATGAGAACATGGTTGTTATGAATTTGTTATCCTAGCACCCCTTTGCTAGCATCAACACAAGATCCAAGGGAACGAGTTTTTTTATTTTTGATAAGCACGTATAAGCGGGTAACTGCCGGACCTATAAAGGCAGTCCACCTTTCCATTAAAAGATTCTTCAAAAACCACCTATAAATAGGAACCAATCCACCTGGTAAGGGTACTCTCACTCTCTCTCATCTCCCCAATCATTGAGACATCATAAAAACCCTAATTATAATCCTCAATAGTGCATTAAAAGATAGTCAACACCTTGTACGTAGGTTTCCTTTATGGGCCAATCAACATAAAATATGTCTTGTTCTCATTTTCTCTCATCCCCTTTCTCCATTATTGCTTTCCTTTACCGTTGATTAATCTATTATTTATTGCTTCTATATTTGGGCATTAACAAATTAACGTCATCTGTGGGAACATAACTAGCCATTGTGATTCCTACCTGAGTTATTCCGATAAATACCCCCCTCCCCGAAGATTTTGAGAATGGCGGACAACCCAAAAAGTAGCCATATGGATGAAATTCAAATATCGCCCACTCCCACTGAAGTAGGCAATCTGCACAGTCTTTTGATGAGCCTATCCAAGGGGAAGGAGGTGATGCAGGAAAGTGTTTGGAAATTGACACACACCATTCAGGGTAGGTCGACGTAGGTAAACCCAAATGTCGTTACTCCCACCAAGAGTGTTGCGAAGCAGAGGAGAACTGGGAATATCATGATTCCGTCTAGTACCTTACAGAGATAGAAGGCAGGAGTATCAAAGGAAAGCCTTGGAAAACCCCAGAAGGTTGAGCTTGGGGTCTTATGGGAATGCTAGCTCCTGTAAACGAATCAGATCTCAGCAAGACCGGTCATATCAATCCAGGGCCACGTCTTCCATCTAATCCCCGAGCCATTTTGATGATCAATCTTATTCGGAGGAGCGCCCCAATGATCTGGAAAGGTTGAGTAGTGGCTCATTGTTTGATTGGTTGGGACCCCACCATAATTGTTGGCAAGTCTCGGTGGCATCCCACGATCGCGGCCAAGCGAGGAATGTTTGGGGCAGATCTATCACCAGAGGATTTCATAGGTCAGCTAGGGCATTGACTAAAGCCGAGCAGACTTCCCAAGAAAAGAGCTCGATCGAAAGCCAAGGATGAATTGCTAAGTTAGTCAGAGGAAAAAAATGAGGAGGACAACCAGCCATGGAAGGGCTCCATTCAATGATTATAGGATCAACTAGGGGAGATGGTCAAATCTAAAAATCCCTTGAAAAGAGATTTCACCAAAGGTTCACCGTTTGTCTCGTCCATTGTGGCATACCCTACTCCTGCCAAATTTAAACCACCAGTCATCACGCCGAAGTATGACGAAAAAATAGATCCATTCCTGCATGTCGAGCAGTACTAAACCGCTGCAAACATATATATATTCCGTTAAAATTTGGTACAACAGCCTGTTGTGGGGCCAAATAGCTACTTTCCAGCAGTTGGCCGACCTTTTTGTTATTAATTTTTACTTCGGTGACAAGCCTGGAATGTGAGTGGCCTATTTTCTCGTTGTTCGGCAAAAGGGCGGTGAAAGTAATTGCGAATATATCACCCACTTCAACACTGAGAAGCTGGAGGTAGTGGACTATAACTAGCAGACCTCCATAACTGTCCTGATAAGAGGATTAAGGTCAGGAAAATTATTTTGGCCCTTAGCAAAAAGAGCCTCTGACAATAATTACGGAGGTGTTGGTGAAAGCAAGAAAAAATGAATGTAGAGGAAATAATGGTTGCCAAAGAGTCTGACCACACCCAATCACCAACCGACAAGAACGGTGACAAGAGAGACCAAAAAGATCGAAGGGTGGAGAATCATAAGAAATACGATGAGTACACCCCACTCATGGTCAGAGTCTACCACATCCTAGAGGAGATTTGAGGAAGAAGGGATCTCAAATGGATAAGAAAGCTAAGGTCACTCGCAAACAGGCGAGAGAAGAGCAAGGATTGATAATTTCATTAAGACCATGGCCACAACACAGAGAATTGTATTGCCTTGAAGAATGGTATTAAGGGCCTAGTCATAAGAGGGAAACTGTCCAGGTATGTGGATAAGGATGGTCGACTAGATCTTGACAAATGCAAGGCCAGAAGGCGATCTGCATCGCCATGCCACAAAATAGATAATAAGAAAAGAGAAAGAGATGATAATTATGAAGATGATCCAGATCTCCCAAAAAAGCCTAAATATCCTGTGAGCGACATAGGCATGATATTCTTTGGGTTTCATTTCACCACCGGAGGAGATGCTAGTGGAGGAGAGAACCCAGAAGAAACGAAGGCCAATGTGAATGAGGCCAAATCTTGCTCACACATGAGACATATCAACTTAACAGCCAACATGGACATGTGACCACACAAGGTGAATAAGAAAAAAATCATCATTGGGTTCTCCAAGGACGACATGTCTGGGGTACATTATGCACATGGTGATCCGTTGGTCATCACTATGATGATCTACAAAGGCAGAGTTAGTAGGATACTAGTGGATAATGGCAGTTCTACGAATATTATATTCTATAGTTATTTTTGAAGATTGAAGCTACGAGATAACAAATTGACGTCATACCATCGCCTTTTAATTAGCTTCTCAGGGGAAAGGGTTTATCTGCTAGGGATAGTGGAGCTAGAAGTTATAGTTTGCATTTGGCTAATCTGCCGAACTAAAAATGTTCGCTTCGTCATTTTGGACAAAAATGTGATGTCTGCCCATAATATGATACAATGAAGCGTCGGTCTGAAGAATTTTGAAGATGTTCCATCAATAATACACTGGTGCCTAAAATTCCTAACCCTCACCCATTACGAAGTAGGGTTCATCAAGGGAAACCATGTGGAGGCGCGTGAATGCTATTTTACCTCGGTCGACCAAGAAAAGCAGAAGAAGTTAACGACTACCTACCAGATTGAGACTATTAATCCACGAGATGAGATGAGTCTAGTTAAGGGCCAGGAGATTGAAGAGATTTAGAAGATCCCACTTGACTCCGAGCACCCAGAAAGGATAGTCTAGATCGTGTATTTGCATGGATTCACGAGGATATACATGGCATAGATCCCGACTTCATTTTTCACGAGTTGAGTGTGATGGAGGGAGATAAACCGGTGAAACAAAAGAGAAGGGTCTTTGGTGCCGATAAGAACCTGGCCATCCAGGAGGAGGTCCTCAAGCTTCAGAATGTTAACTTCATTGACGATGTTAAGTACCCAGAATGGCTAGCAACCATCGTGATGGTGCAATAAAATAATAATAAATGGAGAATGTGTGTAGATTTCATGGACCTGAACAAAACGTACCCCTAGGATCATTATCCGCTTCCTCGAATTGACCAGTTGGTGGATACAACTTCTTTCCATGAACTTCTCAATTTAATGAACACCTACTCTGGTTATAACTATATCAGGATGAAACACTTCGATAGAGAGAAGACGTCCTTCATCACCAGTAGAGGTACTTACTATTATATTTTAATGCATTTTGGTCTTAAAAATGCAGGAGCCACTTACCAATGATTAGTGAACAAAGTTTTTAAAGACCGAATTAGGTTCAATATGGAAATGTACGTTGATGACATGGTCATTAAGAGCAGGACAGCTGCCGACCATGTTAAGGACTTAAGGAAGAACTTTGACTATTTAGAAAAGCATCAAATGAAGCTCAATCCCATGAAGTGTGTTTTTGGAGTAAGAGAAGGCGTGTTCCTGGGTTTTATACCTACCCATCTTCAAAGTACTAAGAAAATTGTTCAAGTGGAACAAAGAATGTGAAAACACCTTCCTAGATCTGAAGTGCTACTTGGGCTCACCCTAACTCTCATCAACACCCGTGGTTGGAGAAAACCTTCATTTGTAGTTGGCCGTATCCGAGCCAGTAGTTTGTTCGGCACTGGTGAGGCAAGAAGACGAAGCTCAAAAACCAGTTTACTGTACCAGCAAGGTGTATCCGGGAGCTGAAATCCAGTATCCTCGAATGGAGAAGTCGGCCTTGGCACTTAGGGAAGCTTCAAGAAGGATGAAGCCATACTTTACACCATTGTGGTGTACACCTACCTCCCCTAAAGACAAGTCCTTCACAAACTAAAAAATTTTGGTCGGCTCATGGCCTAGGCAATAGCGTTGGGTGAGTACGATATACAGTACGAGCCCAGGATGGCCATCAAGGAGAAGGTGTTATCAGACTTCGTTACTGAATTTACTGATGAAGAGATGCCAGTAGACTCCCTAGGAGAGAGCTCGACAAAAAAATAGACTTCCACAAAAGAGAGCATAGTCCCAATTAAAGCCGAGAAGACTCCCATTAGAGAGAGCTCCTCATCATAAGAAGATAAACACCAATACAATGAATCACAAAAGAAGTTGTTTGTAAAACCCCGTATTTTTTAGTAATTCAGAAATAAAATAGTTCGGTGAAATAAATTAATTCGGTGAATTTTAAATTACATGTGTACCTTGAATTGATATAATTAAATATTTTGGGAGAAAATGATGATTGCTGATGGAATATTTCGCGTGACAATTATTATACGTTGCAACGAGTGACACGTGTAAACTAATTGAGGACAAGGGGGGAAAATATTTTTTAAGTGACTCAACTGACGATTTCGAGTGCACAGTTAATCCAGAATGGTTCAAAATAGTCAAAATTGAGTACTCGGGGGTAGTGCTCGGGTCTCGAGGGCATTTTCGATTAATCGGGACTTATTTAGGTGACTTTTAGGCCCCTTAATGGTATATGGAAAGTCAAAAATGGGATTACACTTATAAAATAAATGGTTTGGGATTAGAGAAGAGTTATTTTCACAAAACCAACGGTTAAGAGAGTTATACAAAGAGTTAGAGAGAAAGTACTGAGAATTTGGAGGTGTAGCACCTTGATTCACCCATAATTTTTGTCAGAATCGAAACAATGAGAGATCAATATCATCATCAACAAACGAATTCTGACCTAAAATTCCAGGCAAGTGTTTATCTTACATGTATTTAAAAATTTATAATACCCATGTAGTGTTGGGTTTTATATATGTTGATTTCAATGGGTTCTTGGAATTTAAATGATTAGAACACATGGTTTGGGGTAGTATTTGCATGTAGAATAAATCCTTTCATGTAAAAAATTTGAAACTAATATATATATATGAAGAAGAACAAGGAAGAATTATTGGTACTTTGATAAGAATAAATGAAGAAAATAAAATCTAGGGTTTTGAGGAATTAATGGTTTGATCTGTTATTTGATGGATTTCGTATAGTTTTAATGTGTCATTTATGTTAGAAATAATCCCTAAACATATATTAAATGTTTGGTTATATTGGGTAAGAATTCCAAAAGGCTTCATGAAGGTTTGAGGTGTTAACAATGGAGGAAAACGAGTTTGGGACGAAGCTGTCAGAAATCATTGGGATCGTTTGAACAAGATTAGTATGTCGTTCGAACGAGACTGGTATATCGTTCAAATGACCCTAGGTTTCAGGTCATGGAGATAGATCTTTTCGTTACAAACACGTGGTTGCTAGTTTCACATTTTTCTAATTTTTTTTAATTAGTTATGAATTTTCTACGGAAGGGTGTCCAAGATTGAAATTTTTAGTCATATTTAAAATTAAGGTATAGAATGGTTTATGAACTATATGGGAAACTTTGGTAATGTGATTACTAATCTATAGGGACTTAGAGAAGATCATGGGGCATATGGTTAAGTCCCAGGTAAATCTCAATAAGGGTAAAATGGTGTATAAGACCTTAGGTAGTTAACCGACTGTGTTGCGTATCGAGAACCTATGATTTGAGGTTGTGGGGAGAATAAGCGATAACCTAAGATTATTACCAGTTGGTTAGTGACAGTTTAACTACTGAAATAACTTAAGTGATAGTTGTTAACCTTAAAGTAGTGAGTGAGACTCGATAACGTACGATAATAAGTGATATTGGTGTATTATATTACGTCGAGTATTCGAGAGTTTTATACTACATAAGGATTATATTTATAGGTGGTGTGTATACCAATATGAGTTATAGTTATGGGTTGTGTGTATACTTATACGAATTATATTTATAGATTGTTTGTATACCTATATACGACATATGGATAGGTTGTGTGTATGCCTATTATGTGCTTTTTTATATGTGTGAATATACCTACGCTGCCTGCAATTTGAAGGCTTCCCTACGGAGGGTGATTCCACCTTGACGATTCTAGTGAGGTCTGGATTTATACCCCAGAACATGGAACTTAGGGTGGCTCGCTATGTGTGTGTATTAGTGTGGTTGGCGTGTCATTTAGGTACATTAGCTATGTTTGTATCCCAAAGACTTAGAACCATATTCGCCTTCATTGTGTGTTGATTTATTTTGGGCTCGAGGAAACATGTCGAACCATTTATCCTTGATTGGGTACAACAGGTACATGGACTTAATAGCAGAGTATGCAAACTTGCACCGTGGTTATTATACCGGGGATGCTGGAGTTATGTATATTGATAGTGTGATATATTTATACATGCATGTGTATATATTTTACTTGTGTGTGAAAGTAGTAGTTGTAAATATCGTATATCAAAACGTGATGTAATTATGAGATAATATACTTAGTGTTTGATGATAATAAAGTTAGATAGCGTATATGTAAAAGATGATGGAAGTAGAGTAACATAATGATATGGTTTAACAATAATATATGTGAAATGTTAATTATGGTTAATAATAGCATATGAGACATGTAATTATTAGTGTTACGATAGCGTAATGTATAGGCGGGACGGGAGAAATTAAAGAGATCTTTAACTGAGGACTGAATGAGTAGCGTAATGTATGGGTGGTACGGGGGATCCAAACCCTTTTGTGGATATATAGTTATTGATGAGAGTTAGATGGGTTGGGTAGCATAGCTAGGTAGGAGACGTTAGGCGTGCACATTAGCTGAGAGGTGTGGAACTCAAGGGAGTGTACGTTGAACTACCTTGTGTAATCAATAACTTATTTTAAATTGTGATAAATACTTACTAAATATTTTCAATTGTTTTTGGCTCTGGGCCGTCTTGTAAAATATTTTCAAAACCTTTTAGGTGTACAGCCACAGGGAGGCAAAACTTAATGATGTGTTCTAGGGATGCATAGTTGCAGCACTTGTGGATGCTTGCAGGATTTGGATTAGATGCTTATGTTGTTTATTCCTAAAGTAGGATTCTATTTCAGTTATTTCATTTAGGCATGTTTCCCCTCTATCTATTTCATTTATATTAGTTGTATTTAACTATGTATTAGTGGATTCAGTTTTGCTTCATGGATTTATAATTGGACTTTATATCGCGAACCAATGAGTTATTCGGTATTATGTAGTTAATTATTTATCTTGTCATGGATTCATATTGATTACTACTGTTTGGATGGTTTGGTTATTATTTTGATTTTGATTGTTGTTATTAATGAAAGATAAAATTTGACACACGCTTATTCAACATAGGTGGTTAGTAAATTAAAAAGGTTTTGACAGTGATGCTAAGGATGATCCAGATGAGATTCTTATTTATTTTAATGAATGAGTGATCACCTATGCTTAAAACTGGCAGGGTGTCACACTGTTCATATTCGATAAGCTGGAGGAGGCAAAATTTAACCAAGACAGTGTCATTTGGAGACTATTTATCGATGGGTAGTCCTACTTGGCGGACAGTGGCATGGGCATTATCATCGCCAGAATGGATGAGATAGATGTCGAGTATGAATTGTGTTTCAGTTCGAAGCCTCTAATAATAAAGAAGAGTATGATGCCTTGATTGTCAGGTTTGGTCTAGCCTCTTCCCTAAGGCTAACCACATTATAGTACACAGCGACTCCCAATTGGTCGTTACCCAAATATTAGGAATCTATGAGGCAAGAGAGGAATCTATGGCTACGTACTTAGCCATTATAAGAAAATGGATATAAATATGTGCATAAGTTAAAATTATGAAAATTCCTAGGTCAGAGAATATTCAAGCAGATGCCCTGGCCAGATTAGCCTCAGCCACTGGGAATGCCTTGAGAAAAACGATACCAATTGAGATATTGACCGATAGGAGCACAGAAGGAGCAGGCCTGAGACTAATGGAAGTGAACTTGGGACCATCATGGATAGACCCCATACGAGCATACATTGAAACTAACGAACTCCCTTTTTATCTAAAGGAAGCTAGAAAGTTGTGCTACAAAGCAGCCCACTATGTGATGGAGGCCGAGGTGTTGTACAGGAGGGGTATATCATCTCTCTGCTAAGATGTTTTCATCCCACGAAAGTCAATAATTGATTAAAGAGGTGCACGAAGGCAGTTGCGGGGACACTCTACCAGAAGGTCACTGGTGAAGAGAATTACAACCCAAAGCTACAACTAGTCTACAATGAAAGTTGATTGTGAAGAATAAGCAAGGAAGTGCGACAAATATCAAAAGTACGCTAAAATCCATCACACAACAAGAGCGCGATTGGCACCGATCACATCACCTTGGTCGTTTGCGATATGGGGGTTGATCTGGTAGGCCCGTTGCCAAGAACAAAAGGATTCAAATATTTGGTAGTTGCAATGGATTATTTCACTAAGTGGGTGGAGGTAGACCCCTCGTTGAAATTCCCTATAAACGAGTGTTCCATTTCATCTGGAAGATGATCATATGTCGCTATGGAATGACATTTTCTTTCATCACGGACCACAGGATGCAGTTTGACAACCAGGACTTCGAAGATTACTGCACCAAGTCTAGTATTCGAAAGATACACAATATGCCAGGGAACCCACAATGTAATGGTCAAACTAATATTATAAACAAAAATGATCCAAGATGGGATCAAGAAGATACTCAATAATGCGAAGGTAAATTGGATCAATGACATGCACAATGTGCTCTGGACATACAGGACCACTTCGCGGATAGCAATGGGAGAAATGCCTTACATGATCATTTTCGGTACCAAGACAGTAGTCCCTACGGAGATAGGAATCCCCAACCATGGGTCCTCCTTTTCAATTCCCCTAAAAGCGATGAAATGAGAATATTGGACCTTGACCTGGTAGAGGAAGTCAAGGAAAATGCAGCGTTACAAGTGGCTGCTTATCAGCAGAGGACTGCTCGCTACTACAACCGGTATGTCAACCCGAGCATCTTGAAAGAAAGAGACTAAGTCCTCAAGAAATTAATCCATAAGAACAACAGGCTGGAACCTAATTGACACGGGCACTATCAAGTGACTAGTATGGTAAGACCTGGAACTTATCCGTATAGAAACCCTGAAAGGTGAACAATTCAAGAATTCATGGAATTTAGAACACCTTGAGAAATATTATCGATAACGCCCATTTTACTTAGTCATGAACCGAGATTTTCAATATCAATAAAATATCGATTTCATCTTCCATGTTCTATTTCCTTATTTTCTTTTTTTGGAATAAGATATGTGTGCACATGCCTAATTACATAAACTTTGCATGGCTTCATAGTAAAAATAGTAGATGAATAGAATAATCTATGTATGACTCCGTTGAACAAACAAGTCATGAATAGAATAAGTATTGTATGACTTTATTGAGCAAATAAGTCACGAACAGGAATTGTATGGTCTGGTTAAAATTAACCGACCGCGAATAAAAATACTTGCCCCATGTATAAACTTATCATAACAAGTTTGAGAATAGGTAATTCGGCCTAGCCTCTGTATGACCTAATCGGTTGCAAACAGTGGTAACTACCATATGTACGACTAAAATAGGCCACGAACGAAAATCATCGATAACTATTTGATCTAAAAGTGCAAAGTTCGATTATTCTCAATAAAAAATTTGCAATAAAAATGAAGGCAAGCAAAACAATAATCTTCATTTAAATAAAGAAAAAATTTGATACAAAATCAAATAATTTCATAATTGTTTAGTTAAAGTCCCTTAAACGCCCAAACTAAATAACAACGGGGCTAACCAAGTCTAAAAAGATCCAAATAAAAAGGCAACATAACAACAGCTTCACAAAAGTTCCCAAGGCAAGAATAGAAGTACCAACAGATCCTTAAGCTGAAGGAGCAGGTAGGGTACCATCCGCTGGGACTTCATTTCTATCTACCCCAGCCAAGGCAGTGGCTTCTTCATCATCACCTTGACACTTACTGACCTCATCTTCTATGTAAAGATAATGAGTCATCACCCACTTCTTCAACTCTTCATACCCATCTAGAAAAATAAGCCAACACAATCCACATTGTACTCGACCGAGAACTTAAACTTTTAACACCTTCTGCCTTAGCAGAAAAAAGAGCACCGCATGTATTTTTTAGATCCTTCTCGGATTTTTTTAAAGATTCTTAAGAAGCTACAAGTGCATAGCGAAGACTCTGAATGGTGGCATCACCAGTATTGTCATTGACCTTAAGAGTGATGATGTACTCTTCAGCAGTGCTCAATTCAATGGTCTTGTTCACCAATTGTTCATCCCTCACTTTTAGCTCGTTAGACACTCCATTAAAGATCTCTTTTAACTTTTAATGCTCAGTAGTCAACCCTTCAAAAGAATATTGGTTTGACATGGACTTTTCCCTAAGGGCAGTAGTTTCTAGTCCCACATGCTGATAAGATAAAGGTCAGTAAAGAGGCAGTAAGCATAAATATAAATAAAATAAGGGCAGAACTTACCACCACTAACCTATGACGGGATAATCTCTAGAGAGAGTCTGGATCGTACCCCTTAAGAACTCAAAGTCATTACCATGACCATGGTAACCAAGAATCTCAATAGAATTATTGGCATAATAAAATATGGAGACTTGGTCGGCCTTCAACTCTTTAAAGGAAATTTTTTTGTTCGGATCAAACTGGAACTCGGGAACCTCTCCATAATGAGAGGTGTGTCCAGAACCCCTCACCAACCTACAGAGGGTCTCCTTATCCTTTCCTTCACACTTGGAAATTTTATATGCCTACTCGACATCAGGAGGGTTGAGGGATATTTTCTCTCTAATATTGGGCCCCTCAGAATGCATAGGGGCCTTCCCTTTCTAGGCTCTAGCAGCAGCAACAATAACATCGACCTCTTTCTGGTGAGGATCCTGCTCAGCCTCCTTTATAGCGATAGCCGCATCCTGATCAACCCTAACTTGTCCCTGCACGATCTCCATCTTTTTCTACCTGGTCAAATCCATGGCCTTGTGATCGATACGATAAGGAGGCAACCTGAACGTATCTTTTGAATGATGTTCCTTAACACCTCAGAATGGGCGAGAAGATGGGTCAACTATCATGATGCGGTAAAAAGAAAAAAGAAAGAAAAAGATGAATGTGTATCATACCTGCTTCGAAACTTTCTCCTCCACCAGTAGACGGTTCACCAACACCAGTGTGTGTTTCCCGCACTACACAACCTTCCAATTCAACTTCGAATTTTACAGGCCCGAGTCCTCCTGGGAAAGTATGATACCCAGCAACAATTAACTTTTCAATAGAGAATAACTCCTTGAATGTAGGAGGTTTCTTCTCACTGTATGACTCAACAAGATTAACCAAAGACTTGGGAAGTCTGGGGGCTCGCTTCACTGGAAAAAAGAAAAGAAAATAGCAGAGCAGAATATCAGTAAATGATATAATAAAAAAATAAACAGCAAAGCAGAATGCAAGAAAATATTTTTACCTATTCGGTTAGGTCTGGCCCATGCGCTTGGGACGTGACACAATTTGTCCTGCTCATGGGACCTAAACTCCTAGTCCCCTTTCGCGAACACATACTGACCTTTCCAACTATGAATACGACTCTGGACTATCGTAACCATTCTGTAATAGGTTTTTTTAGGAGAAAAATAGTAATATTCGGGGGATTTGGTGTTGTCTTACAAGCCATGGACATACATGAATATGTTCCCCATGATATCAAAGTAATTTTAGGACTTCCAGAATATTATAGCCCCTAGAATGGTCCTATAGGTGTTTGGGGGAAGTTGGGTTAGTGTAACCCCATAACCCCTCAAGATCGATCGGATAATTAGGTGAAGAGGCAACCTCAACCCCATATGGAGATCCCATAGGGGAAGTCACACTTCCTCAGCATCCCTCACTCAGTAAAAGTTATCCTCGGGGTTGGTGAGCCTTATCTGAATAGCTATGGGGATGGAAAATTTCTCTCTTAAAAAATCTAGCTCATCATCTGTGATGGTACATTTATATCACGTAGCATCAGTCTCCATGGAATCATAAGAATTAGATGAAGAGCCAGCATCCTCCTTCACAGAATCAGCACTAGACACACTTATAAGGGATGTATATGGGTGCAGACCAACACTCTCCGAATGCGCATACTCAGCCATGTCCGTACCAATATCATCAGAGGAAGGATTAAGGTCTATTGCAGATATTGAACACTATTTGTAAAGTCACCCTCAAAAGGGAAAGGGCCAGCTAGACTCGTATCAGAGTTACCTAGAATAGGGGATTGCATGTAAGAGTCACCTGGGTCAAGCGCAGGGACATTAATCAAATGATCTTTAGGCATATAGAAGGTATGGACCGGTTATTACTCAGGCCAAACTACCGGTAAGGGGTGTGGAAACCTCCTTTCAGTGATCCCAGAACGTTCGAGAATGAAATTGTAAATTCGTTGAACATTGGGGGGAACTCATAACTACAAAAACCCAATTATAGTAGGAAATAGATGAAGAGGACAACTTAGGGTTTTCTTATCGCAAACACTTATACCTAGACCAAAATGGAAAAAATGCTCCTAAATCTTCCTATAAACAACCTAGGCCAACCAACTCAATGGTCGTCTAAGCCCAGATGCACCACCAAGTGTCAACAATAATAAACCACAAGCAGTAAATAGAAGGAAAACCAAAAAGATGAACTTGTAAACCCTGATAATGGTGGGAAAATGGTGTACTTGATAGAAATCAATTAGAACACGAGGACTTAGGCCATGTACTGAAAAGAAAATCGAAAGAAGCCCAAATAATAATCTTTTTCGCTCAAGGACACTTAAGGATGCTCTAAGGGGACGCCTGAAAATTTTTCTTTCTCTAAAGCTCTTCTATAAATGTTTGAATTGTTATAACAAGTGTGATTTGTGGCGGTATTTATAGTTTTGAAGAAGTGATTGAAAGGACGTGGAAGAAAGAACGTTAAAAATCTGTAGAAACTCGAACGGCGGTACTGAGTATCTGCGCACACGCTCTGACACATTCATTACAAAGAAGATGCTTCAGCTTCCTGACACTTGTCCTCATAAATCCTCGTATATACAAAGCAATATGGTCGGCCTGAGCTGACCACATGGCAACCAACCCCTCATTATAGTGCGAGAAGAATAAAACACTCCATCCACTCACCCTAAATGAGAACTCAGGGCTTATGCATGAAGTCTTGGGGGCTTATTGTTATACCCTTGTGGTCACAACCTATTCAAGGCCCAAATACGACCAATGAAGGGCCCACAGTGGGGTCAGCCTAACTCAGAGCAGGAGGTTATCTCATGTATTAATTTTCTTGACTAATCGTATGGATAGTTGTCGCCCTCAGTAGAAGTGGTTTCTCATACCATATGAACGTGATCTTATATACACCCAAGAAGTTTTCCTGCCAGTCACGTGGAACATGAGAACGTGGTTGTTATGAATCTGTTATCCAAGAACCCCTTTACTAACATCAGAACGAGATCCAAAGGAACACGTTTGTTATTTTTTATAAGCACGTGTAAGCGGGTGTAACTGCCTGACCTATAAAGGTAACCCACCTCTCTATTAAAATATTCTCCAAAATGCACCTATAAATAGGAAACCAATCCACCTGGCAAGGGGACTCTCACTCTCTCTCATCTCCTAAATCATTAAGCCATCATAGAAGCCCATTTTTTAATCTTGAATAGTGAATTAAAAGGAGGTCAACATTATGGACATAGGTTTCCTTTAAGGGCCCAACCACGTAAAATCTTTCGTGTTCTCATTTTCTCCCATCCCCATTCTCCATTATTGCTTTTCTTTACTGTTGATTAATTGATTTTTTGTTATCTCCATTTTTTTACATTAACTGAATCATCAAAAATTGTGAAGTTGAGATAATTAATAAATTCATGGCATAACGGATTAAAGAGTAAATTAAGTTAATACAGTATTGTGTTGGTCGAGGATTAAAGGAATGATTTTTGTAATGGAATAGTAAAGTTTTGAACAATGGATTTTAACCAAAGTTAAAGGAAATGTTTTGAATAAAACGTAATTAATTTGTATATAGTTTGGTTATCATATATTCGTTATCTCACCATTTCCTTTCGACGTTCATTTTTATATTGCATTGTTGTTGGGAACCCCATTGGTTATTGACTCACCCTATTCACTTTGTTATGACGGGTTAAGTGATATTTCATCTTTTGAGATCGTTTCTCAAGTAAATGATTCTTATTATTTATGTTAGCAACTTTGATTGCACAAACCCTAGGGCATTGTCTAATGTATTCCACACTTGTTCTTATTTATTCATATGCCTGGAAAACGAAACTACATGCTCACTCGATTAATTTAATTAAATAAAAATGGACTAAAAATTCTAGGTTATTTCACATCACTCCACACTTAGCGCAGTTGAACCTCTTTCGATTCATCAATGAGTGATCCTTAAATTCGGGTCGGGGAATTATAACTTAGTATCAGATATTTAGGTTTAAATTCCCTATAAGGTTGATATGTGGTCATACGATCGGGTTAAGATCTTTAATCATCAAAAGCTAGGGTATGGGCTCGACTTTGTAAGGTGAGAGAGAACTTTAATTTTCACGCATATGCGATTGCGGCATTAGATTTAAAGACTAGGACACCATTGGAAGTCTCTTCATTGGTAATAATTAGTTTGTTTTTAGTCGTCTTACTAACTCCTAAGCTCCCTTGGGTAGAGTAACAAGCGGCTTGATGAGTTTTCACCTCGAGACACTTGGTAATATTGATATTCTCAAAAAGTGAGTGGCGTCACATATCGCATACTAAAGGTTGTTTAAGCCTGATTAAGGATTAAGAAATGTCCTGTGGCATTATAAGGTAAGGATCCCATAAAATAATTATGATAATTCGTGGAATTGGGAAATCAGACTAGTGCATCAAAAGTCTGGTGGACTCGTAGCATAGAGATTGGGTACCCTATTTTGGCACCCAACATTACTTAAAGCTAATAATACTGAACTAGAGAGTCTTGACACCATGGTTGTGTCTCATCATAGGCATCATCACATCATAGATCAAGACATAGTGAAGTGTCGGTAGTAGCCCGAAGATACACAACAAGGGTTAATGTTAGTGGTTTTCAAGTATCGTTGAATAAGTGTTATAAAGGGGCTTGGTACCTAGTGTGAAAGTGCAAATTTCCTAAGGAAAGTGATTAAACGTATTGAAACATTCTTGCACCATGTCAAATGTCTTAAGTAATTTTTATTGTTGATGAAACTCATATGTAGTATTTGGAGGCGAAGGAAACATACAATAGATCTTTCCTAAGTGTTTTCCCTCGTACAACATTTGTATAAGGTAAGATTCAATCTCGAAGGAGGAATTTCAATAGTGCCCATTATATTTTTTTTAAATCTCATTAGTGGCTACACTGTCATTAAAATCATAAGTATAGTCACAGGTAAGCATTGAGGTGCCTCGTGTAGTAGGAGTTGTATCATTTGAAAAGGTTCTCAATGTCAGTGAATGACATTGATTTTATTTGTATTTCAGACGAGAGTGCTGTAAGTGACATCATTGGGGTGAAACAACTTTAGTTCTCATGATTCATTAGAGGACTAGGAAATTTTTTATTTTATCGTATCTGTATATGAATAGGAAAGAGACTATGATTAATAATAGAATCGCTAGATGCAACAGTGTTTGGTAGCATATTGATTTGACCAGGTAAGAAAGATTTTTGGGTTTTTAAATAGTTGGAAATAAAGGAAGATTGTAACATCGCCTTTTCCCTTTGTAAGTTGTATCCAAGTATGGATAGTACGCACAACGAGTGGCATTGCATCGTGTGTATGCTGGCACACTTATGTCAGGTTAGGGTGACAGGAATAAGTTAGCCTTCCGCGTGTCTCGCACGGGATTTGGAAATTAAGAAATCTAGTGTAAAAGGGATATATACGGCTCGAACATCATGATCATTTCAATTATGTTGGCATTAGTCGATATAATTAGCATCCAATTCAAGTGAAGGAATGGTTACTCAAAATATTGCAAAGTGTACGATGGTTGGCATTGTGGTAACGACACCCATAGTAGGGTCGGCACACTACAAGATAGGATTTTTGACAAGCTATGCTATTGGGGAAAAAGGGGTACACCTCATTTTTAAGGAGGGGAGTCTGGTGTTTTAGTCTCGTAAATAATAATAATACTCCCATAGTCGTTGTATAAGCTTGACGATTTCATTTCTCAGCCTTGTTGAGGATTATCGTCTTAATCCAGGGTATGTGGCCATGCAAGGACTACATCGATCCATAATAAGTAAACTCAGTGGTAATTCTAGTGGCGTGTATCATTGAGTCCGCAATGAGTAAAACAAGGTTCATTATTTGTATGAGGATATCCTTTGAGTTTAGGGAATGTATGTCCAAACGGTTCATCATACTCTGACTGCATTCGATTTTCTTCTAATAGTCAAAACCTTGGTACTTAATGTCTATCTGAGTACCACGCAGTTTGACTCAATGTCTGTGCGTGTTGGTCCTGGCATGACTGATGCATCATAGTAATCGAGGACGTTCTACATATGATCATACGTTTAGGGTTGCACGATCACCCCAGTATGTGTGTGCATGGTTACTAGGGTGATTGAATTTTTTTCCAGGCAATCATTTTCTTATTTGGTCATAATGTCTCATTGGGTGTGTCACGATCGGACGTAGTATATGGATAATATCATAGGTACGAGGCCTCATAATCCAAAGGTTGATTAAGTGATATCTAAAGGTTTGAACTTAAGGTATGGAAGCAAAGGCGTCAAACTAGAGAATCAACTTCGTTGAGAACGTCATCATTGTATGCTATCGTGCATTACAGATTTAGCGTAGCACACAAATATGTGACTATAAATTGCAAAACCTAAGTCAAGGGTAATAATACATAAAATTTTCATGTGAAGTAAAATGTCATATAGGCATTTAAATTTTAAATGTTTTTTAATTCATTGGATTTTGGGAGGCGTGTTGATAAAGAGATAAATCTCCATATATTGAGCCCATGAGGTTTGGGTGATTATAACATTGGGTTGCATAGGAATCTTAAGCTCAATGACTCGTAAATCTTGTGGAAAAGTTAGGCATAACCTTGGTAAGAGGTTGGAGATTGATAGTATGTTAGTAAATGACACATGTGACACCACATAGATGAATCAGAGGACAACATGTATGTTTAGTTGTCAATTTGGGCTAGTAGGTGATCCTTATGGTTTTAGCCTATGAAATATTGTTTTCTCTAAATGCGCATGTCTCATGAAAATCTGCATGTCACTGGTGAGAGATCCAACGAAGGTGGGAGTAGGCATTCATGTTGGGGAACAAGGTGATAATGATATTTTTTACATATGATATCCTAGCAATGAGAAACTTAAAGGGTTGTAGTGCTTGCATAGTCACAGAGAGAACTTATGATTGCGTATGTCCTAGGAGAGAAAACGGTGATATGATGGTGATAAGTAAATGCATTGATGGTTATGGATGAAGGTATGAATTTCGAGCATGAAATTTCCTTAGGAGGGGAGAATGTAATACCCTTGATTTTAATATTTAAAGTAATTGTTAAATATTTTGGTTGCGCAAAAGTTTTATGTAAAATAGTCACATGCGTTGCATTTCATGGGTTGCACAAGTGTTAAAAAGGATAATTTACGTTTTAAACGAATGTCTCACATAAAATTTTGCATGAAAAATTTTATGTGTAGTATATGGAGGTAGAATATAACGAATAGGATTTTGCATGTCGTGTTCAGCCTTGGCTTGGTGCATACATGATGGACATGCAAAAAAAGGATAATAAATGCGCACAAATGACAGTTGATCTTAAATGACAAAATAAACGTGCGTGAACCACTCGTATTGTGTTAATAACATATAATAAATTTCGTAGACATATTTTTAGTATTATTTTTATACATGGGGTACAAGCCTCATTTTTGGTAAAAGTAAAATTACACTTTCGTCAAAAAAAATATGGATATTGAGAAAAAAAAAAAGAGGATATTTTCATAAAAAGATAATATTTAGATACAAATGTTATTTTTATGATTGGAGCACATACTTTATTGAGATTAATAAATAAATGTAACTTTATGGGATTTTCTTGCAGAGGACTTAGTATTGGTTAAATAGACATTTTAATCTATTTAGGATTTTTCGGATAGAAATCTTATAAAGGACTAACAAGATTAAATACATTTTAATTACCTTATATATGCCTATAATGGTTCTAGTGGTTATAAGGAGGAAACATAAGGATTTTTATACCTACAACTAGGTCAACTATCGTTAGTGGGTGACATATATTGTCATAAAAGGTGTTGTGCATTCATTTTATCTAATGGAGACTTTTACACATATGAGGGTATAAGCTAATTAACGGTGGTATGGGATGGGTCCCCCAACCATGTTAGAACAAAAGACCAAGGAAGAAAATAATGATTTAGGATACCTATCTTACATGGCGAAATAAATTTTAAAAAAATAAAGGGCTGATTTGAGTTGTGTGTGGTGTCCCTTTCAAAAAATTATATGATTTGGCCACATAATCCCAAACGCTGAGGCAAATAGCCCAGCCGTGGTGGGACTCCTTCCGCTTAGGGTGGGATAGGGAGTCTAGTAATTAGTCATTTGGTTGCCTTTCTTCACAAACTCAAATTATGAGTTATCATGTATGTGAGGTGATTGAGGGACCCACCTTAGTTCATTATAGCAGCTAGGATATTTAATAAAAGCCTATATAATCAACCTTGAACCCAATTGTAGCACTGTAGGCCCCGAGCGATGATGTGCACGGGGGAAACATGTTCCTTAATGATGGATTCCCATGAGTGCTTATCTCCCAGTCCGTTGCGTCCCCCCGAGGTCGGGTTGTCGGCTCGACGTGGGTCGAATGATTGAGACTTTGTTGTTCTAAGATGTTTGACGTCATATCTAATTTGAGTCGCACAACCCGAGTTTTAGGCCTAGGACTAAATGTATTCCATGTGATAAGGGGTTTGGTGGTTGTTAAGAATCTCCAGTATATTTTATACAAAAAAAAAAGATTCGAGTTAGCCCTTTCGGGCTAATCCTAAGGCAGATTTAAGTATGCGATTGGTCCAAAGATTCTTGTTATGTGGGTTCAAGAATTGGGCTATTAGAGGGGAAGGTATTAGGCACTCCACTTATTCTTCATGTTTCCTTATTTATATGCTTATTATTACTCTTAACATTAAATTATTACTTTTTAGTTATTTTTATAACTGGTTTAGAGACCTTAGGTTGAGAATCCCGTAAACGTATGTAGGTGCTTAGGTATGAAATGGTATAACTGAGAAGTGAGGTAACATCACTTCAACTGGTACAGGTACACTAGGGTGCTTGTGTATGACTCTGTGCTTGTATAAAGGGTGGTCATTAACATGCATGTGAGTGTGAAAAAAGGATCGGCTTGGGCAATGTGTGTCCGTAAATGTGTGAAGATGTGTACATGCGAAGTCGCGACATAAGATAGTTTGATATCTCACTATAGATTGAAGGAGACATAGAAAGGCAGTATGGGAGAGGGGTACATCTCTATTGTGATAGCATATCGAGAGATACATTGTTAAGGCTCGTGCTCATGAGAATGTCTCGGTATTTTTCCAATGTACCAAAGGAGACTTGGGATCTATCCAACATAGTTCGGTTGTGTACATTGTGTATATGTGTTTGCGCATTTATATGGGTGTGTGTGAGAGATCATGGATTTGACATATCTCATTTAGATTAGAAAGGGATAATGGATGAGGTAAGGGAGAACGATGCATCTCGGTTGGGATATATATCAAGGGACGTATTATTAAGGCTCGTGATCACGAGAAGGACTCATTATTGTGCCTACACACTCGTGTAGCCATGAGATCTAATCCTACGTAGTTCGATTGTGTATAGTGTGTATACACATTTACACATTAGTATGGTGGCGTGAAAGAGATCGCAGCTCTGAGATAGTTTAGTATCTCATTTGTACTATGTATGAGAGGGGGTATAAGAGAGATGAGATATGATTACATTTATGTGGGGACAATATGTCGAGAAACATTATTGAGGTTGGTGCTCATGATAAGGACTCGGTATTGCACCAACCTACTCGTGTAGCCATGACATCAAAGCCTATGTAGTTCGGGTGTCCACATGTTCCAACATGATGTGTGTGAAAGAGTAGTACTTGGCTTGGAGAGGAGGATAAGCTATCTGTGGCCTAGAGGGTAGCTTTGGTGGAGATTCAGAATGTGAGTCGACCCTAAGTTACCGACAAATACATCCATCACATGTTGGACGATCACTGACTTGATGGTGTTGTTGAACCTTCTAAGTAGTTTGGAGATTTAGCACTAAGTACATCATATTCTGGATATCCTTGGCTATGGAGGAAGAGGTGAAAATGGGGGGATTTTGGACAGGAGATGGATGCATCCTTAAGAAATAATACGTCAAGAGACATATAATGAAGTATGGTTATAACAAGTTTTGTTTGGTATAGCGCCTACGTACCCAAGGAGGCTTGGGATCAGAGCCAATATAGTTCCAACAAATGGGGAATATTTATAGTTATATGCGACGGGATACAGGGTATGCAATATACAACATTACGGTATTTATGGAACCTAGTCCTTAATATAGCACATCCGTTGTGTTGGATTGATATATTTATATATTAAAATTACATTTATTAAAAGAATATGTTTGACAAGTATTTAATATGAAAACATATATTCGGTGTGCTAATGCGGATACGAGATTTGTTCGTTTGCAGAAGCGAATGGAGTAGTCGAATTCTAGACTTTGGCTTGTGCATAGCTTCGGACTGACTCAACTCACTGACACTTTCCTCAGAATGATTTTGAAAATTATGTTTTCATGTTTGTATGAGTCGTTGGGGCATTTGATTAACATTTATTTAACATATGAGCATGTCAAGCCAACTAACATAGGTGCTGGGTTAAAAACAAGGATTTAAAATATAAATGCTATAACGTTCATACCTAGTCCCCAAGATGGTGGCCGAGATAAAGGAGACAAATATATATGGACAATTTATGACAATATATATGTGGTGTGTTTAACCCAATATTTGGATAGAGTTTCCTACCCTTATAGCGTGAATAGAATTTGTCCCAAAGGTGTGCCCTCACTTAAGGTGTCCGATGTGGGCAAAGCTTCGTTTAGTCGAGCAGATCTTCCTTCAGAAGTGTTGATATTTGCAAAATACGCACAAAAGTTTTCCTTTGTATTTCTTTCGGAGGTGACTTTTCAGAAGTACAAACCTTATTTGGGACTGAAGTGACTCGGCAGAAGTACGAGATTTCCTTAAGGGGAAAGCCATATTTCTGAAGAAATAACTTCTTCGAGACTTTTTAGAACTAGATCGAGTATCTTGGGTTCTCAGGATTGAAAAAGTTAGAAAACCGAATCAACGTTGGGTTTTAGGGTGCTTTTGATGGTTAGTGGGGGACCTCCATTTATAGGGTCTGATCTGGAGCCTTTAACCTAATGTTCAAAGGTCTTAGAAGGTGGATCTGAGGTGGAGTGACACATAAACACTTGAAAAAAGATTTAGTTGGATTTGGTAATCATTACCAAAGGGGTTTTGACAGAACGGTAGAATATCTCTTGAACCAAACAGTTAAATGGGCTTTGGGAATTTAACCGAATGGTTAAAGGTCGCAGTAAGAATTTTCGGGGCTTTTTTCATTTTTTTTTGTTTTACAATTGAGTCGTTGCATTTTTTTGGGCGGTTTGGTCCCCTTTTGGTTTACGTTTAGGTTAGCTTACCTTTAGTATTTTCGTGGGACCGGGTATAGTTTATTGGATGGGGAAAAATGACACATACCTTAACTTCAAATCGACCTATCCACAGATGAGTTCGACTAAGAGTGTTCACAGGTGGACACTCTTCATTGAAATAAAAATGACTCACTAACTGGTTTCCCCATTTTGGGGAGGTACAGGGGCATGGATGTTATAGGTAGGGAAATTTTAGGGGTTGAAGAGATTTTTTTTTTAAAGGGGTGGGGGTTTGACCGAATAGTTAAAGGTTGAGTTAAGTCGGTCAATGGTTTTAACCATCCGATCTATTATTCAAGCGTGCAAAACTTATTAAATGCAAGCTTAATTTTCCATTTTTAAAACGTTCTACACATTCGTTTTTAGCGACGCCTTCTTCCAAATCCACATTGCTATCTTCTTTCTACATATAATACACTCGTCATTCATATGATCTTACCTCTATTATATCTATCATAAATAGGGGGAGTGGTTTGAATTATGGGATGCTGGATGTCCCATTTTTATGGTCACTATTGGGTAGCCTCCCGGTGGGGGCAAGACCTTCTTCTTTTTTACCCATTGTCCTGGTGAATCGCGTAGGATGCTACCTCACTTTCACTGGGTTATGTTACTCCATCTTCATCAATGACTAGGGTCAGTCGTTTCACTCTTTCGGTGCTACCATTTGGTTTAATGGCGGTTCTTCATGGGGAGGACTAGGTCGTACATATTCATCAGTGCAGTTTACTGTTAAGCATGCTAGCGTTGTCTCTGGACCCTGCCCTCTCTGTGATTAATGTGAGTTTCTAATAATTTTACGCTTTGTACATCTTTTTCTCCTTTTTTCTTTTAAATTTTACTAAATTAATGCTTTTACAAATTTTTAGTAGGTGTTGGTTGATGCGTTGTTATGAAAGTTAAGGTAGACGTCGCTACTGACTAACTGAGGTTGTCGATGGGTCTCAGCTAGTGCCCGGGTGGCATGGTATATCTATTTGGTATGTGCGTGATTGGTGTAAGGGATAGGATGCCGAGGCTCTCAGATGGGAGGTGTGCAGGGGTCGTCTGGGGAAAAGGCCCTGTGCATAATAATCTAGCAGGATAGTATTTTGGGGTGACCTTTTGTTTGGAATTTGGTGTAACCTCCCAAAAATATGCCTTTTGTGGTTTTTTATTGGGGAAAGACCCTGTTGTATTTAAGTAGTTTGTTCCTTTAGAAGGAACATGAAGAATCCTCAATACACCTTTTGGTGTGTATGGGGATTCTCGTCATACATCATGTATATAGATATAGTCATTCTCTATGAATGATGGATGGTTTTTTTATTTTTGTATTTTTCTTTAATTTTTAGTATGTTATGAATCAGAGTAATGAATAGTGTTTGTATGGACCAAATGATCCTAAGCTCTTTTTATTAAAGTAGTTGATATACATAAATATGGTCTCGTCCTCAGACAGACCCCGCATGACTCAGTCGACCCTACTCATCATTCATCAGACGAATTTGCTCATTGGCCGACATAGTGTGGGCCACCCTCAACAGTCTCGATCTCTAGGACCCTGTCCTTGGCACTCTGTGGTCGTTCAGTATAGATCATTCTTTGGTTACTCAACAGTATCGATCTCTAGGATCTCATCTCGGCCTCGTACCACCCTGACAGGATGAGACAGTTATTTATCATGAGTTTCAGTCTAAATCAGCCTTATAATTACCTGCCTGGAGGAACACCTCTGTCAGTTTAAGTTCGGTCGGGACCATCAATGTCGACAACAGCACTTCTTATGATAAAAGTGACTTGTGAATCATTAGCACACGTGCACTAGAGTTGGCAATTTTTTACCCAACAACCCGTTTATAGTAATAACCCGAAATGACCCGAACATGACCCAATTAGCTTGTATAGATTTAGGAGTACCCAAAACTTATACTAATATAAAAATCAATGCAACCTAAAAATGACACAACTAACCTGAATTGCCACCTCTAACGTGCACCATACCATTATAACAACATCTCTCACGCACACGAGGGAATATTACATCATCATGACATACTTGTGCTAGGGACGGGTGGCTAACTATGGTTGGTTGTCTCATATCATGCATTCTTATCATGCTTAGGGGCTCACTGTACACCCCCAAGTCTAGATAAGCCTTCTTTTTCTCCTTCTTCTTCATTTACAAGGATCGAATATTGAAAATCCCTGCTGAAACTCTGGGAAACACACAGTAGACAGAGAAAGCTTGAGAGTTATATTTCCATGGCCATTAATGCTTAATTTCTATACATACATAACAACCTTCCATGGTGGAATAGTCCTAATTAGCTGAAACACTTATATTCCATGTCTTCTCCATTCTCTCATCACCTTCTTTTTATTTACTTTTTTGCTCATATTTTAGTCCATTATTAACCAAGTTCGAACTTAAACTGCACACAAATTTAAGTGATGATCTAGAATATCATCATTGTGGCGTCGTCTGTGGGAAGAGATTGTCTTATTCCTCTTTAGTTTTCTATTTGGAATCTCACTTTTGTCTCTAGCGATGGTCCAGTTCCACCATTGTTGGACATGAACCACCATTGAAAGAGCTATGTGGGTGTTCTTTAAGCCGCTGCTTGCACATAGTTCATCAAGCTTCAATTATTCTTTCTTATTGGAGACATAGCGTTTGAATTGCCTTCGAGTGTTGATCCAAGATCCATCCAACCACCACGTATAGAAATGGCTTATGAAGTCGCAGTGCTGCGATCCTTAGTGGCTAGCCAACAGAAGATGCAAGATTAGTTCATGGCATTTAGACAAAGGGTGTTGGGAAGGTCCCCATGTGATCTAACCATGGTTATTACTTTGGTTGCCAAGGAGACAGTGGATCCGATGATAGGGGGACCACCCCCGACCACATAAAAGTAGGCTCAGTGCCATTAGCGATGGTGAGACGTTAATGATCTTAGGCGTCTTTGCCTGGGAAAATTAGTCCAGGACTGTCTAGATGACCAGGAATGTGATGAAGAAGACTATTAGGAATCATATGAGGTTTCAGGCGATAAAATTCCCCCATCCCTGACCTATAAAGGAAAGAATGCTTGGTCGACAACTGACGGCCAACCAAGGACTTCAGCTTTTGATAGGCTCAGTAGAGGGTCGGTCTTCGACCGTCTCATCCCGGTCAGAGATTTACGTGATCGGGTCTCTCATTCTCGTAGTAATGGTGCATCTAGGGGAAATAACAGACGTAATGAAGGTCAACCTAGGCAAGGCATAGAAGGGGAACACTACACCAAAACACTATTATAGTAAGAGACTATTTTTTTTATTACTAACAGTACTACCATTATTTTTTCTCACAATAAAATGGCATTAGTAATCTGATATAAGTGTTACTAATATTGATACAATATTTAAAGAATGATTTTTTTATTTACTTTTTTTTCCAAACGAAAGAGATGCCTCCCGACTAAAATTTACTCCCAAAACCGATCACACACACGAAACCCTCTTAGCCAAAATTTATTTACCCTCTCTCAGATCTGTCCAGCGCCTTAGAGATTTGGGGATGAATTCTCGAAGTCTACTGACGATGTGGTCAGGGCTTCTAGCCTTCTCGGCAACGAGATTCGAATCCTGTGTTTAAGGTATCTACAAAATCCTTTATTTCAATTGATGTATCTTTCAATCGTCTTTTACGGCTTTGATGTCATATTGTTAGAAAAATCTTAGGGATATATGTTTGGTATAGATCTGTTGAGTTCTGATGATTTTGTTACTATGTATTTATCAATATGATGATGCTTCGTATCTTGCTCGTAAATAATTTGTTAGATTGAGGTGGAATGATTAGATCTGGAAATTGAGATTCGATGTCACAAAATATTTTAAAACAGTTTATATAGGTTTTTAGTAGGTTTATGAGATCTAGTGTTTAAAATAAGTAAATGAGTTTCTATATATTCATTGTTTTGGATAATTGTTTTTTTTTAGATTTAGGCTCTGGCATTTATGATTATATTGGAGGATTAGGTCTAAAAATTGAGATTTGATCTGAAATAAGATTTTAAGCAAGTTATACATGTTTTTAAATAGGTTTGGATTATGTGGTAATAAAGAAGATAAATAAATAAGGTTCTTAAAGCATTATGAGGGTTTGTATATAAGAAAAGTGAATAATCTCTTACAGATTCATTGTTTCGGAACTACAAACATTAATGATTTTAACTAAGTTCCATATTATGCAATCAATTATGGTGGTCAAATCTGATAAACCCTCTAATCTCAGATTTATTGAATGAATGAATGTTTTGTAAATAAATTTATAATTTGTATTGTACCAACATGACGACTTATAGAGAACGAATCTTGTATTGGATTCATTTAGGGTGTATTTGATAAATAAGATGGAAAATAACTCCTCGGAGTCAATTTCCATGGAATTGAAAACTTGGAAATATTTTCCATTGAAAAATTTTGTTGGTGTTGTTTGATTGCAATTATTTTCCACGTGGAAAATGTTCTATTTTCCATCTTTTGTGTGATTGATTTCCAATAATTTTCATTAAAAAAAAGTAGAAAATATTTATAAAAACAGAAAATTAATAAAAATCCCAAAATATTAAAAAAAAATAGAAGAAAATTAATAAAAAAATTCTAGAATATTAACAAAAAATAAACAAAAAAATTTTTAAAAACACAAAAAAAATGAATAAAAGACCAGAAAATAAATATTAACCCGGTATTAAATATAAAAAACGAAAAAATGTATTCGAGTATTAGGAAAAAATAAAAAATGAATAAAAATCGAATTCACCACGCCCCCCCCCCCCCCCCCCCTCCCAACCCCCAACTCTTTCGTCCACTGTATCGCCAGATCTGTTCTTTTATTTATTCTCTTATTTTTTTAAATTTTTTTTCAAATATTTGCATTTTTATTAGTTTTCTAGGGTATTTATTAATTTCCATTTTTTAAATTTTTTGAGCGCTTTTTTATTTTCTTTTTTCTTTTTTAATTAATAAATTTCTCACTTTTTAATAAAATTATAGGTTTTTTTTAAAATTAATTCAGGGGTTAATATTTGTTTTCTATTTTTTATTCATTTTCTGTATTTTTTTACATTATTTTTATGTTTTCATTAATTTCTCTTTTTTCTCATTTTTTTTATTTTCTAGTGTTTTTTTAAATTATTTACTGGACTAATATTTATTTTATGTATTTTTTTCTTTTTTTCGTATTTTTTAAATTTTTTGTTATTTTTTTTCTTAATTAATAAATTTTGGACTTTTAAATAAATTTTGGGTGTTTTTTATTCACTTTATGTATTTTTGTTTCATTATTTTGGGTTTTTATTCACTTTCTAGATTTTTTTCATTATGTTTAAATTTTTATTCACTTTCTGTATTTTTTTCATTATTTTTTCCGATTTTATTCACTTTCTGTACTTTTTTCATTATTTTTGGGGGTTTATTCACTTTCTGTATTTTTTCATTATTTTTTGGGTTTTATTCACTTTTTGGATTTTTTTAAAATTATTTTTGGGTTTTATATCACATTCTGTATTTTTTTAAATTATTTTTTAGAATTTATTCACTTTTTAGAAGAAAAAAATTCAATATTTTTGGGTTTTTATTCACTTTCTAGATTTTTTTTTTCATTTTTTGGGGGGCTTTATTCACGTTTTGGAATTTTTGGGGTTTTATTCACTTTCTGAATTTTTGTCATTATTTTGGGGGTTTTATTCACTTTCTAGAGACTTTTCATTATTTTTTTGTTTTTATTCACTTTATGGAATTTTTACATTTGGGGGGGGGGGGGGGGGGGGGTATTCACTTTCTGTATTTTTTTTCATTATTTTTGGGTTTTTATTTAGTTTCTGGGTTTTCCCATTATTTTGGAGGTTTTATTTAGTTTCTAGATTTTTTTTCATTATTTTTGGATTTTATTCATTTAATGGATTTTTTTTTCATTTTTGGGGATTTTATTCACTTTCTGTATTTTTTTCATTGTTTTTGGTGGTTTTATTCACTTTCTGGTTTTTTATTATTATTTTGGGGGGTTTATGCATTTTCTGGATTTATTTCAATTTTTTTAGGTTTTTATTCACTTTCTGGATTTTTATTTTTTATTTTTTGGGGAGATTATTCATTTTCTAAATTTTTTTCATTATTTTTGGGTTTTTACTCATTTTCTTGATGTTTTATCGATTTTTTTGGCGTGGCAATTCTTTTCCCTGGAAAATGAATAACAAGGTGGGAGGAGGTTTTTTAATTCCACCTTTTTGTGAAAAAAGTGGTTTAGTGAGTTGTTTTAAAGAAATCAATTACATGGAAAATTTTATTTACCAAACATTCAAAACATGGAAAATGACTCCATATATTGTATTTTCCATGAAAAATTAGTGTTATCAAACACACCCTTAAGGAAAAGATAAAAGGGAACAAGAGAAGATCAAACTCAACAAGCAACTTCCTTACTTGGTCGGCAACATCGTTGAGTTATTATTACTTTCTTTCTTATGGAAATCAAATTAGGGTTTTCTTTTCTACTATTTAGTTTCCTATACAAGGAAATTCATGTATAAACATAAACCCCTAGCCCTCCAATGCCCGTGGCCCTCAACAGGAATCCCCCTGGTCCATCATAGTCATTGTAACCACCCAATTTTTATTGCATATTAGGAACACAATAATCGCCTCTTCTATGCCCATAATAACCACAACTTCCTCCCCATCCTCATAATCTTACACCATATCCACCACACCCACCTTCTATGCCGGAATATCCACCCTCCCAACCAACATTTCCATTATAATCTACTATACCATTGTTGTAACTCACTCTATTTATAACTCTTAAGAAAGATATGTTAAACTGTGAATTCTTACTTTGAACTATGAATTAAGAGTTTTTGATTAAATCATCAATGTCCCAAAGAGGTTTCTAAGAACCATTAATAAATTCAACAAGTCTTTTAGAATATTACACTACATAAATGTTGAAAATGCCAAGATATACACATTGTTCAAGCCAAAATCCATGGCTTTGGATTTAACCAATAATGTATGAGAATCAAGAGACTAAACACCAAACATCTTTTTCTTGTAGGGATATCAAAAGTAGAACAAGGTTGCAGCATGACAGAGGCGCTGAATTTATATGTTATGGTGTTCCCGTATTTTATTCATTTATTTCCTATAATTGCCTTTTAGCATATTAGGTGCCTGAGTTTATTAGAGTTGTGGTGAAGTGAGACTAGATTTGAGTTTAAAACGGTAGCACTGGAAATACCATCACATTTAAGTGATGTTGGCTAGATAATTGACTCCAGTCCCATATTTATTACACTTACGCACGCACACGCATATATTGTTAGGGGTGTGCAAAAAAACTGACTGAATCGAAAACCGAACCGAACCGAACCGGCCTGAACCGAACCGAAACCGGCATTTTTTTATCCCGGTTCGGTTTGCAGTTTAAGGATTTAAAAAGCCAACCATGTCGGTTCGATTGGCAATTTAGATAAAGAAAAAACCGATTCAAACCGAACAGAATCGACATCAATATTTATATTAAAAAACCCTTAAATATCTTTTATTTTTATATCCAAAAACCATTAACCAACCTCCAAAACCGACCAAAACTGAAAACCGACCAAAACTGAAAATCGGTTAAAACCGAACCGAACCGAAACCGATGTGAACGATTTGGTTTCGGTTTGATTTTTTCCAAAATCGAACCGATCGGTTAGGTTTGAATTGAATTGCGGTCCAAAACCGAACTGAACCGACCCATGCACACCCCTATATATTGTACATATGGGAGGAATTACCGTAGTGCTATCGGCACATGTAGATTAACTTAATAACATTTGCAGTTCTATTTTAATACATGTAGGGCTCTGGATATGGGTATTGAAATTCTAGATACAATAGGATTGAATCAGAGCATGTCTAAAACAAAATCCAGAGACTGTTTTTTTAAACATGCTGCAGTGTTTAGGACATACATAACCCCTTTTAATCCATGAATTATATACTTATCTTCAGGCATATATTACCATGAACTATAAGGGAAAGAACCATTCACCGACCTGTTTCGATGGCTATGAAAACACCCTGACAGTTCTTACATTTTTTTGGACCATAAATTACTCCTTATGAAAGTGTTGTTGTCCCAGCTTAGGTCATGGAAACTCATATTTTTCTTAACCTGCTATGCCCAATTGTTCCTACTCAGATATTATTATTGAAGGTACCATTAAAAAGTCAATTTGCCCCACCAAATTCTTTGACATGTCACAACTAGATGTTATGGAAACAAGTCTTTATCCCCTTCACAATGTTTTTTTCCACGTTGAACACATTGTATCTAGTGTTGCTCCAACTTTTAATAAAAATAATACATGTCATACTTTTGACCCACAGGCTTATGTTGTGGGACATGCTCATGAATTGGAAAACAATACTTGTTTTGCCACAGATACTCCGTTGTCTCTTTTATTGCGGGTTGAGACAATAATTAATTATCTTTCTCCAACAATCCCCTTTGAGTCACCACAATCTGTTAGTGACAGTCTTCATGGACAAGATGCCTCTTCCAAATTGGATAATTCAGTAGGGACGCTATTTGACTTCCCAATTTGTCCGAGAGAGAAGATAATGTGGACAACGAAGAGTGCGAAGAAAATGATGATAATGTCGAATGTGAAATTTATAAAAGTAAAATACGTTCTCCCCTACACAAATTAGATGATGTAGAATTTATTACCAAATATCAGATTTATATAAAAATATATCTTGTATCTTTTTCTTTAATTCAGTCCCAAAAATGAACGATTAATAGAAAAGCCAGGGAACAAATTTGTCAACATTTCAGTATCGTGTCTCATGATGAGAGACAACATTTTAGTCACTAGATCTTAGTATTTTCTTTAAATAAACTACACATTAGTGGGATTTAATGAAGGTGATATGGTGATGATACAAATCAATCTGAAATGGTGTTCGAAGAATAAGTTCAAGAAACTTTAGTCAAGGAGAATTTCTTATAAATTCTAGCTGGACAAACTCATTCATCTATCATAAATAAATTCTAGTTGGACAAACTATTTGCACAAACAGTCATATGTACAAACAGTGTTATATCTAGCTGCATAACTCAAAACTTCATGTTGTTAATACCAACTATTGAAGATCCAAATTCATAATGGTTCAAACTATTACCATATGATTTAATTACTAGTTTATAAATAGTGACAGTGAAAGGTTGATTTCACTCTGGGCTGATTGAGGTTTAGACGGATCCATGTTGTTTTTAGCTTTAATAATAATCTGACCAAGTTGTTTGTGTAAGCCAATTGTGGTTTGTTGTGAAACAAAACACTAGGAGTATTAGGAGAGCATACATGAATAAAAAACATGTTAACATTGGGTTGTGCCTTAAATTTCCATATTGGACTAACACGTTGACTCGATGTGGTATTTTGGTGTTTGTATTATTTACAATTGGATCCCAATTTAGGGAGTACCGAGGCTTGACCTCCCGAGGTATAGACTAGACTTAAACTAACATGTTTGATTTATGTAGGTATGTGATTCAGAACCCTAACTCTGAATAGGATGAAATTCTTTCCTTGCCCTCGGCAGCTTGCCCATTGCTTCGCTCAAAGTTCAAACCTTTCACCTCCACTATTCACTCAGTTATCGATTCCACCGACTCTGTTACTACCAAGCTCCTCATTAAATTGCAGGCACTAACTCATTCTTATTTATATTTACTAGTTGTTGCACATATGTTTCAACTTACTTTTTTAAATGTCTCCTTGAATTACCTTTCATACAACTCATGGGGACCATTTTTCAATATGTCAAATCAGTACATATATTTAAGTACATGGTATTAGTAAATAAACTTAAGATCTTAACATTTTTACTGTATTTCAGGAAGCTACCTCACTTGGAATTGTCCCTTGTGTATCTTTGAAAGAAACTCCTATTGTTGTAGATGTCAGGAAGTTTCAGGTTCCTACAGCTGAGGTGAGAATGTTTCTATTATTGTTATGGCAAATTCAATAGTTTAGTTGTTATTTTCCTCTTTTATTCCTTCTTCCCCAGTAAATGTTCTTTGTTTCTGATAAAACAAAATGCGATTGCAGTTCATAATGTCATGTTTAACTGATTATTATCCTAAAATTGGTCAGGTATTCTTCTCTCCATATTTTGGTATTCTCTCAAACCTCCGGCGACCTCTGACTGTTACCTCAACTCTAGTACTTAAGTATTTTTCCCTTTTCTGCTTTTTTTTAAAACAAATTTACGCCTATTTCTTCCCCCGAACAAATTTTTTTTATAGTGTTTGCCCCATTAATTTTGCTAATGGATAATTTTTTGTACTAAATTGTATGACTAAATGTTGATATTATGACTAATATGATAATTTTTTTTTGTTTGACAGAATGTCATTTTGGATCCTCATCAAGTTTCCAGCGTTGCGGTTGCGGCGTTGATGGCGATTATAATAGAACGAAAGTTGATAGTCAACAACAACGAACTTCTTTTTTATACTTCATTTGATCGGTTATAATATAAAATATCTCATTTGGGGATGATTGTATTAGGATGTTATATTGGACGCTTTTATTAAAATAATGTAACTTTCGGGGCGATTGTATTACGATGTTTCATTCATTTGGTTTAAATTTCTTTTGTAAATAAAAAGTGGAGGCTTATAGAAATGTAAATGTTGAATATATTACACTTGTTTTTGTGGACTATGTTTGTATATGTTCTTAGGATTTAAATAGTGTGGTAAGAATAATTGAATTTGTTTAAATTCGGGATATTGGATCTTGAAAAATATATTTTTTTCAAATAGATATTAATATTACTAATAGCATTTTACTGTTACTAATTCTGAATTTTACCGTTACTATTAGTAACATAATTTTATCGTTACTAATTCTGAATATTACCGTTACTATTAGTAACAGAATTTTACCGTTACTAATTTTGAATTTTACCATTACAATTAGTAACATAATTTAATCGTTACTAATTCGGAATTTTACCGTTACTATTAGTAACAGAATTTTAGCGTTACTAATGGTAACAGTAAAATTTCGTTACTAACTTTATGTCCCACGCCTTTTTTTTAACGGAAAAATTGTGTTACTAATATTTTTAGTAACAGTAAAATTGTGTTACTAAAGGCGTGTTTTAGTGTAGTGGAAGAGCATAGAGAAGTGAATATCTGGGAGAGGACAGTGGCATAAGAACCAGCACCAGTTGCGGTTGCACAAGAAGGTGGAGATGATAATTTCGTCGCTGAAAATAAACCTTAGAATAGCGCCATTCAAAGGTTATAAGGCAATATCGACTCTCTAATCAAGAGTCGAGACCACAGCCACTAGGCTACATAGAGGGGTCTCCTTTCGTGGAAAGGATCATAAGTTATCCTACCCCTGCAAAGTTTAAACCTCCTACTGTCATCCCGAAGTATGATAGGAGTTCCAATCTCATCCATCACATAATTATGTATCAGTCGGCAATCGATGAGGTGTAGGGCATTCTCTAGTAACCTCACAGGTGCCGCCCATATATGGTATATAAATCTGCCTAAAAACTCTGTTGAGAATTTCAAGCAGTGTGTCGAGAAGTCCATACATAATTTCTAATTCAACATGAAATCGCCAAAAAAGGTAACTCACCTCTTATATGTGAAACAAGGAAAGAAGGAAAATCTGAGAAACTACATTTCTCAGTTCAATAAGGAGAAACTAGAGGTGGAAGATTATGAGGAGAACATAGTTATGACAACCCTTATTAGCGGGTTACATCCAAGAAAACTGCTCTGGATGCTCTCTAAAGATCCTCCAAAGACCATGAAGGAACTCTTGGCCTCGATTGTGAGGATTATGAATGTAGAGGAGGCCATGGAGGCCAAAAGGGGAGATGTGAAAAGGTCTAGTGGAGGTAGTACTATCAGGCAAAAGATAAGGAAGGAAAGAAGAGGTCGACTGAAGATAAATAAGCCAAGTAGACCCCTATGAAAAATAGACCTGACATGATACTTAAAGAGATCAAGGATGACAAGGCACTTCGATGGATGGAGAATCTCAAGTACCCTCCTCACAAAAGTGACAAGATCAAATGGTCTGAGTTCCACTAAGACCATGAGCATACAACAGATAAATGCTTTGCTTTAAAGGATGAGATAGAGAAGCTATTGAAGCAGGGAAAGCTCCAAAAATATATAGACAGGAGTGGTACCAAGGATGAATCTAGGAAATAGCACAGTGGGGGAAAGGATGACAAGTCGAAACGAAAGTCCCCATCCCATAAAAAGGATAATGAGTCAGACAGTGAAGGGGATGTCCACGATATCCCTCCGAATATTTCAGAGGCAAAAGGTCAGATGCACATGATATTGATGTAAAAATAATATGTGGAGGATTAGCCGAAGGAGTCACGGAGCCGACCGACTATAAAGCCCATGTTGTGGAGGAAAGTAGATGCCTAAGAGGATGGATATTAATTCAGTCGAAATAGAGTCGAGGCTGGGGAAATTGAAAAAAATTAACATGGACACCTAAGTGGTGAGATTTTTAAAACTGGACCCGAGTTACATTCCCTCGGGTCATCAGCACCACGGTCCAAGGGTATGATGTATCACGTATCCTTTTTGATGGTAGTAGCTCGACCAACGTGATGTTTTGGGACTACTTTAAATATTTGAAGCTCAATAAGAAGATATTGACCAATACCATCAACTACTAATCGACTTCAGCGGAGAAAAGGTCCACCATTTAGGGTGTTTGAAATGGATGTCTACATGGGAACCTGGCAGAGGTGTCTTACTAGGTAAGTGATCTTTTTTGTTATGAACGAGCATGTCTTCTCGGCCTATAATATTATACTTAGAAGAGTAGCACTCAAGGAGTTCGAGGCAGTTCCTTCAATGATCCACTAAATAATAGAATTCCTAACTCCCTATGGAATGGGGGAAGTTCTAGGTGACCAAGAAAAGTCTCGATAATGTTATTTCATCTCAATCGAGGAAAGAGTGGCACATAAAAAACTTACAACTTCCTACAATATAACTATTCTCGACCCAAGGAACGAAAAGAAGATGAAAAAAGGTGAGCCCACTGACGAGGTAGAATCCATCATCCTCAATGAGGACGAGCCTAAAAAAATTGTCCAGATTGGCTCATCCTTGAAGAAAGAAATAAAGGAAGAATTAGTGAAGCTATTAAAAAGAAGACAAAGTATCTTCGCCTAGAGCCATGAAGACATGCAAGGGATAGACCCGGAGGTTATCTATCATCGATTGAATATTGATAAGAATGTAAAGCCCGCAAATCATTAAAGGAGATCCTATACAAGGGAAAATATGAGGTTATCCAGGATGAGGTGAAGAAGCTTCAGTCGTCCGAGTTTATTCGAGAAGTACAATATCTGGACTAGCTATCCAATGTCGTTATAGTGTCAAAGGCTCATGGCAAATGGAGAATGTGTGTCGACTTCACTAACCTGAATAAATCTTACCCTAAAGACAACTTCCCCTTGTCCCTAATCGATCAGATGGTTGATGCTACGATCGGGCATGAGTTGATGAGTTTCATGGACATGTATTCGATTTATCAGATATTCATGCATTAGGCCAATGTTAAGAAGACCTCATTTATCACGAATAAGGGGTCGGTATAAAAAATGAAGAGGCACGTATCAGAAGTTAGTAAACAAGATGTTTGAGTACCATATTTGGAAAACCATAGAAGTATAATTGGATGACCTGCTGACCAAGAGCCTAAAGGTTGAAAGTTATATTGTCGACCGTGAATGAACCTTTGACATGATGGATAAGTTCAGGATGAAATTGAACCCGACCACGTGTGTTTTCAGATTAAGTGTGGGTAAGTTACTCCTCTTCATTATAAATTAAAGGGGTATAGAGGTTAACCTTATAAAGATCAATGATCTTATAAACATTCAGACACCCGAGACGATTAAAGATGCTTAGAGGCTGACAGGGCGTGTTATAGCCCTTAACCGTTTTGTCTCCAGAGCTACAGATAAGTGTCCACCCTTATTCAAGATCTTGAAAAAATCATTTGTCTGGGTTGATGAGTGCGCGAAGGCCTTCCAAGAGCTAAAGGTAAACCTGGGGTGGCCCATGTTGTTGTCTCGGCCCATTCAAGGGGAGAGATTATTTCTATACTTAGATGTGCAGAATCTGCTATCAGTGCAGCTTTTGTTCGTGAAGAGGAGGGTTTTTAAAACCCGATATATTTCAACAGAAAGGCACTACAGGGGGCCTAACTTAAATATCCAAGGATGGAGAAGTTCGCATACACTTTGATCCATACTTCCAAAAATATAAAACCATACTTCCGGGATCATACTATGGTGGTGTGACGCAACTAAGAATGTGTCTCAGAAATGCGTACTCTTTAGGCTCAAGTGCAAGCCTGTCGCTCAAGTAATAATCCGATAAGTCGGGTATCGATCCTCAGGGAAATAGGATAATGTAATTGTGACGACGTTGGATAGACAAGGAAATCCTAACTCTGACTCTAAAAAGAAAGAAAAAATAATTTGGTTTTGAGAATGACTATACTAGATGCAATTAATGAAATTAAGAAAAGATACAATTATATTAATTTACTTAAAATACTGATGAAGACTGATTTGAAACTTTAAATTATGAATGAGAAAAACAGGACGGGAATACAATCCCCCAACCCTAGTGTATTGCAGGTATAATACTAATCGTGAATTTAACTGATTAATTAGACCCATAATTTAGTACTCCCAAGCATTACGTATATGAGGTTCAAGCCCACATCATACATAATCTGAGGACGAGTAAATCAGTATCACGATAGTTACACTTGAATTGTATTCTAAAGCATCCCGATTACTCAGAAGCAAACGAGATCTAAAGATCTATAATTGTCGTGTCCCTACGCGATACGGTCATAATCAATCACTAAATTCAAAGGGTTAATGTTATACACATACAATTATCACATCAGGCTGGGTTCATGTATCCCGGCCTTAGAAAATCTAGCCTAGCATGCTGAAGGTAATGAAAACAGTGTTGGATTTGCAGAAAACCATGATTAAACTAAGGACAATAGATGGAATGATGTAGAAAATAATTTAAGAGAGGAAACAACTCACTAATTTTACCAAAGCATTAACAGCAACAATTAAGAACACTTGTAATCAAAGAATTTCTGAATAATCTTTACTATTGGAATTAAAAGAATAAACTGTATCTAAACTAGGGTTTTTGAAAAAGAATGGAAAATTAACTAAAATTCTCCGTCCAAATAATGGTAAAAACTCGGGTTTATATACCCTACAGAAATTCAGGAATTTTAGCTGCACTAGGACTCTCATTGGAGGAGGATAAGATTACAAAATCTCGACAGCCGGACCGGTCCGGGGCTTAGGCAAACCGGTCTGCCTCCTGATGCGGATCGGCTCTTTTAATTTTCTGGCGGACCGGTTCTTTTATTTTCCTTCCTTCTTTGATTTGGTTTCGATCCGGGGTCCTCTGGATTATTGCACATCGGACCGGTCCGGGGCGGGAGCGGATCGGTCTGCCTCTTTGACTTTTTTCTCAACTTTGACTGCTCATAACTTTTGTTCCGGGACTCCGATTGAGGTGTCATTCTTCCTATGTGCTCATGAACTTGATACTTCAACTTCTCTTTAGGTACCTCATCCGAATTTCGGGTAGAATTTACACTTTTGCCCTTTGGACTTTCCTTCCTTTCGTTTCTCGATTCTTCCAATTTCTTTCTTTCTTTCTTTCCATCAAATACCTGTAAAATCAATACGAAATACCAGAAACTCGGTGTACTCGTTAGGATAAGTCAGTAGCAAGATTATCAAATAAAGTCAAGTCGATTATGTTATTAGAGATGCTAAAAGTAACTAAATTATGGGATAAATTAGGAAGAATTTATGCCTAATCATAGTGCTCACCGACAATCCATTGAGGAAGGTCATCCATAAAACTAAAAATTTACGGAGGTCGATGGCCTGGTCAATCTATCTAGGAGAGTTTGACATCATTTATCAGTCGAGAAATGCTATCAAGGTGAAGGAATTGGAAAATTTTATGACATAATTCACATGGGTCGAGGTTGATAATAAAGATAATAAATAATAGAAACACCAATAGTTATGCCCGAAGAGGGAGTTATAGAGAAAGTATCGACCGACATAAAAAGGTTGACTGTATGGAGAAATATTTGCTATTCAAAAATGGGATTTTGACTGAAGGGCCTTTTTTAGAGGAAGACTCCACATGGAGCCTGTTTGTTAATGGCTCGTCTCACAAAAGTGGTAATAGAGCTTGTTTTATTTTCTCGGCTCCAAATGGAATTGATATTGAATATGCTTTGAGGTTCAACTTCAAGGCATAGAATAATGAGTCAGCGTATGAGGCCTTGTTGGCAGGTCTCTACCTGACCAAGGTGCTGAACGTTGGCCAAATAATTATCCAAAGTGATTACCTGTTGGTTGTGAATAAGATTTTAGGCATTTAGGAGGCCAAGGACAAGAAGATGGATAAGTACTTGGATCGATCTAGAAGGGTGACGAAGGTCTTTAATGAGGTAAAACTGAGGAGGATTCTATGGCTTGAGAAAATTTGAGTTGATGCTTTGGAAAGATTAGCATCGGCAACCAGGACAGAATCAGGCGCTCAATTCTAATGGAAATTTTACACAAGCTAGCCATTGAGGAGGATGACAGTGGAGTTGAATTCTGCTTGAACTTAAATCTAGGTAAATCATAGATGTACCCATTGATTAAGTATATTCGGGACAATGAACTCCCAAAATCTAAGGTCGGGAGAAAAAAAAACTCAGATACAAGGCAGCGAAGTTTTTTATCATTGGAGATGTGCTATATAGAAGAGGGTTTATGTTGCCTGTGCTCAGATGTGCTCATCCCTGTGAGGTGGAATACGTCCTATGAGACGTCCATAAAGGGTTGTTTGTAAGACACATCGATGGAGTTATCTGGCTAAAAGGATAGTTACTCAGGGCTTTTGGTGACTGACACTCGCCAAGGACACAACCGACTATGTGAAGAAGTGCAAAGAGTGTGAACGATTCTCTAATATCCCTCACCAACCTCATTAACCTCTCTCGTCTATCACTGCTCCATGGTCATTCGCAATATGTGGGATTGATCTTGTTGGTCCTCTTCCTAAGGCAGCGTGTAATTACTAGTATTTGATAGTTGTTATTGATTATTTGTCAAAATGGGTAAAGGTCGTGGCTATGATCTCCATAACTGAGGTAAAAACATTCAAGTTTATTTAGAGAATTATCATCTTTAAATACGGCCTACCCAACACTTTAATATCAGATAATGGGAAACAGTTTATGAACAAGTCTATAGAGGCCTACTACGAAAGGGTGGATATCAAACAGTTTTACTCAGCACCTGGCTGACCTCATGAGCGTAGTTAGATAGAAGTCACCAATAGAATAATACTTTATGGGATCAAGAAAAAGTTAGTGGTTGCGAAAGGTTTGTGGATAAAGGAGTTGCATGGGGTCCAATGTGCTTATCTGAAAATAGAGAAGACGTCGACGGGTGATATACCGTTTATGCTAGCCTATGGGTCTGAAGTAGTCATCCCTATTGAACTTTGGCTCCTTAGATACAGAGTCCAAACTTATGATCTCCAAGATAATGGAGATTAGAGGAGGCTTGATTTAGATTTAAATGAAGAGAGAAGGGAGGATGCTGAAATCTAACAGTCCACTTATTAGTAGAGATCCGTTAGGTTCTACAATAAAAGAGTTAAGGCCGACCCGATAGCCAAAGGTGACCTGGTGTTAAATAAGGTTTAGCATAGATCAAACAAGTTGCATCCTAATTGGCTGCGGTCGTATAGAGTACCAGAGGAGGTTGTCCACTGAACTTACTATTGGAAAACCTAGAGGGTGAACCCTTATCTAACCCTTGGAATACAGATTATCTTAAGCCATATTACCAGTAATTTCTCAGTTGTACGAATGTAATATCATAATGAAGTGTGTAGAGGGGGATTGAAGGTAATCTTGAGTTTAGAGATAATTTCCCCATTAATAACAGTATTTGGGATTAAGGCAGCGTTACAGCTTAAAGCGATGGAGCTCAGTGAGATAACTCAATACGATACAACTTAGTAAGGCAGCGTTGCAGCTCAAAGTGATACAGCTCAGTAAGGCAGTGATGTAGCTCAAGTGAGGTAGGTCAGCATGGCTGCCCAGAGGGATCTCCAACGAAGAAGCTGGTCGAGAGAGATGATCCTTTAATTCAATTATTTTACTTGTCCTTGTTGTATCTCTTTATTTACATTTACCATGAGTTGTAATGATTATAATGATTCTTACTGTGAGGTCGAACGGTACTCACGAGAGACCAGGCTTGGCAGGGCCTGGGAGAGCTTTCATGCTCTATTAAACGACCTCATCGTGGGATCTTCAGAGGGACTTGGTTTCGAGGATTGAGAAGTGAGGCACCGTTGGGGCAGGTCCTGACCATCTTAGATACACCTGGTAAAACACCAAAAAGACCCTGACCATGGAACCTCGCGGGGGAACAGCCTTGAGTTCCATTGGGCGTTGAGTTGTGATCCAAACAACCTTCTACTTAATATCACATCTACTTTATGTGATGTCACTAACCAGCTAGGAAATATCAGATCTGCACTTGAGTAAACCACCGTGGTATTTGGGGCTGTCAGATAGTTGGTGAGCCACCTCTGTGACGACAACCCCCTATCACACAGTGGTTAGGAAAAAGGCATGTCTTGGCATTTAATGTTTATGACGTGGAGATAACTAGTGCATCAGTTATTTAATGTTTGTAACATAAAGTATGAGGGATGTCTTTCACGGGAATTAATGACTGAGTTGCCTCGGGGGTAGTGTGGGGGGATATTTAAGGACCCCAACAACCTCTGGGGAGAGGATGTTCCTTTTTGAGAGTTCAGAAGTTATCACTAGAGAAAATATACATTAAAGAGAGATTTATTATGAACCATAGTTTTTATTCACCCACCATTGTCATTTATTACGAAGCTTTTAATACTTGATAGAGATCCTTGAGGGTGGTTGGGGTGTTTGGATGCCTACCAAGGTGTATCTGGGGTGCTTACTTCTTTCTCCCTCCGAATGAATTACTTCTGAGTTCATTATTATCTTTTGAGTCATACTTGAGAGATTTTTGAGTTCAAACTGAGTTTATCTTCACTAAGTTGTGTCAGCGTGTCTTGTAGTTAAGTGAAGGCGTGATTAGTTAACTTATCGTTACTATACTTAAAAAGGGGTTACGCCTCCATCTAATCTAAACTACCCTCTTACAAAGTGCAACTACTATTTGTATGTTATTAAAACTTAAATCAATGAAAAATGAATGTGTTGCATCGTAGTTATCGTTCAAGTATTGCATCGTTTGAATCGTACTAAATGAATTAGTTAAACTACATCTCAGTGATACGAGAGTGCATGAGAAGCCTCATCTCTTGACACACTCTCAATAACACTAAGAGGGGGAAGCAGTGTGATAAACATCACTGAGGTGATGAAAACATAAACATCATTATGTGGGGAATTAATGATCAAAACTTTCTCAGACGAGACGAGAATGTATAAAGAGATAAGTGTCGTCCATACACCCTCAATAAAGATGAGAGGGGACCTATGTGATAACATCATTTACTTGGTGACAAACACAAAATTTAAAATCACTTGATTATGGTTACTTCAACATCATTATGGGTGAATTAATAGTCAAAACTCTCTCGGCGAGATGAGAGTGTATGAAGAGATAAGTCTCGTCAACAATGAGAGGGGACTTATGTAGTAACGTCATATACTTGGTGACAAAAACAAAATTGAAAATCATTTGATTATGATTACTTAAACAACCTTATGTGGTGAATTGTTAGTCAAAACACTCTCGACGAGATGAGAGTTTATGAAGAGACAAGTCTCATCCATACACTCTCAATAACGACGAGAGGGGACTTATATGATAACATCATTTACGTGGTGGCAAATGCGATGGTTGAAAATCACCAATTTAGTTTGTTATAGATTGGCTTATTATAAGTGTGCAGCATCAATTAAAGGTGACGAGTTATAAATATGCAGACACTATATTTGACAAAAATGACCAAAAGATATATATTTCACATCCGGAAAAAGTGGTTGTCAACATCAATTATAAACATTCTTAAGATTATAGATAGTTTCAAATGTTTGAAGAAACAAGTACCTCAAAAGACAGTTTACAAGTGAAAAAGTCCTAAGGCAACAGATGGTCGCCAAATAAAAATGAGAATGTAATGCTAAAATGTCTTGTACTTATTTTTTGGCCTCATTAGAGGAGACATATTCGACTGCGAGCTGAGTTTGAGCCTCATCTTGAGGGTCAGCACTAACTGTTACCTCATCCCTAACTTGAGTTGTTGTCTCAATGATTATCTCTTCAGTAATAAGACCCTCATCCTTAACATCAGCCAAGGCAGTAGCAGTTAACGAATCTAAAAAGTAAAAGGCCTAGAGTTCCTTCAACAGAGATGAGACCTCAGGATATTTGAGGGTATCCTAGTGGAAAGTTATCCTAGCCCCTCTCTCAAGGTATTGAAAGTCGTACCCTGCAGACTCTTTTGAGGCCTTGAAGTCTTCTATAACATTCTTCTTAGACTCTTCCTCGGCCTTCTTAACAACAGCTTCAATATTGGCCTTGTGCTTGTTGGCCAAGGCCTTCAGTGCTGTATCATAGTCTTTTTTCAATGCTTCTATGGCGTCAAAATGTTTATTGTCTAGAGCTTCCATGGATATCTGATTATTGGACTCCTTTTCCTTCATCTCCTTCTTTAGCTCCTTCTCGACCTTGATGGCCTCTTACGCTTTATTAGATCTGGGGGAGCTTTTCTTGGACCCATTCGCCGACCCTCAATAAGGTCAGAAGAGACTATAAGAAATATATAGATAAATTAGTACGAGACGAGATTTCACTTGGAAAACATAGAGTAACCAATTAATAGATTCCATCTCAGAGGACTACATGGGTGACCTTGTGGAGGTCGAAGTCACACATACGAGAGGAATCCATTGCTTTTAAAAAATTCCTATCAGACTCAGGCATGATATGGGTAAGGGTGACCTTGGATCTCTGTAGATCACTGATGAGGGAATCCGGGATGATTTTGAGTTGGGAGAGCTGAGCAGCTACATTCGTATCCAAATATAAAGGAATCTCTTGGTCTGATCCCCCTTAGACGAACCATCCTTTCAGATCTTTTTTTATTGTGGGGGTAGAGTAGGAGTGTCATCGATGACCTCCTTTCTTTTATTCGAAGCCTTGGTATGGCTAAGGCCGCTAGTGGCTGACTTGTTTATAGGGGCAAGGGGTGCATGCTTTTTGCCCATCTTGCTGAGCATGTTATCAAGATTCGGTGATGCCATTTTCCAGAACTCTCTTGTTGTATTAGATAGACAACGTGCAAATAAAAGATGAGATTAATATCACAAATAAAATAAGAGATGACAATTAAGTTACAACTTGAAAGGCACTTATAGAACCCAGTCAGGGGGTCTATACCCAAACCCATTTAGGCCAAAAAGTGGGGAGTCATCACCTGTTCAAAATCCACTGAATCACCCTTATCTCTTTGGCCCCTTATCTGATCAATCTTGTCTCGGTCGTCAGTGCTCTAACCAGGGTCAAACTTTGTGACCATTGAGGCCTTGGCCCATATTTAGGAAACCATCGGCTCTGAGGTAGTGCAAGAAATATTGGAGTCCAATTCCCAAGATCTCAACATAAAGAAGTATCAGGGCTTTCAGTGATGGTTTGAAGTTTGGTTCATTGTCAAAACCATTTTGGTGATTTTCCTAGATATGAGATTATAGTGGCCATGCTAAGTCTTTATGGACGAGACATTATAACATGCCCAGAATACGCTAACTAGAAGGTCGACTGTGTGAACCAACTTCCATAGGGAGATAAAGCCAAGTAAAATTCTCCAAGTGTTGGGCGAAAGCTACGCTAGAGCAAGTCCCATACTGGACAAATTGGTTTATACAGTAGGATGGACAGGAAGCCTAAAACCGACCTTAAAGATATGTTGTTAGACAGTTATTTCACCTTCTCGGCTGCTAAAGGCCCTCTTGTCCTCGGCTGGTACTCTTACGTTAATGGAAAACTTAATACCGTACAAATGTCTCTAAAACAAAAGATCGATCTCCTTAAAATCACTCCTAAAAGTCAGGGCATAGGAGGTGTCAAGTTATTTCTTATTCTCAGAGTCATCTTCAATTTTGACGGTTAGGACTCCACTTGAATACTTACAGGCTAACTCGGCATCAAGAATGGACGACAGAGGAACAACCATAGGTGGTGGGGTTATATTACGTCAAATCGCGACTCTTTCGTATCCGAGGCCGCGTGAATGGTTGTTAGATATTTCAAGACTTGTCCACATCAGATCCCTCAATATAAGACATGATGACCCTCATGGCCTCATCAAAGGATTCTATTCTATAAGAATCCCTAGAAGCTGAAGGACTGCACCCCTCAGACGACGACACTAGCTGCAAACCCTGAGATGAGGTTCCACTCATGCTATCACTACTTAGATCGAAGATACTAGGTTTAGGAGGTGTATGCACCTAAAGGGGTTAGATGGTTTGAAAGTGTGGCCTCGACCTCAGCTTTGCATTTAGCCTCAGTCTCAGCATCACCCTTGCATATCTCTCTGAAGATGGTTTTTCTCAGGCGTGGGAATTGGTTAGCTAACTCATAGAATGTCTTGAACATCCAAATAAAGAGGAGGTTTGACCTAGTTTGACTATTGGATCAAAGGGGGAAACTTAAACATTTTGTAATGGGTTTTATCTGGAATAACTTTTGGGGTTGACTGGAGATGATAACCGAAATGTCATTGAAAAATCAAACTGGCCATGAAAAAGCATCATTCATCCTAAGAGTGACCTAGACTCACTCCCTAACACCTCAAATACACAACAGAACCACTAATATAACCCTACAACATCCCTAACAATACGCTAAAAAACTAGAGAAATAATCGAAAAATGAAAGCTTAAAAAGGAAGAAATAAATAGTAGAACACGGATAAAGAAAAGAAAAAAAATGGTTACATGAACAAGATGAAGATCTTGGGAGCATAAGTAAGCCTAAAACTTGCCTGAAAATGATAGTTTGAAGAGAGAGAAAGAATGGGCGTTAATGGAGGTTATAATAAGAACTCAAGGTGGGAATGCTTTTGGGAAGAAGAAATATAAAATGGATTTTGTTAGTATTTAAACGTGCTAATGATTACGCATGTTTCCACATGAAGGAATCATTAGGGTAAAAAGCCATAGGAAGGCCTACAGCCGCCACTGCTTGCTCAACACGCCAACCTATGTGAACTGTGACAAGTTTCACATTCATCATGATTAGCTAACACCTATACCTGCGACATTAAAAAGACTCCTTAAACCTCAGCCAAGTTGGTACACATCCTCATTGCAACGTACGACACTAGGGTCTCATCCTCATCAAGGGGTCAATCTATAGTACCCCTAGCCTTCCACTCACACTAAAGACTAAGGGCTAGGGGTGATTAATATAAATAAATATGGTCTCGTCCTCAGACAAACCCCGCATGACTCAGTCAACCCAGTTCAACATTCATTAGATGGATCTGTTCATCGGCCAACACAGTGTAGTCCACCCTCGATGGTCTCGGCCTCCAGGACCTCATACTCAACACTTCATAGTCATTTAACAGAGCTCATTCCCCAGTCCCTTAACGGTATCGACCTCCAGGATCTCGTCTTGGCCTTGTACCACCCTGACAAGCCTAGACAATACTTTATTGCTAGTGTTAGTCTAACTCAGCCTCATAGTTGCCTTCTTGGAGGAACACCTCTGTTAGTCTCGACTCGAATGGGACCGTAATATTCGACATCAGCACTTTAGATGGTACACATGACTTGTGCATTATCATTCCACGTACACCATACCGTTATAATAAGATCTCTCACCCACGTGAGAGATAACTACATCATCATGACATACTTGTGCCAAGGACCGGTGGCCAACTTTGGTTGGTTGCCTTATCTCATTCATGCCTTTTACATACTGGGGGTGCACTGTACACTCCCAGGACTATATAAGCCTTCTTCCTGTTCTTCTTCTTCTTCTTTTTATTCATTTATAAGGATTGAATATTGAAAGCCCTAGTTGAAACACTGTCCAAACGCACATTAGATAGGGAAAGCTTAAGAGTTGTATTTCCATAGCCATTACTGTCCAAACACACATTATAACCTTCCACAATGGAGTAGGCCTACTTGGATGAGCCACTAATATTCTATGACTTCTCCATGCTCTTATCCCCTTCTTATTATTCACTTTTCTTCTCATATATTACTCTATTGTTAGCCAAGCTAGAACTTGAACTGAACACAAAATTAAGTGGTGACCTAGAGCATAATTAGTGGTGGAAATAACCATGTAAATTAATAAGAATAAGGCTACAAGGGGTGCATATATATGTATGGGAACGAAAGTGATACCAATATCTCTTATTAAAATGGGAGTGACATATTAAAAATAAAAGGCACATATATACATAGAAAAAAGTGCCCCGTCTTTTTTAGACTTTTCTTTTAGAGAGAGATGACTTTTATCTACTTGATGGTGAGTCCCTTGTCTGTACTGAAGTTGGAGTGGTGAGGGAAAGAGTTCCTTTTCCTTTTCTTAGTGACCGGGCAATAGACTTTACATGTAGCTTTTGGAATCGGGGTGCCGTCTTATATTCCTAATAAGGTGTCATTTTGCGAAAAGTTCGTAGTGAGCCTGCCTTTTATGATCTGTGTCCGAGGATGAGGGGTGATTTGGGGGGATAGTGTTAGGTGTTTATTTTTTATGGGAGAGGGTTATAGGGGTAGGGTGTTTCCCTATTAAGGTTTTTACTGATCGTTTCCTTCGTGGCATTAGCCTTTAGGTGTTATTTCTTAAATAAATCACTATGCGGAGTCTTCAAATGCCATCGAGCACTGTTTTATTACTTGACACTTAGTTTATTTAGACTAAACCAACTCTTTGGGAGGAAGGGAACAATGACCATAATTAGGGTTTTTCCATAAAATGATTTTTTTGGTGTTTATTTATACGGGGCTAAGGTGATATCTCGAGTTGCCCACGTATTTCCAATTTGAAGATAACAGGGTGTCCTTTTTGAATATTTGTGATAAAAATATAACAGAGAATCTTGTCTATGGAGTTCCCTCAAATTGAAACATTGAGGGTCAAAGTATTTTAGCTAACTTCAAGAGAATGGTTAGTGGCTCGAGTGGGCTTTTTTATATAGGGCTAGGAATGTGTATGGGTTTTTATACTCTTCCCTAGCCGTTAGGATCGAGTTTTTTGTACTAAATTAGCCTTTTACTTTTTACCACTTACGAGTTAAAGGAAATAATTTCTTTAATTAGTCAAGATTGAAGGGTTGGGAAAACATGACTCCGTCGAGATTAGTAAAGGTAGCTGTCCCGTCGAAGTTTATTTTAGTGAAGAGATAGATTCCTCCCTAGTTGGATGAAAATTTTCCTCTAATAGTTCGGGTCGATTTGAGATTTTATTTTAGGACTAGGTCTCCCTCGTGTATTTTTCCCTTATTGACCTTATTATTAAATGCACAGGCGATACGTTGTAGGTAGACCAAATTATGATGAGCGGCCTTCAGTTTCCTCTCTTTGAGGAGAGCTAGTTCATTGTAACGGACTTGGAACCAGTTAATTTTGGCCACGTGGATTTTATTCATAACCCGTAAGGACTATATCTTAAGTTTTATGGGTTGGACTTCCTCCATGCCATAAACTAATAAGTAGAGGTGGGACCTATTGAGTTTCTCTTTGTAGTGTAATAGCCTGAGAGAGCATATGGGAGTTTGTTTAACTATTCAATGTAAGTCTCAGTCATTACTGATGATGTTTTGACATTTTTGTTAGTGGATTTGACTACTTCATTAGTTTTTGGTCTCTATGGAGATGACTTATGCTAAGTAATCCCATATTCGTGTAGTAGGTTTGAAACCTCTTCCTTGAAGTGAGACTTGTTATCTGATACCAACTCGTGAATTAGATCTAAGCGGCATATGATGTTTTGATGTATAAATTTGGCCACTTTATTAGCATTTAGAAATTCATACGATTCCCCCTCAACCCATTTGGTGATATAGTCGATGGCGATTAAGATAAATTTATGTCATGTGGAGGCTTTAGGAGTTACCTTACCTATTATGTATATCCCCGAGGTGGAGAAAGTCTAAGGTGAAGTCATGCAGTAGAGTTCTCGCTGAGGTATATGATATCGTAAGGCATATAGTTGACACTTGAGGTACCTCTTGATGTAATCATTCCAATCCTTTTAGATGGTAATCTAGTAGTAGGACTGTCGAAGGATTTTCCTGAAAAGGGTGTGTCCACTCATATGTGGGCCACATTCGCCACTATGGATTATATCCATGATCTCAATGGTATCATCCTCGGTGATCTACCCTAAATTTACTCCATCGAATCCAATTTTGTAAAGTTATCCCCCCAGAGATAATAAATTGGGTTTCTAATCATCTTGGGGTGAATTGATCACTTGGAGAAGCGTTGGGTGGGCAGTGGTTCTTGTGGAGAAAATTACATATGTCGTATTACCATATTGTGGGTCCTATTTTTATCTCCTCAATGGCATCAACCTCAAAGCAATAGGAATGGGTGATAAGGTTGGTCACAATAAATGTGATTTTGGTAGTTCCTTTCGGGTTATCTATCTTGGAAGCTAGGGTGGCAAGTACGTCTGTAAAATTATTTTTAGCTATTAGGAGGAAGTCAAATTAGAGATAGTTAAATCACGAAGTTACTTATCATAAATAGGAAGGGTATGGTTGCAATTTTTCATCTCGGATTTTCCATTTGCCTACTATCTGACTCATGACTATGCTGGAATCTCCATAGGATTTCTTGTCAATATTTCCAATTTCTAAGGTGATTTCGAGACTCGTGATAAAATCCTCGCACTTGGCCATATTTTTTATGAATTCATAGGTGAGTTTGATAGTAGTGGGGAGTCACTGTGAGTCGGGAGAGATAAGGATCATTCTGATGCCAAATCCCCTTTTATTAGAGGCCACATCGAAATAGGGTTACAAAGTTTCTCCATTATTTTGGGTGAAGATATCCTCGTTGGGTAATTCGACCTCATTTTGGTCTTCTTCATCTATCAGGGGTTGTCCTGCGAGCAAGTTCAAGATGGCTTATCCTTTGCTGACTTTTTACGTGACTTATGTGATCTCTAACTCGTATAGCATCAGTAGCCATTTGAATATTTTGCTGGAGAGGTATGGATTCTCAAATAAGTATTTCAGTGGATCCATCTTAGAGATGAGTCGTATGATTAAAGACATCATGTAATGACGGAGCTTGCGAGTGATCCCATACGAGTGATACACAAGGGGTTTCTAAGGCATTGTATATGACCTCATAGGATACTAGCTTTTAATGACACGGTATATGGCGTATTCCTTTCAAGAACTCTCTACATATTGGGCTAACATAGCTCCGGTAGTCAGGTCGATTATAGTCGTGTAGAGCAAGAGAGGTTGTTCCGATTAGGAAGGTACTAACACCGATGGGTGAGTGAGATACTCTTTTATCTTAAGAATGCTTATTGACACTAAGCATTCCATTATTTGGGTGAGTCTTTATTGAGTATTTGGAAGATGCATTCATAGATTATGGTAGACTGGTTGAAGGACCGGATTATGAACTGTGTTTATCCTAGGAATCCTTTAACCACTTTCTCTATTTTGGGTAGTGGCCTTTCCCGTATGGATTTTACCTTAGCGGGGTCTACCTAAATCCTATCCTTACTGATAATGAAGATGAAAACTTTCCCTTTAGTGACTCCGAAGACACATTATTGAGGATTAAACTTCAATTTGAAGAGACATAACCTTTGGAAGAATTTCCTGAGTGTCGGAATATATATTTCTCAATCTTTAGATTTGATGATCATGTTGTCTACATATACCTCCACCTCCTTGTGTTAAGTTCATGTAGGATGGTTATGGTCTCTATTTGGTAAGTTTCATCGGCATTTTTTAGAACGAAAGGCATGATTGTATGACAGTATGTCCCCCATGGGGTAATGAACCTGGTTTTCTCTTGGTGATCTGGGTGCATTTTTATCTGATTATGGCCAGTGAGTCCATCTACAAAAGAATTAAGAACATTACTGGTTATATTATTTACCAATAAGTCATTTTTTAGTAGAAGATAATCATCTTTAGGGCGGGCTCGATTAATATCACTATAATCTATGCATATGTGGACTTTGTCACTGGCTTTAAATACAGATACGATGTTCGCTAACCAATTGAGATATTTTATTACTTGGATGAATCCAACACCGAGTTTTTTCTCTACTTCCTCTTTTAATTTCAAAGATCATTCAGTAATCAGCTTGCAAAGTCTTTTCTTTATGGATTTTGTGTCAGGGAGAGTGAGTATTTCATTCATGATGATAGTTGGGTCGATGTCAGGAATATCAACATAAGACCAAGCAAATACATCAATGGAGCTGAATAGAAGATCTATGAGCTCCTTTTGTTTTTTTATCATCTAGGGAGTACCCAATTTATAACTGTTTACGATTTTTAAGAGTGCCCAACTATATGGTTATTGCGTCATCGTCATTAGGAGACATATGTATAGTTTGACTTTGGTCAACTTTTTGTAAGTGTTTTAAGTATTTTAGATTCGCATAGTTATTATTATTAAGTTTGAGTTATAATCCATAACTGGATTCATAATCATAATATATAGCACATGAAAGCAAATACTGGAAATCACTATTTATTATGACATCAAAGGGAGGGAGGAAAACAATAATAATAGCAGAAAAATTTTGTTTTATAGAGGGATATATTCGGAAAGGGGATAGGGGGCCTCTTTTACTAACAGGATAGACTTAAAGGGCCTCTAAATGCATAGGGATGTATTTAACAGAATTCCAGTTGTTAAACACTAAACTTCTCATAATGTTGGTGATGAGGTGGGTCGGATTCTACCGAGTGACCTTTGGAATGGTCTTCGAAGGATCTAGGACCTTGGAATAAATTACATTTTGGGGTAGGTAGTGTTCCTTGAGTCGTTCTATTTCCCGTCAAAGTTTGCAGTGGAATCCTTTGTTGGTCCAACCACAGGGTCAGTGTGAGGGAGTGATTTGGAGTGGAATTGCAGTAAAATCTAGTGGCTTTATTTATTCCACTAATAGTCCCAAGAGGGCTAGTAGGTCTTATCCTGAGGCTTGACCGAAGGGAGTGTCTGGTATAGTGGGGCTATTGAGTCTACTCGGAGGTAGAGATTGAGTTTATGGATTCTAGGTAATCGTGCCTTTCTGTAATGATACCTTGGGTGGCCGAAGCGTTGTACCATTCGTGGAAATGCTTTATAGGGTTAGATCTAAGTATCCTAATATTGCAATCGGGACAACTTGATCATGAATTATCATAGGTAATCCCCATTCAGGTTCTAGTTTTGAGACATTCTTTTTTTTCCTCGATGACCCATGATGTGTTTAGTTCATTCTGACTAAACTTGTGGATCTTCTTGGAATCCATGTATATCCCTTACTAGTAGAGGATCTATATCCCTATCTATAAGGATTATTTTATTTAATCCCATCACGGTGCGAGGAGTCTGTGATACTAAGAGTCTTCTACTTAGAGATAGAAATGATCATTCCACCCTTGATTGGGTCTTTGGGATTGGGGATGTAGTTTTTTTGTTAGGGGTACGCCAAAGACTGGATTTTTCCTTATGTTTGGTGTCATTAATGGCTTCAAGGGTTTCCTATTAATTTTTACCGAGTCTAAATCCAAGAATGCATCTAATTTTATGGATGATTTGGGGGATACTTTATGAATAACTAACTCCTCTTTTATCATATAAGCAAGTGGGACGACTCGAAACTCGCTAATTCAGATGTCACTACTAATGTGGTGGGTGTCTAAGAGGGGAATGGTACAAGTGTTAGAATCTATGGACTAGCCATAATCCCATGGACTGTGATGACCTCTATAGCCAATGGAAACCTCATTTTTATGTGTAATGATGAGAGTAATACCCCCATAGGGTGTATCCAGGCTCAACTGAGCAAGAGGTTAAAGCTAGTTGGGATGTCAAGTACTTGAAACTCCAAATCAAACTTGATAGTACTTATTATGATGGTGAGGATGATGTCTCTTAGGACTTCCCGATGAGTCATCATATGATTTGATGGTCATAGAGGATGGTGTAAATTCTGATGTGGTGTATCCTAGATCGGTGGAAGTATGAAAGGGGCATACATTGATGGTGGACCTATTGTCTATCAGAACTAGGGGAAAAATCCATTTTCAGGCCTCGACAGTTATATGAAGTGTAAATTGGTGATTACAGTCTTACATGGGGAGGTCCTCATCACAGAAGATGATGTTTCGCTTCATAGTGATGGATCCGATGGTAGCTGATATCTTAGTCGGAATCATGTTTGTAGGTATAGAAGATGGATAAGGGTGACTCTATGCTCTCGAGAGGTAGATAATATCTCCCAATGGTAATGTTAGGTGATATCCAACGGAGTTTCTCCTAGATCTTGTTATTTTCTCGAGAAGGAAGTGTGACAGCTTTTTCAGGGGCCTTCTTTTTGTTAAATGGGTTCAAAGGATTGGATAGTCGACCTAACTTAGTGAGTAAGTTGACCTTTTTATATGGAGAGAGTGTGGATTCTACCCGGATATCATGTCTAGCTTTATTTAAACGATGTAGAAGGTTATCCAAGGATGTAGGGCTGGCGATAGGCAGTGTAGGATTTGGGGCCATCAGTTTGATCTAATCCAGAACATGGGCTAGTTCTGGGCTTTTAGGAGCCTAATTTTGACTTTTGAAGGGAGATTATGGCTACGTCCGATTTCTGGGTGGGTATTTCCTCTATCGTAGCTTGGACTTATTCGTCTATCGGGTTCGAAGTATTTGAGGATGATTTCATAAATAAAGATGATCCCAGCCAGATATCATTATCAGAGACATTCTTTAATGATCTTCCTTTTCCAATAAGGTTTCTGGTACTTCTAGGTTCATCTTTTTCATAATGTTGACGACCTCATAAAAGATGCCTTTGTAGTAGTATCGGTACTCGGCATATTTTGGCCCTCAGGGTGAGATCTCTTGGAGAAATCTGGCGTGGGCGAGTGCAGACACTACATACTGCAGGCTGTCTAATTTTCCATATGTGTGATCATGTGGATCAGGGTTGACTAGTTCTATCTCGATAGTATCTGAGTACCTTTGGGAAGGGGAGCCTTCTGTTGGAGGACGGACTCAGTGGGTCATGTAGGTAAGTGTAAGCGGCAACTAGGTAAGTGTCCCCGTGGTTTTGTCTTACATCGATGTAGTGGTGCATCTAGGGCAACACTACAAGTACGAAGAGGTTAAAAGCTACCTGTAAAACGATCAGGTTGGGCTCAATGTAATGATCAATGAGATCTTCTATAGGTTAATTGTCTTCTAGAGGAGGAGTATCAATCTTTACAGCCCCACATATGGTATTATGTATCTCCATGGTAAATCATCATATTTTGTAAGTTGGATGATTTGGTATATGTCGACATTAGTGTGCCTTAATTCCCATTGTTATTAAAAAACTAGAGTGGTGGACCCTCGTATGAGAGACTTGGTTGTAAATTGATCGTAGTATAGCCTCACTTTTTTATACAGTAGTTCCAGTGTTCATGCTACTCAAGATGGTTAATCTCTTATGTTGTAGCTCTATATCCAATCCCGAACTTGTAATCTGAGATGCTGGGAATTCGAAGGACATGGGTCCTTTATCGTGAAGTTCAAGTCCTTTTCTTAGGGAATAGTCCCATTATGTCATCATTTCCCAGATTTGGAGATTGAAGACATATTCATCTCCGCATCCTGGTCATGTGTTACCCTCGATGATCAAGAGATGGTCAAAGTATTCAATAATGCCCTGTTTTAGTAGGTGGGTGTAGTAGACATGGTCAAGCTTAGAGCCTGCAGATCTTGGAGTAGGCACTGGTTTGCAAAGATGATGTTCCTTATTATGGGACTTAGCCCAGGCTTTAAACCTATCAGTTGAGAATGATCTATGTCACCTTCAGTGTTTGTTCTTATTATGCGAATGGTACTTGGGGGAAGAATTGTGTCTGGGGTCCTCGTTGAGGGAATCGGGTGGTTACTCCATTATTCTAATCATAATCAACTTAGAATAGTATCTGGGTGACATAACCTTTTGGTTTTCACATAGTAGGTTCTATCTTTACTTCTGGAGGCTTGGGTGTGTTACGAACTCGATTAGACCATGGTTGACCCTTTGATTGGCTTCTCAGTCAACATAAATTTGGGCAATGTGGACCCTCCACCTTTCTTCCTCTTCATGTAGTACCTGATGATGAAACTGATACTTCTAGGCGATGTTATCATTGGCTCTGATATGTTAGTAACATTCACTCAATTGCAATGTCAACTAGTAGATGTATCACTATTACTATCTCCTAGGGATTTGACCGAGAATGTGCCTGAATTAGCGTGTGAGTGGGTACCATTGTCAATTTTGAAATTCGTGAGGGTGAACAGTTTTTCCTCAAGGTTGGATCCTCCCCATCTGAAGGATTGGATTGGTATAATGAAGGAAATATGCCCTATGGCTTAGAGAGCTTCATCGTACATCTCCTCCCATTTGACTAAGTGATTTGTTTCTTCTGAAAAGGGAGGGACGAGTCGTAGTTATTTTGAGAGCATTAATTATGTGACTATAATAAGTTCGGGCTACAGTGGTTAATTTTTAGGAATTGTATGGCTATGATGATAGATTTCATATGGTCAATTGTGGTATTAGTTCTACTGATGAGTTTCAGGGATGGCGATGGTGCGCCTAGAGGGGTGGGTTTTTGGAATTAAGATATTTCCTTCATCCACGATTTGTGATGAATGGAGATTACCAAAGTGGAGGGGTATGTGTTAGGGACGACACTACTTACATGAAGTTTGTGACGGGTTTGGGATGATATAGTAGGGTTTGTTGGTGACATTTGTCTTTAGCGGGATCAGACTCTCAGCATCAATGAAATCTTGGATGGAAATATTAAAGCCCAAAAGTTATCGATGATATGATCGGGTCCTTAATGGAACTCACAAAGGGAGTCAGCCCACTAGTTCTTATTTGGGAATGCATGGGTGGTCTAGAGTTGAAAGTCCTAAGAGACCATCCATTTTAGGGTGACGTATACTCACCTTAGGGGATCCTAAATATCTATGAATTATATGGGCTAGGCTCTAAACTCTTTAGGATGGGTCACCACTTGATAGTTTCTAGTAAGGGGTCATTATTAGAAAGGTGCAGCGAGAGCTTCTATAGCAGGGAAAGTGTTGTCAAACAGGTATGATTCAGATTCTGAACTGACCACGAGGGTAGTGATGTGAGATGTGGAAGCTCCAGGTGAGTTCTTATTCGTGGATAATTAACTTGCCTCTCGGCGAGGTTCCTCGGTAGATTTGGTAGATTTGGATGCCTAACATTCTTTGATCTTGCACCATATGTGGTTGAATTCTTTGAAATTTGGCGTCCAGGTGAGCCCCAGTTCATTTTGTACCTCTTTTTGGAGGTTCCTAATCATGATCTCTACCTAATAATTTTCCATGGGCGATTGACCATTTGACCATCTTTCTATCTCCAGTGAGTGATGAAAGTGCCAACTGTCTCCCTTACCTCATGCTTTAACATTTCTAAACCTTTACGGGTAACACCTAGTTCTTCATTCTATTCATACTATTTTAAGAAATCACGACATACATCGTCCCATATTTTATCGGTCCCCTCACATTTCAGCCCCATATAACAGGTAAGGGCTCCTCCAGAAAAAGTGGAGGAGACATTCTCTCTGTGACTGCTAGGCCTATGTTTCGAGCCTACATATAAAGGTGGTAGTTGGACAAGTGGGCGGTTGGGGAGCCCAATACTTTATAGGTTTTAAAGAGTGGAATCTTGAATTTTTTTGGCAGTCGGGTTTAAGGATAGAGAGACATCTTCTTGATGTTAGTGATATTATCAGTAGTTCGTATCTTGTTGATGGCTTCTTGAAGGAGATGTGATTTATAATAAACCTCCATTATCTCCTCATTTGGAGGTAGAAGAACAATTTCATTAGCTAGTGGAAGAGCTATAGATTCGGTTCACGAGGAACCTTGAAAGGTGGTGTGTGGATACTCGGGGTACTGGTAGTAAGATTCAAAGTATCCATGTGGGGAATATGGTACTTGGAAGTCAGGGGATGTGATGTTAGTAGGGGGATCCGATGATGGTGAATCCTAGGGATTAGTGGATACTATCTAGATAGACACCGTAGGTGGTGATTTGGTGTTGAGGATGGGTGAGGAAGTATGTTATCTCCTGTTCCAATCATATAAGTTACCTCCTGAAGGCGAATTTGTGTTAGTCCTAGTGACCCGGTCCAAGACTGTATAGTATTCTGAGAGGTGGTGATGTTCCCATGCTATCTAAAAAAGAGGTCCATTATGGTTGGAACCTCATCCTCTTCGATAGACATGGAGCATACTGTGGAGCAGAATTGATAGTCATGGATGGGTAACTCACTATTGAAAACTAATCGTCTGTACGAATCGTGACCTCGAGTTTTCAAGGAAAAAAGTCAGTGTGATATCTCTGTTGATGATAGCAACTGCATAAAAAGTTGGGGCTTTTCCACTCAAGGTTTTATGGACAAAAGGACGGATAAAAGTACAATACATAGGGGGGAGGGATTAACATGTGTATGATGTTTTTATGCAACTATTTTATTGATATTTAACCGTATACAAATGGTATTTTACTTTCTTTTTTTTTGTTTGGTAGTATCTTCTGAGGGAAAGAATTGAACAGAGTCCCATTGGATTCGGGTAAATAGGGTTGAGCTCTCCTTTTTCATGAAAAGAGAGAGGAAGTAATAGACTATTGTCTACTATTTTCTTAAAATAAAATGTGGGTAAGGGAATTGAATGTGAGGGAAATATATTTTGGCAATAACTTGCGGATGCATACTGTTTATCTTCCACTTAAAAATGGGAAGACATTCATCTTGGAATCTGAGGAATTTTGGAATAGCCTCAGACCCTTTGAATCTGTTTTTAAATTTTTTTTGTCAAAGCATATGGACCGTAAGTATTTGTTCCTTTTTGTGCAATAGAGTGTGTTTCAATAGCTTTTTTCTTTATGCAAAAGGGCGATGTGACTTAATGATTGGTGCATCGCTTTTTATTTCCATGAATCATGATATATTGGCCTACTTGGACTGAAAAACCTTTAAGGTACATTCAAAACTACTTTACCCTAGTACTAAGTAACTATGAAAGCCTATTCGATATACCACATTATTGAACAATCATCAAACGTTCCCCGTTACTGAGACTTTGGGATCAAAAGAAAAGTTGCTCGATGTACAAGATAGGTGCGAGAAAAGAGTGAAAAACCATAGGCGACTAGGCTTTTGCAAAAGTGACTTTTTAGAAGTACGAACTTCACTTGAGGAAGCAATTTTTCTAAAGAACTAACTTCCCTTGGGGAGAAGTGACTTTTCTAAAATACGAACCTCTTTTCATGTGAAATAACGTTTCTAACGTACAAACATTCTCTTGGCTAATCGCTTTTGGATCTCATGAGTATAAGGTTTAAACGATATGAAAATAAATACTATACAGTGTGTGACGCAAATAATTAATCTTTATTTTTTCATACCTTGATGTTTTTAATCGTGAGGTCCTTCACACGTACCTATATATTTTGAAAAATATTCAATGTTGTACATGAGGACCTAAGCACGTAACTCGAAAGCTAAGGTTATTAAATAGTTCTAAGAATTGCGTAAACACGTCATTCAGGGGAGCGGTATTAAGAATATTAGGAAGTAAGCATAAAGATTGCATATTTCTCTTGATTTATCCCTAACGGAGTCGTCGATGTGATGTTGTGGGCCTCGAGTGGTGATGTGCCTAGGGGAAATTATGCATTAATGGTGGATGCCCAAGAGTTCTTGCCTCATGGTTCACCACCACCACCGCCACCCGCCACCCACCACCCAAGGTTGGGTTGTTGGCTTGATGTTGGTCGAGCGGTTAAGACTTTTCCCCTAGAAGATGTTTGTTGCAATGTCCAGTTTAAGTCCCACACCCCTAGTTTTAGTCCTAGGCCTAAATGTGTTTCGTGCGATAAGGGATTTGGTTGGTTGTTTAGAGTTGCCAATTTATTTTGCATAAAAATTAATAAAAGATTCAGGTTAGCCCTTTCGGGCTAATACTAAGGAAGGTCTAAGTCTGAATTTGGTCCAGATATTCTTGTTATGCGGTTTCTGGAAACGAGTTATGACCGGGGAATGTATTAGGCATCCCACTTATTCTTCATGACTCCTTAATTATATGATTATTATCGCTCTTAACATTAACTAATTACTTTTTAGTTATTTTTAGAACTTATTTAGAGACCATAGGTTGAGAATATATTAAACGTAGATATGTGCTTATGTATGAAATGGTATCAGTGAGAGGTATGGTAACATAACTTCAATCGGTGCGAGTACACAAGGGTGCTTGTGCATGACTCCATGTTGGTATAACGGGCAAGCATTAGCGTATATGTGAGTGTGTAAGAAAACTCAATTAGGCAGTGGGTGGACGTCAATATGTGCAGATGTGTACGCGAGAAGTCACGGCTTAAGATAGTTTGATATCTGACTCGATATTGGAGGAGATTTTAAAAGGTAGTATAAGAGATGGGTGCATCTTTTTTTGTGATAGAATATTGAGAGAGATATTTTCAAGGCTCATGCTGATGAGAAGGTATCGGTATTGCGCCTAAGTAATCTAGGAGACTTGGGATCAAAGATAATGTAGTTCGATTATGTATAGTGTATATGTGTTTGCAAGTTTGTATGAGGATCCAAGAGAGCTTACGATTTTGAGATAGTTTAATGTCTCGTTTGGATTAAAAAGGGATAATGGATGAGGTAAAGGAGATGAATGCATCTCGCTTGGGATAATATATCAAGAGACCTATTGTCAAGGATTATCCTCACGATAAGAACTCGATATTGTGCCTACGTATTCGCGTATCCAATGGATCAAAGACTACATAGTTCAGTTGTGTCTTGTGTGTGTACGCATTTGTACATTTGTATGGGGTGCGCAAATTAACGCGTGTTTGAGATAGTTTGATATCTCATTTCTAGTATGTATGAGATGGAATATATGAGAGGTTAGAGATTATTACATCTTTGTGGGGACAATCTTGAGATACATAGTGTTAATGCTTGTGCTTATGAGAACAACTCGGTATTACGCCTATATACTCATGTAGCCATGAGATCAAAGCCTACATAGTTCGGGTGTTCACGTGTTCCAACATGATGTGTTTGAAAGTGTATGACTTAGCTTAGAGATAGGGAGAAGCTATATGTGGTCTAGAGGGTATCTTCGGTGGAGGTTCAGAACAGGAGTTGACCCAAAGTTACTGACAAAGACATCCATCACCTGTTAGGTGATCACTAACTTGAGTGAACTAGTTTGGAGGTGTAGTGCTAGAATGTCATGGTCTAGATATCCATGGCTATGAAGGGACAAGTAGAAGTGGGGGGAGTTTGGACTGAGGATGGATGCATCCCTAAGAAATAATACTTCGAGAGATGTATTATGAGGCTTAGTATTCACGAGTTTGGTTCGGTTTAGTTCCTACATACCCAAGGAGACTTGGGATCAAAGCCAACATAGTTCCAAAAAATGAGGCATATTTACGGGTGTTGGCGACGGGATACCGGGTATACAATGTACAACATTACAGTATCTATGGAATTTAGTCATTAATATAGCATTTTTGTTTTTTTTTTATTAAGGTATTTATATGTTAAAAATACATTAAGCAAAGTCCTATGTTTGACAAGTATTTAATATGAAAACACATATAGGGGTTGCCACTGCGGGGATGGGCTTTGTTCATTTGGAGAAGCGATGGGGGTAGTAGGATTTTAGACTTTGGCTTGTGAAAAGTTTTGGACTGACTCGTCTCACTGACACTTTCCTTAGAACGATTTTTTAAAGTATGTTTTCATATTTTTAGTTAGTTATTATTGCATTTTATTAACACTAATTTAACATATGAGCATGTTGAGTTAATTAAGAGAGGTGCTAGGTTAAAAACTAAGCTTTAAACTATAAACACTGTATAGTGAATATCCAGTCCCTTGAATAGGAGTTGTGGTAAAGGAGATAACCATATATGAATAGTTTATCACGATTATACTTCGTGTGTTTGACTTGATATTTAGGCAGAGTTTCCTTACCCTTTTAACATGAACTAAATTTTTCTCGGGAGAATAACCCTCCTTGATGTGCCTGAGGTGGGCAAAGCTTCATTTAGTCAGGAAGATCTTCCTTTAGAAGTTCTGACTTTTATAGAATGTGAACAGAGGGTTGCCTCTGTTTTTCTTTCGGATGCACTTTTTCACAAGTATGAACCTTGTTTGGGATAGAAATGAATATGCGAAAGTAAGAGATTTTCTTAAGGGGAAAGTGACTTTTCTGAAGTATGAATTTCTTCGGGATTTTTTAGAATGAGCTCAAGTATCTCAGGTGCTCAAGATTGAGAAAGTTAGAAAACTGAATAAACGTTGGATTTTGGGGTGATTTTGAAGGTTAGTGGGAACCTCTATTTATAGGGTCTGATTCGGGGCTTTGTATCAAATGGTTAAAGGTATTGGATGGTGGATCTGAGGTGAGGTGACACATGGTCGACTGAGAATAGATTGGTTGGATTTGGTATTCATTACTAAAAGTGATTTGACCAAACCGTTGAAGGTATCTTTAACCAAACGGTTAAACGGGCTTGGGGCCTTTAACCAAATGGTTCAAGGTTCCAATAAGAGTTTTGGGGGCCTTTTATAATTTTTAATATTTGTAATTAGGTCCTTAAAGGTTTTATTTATAAGGGTTTGGCCCCTTTTAGATTCCCTTTAAGGTAGCTTACCTTTAGGATTTTAGTGGACCCGAGTGTAGTTTATCGAACGGGATAAAAGGACATATGGCCTGATTGCAAATCGGGGTTTCCGCACCAACTGAAGAGAAGTAAGGAGAAAACATGTGTAAATAGAAGAAAGGAAAATATCATATGGGCTTAATAAATCGAAACGTGGCATTTTAGATCCCTTTAGATTTACACAAGTGCCCTTACCTTATCTCCAAAATCCCTTAAAATAAGAGTGTAAGCTAAGCATGTCAGGAGGGGGAGTACTCGGATAAAATATAGAGAATACATTTCCCTTCCCAAAAAACCTTATGTCAATCCCAAAAACCACCATTTTATTTATACCACAAACGATATGAATTCTTGTGTATTTTAAACACTGTACTTTTAATGAGTATTTTAGTGTGCATTGTGTGCATTTGTATTAACTTGGAGGTCTTATTGGTGTATTTTGGAAGTATTGTGAGGTATAATTTTGGAGCACTCTTGGGTGCATTTTCTTGGAGAACATTTTATACGGATTTCTTCAGTAAAGGTGGGGTTCATTTTATGCATTGTTTATGTCCTAAACGTATATTATGCATGCTAGGTATACATATTTGAGATTATATGTCTATATAGTGATATACATGCTATTTATGAAATTTAGGACATGATTTAATGTAAAATAAAGTGTTAAAACGGGTTTAACACATGGTTTTCAAGCTATTGAATTTTCACAATACAAAATGAAAAAGTTATGAAATTATGAAATAATTTCATCGAAAATGAAATATTAAAAGTGATCCTCGAATATAGTCTAAAGTTGCAAATTTTCAAAATATAAAGTGTTGATTTTTATGGAATAAAAATCCTACTAATGTGTTAAAATTTTATGTTGCCATGAAAATGTAAGACTAGAATGCCTTGGATAACTTCCAGCAAATTTAAGAATATTGGAGTCATATTCTTATGAAAGTGATGAGTAAAAATAATGTAAAAACATAGTATTTCATGAAAAGAAATAATAAATAAAAAGCATTGATACTTTATATATGAAAAGTCATGAAAAGTCACATATTGTCACATTGGACTTAAGGTGAACCTATTTAAAGATTTATTTATATGAAAGCACTCATGTAACATTTTTTAAATGTTGTTTAGATAAAATAATATGACTTTAAGGTGAAAGAAAGTACACAAATATTATTAAACGTTTTTAAGAGACATAAAGTGAAGTGTAGTAAAAATAGGTCCAAATGGTAAATATTTGTATATTAGATGATTAAAGTGAAGAGTGTAAGTAAAACTTGAAAACGAATAACATAGATAATGACCCCCAAAAAGGAAGAAAGAATTATTTTTACCCCAAACATGGTAATTTGTAATAAAAAGGGGACTTTATTATACAATACTTTAAATGAACACTAAACGATAAAAATGCTCCTTAAACTTGGAATTGGAATAAGACTTTGTAAAATTAAAGATGTTGGTAATACATCTAAAATGTTTAATAAGGACTAATTGGTAAATTTTCTTCAAGTGTATGACAAAAATGGTAAAGTGGTATTTACTTTGGACTTTGGCCATCGGATTGTGTAAAACGGTTAAAATAACATAAGGGACTAAAAGGGTATCGCGACATATATGGCAATCGGTGCTAGTCCTTAAACACAAATGGGATTTAGTCAACTTCAACTAAGAAAGTGGAAAGATAATTTAGGGCACGACACTCTTTATAGGCAAAAAAGGGTAAAAGAACATTAATGACATGGAATTGGAAAATTTTTGAGGAAAATAAAAGTAAATAAAGGCATACGGATATGATAACCCGGGTTCAACAGTACATGATTGAATCATTAGAAATTATGAAGATGAGAAAATTAATAAATCCATAGCATAACGGATTAAATAGTCAATTAATTTAACACGGTAATGTGTTGGTAGAGGATTAAAGAAAAGGTTTTTGTAATGGAACGGTAAAGTTTTGAACATAAAGGCTAATGTATTTTTAACCAAAGTTAAAGGAAATATTTTTTAATAAAACATAATAATCCATATATTATTTGGTTATCGTATGTTTGTATTGCATCTTTTCCTTTTAACGTTCGTTTCTCTATTGCATTGTTGTTGGGAACCCCACTGGGAATTGACTCACCCCATTACCTTTGTTATGGCACGTTAAGTGATATTACGTCTTCTGAGAATGTTTCACAAGTAAATGATTTTTAATATCTACATTAGCAACTCTTACTGCATAAACCCTAGGGCATTGCCTAATGGGTTCCACACTTGTTCTTAGGTATTCATACGCCTGGAAAATGGAATTTCATGCTCATTCGATTAATTTAATTAAATAAAAATGGAGCAGAAACATTATCTAGGTTGTTTCACATCACTCCACACTTAACGCGGTCGAACCAGTTCGGTTTGACCCCTGGGTGACCATTAAATTCGGGTCAGGCATTACAGATGTAATGTTTATCTTGGGATGATATTTGAGTGTTCATATATATACACTGTTATGTATGCGCACGCATGAGCATGTGTAGTTTACTTGGACCATTTCTACGAGCCTACTGAGTTTATTACTGGTAATAGGGCATATTTCAGCTTTAGCATTTATGGATGATTAAAAGCCTCAGTACTTTATATTTAGATTACTGTACCATTTTATTGTAAAAATAGTTGTAAAGCCTATTTTTATTTTAATGAGATTAAAAAGTTTTATTTATACATCTTATGCTTTCACAAATGTTTATTTAGTCATTGGGAAATGTTAAATGGTTTGAAAAAGGTTTTAAATGGCACGTATTTTACTTTATCCTTAGTATCACCTCTCAGTGTGTTACATAATGCAGTGAAATGATCATTCCTCTATTCCCACTATTTGGATTGCTTCATTAGAGTCTCCATCACTTTATGGACTGCCAAAAGGTGGTGAATTGATAGGCAAATGGCATATTCGTTTGTTGTTTATGTAACTAGCTCCGTGTTTTGAGAGATATAAGTAGATTCTAAAGTTAGAGCTACCAGGAAATGATCTGACTCGAACCAAAAGGTGTTATCTTCCTCGTATACTCTAGCATAATGGACAAGTGCATCCCCGGGTAGGTGAAAGTCAGAGTGATGTGTGGTGGCAGAATCAATACGAGATAAAGGATAAGATGGTTGGAATAAAATTGACATTTCCCTAATAACCCTTGAGTTTGGGATCTTCTCACATTAATAAAATTGGGAGTTTACAATGTTGGAGAGTTTATCATAAAAGGTTTCATTTGTGATAATCTTCAATAAATCCAATCAGGTGGTAAGATGTTGGAGCTTCGAAGCCTGAACAGTATTGATACATGCATGAGTGAGCTGCAAAATATCCCACACCTCCTTGGATGTAGTACACGTAGAGTCCGGAGGAAATCTTCTTGGGTCACTCCATAAAAAATCACAATAATACCCCTAAAGTTATAATCTAGTCTATGTTCATCCTCTAACTAGGACTCCTCAGGTTTAAGGACAACAGTTTCTCCTAGTTGAATAATTAGGCATTTACACCCCTAATTATAGTTAACCACACCCTTTAATCTAGGGACTTAATGAAAAAGGTCATACGTGCCTTAAAGTACATGTAGTTGCTACCATCATACACAGGTGGACTCGTAATAGACTAACCCTCAACATATATACCCCCAGATTCGTAATAAAGCAAGCTATGATACTAATTTAAAATAGGTATGCGCTGACGGGTCTATGTTCAATTAATTGATTACTTAATAAATTACATTATCAAAACAAAATAAATCCTTTTAATTAGAACCAATTTTAAAATTACCAAACAGTATCAATTAAGTGAAATTCGCATATAAGTAATTATTAGCATAAGGAAATTTATAAACCAATCACAACAACACAAAAGGATTTTAGAGTGAAAACCCTAATGAAAAAAACCACTACCCCCCAACCCATATGTTCCCTAGTACGAAATAATATTTATTGGTCTTAGAATGACTCGTAAACGAGTTACATATATTACACTCAAAACCTGCATGATGCCATGCCATTACACTATAATCCTTTGCAATTGCCCGCACTAAAAATTATCGCTTCAGTCTATAGTAATCAGCTGCATATTGCCTCGGTATCCATTGATCTTTGGTTTATGACAATATTCCCACATGTTCTGAATATGATAATCACAGACACAATCACTCATGAAATTATTCTTCTGGTGGAGAAGATTCAAAGGGGCTAGTAAACCAAAATTCTACCTTGAAATCAAGGAACTTGATAGGATCCCACACCCTCAAAACTAGGGGTGGCAATTCGTGTTCTTCGATCGAATCACGGACTGATACGACACGACAATATTTTTTTGGACAAAAACATGACATGACACGACTAACACGATTTCATAAATTTTACACTAAATTAAACATAAATAGACGTAAAACCCGAATAAAACATGATTACACTGCAACATCCCCCATTTTCCACATAAAGTTAGTCAAACATAATACACTAAAATGGGGCTTGTCTATAAATCTGTATTATTATCATCATCAAACCACATTAAAACATTTACACTTTTACAACCACGTACACGATAAAACTAATTTAAGTGATAATTAATCAAATATTAAGTCCAACATCAACACCCAAACAAAATAAAACTCGACATAAATATGACTGTCTCAAATATCTGAATAATAATAATAACTACAGGCTTATGCCCATACAATATCTGAAATAATAAACTCACTAAAATAAAAATAGCAACCTATGCTAGATTTAAATGAACTGAAGTAGTTGATGTACAAATGCGACCCCAAGTTTGATCTTCTGTCAGCCTTGCCGTCCCAGTCTATGTAAACCTAGGGAAAAAATATTTTATAATTTGGATCAGCGTAGAGTTTCAAGAATAAATTACAAAAATTAAGATACAATCATATAGTTAATTCAAAATATGTTCCGTCCATCGACATTCGCATGCGTTAAGTACCTCACCCCTCATATAAGTGTAATACTTCACGCATATCAACTCAAGTCTCAAGCCATGAAACACTAATACCCATAACCGAAATAAATGCACGATGCATCTAGCATAATTCTTTTTCCAAAAATAACGGTCCACATACATAATCCCATTTGCCAGAGTACCCTAATGATACTACACACAAAAGTAACATAATCATCTATTATGCATTTATGTATTATTGGGTTCACAATTGGTTGTCTGAATCATTATATTAATTAATTAATCTCAATTAATTTATATAATTATATATATTTTACACATAAAGGCATCTACCTCCAGTGTCACGTTCGTACTCTATCGGTAAGTCCAGAGAAGTCCCTCATCCGAATGGACATCACAAAACAAATACAAGTGGGGCGGTCCCTACGCAATACACCATTGCACGATCCATACCCTCGACGGTAACAATAGATTCCAGCATCTACACCCACCTAGTCGTAGGTGGCGCTGCTATGTAGTACCTATAATAACGACTTACACAACGCCTAAACCACCTGTGTCGGCTCGTGCTCTTGTCCTGAGATGTACGCAACCCTAACCGATATAACAAATACATATTTTAGCACATAATATATATATATATATATATATATATATATATATATATAATTACCCCTAATGAATCTCACTAATCTTCAAATAATATCCTTACTAAATTAAATTCTTAGTTTATTCCGCCTCCAAACCATGAGTATATCTTTCTCTTTTTACATATACACCAACTCATAACTTACATATATATTTATTTCCGCATTTAACCACTAAGTAAATCGCATATCATATAAACTATCAATAATTAGTTATTCCTCCTGTATATGATTCCGGGTTTAACTCCAACCACATTTACCTAATTAATTTCCAGAATTCTCCCCCACCGAGTCACTCTACCCAAGGAGGTAAGAATCGAAATTTAGGCAAGTTAACACAATCATCACATTAAGGTCCAAACCTAAGGAAAATAGGGAATTTGATCGATTTTGAACAATTTGGTAGAAGTTTCTGCCCTATGCACTGTTTAGAAATTAATCATAAAATATTCATCGAAACTCCAAAAATTATGAAACCAGTGCCTACGCATTCTCAACTCAATTTATTTAGGACGTTCTTTTTTCAAAATAGATAAATTCATAGATATACTATTTCAATAATAATTTCAAAGACTTAGATTCGATTCAGAACTTTTTAGCACCGCGTGCTGTTCAGAAAATATTCATCACAACTCTAAAAATTACATAACCACTTCCCACGCATTTTCAACTTAAATCAATTACTATATTTTTTTCCAAAAATCCATATTACTTGGTATACCATATCAAAATTATCTTCTAAGCGACTGATTGTTTTTGAAATTTTTTACACAATCTAAACTTTCATTAACAACCCCTTAATTAACTATCCACCATTATTGCACCCATATTCATATTTAATCATGCTCAAATTTAAGGCTCTATATATGGATAATAATGATCATCAATTAAAGGTTCTCCAACATCGATTCTAATGTCCAATTCAAGATTTACTCAATTTTAAGTTTCTGGGTTTAACATCTATAATGTTTGTCCAGTGCTTATTTCTATTTGACATGAAGGTTGCCCATAATGAATTCTCACTAGAGAATTTCCAAAACTATTTCATGCTTACAGATTTGGATTTAAACCAAAATTCACAAACCCCAAACCTCCCTCTTTGAATTATTTACACAACAAGTCCTAATTCTTCCATTAGTGTTTCCAGCCTTGATCTTCATTACCACCCCAAAATAAATTGTTGAACATTGAGTGGATTCTATTAATAACTATCTTAGGAGGATTAATAGAAGATAAAAAGTAAGAAGGCATTGAGGAAAGAACATATTTAATGAGATTCTATCTACCTCCACTTGAAAGAAATTTATCATGCCACCCTGTAATTTTACTTCTCAAATAGGATATGAGACCGTCATAGTCTTTCACGTTGTTACTACCTTTAAATAAAAGGTAACCCAGGTATTTAATTGGGAGATCTTTGTGCTTTAAGCCCAAATTCTCAGCTACCTTGTTTTTATATCTCACTAACATCTTTGCAACAATAATGAAAGAGCTCTTTTGAAAATTGATTTTCTGACCAAAAGTGTTGGAATACTTCTGTAGAAAATCAACTAAGCATTTTATGCTTTTCTTGTCTCTTTTGCAAAAAAACATCACATCATCTGCAAAAGCTAAATGAGATATTAATGGACTTTCACTGGGAAGATATAATGGCTTTACTGACCCTTTAATCATACGGGAATCTATACCTCTACTCAGGTATTTAGCAACTAGGATAAATAGAGTTTAAGCCCTCTAGAAGATTTAAAATAACCACAAGACTGGCCATTAATGACAATTGAGAACCAATTGTTAGAAATGCATCTCCAAACAAGATTTATCCACCTCTCCCCAAAACCAAATCCTATAAGAACTTTAATTAAAAAGCCCTAATGAATTCTATTATAGGCCTTTTCCATATTAATTTTAATTAGGACATTTCCAACATGCGTTTTCTTTCCCAGATTATGAACCATCTCTTTGGTAAGAAGAACATTATCTTGAATTGATCTTCCCTTTGTGAAACCACTCTGGTTTGGAGATATGATCAAAGGAAAGACTTTAGTAAGTCTGACTAATAAAATCTCGGAAATTATCTTATAGGAAAAATTACATAAGCTGATTGGTCTGAAATCCCCACAACTCTTTTGGGAAGCTCCGAATTTGCCAAAAAAATAGTAAATGGAAAGAACCATGTCTTCTTTTATAATATTCCAATAAAACTTATAGAAAGTCCCTCTAAATCCATCTATCCCTGGATAAGTCTTCACTCAGATCATTCACTGCTGTGAGTACTTCATCATCATTAACAAATTCCTCTAGACCATTATTTGCCTTAGTTGACATAAGGTTAGGAATTATATTTGATATGTTTTCCTCTATCAAAGTTTGAATAGTGGTTAGTTTCTCTTGAAAGTAATTGACAACATGATTTTGAATCCCTTACTTTTTTTTCTAAATAAACTCCATTCCCATCTCTAATGCCATCTATCATTAATTTTTGGTGCTTGGCCTTAACAAAAGCATGAAAATGTTTACTATAAGAATCTTCTAACTTCAACCACCTTATAGATGATTTTTTCTTCCAATACATTTCTTCCAAGCTTAAAGCTGACATCTATTTGGATCTGCCTTGGTTCAAAGAACTTTTATTGGAATCATTATTGTCCCGTTCATAAATTATCTCCAATTGTAAAATTTCATCCTCCAAATATTTCACATTTTGAAACACATCTTTAAAATTCTCCTTATTCCATTTATTCATCTCTCTTTTCAACCTTTGCAGCTTCAAAGAAAAATTCCTCATACCTGATGCATTAGTCTCCTCATTCTAAGATTTCGTAACAAATTCAGTGAATTGAGGATGTTTACACCACGTACTTTGGAATTTAAAGGATCTAGGATGATCATCCATAACCGTTTCAACTGATAACAATAGTGGAGCATGATCTGAAGCAGATTGTTTATGTGCTTAGGGATAGACACTGAATACTCTAAATCCCATTGTTGATTAGATAAACATTTATCTAACCTTGCTATTATTAAGTCCTCCTCAAAACTATTATTATACCATGTAAACCGTATGCCTGTATAACCTAATTCCCTTAGGCCACAGTCTTCAATTGCATGATTGAAATATAGTCTAGGACGTGTTCAGAAATGGGGTCTCCTAGAACACGTGCTAAGGAAGAAGTGTGGTAAGTTAGAATCAAATACATGAGTATGTCTCTTTGTAAGTTACCCTAAAGGAGCTAAAGGTGGTTTATTATATGATCTTAAGGACTAGAGGATGTTGGTAAGTATTAATGCCCAATACTTAGAGAGTGATTATATGATAAACCACAAACCCAAGATTAAGTAAATCCTACAGGATTTAAAAGGCCAAGACCAAATAATTGCTTCAAAATCACCCGTACAGGATGAAATACAACATGATATCGATAGTACACTACCTAGCGATTGTGGGAGTATTACCATTGATCAGGATACACATATCATTTATATTGGACCACAAGTGGAGCCATGTAGTAGTGGGAGGATAAGGCATCAGCCTGATAGGTTTGTGTATTGGGTGAACACTATAGTGAGATCTAAGGAGAACATGAAATGAATCCTAGGAAGTACAAAGAGGCACCCCAAGACAAGGACTCTACAATTTAGCTAAACGCTGTGAATAACAAGATGGATTCGATGTATTCCAATCAGGTTTAGGAGCTTAGCTTACCAGGTGGGATAAACCCCATTAGATGCAAGTGAATCTACAGTAAGAAAAAGGGGTATGTGCGAAGGTGGAAACCTTCAAGGCAAGGATTTTTGTAAAAGGGTTTACTCGAAAAGAGGGGATCGACTATGAGAAAACCTTCTCATGGGTAACCATGCTAAAGTTTATCCAAATTACTTTATCCAGTAGGTCACATCTCGATCTCGATATTTGGTAAATGGACATCAAGACATGGTTCTTAAATGGTAATAGCAATGAGTGCATCTATATGATGCAACTCAGGGGATTCATAGGAAATGACCAAGAAATCAAAATGTGTAAGCTTAAGAGATCTATTTATGGAATTAATTAAACATCGAGGTCTTGGAACATCCGATTCAATCGGGCAATCAAATCTTTTGGTTTTGTTCAATGTCAAGATGAAACTTGTGTGTATAAAAAGAATGACGAAAATATAATAGTAATTTTTTTACCATATATAGATGATTTTCTCCAATTAGAAATGATGTGGGTGTATTATCTAGCATAATAGTTTGGTTATCGAGTGAGTTAAATATGAAAGAATTATGAGCATCTAGTCACATCCTTAGAATTAAGCTTCTGTGTGATTAGAAAAATAAGTTGTTGGGCTTATCCCAAGCCACTTATATTAATGGTATGCTCAAAATGTTTAGCATGAAAGATTCCAATAAATAATTTCCTCCTTTTAGGCATGGAATCACTCTATCTAAGGATCGGTGTCCTAAGACACCACATCAGATAGAAAGGATAAGGAATATACCTTATGTTCGACAGTGGGCAGCCTCGTGTATGTTATGTTGTCTATGATCTTGACATGTTCTCTGTCATTGGCATGGTTAGGAGATTATACTCTAACCTAGGTGAGGAACACTAGACTATAATAAAGCACATTCTCAAGTACATGAAAAGGACTAGAGATCATGTGTTAGTTTATTCAGTGGATAGTCTTATATCTATAGGCTATACCAACTCAGATTTTCAGTCGGATAAATATTCAAGGAAGATGACCACTGGATATAATCCTAGAAGGTGGAGCCATAAGTTTAGGGCATATCAATCAAGCATGCATTGTTGATTGCACCATGGTAGCAAAATATGTTGCAACTTCGAAGGTAGAAAAAAAGGCGGTTTGGCTCCAAAATTTCCTAAGTGATTTATGTGTGGTTCCTTCAGTGCAATCGGTAATTACACTTTATTATGACAATAGCGGTGCAGTTGCTAACTCGAAATAACCAAGGATTCATAAAAGGGAAAAGCATATTGAGCGAATTTATAACTTGATACGAGAGATCACGCATAGAGGCAATGTCATCGTGACCAAGATTTCATTTCAAGACAACCTAGAGGATCATTTTTCAAAGAGCTTATCAACTAAGTCTATTGATAGTCATGTAGAGGATATGGGTGTTAAATGCATATGCACATGTCTTTAAGACTAATTAGGAGATTATTGAGATTTTTATTCTTAAAAAGATGTATCATTTATTTTTCAATAAAGGTGTATCATGTTCATTTGAAATAAGAATCATGCTAGTGACAATGCCTTATATTTGTTTTAATTATACTGTATGCATGTCCATCAATTGGGCTTAGTAGGAATTCTAGTGAGTTTAGTTCGGCTTAATCACAGAAGATCAGGATTCTAGTTCAAGTATAATTGAATGGTTTAACGCCTAGATAGGGAGTTAACATCCTATTGGTAAAGTTGTTAGTACAATCCTAATAGTTTATCTTAACAATAGATATTTGTCTGGTGGTTCTGGAACTTATCTCGTAGTTCAAAGAGGATTGTAACCGGTACAAGAATGTATTAAACAGGATTATAGTGAGATTCAAGCTTATGTACAGACTATATTAAACTTGCACAATCTCACGGGTTTATAAATGGTGCATAGGTTTTTAATCCAGAAGGTTATGGCAATTGGAGTGCTTGTAGAATTATTTCTTTGAGTGTTATAAGTGAGACTCAATTTTATTGAATTTAAATCTTCACAAGTTGGGCAATCGTTATGTAAGTATATCTGAGATCATAATCTAGAGGAATCTTCATCCAAGAAATATTTTGGATTGTGATACCCCCTTGATAGGCTTCTAAATTTTTATTCAACTGGTAAACCTGGTCAGTGCATTTATTTCTAATAGAGTGTCAAATAAGTTAAGTCTGAGATTAATGAATAGATAAGAAGTTGGTTAATAATTATTAGCGACAAATCGATTTGACCAAAAGGGTATTGCATACTTAAGACGGGGAATCATATTATGTACCATATCAATTTTGCAAATAAGACATTATCATTTGAGTAATTGTAAGATTATTAAATTAGAGTGCAGGCGTAATTATTTAGTGGACTTAATTACGATTAAATGGATAAAGGAAATAAATTACGATGATGTAATTTGGAATTTACAATTACCTATTTGGAAGCCAATTTAATTATTTAGTCTTGAGTCCCTAGTATAGTTTATTTACCCAAGTAGCAGGGTCAAACTCTATGGAAACCCAGTTTAACCCAAGCCCACTACTTAAACCTATATGTATTTGTATAAAGTAGGATTTTAAGTTGCATGAAACATACTTAAGGGTTGGGTAGGGAGAGGAAAAGTTTTTATAATGTCAATCCCCAACACATCTAATCTAACATGGATCCTTACCATAAATGAAATGAGTAAGGCACTTAAATATGATTAGATGCATGTACGATGATCTCATTCGAAATTAAGATCTGCCTCGCACGGTCCAGTATATGCCGATATTATAATTATCTACAGTGGCATATTAACGTTGTAAGTTGCAAAGTGTGACACAAAATTTTGAGAAAAGCGTACTTTTGATTCGTGACTTGATTTGTGTTGATAGTATATATATTCTTTCCATCTTGCAATGAATTGCCAAGTTGAGAATTGTATTCTTTTTATCTCGTACGAATGGTATCACAACGCCCATGGGTCTAGTGCTAGGGACATAAAAACTGCTAAGCATGGGGGTGTTAATATGTTTTCTCCAATAATAAATAATAATATCTCAACGTCATAGATGGTATCATGACACATTCATTGAAGCTACAAATTTAATATATGGGTCATTTCACTCATAAGTGTGCCGATACTTTACTTATCAATTCAAGTCTCTCAACATGTAGCTTGATTAAATTCTAAGTTATTCTTTATCTCCCTGGCAGATACTAGAATCCAATAACAGCAAGTTGTGGAGATTGAGTTGAATCCAACAATAGCAAGTTGTAGAGATCGAGTTGAATCCAACGGCTATCTTCATTAGTATATATATATATATATTAAATGGCCAAGTTATGATTGTTGAACATCCTGAAAAATAGTTATGCAATAATTCAATGTGAAGTATTAAAACATCCAATCATCTTAGCACAAAGTAGAATCAATAGGTTTCTCACTGTCTCTCAAAAAGAGTGTTGAAATTGTTATCCCACCTTTTAGTCGTCAAGGATATTAGACAAATCCTAGTTGGAGTGGACTACTTTCTAATAAGATTAAGGTATGTCCTTGTGGGAGTGCAAAATTAAAGAGCAACACTTATAGCTCATAATTTGGTGGTTGCATACCTTTAAGGTTGCCATTGATACCTTTAAAGGTTAATGTTGGTATCCTTAATTGTGTAAAAGTATATTATTTTTCTCATTGATCAAAAATTGTGAAATATTTTTAGATATACGTTATTAAATAATTACCTGGCTTGAATCATGTGGGAAGCATTGACTTTTCATGCTCATATGAACTGAATGATTTTTGCGAAAGATAGGATTAACTTGACAGAAAAACAAAGAGATGATAAAATGGTGATCAACTACCTGTGTAGGATTAATCAACTACATTAAGTCTGATTTGTGGCGAATATAATATGCCTTGGAAAAAGGTATGGATGATAAAGGAATTCTCCTTAGTGGTGAATATAGACCCTACCCTACCCATCATAGTCATTGTTGCAGATAAAAGTATAAATCTATATCATTGAACAAAGACACGGTGTTTCTCAATGGATACATAGATATAAGATTGACATGAGTAAACTTCATTGATTTGAGATCAGTGGAAAGAAACGCAAAGATTTATAGCTTATATTATTTTTTTATAGCTAAAGCATTAACAAGCCTGATTTCAAGATACAAACTTGCAGAATATGAATTTCTCATGACTCAAGAAAACTCACTCCAAAAATACTGGTACACGACAGTCCCGCTCTGATACCAATTGTTGAGAATAACGAGTATAAAACTCTAATATTCGCAAGAAATGATTATAAGGAAGTACTCACTAAACCACTCTTTCAAAACACTTAAATAAGACTAACTCATAAAATACTACACTCAAACTAAGATACAAATGCTAATTGCCTTATTGTTTTACTTCTTCTTGGATGATTATACAAACACAGGACATGGGGTATTTATAGCATGACAAATACATTTTAGGCTACATATTAAACAAGTAAGGAAAAATTATAACCACACCTTTATACCTAACACACACTTATTTATCACAAGTGAAATATAGGTAAGCAATGACATAACACACACTAATTTACCACTAGTGCAATATAGGTAAGTAATGACATCATATGGGTTGTGATGTTGAAACTTAATAAGTAATGGGGTGTGCGACCTTGCGAGAAAAAAAATACACAACACCAAGAGTGTAGTTATACAATCATCACCTAACCAACAATATCACTTCACTTGGAAGCAATGTTTATATGCCTCGAATGGTTCGACTACACCAGCTTTAACACTCTTACTCCCTTATATAAAGCAATTATAGGCTTCCAAATATGTAATGCTCTCATGACATGACAAAAACTGATACGACTACCACATACCCATTTGAGTCACATAATATGGTGTACTATTAAATAGTTTTCTAAGTCATCATGTCAAACCCAACCACTTTACTAGACATGCCCCTTAGACACTTATCTTCCATGTAGAAAAGGGTGCATAGCAGGTAGTATTTGCAATCTTAAGATTGACCAATGGCATATCAAAGGAAATATGTGTTTGAATGACTACTTAATGCACAAAATGTGATTACACAAACTATTAGTGATACTCGGGATCCTTTGCACACGCTAGGGTTGATATGTTACCTTAACAAAGAAGTCCAACCATGTCTATATGGGCTGTACCACCTATAAATTACATAAGTCTCCTTAACCAAATACTAATGTGTTTAGGTCGTTCATTAGATATAAAAGTTCTTGGAAACAACAGAAGCTAATTTATACAAAGAAAGTCAACACGCTCTTGATCCGACGCGTAAAGAAGCTTCTTACGACATCTGACCAAATAATCCTTCAAGACTCCTTAAGAGCTATGTTTTTTTTCAAACACAATCATGGGTGTTCCTAATTAGTAAGCAAGAATACAAAATGTGAAGCAAGCATGTGCACACATGTCGTTAGCCGAACTTTCTTAAAAGTATCTTATTTACTTTAGCACAATATGAGTGAATCTTTAACGTTTATGATTTTACAAGTTTATCGAAAACCTCTCACCAACTCGTCAACTCACAAGTATGGAATTACATTAAACAAAAATTATGTTAAGCCTATGTGCATATAAAGCATAATATACATTAGACTCTTTTTAGTTAAGTACACAATATAACATTAAAATTTTATAGAGGCTTTATTTTATCCCCACGCAAACACCATTAGTTCAGGGAAATATTTAGACTTGTGTCACTTTCATATATTGTGCATGCATATTTTGAACTTACACACTCAGAATTTCGCAAACATCTTTCATCTTAGGCCACACAAGACAAAGCGATTGGTATAACTTAAAAAATTCTCAGGATTTAAATTCAATCACAAACTTCAACTAATCCTCGTCTCGCGTAGCTAAAATGGGCACAAATATCTCCAATGGGGAAACCAATTATATGTAATCAACCATGCAAATATAAATGATTTATTTTGAACCGTAAAACACGCGATGTAGTCCATTCCATTTATCATAAAACCACTAGTTGATCTTTAAGTAGTTGGAGGAATCAAGAAGCTCAACCACAAAAATTACAATACGTGGGTGACATGTATGACGTCTTATATGCAAGGATAAGACCTTTGGGAGGTCGTTGGCGGTAGTGAAGTTATGCAATCGGAGGTTGATGACTTTACGAAAATGGAAGATTAAAGCGGGAAAAGCGATGTTTGCCTTAAAGATCACAATTGAAGAAGAAATGTTGGACCACATCCAGGATTCCAAAACACCGAAAGAAGCATGGGAAACTTTCACTACACTTTTTTCAAAGAAGAACGACACAAGACTACAACTTCTCGAGAACGAGTTGCTATCGATGGCGCAACGCGACATGACTATCACCAAGTACTTTCACAAGGTGAAGAAAATATGCCACGAAATTTCAAATTTAGATCCAACAGCTGCTATTGGTGAAACCAGGATAAAAAGAATAATTATCCATGGTTTGAGGTCTGAATACCGAAGTTTTGTTATTGTTGTACAAGGATGGCCGACTCAACCATCACTTGTTGAGTTTGAAAATTTTCTTTCCAGTCAAGAATCTATGGCTAAGAAAATGGGTGGAGTCTCGCTGAAGGGTGAGGAGGAAGCGCTCTACACCAACAAAAGCAAAGGCTACTTCAAGCAGCACGTCGGAAGGGATATAAAAAGGATGATGATAAGGCAAAAATTCATCAAGGAGGGGGAGATTCTCGTACAGGGGGAGCTTCAAATAATCGTGGCTACGGTGAAATATTTGAGGGAAAATGTTACAACTGCAGCAAGAAGGGACATATGGCAAAAGATTGTTGGTCCAACAAAAGGCCCGCTGAGAGCAATGCTGCTACTTCCAATTCAAAGGAGAGAAGTGAAGATCATTGGGATGTTGAAGCATCTTTTGCTGTGGAAGAGGAGGAGTTAGCTCTCACAGTCTCGACAGTTGAGAGGATCGACTATGAGAATGATTGGATTATCGACTCAGGCTGCTCAAATCACATGATGAGTGATAAATAGAAGTCACAGAGCCTATCAAAAAACAAGTAAAATAGAGTTGTGGTAACAGCCAACAACTCAAGGCTACCAATAGCTCATATCGGTAAGACAGTAGTAGCACCTCAATACAGTTATAACCAGGTGCTACTTCAAAATGTCTACCATGTTCCGAGTATGAGGAAAAATCTACTTTCAGTGGCACAATTAACATCATCAGGATACTTTGTCTTATTTGGTCCACGAGATGTGAGGGTATATTAAGACCTCAAGATCTCAGGAATGCCAATAATGGAGGGACGGCGATTGGAGTCAGTCTATGTGATGTAAGCAGAGTCTGCGTATGTAGACAAGATAAGAAAAAATGAGACAGCAGATTTATGGCACGTGCGATTGGGCCATGTTAGCTATTCTAAGCTAAAGATGATGACGAAGAAGTCAATGCTCAAGGGACTTCCTTAATTTGACGTGAGGATAGACACGGTCTGTGCGGGATGTCAGTATGATAATGCACATCAATTACCAAACGAAGAATCAAAGTTTAGAACAAAGGAACCATTAGAGTTAGTTCACTCTGATGTGTTCGGACCAGTAAAGCAACCATCAGTTGGTAAGATGCGGTATATGGTAACGTTTATTGAGGACTTATCCAGGTATGTATAGGTTATCTTTATGAAAGAAAAATCTGATATGTTCTTAAAGTTCAAAGAGTTCAGAGAGACGATTGAAGGAGAAGTGGGGAAGAAGATTATTTGTCTACGCACAAATAATGGAGGAGAATATACCTCAAATGAGTTTTTTCAGTATCTACGAGACTGTAGAATGCGTCATCAATTTACTTGTGCCAATACCCCCCAACATAATGGAGTAGCAGAAAGAAATAATTGACATCTTACAGAAGTTTGTCGGAGTATGATACATGCTAAGAATGTACCGGGAAGATTTTGGGTTGAAACTATGAGAACTGCAGCCCATGTGTTTAACAAACTTCCTCAACCAAGGTTAGAGTTTGTTTCACCTTTTGAGAAATTATGGGTAATGAAACCTGTAGTTAGTGACTTTCGAGTATTCAGCTGTGTATGCTATGTATTTGTTCCTAACCATCTACATAGCAAGTTTGACAAGAAAGCCGTCAGATGTACCTTTGTGGGATACGACAACCAGAGGAAAGGGTGGAAATGTTGTGATCCTACGATTGGAAGGTGTTAAACGTCACTAGATGTGGTGTTTGATTAAGCATATTCTTGGTGGTCCATCCTTAGAAAAGGAGGTATTATCAAACTCGAAGGAATTTGAAGAGAAGCTGCAACAGAAAATGGGAGAGTAGACTCCTCAAATCCTATCAAGCTCACACGAAGCTGAAGATTCATATGATGATGATAATATCGAGCAAGAAGTAACTCAGAATCCTTGGAAAACTGGTGTATATTACCAACCAGATGAAGAAGGTGGACCTAGTGAAATGAAAGTATCAACTCCACAATCACAACTCAGGAGGTCAACAAGAATCAGAAAGCTAAATCCCAAATACGCCAACGCAACTATAGAAGAAGAAGCAAGTGTAAAAGAACCTGATATGTATGAAGAAGCATCCTAGAATTCTTAGTGGATTAAAGCTATGGAAGAAGAAATCACTGCACTAGAGCAAAATCAGACTTGGGATCTCGTGCTGAAGCCAAGAGATGTGAAAGTCATATCATGTAAATGGGTTTACAAGATAAAGCGTCGTCCAGATGGATCAATTGAGAGATATAAAGCTCGACTGGTGGCTCTAGGGTTCTCTCAATAATATGGACTAGACTATGATGAAACATTTAGTCCAGTGGCAAAGCTTATAACTGTACGAGTCCTACTTGCACTTGCAGACAACAAAGATTGGAACTTATGGCAAATGGATGTGAAGAACACATTTCTTCATGGGGAGTTAGATCGGGAGATCTACATGATTCAACCAATGGATTTTCATAATCAAGATCATCCTGAGCATATGTGTAAGTTACGAAAGGCACTCTATGGATTGAAACATGCACCAAGGGCGTGGCATGGTAAGATTGCTGAATTTCTAACTCAAAGTGGTTATTCAGTAACACCTGCAGATTCTAGCTTGTTTGTCAAAGCTAATGGAGGAAAGTTAGCTATCGTACTGATATACTGGATGATTTTATCATAACCGGTGATGATGAGGCAGAAATTCTTCTAACAAAGGAGAATTTATCAGTTCGTTTCCAGATGAAGGAACTTGGACAACTCAAGCAAGTTTGAAAACTTTCGTCGTCAATTCGGCATGGTGAAAGGAATGATAGTAGATGTTGAGGGGGAGTATTAAGTTTTAACATCACAATCCATATGATGTCATTACTTACCTATATTGCAATGGTGGTAAATTAGTGTGTGTTATGTCATTGCTTACCTATATTTCACTAGTGATAAATGAGTGTGTGTTAGGTAGAAAAGTGTGATTGTAATTTTTCCTTCCTTGTTTAATGTGTGGCCTAAAATGTATTTGCCATGCTATAAATACCCCATGTCCTATGCTTGTATAATCATCTAAAAAGAAGTAAAACGGTAAGGCAATTAGCATTTGTATCTTAGTTTTAGTGTAGTATTTTATGAGTTGGTCTTCTTTAAGTGTTTTGAAATAGTAGTTTAGTGAGTACTTCCTTATAATCATTTCTTGCGAATATTAGAGTTTTGTACTCGTTATTCTCAACATTACTTGTATGAGGTGGTAAGAGAAACAAACTCGTAAAGATTATGGACTTGTCCTGTGTGGGTGGGGAGGGATGTAATATTCAGGTCAAGTTATCCTGAACTAGTTCTCATGATCCTCCCACTTAGTTAATGAATCTCAACCCAACAAGTTTGGTCAAGTTTAAGTCTCCTTAGTGTAGCGTACTTAGTATTATATTTTCTACGCCAAATCCCTATATATTTTGATAACCATCTCCTAAACTCAATTGAATTGAGTTCTTCATTTTCTATGTAAAGGGATATGTTCACTTGATAGGATTCTCCTAAGAGAACTCACTTAGATCCTGCACACATTGATTCACTAAAAAAAACTCTCAAAATTCTCTAAAGTGTCCACCATTGTCTTGATATTGCGAATGTGTATCAAACAAGCAATTATGATAGTAAAATATCTATGATATTAAGAATGTACAGGAAAAATACTCTCATTCTTTAAAACATTTGTGGTGCGATGGTCAGGCAACATTCGACTCAAATAAATTCGAGGGGTATTCGCAAAAGGTATATCCTAAATTGTTTATCTGATTTGTGAAGTTGACTTACAATTTGGAAATGTCAATTCCTTGCAATAATTATATACATGAAAAATAAAAGAAGAACAAACTGAAGACTCCTAGTTCCCACGGTTGCATCATCCTACCACAACTGAAATATTCTGCAATTATATTTAAGGGTCCGTTTGGTTCGTGGTGAAATACTTTTCATCGTGTTAAAAATAAAAGATGAATTATTAGCTTGGTGATTTTATTTTCACCATCTCCATTTGGATGGTCCAGTTTTCACTAGGTGAAAATTTAAACTTTTTCACCTTTTGTTGTTTGGATGGTCAAGATAAATATGGTGAAAAAATAAAATGACTATATTAACCCCATACTTCAAATGCACACAAAAATAGTTATATTTAACTATTTGATTTTCATCACACAAGTGTCAATGACCATTAAAAAATATTCACTTATCTCATACTCAAATTTGACACAATCCCCCCCCCCCCCAACACACACACACACACACGTCATATTTGGTTACGAAAGACAAATAAGAATAAAAAGTTTAAAAAAACAGTACCAATTAAAAAAAACAGTCCTAATTAAAAAAGAAAATAGTCCCAATTTAAATAAGAAGTGTGGTGACAATCATTGTGCAACACAAATAAATAAGAAGAAAACATTCACCAAGTAAGAACAAGGAATATAAAATGACAATCACACAACAAAGGATGTACGTGGTTCAGCAAAGATGTGCCTATGTCCACGGTGGTGCAGTCGATATTATTTCTATATACTCCGGAGAGTAATTACAGAGAATACAAAAAACTGTCCTTTTACCCTGGACCTAGGGTTTAATATATACATGTACATGTAGGTAAGTGGAGGTGATGGGTTCCCCCACGTCTTCCATCTCCCCTATAACTTCCTTTAATGAGAACGTGGCGGGAGACCGGATCAAAATAAGAAATGAGGGGCCTGGACTTTGCGCCGCCAGGACTGGGCTACTCGTCCAGGCCCATGGTCCTAATTTCGGGTACCTACAATTGCCCCTAGATTTGTTGGGCCATGTTTATGGGCTCAATAGATTTAAATGATTAACCATAATGGTTGTCTTGCAATTCTTCGGAAACCGTGAAGCTGATTTTGGCGGCACCCGCCTCGTGTCTTGTGCACTATGATTAGTAGAATTTGAAGGTTTCTTGGAATAGGTACTTCTCTATTGTCGTTCCAATTTTTCCAGCATTTTCTCATTCCTTGCGAGTTCTAGCACTTCGTACCTTCTTCTCTCAATCTCCAGTCTCATTGCTTCCTTGCCGTTTGGGCTCGTGCTTCTTCATCGTTCGAACTGGTCTTCTATCTTGTAAGTTCCCTGTATCTTTTCTTTGTAATTTCTCTTTGAGTTTGTAGTTTTCTAGGGCTTTTCAATGGCGAAGATTGGGAATAGGTCGGTCTCTGAGTTTAGGAAGTTTTACAACATTCCCGAGTGGGTAGATATTGAGTGTTGTTCCTCCCTTCCTAGAAACGTTAGAGAGATAGATGATGCTCACTGGATCCATGTTTTGTTGCTTTCCTAGGGGGGACTCACTTTTCCTCCCAATGATTTGTTCCTGCATATCTTTAGCTATTTCAATATTGTTCCTGCACAATGCTCGCCCAATGTGTGGAAAATAGTAAACGGCGTCCATAGGATAAATCAATTATATGGAACTAGGTTAGGGCTCGCCGATGTCTGTTTCTGTTACTCCTTTTCTTGAACTAGTTCTGGTGTCCTTTACCTCAAAGCTAGGAGCCCTGGCAACGTATTGGTAGTAAATCTACCTGATTCCCATAAGGACTACTGGCAAGAAGGTTTCCTTGTTAGAAATTGGCAGTTTTCTCCCCAATTTGAAGGGTCGAGGTCTGAGAGGTTCTCTGTCCCCTTCTATGGGGAGGAATATATAGGTAGACATTGTACTATTATTTTATTTTTTGTTGATTTGTAATCCTTCTAACTCTTCTTTTCTTTTTCTTTCGCAGCGAAGTCAAAGAACTTGGAACCTGCACTCAACGAGGTCCGTCTTTCAGAATTGGTAAAGTCTTGGAAAATCAGGGAGCCTTTAGGTGACGGTGAGCACCCCAGATCTGCTGCCTTCCTGCTCGAGTACAAGAACGTTGGTTCCAGCTTTATAGCAAGTCCTGTGGATAGTATCCCAGAGTTTGAGTCATCTGTAGAGACTGCTACAGGTCCTATCCAATTGGACGAGGAAGAGAGTAGCTCTGAGAGTGACATTGTTGGAGCTGTAAGTGATCTGTGGGGAGGGAGCTCTAGCAGTAGTAGCTCCTCTGATCGTAGGGAGGTTTCTGAAGCTCGAGGATCATCGAGTACCTCTAGCAGTTCGAGTGAAGGAATGTTTCCACCCCGAAAGAATCTGATTCGGGATGATGATGATGAAGACCACATGCTCCTCGCACAGAGGTCGAAGAAGCAAAAATCTGCCTCGGGGGTTGTGGCTACTGGTTCCCAGTCTTCTACTCAGGAGCAGGAGAGGAAAAGGAAGGAAGAGGAGAAGGTGAGAGAGAGAGAGAGAGGAAAAAGGAAGAAGAGAGGAAGAAAATAGAGGAGAAATGGAAGGTGGAGGAGAGGAAGAGGAAAGAGAGCGAGAAGGAGGAGGAAAAGAGGAGGGCTGAAGTGAGGACGAAGGTCGGGCAGGCCTTAGTTCCGGTGTCTGCTCTGCCCGAGGGGGCCTCCGTGGTAATTTCTCCTCAGCTGGCCCCAGCTTTGCTCGAGAGAGTTGTCCTCCCGGCTGATCGCCAAAGGGCAGTAGGTTCAGAGCACTTGGCCCTTCAGGCTAGTCAGAGGCTTGCTCTGGTAAGGTTTTTCCCTTTTTCTCTTATGCTTTTCTGACTTCCCCCATTTTCCACTTCTAATGCCTTCTTTTTTCTGCAGTTTGTTACTGACTTCGTCGTGTTGTATCGTTCACGCGATGAGCTGGTGAAGAAGAATAGTGAGCTGGAGCAAGATAACTCTGCCCTGAAGCTGAAGGGTAAAGAGCTCGAGGCCAACTTTAAAGTCGTTGATGCTGCTCGGATTTCATACGATTTGGCTCTTGCCACCGCCAACAAGGAGAAGGACGCTGCAGTCCAAGATCTGAAGGAGCTGAGGTAGGCGTATGACTTGGTTTTCTCGAGCAAACTTACAGTCATTGAGGAGAACAGGGTGCTCACTGAAGAGCTGAAGAAGAAGGAGTCTGAGGCTGTTACTTCTAAGGAAGACTCTTACAATTCTGGCTGGGCCGCAGCATATGAGGATACTGAAGTTCAGATAGGCTATATTAGCAGTCTGAACTTCAAAAAAGGATGGAGCAAGGCTCTCATTGTTGTTGGAGTAGATGTTGCATCTCCCCTTTTTGACGAGCACGACCCAGGGCCGAGGCCAGTCGTAGATGAGGACCCTGCCCCAACCATTGAAGGCTCTGATCATGTTCCTCAGGCACCCCCTGTTAACGTTTCTCCTGTTGAGGTGACAGAGACCACCCCTGCCGAGGACAGTGCTCCTGTTGATGCTAATAAGGGGAAAGGGCCATCAACCTCTCTGGGCCACCTGAGGTTGCTAGTTAGTTATCTGATAGGATTGCTTTGTATTTTTGTTTTTTCCATTCTGTAAACTTTTCTTTTTTCAGTTCGATGTAACTTCAATCTTCATTAATGAAAACGGCTTCATTTTTGCTTGTACTGATTTGTCCCTTTCTCTCCCTTTTCTTTCTCTTGCTTGTAATTAGTTGATGTGGATGATTACATTCCTGCTACTTCCCAGTTGGGTAGGACCCTTGGTCCTAATGTAAGTCCCGAAGTTCGTCAGGCCTTCGTTAAGCTTTGCAAGTCCCTTAGGTCTAGAAATCAGAAGTATAAGGAGCAATCTGAGCTCGTGGCCAAGATGAAGGACAAGCTCCATGAGATGGAGGACATTGGTGCTTCAGTGCAAGAGGAGATCAATGTGCTGAAGACAAAACTATTAGAGGCCTCCGAGATCAACCAAGTAGGGGAGGTTCTTCAGCAGGAGAATAAAGATCTGAGGAGAGAAGTCTTACGACTCAAGGAGCATGCGTCGAGCACTATTCGATCAGTATTACAAGGCTCCTCATCATCGCGAACTAGAGCTGATCATAATGTTACCCCTCCTATGTCGTGAAGTCTCACTCGCCCTCCCCTTCCGCGAGCTGGTAGGAGCACCAGGAGCAGAAGCAGGGAAGGAGAAGAACTTCGCGATAGGGAAATGGAAGAACTTCGCGGTGATGTTCAGCGAGCATATGTAATCGCTGCTGGGTTTCAAAGGGACGTCACTCGATTGCGGCACTTGTTCAAGAAAGGCCCTCGGCAAGCGTGGGCCGAAGGTTATGATCAAGGTTGGTCAGATGCTTCAACAAGGCTGTCTGAGTTCAAGGAGCTTTCTTTTATCAGGGGGTGGCTAAGTGCCTTGAAGGAGCTGCAAGTCCCGAGGAACTTGGTATTATGGTATCGTTATGAGATGTCTTCCTCCACGCTGATGCCTAATCTATTCCGGAGGGATGATCGATGGATCTCCATCGATGCTATTCCTCGGCAATTATTGGAGTCGGATGCGAATGAGGTGGTGGAAGAGTTAGCTCCTGCTCCTGATGACAGACGAAGAGCTCGAGTGGCTGATTGTCTTGCTCGGAGGCTTCCACCCCATTGAGATTTTGCTAGTTATTTTTTTTTTTTTGTATTTTTGATAATGTAAATGCTTTGGGTGAGCTCGCTGACTAAACATGTATTACCATTGTTGTAAGTATGATGGATTAATGAAAAGTTTGTGTTTTGGGTAAATTTACTGACTAAACGTGTGCATCCTACTTTCCATACTCTTGCTGCTCTGTAATGTTTTTTGTTTTGTCATGCAAGTGTCCCCCTAGTCCAGTATAATACCAGGATACCATTATGCTCCACTTTACCTTTTAGGTTGTGTCGTCACACTCCCTTAGGCCTAAGTGGGGCAATTGGCGAGGACACACCTGGTGTTGGATGTCTTCATCCGATCAGGATTTTACTCAACCGAAGTAGGTTTGATGAGCAGTATAAAATTTGGTCGTTTGCCTAAGGATCCCCTGTAGGGCTTCATATATTGCCAGGGGCAATGCTAAGAGGTCTCTAGTGTTTTATGACGATGACTTGAGGAGGAGGAGTATTCCCCTGCTATAGTGATCAATGTGATTGTTATTTGGAAAAGATGTGCGATGAATGCAGCTGTCACCAATCAGAGTGTAACCAATTAAGTAACTTTCATTAGTAATAAGGAAAATGAACTTCTGTTTTCATAACAAAAGAATACAAGAAAAAGATCTAAAAATAGAATTTCTTGAGATTAGCTGCGTTTTATGATCGTGGTATTTCTCTGCCCACCATAGTTTCTAAGTGATAGGCACCTTGCAGATCGTCTTTAGTTACTTTAAAGGGTCCTTCCCAGTTTGGGCCTAGCTTGCCGTCTGATGACATTCCCTGTTTGGAATATCCTCGGGCTAACCCTTTTGTTGTAATGCTTCGCGAGTTGTTGCTGATAGTTCGCTAGCTTCACCAAGGCTAGCTCTCTACACTCGTCGGCTAGGTCGAGTTCGGTGAGCAATGCTTCATCATTCAGGCCTTGGTCGATAAGGTTGGATCTCATTGTTGGCAAACCTGCTTCTAGTGGGATGACTGCTTCCATGCTATAAGTCAGCGAAAATGGGGTTTCTCATGTTGCTCGCCGAGGAGTGGTTCGGTACGCCCATAGAACATGGGGTAGCTCTGTTACCCATGCGCCTTTGGCTCGCTCTAATCGCTTCTTTAATCCATCGATCACAGTTTTGTTGGAAGCTTCATCTTGGCCATTGCTCTGAGGGTAGGCCACCGAACTAAAGTGGTGTCTGATCCCGTGTTCGTTACAGAAGTTCTGAAAGGGGACACTTTCGAACTGCGTTCCATTATCGGTGATGATGGTTTTGAGGATTCCAAATTGAGTGATTATATTCCTCCATATGAACATTATCATATCAGCATCTCGGATGTTCGTCAGGGGTTCAACCTCGATCCATTTGGTGAAGTAGTCAGTCGCAAACAACAGGTATTTGCGATTGCCGGCGGCGGTAGGCAACGGTCCCACGATGTCCATTCCCCATTGGGGGAAGGGCTATGGGCTGGACAGGGACTTCAGGTCGCTGGTGGGTTGGTGGGACATAAGAGCGTGGAATTGTCCTTTCACGTATTTGCAGACATATACTGCAGAGTCCTTTTGCATATATGGCCACCAATAGCCTTCCTTCATTGCTCGAAAGTCTAGAGACCTTCCTCCGATATGACTTCCACAGATTCCTTCGTGAAGCTCGTGTAGCACTTGCTCGACATCACGTGGGTGGACGCATCTAAGGTAGGGACCGGAGAAGGATTTCTTATACAAGTTGCCTCCTGTGGATAAGTGAAAGCTAGAAGCTTTGACTCTTATCTGGTGGGCAGTTTTCTTGTCATCTGGGAGAGTGCCATCCTTTAAGTAGTCCTTTAAGGGGTCCATCCAGCTGGGGGCTAATCCCACCTAGAGTATTTGTTCCACGTTTGGTAACTTGTTGTTGTGTTTAATGCTCGAACAAATGAGGAAATCGATGGGGATGACCCTTTTAAGGTCAGAGTCAACTGCCAAACTCAAGGCTGCTAAGGCATCAGCATGACTGTTTTGCCCCCTGGGAAACTACTGGATGTTGATCTCTTCAAATCTTGACATTAATTTTCTCACTAAGGCGAGGTAGGCTGCCATTCTTTCATCCTTTGTATTGTAATCTCCACTTATCTGATTCAAGACTAGTTGAGAGTCGTCGAACACCTATAAACGTTTTGCTCCTAGAGTTTGTGCCTTTTGGAGACCGGCTATTAGGGCTTCGTACTCTGCTTCGTTGTTGGAGGCTGCAAATCCAAGCCTGATTCCTTGTTCGAGGATTGTGTTTTCTGGAGTGATGAGGACAATGCCTACCCCTACCCCCTTTGAGTTGGAGGCTCCATCAACGAAGAGTCTCTAGGTTCCCTCTGTTGCTTGGTTCTTCTCTTGCCTTATTAGTTGAGGTTGGTCGGAGAGTTCTTCGCCCGTGAATTCGGCTATGAAATCAGCAAGGATCTGACCCTTGATAGCTGTCCTTGGTTAAAATTGGATGTCAAACCGGCCGAGCTCGACTGACTACTTAGACAGTCTGCCCGACAAGTCCGCTTTCCTTAAGACCGCCTTAAGGGGATGCGATGTAAGGACGATGATAGTATGAGCTTCGAAATAATGCTACAGCTTCCTCGAGGCTATTACAAGTGCAAAGGCGAGATTCTCCAATGGCAGATACCTTTGCTCGGCGTCTAATAAGGTCTTGCTCGCGTAGTAAACGGAGTGTTGGATTCCTGCAACCTCGCATATTAACGCAGAGCTAACAGTGTGATTGGATACGGAGACGTACAGGTACAAAGACTCCATTTGCTGCGGTATGACAAGCAGCGGTGGAGAGCTTAAGTAGGAATTAAGCTCGTCCAAAGCTCGCGAGCAGTCTGGGCTCCACTCTATCGATTTACTCCCCTTTAGAAGCTGGAAAAAAGTCTTGCACTTCTCGGAGGATTTGGAGATGAAGCGATTTAAGGCGGCGAGCATTCCAGTGAGCTTCTGCATGTCCCGGATTGTTCGAGGGGGTTGCACCCTGTTGATTGCATCAATCTGGTCTGGATTAGCTTATATGCCTCTCTTACTAACCAAGTACCCAAGAAATTTTCCTGACTGGACACCATAGGACCACTTGCTCGCATTAAGTTTCATTCGGTACTTCATGAGGATTTCGAAGGTCTTTGACAGGTCCGAGAGGTGATTTTCCTTCTTCTTGCTCTTAACGAGAATGTCATCGATGTAGATCTCCATTGTGTCTCCCATTTGATCCTTGAACATTTTAGTGACCAGCCGCTGATAGGTTGCCCCTGCATTCTTGAGCCCAAATGGCATGACCTTGTAGCAATATAACCCAACTGTCGTGATGAACGCCGTTTTGTCCTGGTCTGGGGCGTACAAGGGGATCTGGTGATATCCTGAGTATGTGTCCAGGAAACTCATTTGCTCGTGAGCTGCAGTGGCGTCTACTAGTTGGTCTATCTTTGGGAGGGGGAAACTATCCTTAGGGCATGCTTTGTTGAGGTCAGTGAAGTCGATGCAAACTCTCCACTTCCCATTATTCTTTGAAACTACTACTGGGTTGGACAACCACTTGGGGAATTGCACTTCCCGTATGGATCTTGCATCCAGCATTTTTTCGACTTCCTTTTCGACCGCTTTAGCCTTCTCGGGTGCAGTTCTTCGTGCCTTCTGCGTGATTGGCTTGAATGTGGGGTCGACGTGTAGCTGATGACAGACCATACTAGGATCGATTCCAGGCAGCTCGTATGGTTCCCATGTGAAAACAACTACGTTGTGTCTCAGCAAGGTCGTCAACTCCTTTTATTCTTGGTCGGTGAGAGATGCTCCAATCAAGATGACTCTGCTACTATCACCAACTTCAGCCATAACTTCTACCAGGTCCTCGACGACACGCTCGGAGGGGAGGAGCCTGGTCTCCTCTACTCCAGGTCTTTTGTACTTTAATTTCTACTTGGAAGGTATCACACCTTCTTCAACTTTCTCGCTGGGTTAGCCGGCCTTCTTATCTGGCTTTGGTCGGATGGCTGCTATGAAGCACTTCCTCGCCATCGCTTGGTCGCCGTGGATCTCCATTACTCCTCGCTCGATTACATATTGGAGCTTTTGATGGTAGGTCGAGGAGACTGCCTTCATCGCATGAAACCATCCCCTACCGAGGACGGCCTGTTACGGTGAGTCGATGTCAACTACCAAAAACTCGATCATCTTGGAGACGTTTCCAGCACGCACTGGCAGTACTATCTTGCCCAGGGGAATGGTTATTTTTTCAGCGAAGCCGACCAAAGGAACAGTAGCTTCCTTTAGGTCGGCGATGCTCAACTTCAATTTCCTGAATAGGTCGAGGTACATTACTTCGGATGAGCTTCCTTGATCGACGAGCAGCTTGTCGATGTCAAAGTTGGATATCCTGAGTGTAATGACCAGGGCATCATGATGTGGGGTCCTTACTCCCACCAAATCTTCATCCGTGAAAACAATATGCTTGTTATAGTTGACGTCCTCTGCTTGTCGACGCTTTCCTGATTGTGACTTTGCTGGATCGATTTGAAAAGCCTACATTACCGCTGTAAGTTTTTTCATTTCCATACCAACTAAGTTCCCTTGTATCTTCTTGACGTCAGATGCTTCGTGGATTACTGTGAACTCATGTCCAGCATCATCCTCCAGCACGTTGTCGAGTCTCGCCTCTCTGTTGGCAGCCACTTTCTCTGCCCTCTTTTCCACAAAGTCGTTCAAATGCCCGAACTGGGCCAACTCCTCGAGGTGAGACTTAAGAGCTTTGCAGTGCTCGATCTTATGTCCTCCCTCTTTGTGAAAAGCACATATTAACGCATTTTTCCTCTTCGAGGGATCTCCTCCCATTTTCCTGGGCCACTTGATGAATGGCTCATCTTTGATCTTCGCGAGAATTTTGTAAATTGGTTCTTTGAAGACGATGTTGACCTCCTGGAATACTTTCGGCGCGTCATGGTTTCCTCCATTCTTGGAGCCATTTTTGCCCCCGTTCTTTCCTCCTTTCTTATGGTTCTCAGTTTTATCACTTCCCTTGGTAGTGAGCTTAGCTCGGCCATTTTCTCCTGTATTAGGGCGGATGACATCTTCCACCTTTGCGTATTTCTCGATTCGGGCCATTAAGTCGTCAATAGTCATAGCTTCCTTCTTCGTCAGGGACTGGTATAGGAGGGAAGAACTAGGGAGCCCAATTTTGAAGGAGGCCACTGCCACTGCCACTTCCTCTACGCAGTCCTCGATCTCATTGAATAACTCCCAGTACCTCTTCGCGTAGTCTCGGAGGGTCTCTTGAGGCGTTTTCTTCATTGTTAGCAAAGCATCCATCCTTTTGGGATGGGAGCTACTGGTAATGAATCGGGACGTAAAAAGTTCGGCTAAGGATTTGAAATTCCTGATCGACCGGTGGGGGAGCCTTTCGAACCACTTCTGCGCTACATCATGTAGGCTCGAGGGAAAAATGCGGCACATCAGGGCATCTCGGTGATTCCAGAGGGTCATGGCCTGTCGGTATTGCCTGACGTGATCGATGGGATCAGTCTTTTCGTCGTAAATCTTGAACCTTGGAATGGTAAATTTCTTGGGGGCTTCCTCCTCTTCGATTTCCCTCGTGAAGGGTGACTTCATCTGGGTTTTGAGAGCTCGCCTTATGAGTTCTCTGGTTGATCTTGTTCCGTGGTGAGCAGGATGTTGGTCCATCTCCCTGCGGACTAGATTTCGTATGTTTTCGTCGCTGGGAGCAGGGCTCTGGTAGCGGCGAGCTCTTCGCAGCCATTCGCGAAGGTCGTCGTTTGACTCGCCTTCTTCGACCTTTTGAGATTCTCGCCTAGGGATCCTTCCTCGGCTGCGAGACTTGCTCGCCTGAGGGCTAGGAGTGCGGTATGGACGTCTCCTGTTATCAGGACGAAGCTCCCTCTCCAGTCTTTCCAGTCTTCTTCTCAAGCGAGCATTCTCAGCCTCGTATCTGCGAGAAGACTCCCTCTGCTAGTGGAGCCTTGCCTCGTACGCATCAATCAATCTGGATATCTGTGTGGACCTCGCTGGTCCCTGACTTTCTTCTGAGGCTGGCCTTTCCAGGCGAGCTCTCTGATTTGAACGTCGAACTTCAGACCTAATCCTGTGAGGAGCAGGTGGCTCTTGAATATCTCCTGTCTGAGGGGCATTGCTGTTGTGACCAGACATCTTAAACTCCTTTCTTAGTGTGGGCTTTTCTCAGGGAAAGATGAACATTTCCCACAGACGGCGCCAATTGTGGTGACAATTATTGTGCAACACAAATAAATAAGAAGAAAGCATTCACCACGTAAGAACAAGGAATATAAAATGACAATCACACAACAAAGGATGTACGCGGTTCAGCAAAGATGTGCCTACGTCCACGGTGGTGAAGTCGATATTATTTCTATATACTCCGGAGAGTAATTACAGAGAATACAAAAAACTGTCCTTTTGCCCCGGACCTAGGGTTTAATATATACATGTACATGTAGGTAAGTGGAGGTGATGGGTTCCCCCACGTCTTCCATCTCCCCTATAACTTCCCTTAATGAGAACGTGGGGGGAGACCGGATCAAAATAAGAAATGAGGGGCCTGGACTTTGGGCCGCCAGGACTGGGCTACTCGTCCAGGCCCATGGTCCTAATTTCGGGTACCCATGAGAAGTTTCCAACAATGAAAAAAATTGTCAATTGTAAACAACAATCCCAATTTTAAAAGAGAGTCCCAACTATAAAAATAGTAGTCCGCAATTAATAAAAAATAGTTCTCAACAATAAAAAAAAATAGTCCTAATTAAAACAAACAGTTCCTAATTTTAAGAAAAAAAAGTTTTCAACATTGAAAAAAAGAGTCCCAATTCAAAAAAAAACAGTCCCAATTCAAAAAAAAAAAGAGTACCAACAATGGGGAAAAAAAAAGTCCCAATTAAAATATTTTTAAAAAAAACAGTTCTCAACTATGAAATCGTCCTAATTAGTAAAAAAATTCTTAGCACATTACCTTGCACCAAACAAATATTCATTTACATATAATTATTTTTTAAATTTTTTTAATGGGAATAGCTATTCCCACACCCTCCATGTCTTCCCCCACACCCTTTGGATAATAAACGGCAATTGTGCCCTTAGATTTATAAAATCTAAATGTCCAATTTTTTCACCTCCAACTAAAATAAATTCATTTAATAAAAAACAAAAAATTATATTTTCAAAAAAAAACTCTCATAAAAATAAAAAAAATAAAAAATTGTTTATAAAACGTAAAATCTTATCTATTTTTTTATAAAAAAAAATTGCATATAAAACGTAAAATTTATTTTTCTTAAAAAGTGTTTTTTTTTTTACAAATATTATTTTTGGTTAAAAACTGTTTTTTTATACTATTATAAAAATAATATTTTTACTATTTTAAAAAAATATGGTCCACGGCAGCGGTATGTATAGGCGGTCCGACCACCTATACATACCGCTGGCATGGAGTATTTTTTCTAATATGTTGGTCCGCGCCAATGGTATATATAGGTGGTCGGACTGCCTATACATACCGCTGACGCGGACCATTTTTTTATATTATAAAGATTATTTTTAAAAGAGTAAAAGAAACAGTTTTTAACTGAAAAAATAAATAAGGAAATAGTTTTTTAAATAAATAAAAGAAACAGTTTTTAACTAGAAATGATAAAAAGAATGTCCATTTTTTAAATAAATAACGAAACAGTTTTTTATCAACGTCTTAAATAAAAAAAAATACTAAATTTTTTTTTATAAATAACATAATGTTTTTTGAATGTAAAATAACATTTATAGTTTTTATATTTTCATAATATTAAAGTTTTAATTTTCTAAAATATTAGGATTTTTAATTTCAAAATATTATGTTTTTATTTTTTCATTATATTATGTTTTTTTTAAACTAATAGATTTTTGGACAAACGATTATACTTGTTCAAATCATATATGCATATAGGGTCTTTTGATCTTTTAGTGTTTAAATCTCTACTACTAAAAAGAGAAAACTTCCTTTTCAATGGTTAGAAGACTAAACTACCCTCATTAAATTTAAAACTTCTATTATACCCTTAATAATAGTCAACATATATTTCCCCAATTCATTGACTCCTACGAAATAATCAGGTTCATTTCATCCCATCTTTCTCATATTCATTCACACATACCAAGCATCCAAATACATTCATGTTTCAACCCTAGAAATCCAAATTGAATTGCCTCAAATTTCATTCTCTAATTCACTCGCATTCATGCATCATATCTCTCTCCTATTCATTCACGCATATCAACCATCAAAATCTCTATCTCTATCTCTACTACTTAAAAAGAGGGAACTTCCTCTTCAATGGTTAGAAGACTAAACTACCCTCATTAAATTTAAAATTTCTATTATACCCTTAATAATAGTCAATATATCTTTTCCCAATTCATTGACTCCTACGAAATAACCAGGTTCATTTCATCCCATCTTTCTCATATTCATTCACACATACTAAGCATCCAAATACATTCATGTTCCAACCCTAGAAATCCAAATTCAATTGCCTCAAATTACATTCTCCAATTCACTCATATTCATGCATCCTATCTCTCTCCTATTCATTCACGCATATCAACCATCAAAATACATTCATCTTCGAACTCTAGAAATTCATCTTTACAAATGGAAGTTCAAACAACTATTTAGTTGAAAGTCCATCGTTTCTTTTCTTTTCTTTGCTTCGTTGCTATCATTTCTTCTTTCAAAATTAAGGTCAATACTCCTAATTTCGTCTATAATTTTTTATTATGTCAGCAAAGTATGCATTTGTTAATTTGAAGATGAAGACAATTACATAAATTTTATAATTATATATATATCATTGAAGAATTTTGTCTCTCATTTGTGATCAAAGTTTGTATTTCCCATTTTCATTTTTTTCATGATTTTAGATATGTGTACTTATTACATGTTCTAAATTAAATGTTAATTTTAAAACAATTATATACATTCACATATGCCTACTGTTTTAAATGTTAATAATTTGAAAATTATGCATACTGATATAAACTTTTTCAGTACTAAAGATTGTGCTTATTTTTTGTGATTTTCTTCTACTTACGAAAATTTCACTCATGATAAAAAAAAAAAATTATTAGTTTCGTAAGGTGGAAGTTCACTACTACAATAGTTGATGGCACTAAGACAAGTACTTAATTTATGGCTTATTGTCATTCTTATATAATTTCTAATTACGAAAATTTCACTCATGGTAATAAATTTTTTTATTATTTTCACAAGGTGGAAGTTCAATATTTTGGTACTACAGATAAGACAAGTACTTAAATTTATGGTATATTGTCATTCTTATATAATTTCTAAATACGAAAATTTCACTCATGATAACAAATTTTTTTTTTGTAAGGTGAAAGTTCTGTTATGTCTACTATTTATAAAAAACAATTGTACAGAATTAATAATTATAATATAATTCGGAATTAAAACAGAATTACAGAAATGAAACACTTACTTGAATTTGCAGAAACAATAATAAAATTAGAAATATAATCCGAGCCCTGTGAATCTCACAGTGTCCTTAAGACAAATTATTCCCTCCAATGTGCTTCGAGGTTGATGAATATTGTCTCCCAAGATAGAACGGATTTTCTAATTAATTATGTAGCACGACAATAATTAATTACAACGAACTCAAATCTGTGGCTTTTACTCAACTCAATAACAAACAGTATAGATATGTTATGCAGGAGAAGGACAGAAATTTTCTGGGACAAAATTGACAGCAATTCTGGAAGGAGGGAAATTTTTCAGTAGTAAATTATGTAGGGGGAAACATTTTATTTATAGTAAATGTCTTGACTGTTGGGAACAGTCAAAACCGAAATTAACTGTCAAAGCAGTTAATTTGGTTAACTGCTGACTCTTGGAATTAACTGATTATCAGTTAATTAAAGATTAATTAATTCCGTAATTAATTAATTAAAGCCCAGAAAGTTAATTAAATTCGGCCAAAAAATTTAAGAATTTTTATAAGCCCAAGCCCAAGCCTGAACCGAACCGAACCGAGCCGAGCCGAGTCGGACGGACGGACGCGCGCGTGTGGACTTTTGACCGAAAGTCAACCCGAGCATAGCTTAGGTCATCTCCCCTTCAAAGAGTTGGGATACCCCCAAGGCATCCAAGCCTTAGTCCATACTTGGGGTGTTATTAACTCATCAAAATTCCACTACTCTTCCAATGTGGGACAAGAGTTAAAAACACACCCAATTCATTAACTTTCATTGCTTTGTGAGTCACTTTGGGGACATAATTATCATTCATAACTTATTGAAATTGGACATATGAATATACTACGTTAATCTCCTTGCGGAGGTGAACGCGTTCGTATATGGTCCCACAATTTTCGTAGTGTGGGTCCCACCTAAATTTGAGCTCAAAGTTGCTCAAAAATCTGTCCAGAAAAATCTGGACAGCTTTAAATACCCATTTAAGTTCCAATTTTCCAACAATCCCCCACATGAATGATATATCGCTATAAATAAAACAAAACAGATGCTGATGCAGATGCAGACACAGGTTGAGTAAAACTGAAGACTTATTGCATCGGGAGAAGTAGCCTAGTGGCCTTGAACTTTCCTTAGTGATATACTATCGGATTTACTTGGTTAATCAGTAGACTTCACGTCCTTGAACCGTCAACCGTTTTTGTAAACCTAGACAACAGTATTCACACAACAATTCTTCAACACAGTTGGTTCTCACGTTTGTGTTCATTTTGGCCGTGAACACCACTTGGTTCCGCAAGTATTTTAGAGAATATGCCTTTTATTATTCTCATAGAAGTGGCCCCCTTCTTACTTACGTAGGTGACTTCCATAAAGAGTATTCTGCAATACCCCACTTAGACGTACTAAGATATAGATGTCATTAAAAGCATAACTTATCCTAATTTCGCAGCAGATATGCACTGTCTCATCTTTGGAATGGATAGGATTAAATATCCTCCAGTGCTTACTGAATACAACGTAGTTCGGTTTTCCCATTGAACCTAGATTTTGGGATCTCCAGTCAGCTAGGTTGGGTTGCCACTATATTGATTCTTATTTATTTATAGGCTTTAGACCCATTCCTCTCGATGATCTTTCAACTTGCTCTCGGTTTAAACCTTTCGTTAGTGGATCCGATATATTATCTTTTGACTTTACATAGTCAATTGTGATAATTCCGTTTGAGAGAAGTTGTCTAACGGTATTGTGTCTACGACGAATATGTCGTGACTTTCCGTTATACATGTGATTTTGTGCCCTTCCAATCGTTGATTGGCTATCGCAATGTATACATATTGCGGGCACAGGTTTAGACCAATTTGGAACATCCTCTAAGAAATTTCGAAGCCATTCAGCTTCTTCTCCATCTTTGTCTAGTGCAATGAATTCAGATTCCATTGTCGATCTAGCAATGCACGTTTGTTTTGAGGATTTCCAAGATATGGTTGCACCTCCGAGGGTAAACACATACCCACTCGTAGACTTAGAGTCTTTTGTATCAGATATCCAATTTGCATCGCAATGTCCTTCAAGAACAGCTGGATATTTTGAGTAATGCAATCCATTGTTTTGAGTATATTTTAAATAACCCAAAACTCTCAATATTGCTTTCCAGTGATCTCTTCCTGGATTACTCGTAAATCGACTTAGCTTACTTATTGAGTATGCTATGTCCGGTCGCGTACAGTTCATGATATACATTAAACTGCCGATAATACGAGAATATTCTAGTTGAGATATGCTTTCACCATTATTTCTTGCTAGATGTAAATTTACATCTACAGGTGTCTTGGTAGGACTAATATCATACTTCTTGAATTTTTCAAGTACTTTCTCAATGTAATGAGATTGAGATAATATAAGTCCATCCGATGTTCTAGAAATTTTAATTCCTAATATAACATCGGCGATTCCCATATCTTTCATGTCAAATCTACTACTCAACATTTGTTTTGTAGTTTTGACAATTTCCAAGTTACTACCCATGATAAGCATATCATCAACATAGAGGCATACAATGACATATCCATTATGAATGTATTTAAAGTAAACACATTTATCGCATTCATTAATTTTGAAACCATTTGATAACATTGCATTATCAAATTTTTCATGCCATTGTTTAGGTGCTTGTTTTAATCCATATAGTGATTTAACAAGCTTACATACTTTTCCTTCTTGTCCGGGAGCTTTGAACCCTTCAGGTTGCTCCATATAAATTTCCTCGTCTAGTTCACCGTTTAAGAATGCAGTTTTTACATCCATTTGATGTATTTCAAGTCCATTAATAGCAGCTATTGCTATTAACATCCGAATGGACGTTATTCTTGTTACCGGTGAATATGTGTCGAAGTAATCCAACCCTTCCTTTTGCCTATAGCCTTTAGCTACAAGTCTAGCTTTATATTTGTCAATTGATCCATCGGCCTTCAATTTCTTTTTGAAGATCCATTTATAACCTAACGGTTTTGAACCTGGTGGAAGATCCACTAGTTCCCATGTATGATTTTGTAATATGGATTCAATTTCACTATTAATTGCTTCTTTCCAATTGGAAGCATCGGGTAAGGATATAGCTTCTTTATACGATTGAGGTTCATTTTCTAACAAATATGTTAGAAAATTCGGACCGAAAGAAGTCGAGGTTTTTGCTCTTTTACTACGTCTTGGTTCATCCTCTATTGATTCAATAGGTTGATGAGTACCACTTGTAGTAGCTTGATTTGTCCTTTTAGAAGGACCAGATTCTCGGGTCATGTTATACGGGAATTCATTTTCAAAAAATGAAGCATCCCTCGATTCAATAACCGTATTTACATGAATGTCTGAAATCTCAGATTTACAAACTAGAAATCGATATGCACTGCTATTAGTAGCATAACCGATGAATACACAATCCACGGTTTTTGGCCCTATTCTTACCTTTTTAGGTTTAGGAACCATCACTTTGGCTAAGCACCCCCACACTCGTAAATATTTATAGGAAGGTTTTCGACCTTTCCATAATTCATAAGGTGTCTTGTGAGTCTTTTTGTGAGGTACTTTATTGAGAATGTAATTAGCAGAAAGTAAGGCTTCCCCCCATAAATTTTGTGGAGCTCCTGAACTTAATAACATTGAGTTCATCATTTCTTTCAAAGTACGGTTTTTGCGTTCAGCAACACCATTCGATTGAGGAGAATAAGGAGCGGTTGTTTGATGAATAATCCCATTTTCAGAACAAAATTCCTCAAATGGATATTCATATTCACCTCCTTTATCACTTCTAATAGCCTTTATCGTTTTGCTTAATTGATTCTCAACTTCACTTTTATATTGTTTAAATGCATTAATAGCCTCATCTTTACTATGTAACAAATATACATAGCAATATTTTGTGCAATCGTCAATAAAAGTAATAAAATACTTTTTCCCACCTCTAGTTTGAACAAATTTTAAATCACAAATATCGGTGTGAATTAAATCTAAAGGTTCAGTTATCCTTTCAATAGAATGGAAAGGTAATCTAGCTAATTTAGATTCCACACAAATTTCACATTTATGATTTTTATCAATATTGAATTTTGGCAAAAATTCCAAGTTAATTAATCTACGCAATGTATCAAAATTAACATGTCCCAATCTAGCATGCCAAATATTAGATGACTCAATCAAATAAGAAGAACTAGCAACTTCATTTATTGAAACAGATGTTTTAGGGGTTACAGTAAGAACATTCAGTTTAAAGAGCCCCTCATTTAGGTAGCCCTTTCCTACATACATGTCATTTTTAGACAACACAAAGCGATCTGACACAAACACAAGCTTGAAACCATTCTTAGTAAGGAGAGATCCCGAAATCAGATTCTTTCGGATATCAGGCACGTGAAGAACATTGTTGAGAGTAAGTTCCTTTCCAGAAGTCATTTTCAAAGCAATCTTTCCTTGTCCCACCACCTTAGAAGTGGAAGAATTTCCCATAAAAAGGTTCTCCTCATTTTCCAAAGGCTTATAGGTGGAGAACATCCATTTGTTTGCACAAATGTGTCGTGTGGCTCCAGTGTCCACCCACCATTCCTTGGTATTTCCAACCAAGTTACATTCAGAGACAACGGCAGAAAGATTCATATCCGCCAAATCATTGGTGATATGCTCACCCTCAGTCACATTTGCTTGAGAGTTATTTTTATTTTGCTTCTTAGGCTTACGACACTCACTTGAGCGGTGTCCCGGTTTACCACAATTGTAGCATTTGCCTTTGAACTTTTTCTTGTTATGTTTGGAAGTGCCTTCCCCATCATATTTTCGTTTGTTCTTTTTAGGACCTTCAACGACATGGACCTTTGTTTCCATCGGATTCTTCCCACTTTTCTTTTGAGACTCACGGTTGTCTTCTTCGATTCTTAGCCGGACCACCAACTCCTCCACGTTCATCTCCTTACGCTTGTGCTTGAGATAGTTTTTGAACAAAGTCCAAGAAGGTGGCAACTTTTCAACAATTGCAGCAACTTGGAAAGTTTCACTAATTGACATTCCTTCAGCATGAATGTCGTGGAGGATCACTTGGAATTCTTGCACTTGCGAGATTACAGATTTAGAATCAACCATTTTGAAGTCCAGAAAACGCCCAACGATAAATTTCTTCATCCCAGCATCTTCAGTTTTATACTTCTTTTCCAAAGAATTCCATAATTCCTTGGAAGTTTTGATAGTGCAATAGACATGGTACAAAGTCTTGTCCAAGTAGGCCAAAATATAATTTCGGCATAGGTAGTCTGAATGCTTCCAAGCATCGACAGCAGCAACCTTTTCAGCATCATCGCCCTCTTGAATAGAGGGGCAATCTTCATATACAAACCTGCCCAGTTGGCAGGTAGTGAGATAGAAGTACATTTGTCCTTGCCAACGTTTGAAGTCAGCCCCAATGAACTTTTCGGGTTTCTCCCCGTGTGGCATAGATACGGGTGCAGTCACACTTGTGTTGGTGACAATCAGTTTCGTAGGAGTAGTGTTCGTACTTTGCGATTCCATTTCTGTCACAAAAACAGAATTTTTATCAATGATAAAATTCATATATAATGAATTAATCAAAACAGAATACAAAATTTTGTGCACCAATTTCCTCCAAATATAATTCACAATAAATGAATTCCAAAAGAATTCAAATAATAATTCAGAATTAAAGTATAATATAAACAGAATTCCGTACAAAACAGAATTAAATATAAAATCTGTGTCACACTAAATTTTAATAATAAAAGGAATTCTGTACAAAACAGAATTATAATTTAAGATTAAAAAAAAATTAGATAAACAGATTTTAACAAGAATACACAAATAAAATTTTATTTTCTAAAACAGAATATAAAAACAGTATAGAAATTAATTTCTATATCAAAACTGTTTTATTAATTTCTACAATAAAGATGTAAATTAATCCATTTTATTATGTACACTAAAACAGTAGAACTATAATAATTTGTCTTAAGATTGTTATGTCTACTATTTATAAAAAACAATTGTACAGAATTAATAATTATAATATAATTCGGAATTAAAACAGAATTACAGAAATGAAACACTTACTTGAATTTGCAGAAACAATAATAAAATTAGAAATATAATCCGAGCCCTGTGAATCTCACAGTGTCCTTAAGACAAATTATTCCCTCCAATGTGCTTCGAGGTTGATGAATATTGTCTCCCAAGATAGAACGGATTTTCTAATTAATTATGTAGCACGACAATAATTAATTACAACGAACTCAAATCTGTGGCTTTTACTCAACTCAATAACAAACAGTATAGATATGTTATGCAGGAGAAGGACAGAAATTTTCTGGGACAAAATTGACAGCAATTCTGGAAGGAGGGAAATTTTTCAGTAGTAAATTATGTAGGGGGAAACATTTTATTTATAGTAAATGTCTTGACTGTTGGGAACAGTCAAAACCGAAATTAACTGTCAAAGCAGTTAATTTGGTTAACTGCTGACTCTTGGAATTAACTGATTATCAGTTAATTAAAGATTAATTAATTCCGTAATTAATTAATTAAAGCCCAGAAAGTTAATTAAATTCGGCCCAAAAATTTAAGAATTTTTATAAGCCGAACCGAGCCGAGCCGAGCCGTGTCAACCCGAGCATAACTTAGGTCATCTCCCCTTCAAAGAATTGGGATACCCCCAAGGCATCCAAGCCTTAGTCCACACTTGGGGTGTTATTAACTCATCAAAATTCCACTACTCTTCCAATGTGGGACAAGAGTTAAAACACACTCAATTCATTAACTTTCATTGCTTTGTGAGTCACTTTGGGGACATAATTATCATTCATAACTTATTGAAATTGGACATATGAATATACTACGTTAATCTCCTTGCGGAGGTGAACGCGTTCGTATATGGTGTCACAATTTTCGTAGTGTGGGTCCCACCTAAATTTGAGCTCAAAGTTGCTCAAAAATCTGGACAGCTTTAAATACCCATTTAAGTTCCAATTTTCCAACAAGTTCACTATTACATACATTAGTTGATGGCACTAAGACAACTATTTACTATTGGGATTTATCGTCATTCTTATATAATACGATGTTCTTACTCTTTACAAGTATGTTAACAGTAGTAGGAATGTAATTTGATAGTTCATAAGAAATTTTTATCATTTCACTTTTTCGTAAGTAATTGTTAATTGAAATCTTGTAGGATATTGTCAACATTGGTGGTACAAGCTCGAATTGTGAATCTGAGAGTGAAGAAATTTTACTTTTGTTTACGTGGTATGTGAAGTACTAATACCATATTGAAACTGTTTCGTATAATTTATATTCGAGATGGTAATATATTTTGTTTGAATTTTTGTAGGATATTGTCAATATTTCTTATAGAATCTTGGACTTTCAATCTCATAGTGAAGGAATCTTAATTTTATTTACGAGGTAATTGCAATTGATTAATGTATGATTGCAAATTTACTTATCATTTTTTATTTAATTTACTGGCCATTATGAAACCAATTGAAGAAATATGCAGATGAGCTAAAAAAAATCATACGCTTTACAATTTGTAATTTGTAGCTTTTTTTCTTTGTTATGGAAAAGAAAAAAACTTAAAGAGTTAGGAAACAAATTACATCATATCAATTGAATGATATGAAACACAAACTACGCATGTATAAAAAATTATAGAGTAGAACCAAGTAGATACCCAAATCTTTATAAACTAATGAATAACATAATTGTTTGGATAAACAAAATTAAGTCATTGCAATATACATATTTAACGTTTTGATATCATGATGAATGAAACAACCTATGAACCAAAAGAATCAAAGACTGTGATGATTCATTATTTGGTGGGCTTTTTTGGAGCAATTAGGTACTCAATGAGTGGAATTTTGGGACCACTAAGTTTAAAATGACTTTGATGCAAGAACTTACGTATTCACACATAATTTTTAACCTAATTTTTTCAAAATATTTTCATTATATTTTTTTAACTTAAACTTACGTATTCATGTCTTTAATGCCATTCATTTGACATGTCATCAAGCTGTAATTAGGTTTTGTTGTTGTTGTTGTATTGATTTTGAAATGTGTACAAGGTGATAGGAAAAAGAATAAAGATATTAATTTACTTGAAAATTTCAGAATAAAATTATAAACCTTCCCTAAATTAAATTCATTCTTCTTGGAGTCCTGATTTAAGATGGATCTCAGTCCTATAGGTGAACTATCAATATAGAAGTTGACTCCAAGGATATGTTACTAGTATTAGGGGACTGAAACGAAGTACAAATTTCTTGCATTCCATATCCAATAATATTTAGGACCAATTGTAAACCAGTTGACGAAAAACTGATCTATATAAGATTGTCTTATGTTTCCAAAAATGAAAAGAAACATCTGCCAGTGTTGTTTTATGGGCTAGAATAGGCATTCACCTTCTTGTCCTAAGCCAAATAATTGAGATAGTTTTTCTTATATTGGATTCGATAAAACTCTATCATTGACTAAATGATAGTAGACAAAATCCATCACAGGTCATAAACATCTATTGAAACGTAAATGTGACGAATCACATTCATTAAAATTTTGTACTTTATCCGAAACGTATAATGAGGTGAGCCTAAGCCATGCTTCAGCCTACCGCCTACACCCGCAAGGCATAGGCCTTAATGAAGGAGCCTCGTCCGATTTGAGGCGAATCGCAACATATGAAGCTTTGTTAGACGTGGGCATGGGCATACCTTGGACAAATTCAATACTGCATCAATTTTTCCCTGATTTGAGATCTCTCTGTAATCTTATATACTCCACCTTTTTATTTATTATATGGACAAACGAAGAAAGAAATGAAAGCTTGATCTTCTTAACCTTAGTTTAAAAAAATCCTTAAATGAATAAATAAATCCCAACCAAAATTCCATGAAGTCTAGCTTGATTAGTATGAATTCAGATTACAATTTCTGGTTGCAATTAATAATAATTGTACTAAATTAACTTATGAACTATGCTATTATAGTTTTATATAAATCAATGTAACCTGTAGTTTCTCATTGGTCATATCTGTACTTATTATGTTGGAATACTCAACTGGTTTATGAGTGTTCAAAATTGGGTTTATAGGGTCAATGTGGATTGCTTCATTCCCATTAGTTTCTTTTTTTTCTGTATTCGATTAGATTTCGGTTCTATAACATTAGCCTCCAACTGTTTGAGGATGACAATGCTCAATATAGGCAAACAATTTCCTTCTTCTATTAAAATGGAGATAACATCCACTGAATTTGGATATGTAGTGGCTCCATTATGTCAATCAGTAGATGTAGATGTTACTGCTTGATTCGTGAATGTCACTACTACATTTAGTAACAAATATAGTAACAAATATTCTCCACCTATTATATAACACACATTTGGGACTACGTTCACTGCCCATGCATTTATTCTTTTACATTTGTATCCTCTCTTAAGCTAATATTTAGAACTTGAAACAAATAAATCAACATACTTTGAACTAGTATGATAATAGTAGTAAACAAGAAAACAAAACAATTAAGAATATTGAAGAAACATAAGTTGTCCTCTAGAGTTCCCTTGACCACTTCATTGGGGACTCAATTTCATTATTAAGATTTGGTGAAATAGTCTCTGCTGAAGTGTTTGGGGGGAACTCCCAAACACATCTAATAAATATACATATTGCTAAGCATGATGAGATTATTGGTAGCAATCTGCCTAATCAATCTCCCTACAATAAAGATTTTAAGTCTTATATTTATAGAGTAACTACAATTATTTACTTTAATATGTATAATGAATATTAAATTGTAATTTCAGTTCCACATATTTTGATTAATGACAGCATATGTACGTACAACATAATCATAATTTTATTTATGATCTTTCTTGCAATACACCTTATTCATAAATAAAATAGTCTTTAAATATTACAAATGAACTAAAGTAAACGAAATAATAAAGTGATGAACAATTATATAATCAAGATTAGTCACAATATACTTCAAACTATGAGAATCAAACAATTAAATTCCAGTAATCACCACAATCAACTTTTCATAAAATATATTTATAGATAAAACTTCATTCTTGATTTGCAAACATTCTAATAAGTCTTTCCTCCAACCACTCTAAAATTCATAGCCTTAAAACCGAGATCAATTAGTTTACATATGTCAATCACCTCTCTAAACTTACGAACCTGTCAAATCAACTATCTGAAATCAGCCACACGTGCAACGCACGTGGGCACAACTAGTATTGAAAAAAGTGTGTAGGAATAACTATTCCATTATTTATTTATTTTTTAACTATTTTTTTAATTTTTAAAATTTAAATTTTTTATTTTTTATTTTTAAAAATAAAAAAATGAAATTAAAAACAATATTTTTTTAAAAAAGATGAATATTTAATAATCGTGTTAATTGAGAGGGAGTAATGAATGCGTGATAGTTGTAAGTGCAAATAAGAAAGGTTAGTCTGATAATAAAATAAATTTCGTTTTTTTCACCTGTTAAATTATTCACTTTACCCGTAGTTTAAAATGGTTAAGATTTCACCTCACTTTTCACCATATTCATTTTATTTCACCATATTAAATATCCAACCACCAAACACATTTTATCTAGCGAATTATTTTTTAACGCGGTGAAAAATCTTTCACCACTAACCAAACGGACCCTAAGTGTTGAAATAACACATATTGCTACGCACATCGAGCCAATATAAAGAGTCTCCACCCATTGAACAAGACAGTAATAGTCTCGCATGACGGTAGATACAAAAGTTACTTTCACATTAAAAAGGAACATTCCCCCCATTTGAATGAACAAGACAGAAGATGAAAGTAACGCGTCACATGACAACAGTACACCTACAAGCCTAAGAATTACAATTCAACAAAGGAAAATGTTGATTTTCCATTTTACAAAATAAAAAGGGAAATCCCATCACTCTGATACTGCCTTGTTGTAACTTGATCTCCACCTACAATTTTGTTGCCAAGGACTCTTTAGACTTCAGAACATCAACTAGGCGACCACAAAAACTGATTCAGCAAACTGACAGTTATCACAGGAGCAGAGGATGCAGTTGGTCCCATTTGCTATACTCTTTCTGGTCACATGACAGTTTTCTGGTGCAGATCATTTAACCCTTCCCACCCTGGAGGAAAAGGAAAAAAAAAGGATCAAGATTTTCACTTTGTAGCCAAGGGAAAATGCTTCCATAAACGGTACATGTATGATGAATAGTCTAGGTCTCTGTCTTCCTAAGAAGACCAAGAGAAACATTCACAAGGATTGCTCGTAATTATTTATTTAGTGCGGTGCCAAGCCAGATATACATATACTATTGTAATATTTTTTTAATAAACAAAAGTACAATATATTTTCCTATTTAAATAACCAAAAAGTTATATACAGTTGGATAAACATCCACACAACTTAAACATCACAAAATATGAAAGAAAGTTAGAAACGACATTTAATCCATAAAAAGATTTATAAATAGGGCATTGTTTATTGGGAATGGTTACGAGTAGATATTTTAGTATCAATAATGATAAATAAGAATTTCCAGCAACATCTCGTTACGTGTGGATAATGATATCAAATTTTCATTTAACTTTCCTGTAATACCCTACTTGTTTGTAGGATGTATTTTGCAGTAAACTTCTCTCTTCCAGATCCCAAGTGAAGAATTTTAAGCTTGAGCCACAGATGGCGTTGGTTTACTCTTTCGATCCAAGTGAAGAATTTCAAGCTTGACCCACAGATGGCATTGGCATGGAACCAAAGTGGAGATAGTACACATTCAAGAGTTAGGACAGAGGTTTAATTTCTTCACTTGTATTTTAGGGTCTAAATTGCAAAAATCAACAAATACACCGCAAGTGATGTCTGACTTCAGGGTTTTATTTGCAATAAAGCCCTTATCAACCCAACGGCCAGGATATCTCCAAGGACAAGAAAATACACCCTAGGCCTTCATGTTTTTTTAATCAATAAGCCAACGTTACCTTATGAGGTGGTGTCCCTGGTCTCAACATATTGCTGCCAAATCCTAATTTCCCTTTCTTTTCTGAGGCCTTGAGGATCTGAAAGGAGCACGTCAGCGTATCATCCACGCTCATCATCGCACCCGCATTATCAAACTCGCCACAGTAATTTGGTGCCGAGAATATCGTCACCAGCTGCCGGTTTGCGAAAAACTCGTACCCGTCTTCCACAACCTGAAGAGTAATTAGAAAGGTAAGGTACAAATTTAAAGTATTTTCTCCCGCCAACAAATAAATCCCAACTGCCCACACCCATCTACCAACCTGCATAGATGACGCTGTAAGTCAGCACACATATCACACAAATAACAGAGCTTTATTTCAGAACGCCTTAAACATAAAAACAAATATCGAATTTAAAGATTCTATTTCTCGCTAGAAATATTTACACACATAGTAGATACCAATGAGGAATATTTATGAAAGCAAGCTTTCAGTGATCATAACTTTTGTTCGCAAACACACTGCACGAGGTTCCCGCCACTGCAGGGTACTGGGGGGTAGATATATGCAGCCTTACCTTGCTTATGCAAAGAAGCTGTTTCCATGACTCGAACATGTGACCTCCATATCACAATAGGGTAACCTTACAGCAAACTTGGTTCGAGTAGCAGCTAGCAACCTGATTAAACCCCGAATACTAGGGGTGTTCGCTGTTCGGTCCGATTCGATTTTGAAGTTTTTTTTTTTACCGGACCGACTATGTCGGCCCTCTAAAAAAATGGACCAAGACCGAACCGATAATGTCGGTTAACCGACCCTATTCAGTTCGGTTTTTTACAGGGTCGGTTCGATTTAGTTTGTCGGTCCTAACACTAAAATTAATTTTACTATTTAAAAGAAATCTGCAATCTGATAAAGAAAGAGATCCCAAGCTTGGCAATCTAAAACCGAAATTTAATACATCCAAAATGCCCTTTATTGTCTGTTTGAATTATGTTGGCCAAAATGAATTTTGGAAGCATTTAACCCAAAAAAATTGGGTACAACAGTTACGAATTGGGTACAAGTCATGAACAGAAAGAAAAATAATTAAATGCCAATCTAAGTATAAGTCATGGAGAGAAAGAACTCACAAATTGATTAATTGAACTGAGGAAAAATGGTTTGAGAAAAAATGGTTGGAGAACTGAAATAACAGCAAACAATCCAAAGCACACACTTGCACCAAACTGTTCAGCTCTTCTGTAAAGGAGATGGGGAGGACAAGTAGAGAGGGGCGGCACGGCAAGGAGAAGGGTGGGGTGGAAGCACCGGGAACGAGAAGGGGTGAGCGGCGGTCGGCAAGGAGAGAGGGTGGGTAGTCGTGAGTTTAGTGAGAGAGACTTTTTTGTTGTTGTTGTGTGATGTGTGAGAAAGAAAGTATGGCTGAGATGGTGTAGGGTTTAGAGAGTTTAGTGCATTGGACTATTTTAGCCTCGTATCTTTTTTATTTTACACTAGTACCATACACACACAAAACACCAAATAAAATATAAAAGATATATTTAACAAATGTCGGTCCGGGTCGGTCCAGACCGACCATGTTAACTCAAACCCGAGGACCAGACCGACTTAAAAAAAAAACATTGACAAACCGATCAATAAAAAAAACGACAAAAATAGACTTAAATGTGACATCCCCTAAGCTTTAGCTATACTTTTGCGAATGTATCTTAATTTTTCAAGAAGTGTATACTTTAGCAACAAAGTTGGAACCAAAGTGGGGGTGAAAGTAAAAACTGATCATAGTTTATAAAAAGCATGTGGAAACTTTGGCATAAGAATGGACAAAATCAGAAAAAGACAGAAGCACATACAGCACATTACTGTGCATGCATTGCTCATACGGGTCCTAGAATAATTGCCACTATTCATGTGTTTATTAACAGTCCGAGAAAATATACACGCCAAACTTTAATTGATCACTTCAAGTTCAAGGTGGCAAGCCCAACTATCCTTCATTAATCACTAGCATTGAATTACCTAGCCACAAAAACCAATGAGCATTGGCACCATAGTTATCAAAATCGTACAATTCGCGAGTCGAATCGTACGATTCTATTCAATTCAGGGCCATAACGATTCGAATCAAGGGTAGAATCGTAAAGCGCTAAAGAATTGGCAGATCCGAGTGTAAATCGCACAATTCGGTTTGAATCGTGAATCGTTTCCTTAAACGATTCACTTATTGACCCACGCGTACCTTCTTTTTTTAACCCAACAAAACAAAAAACCCTTTTCGACCAAAGCAGTGGATTTGCAGCAACAAAACAAAAAACCCTTTTCGACAAAAAACCCTTAACGAAACCATTACGAAGTCCCTTTTCTCCTACCGAAGCCATTACGAAGCCACCCAAACTTATTTTTTCTGCAAATCGAACGCCCAAGTCTGTTCTTTTGCATGTTTCCTTTTGCTGTTTATTTTTTTTTTGTTTGTTATAAAACCTTTCTTTTGCTGCAATTATGAAGGCCGTTTTTTTAGTTGTTTTTGTTTGTTACTAATTTGTTTAAAGGTTGTTACTAATTTGTTTAAAGGCTGTTATTAATTTGTATAAAGGCTGTTACTAATTTGTTTAAAGGCATGTTACTAATTTTCTTTACTAATTTGCTTAAAGGCCTGTTACTAATTTTGTTGTTACTAATTAGTAACCTTTCTATTTTTTTGAAGTTCTTTAGCTCTTTTTTTTTTGTATTTGCTTAAATTCTTTTGAAGTAGTGTCAAAATTTTTGAAGTTTTAGTTGTTTTAATCTTATTGTTTGAGTTGTTTATTAAATAAATTAATATTGATTAATCAAGATGGTAAAGTCAAAGGGCAAGAAAGAAACCGATCCAACTTGTGCTACGTTTAATTTTTGTGATATATGTTAGTATATTATCGCGTACTACGATTAGTTTTTGTCATATTATGCTTAATCACCAATTTTAAAGTGTTAAATCTCATTTACGTATGTTTTACTACATTTTTATCATTTGATTCCGATTCGATTCACGATTCGCGATTCGGGGGGTAAACGATTCACGATACGATTTGTGATTTGACAACTATGATTGGCACACGCAAGATAAACACCCGAAGCAGACACAAGATCATAGCTTGGTGTTGTTTCCTTCTTTTCTTTTCTTTGTTCCTTATTTTATGTTTTTTCTAGAGGCTGTGAGAAAGTTTACATGTGAGTGTATGTCACACCTTGCTTCAACAATAATTTATCATCTGCTCACAACATAACTCTACGCAGGGCAAAGGTAGCAAACCCAAGGCAAATGTAATAAAAAACCTTGATATTCTCTTTAGTTTTTCTTTTATTTTCTCCCTGTTTCTTTTATTTTCTCCCTACAAGAATGTCTGTGTAAATATATATATATATATATATATATATATATATATATATATATATATATATATATAGGAGAGGATCACAAGTGGACCTAAAAAGCGGACTTTTTAATGGATCTTAACCAAAAAATACCTCACAATCCATTAATTTTAATTCCTATAGTGTAACTGTAATTGGTCCGCACCAGCGGCAACGGACACGCGTGTGACCCGAGACCACCTTAGCCGCCCTACCCCCACCGCAACTCCCAACCCCTATCCCCACCATGGCAGACCACTAATTAAAAAAATTAAGTTGCTGTTAATGTTTACTCAGGGGTAAGGGCTGTCATAGTGGGGGGTTGTAAAAAAAAGTATTCGATCGACACGCGTGTCAATTGCCTCTGGTGCGGACCAATTACACTATAGGAATTAAAATTAATGGGTTGTTAGGTGCTTTTTTATTAAGGTCCATTAAAAAAACCGCTTTTAGATCCACTTGTTATCCTCTCCCTATATATATATATATATATATATATATATATATATATATGAGAGAGAGAGAGAGAGAGAGAGAGAGAGAGAGGAACTTCACTGCAAACCGTAAATTATTATTTATGCGGAGTCCAGTCCACATGCAGGAGTGAACCCATGTAAGGTCAAGGGGGGCAGTCGACCCTGCCGAGTTTTCGGGAATTTTAAAATTAATATGAATATTAATATTTGATATTTTCTAATGGCCCGAGTTTGTGACTAAATTGTCACAGCCAAAAATCGACAAAATCTGTTCTAAAAGTTCTCCTAGGCACACATTTTGTCACCCTTTTTAGCCGTGACAATTTTTCACCATTGCTTTTTTACAATTTTATCAGTGACAATTTTTTTACAACTCCAAACAATTTCATTTAGTTTAATTGCTCAAGAATTTTTTTTTATTTTCAGTAATGATAACTTTTGTCACGGATATAACCTAAGACAAATTTACAAATAATATTTTCACTCTTTAAAAAAATCACAACAAAATAAGAATTTTCACCCTCATATCCAAATTCCTGGATCCGCCACTGTTCACATGCATCAAGTTAGCATATAAAGAGCTCGGTACACGTCATTCAACGTGCATGTGTACTTGCATGGACAAGTAATAGAAGTTGAGTATTAAGTCATGTCTATTTATATTTACCTGGTGAGCTCGGCAAATGAGATCGAGGTCATGCTTCTGGAGAAATTCAGCAACCTTGTCAGCTCCAAATGTAAACGACACACCCCTGTCATTCTCTCCCCATCCTTCAATATCTTTATCGGGATCAGCCCACAATAGGTCACAAAGAAGGCCCTGATCTGGCACATCAACCGGACGTGCTATCTTCCTGATCAGATCCAAGTCCTCTAAGTCGGGGGACAATCCTCCGTGCATGCAAAGGATCTTCTCATCAATAAGAGCAGCAACAGGCAGGCAGTTGAAGCATTCGGTAAAAGTTTTCCAAACACGGATGTTGTACCTTCTCTTGCACTCATCGTAGAATCCATATATGCGATTGATCGAAGCACATTCATGGTTGCCCCTGAGAAGAAAAAAGTTCTCCTTGTGTTTTATCTTGTATGCAAGCAGAAGGCATATGGTTTCTATGCTCTGCTTACCACGGTCAACATAGTCTCCTAAAAATAAATAATTTGCAGCAGGGGGGTACCCGCCATACTCAAACAGCCGCAGTAGATCAGAATATTGACCATGAACATCTCCTGCAAAGTAATATAAACCCACATAGTTAATATTTACTCAATAAGAAACTTTGTTGAAACTATTGGTTCTCTTTTTATAATAGTAAGTAATGGTTCTTGATAACTAAATATCAATATGCATATAATATTTTTATCTGATACCATATTTGAGCTATAATTACCAAAACTGACTGAAAGTCTAACTGCAGTAGCGATAGGGTTTCATTCGAACTGCCTTAAGGGCTTTAAGCGATTAAGGCATATAAATTAATACTACGCGACCCTGTGCTCCTTGCCAAAAGCATTTTATGGGGTTTTATTGTGGTTCAACTGAAAGCATGCATATTGGGACAGAAGAAAATGTTTGGTCAAGAGCCCAACTCAGGGAAGAAGCAAGAATCAAAATGCATATACAATTCATTGAACCAAATTGTGTGTAAACTCACTAAGAATACCACTAACAATACTTCCCCAAGTATTAAAGAAAAGTCGTACGAAAGATGTTGATCATCGTAAGTATCATCTAATAAATAAAAAATCGAAATTGAGAAACGTAGTAAATGAGTTGAATTACCAGAGTTGGTTATAACTTTATTTATACTTTATTTATACAGTTGGACCTTTAAGAGTCCTTACTCTACAACAATCTATGTATTAGGAAACAATTAAAATTAGGAAAGCTAGATATATGTGCTAATATCGTAGACTACCCAAAAATTAACGAAGAATTCCTCACTTGCCAATCCCTATCGCCTCTGCCTCTTTCCCACTTAGTCGGACCCTAGGCCGTCCCTGAGACCGCTACCACCTGCACAAAGCATTCTCCCTTCCTTGGAAAAGCTTGACATCGAGCATGCAACCTTCGAAGGTGCCATCATAATAGAAATTAAAGTATTATAAATGAACAATTACTTATTACAATGTAATATGACTTGATATAAATTTTAAGTTGAAGTTATATAACTAATTTAGTAAAACATATATTGAGAGAGAGAGAGAGAGAGAGAGAGAGAGATTTGCAGCAAAAACCCTCGTCACTGAACAACAAACCTCACCACCAAGGCTCCAATCATGACAGACAGACAACACCAAGGCAGTAGAAGTCAAAAGATATATCAAAGTTTGGGAAGAGAGATCGAGGCTCTGGTGCACACATTTTTCCATCATCTATTTGTTTTACTTCGACTCCGTCCCAACTCAGGACAAATTGCCATGACTCGTTGTGATGACTCAAGTAACCGATTTCTCAGGTGAGTCCGTCAATATATCGCTAGTTTAGAGAGAGCTAATGAATTTTCATAGATTCTTCGACTAGTGTAACGTTATGGGATCATTGAGGTGTGAAACCAAATCAAATCAGTTGATACCGAGTTGACTTAGCCGATAATTGAACTATGTTTCCACCATTCCTATATGCGCTTCCATTTTTGTCCTTCCTACCACATGGACCACTATCAAAAGGACACACATATAGAGAGAGTCGGAGGAACAATCCCCGCGCGTGAGACACAATCATAGCAAAAGATGTGACATCTCTGAATTACTTCTAGTTTAGATGCTACACTTTCAGCACATGAGAACCATATATCGCCTAAGCTAGATGATATACTTTCCAAAAGGCCCCTGAATTACTTCTGACATTCTCTTTCAAATTTTGTCGTACTAAAATATCAAAAATAGTATTAATTCTATCCCCATTAACTTTTAAGCTTTAGAAAGTTAATTTAGATGTTTTATACTTTTTCACTTGCTAATAAATTAATACTTCTAATAATTGTCTAAATAACATACTACGTCTGTTCAAAGAGTAATAATTGCACCCCCCAAGTGTAATAAAATTCAAGGCCCTAAAAACACATGCAACTACAGAATCCATATTGCAAGACCAATCCATGGTTTTTGGCATGAGGTGACAGTTTTGGAATCCTGGAATGTTGGATTCCAAAACTATAATGACTTAGCCAAGTCTTTCGACGACGGTCCTTCAACTTCTAGTCGAAGCGTATCAAACAATGCACTCATCTGAGCATATCAACCGAAGTAAATCATAAAATGGGAAGGGAACATATTCCGAAGAATTTCCCTAATATAGTAATGACCAAAGTTAACCTAATCTTAGATAAATAAGACGACTAGGAAATGGTGTGAACAGCTAAATAAAATTTTCAAAACAATAGTTTTCAGACTCACAACGTCCAACAATTCCTGATTTTAAAATGTATGATTACTCTTTAATATTAGGTCAATCCTAAAGCAATATTAGGTAATTAAAGGCAAACAAGTGGGAAAATAAAAGGATGAGGGTGAAATATTATTAATTACCACAAATCTTGATAGGAGCCTCAAGCTCAAGAAGATTGGGTTGGCTAAGAAAGATGTCCTTGGCAGTAACACAAAGCTGACGAATCTCAGCCTCCGTCAGCTGTACCTGCTTGGGCACCCTCCCGTTCTTGGCATCAACAAGTCGACCAATGATATCGTCAAGCAAAGTTTCGTCCATCAACCCTAGATTGGATTCTATCTACACACATGCAAACAGTTTTAGCTGAGAATGGAAATCAAAGATAAGAAATTGAATCCAAAATGTAAAAGATTCCGGTGATCTATCTTATATTTTTTGTATGGTATGTATCAAAGTTTGGTCAATCTGTGCTTGTCCACCATTTCCATTCCTCTCTCTCTCTCTCTCTCTCGTTTTATATATATGCACTAACGGACGGAGTGAAAAGGGGGTAACGGATGTGGACGTGGGGCCTGATGAAGAAAGAGCCTTAAAGTATGCCCGCCCACTCTACATGCAGATAATGAGGGAGCACGCGGTCTGCACGTGATTACCAATGCGCTTTGCACGCTATTTGAGTTTGTGGTGTGTTTCGCGGAACAAATGTTATTTGGGTTTTGACACCATGTACTTGTCTCTTTAGGTATCAAACTAGTATACTTGTGAAGGTGGGGTGAAAATTGGTTGTTTTTTTTTTGTTTGTTTTAATTATAAAAATGAGTTTAAAAATAAAGTTTTTAATATTTTTTTTGTTTTTATGGTTAACTTGGGTTCATGGTTTTTTTTTTTTAATTTTAAAAATGATTTTTTTTCAAAGTTAAAAGAATTACTTTTTAAAACGTAAAAGCTAAAACCTCCCAAATGTACCCAAAATATTTTTTTAATAAATAGTTTTTTTTTTTAAATTGTGTTAAAAATAAAATATGCCGCTGGCACGGACCTTTAAAAATAAGATAATTTTGGATAAATGGGTGTTTGGCGGACTAAATACGTTAAAAATAAATTTTTTAAAAAATTCTGTATTTTTTTTTATCAAAAATAATATCTTTAGTTTTAACATACTAAACATAAAAGTATAAACTAAAAAAAAAAAAAAATTCATACAAACCGTGAGAATATTAATTTTGTCAAATAATATTAAATATTTTTATTTATTAAAAATAAGGACTCAAAATGTTATTAATTGAAAAAAAGCACTGAATTTTTTTATTTTTTACAAACAAACAAGGAAAATATTAGTTTTAGCAAAAAAACACTTAATATTTTTCTTTTTGACAAACAAACACTAAATATATTGTTTTTGATAAAAAAAATACTGAATTTTTTTTCTGCACACAAACAGTTTAAAATATTATTTTTAGAGAAAAAACAACTTCTTAACTGTTTGAAAAAAATAAGGAATATAAAAGTAAAATGCTTATAACTGCTTCAATAAAAATTAAAAATCTATATTTTTAATAAAAATATGTTTTATAAAAACAAAAATATTCTAATAAGAAATTATTTTTGTAAAAATTAGTTTTAACTAATTTAGTCCCTCAATCACCCATTTACCGAATATTCTTTTATTTTTAAAGGTCCGCGCCAGCGGCACACCTTATTTTGAAACTCAAATTTTTTTAAAATATTTTTATTTAACCCATAAAAAGCGTGAAAATATTATTTTTGTAAAAAAAAATATTTTTATTTTTGACAAATAGGCACTCAGAATGTTATTAATTGAAAAAAAAAATGGAATTTTTTTTGGCACGTAAACACTAGAAAATATTATTTTTAGCAAAATATACCGAATCTTTTTATTTTGGCAAATAAGCAAAGAAAATATTATTTTTAGAAAAAAAAACACTTAATATTTTTCTTTTTGATAAACAAACACTAAAGATATTATTTTTGATAAAAAAAATACAAAATTTTTTTAAAAATTTAATTTTAACGTATTTAGTCCGCCAAACACCCATTTACCCAAAATTATCTTATTTTTAAAGATCCGCGCCAGCGGCACACCTTATTTTTAACACAATTTAAAAAAAAACTCTTTATTAAAAAAATATTTTGGGTACATTTGGGAGGTTTTAGCTTTTACTTTTTAAAAAGTAATTCTTTTACCTTTGAAAAAAAATCATTTTTAAAATTAAAAAAAAAAACTATGAACCCAAGTTAACCATAAAAACAAGAAAAATATTAAAAACTCTATTTTTAAACTCATTTTTATAATTAAAACAAAAAAAAACAAGAACCCAAGTTAACTAACAATAAAAACAAACATTTCTCCCTACAATTTTTTTTGTCCTATTCGTGGGTATGAGTTAGGGGTGGCAATTTTAGAAACGACACGAAACGACACGAAATTGACACGATGTTTCGTGTTCGTGTTCGTGTCGTGTTTTTTTTACACGAAGTCGTGTCGTGTCGTGTCGTGTCGTGTTCGTGCCTTAATTATGAGTCGTGTCGTGTCGTGTTATCGTGCTATCGTATTTTTTAACCCTGAAATTTAAGAAATTATGGTTGTCGTGTCGTGCCGTGTTATTTTTTATTCGGGTCCTGTTCGTGTCAGCTAAAAAAAATACGGATTCGTGTCGTGTCTTGTTCGTGTTCGAAAAAACCTTGTCGTGTCGGGCCAAAACACGGCCCGTTGACCCGAATTGTCACCCCTAGTATGAGTGGTGGGTACAAGGGATGGGTCCGTGCAGTGTTACTTATAGCCCGTGTAGTGTTATTAATTGAAAAAAAAAAATTGGAATTTTTTTTTGGCACGTAAACACTAGAAAATATTATTTTTAGCAAAATATTATTTTAAAAATATTATTTTTAAAAAAACACTTAATATTTTTCTTTTTGATAAACAAACACTAAAGATATTATTTTTGATAAAAAAAAATACAGAATTTTTTTAAAAATTTATTTTTAACGTATTTAGTCCGGCAAACACCCATTTGCCCAAAATTATCTTATTTTTAAAGGTCTGCGCCAGCGGCATATTTTATTTTTAACACAATTTAAAAAAAAAAATCTTTATTAAAAAAATATTTTGGGTACATTTGGGAGGTTTTAGCTTTTACTTTTTAAAAAGTAATTCTTTTAACTTTGAAAAAAAATCATTTTTAAAATTTAAAAAAAAAACATGAACCCAAGTTAACCATAAAAACAAAAAAATATTAAAAACTTTATTTTTAAACTCATTTTTATAATTAAAAAAAAAAAAAAACCCAAGTTAACTAACAATAAAAACAAGTATTTCTCCTTACAATTTTTTTTGTCCTATTCGTGGGTATGAGTGGTGGGTACAAAAAATGGGTCCGTCTAGTGTTATTCTTTTATATATATGCACTAACGGACGGAGTGAAAAGGGGGTAACGGAGGTGGACGTGGGGCCTGATGAAGAAAGAGCCTTAAAGTATGCCCGCCCACTCTACATGCAGATAATGAGGGAGCACGCGGTCTGCACGTGATTACCAATGCGCTTTGCACGCTATTTGAGTTTGTGGTGTGTTTCGCGGAACAAATGTTATTTGGGTTTTGACACCATGTACTTGTCTCTTTAGGTATCAAACTAGTATACTTGTGAAGGTGGGGTGAAAATTGGTACTAGGATTAGGGTTATGGAGGTGGAGAGAGTGGTGAGAGAAGAGGGACTATGGAGAAAATGAGGAAGGAAAGTGGTGTTAGAGAGGATTGGATAAATGAGGTTTCAGTGAGTGAGTGAGTGTGAGGAAGGGACACACAGGCAAATGACTTTCGAAACACTTACAAAAACCTCTTTATGGTTGTTTAATTATAATTTTTAGATAAAACTTATTTTCAAAAATCTCAAAATACCTTTTTCCTAACCTCCATCTTTTTTGTCCTCTTCTTCTCTCTTGTTTGGTCGGCGTAATCATAAGATGAAAAAAAATTGAATAAATATAGAAAGAAAAAATCCCAAAAAATCAAGAAAAAGAAAAACAAATCAGAAGCTTTGTATGGGAGCCCATTTTTTACAAGATCTTGATCCAAGAGTTGGGAGGAATAGCATCGACTAGAATCCATTCATCTTTCGAGAAGGGATTATGGCTATAGGTAGGACACTCAATATGATACTTGTACCAAAGCTTGGATTCTTTTAGAGTTCTCGCCTCTTTAAGATCACTCAGCCACCCTCGAGAAAAAATAATGCTTTCAGACTCCTTAAGTTTTGCTGGGGAATCTGCCCAACCAGCATTATAACCTTCTCCCCAGACCTCTCTGGGTCCCACCTTAAATGAGTATCTCAGCTTCTTGACATTATCTTTTAGCACCCCTATAAAAGATTTCAAGCTCGCCACCTCTTTCGCAAGAGCATCATTCTCAGACTACAGGACCTCGCCCATTTGGTCGACCTCAGTTCTTTCCAATAGTTGGGCCCTCAAAGAATTAACTTCCTCCTGTAAAGAGGCCCCTATTCCCTCCATCTCCTGGAGATCGCCTTTCAGTTTGGTAATCACTTCAGTCTGGTTTTTACACTGCTCGTTCCTCGCTCTTAGCGACTTGAAGCCTTGCGAGCTTGTAGGCTGGTGCCATGTCCAAGAATTCTCCCCAATTAAGAATTGGGAGAAATATAACGATCTAAATCAGCGAACTACAAACAATACACACCAAACTAAAAGCAAGTATATCAGTACAAAAGAAAACAATACACGAGTAAAGGAGAGAATTTCATTACCACATAACACAAAAAGGTCAATGTCCAATACATGAAGTTCTCAAAATAAGGATATAGATCAACAAGACTAAAAACTGTAAAAGGGGAATAAAAACTCCTACTTTACAGAGCCTTAGTATTTCACCTGGTCTCCCATAACTATGCTTTCCCCTTGTCAACCACCTGCTGCTCCTGGTCAGCACCTGCACTCCCGTCAACTGCAGCAGGAACAATCTCAATGTTACCAGCAGCATGGTCACCACCTTCCCCTTCTTTTTCTTCAATATAAGGGTCAGGACCAAGAGAATGAAGGCTAAAAATATTAGAATCTACAGGAGCTCCAGCAGCCTTCAAACCTCGGTCCCATCCCTTCTTGAGCGAAACCTTGCAAGCACAAGCCATCTGATGTTCAGCGTCCTCGTAAGCGTTATAAAAGCCTTCACGATAGTTATCATCCTTAGCTTGGGGAAGATCACCCTCCAACTTGATAACTTTGTCAGTTAAATTTTCATTGGCCTCTACTAGTTCGGACTTCTTAACAATCAGTACCTTCTGAGTATCCCCAAGAGCATCATAAGCCTTAGATATCTCATTCTTTTTACGCTCCCACTCTTGGCGAGCGTTGACAAAGGCCATATTCTTGGCCTCCAAGGCTTTCTCCACCTCCTCCTCCCTTATGAAGCTATCAGAGTGATTGTCCAGAAGGGTGGTAAAATCAGACAGCATCTGCGAATAGGAGAGAACAACAGAGAATCAGAACAGAAACAGAAAGAGAAAAGGACAAGAAACAAGCAGGAAAGACTTACCAGAGTCATCCATTGTGCAGTCTTGAGGGTGAGTTGAGTCGGCCCCAGCCTAGAGGAATGCTCGCGATCAGCAGCAAACACCGACCTCTTCAGGAGATCAGGGGCCAGAAAGGGAGAATGTAGAATCGCTACAGCTGAATAATGCGAATTCTAAAAAAAATCTAATTTTAGTTAAACCCTAAAACATGCATCTAAGTGATTGAATTAAATATGAAAATCAAACAATCACAAGATCAAATATTATGAACACCAAATTCAGGAAAAATTCCCGAAGGGCAAAACCTTTTATTTCTAAAACTTTGAAAAGTTTACAAAACCATTGACTTACATACAACTTGATCGCCTACAAGAGTAACGCACGGTGCCTTCGTCAAACCTTCAAAGTAACGGCTAGAAATTAGTAGTGGTTCACACCCAGCTATACCACAAGGACACGCAGTCCTAGACGGTGTAGGTTATCCTCCCCACAAGAGTAACTTCATAGAGACTCCCTCCACAATAACACGCAGCTCTCCGGTTGTAGAGTTCTCCCCACAAAGGTAAAGTTTCAACAAACTTGAATCTAGGGTTCCAAAATAATTCACTAAAAGATTGGGATGTTTTGTGAATTGAACACAAAAGGTTTAAAACCTAACAGAAGAAGACAAAAATCATTTCTGCAGTAGCAGTTTCGTCTATTGAAAATATGCAGGTCTTCCTATGAAAAACGGAGTTGAAAAAGCTTATTTATAAAAAACTTAAGGCGGCGCGTCGTTCGAACGACATCCCATGTCGTTCGAACGAGATCTGATGTCGTTCGAACCAGATCCCATGTCGTTCGAACCAGAAAAATTTTATTTTAAAAATTTTCACGAATCAGATCCCATGTCATTCAAACAATTCACGAAAATTTTCAAAAATTCTTCTTTTAATCTTGAAAAATTCATTTTAACGAAAAAGAACGCCTCAACACTTAGAAAAAATTTCAAACCTCTTTTAAAATTATCCCAACACTTTTAAATGAAATGTAAAGGGGCTTAAATAATTTCTTACCGAAATTAACCTTGCAGAGGCTTGAATGTTGAAGATCTTGATATTCGGATCCGTCTTTGATGTTTGAATGATCTTCGACGGTGTAGCGGTATACGACATACTACAAATCTCTCCCTATATCTATGTCGGTACAAAATAAAAACTCTGAATTATCAAATCAAAATGCCTATACAAATATAATATCCCCCATGACCCCAAAAATGGAAAATACTAAAATTTGCAAGTCTTCAAATTTTCTTCAAAAATCTTCAAGATCAAATCGTCAAATATCAAAGCTTTTCTCATCAGGGTGTGCAACATAATTATCTTCAATCTCCGTACCTACACACATGAGATAAAGCAAAATACCTTCGTGACGCATCGAGTTTGAAATGATATAAGAATAAATCAATCAATCTAATCAAATCTCCCCCATAATGCAAACTCCCCCATAAAATCATAATTCGTTCTCCCCTTTTTAATTATTTCCCCAAATAGACAGATAAGAAGAAATAAACTAAACATGGAGTGTCACGATAAAAGTGCATAGAAAATAAGAATCAAACTACGCGTATGCAAAGGTGTAACTCAAAATGTTTCCACAAACTCTTTTTGATTTTTTGATTTTTTCAAAGCAAAAATAATGTTACAAAAATCATACACCATGGATTTATACTAAAACAACCAAGTCATGGAAATGGAATGTATGAGTGTGAACACATTCGATAGGTAAATCAACTCAATCAATCATATGTGCACGATGAATACGTGTACCCCTAACGAATGAACATAAAAAATATCCTTAGGTGTAAAATTGTTGAATTTAGATGACATCGTCTTAATCAAATCAAAGTCTAAATGATTTCCACACCAATAACATCCAAACTATTTAGTGTCGTTTCGAGAAATTTTCAAAGGACGTGCAAACCCATTGATATATCCATCCAAGACTCCCTCATATATGCAATTTTATTTTTCTAATGAGGTTCTAAATTCTCAACTTAGAGAAAACCTATTGGCCCAAAATTTTGGCATATTTGATTTTTTATTGCCTTTATTTTTTTTGTACGGGCTCTTCTCAAAAGGTGGCTTTCACGACGTGATTATTATTCACTCATAGACCTTTTTCGTGTTCACTCATTATTTTTTCAAACTAATCAAATTCCTCACGGACAATTGATCTTACATGCACTACTTTTATTACTCTCGTATTATTGCACTTGGTTCATTTTAAGGACATGATTGAGATGAAAACATCCAACCAACATGTGATACGACAAGCACAATAATCAAACAAATTCGTGCATGTGTGCAATAAAGGAAATCACGAGTCAAACATGTAGGAAGTATCACTTAATTACATCTTAATGACTCCAAGCATTTTAAAGCACAAAGATGACATGATGTATTGTCTCAAAACACTATCAAATAGTCACATGGATAAATGGAATGAAATTGTGACTCAGTCATCCTAAGTGTTTATCCATAAAAGGTGCAAAGAAAATACAAAAATCCTTTTGGATTTTCAAATTTGACCAAAACAAAATATGAATGGTCACTCAAAAAAATAGAAAATCTTTTTGCATTTTTTAAAAAATTTCAAAAAGAAAAATAACTACAAAATGATACATCCAGCAATAGGCATATAATGTTAGCATGAGAATCATCATATACTAGCAAATGGTAATCACACAAATGAATCATCAGATAAAGCATGTGTGATCAAACGAACAATGCAGTGCTATCAATTAAGCATGGATATGATGAATATCTGCATATAAACTGTCCAGAAGCAACCCAGTAGTACAAAAACATAATCATATGAACACTAGGTACTAAAAACAGAAGGGGAGCAAAAATTCCAGACAAATTGCTCAAACGACTCAGCTCTGTCGCTCGAACGACAAGGGCATATCGCGAGAAGCGACTTTGCGCGAGACAGTTGTCTCTCAAATGACCTATAGATCTCACTCGAACGAGAAAACCAAAACTTCCCAGAATGCCCAGAAAATCATACAGTTTTGATCATTGCAGAAATTTCGTGAAAACAGTAACTATAAGGGGCAAACAGATCCAAAATAGTGCTAAAACAGTAGCGAAACACACAAATGCAACAAATAAATCAATGTGCGCTACGTCAAAGTGAGACATAACATTAAAAAGAATATAACATGATGCATAGCTAGTGTATGACAAAATATCCAACACAATAAACCAAACGATCTCACATGGGGTGAATCACGTGCTATCAAAGGAGAATCATGAACAAATAGACCATAAGCCTCTAAATTCGATTTTCTAACCCAAATGGATTTGTAAGGACATGTGGGGGTGTGGGGAATCGAATTTATTCTTCTATTAACCTGCCTAGGTCCTTTTAAAAGCTTGTAACAGAAACGCCTAAGATGACCTTGCCTACCGCAATGTGTGCAAGTGTAAATCGGGTGGCGAGTGTTACCTAAAGGTGGCCCTCTCCTCAAATTTATCGGTTGCTCTCTCCAAATTTGCCTAGGTGGCTCTATACTAATGATTATAGGTGGATCTCTCACGATGTGCCTAGGTGGTTCTTTCCTAACAACTTTCGGAGGCTCTCTCTTAACAACCCTGGGTTGTGTGGGGCTGGCTTTGGGAATTTGTGTAACCCTCTCATCGATGCCTATACCACTCCTATCCACCTTAATTTGGATCGTGCCTAAGATCTTATCTAGCTTTTCTGACTTAAACTCCAAATTAAATTTCACCTTACTTGATTCTCTCAAATTCCTCTCAAGCTCACCTATCCTAAACTCGAGTAAACGTTTAGAATCTTCAAATTATAAAAGCTCCTTTTTTTTAGCCTCCATCACACCTCGAAGACTATCTCTCTCACCCTCAATATATCTTAATTTCTCTTTAAGCATCTACTCACATGCCCTAAGATCCTTAATCAACGCATCAGTATTATCATTATCTAAAGTACATTTCTTCAATTCAGCTTCAAGTTTCAAGTTTACCTTTTTTGTCTTTAAAGATTCAAAATACAAATTATTGTAGGCAACTTGCAACTCACTCAATTCTTCTTCTTCCTCCTCACTCTTTTCACCTTCACTCTCATCACCAGTCACACGAATGGGAAGCTCTCGCCTAGAAGCATAAAAGACTTCTTCTTCCGAATCATTATCACTAAGGGTAGAAACATGAGAAACCGATTTATTCAATTTCTTCTTTAAATTTGTGATACACTCATCTAACGTGTGATCAACACCCTCACAACAACAAGGACACCTCTCAGAGTCGTTTTCAACAGAAGATTTAAAATAAGAGTTCGTGTGAATTTTCCAATTAACCTTTTCAAAAAGTTGACATCGAAAATCTTCAAAACCACCAAAAGCCATTTTTGTGCAAAATCAGGATCAAAACACAATAACTTAGTGCAATAGGCTCTGATACCCTAATTTGTAGAATCGCTACAGCGGAATAATGCGAATTCTAAAAAAAATCCAATTTTATTTAAACCCTAAAACATGAATCTAAGCGATTGAATTAAATATGAAAATCAAACAATCACAATCACAAGATCAAATATTAGGAACACCAAATTCAGGAAAAATTCTCGAAGGGCAAAACCTTTTATTTCTAGAACTTTGAAAAGTTTACAAGACCATTGACTTACATACAACTTGATCGCCTACAAGAGTAACGCACGGTGCCTTCGTCAAACCTTCAAAGTAACGGCTAAAAATCAGCAGTGGTTTACACACAGCTATACCACAAGGACACGCAGTCCTAGGCATGCAGTCTTCACGGTATACGTTATCCTCCCCACAAGAGTAACTTCATAGAGACTTCCTCCACAATAGCACGCAACTCTCCGGTAGAGTTCTCCCCACAAAGGTAAAGTTTCAACAAACTTGAATCTAGGATTCCAAAACAATTCACTAAAAGATTGGGATGTTTCGTGAATTGAAAAACAAAAGGGTTAAAACCTAAAAGAAGAAGACAAAAATCGTTTCTGCAGTAGCAGTTTTGTCTATTAAAAATATGCAGGTCTTCTTATGAAATACGGAGTTGGAAAAGCCTATTTATAAAAAAATTAAGGCGGCGCGTCATTCGAACGAGATCCCATGTCGTTCGAACGAGATCTGATGTCATTCGAACCAGATCCCATGTCGTTCGAACCAGAAAATTCGCGAAAAATAAATTTAATTTTTTATTTCAAAAATTCTTCTTTTAATCTTGGAAAATTCATTTTGACGAAAAAGAACGCCTCAATACTTAGAAAAAATTTCAAACCTCTTTTAAAATTATCCCAACACTTTTAAATGAATTGTAAAGGGACTTAAATACTTTCTCACCGAAATTAACCTTGCCTCTTGAATGTTGAAGATCTTGATATTCAGATCCGTCTTTGATGCTTGAATTCTCTTCGACGTTGTAGCGGCATACGACATACTAAATTGATAACGGACTTATAAAATAATGTCCTTACAGAGAATCACCCACACTAGCCCCCTCAAGACTAGGGACATTGGGCACTCCAGAGGACTGCAAGGCTAATTTCTTCTTGGCCTCAACTCTCTCTCTCTCTCTCTATCTCTCTCTATCTATCTATCTATCTCTCCCCCCCTTCTTCTTCTTCTCTTTTCTTCTCTCTTTCCTTGTCTTGTTCCCTCCCCTTATCAGATGGGCCAGAACTACTTCCCTTGGGAGAGCCTGTTGCAGAAACCTTCAGAGCTAGAATCCTATAAAAAAGGATCGTCATCATCATCAGGAAGCCTTAACCTCATCTTCTTTACTAAAGGAGCTATGTCCTTTTCTTCTTCCTCTTTTTCTCCTTCTTCTTCTTCCTTTATCACTACACCAAAAACAGGAATCTGGCACGATTTAAAATTGTGCCAGATCAAATCTGGCACGGTTTTGAACTATGCCAGAATCAGGTGTTCCAAAATGACCTTTTTTTTCTGACACGGCTCAAAAGTGTGCCAGATTTGGCGAAACAGGAACACTTCTGGCACACTTTTATACCGTGACAGAATTTGATATTTCTGGCACACTTTTGGCACAGTTTTTAACTGTGCTAGATTCAGCACAGTTTAAAAAAATTTGGCACAGTTCAAAACCGTGCCAAAATATGATACACTTTTGCAACGGTTTTGAACTGTGCCAAATTTTTTTATAAAAAGAAAAAAAAAATAATTATTTGAAAGCACAAAAAATCACAAATTAAAAATATTGCACGTTGTTGATAAACTAATGTACATACAAACTTCAAAATATTACAAGTCTTTAATAGTTCATAGGCCAAAAAAAATTGGGCAGAGTTTCCTCTATTTTCTGGACATTCCAAAACCTGCTTATCATAAAGCCCACACGGCCACAAAATATAACAATTAACTTACAAAAGCCCGCACGGCCATAAAAGTTAACAATAAAATTATAAAAGCCCGCACGGCCATAACACAAAAAAATGGAATCATGAATAAACCCCTTGTTGTAAACCATTGAGTTCTCTGTGTGTTCCACGTGAATAAATGCCAACGATAAACTGTTATCCTGCAAAAAAAAATAAGATACAAAAAAGGTACGATATTAGTAACCCAATAATTTACAAAAAAAAAAATACTCAAACTAAAAAATTACATATAGGAGTGGAAATTATCGTCATATTCTCAAACCGGGAGACCCGGGACTACGCGGTCAGTTCCTACAAGTTACATTGGTCCCGTGCGAGGTGTTCGTGCCTCCTACGGGGTCGTTTGGGGCTGGTTTGGGTTTTCACCCTTTAACGGCTTGTTTTTAAGTTTAAGTGTTGATTTTTGAAAATTATCATTATATTCTCAAACCGGGAGACCCGGGACTACGCGGTCAGTTCCTACAAGTTACATTGGTCCCGTGCGAGGTATTTGTGCCTCTTAAGGGGTCGTTTGGGGACTGGTCTGGGTTTTCACCCTTTAACAGCTTGTTTTTAAGTTTAAGCGTTGATTTTTGCAAATTATCGTCATATTCTCAAACCGGGAGATCCGGGACTACGCGGTCAGTTCCTACCAGTTACATTGGTCCCGTGCGAGGTGTTCATGCCTCTTACGGGGACATTTGAGGGCTGGTTTGGGTTTTCACCCTTTAACGGCTTGTTTTTAAGTCCAAGTGTGATTTTTGCAAATTATCGTCATATTCTCAAATCGGGAGACCCGGGACTACGCGATCAGTTCCTACAAGTTACATTGGTCCCGTGCGAGGTGTTCATGCCACTTACGGGGTCGTTTGGTGGCTAGTTTGGGTTTTCACCTTTTAACGGCTTGTTTTTAAGTTTAAGCATTGATTTTTGCAAATTATCATCGTATTCTCAAATCGGGAGACCCGGGACTACGCGGTCAGTTCCTACAAGTTACATTGGTCCTGTACGAGGTGTTCGTGCCTCTTACGGGGTCGTTTGGGGGCTGGTTTGGGTTTTTATCCTTTAACGGCTTATTTTTAAGTCTAAGTGTGATTTTTGAAATTATCGTCATATTCACAAATCGGGAGACCCGAGACTACACAGTCAGTTCCTACAAGTTACATTGGTCCCGTGCGAGGTGTTCGTGCCTCTTACGGGATCGTTTGGAGGCTGGTTTGGGTTTTCGTATTTTCACCCTTTAACAGCTTGTTTTCAAGTTGAAGTGTTGATTTTTGCAAATTATCGTTACATTCACAAACCGATAGACCCGAGACTATGCGGTCAGTTCCTACAAGTTACATTGGTCCCGTGCAAGGTGTTCGTGCCTCTTACGGGGTCGTTTGGGTGTTGGTTTGGGTCTTTACCCTTTAACAGCTTGTTTTTAAATCTAAGTGTGATTTTTGCAAATTATCGTCATATTCACAAACCGAGAAACTCGGGACTACGCGTTCATTTCCTACGAGTTACATTGGTCCCGTGTGAGGTGTTCGTGCCTCTTACGGGGTCGTTTGGTGGCTGGTTTGGGTTTTCACCGTTTAACGGCTTACTTTTAAGTCTAAGTGTGATTTTTGCAAATTATTGTCATATTCACAAATCGGGAGACCCGGGACTACGCGGTCAGTTCCTACAAGTTACATTGGTCCCTTGCGAGGTGTTCGTGCCTCTCGCGGGGTCGTTTGGGAACTGGTTTCAGTTTTCAACCTTTAATGGCTTATTTTTAAGTTTAAGTGTGAGTTTTGCAAATTATCGTCATATTCACAAACCGAGAGACCCGGGACTACGCGGTCAGTTTCCACAAATTACAATGGGCCCGTGCGAGGTGTTCGTGCCTCATATGGGGTCGTTTGGGTGTTGGTTTGGGTTTTCACCCTTTAACGGCTTGTTTTTAAATCTAAGTGTGATTTTTACAAATTATCGTCATATTCACAAACCGGGAAACTCGGGACTACGCGGTCATTTCCTACAAGTTACATTGGTCCCGTGTGAGGTGTTCGTGCCTCTTACGGGGTCGTTTGGTGGCTGGTTTGGGTTTTCACCCTTTAACGGCTTATTTTTAAGTCTAAGTGTGATTTTTGCAAATTATCGTCATATTCACAAATCGGGAGACCCGGGACTACGCGATCAGTTCCTACAAGTTACATTGGTCCCGTGCGAGGTGTTCGTGCCTCTCGCGGGGTCGTTTGGGGACTGGTTTCAGTTTTCAACCTTTAATGGCTTGTTTTTAAGTTTAAGTGTGAGTTTTGCAAATTATCGTCATATTCACAAACCGGGAGACCCGGGACTACGCGATCAGTTCCTATAAGTTACATTGGTCCCGTGTGAGGTGTTCGTGCCTCTCACGGGGTCGTTTGGGGGCTGGTTTCAGTTTTCAACCTTTAACGGCTTGTTTTTAAGTTTAAGTGTGAGTTTTGCAAATTATTATCATATTCACAAACCGGGAGACCCGGGACTACGCGGTCAGTTCCTACAAGTTACATTGGTCTCGTGCGAGGTGTTCGTGCCTCTTACGACCGAAGGGGACCAGCGCTTCTACTCCTCCACCGAGGAGCCGTTCGCAGCGAGAAGCAAGGGATGTCGTGACCTCCCACCGTTCATGGGGAGGTCACAGAAAATTTACCTATTCATAGAGTGATCCTATGATCGATACAGGATATAGACTATCTCTTTCTTTATTATATTATTTTGAATAAAAATAAATAAAGAGCTTGAGCGTGGAGCTTGTCTTCGGCCTACTTTTCTTTGTTCAACTGGGCTTGTTCGCTTGACGGGTCCTGATCACTGCTAGTTAGCTCCACGAGACTTGGATAATCTTTTTCAAATGGTCTTTCTCCGATTTCTTCTTCCTCGGGGTCGTTTGGTGGCTGGTTTGGGTTTTCACCCTTTAACGGCTTGTTTTTAAGTCTAAGTGTGAGTTTTGTAAATTATCGTCATATTCTCAAACCGGGAGACCCGGGACTACTCGGTCAGTTCCTATAAGTTACAATGGTCCCGTGCAAGGTGTTCGTGCCTCCAACGGGGTCGTTTGGGGGCTGGTTTGGGTTTTCACCCTTTAACGGCTTATTTTTAAGTCTAACTATGATTTTTGCAAATTATCATTATATTCACAAACCGGGAGACCCGAGACTACACGGTCAGTTTCTACAAGTTACATTGGTCCCGTGCGAGGTGTCCGTGCCTCTCACGGGGTCGTTTGGGGGATGGTTTCAGTTTTTAACCTTTAACGGCTTGTTTTTAAGTTTAAGTGTAATTTTTGTAAATTATCATCATATTTACAAACCGGGAGACCCGAGACTACACGGTCAGTTCCTACAAGTTGCATTGGTCCCGTGCGAGGTGTTCGTGCCTCTTACGGGGTCGTTTGGGGGTTGGTTTGGGTTTTCACCCTTTAACGGCTTATTTTTAAGTAGTGTTGATTTTTGCAAATTATCGTCATATTCTCAAACCGGGAGACTCGGGACTATGCGGTTAGTTCCTACAAGTTACATTGGTCCCGTGCGAGGTGTTCGTACCTCTTACTGGGTCGTTTGGGGGCTTGTTTAGGTTTTCACCCTTTAACGGCTTGTTTTTAAGTCTAAGTGTGAGTTTTGCAAATTATCGTCATATTCACAAATCGGGAGACCCGGGACTACGCGGTCAGTTCCTACAAGTTACAATGGTCCCGTGCGAGGTGTTCGTGTCTCCTACGGGGTCGTTTGGGGGCTGGTTTGGGTTTTCACCCTTTAACGGCTTATTTTTAAGTCTAAGTGTGAGTTTTGCAAATTACCTTCATATTCTCAAACCGGGAGACCCGGGACTACGCGGTCAGTTCCTACAAGTTACAATGGTCCCGTGCGAGGTGTTCGTGCCTCCTACGGGGTCGTTTGGGGGCTAGTTTGGGTTTTCACCCTTTAATGGCTTGTTTTTAAATCTAAGTGTGATTTTTGCAGATTATCGTCATATTCACAAATTGGGAGACCCGAGACTACGCGGTCAGTTCCTATAAGTTACATTGGTCCCGTGCGAGGTGTTTGTGCCTCTTACGGGGTCGTTTGGTGGCTGGTTTGGGTTTTCACTCTTTAACGGCTTATTTTTAAGTTTAAGTGTGATTTTTACAAATTATCATCATATTCACAAACCGGGAGACCCGGGACTACGCGGTCAATTCCTACAAGTTACAATGGTCCCGTGCGAGGTGTTCGTGCCTCCTACGGGGTCGTTTGGGGGCTGGTTTGAGTTTTCACCCTTTAATGGCTTGTTTTTAAATCTAAGTGTGATTTTTGCAAATTATCGTCATATTCACAAATCGGGAGACCCGAGACTACGCGGTCAGTTCCTATAAGTTACATTGGTCCCGTGCGAGGTGTTTGTGCCTCTTACGGGGTCGTTTGGTGGCTGGTTTGGGTTTTCACTCTTTAACGGCTTATTTTTAAGTTTAAGTGTGATTTTTACAAATTATCATCATATTCACAAACCGGGAGACCCGGGACTACGCGGTCAATTCCTACAAGTTACATTGGTCCCGTGCGAGGTGTTCGTGCCTCTTACGGGGTCGTTTGGGGACTGGTTTGGGTTTTCACCCTTTAACGGCTTGTTTTTAAATCTAAGTGTGATTTTTGCAAATTATCGTCATATTCACAAATCGGGAGATCCGGGACTACGCGGTCAGTTCCTACAAGTTACATTGGTCCCGTGCGAGGTGTTCGTGCCTCTTACGGGGTTGTTTGGTGGTTGGTTTCGGTTTTCACCCTTTAACGGCCTGTTTTTAAGTAGTGTTGATTTTTGCAAATTATCGTTATATTCTCAAACTGGGAGACCCGAGACTACTCGGTCAGTTCCTACAAGTTACATTGGTCCCGTGCGAGGTGTCCGTGCCTCCTACGGGGACGTTTGGTGGCTGGTTTAGGTTCCTTCAACGGCTTATTTTCAAGCCAAATAGACATATTTTTAAATTATCGTTATATTCTGAAACCAGGAGACCCGTGACTACGCGGTCAGTTCCTACAAGTTACATTAGTCTCTCGCGAGGTGTTCGTGCCTCTTACGGGTCCGTTTGGGGACTGGTTTAGGTTTTCACCCTTTAACGGCCTGTTTTTATGTCTAAGTGTTATTTTTGCAAATTATCATCGTATTCTCAAACTGAGAGACCCGTGACTACACGGTCAGTTCCTACAAGCTAAATTGGTCCCGTACGAGGTGTTCGTGCCTCTTACGAGTCCGTTTAGGGGCTGGTTTCGGTTTTCACCCTTTAACGACTTCTTTCGTTTGTTTATTCATAGAAAATTTTGACATAGTTTCGTTTCTTTATTCATTCAATCCAACCTGTTTTAACATTTAAAATAAACTCAAGAGCAGCAGCAAATTCCAAAACCAAACCACCAGCAAATCCCTTCCACCAATTTAACTAAATAAGCTCATAAAGTAAGCCATTTTACGTTTGGCTACTTATTGTCGCTATTTCAGACCATTTTTCTATTTAATGCTACTGCAACTTCTAAGAGAATTGCTTTTGAACATATTTGGGAATAGCAGGAAGTAGATTTTTCAAAAAGTCAATATGAAGCCATCAACTAAGTAAAGAATTGCAGATACAATAAACGCATAACAAAACTATTAATATATACTCAAACCTTTACCTCGATGAATGTAGTGGTTCAATTCAATCCGACATGTTAGTACTGAGGTTTGGAAACCCTACATTTAAATTAGTCAAAAGGTTAATGAATAAAGATAAAAATTTATACTCAATTTCTTAATAGAGAAAAGAATCAAAACCTCATGGCAATAATTCTATATTCATCTCCATCAAATCAATTGTTCAATTCACACTTTTACTCATCTTACGTACCATTAGGTACCCAAGAAACAACACATCATTTCAAAATCAAACTTCACAACAGTCATAGATACAAATTAATCCTACAATACAATTTTGAAAACAAACCAAAGTCAAATAAATTAGCGGTTAAAACCTACTTTAGATTCCGATGGTTGGTTCCCTTTTACTTTTACCTGTGACGTGATCAATTTAAACGTAGATGGAAAGCATTAGATAATAAGAAGATTGAAAATAAGGTAATAATGTAATAATGTGACATGAGTTCTCATTTCCTTACTTTGTATTTAAGAAAATATTGGCATTAGTTCTGTAGATACCTAGACTGTGAATAACACAACCTGTGGTTTGTATAGAGTATAGAGATTTATACAAACATAAACGGTGTATAACACATGTATAAAAAAACTACAAACATGCCCAAATTTATTTTTGTTCATGCTAGATAGTTAGGCATTAAGTAGTTATTAGAACTTGAGTGAAATAAAGTGTGAGACTAATCCCAAACAAGGTCTATTCAATAAGTTTTTTATATCATCTAGAATGTATAAACTTATTTATAGACATAATCAAATAATAAGTAAGAAAGGGAGTAGAGAAAGATAACGCAAGTATATATATATATATATAAAATCTCACACACACTTATTAAATTAAACAAAACCCAAAACTAATCAACACTGAAAACACACAAATCATCACAATCCAAAAAATTATGCCGGTAAAGAACATGAGGTTTCCTCCTTACGTAGTGCTTCCAATCACTCCCTCCAACCCAATCATTTTCCTCCATTTTCTAATTCTCCTTTCTTCCTTAAATTATTTAGTTATCCACAAAGATAAAAGTAATAAATACAAATGTCAAACCAAAAATTGAAAGCGTTACAATGTGGTCGATCTCTTTAGTTAATGACATTAAAAATAAAATCAGTACAAAATTGATACCTCTCAACTCTCTGGTAGGAACTGAAACCGATCTCTCTCTCTCCCGTTCCTCTTCCCCGTTTCCGCAGGTGGTGGGTCGACACTGATAAAAGTAGATAAGGTCCGTATCTAAACTTGCTATGCCAACAAGGATAGAAAGTGTTTTAGAAAGATGAAAGTTGGAACTGCACAACTTCAAAAGGGAAAATCAAATTAGAAGTCCCAACATCACGTTTCACTTTTCCACTAACTCAATTGAAACAACAACAATACTCTAGTAACAACTTTATTAGAATAATAAAACTTAAACTTCCAGCAGAGTTACCTAACAAAATTGTTGAGCTCATCTGTAATTACTCTCTCAAATAAGCACAACAAGAAATCAACTTCCACCTTCAAAACAAACCAATAACCAATCAATACAGAAGCACAGATTAAACTTATTTGAGACTGAAACAAAAGACAACAAGAGAAGCGACTTTAGGTCGGATCCAGTTGTCGGATGAGAAAGCGAAGACAGTGAGAACCCGAATCCCCCAGTTGCAACGTAGCTCTACCAGACCCCTGAGTGCCCAATAGCCCGCTTGGTAACCTGAGCTGACAGGCAAGCCGGTGAGCAGTGAGGGGCAGCTGTGCGTTTTGGTCGAGAGAAAGAGAGAGGGGGGGTTGTGCGTTTTGGTCGAGAGAAAGAGAGAGGGGGAGCGGGAGATTAAAGATGAGAGAGGAGAGAGAAGAGGGAAACTAAACATAGGGTATTTTATATTTTAGTGAAGTGTACTCAATTTTGGCACACTTTAAAGCAGTGCCAAATTTTGGCACTGTTTTAAAGTGTGCCAGATTGTCATTAAACCGTGCCAGAATATGGAACAGTTTTAAACTGTGCCAGATTTTTAATATCAGGGTGTGCCAAATTGTTGTTTTTGGTGTAGTGTATTTCCTCTTCTCCTCCTACTTTTATTCTTTCTCTTTTCTCTTCTTCACTCTCTTCATCTTCTTTAGAACTATCCTCCTCAATAAGAACTGGATCAGAAGGACCTACCTATGGAACTTTAAAAATTAGAACCTGATCAACCAGTCGAGAAATGAAGTTGATGCCTGTGTTCTTGTATTCTAAGAAAAAGGCTGCTGACCTAGGATGCTCACCTTCTGTCAATCTCTCCTTTATGCTCCAGGCCTTTATGAGCTCTGAAGTATTAATTTCACTAATATCAGACTCTTGGTTATTGGCACGAGCATCAATAACAAAGAAAATGAATATTTGCCACAAGAATGATAAGAATTTACAAGATGTTAGGAGAAAAAAAAAGAAAATGATCTATTTTGGCCTCTCCATATTCAAAAATGGTACGAACACATGGTCTCTCCCCCTCCAACAGTGGAAGGTGATGCCAGTTCCTTGTAATGAACCCATTTTCCCAATAGTCTTTATGGGAGTTCGAAAGATTTACCACCAAAACTCGCTCGAATTTCATAGTTTTCAGATACAACAAACCCTCTTTTGTCTTCGAGAACACATAACAATAGCATATCTCAGTAAGACCCAACCTTGTTTCATAAAGTGTATTTATCCTATAGACACCGTTTACTATCTTCCATACGTTGGGGGCACATTGAGCAGGAACAACGACAAAGTACCTAAAAAATCTAATAAATAACTCATTTGGGGAGAATGTCAAACCTCCTTGAGTTATCAGTAGGGTGTGAATCTAGTGGCCCCCATCAACTTCACGAACATTACGAGGAAAGGGGGCACAGTCAATAATCACCCAGTTAGAGATGTTATACTTACGCCTAAACTCTTTTGCAGATTCACCATCTAACATCGCCATAACTGAACAAGTAAGAAAAAAAAACTAGCTACAGTAACTAGCTAAAAGAACTAAGAAGGAGCAGAGACTATGACTTACAGGCGGTAACGAGGCTTTGAGAAAGCATAAAAGAAGGGGTACTTCAACTTTTGAAGCAGAAAAGAAGCTTAGGAATGGAGTACGCACAAGAAGGAGTAGAGACAGTGAACAAACGTTTGAGTACACAACAAATGATCACCACAATACTCTAATGATGAGTTTTAACTCCCCAAGAAGATTTTAGTGCTTCAATTTCTTTTTTAAGACAATCATGCCCTTTGTGTAAGACTTGTTATTACAAAGATGCCATCATGGACTCCCACTACATTTTAAGGCCTTGGATTTTCGATCCCATTAAAATCTATTGGCACATAGTTATTAGCCCAAAGATTTTAAGGCAATTGTGGGAGCCCATTTTTATAAGTCCATGAGAGTAGCCGACCAAGATAAGTTGAGTTATTTGGCCCGACCTAAATCATAACTTAATTTCTACACGGGCAGTTTAGTTAAAGGAGGATACTCGCAGATATGGTCAAATCAGGTACCAAGAATCTCAGTCGAGATATTCAAGCACCTCATGGTCAATCCACGAACTATGATGGAGTTCCTTAAACAACTCATACTCTGTAAAAAAAATATATCTATAAGTTGTACACCTTGACCCGGGGCAAAAGAATGAAAAATTATAATCGTTGAGAGATGCTTAATAAGATCAAGTAACCTCTATATGGACGTAAGCAAGTTCCTGAACCACATACATCGTTGTTGTATGTGATTTCATCTACTTTCTACCTTTTGTGATTATTTTTGTAGATCCTTTATTGTAAATTTTTCTGCACTCACACTTTGCATATTTATGCTTATATCTATGTATACGAAAATTTTCTTATGCACAGGAGAAAATACGGACTCAATTAATTTTATTGTTCCATTCTTTATTTTTATTCCTAAGTTTTCTCCTCATTTTCTCATATTCCAAAATTGTTGGGGTATCCTCTCAACCAACTATCCCGCCTCTATTTATATGGAGATAAAGAAACCGCTATAAATAAAACAAACAAAAAATAATTGTACATGGAGACCTTATTATAATTGGTCTGAAAGGGAGACGTAGTTAGTGCTTGTTAGGGGACAAAAAGGAGATGTTATTGCGATTACTAGGAGAGAGATGGGGGGAGATGAGTCTACACTTTATCTTGTACGAAAAGTTCATATGAAATTCTCTCTCTCTCTATCTTTATATATATATATATATATATATATATATATATATATATATATCCGTACAAAGTATCTTGTGTGGAAAATCCATACAAAAGTCTCTCTCTCTCCAGTTAAAAATTAAAAGGTAACCCCTTTATTTATTTTTCGTACTATGTTCGATTATCCTATAACATTTTTTTTATTTTCATTTAATAATCAAGATTTTAGGGTTCCAACAACATTCAATGCCATAAACATTTTTACTTATTTCATGTAAACATGTATAAAATATTAAAAATCACTACAAAAAAAAGACGCTTTTGAGACGGTGGCCTAATAGTCCCAAAAGATGGTTTATCCGTCTCAAATACTTTTTGGGACGCTATTTGGGACGGCTAGGAGGGGTCTTTTTGATAGGGAGTTATAAATACTTTTTATGATGCCATAGCCGTCTCAAAAGAGTTTTTTGAAACGGGAACAAATCCGTCTCAAAAGCTCACCATTTTATATGAGCCTTTTGAGACGCCAAGAGAGCTGTCCCAAAAGAGTGCTTTTAAGACGGGAATTAATTTGTCTCAAAAGGTTACTGTTTTTTAGGCGGCAACATTGTCGTCTTTAATATATTTTTGGGACAGTTTTTACCATCCCAAAAGAGGTGAAAGGATCTTAAAATTTTTGCACCAATATATTGTGAACAATAAAATCTACCACTAAAGTTTAATATATAATTGAATTATATTTGAGACAGCACAAAACAACGAATAATCATAAAATGTAATACATAAAATGATTCTCAACCAACACAACGAATCATTTTCATTCAACAATAGTTAGAGTTCTTACAAGCATCTTCAAATATTCATCAAAACAAAAATGATAATACTAAGTTCAAATATTCGACTTGACAACAGAATACATTAATTTTTTATACTCCAAAACATGAAATGATTTTATCAAAGTAATCCTGCAGTCTTAAAGCGCACAACCTCCAAAATCACTGATTATCATTGCATGTTCTACAAAAATTATCACCTGCAAAAAAAAATTAGTGTCAATTATGTGAAAATTAATATCCCACTCGGCAATAATAGAATGTGCAATGAATCAATGTAGTATATTCTCATCACAAACAATATAAATATCTAACTACTATTATTTTTTTTAAATTCGGCAGAGTCTCCTTTATTTATTCATGAAAACCACAGGTAGCCAACCTGTTTTAAACACTAAAATTGATTCTACGAATATAAACCAACGAACAAAAACTTCTGACCACCATTACAACAAATTTTCACCAACACCATTGAAAATTTAACTTCAAAAGAGAATTTTCCACCTGAAAATCTCTCACTGTAAATAAGTAATTATATGTATGAAATATATATTATTACCTAGTCGGTCTGAATTGTTGAGGTGATGGAAGCATGAAGTGAATGTAAGATCTAAACTCATGTCCTAAGTAGAGTTTCGAATTGGCAAGTTGAATTGAAACATATGTATGTGTATGAATTGGCAAGTAGAGTTTTGATAGAGTTTTGAACATACTTGGTTGACCATCTTATGCTTTTTCAGTAGTACTTCCCAATAAGAGAATCAAAGAATTAGGCGACAATGCGATAAACTTTGAATCAAAAGAATTAGTAGCACTGCCCACCTTATACTTGTTTAGTAGCACACATATTCAGTAGCATTTCCCATCAGTAGCACTGCCCATATTATACTTGTTCAATAGCACACCTGTTCAGCAACACACCTGGTTGCACTGCCCATCTTACAACCTGTTATCCAAATTGACATTCAATTATCAATTCAAGAATGCCTATTCGGTGTGCCGCACGTACATAATGTCATAAGTACGAGTTTTGTGCATAATTATATATGGAGTTTGTCTACATTTTAGGCACAGATGGTTAAATATAAAACACACCAATGCGTATTGAAATATGGATGAATACAACAGACCTTGTTTTTGCCAGCACTGGTTTGGGTAGCAGTGCCATCAGCAGCCATCTCAGACTCCGGCTTGAGGTCAACCTTGACATCAACCACTATGCTCTTGCTCTCCTAATTCCAAATCTTGATACTCGATTCAGTTGCGGCAAAAGGCTAGTACCTGTTAGGGATAAAGTGTTGAAAACATATTAATTGTTTATTATTTTTTTTACTAAAAAATATTATTATATTCCCATTTAAGAAATAGACTAACTGCCTCAACATTTTAACAACTAAATGCAGACCTAAACCCCCTTTGCACTAAATGAAGAACTAAAACTAGACTCTCCCAAAAGGCGAGGGGATGGGATAAGCCGTATTTTCCTTGGACTTCACCTTCGGCCGTACTTGAAGGCTTTATAGGACCGCTTTCACTCATGAGTTTAGGGACTCTTTTTTCTTTGGAAAGGTTATTATGCACTTCAAAGATGTCGGATGATTTGGCACTATCTATAACTGCTAGATATATAGAGAATGCTTGTAATGACGAGATTGATGAATTGTATTCAACTGAGTAAAGTCCATTTTTGAATGGTGCAAGATTGAAGATCGACTTCTTCTCTTGGTGTCCGTCCTGAACGAAAAGTTCAAGATGATCTGAGGTAGATCAAGATATAGATGGCCTAATCTTTTTGCTTTGGTCTTGATCGGTGATAACCCATAGTTTGCAACCAACATCCCAACCTACACAATCACAAGATCCACCAGATCTCCATCGGGTTATCAATTGGGGAGGGCACTCGTTTGGTAGGTAACCCATGAATACCACCCGGAAGAATGACTATTGTTCTTTTAGGATTTGCATTTTCACCAATAAACCCGTTTGGCATGTAATGATTATTTTTATCACTCTCATCTCCACCGTCACTTTTCTCACTTGGATCCTTCACAACAATGGCAGCTACCTCCCTGTATGGCACCAACTCGGGTGTTTCCTTATCTTTCTGTCCAGGGTCAACACTGTACAAATTTGACTCTCTCACAATAGATTGGTCTTGAATATATGAGCTGGAAACCTTAATCTAGCCCCCCATGTTATAGCCAAAGCCACAAGCTTTCCCTTTATAACCTTGATTTATCCACCCCCCGATCTTCCTCTTAATTTCATTAACAGAGTAGAAGGCGTAAATCAGGGTGGAATTGTCCTTCTCAGACATCGGTGATTTTTTCACTGAGGCAACAAGGATGTCACTACTATTATCAACAACAAGATTAAATAAAGGGAGTCCATTTTTAATTATAATCTGCAGAAGAGACTGAAAACTTGATGAATCATGCTTCTTATTCTGAAGCAATTCACTCACAGAATCTGAATGTACTTTTGATGGTTGAGCGGTCTCAGCTGAATGGGTTCCCTTAGGCTTCAGCAGTGGGTCCAGTAATCTTCTCAGAGAGATGGACCTGGATATGTTACTAGAATTGGGCTTTTGACCACAAAAACTGTCCAAACCAGCAGAACCTTCAGACCTTATTGGGCCCGACATGTAAACATGTTGAATTACGAAGCAATGAAGTCGACCAATAACCTAAGTCAAACTTAATTTCTGCACGAGAAGCTGAAGCTGCCCAGCCACGAGTTTGTTTGGGCGCAGCAGCAGTCCCATCTGGCATGGCTTGAATCCTATCTGGCAGTGCGGGGCCAAATAATTACGGGTAGCAAATTCTTCAGGTGAAAGCCCTTTAACCTGTAGCAGAATAGAATATCAAAGCAAAGTGAGCCAATAGTATTCAGTTTAATGCTTATTAAGCTAGCCAACAGCGAAGCCTGGCGATGGTAGTAATTATAATCTTTCACATTTCAAACTCATGTATCATTAAAATAATGGGAATTACAAATTTATAACCATATTTATCTATGATTATGAAATTCTAAAGTTACTAATACTGCATTGAAAATAACATACCAAAAATACCCTACTAAGCTCCAAACGTTGTAAAACTCTTGGGTGCCAAATCCAAAACAACCCTAAGTATTATTTATTATTTTTTTACATTTTGTAGTCATAACTCATGATATTATTCACAATACATTATATGATATGCGATTCAGAGGGCTTTTTATACGCGATACGATACAAGATTTGACAACTATAATTTTTAAAACTTCAGATTTATAAAAAGAAGAAAATCAACTGCTAAGAACCACGCCTGTTTCTAGAAAAATGATTAACAAAATGAGTTGATCCTTAACAAGTAATGTTTATGAATGCGAAAAAGGCTGTTATTAACTTCTTCTGAAGATCAACAAGTAGCTTAGTAGTTCTCAGCTAGCATTTAGCAGTGAAGAAAATATTCAAGCCCTAGTTGGGCTCAAGAATTTAAAACTTTAACCAATGGCATTGCTGTTAAAAGCACACAATTTTTCTATACCCAACACCCTGTAGTGCTTGAAAATGATTGCATATATTTTTTTAAGAACAGTACTGTGGTGTTAGTAACAAAAAAATTGGATGCCTTTAACACCACCCTTAGAAGATTGCTTGTGGTTGGGGCATAGAAAAAACAACTGATAACCTAGGAGCCATTAAAAAACACTTTGGAAGGAAAATAAATCCAAAAATATATCTCACCAGAAAAATCAAACCAATCAAACTATTATGAAAGATATAATGTTGAGAAGTATTCACACTATTCAGAGTTAAGTTGTGTTCACTACTTTAGCTAAAATCACATGACTACAGCGTATACACGCGCTTATAACTTTATTCAAACACAAAATTTGATTTCAAATAGGTGAAGATGCCTTTCACTTCTACTTATCACTTGTAAAAAATAAAAAATAAAAAACAGCCGAGACCAAATAAGGGCTATATATAAATAATCCAGCAGAGTATTGCCTGGAGTTAGAAAAATAACAGAGCATGACAACCATGTGAAGGTATACAATTAGATAAATAAGCAGAAACAAACATATTGTCCCCGAAATCTGAAAAAATCAATACTATCTTCAAACGTAAAACTGTCAGTCTGTCACTGAGTCAGATTAGAACGTTAACCTTATTTTCAATATAACTAGAGGAAAAGAAAAAAATGGTGGTAAGGTTTATAAGAAAATGAAATATGTACCTATTTCACAGCTGTTGAATGTCAGTACAACATTTGCAAAGGCTGAGCCATCAGAACCAATCCAAAAGATAGAGTAATCATATATTCTGTGATCTTCGGGTATACTCCAATTCAAGCCCCCAATCTTATATCTCTTACCAGCTACCTTGGCAGAACTTTCATTAGCATGCCCATCGGAGTTTTCAGATTTTTCCAAAGGATTCGTAACTGAACAAATAACATCAGCATAATGAAGGACTAATCCGGTTGTGGATCCACATAACTTCGACAATTCAATTGTTGTTGCTTATTTAATATCCTGTACTGCATGAGCATATTCTAGTCCGAAGAGGACCTGTGTATTAAGGGGAGAGAAATAAGGTTAGTCATTAAAAAGTCAAGATCATTAACCTTTAAAAAAAAAGAAAAGAACCAGCTCTCGCAGCAACACGATACACTGAACTTGACTTAACTCATCAATAGCACACAAGAATCAACTTTTAATCCAACAATAAACCTTTCTCAAAAAATAGTAATGACATATATTAGGCCATTACATCAATATATCTAGGTTATCTTGCTAGCCAAGATAACCATAGAGAGAAAAACAGACTAAAGAGGATGGTAAAGGAATTTACCTCTCTACACCGAAGCTAATAAAGAAGTATTAGATAAGATGCTAAAAGGGCAGGGGACCACTAAGATAGCACTACCTTGAAACATTACAAATAAGCCCACACTCCTTAATTTTACATCCGAACATAATCAACTATCAACAGGTTGGCAGTGAAGAAACATAAATGGATTTTAACTAGATACAAAAACAAAATAAAAGGCACTTTATGAAAGATAAGATCACCCCCATTTGGGAGACTATAATTCTAGATTAAATTGAAAGGCTGGTGTAAGAATTAAGTGTGCCATAATATCTCAGCATTCTTATGTGTACCAACAAGAGATATATCAATCCTAAACTGCCGACTTCAAGTCAATTTAGTGTGTCCATGAATGGACCCCTTTATGGTGCAAATTGCAATTGCCACATGGTTTCTGAGCACAAGGGAGATAATTGCTCTAAAAACCTAATCTAAAACAAAAATGGAGGAAAAAAGGTGTACCACTAGCCTCTGGACAACAAAAAACCACAGATACGATTGATCAGCCGCTACGTGCTTCTATCCCTATAAAGCAGATATTTCAGGGGGGGTGAAGGCACATTACTTCAGGTCTCAAGGATAAAGGGACGAATAGAGTTAATGAAACATATCTCATTTCCTCAACTCCCGATGTTTCTGATGTCCCTGTTCCAGTTGTTATACATCACTCAATATCAATAGTTCCAGCTACTAATTATTTCTCTCAATAAAGCAATACAGTCTACGAAAAAGATCTTAAAAAAATATACCCAAAAAAAAAATTATCTCAATAAAGCAATGCTTCTAATGGCGATAACGAAGAGATTGTATGGTTTGGGTCCGGGGAAAGAACAAGAAAGGTGACTTCATAGCTTGGCTTGGAGAACACTTGTTTTAAGGTTGCTAATTTTACGGCCTAAATGTTGAACCCATGTTTTCTCCAATCCGATAATGAAGTTTCCTTCTCTATTGTAGTAATTTGATCCGACTCTTTCCTCTTGCCTCTATCAAGCATTATCTCAGAATAATTTCTCCTTTGAAGAGTTTTAAAATCTTAAGTTGCATGAATTTTCCTCTAGAAGGTCTTTCTTCAAAAGATGAATTATGATGATAACCATGTGAAATGGGTTGATTCTTCCGAGGAGTAAGGCTTTTGGTCTGAGATGTAATTGAATTTGTAGAGGAATTGTAATACTGGCAAACGTAATGGAAGAAATTGTGATTTCTAAGATGTGAAATAAATAAGAAACTCATCTCACCCTAAAGTTAAATATCTCAAAGGTATTATTAACTTTGATCAAATGATTCACTAGAAAGAGTTGCCTATTATTTATAGTATGTACGCTTTGTATGCAAGGCCTTAAAACTTAATCCAATTAAGAGTTTGGCCACTCCAAAGTAAAGAAATGAATTAAAGTGAATATATAAAAAGGAATTTTAACTTCTATACCATCAACTGAGCCTATAAAGCTTTCCATCTTTTCAGCAACATTGCCATTAAGAACTTCATTTAAGATGTTGGTTTCCCCCATTTTCCCTTGGATGCACTTCGGAGTGCTTATTCATAACAAACCTGAGAGACAATTGACTTGGAGGTCAATTATCAAAACATTCATTTATGCATAAAATTCCATGGAAAAAGTCATCTTAACCAAACAAATATTAGAGTACTCAAAGAAAATGGAACTAATATCCATACATGGAAAATATTATTCCTATAGTGCATGGAACTTTGAAGAGGACATGTCAAATTCCAGATGAGTTTAAGAACGATCCGATGCAACAGCGTAAAGCTGAAAAGTGCATTAACAACCAGCAACGTAATAAGCAACAAAGTAATAAACAATTAATTTTCATCTACAATTAACATAAATACATATAACATTACTGTGAAAAGTGTTTCTTCACCTTTTCCCTCCTCCTTTATCCGGGCTTGGGACCCGAATGCTCATATAAATATTGGCTCCTACATTTATTTTGTTCCTCTGGGTTTTCATTGGGCAAGTGTATTTTGTTACTAGCTTTAGAGTTCTTGTTAAAATTTGGAGTTTAGTACTTGATTGAGTTAATTTTTGTCCCATGGCCGTAATAGAAAAAATGGTATGCGTCTTTGGACATGTTTCCTCCGGTTCCTGTAATGTTTTATGTCCCATGGACATAACTTGATTGATTTCAATATGTGAATGTTAACAATTTAAAATTGGAAATTGTAGATTGTTGTGCAGACATGAGGATTTCAGATCCATTAAAAACGTCATAGCAAGGATCGAAATTTAGTCAGACCTTCAGTTCAGTGTGTACAATATGGAAACCCTTAAATTGTCAGCAAAATCTATACCCTGGCATACAAGATTATTATGATCCATGTATGGAACAGAAGTGAACCTGATTGCATCTGGATGGAAAAAAAGGACAGAGCAAGAAAAAGGGTAATCTAGTAGTATTGGTCTATATTTAACACTTCGTTGAAAATCAACACTCCCTTGTCTTCATTCAACCTTTATTTCGATGAATTTAGACCCTGCCCATTTTCTTTTGTCATCTCATCTCATCTAAAGATGATATAAATTTAACTTTTGATTTATGTTGAAAACTCAAGATACCCCTCTTAAGAATTTAAAATTTATCCCCACATATATTATCCAAATTTTACATACTAGTTAAAAAAATTAAATCGCATAAACGATCAATTACAAATAAAATAAAAATGTTGAAATCTTTAAGTAAATAACATTTTTGTTTTCTATTTCCACACAAATGTGAATGAACTTGGTCAATATGACAGAGCGCTTTCCGATGAGAAGGAAGGTACTCTCAAGGGCTGATTACGTGAGAGTTAGAAAAAAGAGCTCTGGTTCAACAATTTTTTATGCCAATGAAATAATAGAACTCATCGACAACATGAAAAATGAGCACTAAATTAGAGTCTAGCAAAGGTAAGCGGGATGGAAATTAAGTAAGGGACAATATTGGTCCTAAATATTGTGGTTGGATTTACTAAATTGTTTATTTGCGTTTTCAATCTATTTGTTGTCTTGAAAATGTTGGAATCTAGACATGTAAAGTGGAATAATTACTTCATTTCAAGAAATTTAGTAAAAGTATTCTTTTATATTAAAAATATGAGATGCCCCTATGTAAAAAATTTAAAATATATTTACTTATGTTAATTGCTATCATGCATTTTGCGCCCTCATGACAGACCACATAAAAAAACCTTATTAACTCACATGTGTTTATTGAATTGAACGGGGGATTGTGCCAAAAAAATTAGGAAAATGTATTTGTTTTTCCATAAATTTTTGTAAATTTGTTGGCACTAAACGCATGCAACACTTAGATGTCATATAGACTTTTTAAATCTAATACAGGTGTTCCCTATATATAGGTAATATCCTTTGCATTGAATAATAACTATAACACGCCCGCGCTTCGCGCGGAGCTAAAACCTAGTTATAATTAATATCGGTACCTACTTATATGAGTCTGGGACTTACCAATTAAATTATCTTCTAAAACTATAATTTCTAATGAACATAGTTATGTAAGGAATTGTTACCATAAAGATTGACCCAAGTGTAAAATTGAGGCTGAATTCTGTGATGTGTTAAATTCATGGGTCTGCCCATGCTTTGCTTCCTCATTTTCAAGATTTCTTTGGTATTACCATGGGGGAGTTTGTAAGAAGGCCCGACAATTCCTTGTGATCTCATGGCATGTTGTATCTGAATCCGAACCCACCATAGTTCAATGCTAAATTAACCAACAACAAATAGATTAAACCCTAATATCCAAGAAACTCCAAACCACTGAAATTAAACCCCAACTTTAATAAAAAAAAAACTAATCAAACCTAAAATAAAAGCCTAAACCTCTAAATTGATTGAGTAAACTCTATATTTTTCTTAGTTTAGCAAATTGGAAGAACAAATTACAGAGGATGTGTGTGTGAGTGCATCTATGTGTGTGTCAGCACGTATGTGTATGTGTATGTGTGTGTGAGTGCATGAGAGAGAAAGAAATACCTGAGGACGAGATCTGCACGCCGGGGCGAGATAGGGTGAGGGTCGGCGCGGGAGAGAGGGAGAGAGGGGAGAGTTTTGGGGGGAGGTCATCTGATTTAGGTGGGGAGATTTTTATTTTTTTCAATGTGTTTGGCGGGTGATAAATTTTTTGGGAGGGAAGTAAAAAAAATCCAGCTAAAAAATTACGGCATATGAGACAGGTATACGTTTGCAGTCTCAAAAGGTAAAGCATTTTGAGACGGGTATACATTTGTTGTCTCAAAAGGTATCGCATTTGAGATGGGTATCTATTTTCCGTCTTATTAGGCATATTTTAAAAGACAGTTAAAAAGAGTTGTTTCAAATAATATTAGTTTTTGAGACACCTAATTTCACCCGTCTCATAAACTAGTTTTTAGAGACCAAACTTCAAGCCGTCTTTAAAGTTTGATCTTAAAAACTACTTTTTTTTGTAGTGAATGGATTTAAAGCATGAGATGGGGAATAATTCATACTATGAAGTATGAGTGAATGAGGAAGATATGGATTTTGAAGTAGAGAGTGGGTAAAATGTTGACTTACATATAGGGTGTGATGAATAATTTGTAGCTTCAAATTCTAATGTTTATAGTGATGTTTACAATCCTCAAGTAGCATCGCATATAACGCTTATAATGATTAAGAATTTAAAACACTAGATGACTTTAAAAATCTATAATTCACTTGTGAGAGCAACTTTTTTTATTGTACAAAATCGTCTATAAAGAGAAGAGTGGGAAGAGATGAGGTAATAACAAAGGAGTATGTTTGTTTTAAAAAAGGGAAGAGTTCACTAATAACTAATGCCGATACAAAAGGGGTCATAGATTAGTAAGGGGTGCTTGTAATGAGAAACATGTTGTTATCAAATCAAGTTTTAAGAAATTTGTAGTTAGTTTATTTAATGAGGGACATAATCACTTGTTTTAACTCCAAAAAAAACTTGTTTCATAAGATCGTACCACATAAAAGTGCTGGGCGATAAAACTTGGAATCGTTATTATGCTACCACATCAACAATATAAATTTTTTGGAGTGCGGGGAGGGTAGGATATTGGATGAATAGCAAGGGATTTGTATAACTAATAAACAAATAAATACAATGATATATAAGGCCATGATGGAGAAATGTTGTACGAGTATCCAAAACTAAAATAATAAAATACTCGTCGGTTCACTATCTAAACTGTTGATGGTGATGAAAAATATTGGTTGCTCACGTTATGTACGAGTTGATACCGGGAAACCTAATCAAATGACTGGTTATGGTACGAGTGTTGTAGTTTCAAGGAATAATTAAAATTATGAAAATAATTTCAATGAACTAAGGCAAGTGAGGAAAAATGGCATGGATAAAGGCTTAAAGGAAGGAAATATAACCCATTATGTGGGGATAATAATATTAAATATAGATGTTGTCATACGGGAGGAAGTGTTTATCAATTTTATAATAATTTTTTTAACTCTCACAAATTAGTATGGTCTATTATTTTCCCATTCTTATATGTATTCACTTTTATGTTAACTAAATATAAAGTAAATGGGAACTTGTTCATGGTTTATGTAGATCTTATCTATGCAAGGACAATTGAACTCATTATGCAAGTTTTTATGAAAGTTCAAATGATGATAGTTGTTCATCCATGGCTACCAAAAAACATTAATTTTTTGTAGTGTCTTCTACATATAATTTATATTCTTGTGTCTTGTTCAGGATTATTACTCTAAATTGTACATGTAAATTCATCCATTCATATTGTATATATATCTCGATCACATGGACAATTTTTTATGTGATTATATTTATGTTTTTATATGTAATGAGAATTAGCTCAACAATTATATGGACTTGAATGTAATCATATACTATTTGTTTGATTCAACAATGTGTTTGAAATTGGATGTATTAGTTGATAGGGATTGATAATAGAAATTTCCTACCTATAAGACTTTTATTGTTCATATTTCGAAAAGAAAAACGATATAAACTAGGTCTAGGATTTAGATCACAATATCTTTGTGAATCTTGTATTTGATCCAATATAGGAGACATGGTTAATGAATCAGATGTTGTTGATGATCAACCACCTCTAATTCTTTCTTAGATACGTAAAACTCCTTAGATCTTCTAGTATATGATTTACCCAAAGAGAGTTATGTGTTAGGTCACTTTTCGAAATGAAAACTAGGTGAAATAAGAAAAATATTCTCTCTCCTCACCCCTCACAAAAATGTGAAGAGTTTTTTTCTGTCCCTCTCAAACCCTCAGGAGTGTTAATGTAACTTATACCCCTTCCTAGACCCATTTATATAGGTACATGAAGTTGACATGGGCCAACTAGGGTTTTCATAGAGTTTTGGGTTTGCTACTCTGTATATGGACAATATTAGGGATCCAATACATATAATTACACTGGCTTCCAAATATAAATATAAAAACCCCAAATTACATCCCGTAATTTATTTATTTTTTGTTTAATTCTAATTAATTTTATTAAATAATTACAATTGCACTCCAAGTAAACTATCTCAAAATTAGTCAAATGGTGAGTCTTAGTTTACAAAGTTTGATAGCGCGTAATATATTTAACACATTTAGTATTCAATACACTTTTGGTAAAATTCAATTTGTCATGCATTTATTTTTACCAAAATCTTAATTATTCTTTGATCTCAATCTTAACTTATTTGATACTCCACCGGATATAAATTCACTAGCCATGTTTACTCATAGAATCAAAATTTAAGTTTATCAACGGATATCACGATCCGTAATATCTTCTGGACACGAATTCCTTTTGAATATGATCTTAAATATATTCACACAATGATTGCCCTATCTACAAAGATTATTGACCCAATAAATTGAATCTCATCCATATTAAATCAAAGAAATAATTATTTTAATATTCCAATCCTTGAGATTAATTTTCAACGCGCCCTTTATAAACTTGTGAGATTGTGCAAGTAATCTAGTCAGTACTTAGGTTTGAACCTTACCGTTATACCCTAAATATAATGTACTTCGTGGAACTGCCAAAAGGCAACACCTGGCATAAAGGTAACCCAAATCAAGTGACATCATATATGAGGAGCCGGGATCATTGCATGAGATAAGCCCTTCCTAGGTTGAGCTTCGGCCTAGGGTTAACAAAAAGGAGTAACTCAGTTAATTAACATCATTTTGGAAGGCATTTCCCTTATGAACAGGTGACATCAACAGCCCGATACAAGTGCAATAGGAGAATATATACAGATATTCTCCCCATGTTCCATAACTAACTTGTTATTATTCCCTCACACAACTTGTAAAACGTAATCTCACCTAACTTATAAAGCTGAGACATGTGCCCCCTCCCCTCTCACTTCTACTAGCCTATAAATAACAACCAATTAACCCCATGTAAGGTATATGATATTGTTATGTTGTTAAATTATAGAGGGATTGCTTGTACACACTTGTATTTTCATGGTGATTATCCATTAAATTAATAGATATCATTTCAATTGTGGATGTAGGCACCAAATTGAGTTGAATCACGTAAATTCGGGTATTCCTCTTTCCTTCTTTACTCTCTATTTCATTTATCAGTTAGTCATTTAAATTATTAGAGATAACTTTCCCAATGGGCGTCGTTCCACTCTATCGATATCCCAAATAATTCTATATCATCAAAATTCAACACGAGCACCTCACATTAACAACCACGGTGTCGCCACTATTGGCTTGCATGGACACCCGTAAATTACTACAATTATAATCAGAAGTGCATAAGTGATTAATAACTATCAACTTGATTGCATGACACTTGACACTAACTCACTTGTCTCGCTAACCACTTTGACTTTACCTTCGAGGACACAAACTAAACCCTCATTGAACTAGCATGACCGGCCCAAACCAACACCAACGTCGAAAGCTCTAATACCGACCTCACCACTTCACTCCCAAAAGCAAAATTGAACCTAGAGCTCTGATACCATTTGTAACTCATCGGCCTGAATCTATGGGTTACCCATAGTCAACCTAGTCCGACCCAAGTATTAGGTGTAAAGTATAATGAAATAACCTATAAAATATTGCAAGTCCAATTATATTTTAATTAACATTTCACTTGTTTAGCATGTGAGTCCAGTTTCAAAATAAACTACGTGAGGGACCCATGGGAAGTACCCCGAAGTCCAAACATACAAAGCTACTAACATAAAATAAAGAAAGTACTTACCTGTATAACTCTCTCAACATACGAAACCACTCCCAACCTACCCTAACAAAGCGAAGGGGTGAGCCGATGCTCGATGGGAAATATATAAATGCGGTATAGAATCGAACGGCAGAAAGAAGACTCAAACACATTATGACTACATGCACATGCAACTACATTGCATACATATATATACATACACATACATATACTTAATGTATTAACAGTTTTACTTCCGAAAACCTTAGTCACGCTTAAACTTATAAAAGACTTCCTTTTACTCATTTGGCATTTCTCGCTTTATTTAACACACGTGGTTCAAGACTTGAAACTAATATACTTGATTTAGCCGAAATCATTTCTTTTTTGAAATCACCCTTCTAATTTTATCCAATACATATTAGTATTTTTGTTGAAACCCACCCTTTCAACACACGTAAACACCATGTTAGAAAATACTCATTTAATCTTTGAGAACCTTTTACAACACATTCATATGTTAATTTAGGGTTAACCCGCTTAAGTTGCTTAATCACTCATTTACCCATTTACTTTACATTTTTTCTTAATCAATGGACATTAATCCCTTACACATTTACTTGCCCATTTTAAACTTTACCGGAACATTTATTAATTCAGTCAAGTTATGTTGTATTAACACATTTCACCACACAACTCATTTCCTGACATGTTCCTTATTCCTTTATCTTTTCTCGGAATCTTCCAATACCGCATACTTCAACGGGCTCAACACCGCTGGCTATGCGCACCATATGCTCTGGCCAGTTATTTTAGATCTTTCACCCCTGGGCTCCGGGCGCTCCTTAATTATTCTGGTGTCATCCGAGTTCCTTTTAATATATTTTAATATTTTACAAATGTCTACATTAACCACTTTTCCTTTTTATCCAGTCGAAGCGTGTAAGGACATTGTCCGTCACATTTAATTATATCGTATACCGCTACAAGTCGTCAAAGAATCGAGGATGCTATCACCTACAAATGACGGATCCAAATTTCAAGTACTCTTCAACATCCAAGCTCCAACGAGATAATTTTGGTAAAAATATGTTTTAAGTTCCATTTGCATTTTATATTTAAAGTATTGGGATTATTTTTAAAAGGTTATTTTTTAAATATAAAATCTCTTTTGAATAAAAGAAGTTTTATTGAAAAAATAAAAAATAAAATAAAAATTGGAAACAAAAGTTTTTTTTTAAATATAACTTGACATTTAAAAATATTTTTTAAAGAAGTTTTTTTTAAAAATATTTTTAACCCAACTCGTTTTTTTTTAGTCGGCAGTTTCGTTCAGCAAAAAATAAAAAGGGGCAACCCTCTTTAATGGCATCCTGCCTATGATAAGAGTTGTGCGCCACTTTTTTATTGGGCCAATGATTGGCATAAGACTTTAAGGTATCATGAGGAAAGTGGAATACAGTGTGGTATTTACCAAACAAAATAATTTAAGCTTTCTTTTGTTTAATAAAGTCTTGGCAGGTAGTTTTTTTTTAAAGGGTAACTTTTATTGACTGCCAATGATTGGCAATTGTGCCAAAGTCTTGCCTTTCCTCTTTGATTCTCGTTGTCACGCGCCTAGCTGATAAATAGAGGCGTTCCTTTGCTGATTGTCAATAATTAGCATGTTGCCAATAAACTCAAGAGAGTTTTTCTTTTGCCACGCCTCTAAAAATACCGGACCAATCGCTGTTTTATTATAGCGTGCCAAGAGAGTCTTTTGTATACGCCTCTTCTTTAAAAATCTTACGCATCTTTTTATTGGTTATTCTGTCGTGCCAAGGTATATCACCTTATGTCAAACCCTTTCTATATAATACCCTTGCACGTATAGTTTTAATTAGAGAAGAAAAATTGGTTTTTGACAGAACACTTTTTCAAGAAAAAAAATTCTTTTGTGTTATACAATTTTTAGTATGTCTTCTTCTCACTTTTAAGGGTTCAAAAATTTTTCCATTTTAATTCATAATCCCAATAACTTTTTATGAATTATTTTGTGGAACCCGAGACATATTTTTTTGAAATATTTTGCTAGTAATTTTGGTACCGTTCTTGGTGCTAATCGAAGACTGCGGTCATTGATGTTCGCTGCGTGTGGATCTTTGCTGAAGATAGAACTGCGGGTTCTTGTGGAGTAGCTGCGATTGTTCCATTGCTGACGACACCGATCGACGCCTGCGGGTATTCCCGTGTCAAATTATTTCATTGTAATCCGTGTAAGTTGTAATTTACAAAATTATAGTCAAATAAATGGTTTTGCCCTTCGGAGATTCTTTCCTGAAATTTTGTGTCGCATGCTATATCTTATTTATGGTTTGACACACGCACACACGTAGCTGCATGTTTAAGGGCTGGATTTATTTAATTGAAAAATAGACTCTAATTAAATAAGTGTGCCAAATTGAATATTTGCAAATTTAATCAATTATCACACAACGTCATATTTTCAAATTGGTATCAGAGCGGGTTGCGCTAATTTATCGCGTATTTTATTTTTCCGCAAAATTGTGTGATATTAATTTTTTTTTTAAATCAGTTTTGTGAAAAATCGCAATTTTTCCAATGGAACGTTCATTTAATAAGGTGCCTATTTTTTATGGAAATAATTATGCCTATTGGAAAGCTCGCGTGAAATTTAGTTTAAAATCTATTGACGAGCGTGTTTGGTTGCTTTGTGAAAATGGCTGGACTCCTCCTACGGTCACCGTAAATAACATCACCACTTTAAAATCCGTTTCAACCTGGACTGAAGATGATTATAAAATGTCTAATTTTAATTCCCGTGGTTTGAGTGCTATTTTTGGAGCTGTCACTCCTGATGAGTTTCGCCAAATTATGACGTGCACCACGTCTAAAGAGGCTTGGGATGTTTTGAAATTAACACATGAGGGTACGAACGCAGTTAAAGAATCAAAATTACAAAATTTGACCACCCAATTTGAGACTATCACCATGTCTGAGTCTGAATGCTTTGATGATTTTTATGCACATTTGTCGGACATTGTTAACACATGTTTTAATTTGGGTGAGGTGATTGATAACACGCGTGTCGTTAAAAAGATTTTGAGATCTCTCCCAAAACGCTTTATTCCTAAAGTCACTGTTTTGAACTCTTTGGGAAACTTGAAATCACTTAAGTTGGAAGAACTTGTAGGAGATCTTCAAACCTATGAGATTGACATGTTCCCCAAAATCATTAAGGCTAAGGATAATGGCATTGCTTTAAAGACTCATTATAAGAAAAAGAAAGAAAAAGTTTGTGAGTCCCATTATGAGGGAGACTTTGATTTTAATGATATGGCTTTGTTTGCGAAAAATTTTAAAAAATTTCTCAGCATGAACAAAAATAATTCTTCCAATAAAAAGAATTTTTTGAGAAAAATAAAAAGAAAGGAAAGGCCAAAGAAAGTGGTGAGAGGGAAAAAGAGAATGACTCCGATGAGGAGTGTGAGGAAGATTTTGAGAACGTAACTTGTTTTGAATATGGGGGTAAGGGACATAAGTCGTTTGAGTGTCCCACGTGGCTTAGAAAGAAAGGAAAGAAAGTAGTTATGCCCGCCACACTTAGTGATAGTAGTGAAGGTGAGGGTGATGAGACTAGTGGTGAGAAGTTTGTACCTTTTTCGAGTCGTGTGAGCATACCCACTTTGTCCCACAATAGTGCACACGAATGTGATAGTGATGAATTGAGCGCTTCAAGTGAGGGAGAAAGTGAGAGTGAAAGTGGAGATGAAAGTGAGCTCCAAAAAGCGTTTAGATATTTTTACACTGAGACCTTGAAAACGAAAAAATACAATAGGGATTTAGGTCATCGAGTGTTAGATTTGGAGAGAGAGAAGGAGGTTTTGAAAAGGGAAAATTTTGATTTAACTGACACGGTGTCTAGTCTGACGACACGTGTATCCCAACTCGAGAGCGATCTAAAACATGCTAGGGAGGTCAATATCAATTTTGAGAACGCACCTAAGAAGGTTGAAAAGGTGATTCTTAAGAGTAAAGGTGAGAAGTTAGGAATAAGTCATGACGGTGATTCTACTTCCCAATTAGCACCTGAGCCGGTTCCCACTTTAGTGTTAGATTCTCGTGAATCTCACCCTAACACACCTTGTCGTCCCATTCCTATTAGGAAAGTGCGCCCTAGAGTTTTTGAGAGAGGTGTTCCAAGGCATATTTATGTTTGCTCACATTGCAAAAGGAGAGGACACCTTAGGGAATTTTGCTTTTAAGTTGAGGTATGTATCACGTTTTGCTTCTACACGTGTTTCTGGCACACATGCACCTACACATGATACTTTACATGCTCCTGGAGACTCCATAAGAGAGTTTGCACATTTAGGTGAGCAAGTTAAGTTTTTGGTCAAAACTTCACAAGAATTGATGGAGGTTTTTCATAAGTTGTCACCACCTTTGGAAAACCCCTCCGCACCTCATGATTGAGGTTTGACTTGTTTACTGGCATAGGGTGATTTTCATGATGACATTTTTTGCCTATTGCTAGTATGTATCATTTTTGTATGTTTTATTTTTTTAAAGAAAATTTTTAAAAAATACAAAAAGATTTTTGTATTTTGTTTGCACCGTTTATGGATTGTCACTTAAACTGATCGAGTCACAACATCATTCCATTATTTTCACGTGACTATTTGATAGTGTTTTGAGACAATTGGTCAATTCATTCATGTGCTTTATAATGTTTGGTGTCATTAAGATGTACTTAAGTGTTACTTCCTACATGTTTAACTCATGTTTCCTTTATTGCACACATGCACGGATTTGTTTGATTATTGTGCTTGTCTTATCACATGTTGGTTGGGTGTTTTCACTTCAATCCTGTCCTTAAAACGAACCAAGCGTGATAAATTTTGATAAGGAATTGTGCATATAAGAACCGTTTTGTGAGTTTGTGTGCCTTGTTTGAAAACGGGGAAGGGCTGCGAAAGGTTCACTTGACCTTTGCGAATACTAAGCCACTGTTAAAATTGGACCTAAAAAATGGAGGAATTTTATTATCCGGGGTCCAAAGAGGTTTAAAAGATCCCGAAAAAAATTAAAGGCAATAAAAAGAAATTCATGCCAAAAAGGGACCAATTAGGTTTTTGCACCAATTCTCCAAAGTTTGAGAATTTAGTTTATACCCTATAAAAAGAAAATATCTATGAGGGAGTTTGAATGGAGAATTAAAACGGGTTTGCACGTCCTTGAACATCTTGAAAAAGCGCTAACTAGTTTTGGACGTTATTGGGGTGGAAATCACTTTAACTTTGATTTGTTGATTTGCATAAGACGATGTCATCTAAATTCAATATTTTTTTACACCTAAGGATACTTTTGATGTACATTCGTTAGGAGTACACATATGTATCATGCACATACTATTGAATGAGTTGATTTACCTATCGAATGTGTTCACACCCATTCATTTCGTTTCCATGACTTGGTTGTTTGAGTTTAATTCCATGGTGTGATTTTTGTATCTTATTTTGTATAAAAAATTTTGAAAAAAAAATTCAAAAATAGTTTGTTTGATTTTTCTCGTGACACCCCATTTTGCTATATGAGATTTATTATTTTCCTTGTCTATTTCGGACAAATAAAAAGGGGGAGAACGAATTATAATATTATGGGGGAGTTTTAGTACGGGGGAGGAGATTTGATTGTGATTGTGATAACATTCATTATGTTTATATCATTTCAAACTCAATGTGTCACGAGGTTTTTGCTTTATCTCATGTGTGTAGGTACGAAGATTTAAGATCAAATTGTTGCACACCCTGATGAGAAAAGCTTGGAGTTTTGAAAAATTGATTGTTGAAGAAAAGTTTGAAAGTTTGAAGACTTGCCATTTTATCTTTCCTTCATTGTCTTGGGAGGGTAGATTTGTATAGGTCATTCTTGTGATTGATAATTCAGATTTTTTATTTTGTACCGGCATAGACATAGGGGGAGATTTGTAAGGACATTGTCCGTCACATTTAATTATGTCGTATACCACTACAAGTCGTCAAACAATCGAGGATGCTATCACCAACAAATGACGGATCCAAATTTCAAGTACTCTTCAACATCCAAGCTCCAACGAGATAATTTTGGTAAAAATATGTTTTAAGTTCCATTTGCTTTTTATATTTAAAGTATTGGGATTATTTTTAAAAGGTTATTTTTTAAATATAAAATCTCTTTTGAATAAAAGAAGTTTTATTGAAAAAATAAAAAATAAAATAAAAATTGGAAACAAAAGTTTTTATTTAAATATAAGTTGGCATTTAAAAATATTTTTTAAAGAAGTTTTTTTAAAAAATATTTTTAACCCAACTCGTTTTTTTTAGTCGACGGTTTCGTTCAGCAAAAAATAAAAAGGGGAAACTCTCTTTAATGGCATCCTGCCTATGATAATAGTTGTGCGCCATTTTTTTATTTTGGCCAATCATTGGGCCAATGATTGGCATAAGACTTTAAGGCATCATAAGGAAAGTGGAATACAGTGTGGTATTTACCAAACAAGATAATTTAATCTTTCTTTTGTTTAATAAAGTCTTGGCAGGTAGTTTTTTTTTTAAAGGGTAACTTTTATTGGCTGCCAATGATCGGCAATTGTGCCAAAGTCTTGCCTTTCCTCTTTGATTCTCGCTGTCACGCGCCTAGATGATAAATAGAGGCGTTCCTTTGCTGATTGCCAATAATTAGCATGTTGCCAATAAACTCAATAGAGTTTTTCTTTTGCCACGCCTCTAAAAATACCGTACCAATCGCTGTTTTATTATAGCGTGCCAAGAGAGTCTTTTGTATACGCCTCTTCTTTAAAAATCTTACGCATCTTTTTATTGGTTATTCAGTCATGCCAAGGTATATCACCTTAAGTCAAACCTTTTCTATATAATACCCTTGCACGTATAGTTTTAATTAGAGAAGAAAAATTGGTTTTTGACAGAACACTTTTTCAAGAAGAAAAATTCTTTTGTGTTCTACAATTTTTAGTATGTCTTCTTCTCACTTTTAAGGGTTCAAAACTTTTTTCCATTTTAATTCATAATCCCAATAACTTTTTATGAATTATTTTCTGGAACCCGAGACATATTTTTCTGAAATATTTTGCTAGTAATTTTGGTACCGTTCTTGGTGCTAATCGAAGACTGCGGTCATTGAGGTTCGCTGCGTGTGGATCTTTGCTGAAGATAGAACTGCATGTTCTTGTGGAGTAGATGCGGTTGTTCCATTGCTGACGACACCGACCGACGCCTGCGGGTATTCGCGTGTTAAACTATTTTATTGTAATCCGTGTAAGTTGTAATTTACAAAATTATAGTGAAATAAATGGTTTTGCCCTTTGGGGATTCTTTCCTGAAATTTTGTGTTGCATGCTATATCTTATTTAGGGTTTGACACACGCACACACGTAGCTGCATGTTAAGGGGATGGATTTATTTAATTGAAAAATAGACTCTAATTAAATAAGTGTGCCAAATTGAATATTTGCGAATTTAATCAATTATCACACAACGTCATATTTTCAAAGCCAAAACCCGGGGTTATACCGCAACTTGTATTACACTTTGAAATTTTATCATTTATGTCCTTTACACTTTAACCTTGATTTTATTTCAAAAATCATATTCATTTAGGACCATTTTGTTTAACACCCTTTTCAACATTTTTATTTCATAAAAATGTTCCTCTTTAAGAAAAATTACCATTTCACCCATTTATTTCCAAAATCACCTTTTACTCCATTTTCACAAGTGTTAATTTCCCTCAAAACATAATGAAGTTACCCATCCTAAATTCTTAAGTGTTTTAATACGTAACACCCTTTTATCCTTGTAGTAATATTTTTCCTAATTGGAAACACCTTAACCCCATTAATCTCTTTTCAATTTTATAAGTGTTAATCTTTTACAACATCACTAAGTTATACACACTAACTTTTCCATGTTTACCCATTGTTGATGTAAAAATTTATATTATCTCTAATTAATCAATCAAAGATAAAATGAATAAATAAGACAAAAGATTTTTAAAGTGTTTCAGCCTTGTGAGAATGGCCTACGTCCACTATTTTGTATTGATGACTGTTTATTTGGAATCTCAATAATAGGTTTACCAAGAGATCCAAAGTCCTCTTCTAATGAGGAAGTTGCAATGTATTTATAGCCTTGAGGCTGTACACATGAAAAGATAATGCGCTATTATCTAGTAGACATATACATTTGTACGATAATAATGAGCATTTAATGCCCAGTTGTCTTTTTGATTCTCTTGATTTGGATGCTCTGCACGCTTAGTAGCTCGGACCGCTTAAGCTGTTCGGACCACTTGAGCTGCTCGGAGCTATGAGTTGCTCGTTGAAGGTATTCGTATTTTCCACGTGGTTGATACGCGTCTTCAGGTGATTGGTCCATGTCAGCAGACTAAATTTGGTATCAACAGAATCCCCCAATGTTTCACAGTTTGAGGTTGAAGAAAAGTGTGGAATATTCTGCTTGAAAACTGCTTAGATTATTGGTTTTTATGGATTTTAGGAAAATTTTCGTTGTGTATAATTCCTTTTTGAGCGCATAGTATCAGGCCTCATAAATATTTTGAATTTTCATGACCACTTCGATATTTGTGCCCTTTTCTTCTTTTAGCCTCCGGAAATGTAAACGTCTTCCCTTGTAATCATTGCCTTTCTCTATTCTTGAGGTAAAGTATTTAAGCGCGGCAGAAATCCTATCGTTTTTCACTTTTCAAATCTGTATCTTTGAACTCTTCATCTTCTCTCTATCTTGTGCCTTTGTTCTTTCCATCGTTCATTGACAACTGATCTCTATTTTCTCTGTAAGATTTTCTTCCTTCCTTTTTATTTTCTTTATTCAGCATGGTTTATCCTGTTGAATCGTTAGACAAATTTCGATCTGAGTTTTTAATCCCTTCATGGGTTATTTTGGAAGAACATTCTCAACCTTCTGATTATTTTTCTTTGGCTGAGGGACATTGGTTCCCAAGTCTTTTTATAGCCGAATGTGGCTTTTCTTTCTCGCCAAATCCCTTGTGTTTAGAATTTTTCCAGTATTTTGATGTTGTACCTGCAAGAGTAGCTCCAAATACATGGAGGATAGTTAATGGCTTACATAGGTTAAATAAACTTCATGGAACCCGTTTAGGAATTCCAGAGATTATGTATTGCTATAGATGGGTTACCAGTGACAGTACTTTCTATTTTAAAACTAGGTTTTTGAATAGAGTGTTAGTTGTCAATCTTCCTGATGCCAATATAGATTATTTTGATCATGGGGTTGTTATGAAAAATTGGCAACACGCTCCATTAAATGGAGATGATGTATACCAAGGTCCCAGGTGTCCACTTTATGGCAATGGGATAGGTTGTTTTTATTTTTGAAATCTTATTTTCTTTGTATTTAATAAAATGCATCACTGACATTTGGTTTTTGTTTATTACAGTTGACAGTAAAAGAAAACCTCCAAAGGAAACTAATGTTAATATAAAGCATTTAAAACTTATCTGGAGCTTGCACCAATCTCTTGTTGAGGAGCATATTAAAACTGCTTCTTACTTATTGCAATATAAAAGCTACACTTCATCTTTCACTGCTCGTCCTCGTCCAGTGGTGGTTGATCTTGACCAAGTACCAGCTCTGAGACTAGTGTGGAAGGTTCTTCTTCTGAATCGAATATTCCTATCACTGATCTGATGAAGAAGAGAAGAGTTCCTACCTTTTTTGACAAGTCTGCCACTGTGGAGGTAAAGAAGAGTAAACAAGATGTCCCAGAAGAAGGGACAAAGATTATAGATATACCCCCTCCCATTGCTGCCAAGGAAGCTGGCAAGAAGCCCCCTGTGGCTCTGAATAAGACTGTTGTTATATCTCCTTCGAGCGATGTTGTTGTCATTTCACCAATAAAGACAACATCCTTAGTTGAAAATATTCCTGCTCCTCTGAGGAGATTAAAAAGAAGTTCTTCTGAGAGACCTGCTGAACATGTCTCTCAGCCTTCAAATGTTGAAGGTAGTGTTCCAGTTCTTACCGAGCTCTGCTGTGAGCTTGGTAAGATCCTGAACTATTCCAGAGTCTCAAGGTGTTGAAGACACCTTTTCTCGCGAGAAACTTACTAGACTAGCTACTCAACACATTTCCTCAGTAAGTATCTTTAGCTTGACCCCTTTATTTTTTCATACTATGTTCATGTATTAACTTTAAGTCATTTCTTTTTTCAACTGGTGACGTATTTCAACAGCATTTTGAAGAAGGATGAAGCTATAAGGGCTTAAGCTCCTCGGGTGGATTAGAGGAAGATTTTGTTGGGCTGACCTAATCTTTGAAAGACTCTCGTCAAAAATACGAGGAAGATAAAGATGCTTGGGAGAAGCAATTAAAATCTGTTGAAGCGGATCGAGATCAGGCTAAAACTGCCTCTAAAGAGTTGAAGAAGAAGTTGAAGGAGGTCGAGCGACATAACAGTGAGCTCGAGGTCTAACTTAAATCTGCCGAGCAATATACGACAGAGGCAGAAGAAAAGCAGAAGTCTATCGAGGAGCTTCTGAGAGAAAAGACCTCCTTTGAGAGAGTAAAGAGGAAAGCTGCAGTTAAAAAATCTTTCAGTGTTGGCTGGGACAAAGGTTGGAACAAAGGCCTGACTGTCATGTCTTCTCAGATGGAGTACGCCAGCATCAAATATTTTAGGGATGGATGGGTAGCAGCCTTGCAGGAGCTGAAGGTTGCTGAGAATTCTGAGTTATTCCAGTAGCACACTCATGGCCCTCCTCCCTCTCCTGGTGAAGAAGAAGAAGAAGACGATGCTGTCTCAGATGAATCTTCTATGATGACTGGAGATCAGGTCCCTACTGTTTCTGTTGATCAGCCTTCCGAGCAACTCAAACCAGCCAGCACTTCTGCCGAGCGACTACCCATGCTTTTCGAGCACTTAACCCCTTCCTCCAAACCTTATGAGGAAGTCGTAGGAAATAAGGAGAAGGTGTAAAGTTGTTCGGGTTTTTATTTTGTTATTTTCTTGAATGTAACCTTGAACTATGTATCTCCTCTTATGATGAATAAAAATTTGAACTTTGGTTGTTCGTCTTGAATTTCTCTTTTACTTGCTCTGTCTGCATCATTATTGATTATTTTTATTTCTTCTCTTTGCTAGTTTATGGCCAGGATGAAGCTCTTATCAGCTCATGATACAGAATTGATGAAGAAATGCAATGACTATTTTAAAGTTGGGCATGCAGATCTTAATAAGGCCTAGATAATTGATATCCTCGGATCAGGTGCTTCTGACCGAGCAGTTGAAGCTTACCAATACTTGAAGTGCTTGCTTGATCGTGTTGTTGCCAATAATGTGGCCTACTATGAGATGATTGAGGATCTCTAAGGAACGATCGAGGAACTTCAGCAGCAGTACAAAGAGTCCTCCACACTTTTACATCAAGGTTATGAGAGAAAGTACCAGCAATTGAGTGCTGATAAGGGATATGATAAATTTATCTCTGCTCATGAGAAGAATGAGAGTGTTCTAAAGCTTGAAATTGAAGATCATAGGCATATTGCCAAGTTATTGGAGCAAGAGAACATTGCTTTGCAGGAGGAAATAAAAAAACTCAAATCTGTTGCATCTTCCTCGGGAGCTTTGGTCCCCATTAATGATGAAGGTTTTTCATTTTTGGAAGTAAAAAATGCTAACTTAAGGGATGAGTTGGAGACTTTAAAATGATCTGGACCATCCACATCTACCCGTGGCAGAGCAAGATCTTCTCGTGGACGAGCAAGGACTGGTCGGGTCACCATTGAAGAAGCGATAACTCAATCGGCTTTAGAGAACCAAGTCGTCCAGTTGATGGCAAAGAACCAAGCCTTGGAATAAATGTCTATGAAGATTCTAAACTTTACCGAGCAACTCTCTAATCAGAATTCTGTTGTCGAAAGTAAAAAAAAATTTATAAGAGACTCCACGAGCAACTAGAGAGGTTAACTTATCAATTCCACAAGCCTCCCAGGGAATTTTGGATGGCTGGGTATAATGAAGCTCTGTACCATCTTGGTGCTCGGTTGCAGCAGTCAAATAATGAGGGATATAAGCAGGGGTGGTTGAATGCCTTGTGTGTGCTAAAATTGGAGTAGGGCCACTACTTATGGGATTATTATGATCCTGGGGTGCTTGATTTGCCCGTTCCTCCTTTTAAGCTTGATATTAGTTGGATTCCTGCTCGTGCAATTCCTCAATGATTGATTTCAAAGTATCTCGACGATTACAGTCTTCATGCAAATTTTGAGATATCTCGCCCAAAGCACTTGCTTGATCGGCCCTCCGTAATGAAGGTTAGAATGCTGCGAGATGTAAACTTTATAAATTCTCCTTATGCATTAGATGATCCTCTAGTCGGGGTAGAACCTGTTTCAAAAGCAGAGGGGAAGAAACCCATAGAGTAGGATATTCTTATGTAATGAATCAGACTTTTCACATCATATGTAATTTTACTTGATTTGAATGAAGAAATTTTTAGTCTTTTGCCATTTTATTTTCTTCTAAATAATTTGTAGAATGTCCTTGCTTGTTGGTTGGTAAATATATATATGTATATACTATACTTATACCCTTTGTTGTTTGATTATAGTGACTTGTCACTCTTTGGGCCTAAGCAATGGAATGATTTGCATCCCATGTTCCTGCTTAGTTGTAGTAATCTCGTATGGATTACCTTATTGCCTAGATAGTGGATGCCCCGAGACATCATCCAGCTTTTTTCCTAGTTTGGTACTAACCAACCGGAGTTGATTATAATTGATTTACCGACTAACCGGAGTTAGTGATAATTAGTTCCCGAGCAACCGGAGTTGGTGGTAGTTGATTCTCGACCAACCGGAGTTGGTGGTAATTTATTTGCCGACCAACCGGAGTTGGTGGTAATTGATTCCCGACCAACCGAAGTTGGTGGTAATTGATTTGCCGACCAATCGGAGTTGGTGGTAATTAATTCCCGACCAACCGGAGTTGGTGGTAATTAGTTCCTGACCAACCGTAATTAGTTCCCGACCAACCGAAGTTGGTGGTAATTGATTCCCGACCAACCGGAGTTGGTGGTAATTTATTTTCCGTATTTCTCTGAATTTGGGTTTGTGGTTTGTGTAGTGTGTTGCACTAATACTCCGAAAAAACTTCAACAAAAGGAAATGGGGGTGAAACATCACTTTATTCATTTTGAAAAAACTGCGTTACATAGGAATTTTAACTACTGATAATACTTGCGCAGATGCTCTGCATTCCATGGATTTTTGAACTCTTCTCCTTCTAAGGTTTCAATCCTATATGTCCCTGGACGAACAACTTCTGTTACTCTGTAGGGTCCATGCCAGTTGGCTTCCAATTTGTTATGCTTTTGGATCACTTTCTTCAGCACATAATCCCCTTCCTTCAGATCACACTTCTTCACTCTTTTGTTATAGAACAAAGTTGTTCGTTGTTGATATGCTGCATTCCTGATTGCTGCTTCTTCCCTAACTTCTTCGAGCATATCCAGGTCTAATCTTCTCATCAAGTCAGTGATAGGAGAATTGAAATTAAGCACCCTATGTGTAGGTAGACCCAATTCAGCAGGTATGACAGCGTCACTCCCAAATGCCAGCATATATGAAGACTCTCCTGCCGCTGTTCGTGGTGTGGTACGATAAGCCCACAGCACAGAATGTAGCTCGTTAATCCAATTTCTCTTTGCATCATCCAGTCATTTTTTCAAACCATTCAGTAGCGTTCTGTTTGTCACTTCAGTTTGCCCATTGCTTTGGGGATGGTCTGGTGCAGAGTGGATCTTCAGTACATTGGATTGATGACAATACGCAGCAAACTCCTCGGTATCAAACTGGGTTCCGTGGTCAGTAATGAATGCATGTGGGAGACCATATCTGCAGATAATATTCTTCCAAATAAATTAATAGACTTTTTCGTATGCCATATCAATGAGAGGTTCAACTTCCACCTATTTGGTAAAGTAATCCACATCAACCACAAGGTATTTGAATCTTCCCTTGGTCATTGGAAGTGGTCCTACTAAGTCTATCCCCCACATGGCGAATGGCCAAGGGGACGTTATGGGTGTTAATAATGCTTGGGGAGTTCTTCGGATGGAAGATAAGCGTTGACATTTATCGCACTTCTTAGCATAAGCTACGCAATCAGCTCTCATCGTTGGCCAGTAATACCCCTGAGTTGTTATTCTCTGCAAAAGCGTCCGACCTGCTACATGGGCTCCATAATACCCTTCATGAATCTCTTCGATTAAATCTTTCACTTCTGAGGGATGGACACATCTTTGTAGCCCTGCTATAACTCCTCGTCTATATAAAATGCCACTGGTCAATACATAATGAGCAGGTTTAAACTTCAATTTTTTAGCTGCGAGTTTATCAGTTGGTAAAGCCCCCTCTTCAATATAGGCCCTGATGGGATCCATCCAAGATGGTCCGAAGTCGAGGGCAATGAAATTCATCATTAGATCTTCATCTATGCTCTGACCAGCCAAGATTTCTATTGGGGTTATTCTTCATAGCTCGGTGCGTGTGGCTAATACTAACCGAGCTAGGGCGTCTGCTCTTGCATTCTCCAATCTTGGTATTCTAATCAACTAAACTGCAGTAAAACTCGATACCACCTCCATTGCTTTTGCATGATACTTGACCATTAATTCTTCTTTTGCTACATATACCCCCAGAATTTGATTTACGATTAACTGGGAATCACTGAATACAACGACCTGCTCTGCCTTCATGGTTTTAGCCATATTTAAGCCCAAGATCATAGCTTCATATTCGACCTCATTATTAGAAGCTTTAAATTGAAAGCGCAGAGCATACTCCATATCAATCTCATCCGGACTGTTTAAAATAATCCCTGCTTCACTGCCTGTAGTGCACGAAGAGCCATCCACATACAAGTTCCATATAGGTACTTCATTATCAAACTCTTGATCAGATACAGTTCCTCGGTGGAATATTTTATGCTTCCTTTTGTTCTCTCTCGGACCTTCTCGCTGCTCGTTGACTATCTTCTCTTGATTGTCCCCGACTGAAAGTTGGTCGGGGGTTAAATGTGGTGATCCAGTAACATCCTAAGGTTTGTCTGTAATACACTCCTGTTGTTTTGGGGTATCAGAATGAGTAAACTCCGCAATAAAATATGCTACTGCCTTCCCCTTAAGCGACGATCTAGGCTCATAAACTATATCATACTCACCAAGTTCTACTGCCCAGTACATCAATCTTCCTGATTTCTCTGATTTATGCAGATCTTGCCTTAATGGCATATCTCTATACACAACTATAGTATGAGCTTGGAAGTATGGCCTCATCCTTCTGATTGCTTCAATCAGCGCTAGTGCCAACTTCTCCAACCTTGGATATCTGGTCTTTGCTCCTCGGAAGGCCTTGCTGGTGTAATAGATTGGTTTTTGCACTCCATCGTCCAATCTTATCAATGCCGAGCTAACTGCATTCTCTGAAACTGCCAGATACAAGTATAATCTTTCTCCCATCACTGGTCTGGACAACAATGGAGGTGTCCCTAGATATTTTTTTAATTCTTGAAAGGCCTCCTCGCACTCATTATTCCACTCAAAAGTTTTTCGAAGTGTTTTGAAGAATGGGAGGCATCTGTCTGTTGTTCGTGACACAAATCTGTTAAGTGCTGCAACTCGCCCTGTGAGGCTTTGCACTTCCTTCTTTGTGGTTGGAGATCGCAGCTCCAATAGAGCCTTGATCTTTTTAGGGTTCGCCTCAATCCCTCGTTGGTTAACAATATATCCGAGAAACATACCTTTTCGTACTCCGAATATGCATTTGGTAGGATTCAACTTCATTTGATATTTCTCTAGTTGATCAAAGGTATGACCTAGGTCAACGAGATGATCAGCAGCCTTCTTGCTCTTCATCAGCATATCGTCAACATAAACCTCCATGTTATAACTGATTTGCTCTATAAACACTTTATTCATCATCCGCTGATATGTTGCACCTGCATTTTTAAGTCCAAAAGGCATAATATTATAGCAATAAGTTCCCCTTGGGGTGATAAATGAGGTACTTTCCCTATCCTCAGGTTTTATTTTAATCTGGTTGTAACCAGAATAAGCATCCATGAAACTTAACAATTCGTTCCCCGAGGTAGCATCTACTAGCTAATCAATTCGGGGTAAAGGAAAATGATCCTTTCGGCATGCCTTATTAAGATCGGTGAAGTCTACACATATCCCCCGCTTGTTATTTTTCTTCTTTACCATCACCACATTTGCTAGCCAATCAGGATATTTGACATCCTTAATAAAAAAGGCTTTTTATAGTTTTTCCACTTCTTCTTGTATAGCTTGGTTCTTTTCAGGACTGAACACCCTTCTTCGCTGCTTTACTGGCTTTACCTCCTTGTTCACATTGAGCTCGTGGCACAGGAAATTCGGGTCTATCCCACGCATATCTTCATGACTCCATGCAAAAGTCTATTTTTTATGCCTTAGAAATGCTATCAATTCCTTTTTTATCGATACATCCAGTGATTCACCAATTTGAGTTGTTCGTTCTGGATGCTCGTTGTCCAGAATGATATTTTCAGTAGCCTCCATAACCTGGCCCTTCACGAGTTGAGACTCGTCTCTAGGGTCTAACGTTTCAATCTCTGCATCTTCTATTTCATCCACTTGATAGGTAGTAGTCTTCTTCCTGGATTCTTCACGTTCCTCCTGTTCGGTAGATGAATAGTAGCATTCCCGAGCTACTTTCTGGTATCCTTTCACAACTCCCACTCCAAAATTAGTTGGGAATTTTAAAGATTGATGTACAGTAGATGGTACTGCCTCGAACTTATTCAGACCTACCCTTCCTATGAAGATATTGTAAGCTGATTGGACATTTTTATCCATTACAAAAAAGCGTACTCTTTCTGTTCGACAAGCAGGCCATATACCGATAAGCATATCCAACTTGATCGTCCCAAGTGGAAAAACCTTCTCGACAGTAAAGCCAAGAAGGGGCCTATGATATGGCTCCAACTGGGCTAGCTTCAGATTCAAACTGTCAAAGCATGGATAAAACATGATATCTGTCGAGCTACCATTATCCACCAGTACTCGTGAAATCACCACTTCCTTCATTCTCATCTTGATTACCAATGGGTCATCATGAGGATATAGTACACCTGTCAGGTCGTTCTTAGAGAAACTAATGACCAGCTTATCTTTATTTACCTTCCTCGGGCGATCATCTTCAGCCAGATTTATTCGTTGAATGTACGAGCAAGCTTGAGCCTCATTGATGTAAGCTTTTCCCTTCGCAGTCATATCTCCACCTCCTGTGTCTCCACCTGTAATAACATTACATTCAAATGATCCGAAATGGATTGAAAATACTTTACGTTCTGTATGCCTTGGTCTTTTGGGGAGATCGGGGTCATCTTGGTAATCTTCTGGATCTTCTTCGTGACTTCTCTTTTTGTCTTTTTTTGCTCGATAAGGAGACCTAGACCTTTGCCTTCCTCGGTCGCTGGTCTTTCCACTATTTTGGCGATCAACATACTTAGTCAGTTTTCCTCGTCTGATGAGTGCTTCAATTTCATTCTGGGGAGCTATGCAACTTTTGGTCGTATGACCATGATCTTTGTGGAATTCATAATATTTGGTCTTGCCCCTTTTGTTAGGATCTGCCTTCATTTTCCCTGACAATGCTAGCTCCTCGTTGTTCTTGATCTCCTCCAGAAGGTGATTTATATCGACCTTCAAAGGAGTATAATTTCTAAATTTCCTCATCTGCTCCAGTGCTTGCTTTCCTTTCGACTGCCTGTTGCCACCATTGTTCTTCTGATCCTTCTTTTTAGTTTTTCCATCTTCAACCTTGGTCTCCTTAGTGTCTGCATTCTTCTTCGTAGCCATGGCCTCCTTGGCATTCATGATTTTGGTTGCTTTTACCATCAATTCTGCCATGGTCCTTGGTGGATCTTTGGCTAAAGTGTAGTACAACTTATCTGGCAACAGTCCACTCATCAGAGCAGTAATTGTTATTTTCTCCTCGTAATCAATTACTTCAAGTTTCTCGTTATTGAAACGAGTAATATAGTCCCTGGTGCTTTCACCTACCTTCTGTCTAACACTCAGCAAGTGTGCTACTCGTTTGATTGGTTTCGCTCTAAAATAGAAGTTCTCGATAAAGAGCTCTGCTAGTTGAAAGAAGGTCACAATTTTCCCCCGAGGAAGGTTGTTGTACCATATTTGAGCAGATCCAGTAAGAGTTCCTGAAAATGCCCTGCATCTCATCTCATCTGGAACTACATAAATATCAGCAGCAGCTTGGTATTGTTCTATATGAAGGACACGGTCAGTTTTTCCATCATATTTAGGTGTTACCGTAGGAGCTTTGAATTTTGATGGTGTGGGAAAGTTCACAATTGCCTGTACAAATGGTGTCCCTTGGACAAAAGTTCTTTGTAGAGGATTCTTGGCCTTAGCCATTTCCCCTAATTTGTCCTCCAACCTTTGAATAGATCCCTTTCATGCATCGTTTCCCTCCTCGGGCCTATTTGTTCGAGCAACCGATCGCATTGAATTTTCCTCTTGTGATCGAGCTGCTGGTCGTGATTGGGCAGAGCCTTCCCTTAGATCGGATGGTCATGGAGAGTTCCTCGACGCAATCCTAGGAGGACTTCTATTCCTCCTAGGGCCCAAACGATCAAAAGGAGAGACTCTACTCAATCTTTCTAGAGCGCTAGTCCTTTCTGAAGATAGAGTGATGTTTCGTTGAGAATCTATAGCTCATACTGATGAAGTCCGACCAGGTTGATAAGAAGGATCATTAGATCTCTCAGTACAATATGATTCGGTGCGTCTAGATTGATATACCTCCGGGAATAACTTTTGCCTAGTTCGTGAAGAGGGTAGACGGGTATTTCTCTGAACACTTCGTTGTCCTGATTGGGCCGGCACTCCACCTTGAACAGTTTGTATAAGTTGACGCATGGTTTCTTGCATGGCCGTTTGGCCTTGAGCTAAATTAGCTATTATGCTAGCCAGATCTGGAACATTTGGGGGAATAGATGGATTTGGAGGGATCCCAGCGTTTCGATTACTGGATTCCGGATTATCGGTCATTGATGATGAATTATTTTGGTGAAAAATGCTAAGTATAATCGTTTCCCACAGACTGCGCCAATATGTTAATGTAAAAAATTAGATTATCTCTAATTAATCAATCACAGATAAAATGAATAAATAAGACAAAAGATTTTTAAAGTGGTTCATCCTTGTGAGAATGGCCTACGTCCACTATTTTGTATTACTGACTGTTTATTTGGAATCTCGATAATAGGTTTACCAAGAGATCCAAAGTCCTCTTCTAATGAGGAAGTTACAATGTATTTATAGCCTTGAGGTTGTACATATGAAAAGATAATGCGTTATTATCTAGTAGACATATACATCTGTACGATAATAATGAGCATTTAATGTGCAATTGTCTTTTTTATTCTCTTGATTTGGATGCTCTGCACGCTTAGTAGCTCGGACCGCTTGAGCTGCTCGGAGCTATGAGTTGCTCGTTGAAGGTATTCGTATTTACCACGTGGTTGACACGCGTCTTCAGGTGATTGGTCCATGTCAGCAGACTAAATTTGGTATCAACACCCATTAATACTTATTCAACACATTTATTAACAACTTTCCAAACCACACATTTCTTTATTTTCATTATTCAAGAAATCCATTCACCATTATAGACCGTCTTATGGATGATAATGGCACTGACCATCTCAGATAAAAATTTATGAGGGTCAGGGTTATCTTCCATTGTAGTTATTTGACGCCTCGTCTTAAACGGAGGTGCTGTCGGAGGCCAAAGAATGTAATGAAAGAGTTAACTTCCCGAATTGCACATTCTTCCTCGTCCTTTTCAATTTTAGACCCATTCTCCATTTTTGCATCATCTTTAGAGTCATCAATGATGATAAAAGGGAGAATGATAGGTGGTCGGAGTTGGTCGGTGTGATGAAAATAAACGCCCATTTTTTAGCGAAACATTACTTTTTGCAGTTTTGATTTGGATCCAGATGTAGTAGTACTTCCCAGTCGGATATTAAATGAATTTGGGGGTTTCGATGACACACCCGACTCCATTTGGAGTATTCATTGACCAAGCCACTCTTTTGACCGACAGGTTCTTTAGACTTGAATCCATACTTGAACCTTGTCTCCATACACTAATTATTGTCAACACCCGATGATAACGAACATCGATCTGATACCAAATTTATGTATAGAGAAAGCAATTTAGATGAATAAAATAATAATATCAACATCAAATGAAGAGGAAACTCTCTCGTTAAACATTATTTATAATCCTTCAAAATATGATTACAATCTGAGGTTAAGGTCCCTACTCATAAAAAAGGTTAGCTTGCTAATCAAGCTAATCCTAAAATGTCTGAACTACCCTTCATTAATCCCACTAAATGAAGGAAGGCTATACAAGAAAAAAATACCCTAACTAACCTAATCAAATATATGCCCAAAGGAATAATAATTTATTACACCAATTAGAGAAAAAATGAAATACTATTAAAAATAATATCTCTTAATCCACCTTCTCGTACCACGTGTGATACATACATCAGTTTTCTCTAATGTAAGAATATTTCTTATTATAGTCTATCAAAATATGATTTTTCTATTCAAAAATGGATGTTGTGTAACATGGTGAATGAAATAAGAATTTTTCAAAAGGTTGAAAATGCTAAATTATCTTGAATATGCTCTCATACCAATTGAAAAGTGTGAAATGAAATGATGGTTCCCGAAATTCCAAATTTTATTACTTCTTCTAATTTAAATTTTCCCTTCTTAAACAAAACTTCAATTCAAGTTCAAATTAACCCAAACCAACCTAAACATGAATTTAGCCAAATTAAACTTTTTTTTTAAACTAACACAACCCAAATTAATTAAGCACCAATTAAACCATTTTTGTGGTTAAACCAATTTTATCTTTTTAACCTAAGCGTGCATCTATGTGTGAATTTACATGATAAATTAAACAACCACAATGCCACGATGTACGAGGAAATCCCACAACGAGAAAAGCCTCATACGGCCCAGCCACAAGTCCATTATTTATGAAATTACTAAAGGACGCGACAGAATACTTACACAATGACTTGATGCCCTCGCAAGCCTTGAAGCTCTTCGTTCCTTCTACCTCTTCCTAGTGAAAATGTAGGAGTCCACTTACATCTCGGAGTCCACCGATGGAGCACTGCTACCGTCAAGCACACAGAGTCCACCGTATGTACACCAACGAACAAGGAATCCTCGGGAAGAAATAATCATCAATGATGTATAGAATGATAAACCCAATGCCAAAATGTGATCTCAAAATATATATTTATGTTAAAACTTGGATCAAAATAATTTGGTGTAAACTTGTGTTTTGTTTAAAGGATTAAACCATGAATTGTAGATAAAACTTTCTTGAAATTTTTTAAAGTTCTATATCACAGTTAGAAGTTGGAAAATTCTCTGCAAAAACTAATCTCCCGCACTACATAAATGTTTGGAAAAAAATAGTGGGAAGTCGTGGAGAAAAACCACTTCAAAAACTATTTTTGACAAATACTGCTCTAGTTGTTTGAACAAAAATCAGTGTCATTCGAACGACATAGCCATCTCGTTCGAATGAGAAAAGAATGAAACTTCTAACGAGAAGTCATTACAAACTAAAAGGCCACCTCGTTAGAAGACGTTCGAACGAACCCCAAATCTCGTTCAAATAACCTGGGAAAGTCATTTTAACGACTTGAAAAAACTAAATTATTTTTCTTCAAAAAATATAAAGTCATTTCAAAATATCTTAATAAAAATTCTAGCACCCAATAATAAATTTCTAGGGCCTGACATAATATAAGCATTTATACCTAAGAGGTATTTGGAATGCTGATGACAAAAATGAGGCACGAAATATGGCATAGGATGAGATCGCTTTGACTGGGTCGCTATGTCTTCAATAAAAATGTCATAGGCTTGAAAGGTCACAAATACAACTTATATCCCGTGGGAGCCCATTTAATATAATTCGTGAAAGAAGCTGACCAACCCGGATGGATTAAAAGGATGCCTAAACCAAATCATGAATTAATTTATACACGAGTATTTTAGATATATTAGATTACTTACAGATATAGTCAAATATGGTACCAACAATCTCGGAGGAGATATTTAGGTACTTCCTGATATATCCACGTGTTATTTTAAGTTCCTTGTACAACCCAATCTCTATGATGATTCACCTATAAGTTGTACACCCTGACCCGGGGCAAAGGGATATAACCTGAGATCTTGAGAGACACTTAATACAAACAGTATCCTCTATGTGGACGTAGGCAAGTTATCGAACCATGTATATTATTGTGTTTGCTCTTTACTTTCTACCTTTATTATTGTTTTCGTAACTATCTTTATTATAATATTTTATGCACTCACAATTGGCACTGTCTATGATAAGCGATTTATATTCTTGTGAAAGCATTCATCAATAGAGAGCCCGTGATATCTCACCATAGCAGCAACATTCCCCAAGTTGGCAATGTTTGGTAAGACCCAGTTCCTCCTAATGTCAGGTCTAAGATTCTCCAACATACAACCCCCAAGTTTCGCTAGTATAAGCAACCTTCTGAAGAAAGCTAAGGACCACCGAGACCTACTCAGATCTCTAGGTTGGTCGACGCCTGCGAAGCTAGGTTTCGCGAACAAGAGGAGGCTACATGCTTCTGAAGAGAATGCTCGCCTCCAAAGGCGACTAGAAAGAATAGAGAGAGGTCTCTAAAGGGCACCAGGAAGGGTTGAGACGGGACTCTTAGTCCTCAGGTGAGTAACACTCACAGTCGAGGGAGGAGCTCCAAGCATGAACAGGAAGAAAGTGAACGTGACAGGTCAAAGTGTGGACTATCATAACGTGACTAGATAGAGAGACGCCACAAGAGCAACAATCAATAAAATGAAGACATTATGATTCTGGTCCGTAGGGATATGGACCAACATCCAGCCTACCATGGAGCCAGATCCACCAGAGAGTTATCCAGGAGAGCTCTTAATACTCAGATAAAATCCTCTTTTTAATGGAAATCGAAGAAAATGAGCCCCCAAAAAAGTTTGTTGTCCCCAGGTTCAAGATCTACAACAGTAAAATAGACCCCATAGACTATGTTTGGTAATACAGGCAAGCAAAGATCTTATGGATCCACAATGATGTACTGATGTGCCAAATTTTCCCTTTTAGCCTACATGATGCAGCATAAAAGTGGTTTGAGAGGCTGCCTCATAAATTTACAACACTAGTATAGGCCTTTACTACTCACTTCATAACCAACAGCTCCCACCCCAAGCGGATGGATGCACTTCTTACAATGAAGAAGAAACCAGAGGAGAACCTTTGGGATTACACTAAAAGGTATTAGGTTGTTTTCAAGAGCGTGAGGATTGCACGGAGCAAGTTTCCATAACATCCTTCAAAATTGGTTGGCCTACCTCCTCCTTGCTGCACCACTCATTAAAAAGGAAGACAACACCATCGATGACCTTATGGGTCGTATTGATAAATACGCCATGTTGGAAGATGTGGTTCGCCCAAATGCTGGAGACAATGGTCGGGCAAAGGCGAACAATGGGACAAAAAAGAGTGATACTTAAAAGAAGGGAAACAAGAATGGGGTCAAGAATGGCTCCAAGAATGAGAATAAAGTCGATCATTCTAAGGCATTCCAGGCTGTTAGCACAGTCTGTAAGGAACTCATTTGCAAAATTTTGAGCAAAATCAACGACGCATTTTTAAAGGAATAATGCATTGAGATGCACATTTCAAAAGGAGAGCAGTTACAGAACCGAGAATTATAAGGCTCTGAGGTCATAATTGGAGGAGTTGTCCCAAGCAGGACACCTCAATTAGTACATCAAGAAAAAAGTAAAGAAGGTCGCAGCCAATGGCGACCAGAAGCCAGACAACGTCCTCGATGATGATACAGGACATGAGTTTGCAGTAATCCATGGGGCATCAGACCTCAAGAAGATCCAGGGAAATGCCATTCGGATGGAACTTAAGAAGGTAACTACCATTATGGAGGCTTTTCAGATCAACCCCACTAAAACCCAGTCTGGTAAGCATTGGTGGCCAAAAGACGTCAATTATACCAAGCTTGTCGTTTTTACCGAGGAAGATTTGGTCAAGGTGAGAACCCCACATCATGATGCATTGGTGATCACACTCAAAATAGCCAATTAGGACATCGACAAGCTGCTTGTAGATCGAAGGAGTTCATCAGAAGTGATGTAGCTGGAATTATTCCATAAACTAAAGTTGAACATCGACGACCTCAAATAATCCACAGTTTCGTTGGTTGGATTTACAGGAAGGATCATGATGCCGCTGGAAAAGATAATCCTCCCAATCAGGGCAGAAAATGTCTCAAAGTTAGTCGAGTTCTTAGTGGTGGGCATCGAAACCCCATATCACGCCATGTTAGGCAAAGGCTAGCTCCATGCCACGAAGGTCGTACCATCCATCTACCATAAAAAGCTGAAGTGTGTTACCGACCGAGGTGCGGTAAAAATCTGTGGTGACCAGGACACGACCAGGAAGTGCTTTATTGCAGCCATTAGCCACAAAAAGGAAAAAAGAATGAGGTGAAGGACGCTCAGGAGGAATCATAAGAGGGGATTGTACCCTCCAAATAGTAACTAGGGTACGGTCGACCAGGGGTGGAGGAGACCAGGGTCCACCCCATTGACAGGGTCATTAAAAACCTCGAAGAAATTAGAGCCGACGATAACTTTCCAAAGAGAAAATTTATGATCGAAGCCACACTCATCGATCAAGAGAAGAAAGAGTTAATTACATTCCTTAAGAGCAATTTAGACGTTTTTGCTTGGGAGCCATATGACTTACCAGGGATTGATCTAGGTGTAGCATGCCATTACCTACACATCGATCTGGAATTCAAATCGATCACTCAAAAATCTCACCGAACAGCCCCCGAGAAGGCCAAGGCAGTGGAAAATGAAGTAGGGAAGTTACTGGATGCAGGATCCATTAGAAAAGTTCAGTTTCCCAAATGGTTATCCAACCCAATGGTGGTTCGCAAGAGCAATGACAGTTGGAGGGTTTGTATTGATCTCATAGATCTTAATAGGTCTTGCCCCAAGGACAGCTTCCCATTTCCCAAAACAGATCAGTTGGCTGATGCTACAGCAATGAATGAAATGATGAACTTCCTGGACGCTTACTCTGGATTCCATCAGATTCCTTTATTCGAACCAGGATAAAACCTCCTTTATAACTCCCGTTGGGTTGTATTACAACAAGGTTATGTCGTTCAGCTTAAAGAACGTGGGGGAAACTTATCAAAGATTGGTCACCAAGATGTTCAATAAATAGATGGGAGACACGATGGAGGTCTACATTGACGATATACTAATAAAAACTAAGAACAAGGGCGGCCACCGCACAGACTTAGCCAGAACCTTCGAGATCCTCAAAAAATATCAGATGAAGCTTAACGTGAGTAAGCATTTATTCGGTGTCCAATTAGGAAAGTTCTTGGGTTATTTAGTCAGTAAAAGGGGAATTATGGCCAATATGAATCAGATCAATGCTGTCACTCGAGTCCAGAACCCTCAGATGTTGAAATATGTTCAGAAGCTCACTGGAATGCTCGCAGCACTGAATCGCTTTATTTCCAAGTCCTCGAAATGCTTCCAACCATTCTTTTAACTCCTAAAGAAGGATAAAGGCCTCGCATAGTACAATGACGGCTCGCGAGCTTTGAAAGAAATCAAATCCTACCTTCGCAAGCCACCCCTGCTGGTGATCCCAAATGATGGAGACCTAAAAAAATACCACTTAAGTTGTTTAATACAAGATTAAACTATCTAAATGGCTCGGAACAGTTTGTTGAAGAAACTCTTTTCTTAAAACAAAATTTTAAACACAAGATGTGTAAAACAGTTATGAACGACTAATTTGAGTTACAGGTTTACAAGTTTTGAAAAACAAAACTTTAAGTGAAATAAACCAACACAGCGTTAAGAAGGGATGAGAAGAAAAGGAAGTGTACACAACCTAATTGGGGAAATATCCAATTAGGGGTAAAACCCCACCTAATTGGGGAAACATCCACGGTGATCTCTACGCCACAAAAGTAAAAATTCCACTAAAAATAAGTTACATATTTCAAGCTATATAACAATCAAGACACACAAACAAACCTAATATAAGTTCAGAACTGTACCAACTCCTCTGGCGTGTTATGACTTCTCCTAAGGTTATGATTGTTGTTGATATTCTCCCAACTTCGTAACTTTACTCCTTTTAGCTTTACGTCGACTCTAAAAGTCCAATATCTCAACTCCAACACTTTTCAGTGTGGTAGTGTGAAGTGTATGTGGTGTAGTGCTCTAAACTCATTCATGCAACTCACACACACTTAATTACAGACAATATGAGTTATCAAATTTCAAACAGATCTCTCAAGATGCAAGGGTTTCTAAAATTAGCTTAGTCAAATAAGTTAGACTTTGGATCTTTCAAATAACCGCAGATCAATAAGGAATCTTGCTACACAAACTAGCCAAGATCCTATGCACTTTATTTATTTGAAAATATTTACTTATGAAAGTGAAAACCCCAATAAAGATCCCAAAACTATATTTAAGTCTGACAGTTTGAGTAAGTTAAAATCAGAAAGGGTATTGTTGGTTTAGGGTTTGAAAACAACATTTATTTTGAAAATAACCAATAAAAAATTAGATTTCTCGAAACAAGAAATCTGATCTAGCAAATAACTAAGTGATTTGTATCACAGAAATCAAATCTCATATTTCTATTCGAAAAAATAGAGACTTAATCAACGTGATTAAGTTGGAAAAGAGATATAAGACAGTAGAGGAAAAACTTCTCAAATCACGAACCATAAACACTCGGAAAAAGATTTTATGGTTTGGATTTGGTTTGAAGTTTGAGTTAGGGTTTGTAAAAACTTTTTGAACTCTCTCTCTCTCTCTCTAACTCTTTCTCTCTCTTCTCTCATCTCTCCCTTTTTTCTCTCAGAGGATACAATGACCAAAAGTTACAAAATTAAAGACGAAGTCTCCTTATATACTGAAAGAAGAAGGATCTGAAAGATCGAGGGGAAATAAACGACCAGGATTGATTCGAAGTCAATATAATGGCTACCAAGCTACCGCATTTAAAACAGATTTGATTGGTTCAAAATCAAACACGGGGATTATAAGAAAACACATATAGATCATTGATTAAAATGATCCAATGGTGCACAGTGAGTCTTAAGAATGTGAGAGCGAGAAAACACACATCTGACCGTTATAAAGGCAACACGTGTAAAGTTGCGATATAATGAAAAATGCGTGTTTTAGAATTCTAAGAAATACAAATTGCACCACAATATTCTCAAGCGCTTTCGACTTCTACCCAACCAGATTTTAAGATATAAACACAAATTATAATCTAGCCCCAAAGGTTTTAAAACCATTAATTTTAATTCCAAAAAAATCATTTAAAATTTTTAGATTTTATTTAAAAATTCCCAAAAATAGTAGAAAATCAATTTCAAGGGAATTAACTCACACATGACCAATTATTGCATGATGTGATGTATGTATGCAGTCCTAGTGTGTTGTGTTGGTGAGCAACCTTTAAGAACTTATAGAGGCATCAAGTTGATTCTGAGGTTTCTTTGTTAACTAGGGATGGAACTCAAATTTTATCACAATTTCCAAACAAGGTGAGCACCTATATAGTATATACTTAAGTAAGTTAAAGATATAGGGTGCTTCAAGACCTATTGTGCCTTTACTTGGCTGTATCAGACCATGTTGCAAGCTCCGCCCTAGTGTGTGAAAATGAAGGGGGTCAGTACCCAGTTTACTATGCCAGCAAGACACTTCTGGACGCTGAACAACGGTACCTGCCTCCAAAGAAGCTCGCCTATGCGCTAGTAGTTGCCTCGAGGAAATTGAAACATTAATTTAAAGCTCATTCAATAATTGTAATCACTACCTACCCCCTAAAAGTTGTTTTACTGAAAGTCGACCTCATTGGATGGCTCTCCAAGTGGTCGGTAGAGCTTGGGAGATTCGATATCCACTTACAACCAAGAGCAAAAATTAAAGGACAAGTCTTAGAAGACTTTATTGCTTAATTTTCAGGGGATCAACTAATCGACCAATCGAAAACGGAGCAGTCAACACATGAGGAATCACAGTCTAAGGACTGGACCCTATACATTGATGGAGCCTCCAATTCTAGGGGCGGGAGTAAGTATCGTTCTCATCACTCCATAAGACACTGTGATTGACCAAGGAATCATATTGGAATTTAAAGCCTCTGATAGCAAAGTTGAGTAAGAAGCACAGATCATTGGCTTGCACAAAGCCCAACTGTGAGGGCGAAGTGCTTCCACGTATTCGGCGACTCCAAAATAGTCTTTAAGAAAGTGACCGGGGATTTTAATGCCAAAGATGATAAGATAGAATCCTACCTCGCTGTCATAAGAGGACTTATGGAAGGATTTGAGAAGATAGAAATTCAACAGTTCCTGATTAGGCATAAATTCTTCCAAATTTATCCCTTTAATTTAGTTACTTTTAGCACCTCGAATAACGTAATCGATTGGATTTTATTTCATAATCTTGCTACTGACTTATCCTAACGAGTGCGCAGAGTTTCTGGTATTTCGTATTAATTTTGCAGGTATTTAATGTTAATAACGAAAGAAAGAAACCGGAAGAATCAAGAAAGAAAAGAAGGAAAAGTAAAAAGGGCAAAAGTGTAATTTTCACCCAGAATTCGGACAAGGCATCTAAAGAAAAGTTGAAGAGACTTCAATTACGAATATAAAGGAAGAAACGGCACCTCATTCGGAGTTTTGTTGTGAAAGTTATGAACAGTCAAAGTTGGAGAAAAGAAAGTCAAAGGCAGACCGATCCGCAGGAGGACCGGACCGGTCCGCAGTGCCACATTCCAGAGAACCCGGACCGAAGACGAATCGAAACTGAAGAAAAATAAAAGAACCGGTCCGCCCGGACCGATCCGTCCAAGAAATGAAAGAACCGATCCGGATTCCAGGCAGACCGATCCGCAGGAGGACCGGACCGATCCGCAGGAGGACCGGACCGGTCCGACTGTCGAGATTTGAATGTTTTATCTTTCTCTAATGGAGAGTCCTAGTGCAGCTAAAACTCTTGGAATTTTGTAGAGTATTTAAACCCGAGTTATTATCGTTTTTAGTACGAAGAATTAATATAATTTTCCAAATCTTTCTGTAAAACCCTAGTTTTGAAGGTAGATTACAATTTTAGTTCCAAGATTGAAGATTGTTCAGATTTTTGTGATTACAAGTGTTCTTAATTGCTGCTTTTACTGCTTTGGTAAGATTAGGAGTTAATTTTCTTCAATCCAATTCCTTTCTACATCATTCTACAAATTTTCCTTAGATTAATCATGGTTTTTTGTAATTCAAAAATTATTTTCATTAGATTCAGCATGCTAGGCTAGATTTTCTAAGGTCGGGATACATGAACCCAACCTAATGTGATAGTTGCATGTGTATAACATTAGTCCTCTGAATTTAGTGATTTATTACGACCGTATTGCGTAAGAACACGACAATTGTAGATCTTTGGATCTCGTTTGCTTCCGGGTAACCGGGATGCTTCAGAATGCAATTCAAGTGTAACTATCGCAATACCGATTTACTCGTCCTCTGATTAAGTATGGTGCGGGCTTGAACCTCATATACGTAATGCTTGGGAGTACTAAATTCTGGGTCTAATGAATCATTTAGATTTACGATTAGTATTATACTTGCAATACACTAGGGTTGGGGGATTGTATTCCCGTCCTGGTTTTCCCATCATATAGTTTAAAGTTTTAAATCATTCTTCATCAGTTTTTTTTTTGGTAATTTAGTATAGTTGCACTTTTCATAATTTCATAAATTGCATCTAGTGTAGTTATTCCACAAACCAAATCATTTTTCTTTTTCCTTTAGAGTCAGAGTTAGGATTTCCTTGTCTATCCGACGTCGTCTCAATTTCATTGTCCTATTTCCCCGAGGATATGATCCCGACTTACCGGGTTTATTACTAACGCGATAGGCTTGCACTTGAGCCTAGAGAGAACGCACATTTGAGACACTTTCTGAGTCGCGTCAAGTTTTTGGCGCCGTTGCCGGGGAATTAGGTAGACTTAGGATTAGATCGAGTCAATCTAAAACTTTGACCAAAATTTTCCAAAAAACCAAAAACATAAAAAAATTCAAAAAGCTCAAAAAGATCCATCATCATCTCTCATAAGCTGTTAGTGCAAAATTCTGAACTCACTCCCACACCCCATACTACTCCAACCCGTATTCATGAAAATCCAGTAGTTGAGTACGACCCCGATAGCCCCCACACTCCTAACGCCCCACAGTTCTGGATTCCACCTCCCACACCGTCACACTCAATCTCAAATAACACTCCGTTTTCTTTCTTAGGACACACTTCAGAGCACACTCCGAGTACACCAAGTGAGGACACCGAGTCGTTAAGAGAGAGAGAGAGAGATGTCGTAACACAGTAGTGCAGCCGCCGGTGAGGAAGAGGCCCCATATCACCCGCTGAGAGAAATCTTATATCCCGAGCGCACTGTCACTCCGGGATGCATTATACTCCCGTATAATGCCGGAAAATTTCGTTTTAAAAATGGGATGATCCAGATGTTACCCCATTACCATGGTATGGATTCTGAAAAGCCATATCTCCATATCAGGGAATTTGAGGATGTGTGTGATACTCTCAATGATCAAACTTGCATACAAGAGGTGATCCGCCTCAAACTCTTTCCCTTCTCGCTAAAAGATAAAGCTAAGACCTGACTATAGTCGTTACCTCTAAGCTCGATCCCATCTTGGAACGAGTTGCAATCTAGATTTCTCAAGAAATTCTTCCCACCACATCGAACAATCTCCATAAAGGCTCAAATTCAAGTGTTCAGACAATTAGAAAATGAGCTATTTCATCGATGTTACGAGCGTTTCAATGAGTTAGTTACTTCGTGCCCCCATCATGGATTTGATACAGCTCAAACCATTTTTTTTCTCTATAATGGGCTGAACCTTAATTCCAAGCAACTCGTTGAAACCATGGGTAGTGGTCCGTTTGTCGAACTAGATGCCCACGATGCTGAGCTGCACCTGAGGTATGTTGCCGAGACTACCCAATCCTGGGATACTTCTGATCCTAAAGCTCAAAATCGAAATCGTCAAGTGACCACCACTCCATCGGCGTCCGGTCTATTTCACGTAGATAAGAATTCTATGACGGACAGTCGATTAGATATACTTGAGAAAGTATTTCGAGACCTATGCGAGGTAAATGAAAGAGGACAAACTGGATCCATACCAAACCCCGTCGAGAAAGTGTGTGCGATTTATGAGGCGGGTCATTCAACTGAGGAATGCCCGACTACAAAGTGATGCTTCAAGAGAAAGTTAGAGGTATAGGATGATTTAAGGGTAATTTCGGTGCACCGTACGGGAATTCTTACAACCCTTCATGGAAAAACCATCCCGGTTTTAGCTATGGACAACAACATGCTGTGATGAACTCTACTTCATATGTTTCCCTTTCTCCACCACAACACTTTCAACAAGCTCCACACATGCAAGGACATGTGCAAGCAACACCACATCAAGGAGCATATATCCCTCCACCGTGGAGAACTCTCGAGGATATAATGAATCAATTTATCAATAGCCAGACTGTAACTAATGCTAGATACGATCACATGATCAGTGATATAAATGCAAATCTGTCAAAGATACAATCCTCGTTGAGTGTCCAAGAGAAGGGCAAGTTTCCTGCCCAGGGCTAAAGACCTCCCCAAGGTCAAACTAGTGTTAGCTCCACCTCTACTGAACATCAGGAGCAATGTCAAGCTGTGACCACTCTTTGTAGTGGGAGAGTCGTTGATTTATCACCTCCCCCACACGACACAACAAAAGACAAGGAGATTTCGCTCGACACGAAAGAGGCCTAAGATGTCCCCTTGGATGAGAGTGACAAAGAAGACACTAGTGAGCCCGAGGTAGTAGTGAAACCACACTCCGCGGCACCGTTTCCTCAAAGGTTGATTCCTTCCCATAAAGGAAACCCACGTGATGAAGTGCTAGACGTGCTAAAGTAAGTAAAGCTGAATTTACCTTTCCTCGATGCCATTAAGAAAATTCCAGCTTATGCAAAAGTCATCAAAGACTTGTTGACGGTAAAGAGAAAGATGAAGTTAAAGAAAAATGTCTTTCTAGCACAGAACGTGAGCTTCATTCTACTTAACGATCTCCCGCCTAAATTCAAAGATCCCGGTGCACCCACCATTTCCTGCATTATTGGAGAAAATAAAATCGAAAAAGCCTTACTTGATTTGGGAGCAAGTGTCAATATCCTCCCTTACTCCATCTATAGGCAACTTGATTTGGGTGATCTTAAGCCCACAAGAATCACTCTCCAATTGGAGGATCGAACTGTAAAGATCCCACGAGGTGTAGTCGAGGACGTGATCGTCCAAGTTGAGACTTTCTACTTCTCGGTAGACTTTGTCATTTGGGACACGGAGCCTTCCTTCGCCTTAAGCAATCATGTTCCCATCATTCTCGGGCGCCCATTTTTAGCTACGGCTAACGATATTATCAACACTAGGAATGGGCAGATGCAACTCACTTTTGAGAACATGAAGTTAGAGACCAACATCTTCCATATAGCCCAACATATGAGGGAAGAAGATGATCTTCACGCGGTGAGATTCATAGATGAGATAGTAGAGGAGTACTTTGAGGAGAACTATTGTGGAGACGCCTTAGGATCCTATTTAGTGTCGAGACACGAGAGTGAAGGGACATACACCAGATTCGAGAGGGAGGTTGAGGAGTTAAGAGAATTACTTGATGAGAGAGCGTCGGACGAGGACGCAAGAGATGTTAGTTGGGTTTCTAGATTCGAGGAGTTACCTCCAAGGGATGCACGCATGGTTCCCTCCAGTGACAAATTTCCAACCCTTGAATTGAAGAAACTCCCCTCCCGTATTAAATATACATACCTAGGAGAGGATGAGATATTTTCAATTGTTGTCTCCTCTAGACTAACCGAACAGCAGGAGGGTAAACTGTTAAAAATTTTGAGAAAGCACCAAAGTGCTTTTGGTTGGTGCATTGCTGATTTGAAGGGGATAAGTCCTTTGATTTGCACTCATAAGATCCATCTCGAAGAAGATGTTAAGCCCTCAAGATAAATACAAAGAAGGCTAAATCCCAACATGAAAGAAGTGTTGAGAACCGAAATTATTAAGTTATTGGATGCTGGGATTATCTACCCAATCTCAGATAGAAAGTGGGTGAGCCCTATTCAAGTTGTCCCGAAGAAGTCGGGCATGACAGTAATTGAGAATGCTAAGGGAGAACTAGTTCCCCAACCTACCACCACCGGGTGGCGCATTTACATTGATTACCGGAAACTCAATGCGGGAACTAGGAAAGACCATTTCCCCTTGCCATTTATTGATCAGATGCTTGAGAGAGTAGCGGGCCACCCTTTCTATTGCTTCCTTAATGGTTATTTCGAATATAACCAAATTGAGGTAGATGTACTTGACCAGGAGAAAACGACCTTCACTTGCCCTTTTGGTACGTTTGCCTACAAACGTATGCCATTCGGCTTGTGTAATGCACCCGCGACCTTTCAAAGGTGTATGTTGAGCCTATTTAGCGATATGTTTGAGAGAGGACTCGAAGTGTTCATGGACGATTTTAGCATTTTTGGCACCTCTTTCGATCTTTGTCTAGAAAAATTGGAACAAGTGCTTTCCCAGTGTGTGCAAAAGAACTTAGTGCTGAATTGGGAGAAATGCCATTTCATGATCACTAAGGGAATAGTTCTTGGACACATAGTATCATCCAAAGGGATAGAAGTTGATAGGGAAAAAATAGATGTCATAGCTGATCTTCCCCCACCAAAATCTCTCAGAGACGTGCGCTCTTTCTTGGGCCACACGGAGTTTTATCGAAGGTTCATTAAGGACTTTAGCGCCATCGCTAGACCCTTAAGCAACCTACTCATGAAGGACACCCCATTTGAGTGGACGGAAGCATGCCAAAGCTCTTTTGAAAAACTGAAAACCATGCTTGTGTCCGCTCCCATCATGGAAGTTTCGAATTGGTCTTCACCATTCGAACTTATGTGTGATGCTAGCGATTATGCAATAGGGGCTATTTTGGGCTAAAGAAAACATAAGCAGGCTCACGTCATCTACTACGCTAGCCGGACTCTTACCGGACCACAACTCAACTACTCTACCACGAAGAAGGAGTTGCTAGCGGTAGTCTTTGCCCTTGATAAATTTCGATCATACCTTATCGGTTCCCCTATTACTTACTTCACCGACCATATGGCATTAAAATACCTACTTGCAAAAAAAGATGCAAAGCCGCGCCGCATAAGGTGGATCCTACTCCTACAAGGCCTCAATCTCTCCATTAAAGATAAGAAAGGGGTAGAAAACGTCGTTGTCGACCACTTATCACGGCTTTCGTCCGACGTACCTAGTGATCCCATACCCATAGACGAATACTTTTTGGATGAGCAACTCTTTGCTACCTCTTATTTGCCCTAGTTTGCGGATATAGTGAACTACCTTGTCACGGGAGTCGTCCCTCCCGACTGGACACCACAAGATAAGAAGAGGTTTATTACTTGGTCGCGCATGTTTTTCTATGATGATACCTTCCTTTTTAAATATTGTGCTGACCAAATCATCCGACGATGTATACCGGATGACGAGATCCCGAAAGTCATCCAGTTTTGTCATTCAAAAGCTTGTGGAGGCCACTTTTCGACGAAAAAGACGGCCGCTAAAATTCTGTAATGCGACCCCTATTGGCCCATAATATTCCGGAATGTGAACGCTGCTTGTAAATCTTGCAATAGGTGCCAACGGATGGGAGCCATTACTCGACGAGACACGATGCCTCTTACCCCCATACTCATTATTGAGATCTTCGACTGTTGGGGTATTGACTTCATGGGTCCTTTCCCCCCGTCCTTTGGTTTCCTATACATCCTTGTCGCAGTAGACTACGTTTCTAAATAGGTGGAAGCTATAGCTACCAAGACAAATGACAACAAAGTGGTGATTAAATTCCTACAGGAACACATACTTTCCCGCTTCGGTGCTCCGAAAGAGATAATCAGCGATAATGGCACGCACTTTTGCAATAGGCCATTTGAGAAGCTAATGAAAAGTATGGCGTCGTTCATAAAGTTGGAACGACTTATCACCCACAAACGAATGGGCAAGCTTAACTAGCGAATCGGGAAATCAAGAATATTCTCGAAAAGACAATCAATCCTACCCGAAAAGATTGGTCACTTAGATTGAACGGTTCGCTATGGGCGTATCGTACCGCCTATAAAAATCCACTCGGCATGTCCCCTTTCTGCTTTGTGTATGGCAAACCTTGCCATCTTACTGTGGAGTTAGAACACAAGGCGTATTGGGCAATTAAGAAGTTGAACTATGCCATGGATAAATCTGGTGAAACTCGCAAGCTTCAATTAAATGAGTTAGAAGAGCTACGCAATGATGCGTATGAGAATGCTAAAATTTCCAAAGAAATGATGAAAATCGCTCACGATAACATCATTCGTCATAAAGAGTTCCTTCCCGGGCAAAAAGTGCTTCTCTATAACTCTCGGCTTCATCTTTTTCCGGGCAAGTTGTGGTCACGATGGTCTGACCCGTTCGTTGTGAAGAATGTTTTCCCTCACGGAGCTGTTGAGTTAGACGATTTGAAAGGGGGAAATACATTCAAAGTAAATGGACAACGCCTGAAGCCTATCTAGAGGCGTGTGTGGAAGAAGTCGACACCGTTTGGTTGTCGGACCTCGTTTACGGGGTAGAGTGAGCTACTACAGTAAGGTCGTCGCACCCCCGACGCGTATGGGGTGAATTCTTGTGTATAGTAGATGAGAGTCACGTGCGTAGTGAGAGTCCATAGGATTAGGGGACAATAAGGTGAAAGCATTCACATGTTTCGGGAAATTGAGTCAAGTTTCGTTGACCATTGGTATCGAGAGGTTTTTAGTCCAAAATTAATAGGGAGTATGTTGTGAAAGTGAAAATTTTTAGAGAAGAGCGATCGAAATCAAGTTAGGGGGGAAATCCAACTCAATACCAAGAACCGGATCGGTTCCTTTAATTTTGGGCCGGACCGATCCGCCCCGGATCGGTTCCTTTCTTTTATGGCTGGATCGGTCCGGTAGTAAAAAAGGCTCGCATATTAAAGGACCGAATCGGTTCGGTCCCCAGCCGGATCGGTCCGCCTTCTGCAGAAATTTTGCCCCTTTCCCAAGGTGCACCCCCTTCTCCCAAATCCCCTTCCTTCCCAAGCGGACTTGTACCGACTCCAAGGAGATCCCAACGAACCATTGCCATCCTACTTCTATGACCCCTATGGCCCCAACGCGCCCAACTCTTCCCAACCCCCGCCCCAGTGAAGCTGTATTTGTGTGTGGTAATTTTTTATTTGTTTTCCCTGTTTCACATGGTTGTATGTTTTTCCCTGTTATTGTACCACAGTCGTGTTTTATAAAAATCTGCATTTTCTCCATTTGTTTGTTTTATTTATCGCACTTCTTATTTTGCCGTGTTTAGCTTTTATTCCTTTTTTCTTGAGGACAATGCAAAAGTCTAAGTTAGGGGGGTCACAAGTGCGTATTTCTAAAACTCCACAAATTTTCCAAAATGCCCAGAAATTTCCAAAAAAAACATAAAATTTTAAAAAACTCAAAAATATTTTTGTTCAAAATAAATAAAAATTGGAATTTAAAATTTTCAAAAATATCATTAAAAGCCGGATTGAAGTCTCAAGTTGTAAAATTCAAATACACAAAGCCAAAATTGACCAAAGATGGAAATTGAGCGAAAATTAACGACTTAACGAATAAGTGTGGAGATTAACAAACCTGGTGAGATTTGAGCCTATCACTTTTTGCAAGTTTTTAAATCAATCCGAGTTAATTGTTAACTCAAAGTTCTTTTCAACACCTAAAAAGTCGTCGGAGATCTCAATCCTTTCATTTTGATCGGTTATGAAAAACGTGTGTGATATTGCTTTAAAGAACATGCCAAAATTGATCTCTAAACTTAAATTCATCTCGAAATGCATATGGTAATGCAATTGGTATTTTGGACTATGAAGTAGGCCCTCGTTTGTCATCCAAAAATATTGGCCAGAAAAAGTAGCGAAAAATCACCCCTTTTGTAACCCAAATTGAGCCAAATAAACTTTTTCCTTTCATTTGACAACCCGAAAAACCCAAATAGCCCGGAATTGCGAAAAATGGAAAAATTCAGAATTTAAGTCCGAAAAGTGCATATAAAGGGGAAAGAAAAAAAATAGATATGCTCTACAAAAATAGCAAGAAAGAAAAGAAGTGAAAAATAGATAAAAAAATAGATAAAAAGAAGAAGAAAATGAGCAATAGTCCGAAAAAAGCACAAATGGACATCAGAAATGACTTTTCCAATTCCAATCCTCCTTACCATTTTCATTTTACCCCATATACTTTAAAACCCGAAAAAGTCCTAACCGAGGCTAAATTGCGAAATTGGTTACCGTGTGGAGAGCTAAGACACCAAAAGATAATAAAAAAGATAATGCGTGAATAAGAGGCAATGTTCTCGTTTTTAAAACCGTATTCCGTTGATGAGATCCTATCACTATGAAATTTCCATCTTTCTACTTGTGTGCGTGACTTTGCGTCCATTACATTTACTCTTTATATCACGCATACCGAGAGAATAGCCACATTTCGAGTGATTCGTTTGAGAGAGCATTCCGTGAGAATTTGAAATCAAAACGAATTTTCGGAAAAGTAACGTAATGATCAATCGGTGGAAGTTATCGGTTCGATTTTTGGCTTCGCACACACACACACTATGACTTGAGACTTGTAAATATGACTTGATGATGACTATTTTCAGAGAAAGTTTGAATTAGACAATTTTTGCGTATTTTGAATCTTCTTTGACTCGAATTTTGTGTGTATATTCTCTGCAAACCCTCACGAGACACAACTCGTCCTACTAGGGTGACCTAGGGGTTTAAAGGCTTGTTGCATACGCTAAATGCAAACGCTTGCCTGCAAAAAAGGTATTCTATCCCAATAAAATATTTTTCAAGAGTTGAGCCTTGCTAGGATTCTTTTACATTGCTCGAGACGCGCAAAGTTTTAAGTTAGGGGGATTTGATTAGGCATAAATTCTTCTAAATTTATCCCTTTAATTTAGTTACTTTTAGCACCTCGAACAACGTAATCGATTGGATTTTATTTCATAATCTTGCTACTGACTTATCCTAACAAGTACACTGAGTTTCTGGTATTTCGTACTAATTTTGCAGGTATTTAATGTCAATAACGAAAGAAAAAAACCGGAAGAATCAAGAAAGAAAAGAAGGAAAAGTAAAAAGGGAAAAAGTGTAATTTTTACCCAAAATTCGGATAAGGCATCTAAAGAAAAGTTGAAGAGCCTTCAATTATGAATACAAAGGAAGAAACGACACCTCATTCGGAGTTCCGGTGTGAAAGTTATGAACAGTCAAAGTTGGAGAAAAGAAAGTCAAAGGCAGACCGATCCGCAGGAGGACCGAACCGGTCCACAGTGCCACATTCCAGAGAACCCCGGACCGAAGACGAATCGAAACTGAAGAAAAATAAAAGAACCGATCCTCTAGGATCGATCCGCCCAAGAAATAAAAGAACAGATCCGGATTCCAGGCAGACCTATCCGCAGGAGGACCGGACCGGTCCGACTGTCGACATTTAAATTTTTTATCTTTCTCTAATGGAGAGTCCTAGTGCAGCTAAAACTCTTGGAATTTTGTTGGGTATTTAAACCCGAATTATTATCGTTTTTAGTATGGAGAATTAATATAATTTTCCAATTCTTTCTGTAAAACCCTAATTTTGAAGGTAGATTACAATTTTAGTCCCAAGATTGAAGATTATTCAGATTTCTGTGATTACAAGTGTTCTTAATTGCTGCTTTTACTGCTTTGGTAAGATTGGGAGTTAATTTTCTTCAATCCAATTCCTTTTTACATCATTCTATAATTTTTCCTTCGTTTAATCATGATTTTCTGCAATTCAAAAATTATTTTCATTAGATACAGCATGTTAGGCTAGATTTTCTAAGTTCGGGATACATGAACCCAACCTGATGTGATAGTTGCATGTGTATAGCATTAATCATCGGAATTTAGTGATTTATTACGACCGTAATGCGTAGAAACACGATAATTGTAGATCTTTAGATCTCATTTGCTTTCGGGTAATCGGGATGCTTCAGAATGCAATTCGAGTGTAACTATCACAATACCGATTTACTCGTCCTCTGATTAAGTATGGTGCGGGCTTGAACCTCATATACGTAATTCTTGGGAGTACTAAATTCTGGGTCTAATGAATCATTTAAATTTACGATTAGTATTATACTTACAATACACTAGGGTTGGGGGATTGTATTCACGTCCTAGTTTTCTCATCATATAGTTTAAAGTTTTAAATCATTCCTCATCTGGGTTTTTTTGGTAATTTAGTATAGTTGCACTTTTCATAATTTCATAAATTGCATCTAGTGTAGTTATTCCACAAACCAAATCATTTTTCTTTTTCCTTTGAGTCAGAGTTAGGATTTCCTTGTCTATCCAACGTCGTTACATTTCATTGTCCTATTTCCCTGAGGATACGATCCCGACTTACCAGGTTTATTACTAACGCGACAGGCTTGTACTTGAGCCTAGAGAGAATGCACATTAGAGACACTTTCTGAGTCGCGTCAGTTCCCCCGGGGCAGAATAGTCGCGTCGATGACTTAGCAGCCTTGAGTTTAACAATCGACTTCGATATAAGGAGAAATATTCAGATAGAGTTCCTCGCGTAGCTAAGCATTGACCAGGCAGTCGTAGCCCAGCAAGTCCTCCTCATAGCCAAGACCCCAAGTTGGATGGATCCCATCATAAATTATGTAAGGAATGACATTGCCCGACGACAAGAGGTCAGCCCATCTGGTAAAGGTCAAGGCTGCTCATTTTTATCTCTCCCCAGAAGGAAAGCTCTACAAAAAGTCCTTCATAGGTCCTTATCTCCAGTGCATCCACCCACATAACATCGAAAAAGTACTTAGCGAACTTCATGAGGGTATTTGTGGGAGTCACGCATGAGGGAGATCTTTGGCCTTCCGAGCAATTAAGGAGGGTTACTGGTGGCCTCATATGCAAAAGGACGCAGACACTTACGTTCGCAAGTGTGAAAAGTGTCAAAAGCATTCTCTTATGATCCACCAGCCCGCCAGTGACCTGAAATCACTGACGAGCCCATGGTCATTTACGCAGTAGGAGCTGGACATAATGGGACCACTACTTACCGTATCTGGGAATCTAAAGTATATGCTGGTGGGCATATATTACTTCACAAAATGGGTAGAGGCAGAACCACTGGAAAATATTCACGACTCAGATATGACCAGAATCATCCAGAGAAACATCATAACAAGCTTCGAGGAACCAAGGAGTATCATCACTCATACCGACATACAATTTGAGAGTGGTTTATTTCAAGGCTTTTGTGATGAACATGGCATCAAGCACCATTTCAGTTCTGTGGCGTATCCCAAAGCAATAGACAAGCAGAGGCTTCTAACAAAACCATGCTTGACGGACTAAAAAAATGGTTAAAAAGAGCCAAGGCTGCCTGGGTAGATTAGCTCCCTTTTGTTATTGCACCACCCCTAGGCAACTAATTGGGGAAACGCCATTCGCACTCGCTTATGGGATAAAAGCTATCATCCCATTAGAAGCAGGACTCGCCACCATGAGAACCGCCTTGGTCGACCAAGGCCTTAATAATGATGCATTATGCACTGAAATTGACTTAGCAGACAAGCGAAGACAGTAGGCCATCATCAAGTTGGATTCCTATCAACAACAACTGGACAGGCAATACAATAAGAAAGTCAATCCGAGGAAGTTTCTGATAGGAGATTATGTTCTAAGGAAAGTTCTTAACTGTGTGGTAAAACCATCAGACGGTAAACTAGGACCAAACTGGTAAAGACCCTTCAGAATAATCAGAGACGACCTACATGGAGCATATCACTTGGAAATGCTGGAGGGCTGGGATATACCAAGAGCATAGAACACAACAAATATCAAGAAGTTCTATTTTTCAGTCTTCTTTATCTTTTATTAGCACATTTAGTTTAAATTTCCATTTTCAAACGTATGTTGCTCGTCAAATAATATTAAATGAATAAAGGCCGGTTGGACCCTCCACTTTTATATTTTACATTGGATGCTTAACTCTTCTTGGTTACATCTCATTAATACGCACCTTTTCAAAATGATAACTCCTCCATACATGGCTAAAATCCAAGGATTACGGCAAGTTGTTTAACTTGTTTTCAATCAGGAAACTTCACATAACGAGCAGGGTTGGTAGTAATTATAACAAGTTAATATTATCATCTCAAATCACTACGCCCCTCTGGTCCTTGTTTCAAATACGAAAGACCTCATTAGTTGCCCCAATAATAACAAAAGCCCTACAGGGGACCCTTAGGTAACAAAGCCAACTTAGGTTGGTCGCCAACTTTGTTGGTCATAAAAAGTTGCTCGGGCAGATGACCTAGTTACTAGGTGAATTCTCGCTATTATCCTACTTAGGCCTAAGGGAGTGTCACAACACGACCTAAAAGTTAAAGTAGACGAAATTACACTGCTAAGGCATATTGACTTGGGAGAATGTGCAAACACAATACGTGTGGCTAACATTATCTTTTAATACCATTTAGTAATCTAAAAAGCTCAAAATGATAAAACCCAAATAACAAAGGACCCAAGGTAGTCAATCAATACAATTTGCTCAATAAGTATGATAATTAGAGAATTAATAAGACACGTTTAGTCAGCATGAGCTCAAAACATCGAAGATCGATAAATAACACTTTTTCATTAACTGAAAGGGGAAGTTACATTTACATCAACACCAGAGTACATAAAAAATCTATGATGGCCTAGGATGGCGAATAAGGTAGTCTACAACACGCGCGCTTTAACCATTATCTAGGTGAGGGACAAACTCTTCTTAGGCATCTTCTAAGTAATGCTCCAAAAGCTAGATGGGAATAAAATCTATTGGGATCCATCGGTCATCTCTCAAAAAGGGATTATGGCGATAGACCGAGCACTCAATATAATATTTATACCACAGGTTAGAATCTTTAGGCATTTTTAATTCCCTAAGGGCGTTAAGCCACCCCTGGAAAAAGCAAGATCCTCTGTCTCCTTTAGTTTTGCTAAGGCATCAGTCTAAACTTGGTCATAACCCTCAACCCAGGCCTGTCGAGGACCCCTTCAGAATAAGTGCCTCTGCCTTGTCACATATTTTCGAAGTCCGACAGTAATCACATAAGCTTATTAAACATTACCTTTAAGCTCAATAACCTCCCTTTGTAAAGCTTGGTTTTTATCTCGAGTTATCCCCGTAGATGATGAAGAAGACCCTCGAAGCACTACTGAGGACCCTGAGGGAATGTTCTCCCTTAGCAAAGCGATTTCCCTCTTCAGTTCATCATTCTCCTTTTGAATTAACTCCACCACTTGATTGAATTAGGAGGCATCCAGGAGCTTGGCTTTCAAGGCATCCACTTCCTCCTGAACTGAAGCTCTGATCTCCTCTATCTCCTTAACTATATCTTTTAAATTGACGACCAGCTCAGCCTGATCCTTATACTATTGGGTCCTTATCTTTAAATATTTGCATACTTTTATAAAAGTTCTATGAGCCTAGACACTAATGTTCGATCCTAGGTTCTACCTTAACCGAGAGTCGGGAGGAATATACTCATTGAAGTCAATAGGCTGCAATCAACAAGGCAAGCAATAGATTTTCAAGCATCAGTAACAAGACAAATCCAGTAAGATAGAAAAGTCTTCTTTTTATTAAACATAATTAAGGCATATGCCAGTATAAGTTTAGGAGAATTATAAATATAACACCAACAAAAGAAGAAAGCAAAAACCCTAACAAACTACAAAGGTTTACACCTGCTTAGAAGATGTTGGCCTATTTACTTTGTCAACAGTTATGGAAGCTTGGTCAATAATAACCACGATCGCACTAAGGCCACTCGCAAATTGATCAATAGGAAGAACTCTAGCAATTGGATCAATGGGCTCTATCTCAACTCGAATAGCAGGTTGGCCGATCGAAGGCTCCTCGGCATCTATAAGATTTGGGCCTGACACATTCTGGGTGAATTAGAAAGAATCTGAAGGAACTCCAGCTACGACTAAGGCTTGGTCCCATCCTTTATTATCGTATGTCGCCTCCCAGCCTTCGTTGTACCCACTATCTTGAACGATCGTAGCCTCTCCCTTCAGCTTCTTAACATTGGCAGTCAGCTACTTATTGGCCTCAGCCACCTTCAAATTATCAATAACCACCAGACCATATATTTCTTAGAGGTCAGCCAACTCTTTTATCGACTGCTGCTTGAGGGCGTCCAAGGCCTTTTGCGTCTTCTCCTAAAAAATGGCCCTAGCATTGCCCATAGCCTTGTTAGAGTTCTTTAGGGCCTTTTCCAGCTAGACGTTTTTTCTCGATTGGTCGGCCCGATCACAAAGTGATATGGTGAAATCAGTTTAGGAATTTAAGAAAAGAATTATAGAAGTATAGAGAGAATGAGATGTACTAATGCAAGACCTTGAGCAGACTTGAGGGCCAACTACTTGGATCCCATCTTTATTCACTGCTCACGATCAGCGGCGAGCACATCCCCCTTTAGCAGTGTGGGGGAAAGCTGGGGAGTGTCAGAATCACTTATCCCCTCAGCAGTAACAACAACAGAAGAAGGCACAAAAGGGGCCTTTAAAGCCTATGTCCTCTTCTTTTCTTCTTCTCTCTTTCTCTCCTCCTATCTCTTTTTCTCTTTTTTCTTTTTTCTTTTTTTTCTTCTTCTCACTTCTTTCTCTCCACCTCCTTCTCCTTGTCTCTTAACTATGAACCATTAGCCATGGGGGAGTCTCCTTCCTTATTAAAGACTTCATTTGATCAGACAACAGATCATCATCATCATTTTGGATGATCAGGCGCCTTTTATTTGGTGGGGCCATTTCTTCTTATTTCTCTTCGTCTTTATTGGTTTCCTATTCACTGTCTTCCTCGCTACCCTCCTTTGATCCTTCCTCTTCACCTTCTTCTTCCTTTCCTTCCTCTTTCTCGCTTTTTTCTTCCCCTTATTCTTTTAGCTGAATAGGTTCAGAAAGACCACCAATCTCCTCCCCTGGAAGATCCAAATGGGGGATTGTGTCCATTGGCAGAGCAATGAAGCTATTAGCGGTATTTTATATTCAAGAAAGTATGTCATCGCTCGTGGATAATCGATGTTAGAGAGCCTTTCCCTAACTTTCTAAGCCTTTAGCAGGTCAGCAACCTTTAGCTCACGAGGGACAGGTTCTCGTATTTTCTCCTGAGCTGCAAAATAAGAAGAAAAGGAGATGAAATCAGACAAAGCAATCTAGAGGAATAAGCAAATTAAGAACTAAGAAAGAGGCACTATCATCAACCTATTCATTCCTTACCAAAGGTAGGGATCGGAGGTCCCCTGGACCTTATGACCTCGGACTATAGAGGATATTTCCAATTCCAAGCAATTAAGTTATGATTCAAGTAGTCCTTGTGGGAGTCAGATAAATTCACCACCAGAACCCTATCAGCACTCCTCGCCTTCAAATATAAGATTCCATCTTTTGTGCACGAGAAAACGTAATAGTAACAGATTTCTACGAGCCCTAAGTTAGTCTCGTGCAATTCATTTATCCTATATATCTCATTCATAATTTCCCAATCATTTAGAGTACAATGAACACGAACAATGTCAAAATATTTGAAGAATCTCAAAAATAAGGGATTGGGGGGAAATGTCAAACCCCCTTAAGAAATTAACAACGTATGAATCTAGTGAACATCATCTATTGTACGGATATTTCGAGGAATTGGAACACACTCAATATCTACCCAATCAGGAATATTTTAACACGTTCTGAACTCATAAATGGACTTATTATCAAGTCTTTACATTAATGCAGCAGAGAAAGGGAAACCCTAACTACAATTATAAACTAATTTAAAGAAAAAGGAGAACTGAAAAAGTGAAGACTAGGAATTACAAGTATTGGCGAAGCTGTGAGAGAGCACAGAAGAAGAAGAAGAACTTCGATTTTGAAGCAGAGAATAAGAGGGGGATCTTAGAGACAAAGTACGCACAACGACGACCAAATCATTGAACTGACGGTTAAGTTGCACATAAACAAGTTTTAAAAATCTCAAATAATGAGTCGCGCTTCCCAAGAAAGATTTTAACACTTCATTTTATCTTAATGACAAGTGTACCCCCTTCATCCCTCACAAATTACAAATGAGCCATGCGGATTTTGGATACTGTTTTAGGCCTTGGACTTATTTAAAATCTATTAGCCCAAACTATCAGTCCAAAAGATTTTAGGAGCAATTGTGGGAGCCCATACAATACAATTTATGAAAGTAGCCGACCAGTCCAGATGGATAAAAATGATACTTGCCCCAAATCATGAATTAATTTATACACGAGTATTTTAGATACATGAGAACACTTATAGATATAATCAAATTTGGTACTAACAATCTCGGAGGAGATATTCAGATACTCCCTGATATATCCACGTGTTATTTTGAGTTCCTTGTACAATCCAAGCTCTATGATGATTCACCCATAAATTGTACACCCTGACCCGGGACAAAGGGATGTAATTTAAGATCTTGAGAGACACTTAATACAAATAGCTACCTCTTCCTGGACACAGGCAAGTTGTCTAACCATGTATATTATTATGTTTGCTCTTTACTATCTGCCTTTGTGATTATTTTCGTAGCTCTCTTTATTATGATATGTTATGCACACACATATCCTATTAATCAAAGAGTTTTGTCCAGAATTAAGCCAATATATACAAATTGACTCAATTGGAAATTTATCCAAACAAAGGGGAGAATGATATGGTTTGGATGAGTTTACTCATGAAAACTCCGACGAAAGACTTGACTTTGAATTTTTTAAGTTCTTAGACCTTTTTTTATAAAATAAATGTGTCCTTACAAGATGATTCTAGAAAGTTTTGGGGAAAAATAGGTGGGGTGGGAGTTTGAACATCTCAGTTGATTCCAAAATTTGAGATAATGAAGAAAAATATTTGAGAATTTTATCTGACACAAATATGTCGTAAGTTATGACTTTCTCCCAATTTTTTCCTTTATTATTTTATTTGTCTAGACTAACCTTTTAGGGTACTAGTGGGATTTTCTCTTATATTTTTTGAAGACGTAATTTCTTCTAGATGAGAAAATACAGGGCTTTGATTGGGTTCACGCTGAGGTGATGGGTTAGATAAGTTTGGTGGTTGAAATATTTGGGGATGTAGAGGATGCAGTGTTTTGCTTCTGTTGTTTATCCTTTTATATCACAACATGTTAGGTACCTAAATATTTTATTGATTCAATAAGGGTTGGTAGGCAAAGAGCTATACAACGACTTTGTGAAAATTATCTATTCTTATCCTTTTTATTTTCTAATTTTTGTGAAAGGGTTTCGTCCCTTTTTTACTTCAACATTGCAATAATAAGTTATGATTAAACAAGCGTGCATTGAGAAACTAATTTATGATCCCCGACTGTGGAGATAGATTGGCATGTCTACCGAGAATGGTAGGATAATGAGTTTGTAAGAATATACGTGGGCTTATGGCAAGTCCTAACATTGATACATGATTTGAGAAATCCTTGATTGGGTGAAGTATTATAGATAGTCTCAGATTATGAATTTATGACTATGACTAGCCTCAGTTGCATGAGGTCTTAAGGCTTCACGGATAATGGAGTTGGGATCATAAGAGGCATATCAGATACTGGTATAACACCCCTATTTTCCACGCCTCAGATGGACAAACCTCAACGCTGAAAATAAGGGGATGTCGAACAATTTATATCATTCTAACCATAAATGAATAATTGCGAAAAACTAAAACCCTTCATGAGAATATGTAAAAGATGAAAATAAAATAAGATATAGATACAAGTCTCCCATAACTAAATCAATAAGAATCAGTACCACTAGATAACTAAATAAAGTAAATCTCCATAATACAAATCATGAATAAGAGTTTACAATACAAATGTATGTGAATAACAAACTGAAATGTACAAGTCATAACTATATAATAAATATGAAAAGAAACTTGAGTGCTCCTACTCTAGTAACTTAATAAGGTTGACCCCATAATTTGTCAACTCATCCATGCTCCTATAACCGCTGAATACATGAAACACATTTTTAAGAAATAAACAAGGGTTAGATACCACAAATAAGTAAGAAATAACTTACCTTACATAAAAGTATTAATTGTGAGTCATTTACGTCTCATGTCGTCCTACCGGCACTCACATCAAAATTTCTCATCCCACTTGTCATAAAGTAGTCTTGGCCATACTTAGCCATCCTACTCAAGACGTCACTTATAACGTAAGAATCTAATCTCAAGACCAACCATATAACCTTCATTCCACATAACTCGCACTGCAATATACTGTCATCACTAACAATAATACACAAGAATACTATCCACTCATGGTATCATATCCCCACATAACATTCAAATATATTAAAGCATTCAATAAGGCTAACTACTATCTCGCACAGAATCCACATAAGCTTTACTCATCACTAAGATAACTACGGTATTACTTAATATCCCTATACATTATATATGTCACTATTCTAACTCTATGTTATACAATATCCACACAACCTAGTCCATCACTGGCCTAGTTATCCAATAATACACTATACAAGTATCCATTAAGCTCCATCAAGCTCTCTACATGATAACACTACAGGAATCCAACATAATATCGTAAATCTAACTATGCAATAAGAGTAATGAACCATACGTAGTACCCATACACTATCACATAACCGATAAGTAATAACATCACATAAGAGTAGTATCCCCAAACCAAATCCTAACTAAAATATATGGGTCTTAACTCTAAAACTAATGAGCAAGCTACCCTATACTATCATATTGCTACACCAAAATGATATCCATATGCGTTGGTTTCACCTCAAACAACAAAGCTTAAGTCATAAGAAGAGGACTCTCATCTGAAGATCAGGTTAAGCCCATATGGATTATAAATATTAATTAATATAATATACAATATATATTAATTAATAATATATTATATATAATTTATATAAATATATATATATATATATATATATATATATATATATATATATATATATATATATATATATATATATATATATATATATATATATATATATTAATCGGATCGAATTATTAACCGATCAGAGTATATGAATCCAAATCCGCTCCATTTAATAAACGGGTAATCGGATAATCGGGTAATCGAATAATCGGATTTCAGGCATGATCCATATCCTCTTAAATGGATCGGATTCTGATTCGAATACAGATAAAATCGAATCCTTTGACAGGCTTAGGTTCAGGTCAATTATGAGGACCTTAAATAGGGAGCGACTAATTCTGAGGACCTTAAGTAGGGAGCGACCAATTCTAAGGGTCGAGGTTAATTTTGAGGGCCTTAAGTGGGAGCGACCAATTCTGAGGGTCGAGGTCAATTCTAAGGACCTTAAGTAGGAGCGATAAATTATGAAGGTCGAGGTCAATTCTAAGGACCTTAATTAGGGAGCGACCAATTCAGAGGGTTGAGGTCAATTCTGGGGACCTTAAGTGGGAGTGGCCAATTCTAAGGGTCGAGGCCAATTCTAAGGACCTTAAGTAGGGAACGACCAATTTTGAGGGTTGAGATCAGTTTTGAGGGCCTTAAGTAGGGAGTGACCAATTCTGAGGGTCGAGGTCAATTATGAAGACCTTAAGTAGGAAGCAACTAATTCTGAGGGTCGAGGTCAATTCTGAGGACTTTAATTAGAAGCGTGGGGAATTTTAAACTTACCATTTTTAATACTCAACTGGGGAAAAGACACCTATCTGGGGATTATGCCCTTTTGGGAAGAGATAGCTTTGTTAGGGAAGTTGGAATTCTTAGTCTGGAAATTTCGCTAAGGGAAACAATTGATTATTTGAGGTTTTGGGAATCCGTTGTGGAATGTATTACTGGGGAGAGATGTCCAGTTAAGGCTTCTACCTCTGTTTAGGGGGAATTGGAATTATCCTAGAAGAAAATTCAGAAATTTTTGTTGGAAAGCGGGTAGCCCTGTTGAGGAAGCATTTGATTATGCTGAGGATGAAGTTTTTCGAGATTCCGCTGGGGAGTTGTAATGGGCTTTGCGGGGTGAAAATCAGGGTGAAAATTGGATTTTTAATTTAGATATTTATATTGTTAGGCGTTATTGGCAGCTTCCCAGGACCAAATCGATTCGGCCTAGAAGCCCAATCGATTCGGTGGGTGACAGTTGCGACGTCGTATTGTTTTTTAAAGAGTTTTGTTTAACTCAAATTCCTCCAATTATTTTATATGTTAATATTTCAGGGTTAGGACTTTTAAAACTCATTATTCTAAACCTCAAGAGCAATATCCTCTCATCTTTTGCATCTCCTTCTACTTCCAAACCCTAGACCCATTCAAACCAAGATTTTAGTCCAAGTTTTAAAGGCCAAAACCAGATCTTTTCAAGATATTCCAAGAGAGGCTTTTTGTCATCTTTTTGCAAGGAATATGTTCATACATTCAGATTTCTTCAACTAATCTCAAGCATGGTTATTTCTATTTCTTTCCCTTAGTATTATGCGTCGTAGTTATGGCCTACACACTAAATACACTTGTTTTCTTAAAAAAAATTAGAGATATTAATTAGGGAAAGTGGAAGACAAATTGGGCAATTTTTATGAAAAACTTTAATATGAATGAAGACTCAAAACCTTGCATGTTAGGTTAGAGATTTGGATTCCGTAGACTTGACGACGCTCGAATCTAAATTTTTACGTAGAAATATCATTTAACTATTTTTTCATCATGTTAAATCATGTTAATCTTGTGGAAGTTGTGTAGTAGATAAATTCTTGTTGTATAAATTTATCTAGTTGTGTAGTAGATAAATTCAGTATCCAGACTAGCTGTCCAACGTCGTGATAATCTCAAAAGCCAATGGAAAATGGAGAATGTGTGTTGATTTTGTTGATCAAAACAAATCCTTCCCTAAAGATAGCTTTCCTCTGCCTAGAATAGATCAGATGGTGGATGCCACATCTGGACATGAGCTGATGAGCTTTATCGACGCCTACTCTGGGTATAACCAAATCTTCATGGATGAAGCCGATGCTGAGAAGACTTCCTTTGTCACGGATAAAGGAACTTACTACTATAAGGTCATGCCATTCAACCTTATAAACGCAGGCATGACCTATCAGAGGTTAGTCAACAAAATGTTTGAAGACCAAATCGGTAAGACAATGGAGCTTTATGTAGATGATATGTTGAATAAAATTCTTAAGTCCGAGCATCACGTGGCCGACCTTGCAAAAATGTTTAACACCATGGACGAATACAAAATGAAATTACATCCAGTAAAGTGTGTGTTTTGCATTAGTGTTCGTAAGTTCCTCCACTTTATCGTCAACTAAAGGGGGATTGAGGCTAATCCGACAAAGATCAAGGCACTGGTTGATATCCAGACACTTAGGACCATAAAGGACGTTCAGAGATTGATATTAAGAGTTACAACTCTCAACCCCTTCATCCATAGAGCCACAGATAAGCGTATGCTATTCTTTAAGATCTTGAGAAAATCATTTATCTGGGATAAAGAATGTGAGAAGGCTTTTCAAGATTTGAAAACTTATTTGGGATCCCCAATGCTGTTGTCTTAGTCGATTCAGGGAGAGAAGCTATTTTTATATCTCGTAGTATCTGAATCAGCAATCAATTGTAATTGTACGAGATGATGAGGGGGTTCAAAAGTGTGTATATTTTAACAGTAAGGCTTTTTAAGGGGCCGAGCTTAAGAATCACAAGATGGAAAAACTAGCATATGCTTAGATTCACGCCTCTAAAAATGAAGCCTTATTTCTAAGCTCATACTATGGTGGTACTAACTGACACTCCTTTAAGGTAAGTCATCCATAAACATGAGTAATCGAATAAGCTGGTGGCTTGGTTAATTGAGTTAAAAGAGTTTGACATCGTGTATCAGCCGAGGACTGCAATTAAGGGTCAAGCACTGGTTGATTTTATGGCCGAATTCACCTAGGTCGAGGTCGATACAGAAACGAAAGATGATACGATAGTATTAAAAACAGTTGTGGCAAGTCAATCGTCGGCCAATATGGAGCAAATTGATGTTACAAAAAAGATTTTTTTATTCCAAAAGGGAATATTGACAGAGGGGCCTTTCTTAAAAGAAGGCAAAATATATAATCTTTTTATAGATGGTTCATCTTGTGAAAATGAAAGTGGGGTCGGGATGATACTCCTAGCCCCGGATGGAACATATATCGAATATTCCCTAAGGTTTTGTTTTAGAGCATCAAATAATGAGTCAGAGTATGAGGCCTTTCTAGCAGGCCTCTCTCTTATGAAAGTAATGAATGTCTATCAAATGATTGTACATAGTGACTCCCGGCAGGTTATAAACCAAGTGTTACATATCTACGAAGCCAATGAAAAAAATTAGGCCAAGTACTTTAAGAGAGTTAAAAAGGTGATGGCCAATCTTGGGGAAGTTAAAGTGAAAAGGATCCCTCAGTTGGAGAATGGCCAAGTCGATGCTCTAGCAAGGTTAGCCTCTACTACCAGAATAAAGATCAGGAGGAGCATACCAGTTGAAATCCTATACAAGCCCAGCATTATTGAGGACAATAGTAGGCTTGAGTTTTGCCTAAATTTGAATCTTGGAGAATCATGGATGGATCCTCTCATTAAATATATCAGGGATGGGGAGCTTCCAGATACAAAGTCCAAGAGGAAAAATTTCTAATACAGAGCGTCAAAATTCACCATTATAAGGGACGTCCTATACAAAAAGGGGTTCCTACTTCCTTTGCTCTTATGTGTTCACCCAACTGAAGTGTAATATGCCTTACGAGATGTGCACGAGGGGTCATGCTCAAGTTATATAGGGGATAATCTTTAGCAAAAAGGATTGTGATGCAGGGCTACTGGTGGCCGACCCTTGCCAAAGGATGTGGTCGTCCATGTAAAGAAATGTGATAAGTGCCAAAGATATGCTTACATCCCCCATCAGCCACATCAGCCTTTATCGCCCATTACACCCCCTGGACATTTACAGTTTGGGGGATCGACCTGATGGGACCTCTACCTAAAGATGCATGGAATTATAGGTATCTGATTGTGGCAATCAATTACTTCTCAAAGTAGGTGGAGACAGAGGCCATGATTTCCATAAGTGAGATGTAGAACTTCAAGTTCATTGTGACACCCCGACTAATTAAATACCGGGTAGCTACTCCTTTATTAAATCAATACAAAATGTCAAGTTGGTTCAGTTAATAGCATCACTGTCGAAAACATTTTAAACATTACTAACCACCTAGTATTTAAAAAGTAAGTTGCCAAATTTTAAGTTAAGTCTGATTAACATGCAATAAAAGAATAAAGGAAGAACAACATGAATCCATTCACCATAACGAAGCAATAGAATAACCAACACATGATATAAATAAATCTGGAGGAAAAACTCCTCACAACAAAATCCCGCAACTGAAGTAAGTAACGAAATACTGAATACTGAATCAATACATGCCCAAGTCTGAAAAACTGAAATGGAAATGTCTCTAATAGAAATTGGGCAACATGCCCTACAACTGAGGAATACTGAGTATGGAATCCAAATGATATAAGCGTCTAAAAGCAAATCCCTGTAGCTTCCACAAGCAGCTACAGCTCGTCATCTGAGTGAGAATCCTATGCATGGTGTCCTTGTGGTTGGGCACCTAAAAATGGTTTTACAAAAAAAATAGATTTGAAAGCAAACGGGTCAGAGCCCGAATGTGGAGATATTTTTAAAAACCTGCAAGTGCTTTAAAAACATTTAAAACAGTATATGCAAAATACATGTTAGGACGTGCTCTCACATGAGATGCTCACCTCTCGTCTAACTGTGCACTCCTAACGTTCCTGTACCCATTCATGTGTTATCTCATAACTATCTAATTCTGAAGAGTTTCTAACACTACTACTCGGTTCACGTTTAATTTCCAATCTTAACAATCAAATAGAGAGTTCTACTTTAATTCTCGGATTCCCAATTATTAACAAAACCATTTATAGATATAAGTTCCCCTTTTTATCTACATAACATTACCATAACTATACTCACAATTAAACATAACAATTTCCTTTTTCCTTTAACCGTATATTATTCACATCATATATATACAATACAAGCACCCCGAGGCTAAGCTACGGTGCACATATACTCTGCTATCCATCCCGGTACATCACGTACATAAGGATTACAAATTCCGAATCTCTCAGGAATTGTTGGAATAAACACCACACACATAAATGGAGGCGAACATAATTCAACATATCCATGGTCACGTACATAGATACGCTCCATAGTCAGCGGGCTTATTAACTCACAAATAAGTCGTTCTTCTTGAACTATGTCCTCTAGGTACCAAACTAAATCCGGGCACACAAGGATTAGAAGGCCCTAAGCGAACGTAAACCTCCCTTGATAGCAAGTATGGTAGGTATGTCATACACATAAAAATCATATACTAAGCATTCACACATCTTAGATATCTCAACATTAATAAAGGTATACTCTACATCCTTATGCCATTATTCCAATTTTATATAGTTTAAGTCTCTCGATAATATAAAGGTTGAATCATCGACACGTCTCACGTCGTAGTCTCTTATACTGAAACCATATCTCAATTAGACTATAAAGTTCCTATTATTCCCACGTATAACATCTTTATTCCTAAGGTCATTACTTCTTCCACAAACCTCATTTCATCAAATTATTCAAATTTGCACTATTAACCCAAATATTATCTCACTTGTCGAATTTCATTAAATTAGAATAACTCCTCAAATTGGATTCTAATTAAGGTCCAAGTTTCATAATCATGCCTACTGGTCTTCCTTAAGTTTAAGGGTATTCGTAAGGTCACCAATAATATTATCCAAGGGTTACCACCATTAAAATTTAAAATAGGGAAAACTTTACTCATTCTAGGAAGGTCGATCGATCGACCTTGACCTTCGATCGATCGATGGTGGTCGATCGATCGACTGAAGAATGTCGATCGATCGATTGCACCAGGTATGGTTACGGACTGCTTCGTTTTGCAGTTTCCAATTCGTCCCAAAACACCATTTTCAAGCATGAAACTCTAAGACAAGGTTACAATATCATTATACTATCATTCTACAACAGTATTAACATTCTAAAACCCATAATTCATCATTCAAAGGCTTTGTTTAGATCAAAACTACATCAAAATTTTCCAGATTTCTTCCCCATTCAAGAACATCAATAAACTACTTCTAAACTCCATTTTTAGATCATCAATGGTTCTGTTTAGAACATATAATTCGTCCAGAATATTACTACATGCAATCCCTAACATAATTCATAACTTTTAACTTCCAATATATGGGTCTAAATCATCTTCCAAGATCAATTTCGAAAATTCCTAAACATGGAAAAGCATAGCTTGAATCAAATGAATTTAAACCACTTGCCTTAATCTTTCTCTGAATTTGATGTTGAATTTGAAGGTTGAATCTGTCCTCTATCTCTCTTTCTGCAGAATTCTTTCCTTTCTCTCTCTCTCTACAAGTTCTTCCCAAGGATGATGACAATGGAGGTGTGTTTGGTTTTTTTTGGTAAGTTGGGACTATATTTCAACTTCTCCCGTAGCCCATTAAGTCTCTTAGTGTAGTTAGTGGGTTTAGTGGGTTAAAGAAGAAGTCAGATTTCTATTTCTAATTTTCGTCACTTTTAATTCCCAAAAATACAAAATTACCAAACTACCCTTTATGATGCCGGTATGGCCTAAAAATACCCCGGGACCCAAACTAAACTCCCGGCTAGTATTTTCTGACTATCTCGACCCTTCCGGACACGTTGGCGCACTCAAAATGAACATATGGGTGATAAAAATAAAATTCACTTTTTAATTCAAATAATTATAATCCTGACGCGACTGTCACGCGCGTCCCAACAAAGTTTCCCAAATTGTCGTTTTTCAATCTCGTGACAATTTTAATATTTTCCAATATTCATATAATGCCAAGTATACACATTATAATAAAATACTAACTCACATCTCGTTAATATTATTATCCGGATTAATTTCCAATTAATAAACATTTAATTCAATTAATCCCCAAAAATAAATATCATAGAAAATACGGGGTATTACATACTTCCCCCCTAATAACTGAATTTTGTCCCGAAATTCGAAACTAGAAAGTACCTGGTAAGAATAACTCTGGATAACGTTCGCGCATCTCATCTTCGCGCTCCCATGTGGACTCCTCGACATTATGATGTCGCCACCGAACACGCAGTAACGGAACTATCTTTGACCGCAGCTTCCGCTCACTTCGGTCGAGAATAGCAATCGGCCCCTCCTCGTAGGAGCTATCTGGATGGAGATCAATGTCCTCCACAGCAATGAGAGAATGAGCCAAATTATCTCTAAGGTATTTCCTAAGCGAGGAAATATGAAATACATCGTGAATCCGATGTAAATGCTCCGGTAATCCAAGCTTATATGCAACCGGTCCAATCCGCTCAATAATAGGAAATGGTCCCACATATCTCGGTGCCAACTTCCCTTTCTTCCCGAAACGCATAATCCCCTTCATAGGAGATACTCTGAGCAAAACCTGGTCCCCCACTTGGAACTCTCTGAAGAATCTCTTCGCATCAGCATAGCTCTTTTGCCTATCCTGAGCTACCCGAATGCGACTTCGAATCAATTCTATCCTTACCGAAGTATCCTGAATCACTTCCGGCCCAAGTAGTTTGTTGTCCCCCACCTCCAACCAACATGCTGGGGAACGACAAGGTCTACCGTACAACGCCTCAAATGGAGCCATGCCAATGGTGAACTGGTAGGAGTTGTTGTAAGAAAACTCCACCAGTGGAAGATACTGCTCCCATCCACCCCCAAAGTCAATGATACTCATTCGTAGCATGTCCTCCAACATCTGGTTTGTACGCTCAGTTTGCCCTCGGTTTGCGGGTGATACGCCGTACTCAACCGCAGTTCTGTGCCCATGGCCTCCTGAAAACTCTCACAAAACCGTGAAACAAATATCTTGTCTCGGTCAGACACGATATTTAGGGGCACACCGTGAAGTCTCACTATCTCTGAAATGAAGAGCTGGGCATACTGTCCCGATGTGTAGTCTGTTCTTACGGGTAGGAATGAGCAACTTTGGACAACCTGTCCACAATTACCCAAACGGAGTCGTGATTTCTCTATGACGTAGGCAACCCCGTGATAAAATCCATGGATATGCTCTCCCACATCCATATCGGGACCTCTAACGGCTGTAGTAGTGTAAGGACACAAATTTCCAATTGAGTCCATATATAGTTTTGGCTCAATTCCGGACAAAAACATTTATTCATAGGATAGTATTTAATTGTAATATTCTCAAGCCTATGAAGTATGTGTTGAAGACGTAGCGGCAAAGAGTATAAAGCTTCATCAAATATGCCGGTTTGCGTGCCTCGTTTCTACGTCATCAATTATGGTTCCATGCTCCCAAGGTATGAATGCAATTATATGTATATAGGAGCTTGGAACAATATTTATTGAGTGTTAGGTTTAATAAAAACCATGTTTTACTTTCAGAATAATTTAATTGAAACTTTAAAATAAAGTACATAAAGTTTCTGGGCCAAAAATTGAATTTTAGAAAAATTTCTGGAAGTCGTTCGAAATCTCGTTCGAACGAGTTTTTCGTTCTAACGAGGTTTCGTTCGAACGAGACTGCCAACGAACCTAATTTGGTCAGTCGTTCGATATGTCGTTCGAACGAGTTTTTTTCGTTCTAACGAGGTTTCGTTCGAACGAGTTTGCCAACGAACCTAAACTGGTCAGTCATTCGATATGTCGTTCGAACGAGTTTTTTGTTCTAACGAGGTATCTAACGAGTTTCTAACGAGCCCAGACTGGTCACTCGTTAGAAGTCTCGTTCGAACGAGAGTCAAGTTCGTTCGAACGAGATGCCAGCGCGGGAACAGTTTTGAGCAGTTTTTGGCAGTTTTTACCCACTTTCCCCACTTGGTTTTTAACCAACTTTTTCAGACTTAATAAGGTGCGGGAATGACTTTTTCCAAAGTATCTTTTTCATACCATACAAACTCCTAGAGAGTGTTTTGAGAGAAAATTTGTTTAAGTAAAAAGATCATGTTTTGAGTGTTATTCTTTAATGAAAAATCCTACACACTCTAGTGTTTACACCCAATACTTGTTTATCCAAGTTCTATATACATATCTTTACTTGGAGTTTTGGCACCGGTTTATCTCTACCGAATTCAAGAAGAGAAGTTTTGGTTTGCTTCTACATCCATCAAAGAAGAAGACTTTTTGTTGAAGATTCTACTCACTTGGAGAAAGGCTCCATGCTTGGGTGACGGTGACCATATAAAGTCCCATCGGTGGATTCCGAGACCGCGGTGGTGTTCCGAGGTTGTTCGCTAGGAAGAGGTTTCTACGAGAAGAAGCGTCGAGGCTTGAGAGGGATCGAGTCAGTCGTTGTAAGTCTATCTGTCTTGTAATTGTAATTCCATATCTAGTGGACTTGTGGCTAGGGCCGTCCGAGGTTGTTTCCCGTCTTGGGTTTTTCCTCGTACATCTTGGCGTAGTGTGATATTGTTTTATTTTATCTTGCATCATAATTTAGAACGCATGCTTAGAATAAATTCAAGATAAAATTTGGTTTAATTATCACACTCATTTAATTTGGGACTAAATTAAATATTGGGTAAATTTGGTTTATTCAAGTCTTTTGCTAAAATTGGTTTCGCCTAACTTTGGATAATTGAAAATTATGACTTAGGCAAATTCTAGGACTTGGATTAACTTATTTTAATTCGTTTTGAAGAAATTAAAATTCGGCTTTGTTTATTTGTTGAACCATCAATTATATACGCTTCTGCATCATCTCGTGTTTTACATAAAAAGGAAATTATTAACTTTGATTTTAATTGAGAAAATCACCATCCGGGGGTTCCAGCTTTTTCAAATTGGTATCAGAGCCAAAAACGATAAATTATTTCGTTAAGATCTTTTAATTTTTTGGCTAAAATGGATTTTTCCCCATTTTTAAAATTTCCTATTTTCGATGGTTCAAACTACGCGTATTGGAAAGCGCGAATGAAATCGGCACTAAAATCTATCAACGAGAGAGTTTGGATGTCTGTTGTTAACGGGTACTCCCCACCAACTTACTTTGTTGAAAATGAACGTGTTATCAAACCCGCCGATAGATGGACTGAAAATGAGTTTAAACTTGCTAATTTTAATTCCCGTGGTTTAAATGCCTTGTTTAGCGCTGTCGCACCGGATGAATTCCGACGTATTATGACGTGTGAAACCGCTAAAGAAGCTTGGGATATTTTACAATTAACTCATGAAAGAACTAGTGTCGTTAAAGCAACAAAACTCCAAAACCTCACCACTCAATTTGAAACTATCAAAATGGATGAAAAAGAAACTTTTGATAAATTTTATGCTAGACTTTCTGATATTGTTAATTCATCCTTTAACTTGGGAGAGAAAATACCTGACGACCGTGTTGTAAAGAAAATTTTGAGGTCCCTACCCGATAGATTTATTCCTAAAGTGACCGTTTTAAATTCTTTACCCACTTTAGCCTCTACGAAATTAGAAGAGCTTGTAGGTGATTTACAAACCTATGAACTAGATATGTTTCCCTCTAAAACTGAAAAGAAAATTGAAAAGGGTGTTGCTTTAAAAGCCCGAAAAGAGGTCAAACAAGTAGTAGAGAGCGATAGTGAAAGTGACTCGGAAGATATGGCTTTGTTTGCTCGCAAATTTAGAAAATTTCTTAAATTTAACAAAGATAAATTTAAAAATGATTTTAAGAAATTTGATACTTCTAAACATGATAAAAGCGAGAAGATTTCTAAAGCCGAGAGGATCCCTAAACCTAGTAATGACAATTTAGATAGGGACGAGTCTAACAAGTGTTTTGGTTGTGAAGGTTATGGCCATCGAGCTTATGAGTGCCCCACTAAACTAAGGAAAGAGGGTAAACGACCCACTGCATATAATGCAACCCTTAGTGATAGTGATAAGGAAGAAAAGCCCGATTCCCCCACTAAGAAAAATTTTATGGCTTTTATGGCTAGTCATGTGAGTGATTGTGACAACTCATCGATTGATGAAACGATAGCACATGCCACTTCCAAGGTCATTGTTCATGATTCCCTTATTTTTAATGATAGTGAGAGTGGAGAAGAAAGAGAGAGTGAAAATGAAGAAGAGGTTGATGTGAGTGAACTTCAAAATGCTTTTCATGAATTATATAAAGAATCTATTAATTTGAAAAGAACTAATTTAAAGTTAGAAGCTTGTTTAAGAAAGAGTGTCAAGGTCGTTGATGATAGTGCCTTAATAGAAGACCTTAGGACACATGTGAGGACTCTTCAAGAGAAGCTTGATTATGTAGAAGGCGAAAGAGATAGCCTTAGGGGTTTAATGGAATCCTTGAAAAAGGAGCTTCTTGCTTTTGAAGAGCGAAATGTTTTACTAGAATCTAACATTGCAGAATTGGAAAATAAATTAAAAGATTCTAGTAATGTCAAATTTGATTTGGAATGTCGTTCAGAAAAACTAGATAAAATGTTAGGAACGGTCCAAATTAAAAATGACACTTGTGGTTTAGGCTTCAATCCTTGTAATGAATTTACTCATAATGCCCAAACCAATGTTTTAGGAGAATCAACTAGGAATACTTTTAAAGATCACTCCTTAAGTAAATCTTTTCGACATGTTCTCACTTGAATTTACTCATAATGCCCAAACCAATGTTTTAGGAGAATCAACTAGGAATACTTTTAAAGATCACTCCTTAAGTAAATCTTTTCGACATGTTCTCACTTGTACACATTGTGGTCGACAAGGTCATCTTAGGAAATTTTGTTTAGATCTTAAACGAATTCCTAGAAAACCCCATAGTAAAGTAACCACGGTAGTTAACGTTCCTACACCCCAAAATAGTCATTCCTCATTAATTTGGGTTAGGAAATCCGACTTGGTTGCCTTACAAAATAGGGTTGTTGATTCTCATTTACTTTCACATGCTTACTCCCTTGCTAAATCTAAAGGATGAATGTGTTAGTGTTTGCATACTTTAGCGTTTGTACTTTATGTTATATTCACATGCTAAATGTATGCTTGTTTTAGTCATTTTCTAGTCATTGCCTTATTTCATATCACATGCTAGAAATTATGACTTGTTTATCTTTTTGTATTATATTTTGTGTTTGAATTAATTGAAAAATATAAAAAGATTTTTGTTTATCATTTGTGTTTTATTTATGTCATTTAAACTTCATGAAAAATACAAATGATTTTTGTTTGTCCTTTTGAGTAAATATTTATTTTTGATTAAAAATGTTAAAAACTCAAAAAGATTTTATTTTGTGTGTATTTTAGTTTGACACACTTTATGTGGCATATATTTGTGTTTGAATCCTATCGTTTACGCTCCCATGTGGCTAGAACTTTTGGTTTAGATTTTCAATCCTTAAAATGTTCTTTACCATGTTTTATATGGAGTAATTGGATTTTGTATTGTTTAAATGGATTCTATTTCTATATGCCTCTTTTCACACATGCACGAGCTCTTTTGAAATTTTAATGTCACATGTTATATTTGAGCTTTTTGAGGTGTTCTCCTATCAATCTAGTCATCTACATATCTATGACCTAGGAGGACTAGTGCATGTCAAAATCCGTTGCATGTGAGATTTGTGTGAAAAATGAAAACATGATAAATTAATATATGCACGGGGAAGGGCTCCGAAAGGATGAATTAAATCCTTTGCGATAGTAAGCCACCGTTGATTGGATCTAAAAGAAATACGTGATCCAAAGGCCTAAAAACAGAATATTTGGCATTAAACAGAAAGCAATTGCCAAGGCCTATGTTTGTTTGATATATTCATTCAAAAAACAAAAGAATATATATGCTCATTGAGGGAGAATTGGATGGTATATCAACGGTTTGCACAATGTCTGTTTATCCTAGTTGTCTTTAATGTCATGACTCTATTTGGTTTGTAGAATCATCATCATGCTAGGCTTGTATGCATTGTGTATGTTTGTTCATTGAGTTCAATCTATATTGTCACATGAGGTTATATTTCAATGTGATGACGTTTACAATCAAATGAGAACTCCGTGAACGTTTATTAAGTGTTTGGGTCTAAATTTACATTGTTGCTAGTTCACACCCCTACACTTCCGTTTCCATATGACACATTTTTGCCATACGAGTGTGCAAACTTATTGTATTTTGTGTTATGTGTGTGTTTATATCTGTATATATATATGCAAGTGCTCTATTGGTATATTTATAGTATATATATATATGATATTTGTTTGTCTTTGCCTTGTTTTTATTGCCCGTATGCTGTCATGTCTTTTCTTTAAGCTTCCACATGCTGTTTATTAGTTCTTTATCCTTTGCCTATTCCTGAACAAAAAGGGGGAGAATGATGATAGGGGGAGTAATGGTATCTAATCCTATTATTATCGTATCTTCGTTTGGGGGAGATTTATCTTAGGGGGAGACGTCTTTCTAAGTAGGTCATGTGTTTGATAAAGGGGATAATTAATTTAGGGGGAATAATTTAATTAATTGCATTTTATATTTTGATATTCCCTATGCATTTGATGAGTTTGCTTAAGTGTGCAGGAATTCTACTAAAGCAGCATTGTTTAATGGCAAAGCGTTTGATCCTTGGGTTGAGTCAAGATTGGGCGGGTTATGTTTTGAGTCTAGTAGAGCTTGACGGCCCTTTAGGATTTTTGTTTGGTTTTTGTCCCGGAATAGCCAAAGGGGGAGATTTGTAAGGACACAAATTTCCAATTGAGTCCATATATAGTTTTGGCTCAATTCTGGACAAAAACATTTATTCATAGGATAGTATTTAATTGTAATATTCTCAAGCCTATGAAGTATGTGTTGAAGACGTATCGGCAAAGAGTATAAAGCTTCATCAAATATGCCAGTTTGCGTGCCTCGTTTCTACGTCATCAACTATGGTTCCATGCTCCCAAGGTATGAATGCAATTATATGTATATAGGAGCTTGGAACAATATTTATTGGGTGTTAGGTTTAATAAAAACCATGTTTTACTTTCAGAATAATTTAATTGAAACTTTAAAATAAAGTACATAAAGTTTCTGGGCCAAAAATTGAATTTTAGAAAAATTTCTGGAAGTCGTTCGAAATCTCGTTCGAACGAGTTTTTCGTTCTAACGAGGTTTCGTTCGAACGAGACTGCCAACGAACCTAATTTGGCCAGTCGTTCGATATGTTGTTCGAACGAGTTTTTTTCGTTCTAACGAGGTTTCGTTCGAACGAGTTTGCCAACGAACCTAAACTGGTCAGTCATTCGATATGTCGTTCGAACGAGTTTTTTGTTCTAACGAGGTATCTAACGAGTTTCTAACGAGCCCAGACTGGTCACTCGTTAGAAGTCTCGTTCGAACGAGAGTCAAGTTCGTTCGAACGAGATGCCAGCGCGGGAACAGTTTTGAGCAGTTTTTGGCAGTTTTTACCCACTTTCCCCACTTGGTTTTTAACCAACTTTTTCAGACTTAATAAGGTGCGGGAATGACTTTTTCCAAAGTATCTTTTTCATACCATACAAACTCCTAGAGAGTGTTTTGAGAGAAAATTTGTTTAAGGAAAAAGATCATGTTTTGAGTGTTATTCTTTAATGAAAAATCCTACACACTCTAGTGTTTACACCCAATACTTGTTTATCCAAGTTCTATATACATATCTTTACTTGGAGTTTTGGCACCGGTTTATCTCTACCGAATTCAAGAAGAGAAGTTTTGGTTTGCTTCTACATCCATCAAAGAAGAAGACTTTTTGTTGAAGATTCTACTCACTTGGAGAAAGGCTCCATGCTTGGGTGACGGTGACCATATAAAGTCCCATCGGTGGATTCGAGACCGCGGTGGTGTTCCGAGGTTGTTCGCTAGGAAGAGGTTTCTACGAGAAGAAGCGTCGAGGCTTGAGAGGGATCGAGTCAGTCGTTGTAAGTCTATCTGTCTCGTAATTGTAATTCCATATCTAGTGGACTTGTGGCTAGGGCCGTCCGAGGTTGTTTCCCGTCTTGGGTTTTTCCTCGTACATCTCGGCGTAGTGTGATATTGTTTTATTTTATCTTGCATCATAATTTAGAACGCATGCTTAGAATAAATTCAAGATAAAATTTGGTTTAATTATCACACTCATTTAATTTGGGACTAATTAAATATTGGGTAAATTTGGTTTATTCAAGTCTTTTGCTAAAATTGGTTTCGCCTAACTTTGGGTAATTGAAAATTATGACTTAGGCAAATTCTAGGACTTGGATTAACTTATTTTAATTCGTTTTGAAGAAATTAAAATTCGGCTTTGTTTATTTGTTGAACCATCAATTATATACGCTTCCGCATCATCTCGTGTTTTACATTAAAAGGAAAATATTAACTTTGATTTTAATTGAGAAAATCACCATCCGGGGGTTCCAGCTTTTTCAAGTAGTCCTGCCGGTCTCTGATGATCCACTTTAACTAGCTGACAAGTGGCGCATTTTGAAACAAACACGGCAATATCTCTCTTCATCCCGCTCCACCAATACTGTCGCCTCATGTCTTGGTACACTTTGTCCCCTCCGGGATGTACCGCGAACCGTGAGCCGTGCGACTCTGCCATCACCTCATGCCGCAATTCCTCCCCTTCCGGAACCACCAATCTCCCATTGAAGCGTAATCCCCCATCTGAGCTAACGGTGTAGGATTCGCCTCCCTCTGCCAATAATCGATCTATCTGCTCCTGACAGAACGAGTCGTTTACCTGTGCCCTCATCACCTTCGTGACAATCTGCGGTGTAACAGTCATCACAGACATGAATGATTGAGCCACTGCATCCTGGTGTCCCAATTCCTTCCACTTTGCCTTCCACACTTCCGCCACCTCATTTACAGGTCTACGACTCAACGCGTCTGCTACTACGTTAGCCTTCCCCGGGTGATACTGGATATCGAACTGATAGTCTTTCACGAATTCAATCCACCTCCGTTGCCGCATATTCAACTCCTTCTGCGTGAATAGGTACTGTAGGGACTTGTGATCCCTGAACAACCGAAACTTCTCCCCCAAAAGGTAATGTCTCCAAATACGAAGGGCAAATACCACTGCCGCTAACTCCAAGTCATGGGTAGGGTAATTCTTCTCGTGAGGCTTAAGCTTACGGGAAGCATAAGCTATGGCCCGACTCTCCTGCTGCAGTACACCTCCAAGTCCTTGTAAGGACGCATCGGTGTAAACAAGATACTCAACTCCTGGTCTCGGCAATGCTAACACAGGTGCTGATGTTAACTTGTCCTTCAACTCATCAAATGCCAACTGACAGGCATCACTCCAAATGAACGGCATACCATTACGAGTCAGATGTGTCATGGGACCCGCTATCGTGGAGAAACCCCGAATAAACCTCCTGTAGTATCCTGCTAAGCCCAAGAAATTACGGATCTCAGTTGGTGTCGTGGGCTGTCCCCACTCCCTCACCGCGGATACCTTCCCCGGATCAACAAATATTCCCCAGTCGGAAATAATGTGTCCCAAAAACTGGACCTCCTTCAGCCAAAACCCGCACTTCTCATATTTTGCATACAGCTCGTTCTGACGTAGCGTCTGCAAAACTTGTCTCAAATGCTCAGCGTGTTCCTCCTCTGTCTGGGAGTAGACCAGAATATCATCGATGAAGACAATGACAAACTGATTTAGGAAATCCCTGAACACCCTATTCATCAAGTCCATAAACGCTGCTGGAGCGTTGGTCAAACCAAATGGCATAACCCGAAACTCGTAAGAACCATATCTCGATAAGAACGCAGTCTTCGAGACGTCCTCTTCCCGGATACGCAACTGATGGTATCCCGAGTGCAAATCAGTCTTCGAGAAGAAGGAAGCTCCTCTCAACTGGTCGAATAGGCCATCGATTTGAGGCAACGGATATATTCTGTATCGTGGTCTTGTTCAACTCTCGGTAGTCCACACACAATCTCAGTGAACCATCTCTCTTTTTCACGAACAATACAGGGGCACCCCACGGCGAAGTATTCCTCCGTATAAACCCCTGACCCAATAACTGCTCAATCTGATCGCGTGGCTCTCGCATCTCTGCCGGAGCTATACGGTACGGTGCGCGTTTTATAGGTCTCGTATCTGGTAGTAAGTCTATGACAAAGCCTTTCTCTCGACTGGGGTAATCCAGGTATATCCTGAAATACATCGGCAAATTCTCTAACAACCGGAATCGAATCAAGTGGTATCACCACCTCCTTAGAGGTCTTCTCCTCTATACAGTATAAATGAGTGGACGATCCTCCCTAGAAACGAGGCATCGCCACCAAAAACATCTCCTGCCCAGAAATGGCAAAGATAATACTCCTACTGGAACATTCAATCATGGCTCGGTACGCGACAAGCCAATCTATACCAATAATGGCATCATACTCGGTCATCTCTAATACTAACATATCTGCAGGTAATAACAATCTACCAATCTCTACTCCCACTCCCCGACATATAAAAAGAACCATTTCCCCAGTGATGAGTCTACCTATGTTACAGTGCTCAATACTGTGGTTAATAACCCTAAGGTCTTCGCATAATATGCAATTATAAAACAATTGAGTTATCCAGTAACAAACAAAGTTCAACCCAAAAGTCTCGTGGATAGAAAACATACCCCAAATCGCGGGTGGTGCCTGTGGGGCGGCTGCCTGGTTGATATTATAGATATGTCTGTACTGTAACTGCCCCTGCTGCACTGGAGCTACTGGAAAAGTTGTTAGGGCTAGTACTTGAGCTGGTGCTGGGAGGGCGGCGGGAAACATAGGCCTCTGCAACTCCTGTCGGACACCCTGTTGCTGTGGGGTCCTGCCCTTATCTGGACAATCCTGGCGTTTATGGCCATGTTTGCCACATATGAAACATCGGCCTTTGAAGTTACTCCCCTTCTGACCCTGCTGTTGACGGTGTCGGCCTTGCTGACTTGGGACCTTATTCCCCTTTCGAAATTGTTTCTTCCTACCACGTTGTTGATTAGAACTGACTCGGTCTTGGGTAGTTTGTGGTCGCAATTTCGGGGTCTTCGCACATTTTTCAGCTTTATTCACATGCATCTGGCTAACCTCTCTAGGTCTTTTGCCTCTTTTAAGTTGTATTCTGCGTTCTTGGTATAGTAGAACTGCAGTGGTAACTGCTTGTGCCACGATACCTGCTAACTCAGCGGTTGATATTCTCTCTGGAGATACCTGAGGTGTGAGTCGAGCTTGTCCGTTGACTCCCTTAACCGTTTTAGCTAGTTCCTCTAGACGGTCCATCTAAAAATTTAATTAAATTTGGATGAGTTCATCATTCAAATAAACAAATCGCGGAAGTACGAATTCCCAAAGTATAGAGATTAATACAACATTCCTAGTATTAGGGCTCCATATCAAAGAAAGCTCAGCGAAAACATAATAAGCCGTTCAGATCCTAAGGACACTAGAACCTGATGCTCTGATACCACCTGTGACACCCCGACTAATTAAATACCGGGTAGCTACTCCTTTATTAAATCAATACAAAATGTCAAGTTGGTTCAGTTAATAGCATCACTGTCGAAAACATTTTAAAGATTACTAACCACCTAGTATTTAAAAAGTAAGTTGCCAAATTTTAAGTTAAGTCTGATTAACATGCAATAAAAGAATAAAGGAAGAACAACATGAATCCATTCACCATAACGAAGCAATAGAATAACCAACACATGATATAAATAAATCTGGAGGAAAAACTCCTCACAACAAAATCCCGCAACTGAAGTAAGTAACGAAATACTGAATACTGAATCAATACATGCCCAAGTCTGAAAAACTGAAATGGAAATGTCTCTAATAGAAATTGGGCAACATGCCCTACAACTGAGGAATACTGAGTATGGAATCCAAATGATATAAGCGTCTAAAAGCAAATCCCTGTAGCTTCCACAAGCAGCTACAGCTCGTCATCTGAGTGAGAATCCTATGCATGGTGTCCTTGTGGCTGGGCACCTAAAAATGGTTTTACAAAAAAAATAGATTTGAAAGCAAACGGGTCAGAGCCCGAATGTGGAGATATTTTTAAAAACCTGCAAGTGCTTTAAAAACATTTAAAACATTATATGCAAAATACATGTTAGGACGTGCTCTCACATGAGATGCTCACCTCTCGTCTAACTGTGCACTCCTAACGTTCCTGTACCCATTCATGTGTTATCTCATAACTATCTAATTCTGAAGAGTTTCTAACACTACTACTCGGTTCACGTTTAATTTCCAATCTTAACAATCAAATAGAGAGTTCTACTTTAATTCTCGGATTCCCAATTATTAACAAAACCATTTATAGATATAAGTTCCCCTTTTTATCTACATAACATTACCATAACTATACTCACAATTAAACATAACAATTTCCTTTTTCCTTTAACCGTATATTATTCACATCATATATATACAATACAAGTACCCCGAGGCTAAGCTACGGTGCACACATACTCTGCTATCCATCCCGGTACATCACGTACATAAGGATTACAAATTCCGAATCTCTCAGGAATTGTTGGAATAAACACCACACACATAAATGGAGGCGAACATAATTCAACATATCCATGGTCACGTACATATATACGCTCCATAGTCAGCGGGCTTATTAACTCACAAATAAGTCGTTCTTCTTGAACTATGTCCTCTAGGTACCAAACTAAATCCGGGCACACAAGGATTAGAAGGCCCTAAGCGAACGTAAACCTCCCTTGATAGCAAGTATGGTAGGTATGTCATACACATAAAAATCATATACTAAGCATTCACACATCTTAGATATCTCAACATTAATAAAGGTATACTCTACATCCTTATGCCATTATTCCAATTTTATATAGTTTAAGTCTCTCGATAATATAAAGGTTGAATCGTCGACACGTCTCACGTCGTAGTCTCTTATACTGAAACCATATCTCAATTAGACTATAAAGTTCCTATTATTCCCACGTATAACATCTTTATTCCTAAGGTCCTTACTTCTGCCACAAACCTCATTTCATCAAATTATTCAAATTTGCACTATTAACCCAAATATTATCTCACTTGTCGAATTTCATTAAATTAGAATAACTCCTCAAATTGGATTCTAATTAAGGTCCAAGTTTCATAATCATGCCTACTGGTCTTCCTTAAGTTTAAGGGTATTCGTAAGGTCGCCAATAATATTATCCAAGGGTTACCACCATTAAAATTTAAAATAGGGAAAACTTTACTCATTCTAGGAAGGTCGATCGATCGACCTTGACCTTCGATCGATCGATGGTGGTCGATCGATCGACTGAAGAATGTCGATCGATCGATTGCACCAGGTATGGTTACGGACTGCTTCGTTTTGCAGTTTCCAATTCGTCCCAAAACACCATTTTCAAGCATGAAACTCTAAGACAAGGTTACAATATCATTATACTATCATTCTACAACAGTATTAACATTCTAAAACCCATAATTCATCATTCAAAGGCTTTGTTTAGATCAAAACTACATCAAAAATTTCCAGATTTCTTCCCCATTCAAGAACATCAATAAACTACTTCTAAACTCCGTTTTTAGATCATCAATGGTTCTGTTTAGAACATATAATTCGTCCAGAATATTACTACATGCAATCCCTAACATAATTCATAACTTTTAACTTCCAATATATGGGTCTAAATCATCTTCCAAGATCAATTTCGAAAATTCCTAAACATGGAAAAGCATAGCTTGAATCAAATGAATTTAAACCACTTGCCTTAATCTTTCTCTGAATTTGATGTTGAATTTGAAGGTTGAATCTGTCCTCTATCTCTCTTTCTGCAGAATTCTTTCCTTTCTCTCTCTCTCTACAAGTTCTTCCCAAGGATGATGACAATGGAGGTGTGTTTGGTTTTTTTTGGTAAGTTGGGACTATATTTCAACTTCTCCCGTATCCCATTAAGTCTCTTAGTGTAGTTAGTGGGTTTAGTGGGTTAAAGAAGAAGTCAGATTTCTATTTCTAATTTTCGTCACTTTTAATTCCCAAAAATACAAAATTACCAAACTACCCTTTATGATGCCGGTATGGCCTAAAAATACCTCGGGACCCAAACTAAACTCCCGGCTAGTGTTTTCTGACTATCTCGACCCTTCCGGACACGTTGGCGCACTCAAAATGAACATACGGGTGATAAAAATAAAATTCAATTTTTAATTCAAATAATTATATTCATGACGCGACTGTCACGCGCGTCCCAACAAAGTTTCCCAAATTGTCGTATTTCAATCTCGTGACAATTTCAATATTTTCCAATATTCATATAATGCCAAGTATACACATTATAATAAAATACTAACTCACATCTCGTTAATATTATTATCCGGATTAATTTCCAATTAATAAACATTTAATTCAATTAATCCCCAAAAATAAATATCATAGAAAATACGGGGTATTACATTCATTTGGACAAACATCATTTGCAGATATGGTATAACCTACACCTTGATTTTTGTCAATGGAAAGTAGTTCAAACACAAGTCTATAGAGGAATATTATGAGAGGGTCAGCATCAAGTAGTTTTACTCAACATCGGGCCGACCCCAAGGCAACGGCCAGACTGAGTCATCAATTAGACGATGTTAGATGGAATAAAAAAGAAGTTGGACGATGACAAGGGTCTTTGGACTGACGAGTTACATGGAATCCTATGGGCCTACGAAACGATAGAGAGGATACCCATAGGGGAGACATCTTTCATGCTGGTTGATCAAGGGTGAAAAGTAGCGCAATGTCAGTATGCCAGCCATTGATTTCATTTCACCGCCTCACTAGAAAAACCAAAACCATTGACTAAACTCTTTTAAGGGAGTACAACAGCCAGTCCGGGTATCGAAATTCACAGAGACTAGTTGTTAGAATTCTATCGGCTTATTACTTCTCAATAAAAGTGTAAAAGATAATTGTTAACAAATTGATCTCTATGACAAGGAAATGTTTGTGTAAATCTTAAATTTATTGTGCTTAAAAATGTTTTTCATGAGAAACATTTGTATTCCATCCCCTTTTGGTATGATGGCGAGTGTGAGAGTCGAAAGTTGTAAGAGTACAACATATTCATGTTCCCCATAACATTTGAATTTTCTAATTTTGTTTTACAAAAATAAATGTTGAGTTTAGTCCAAGAGGTCTCATGAAAACTTCATCAAACTCATATAGGATCATTAATGCCATTTTTCCCGAGTTAATCACTTAGGATAATGGTATAATAGCGAATTTAGATTCGCCATTGGTTAAAAATACTTTTCGTAATTGGAAAATCTTATTCTGTTGACCTTGTGGTCCTTTTTGAGATTTCCCAATTCAAAAATGATATATACTTCCTATATAAAATTTATGTTGTTAAATGCATCCTCGTGTTTAGAATTTCACTTGCCCTTGGTTAAATAAGAGAAAAATCATGTGTTTTGTAAAGCTTGAAAAACATGGCAATTTATATTCCCATTTGCGACTTGGTTCACTGGTAACTCATTACAATGAAATAGGACTTCACGTTAACAAAAAGTCTAGTTCATTGGTCATGACTTTGGAAACTATATCAGTTAAAATTTTGTTCTCTCACGCGACCTCAATCGTTGATGTTTTGCTTCAGTGAAATAAAATTTGCGCCAGTGGATATTGTATCTCACTGGTTGTAACATGATGTAACCCACATTGAAAATATCTAGTTACAGGTGCGACCTGGGTCATTGACCTTTTGTGTCAACAAACCAAGTCGTCGATGTAACGAAGGTGTGGCCATCCCCGATCCTCGCCCGCGGGCGGGCCCGCGGAGGAAAGGATCCTCAAGTCCCGTGCATCCCTTTTGAGAATGCTTCGGCTGGCGTCATTTGAGATGAGGTGTAAAAATATAGAGAGATTCAGAGTCGCCAGTCTATTTTACTCAAAACAGACAAAAGAAAAAGGGGAAGCCATACCGAAGGATGGCATCCAAAGACATACTGGTGCATGCAAAACCAAAATGATTCGAGAAGGGTTCGGAGGCTTAGTTACGAAATGGGAAGGTGTTAGGCACCCATTCCGCCCTTTCGGTCTCTCATGGATATTTGCTATTTTCCTTTATTTTCCCCGTGATATGTGTGCATGTGCATATATATAATGGAGATAGGAATCCTCGACTTGTATCATGGAAGAGATAAAGCGAGTCATCCGTAGGAAGATATAAGAATAATATTATAAAGTAAAATTTACGCGATTACCCTTACGTTGATCGTTATAATGGAACGATAACGCATATGGAGTAATACGTCACTAAGAGCAAGTATATAGATTATAAGGAGATTGGATTTAGAGAAAATAGAGAATAAGAGAAAAAGTGAGAAATGGACTCGAGTCTCGGGTTTTACCTCGAGACGCCTACGTAGCCTATAAAGGCATCAAAGTCCACTTAGTTCGCATACAAAACGAGGGGTGGGATTTATCCCGTAAATCCAAATGGGGGATCTCTTATTTGTGGGTGTGTGTGTGTGTGTAGAAAAAAAATGTTTTAGTTGTGAGAAAAGTATGAGAATCCCTATTTAGAATTTATGACCAAACCCTCTTTTTCTTGTTTTTTGGGTTTTATTTATATGAAAATAAGAGATGTGCAATAATACTAAACAAAGAAGTATATTAGGATGTGTGAAATGAGATAATAAAAGTGCTAAATAATCAAATAAGTTATTGCAAATTTAAGAGAATTTGAAGAGAAAGTTGAGAAAGATGGACCTTCTTGGAGACCTTAAGCTTGATCTTGAATGTGGGAGAGCAGCCCTTGCACTTGGATGATGATGGAGAGTGGCTAATTCACCAAGTTTGATGAAAAGGATGATGAAAAGTGGAAGTAAAAAAGGGATTTGGAGGTTGAAATCACGCTGCCTTCGAGAGAGGTTTCTGGGATTCGTTGAGAGTGAATTTTATCAGATCTGGGATCCCCTTGCAAATGGATGAAGGCCTCCTTTTATAGGCTCAGGTCACTGCCGATCGGCATAGACCTGATCCTGCCTATCGGCAGGGTCTGGAACTTGCCATTTGGCAGTATGTTTCAGGGCTTTTCGGAAAATCGGCTACCGAGGGAAAACCGTTGGTCAGAATCGCGCATAGGGTAGACCGTTGGAAAGGTAATTCAGACACCTTTGAAAGTCCTTGGACCTCTCCCGGGTTCAGGAGTTGACTTTTGGTCAAATATGGCTCGGAAGCATTTATCGGTCCATTGGACGGGAAATCGTTCGGACGCAAATGGATCGTTCGTACAAATCACGCACGGGGTGAACCGTTGGAAAGGTTAGGAGATGTACTTCGAAATTCCAAAGAGTTTGACCCAGTTTGGGGAGTTGACTTTGATCAACTGGGCCCTGGAAGCGTTCGGTGACCTCTTGGAGTCAAATGGATAGTTCGTCCGCATAGTAAGTCAGAATCGTGCACGAGATGGACCGTTGGAAAGGGTATTCAGTGACCTTCGAAGATTCATTTAGCCTCGATTGATCTGAAGAGTTGACTTAGGTCAAACAGAGCCCGGGAGCACCCGGTGGCCTCTCGGTTAAGTTTCGAACGCAAATGGATCGTTCGTCCGCATGGTAAGTTGGAATCGCGCATGGGACGGACCATTAGAAAGGGTATTCAGTGCCCTTCGAAGATTCATTCAGTCTCGATCGAGATGAAGAGTTTGACTTTTTGGTCAAACTGAGTCGGGCAGTGCCCGATGGCTTCTTGGTCAGTACTCGGGGTATGACCTGGGTTTGTAGTGATTAAGGGAGGTACTAGGGACCTTAGGAGAGTTAGGGGTAACGAAATGGGGTGTCTACAGAGCCCCTCGATGGGTGAGTTTGGAACAAATGATAACTGTTGAATAGACACCACATGATGCTTTTGAGGGAGTACGGCCGATTCAGAGGGCCGAGGCCGATTCTGCGGGGTGTGCTGGGGATGGAATGACGATCAAAGGTTTAGGTCGATTCTGAGGACCTAAAGTGGTGCTGGGGGATGACCAATTCTGCGGGTCAAAGCCAAATATGCGGACTTAGGGTGAAGATCTAATAAATGAGGTTAATTCTGACCTAAGAGTGGTGACGACCGAGGACCGAGGTCTTTTTTTACCTAACTCAGGTGACGATCCAAGACCAAGTTCAATTCTAACCTAAGAGTGGTGACGACCGAGGACCGAGGTTAATTCTGACCTAACTCAGGTGACGATCCAAGACCGAGGTCAATTCTCACCTAAGAGTGGTGACGACCGAGGATCGAGGTCAATTTTGACCTAACTCAGGTGACGATCCAAGTCAACGATCAATTATGACCTAAGAGTGGTGACGACCGTGGACCGAGGTCAATTCTGACCTAACTCAGGTGACGATACAAGACCGAGGTCAATTCTGACCTAAGAGTGGTGACGATCGAGGACCGAGGTCAATTCTGACCTAACTCAGGTGACGATCTAAGACCGAGGTCAATTCTGACCTAAGAGTGGTGACGACCGAGGACCGAGGTCAATTCTGACCTAACTCAGGTGACGATCCAAGACCGAGGTCAATTCTCACCTAAGAGTGGTGACGACCGAGGATCGAGGTCAATTTTGACCTAACTCAGGTGACGATCCAAGTCAACGATCAATTATGACCTAAGAGTGGTGAAGACCGTGGACCGAGGTCAATTCTGACCTAACCCAGGTGACGATACAAGACCGAGGTCAATTCTGACCTAAGAGTGGTGACGATCGAGGACCGAGGTCAATTCTGACCTAACTCAGGTGACGATCCAAGACCGAGGTCAATTCTGACTTAAGAGTGGTGACGACCGAGGACCGAGGTCAATTCTGACCTAACTCAGGTGACGATCCAAGATCGAGGTTAATTCTGACCTAAGAGTGGTGACGACCAAGGACCGAGGTCAATTCTGACCTAACTCAGGTGACGATCTAAGATCGAGGTCAATTCTGACCTAAGAGTGGTGACGATCGAGGACCGAGGTTAATTCTGACCTAAATCAGATGACGATCCAAGACCGAGGTCAATTCTGACCTAAGAATGGTGACGACCGAGGACCGAGGTCAATTCTGACCTAACTCAGGTAACGATCCAAGACCGAGGTTAATTCTAACCTAAGAGTGGATAAAGATTGGATTTTGATTTCGCTGGAGAAAGTGCCTTGTGATTTTGATTTGAGTTGGGGAGCTGATAGTTGGGGAAGCTTTTGTTTCTTTAGGAGACCTCGCGGGGGGGACAATCTATTTTGGTGCTGTAAAAAATTCCACTGGGGAAGTGATCAGGCGATCCTTAGAGATCCTCCGGAGCTTTGCCGGGAGGAGATTCACTTGGTTTTTGAGGATTTCATTGGGAAAAATGGATTCTGCTTGAGGAAATGCTAAATTTTCTGGTGAAAATGTTCTAAATCCTTTCTGGGATTTTTCGGAATTTTTTGAGGATTTCTCTGGGCTTTCTGGTATTTTTTGGGAATTTTTGTACGAAAATTTAAGGGGGGTGCCGGTCGGCATGGTATGAAGGGTGCCATTCGGCAGTGACACAGACGTTTGGACTACCTCGGGAAGGTAAGGAGTCAGTGTCGATCGGTATGGTAGGGGGAAGTGTCGATCGGCATGACGCTTGGCATCCTATATAAAGGGGGCGAATCACTTCATTTTTTCACAGCTTCTTTGCTTTCTCTCTTTCTGCGATTTCTCTGCAAATCGTTCTACCATTCCGATCTTCAAGAAATGGCCGCTTTTGTGAGCACTGCAGTCCACCGGGAGTGGTTGACCGTTGATGACTGGGCGAATGTGGATTGGAGGGCCAGGGCGCCTCTTGCTTTGGGGAGTGAGAACTCCTTTGATGCGTTTGAGACTGTTACGGATGAGCGGACCTTGCTGCGGGAGCCATCGCATCATCGCTCTTCGAGAGTGAGTCCCGGCAGTTATGTAAGTAACCCGACCTTTGGCATTCCTTTCTTTTTGGTGATTTTTCTTTCTTTCTTGACTTTTGATGAGACTTTTCCTTTTTGCCAGTCTGATATTTCTTTGAAGAACATGCGCGCTCGCGGGACAATGGGGCTCAGCGATGTCTGGGAGCATCTCCCACCTATGGTGTGTTGGGTGGTATCATCAGCGGATTTTGGGAGGTTAGCATCGGTGCTGGATGAGACGCCTCGTTCGACAGTGGTCCTGTACGCTTTGGGAGAGAGGTGGTGGGATACTACCCACACCTTCCATTTCAGCTTCGGGGAGATGACTGTGACTCCCATAGACGTGCAGCAGCTGTTGGGGCTGGATTATGATGGAGAGCAGATAGAGGTGGATCGCTCTTTGTGGGTGAGACCGATGGTAGTGTGTGCGGCGCTTAGTGATGTAGGGAGGATAGTTTCTGGGGATTCTATCCGGCTATCACTGCTGAAGGATATTCTGCTGAGGAGGGTGATTGATGTGGAGGACGGGCTACAAGTGAGGCAGATGGCCCGGTTATTCATTTTGCTGGTGTTGGGAGGTTTCATGGTGGCGTCGAGCGGCGACGTCGTTCATTTGTGGTTATTGCCGTACTTGAGGATGTTTTCGAACATCCCTTTCTATGATTGGGGGAGTCTGACTTTGGCGACCCTTTACTCTTCTCTGGATGCATTTAGCCGGTGATGTCGGTAGACCATTACTGGAGCCACGTACCTTCTTGAGGTATTCTTTGGTTTTTGCATTTCTTTTCATGCATCCGCATTTTCCTTTCATGCATTCGCATTTTCCTTATGTGTAAGGACATTTTTCTCATGTCCAACATGTTACATTTATGTATGTCGTACGCAGCTACATTTGGCACGTCACCTCAAGATGTCACTCGACGGCCTCAATCCAAATTTCGGGAATCAAGCATTCAACATCTCCATTAATATGTCCCACATCTGCCTCAACGACTTCACGGTCCACGATTTTAGGGACTTAATGCAAGTGGTACGCAAGGGAAGTCAAAACAGTGAAAAAAGGCACGATAGGAGAGTTCAAGGGCATTTTCGTAATTTTACATCCATAGTTCGAAGGTCTGGTCAACTGGAAAGTTGAAGAGCTCGCCGCAACGAAGATACTGGAAAAAACGGCACCTCAATCCGAGCTACGGTGAAGGAGTTATGACCTTTTGAAGATGGAGAAAATTCCTTAAAGAATGCTGTTTTTTTTGTACGCTGGATAGAATTTTAGAGTTTTAAGAACGTGGGTCTCTTCATCTTTTTTCCTATAAATACCAACTTCGGGGAAGTTGTTTTGCAAGACTTTAGAAGACGTTTTTGAGAGTCCAAATACCTCTAGTCTTCATATTTTTTGAGTCCCAAGACTCATGTTTTGATTCACACAATTGTCAATCCTTTGTGAATCTTTTTGGTAACCCAAGAACACAACTTTGGTTTGTTCAACCCTTGTGGAGAAGCCGTTCTCTTCTTCATTGCTGCCCTCCTGGAAAGAGAAACTTCCAGCCGCCGACATAGGAACCGACACCTGCGGGTATTTCTGTGTCACACTGTTTCTAGCCGTTGCTTTGAAGGTTTACCGAAGACACCGTGCGTTACACTTGTGGGCGATTATCAGGTTGTATGTAAGTCAATGGTCTTGTAAATTCTTTAAAGTTTTAGAAATAAAAGGTTTTTCCCTTCGGGGATTTTTTCTTAACTTTGTGTCGCATGCTTTATATTTGATGAGTTGATTTAGATGCATGTTTAAGGGTTGATTTTATTTGGCTTAAAAGTAGACGCTAATTAAATAAGGGTTCTTGGAAACTTGCGAATTTAATTTAAATCGATATTACACGCGTTCTCAAATTGGTATCAGAGCAGGTTACGCTAATTTATTGCGTATTCCTATTTTCCGCAAAAGCGTGTGATATTGATTTTTTTTTAAAAATCAGTTTTGTGAAAAATCGCAATTTTTCAATGGAACGCCCATTTAATGAGGAGCCTATTTTTGAAAAAATTCACGACCGTGCTGAAAAATTAAAAAGTTTGAATTTGAAACTTTGCAAAAGAATTAAAGTTTTGGAAAAAGAAAATTCTCTCTTTAAAAGTAAGATTGAATATTTGCAAGAGTTTCAAACTCAAAGTGATATTTGTCGTGAGCACTTTGGTAATTTGTGTACTGATTTTGATTCTTTAAAAATTGCCAAAAAGAAGAGTGATGAGAGAGTCCTAGTTTTAGAGAAGGAATTGGAGGACTTAAAAAATTCTAGGGTTCCCGTTTGTGCCGTTGAGGATAAAAAATTAATCGATGATTTTACGGCACGCGAAAAGACTCTTAGGAATAAGTTTGTTTTAATTGAGGGGGAGCGTGATAAACTGTTAAGTTTAATTGATAATTTGAATAAGGCGTCCCTTAATTTGGAAGAGTCTAATTCTTTGCTTGAGTCAAAAAATTTGAAGTTAAAAAATGATTTGACAGACTCAAGTAGGTTTGATAGTGATAGTAATGGCTCATCATGTTCTCATGCTTCTAATGCTAAAGCCAAAACCATTATTTGTTTTAGAGGGTCAACTAATTCCAAGGACGCTAGAAAAGATCACACTTTCGGTGTCATCTCACCCGTTTACACATGCTCATATTGTGGTAGGAATGGTCACCTTAGGCGATTTTGTTTTGATCTTGGAAGAGGTCCTAGGAATTCGAAGTCTAGTATTTTGTTGGTTCCCAAAACCCCTTGTCGACGTGTTTCATCCATTTGGGTTAGGAAATCACTTTTGGAGGAACTAGATTTTAGACAAGTTGATTCCCGTTTGCTTGCACATGATTCTTCTCTTGCCATATCATATAGATGATTGTGTTTGCATGTTTGTCATACGCTAGTTATGCTTTTTGATATATTTTTGCTAGCGTTGTGACATGTACTTTTTGTATATATTTTTTTTGAAAAATTTTAAAAAATATAAAAAGATTTTTTTTTGTTGCACCGTTTATGGATGAACACTTTGGATGACCGAGTCACAACATCATTCCATTTTTTCATGTGACTATTTGATAGTGTTTTGAGACAATAGGTCAATTCATCCATGTGCTTTATAATGTTTGGAGTCATTAAGATGTAATTAAGTGTTACTTCCTACATGTTTGACTCATATTTCCTTTATTGCACACATGCACGGATTTGTTTGATTATTGTGCTTGTCTTATCACATGTTGGTTTGGTGTTTTCACTCCAATCCTGTCTTTAAAACGAACCAAGCGCGATAATTTTTATAAGGAAATTGTGCATATAAAAACCGTTTTGTGAGTTTGTGTGCTTTCTTTAAAAACGGGGAAGGGCTGTGAAAGGTTCATTTTACCTTTGCGAATACTAAGCCACCGTTAAATTGGACCTAAAAAATTGAGGAATTTTATTATCCGAGGTCCAAAGAGGTTAAAAGAGCCCAAAAAAAATTGAAAGGCAATAAAAAGAAATTCATGCCAATTATGGGCCATTTAGGGTTTTGCTCCAATTCTCCAAAGTTTGAGAATTTAGATTACCTCTAAAAGAAAATATATATGAGGGAGTTTGGTTGGAGAATTTAAAACGGGTTTGCACGTCCTTGAAATTCTTGAAAATGCGCTATATAGTTTTGGACATTATTGGTGTGGAAATCACTTTGACTTTGATTTGTTGATTTGCATAAGACGATGTCATCTAAATTCAACATTTTTACACCTAAGGATACTTTTGATGTTCATTCGTTAGGGGTACACATATGCATCGTGCACATATGATTGATTGAGTTGATTTACCTATCGAATGTGTTCACACCCATACATTCCGTTCCCATGACTTGGTTGTTTGTGTTTAAATCTATGGTGTCATTTTTTTTGTATCATGTTTTACATATTTTTTTCAAATGGTATCAGATTTTTTTTGTTCGAAAAAATTGAAAAAAAAATCAAAAATAGTTTGTGTATTTTTTGTATACCGTGACACCCCAATTTTGCTTGTTTGATTCATTCTTCTTATTTGTCTATTTGGGGACATCATAAAAAGGGAGAGAAAGAATTATCATTTTATGGGGGAGTTTTTTAGATTTGACTTATGCTTATCATATATTTGTATCTATGTTTATCTCATTTCAAACTCGATACGTCACTTGGTATTTTTTTTCTCATGTGTGTAGGTACTACATTGATTATCTCTGAATTGCACACCCTGAGGAGAAAAGACTTGAGATTCCTGAAGATTTGAAGAACAAACGATGAAGACTTATTCATTTGTATCTTTCCAGTTTTGGGTTCATGGAAGGGTAGATTTGTATAGGCAATTTTGTTATTTGATAATTCGGAATTTTTATGTATGTACCGGCATAGACATAGGGGGAGATTTGTAAGGACATTTTTCTCATGTCCAACATGTTACATTTATGTATGTCGTACGCCGCTACATTTGGCACGTCACCTCAAGATGTCACTCGACGGCCTCAATCCGAATTTCGGGAATCAAGCATTCAACATCTCCATTAATATGTCCCACATCTGCCTCAACGACTTCACGGTCCACGATTTTAGGGACTTAATACAAGTGGTACGCAAGGGAAGTCAAAACAATGAAAAAAGGCACGATAGTAGAGTTCAAGGGCATTTTCGTAATTTTACATCCATAGTTCGAAGGTCTGGTCAACTGGAAAGTTGAATAGCTCGCCGCAACGAAGATACTGGAAAAAACGGCACCTCAATCCGAGCTACGGTGAAGGAGTTATGACCTTTTGAAGATGGAGAAAATTCCTTAAAGAATGCTGTTTTTTTTTTACGCTGGATAGAATTTTAGAGTTTTAAGAACGTGGGTCTCTTCATCTTTTTTCCTATAAATACCAACTTCGGGGAAGTTGTTTTGCAAGACTTTAGAAGACGTTTTTGAGAGTCCAAATACCTCTAGTCTTCATATTTTTTGAGTCCCAAAACTCATGTTTTGATTCACACAATTGTCAATCCTTTGTGAATCTTTTTGGTAACCCAAGAACACAACTTTGGTTTGTTCAACCCTTGTGGAGAAGCCGTTCTCTTCTTCATTGCTGCCCTCCTGGAAAGAGAAACTTCCAGCCGCCGACATAGGAACCGACACCTGCGGGTATTTCTGTGTCACACTGTTTCTAGCCGTTGCTTTGAAGGTTTACCGAAGACACCGTGCGTTACACTTGTGGGCGATTATCAGGTTGTATGTAAGTCAATGGTCTTGTAAATTCTTTAAAGTTCTAGAAATAAAAGGTTTTTCCCTTCGGGGATTTTTTCTTAACTTTGTGTCGCATGCTTTATATTTGATGAGTTGATTTAGATGCATGTTTAAGGGTTGATTTTATTTGGCTTAAAAGTAGACGCTAATTAAATAAGGGTTCTTGGAAACTTGCGAATTTAATTTAAATCGATATTACACGCGTTCTCAAATTGGTATCAGAGCAGGTTACGCTAATTTATTGCGTATTCCTATTTTCCGCAAAAGCGTGTGATATTGATTTTTTTTTAAAAATCAGTTTTGTGAAAAATCGCAATTTTTCAATGGAACGCCCATTTAATGAGGAGCCTATTTTTGAAAAAATTCACGACCGTGCTGAAAAATTAAAAAGTTTGAATTTGAAACTTTGCAAAAGAATTAAAGTTTTGGAAAAAGAAAATTCTCTCTTTAAAAGTAAGATTGAATATTTGCAAGAGTTTCAAACTCAAAGTGATTTTTGTCGTGAGCACTTTGGTAATTTGTGTACTGATTTTGATTCTTTAAAAATTGCCAAAAAGAAGAGTGATGAGAGAGTCCTAGTTTTAGAGAAGGAATTGGAGGACTTAAAAAATTTTAGGGTTCCCGTTTGTGCCGTCGAGGATAAAAAATTAATCGATGATTTTACGGCACGCGAAAAGACTCTTAGGAATAAGTTTGTTTTAATTGAGGGGGAGCGTGATAAACTGTTAAGTTTAATTGATAATTTGAAGAAGGCGTCCCTTAATTTGGAAGAGTCTAATTCTTTGCTTGAGTCAAAAAATTTGAAGTTAAAAAATGATTTGACAGACTCAAGTAGGTTTGATAGTGATGGTAATGGCTCATCGTGTTCTCATGCTTCTAATGCTAAAGCCAAAATCGTTATTTGTTTTAGAGGGTCAACTAATTCCAAGGACGCTAGAAAAGATCACACTTTCGGTGTCATCCCACCCGTTTACACATGCTCATATTGTGGTAGGAATGGTCACCTTAGGCGATTTTGTTTTGATCTTGGAAGAGGTCATAGGAATTCGAAGTCTAGTATTTTGTTGGTTCCCAAAACCCCTTGTCGACGTGTTTCATCCATTTGGGTTAGGAAATCACTTTTGGAGGAACTAGATTTAAGACAAGTTGATTCCCGTTTGCTTGCACATGATTCTTCTCTTGCCATATCATATAGATGATTGTGTTTGCATGTTTGTCATACGTTAGTTATGCTTTTTGATATATTTTTGCTAGCGTTGTGACATGTACTTTTTGTATATATTTTTTTTGAAAAATTTTGAAAAATACAAAAAGATTTTTTTTTGTTGCACCGTTTATGGATGAACACTTTGGATGACCGAATCACAACATCATTCCATTTTTTCATGTGACTATTTGGTAGTGTTTTGAGACAATAGGTCAATTCATCCATGTGCTTTATAATGTTTGGAGTCATTAAGATGTAATTAAGTGTTACTTCCTACATGTTTGACTCATATTTCCTTTATTGCACACATACACGGATTTGTTTGATTATTGTGCTTGTCTTATCACATGTTGGTTTGGTGTTTTCACTCCAATCCTGTCTTTAAAACGAACCAAGCGCGATAATTTTTATAAGGAAATTGTGCATATAAAAACCGTTTTGTGAGTTTGTGTGCTTTCTTTAAAAACGGGGAAGGGCTGCGAAAGGTTCATTTTACCTTTGCGAATACTAAGCCACCGTTAAATTGGACCTAAAAAATTGAGGAATTTTATTATCCGAGGTCCAAAGAGGTTAAAAGAGCCCGAAAAAAATTGAAAGGCAATAAAAAGAAATTCATGCCAATTATGGGCCATTTAGGGTTTTGCTCCAATTCTCCAAAGTTTGAGAATTTAGATTACCTCTAAAAGAAAATATATATGAGGGAGTTTGGTTGGAGAATTTAAAACGGGTTTGCACGTCCTTGAAATTCTTGAAAATGCGCTATATAGTTTTAGACATTATTGGTGTAGAAATCACTTTGACTTTGATTTGTTGATTTGCATAAGACGATGTCATCTAAATTCAACATTTTTACACCTAAGGATACTTTTGATGTTCATTCGTTAGGGGTACACATATGCATCGTGCACATATGATTGATTGAGTTGATTTACCTATCGAATGTGTTCACACCCATACATTCCGTTCCCATGACTTGGTTGTTTGTGTTTAAATCTATGGTGTGATTTTTATTGTATCATGTTTTACATATTTTTTTCAAATGGTATCAGATTTTTTTTGTTCGAAAAAATTGAAAAAAAATCAAAAATAGTTTGTGTATTTTTTGTATATCGTGACACCCCGATTTTGCTTGTTTGATTCATTCTTCTTATTTGTCTATTTGGGGACATCATAAAAAGGGGGAGAAAGAATTATCATTTTATGGGGGAGTTTTTTAGATTTGACTTATGCTTATCATATATTTGTATCTATGTTTATCTCATTTCAAACTCGATACGTCATTTGGTATTTTTTTCTCATGTGTGTAGGTACTACATTGATTATCTCTGAATTGCACACCCTGAGGAGAAAAGATTTGAGATTCCTGAAGATTTGAAGAACAAACGATGAAGACTTATTCATTTGTATCTTTCCAGTTTTGGGTTCATGAAAGGGTAGATTTGTATAGGCAATTTTGTTATTTGATAATTCGATTTTTTTATGTATGTACCGGCATAGACATAGGGGCAGATTTGTAAGGACATTTTTCTCATGTCCAACATGTTACATTTATGTATGTCGTACGCCGCTACATTTGGCACGTCACCTCAAGATGTCACTCGACGGCCTCAATCCAAATTTCGGGAATCAAGCATTCAACATCTCCATTAATATGTCCCACATCTGCCTCAACGACTTCACGGTCCACGATTTTAGGGACTTAATACAAGTGGTACGCAAGGGAAGTCAAAACAGTGAAAAAAGGCACGATAGGAGAGTTCAAGGGCATTTTCGTAATTTTACATCCATAGTTCGAAGGTCTGGTCAACTGGAAAGTTGAAGAGCTCGCCGTAACGAAGATACTAGAAAAAACGGCACCTCAATCCGAACTACGGTGAAGGAGTTATGACCTTTTGAAGATGGAGAAAATTCCTTAAAGAATGCTGTTTTTTTTGTACGCTGGATAGAATTTTAGGGTCCGTTTGATACAAAAGTAGGCAAATGAAGAGCATGGCAAATTTTTCCATAATAAAATTTGCCATGGCAAAATTTGTGAGGGCAAATCTTATAATTTGCCACATAAGGTTGTTTGATAGGATTAGTTTTCAAGGTGACAAAAATGAGTTGTTTGATAGCATTGATGGAAAATAAAAACAAAAAACAGTTTAGAACAAAAAAAAGAGTTTTTAATAAAATTAAAAGCTTTAACAAAAAAAAAATTTAAGAAAAAATTAACAAAAACAAAAATGTTTTAACAAAAAAACAGTTTAAATAGAAAAAAAAAACTGTTTTAATGGGAAAAAAACTTTTATTTAGAAAAACAGTTTTTAACAATAAAAACACTTGGAACAAAAAAAACATTTAGAACGATTTTTTTTTTAAAGAAAAACAGTTGTAAAAAAAACAGTTTTTAACAAAATAAAAACGGTTTTAACAAACAAACAAACAGTTAAAAAAACGATTTTAACAAAATAATAACATTTTTTAACGAAAAAACAGTTTTTAACAACAAAAAAAAAAAAAATTACGGAAAAAAAAATTTATTTAGAAAAACAGTTTTTAACAATAAAAACACTTTTAACAAAAAAACAGTTTAGAATGATTTTTTGTAAAGAAAAAACACTTGTAACAAAAAAACAGTTTTTAACAAAAAAAAAAACAGTTTCAACGAAAAAAACTGTTTTTAGCAAAATAAACACAATTTTAACAAACAAACAAACAATTTAAAAAAAACGATTTTAACAAAATATAAACTTTTTTTTAACGGAAAAACAGTTTTTAAAACAGAAAAAATATTTTTTACGGAAAAAAACGTTTCTTTTAAAAAAAATAGTTTTTAACAAACAAAAAATAGTTTTTTAATATTTTTAAAAAGGATGGCAAATTTGTGGAGAAATTTTGCTTTGCTATATAGGTAAGCAAATTTTGCCAACAAAAGTGGGAAAATGATGGCAAATTTGTATGTGAGCATGGGTATCCATGAAAAATTTTCCATGGCAAATAATGGTCATCAAACACACAAAATAGTGGGCAAATTTTTTATTTGCCACCATTTGCCATGGCAAATGTGGTCTATCAAACGGACCCTTAGAGTTTTAAGAACGTGGGTCTCTTCATCTTTTTTTCTATAAATACCAACTTCGGGGAAGTTGTTTTGCAAGACTTTAGAAGACGTTTTTGAGAGTCCAAATACCTCTAGTCTTCATATTTTTTGAGTCCCAAGACTCATGTTTTGATTCACACAATTGTCAATCCTTTGTGAATATTTTTGGTAACCCAAGAACACAACTTTGGTTTGTTCAACCCTTGTGGATAAGTCGTTCTCTTCTTCATTGCTGCCCTCCTGGAAAGGGAAACTTCCAGCCGCCGATATAGGAACCGACACCTGCGGGTATTTCTGTGTCACACTGTTTCTAGCCGTTGCTTTGAAGGTTTACCGAAGACACCGTGCGTTACACTTGTGGGCGATTATCAGGTTGTATGTAAGTCAATGGTCTTGTAAATTCTTTAAAGTTCTAGAAATAAAAGGTTTTTCCCTTCGGGGATTTTTCCTTAACTTTGTGTCGCATGCTTTATATTTGATGGGTTGATTTAGATGCATGTTTAAGGGTTGATTTTATTTGGCTTAAAAGCAGACGCTAATTAAATAAGGGTTCTTGGAAACTTGCGAATTTAATTTAAATCGATATTACACGCGTTCTCATTATGCGTCTCTTTTTGTTTTATGAATTCAGACATGGTTATATGAGGTGATTGGGTGCAATACCCCGCTGATCGCTTTAAAGGACGACACTGTTAGGGACTTCTGTCGATTGTATCGATGGCGTAAGGCCAATCGAAAGTCGAAGTGATCTCACTCTCTGGAGGCGGTGCGTCAGGTCTTGAATGACCTGACCAGTGGTAGGGCAAGACTCTTTCCATTTCAATCTTGATTTTTTTGCACCTTCTGATCTTGTATTGATTTATGCTTGCTTGGATATTTTCAGGTGACCTTTTATCCCTGTGGGATAGCCATTCAGGATACGGGGGTGACTGGGGTGAATGCGCGGATGAGGCATTTACTGGCGTATGAGTTCGGTCATTCTTAGTATCTCGGGGAGCAGGTGGTTCGTCAGATTGCTGAGTAGGAGGTGGTGGTGCCACCTGCACAGCCTCCTACGTCTATGAGGCGGGAGTGACTGCTGTCCGAGGATGAGAGGATCGCGACGATGATGGGTGAGCCCTACTTATTGTACACCGATACAGCTGCGCCGTATGACTATATGGACTTTACGACGAGCTGGTTGATGGCGCCCAACAAATATGATGCCCTGCCTTTCCCTCCTGCGGGTTCGAGTCGGGCGGTAGGATCTTCCCACAGCGGCGGTGGTCCGACGGCATCTGCGGCGGCGGCGACTTCAGAGGTTCCTTTTGTGCGGTTGCATAACCCCTCGTACAACATTCGGTGGGCTTATGGAGGGATGATGCCTATATTGCACCATCCTCATGTGATGGATCCAGAGGAGTTGGGTTTGACAGAGGAGGTTCTCCGACCTACGGTATACCTTTCTGTTCCTCTCTTTCTTTCTTTTCTGTTTTGGTCATCTCTGTTTTGATACTGATTTCACCTTTCCTTGCAGCAAGTGCGGGTGTCGACCACTTGGCTAAGGGACATCAGAGACTGGATATCTTCGGCGACTGCCCATATTCGGGATGCGGTTACTATTCCTTCTTGCTTGGTGTCGTTTGCTTCGTCCGGAGAGGACTTTGGCTTGGGTAGTGGTGGCGCATCATCTCGCCATAGGGTAAAGAGAGCATATCGCAGGGGTGGAAGCTCTTAGCGAGAGAGAGAGAAAGTGGGTTTGGGCTGAGTCCCGTTGTTTTTGCTTTTTTTTTCCTGCAAAATTAATGTAACACATAACATAAATAGATGCAATGTAATGGAGTTTTTTATTATCTTTTATTTAATGATGAATGCATGCACATGCGCTTTTTACTTTGCTGCTGAGACCGTAAAAAGGAATATTTTTGGAATATTTTGAAGGAAAGTTTTTAATTAAAAAGGGAACTTATATAAGGAGAAAAGGGATTTTGAAATTCTATTGAGAATATCAATTTCTTTTTATTGAGTTTTCTGATTTGAGAAAATAGGAAAAGAGGGAAATTTCTAAAATGGGGGGTTGCCGATCGGCAAGCACCCTGACCTGCCTATTTGCAGTTCAGTCCAGTCCCATCAATTCAAAGCTTTGATTGGTACCCTCTTCAGCCTTTGGTACCTTGTGGGGTAGGATTCCCTCTGATTTCTGCAGGGATTATGTCTCTTGTGAGGGTTCTCAAGTATAAAAAGGGGTAAGGGTGGAGTGCTTTCATCACACCTTTGCATTCTCACCTACTTGCCCATTGTTTCTTAGTTTTGCAAGATGGCTCTCCCTGGTAGCATTGAGTTTGCTAATTACCTCGAAGCCTTGGAAGCAATGTGCTCTTATAATGTCGGCTATGGTGCTTTCAACATGCGTCGAGTCTCCCTGTGGCGCAATTGGCCCATTGAGTGGAACGCGCTGATGGCGGCGGTACAATTCTGGTACCCCGAAGACCACGTATTTCGCTTTGGGTTGGATGAAGTTTGTCCTACCTATGAGGAATTTTCTGCCATGCTGGGTGTAAATCCTAGTGTTGCTGCAGCTTTGCCCGAATTTTTCCGTTCTCTTAGGGATTTATTGGTTGGGCTTCTTTGTGTTTCGCCTTCGGCGGCCAGATCATTGGTTATTGGAGGAATGATCTCCCTCCCGGCGGTGCTGCAGTTCGTGCATTTACGGGAATTAGGTGATGCTGGCTATCCTAGAGCCGTTGTTCTGGGTCTGGTTTCAAAATTATTGCTGGTGACTGAAAAATTACAGGTGGACCCGCAATTTGCAGCCATTACTTCAAGGATGTCATACCATCGCAATCCTGCGGCGGTGATACTGGCGGAGACCCTAAATGGCCTTGATGCCTGGAGAGAAGGTCGTTCTGACTTTTTGAGGGGTAGCCCCGTGATGTTGTTCATGTGATTGTCTGAAAGATTCCACTTGGTGACTCCTCCAGAATATCCCTTGTCGGCTGTACCCAACTTCTTTTCGCGTCACTTCATCAACATCAGCCTGTATGTTGAGAACTGAGAGCATTGGCTTGTGGAGCATGGGGCTCGTGGTTTGTATTGGTCAGTGCCTTGGTGGGGACAGTTGCAGCCTGTTCTGGAGCTAGGAGAGTATTCATATGTGCGGCTGGTTGGTCTTAGGCAGACCTCCTTTTATTTCCCTTGGCAGCTTCTGCGCTAATTTGGCTGGGCACAGGTCGTGCCACCTCGGACCTCAAATTTCTTTCTGGTAGAATATTTGACTGAGTGCCTGCGTTTGTTGCTTGGATCTCTGTGGAAAAATCGGCGTCCGTCGACCCGTCCCTCCCAGTCTGTTGGGAAAGCTTGGCATGTCCCCAAAGATTATATGAAGTGGTTGTGGAGGAAAGTAGTCAGCAAGATGTTGGCAGTGGAGACTGGACAAAGATGGTTTGTTTTATCTAACACCATGGAAGGGGGTGTTGTGGTCTTTTCGAAGATGGTTCGGGCTCATCGGTCCATGGAGTGTTTACGACACTCAATTCAGGCAGGGGAAACTTGGGGACCTCAGGATGTAGATGATGAGGGTGCAGGCTCCTCTGGTAGCTGTGGGTAGGACTCTTGGAGAGTTTATTTGTGTCATAGATGCGGGAATTTTATTTGGCTTTTTATGGTAGCAGGGGGAAGAGAGTTATCCATTCATTTTCTTATGTAATTCGTATTGTAATTTCTTATTAATGAAATAAATAAGTTTCTGATCATCCAGTTGTGCCTTTCGATGAATTTTGTATTTTGAATTATCTATACTGATCGCTAAGGCATACATAATCCTTTTGGTCAAGTATTCTTTAGAATGAACCGCCGTTCTCGAAGGTAAGAAAAGAATAGTATTTTGTGAAAAAGAAAGGGTCGCACTCATGTGAGGTGTATGAGCTACCTACGTACCTCTGCGGTTTTTGAAAAGTTTTTTTTTCTGTTTGAAAATAATTTTTGCAGAGGATCAGGCCCACGTAGTTCTGGGTAGAGGGAAATGAAGAGAGTTTTTTTTTTTAAGAATAGAAGGGGGATGAGAAGATTCGTAGCACGCCGAGATTTCGGACTAGGGGTAGAATTTCTTGAGACGGTCCAGGTTGACTGGACAAGTCATCTCTTCCCCATCTAGGTCTGTGAGCATGGCGGCACCGCCGGATAAGATTTTCTTCAAAATGTAGGGGCCGCTCCAATTGGGCTTGAATTTCCCTCTGGGGTCCCAGATGGGTTCTATTATCTCTTTGAGGGCTAAATCCCCCTCCCGAACACCGCGATCCTTGACTCTTTTGTTGAATGATTGCGCTATTCGGCGATGGTACCCCTGTATGTGGTAAAGAGCTTTTAATCTTCTTTCATCTAGGAGGGCTAGCTCATCAAAACGGCTTTGGCACCAGTCTTCTTCGCTAACTTTACTTTCGAGCATGACGCATAGCGAAGGTATTTTCAGCTCCACGGGTAGGACTGCTTCCATGCCGTAGACCAGAGAGTAAGGGGTAGCCCCAGTAGAGGTTCGGATTGAGGTTCGATAGCCCCAGAGGGCGAATGGGATCCGGTCGGCCCAGTCCAAATAACTTTTGGTCACCTTGCTGATGATAGCTTCGAGGTTCTTGTTGGCGGCTTCAACTGCACCATTGGTCTGAGGTCTGTAGGGAGAAGATTTGTCTCTTAATCCCTTACTCGTTGACTATTTCTATGACTTCTGCTTCGAAGTGTAACCCGTTATCTGACACTAGCTCGTGCGGGACCCCATATCGGCAGATAATATTTTTCTTGAAGAATTTTGCCACTTTCTTGGCGTTCAACACTGCGTATGACTCAGCTTCGACCCATTTGGTGAAGTAATCAATGGCAACTAGGATGAACTCATGTGCGTTTGAAGCCTTTGGCGTAACCTTCCCTATGATGTCGATACCCCAGGTGGAGAACGGCCAGGGAGAGGTCATGTTGTATAATTCTCGCGAAGGCAGGTGTTAAAGATTGGAGAATTGTTGGCATTTGAAGCATCTCCGGACATAGGCGGTGCAGTCTTGGGACATGGTGTTCCAGTAGTAGCCCTGTCGGATGATCTTCTTGACAAGCATGTGATCGTTTATATGGGGCCCGCATTCCCCACTGTGGATTTTCTGCATTATTTTCTCAATCTCAGCCCCTGTGATACAGTGTAGATGAGTTCCATCGAAGTTCCTCTTGAGTAGAGCTTTATGACAGATGATGTAATGGGCGGCGAGTCTTCGGAGGGTCGTTCGATCTTTCTTATTGGAACCCTCAGGATACCTACCATGTTTGAGGAGGCACCAGATATCATAGTACCAGCAGTCGACTAGTTCAGGATCTTCGGTAGAGACAAGCTCAATATGATAGCAGTGGGTTGGTTTGTCTTGCTTTTGAACTAAGAAAGGGGTCATTGTTATTCCTTTGGGCATGTCGACCATAGAGTCCAAGGTAGCGAGAGCATCGGCTAGGTTATTCTTTGTTCGAGGTAGGTAATGGAAGGTGATATCTCAAAATCGAGAGGCTAACTCTTCTAATTGGGCATGGAAGGGTTGGAGCTTTTCGTCCTTGACTTTCCACTTTCTGAGCACTTGAGTGATGATGAGGTAAGAATCCTCGTAGACATCAAGGTATTGAATAACTTTTTTGAGAGCAACTTTGAGGCCTACTGTGCATGCCTCGTATTCCGTCATATTATTGGTGCAAGGGAAATCCAGTTTAATGGCGATGGGAGTGTGGGAGTCATGTGGGGCAATCATAAGTATACCAATGCCATGTCCCCTTTTGTTGGCAGCGCCGTCAAAGAATATTTTCCATCAAAGGTTGTCTTAAGCGGTGCATAGAATATTTTCGTCTGGGAATTCGGAGATCCAGACATCTGCTGCTTCTACGGGGTAATCAATGAGGTAGTCAGAGATAGCTCTTCCTTTAATAGCTTTCTGTATGACGTACACGATATCGAACTCAGTTAGGAGCATCAACCATCGGGCCATTCGACTGGATAAGACGGGTTTCTCAAGCAGGTATATGATGGGGTCCATTCAGGATACAAGTTTGATGGGAAAGGCATCATGTAGTGTCGTAACTTTTGGGTGACCCAGATAAGTGCGACACACGCCTTTTCTAAAATAGTGTAGTTGACCTCGTACCCGACCAATTTATGACTGGCGTAATAGATGGCTCTTTCCTTGTGGGAGTCTTCAAGGTATTGGGCTAGCAAAGCCCCAGCTGCAGTGTCGGTTATGGTTATGTACATGAGCAAAGGGAGACCAGGCTGTGGTGGCATGAGCACTGGAGGTTGGGTCAGATATTATTTGATTCGGTCAAAATCTTCTTGGTTGGCCTCGTTCCAAACCTTGGTTGAATCCTTTTGGAGGAGCTTGAAGATCGGTTCGCAGATGGAGGTTAGCTGGCTGATAAACCGGATGATATATTGTAATTTCCCAAGAAAACCTCGGACTTCTTTCTCTGTTCGGGGCGGTGGCATCTCAAGTATGGCCTTCAGCTTTGCAGGATCTGCTTCTATCCCCTTCTCGCTGACCATGAATTCCAAGAGTTTACCCTTTGTAACACCGAAGACACACTTCTATGGATTAAGTCTCATTTGATACCGTCGCAATCGTTCGAAGAACTTCCGGAGAGCGGGAACATGACCTTCTCTAGTTTTGGACTTGATAATCATATCATCCACATAAACCTCGACTTCTTTGTGAATCAGATCGTGCAGGATGGTTGTGGAAGCCCTTTGGTAGGTAGCCCTAGCATTCTTGAGACCAAATGGCATAATGGTGTAGCAAAAGATTCCCCATGGGGTGATGAATGTAGTTTTTTCTTGGTGGTCTGAATGCATTTTGATTTGGTTGTATCCAACAAACCCATCGACGAATGACTTGAGAGCATGACTGACTGTGTTTTCCACGAGCATGTCGATATTGGGTAGCGGATAATCATCTTTTGGAGAAGCTTTCTTTAAATCTCGGTAGTCTACACACATTTTAACCTTCCCCCTGATTTCGGCATAGGTACTATGTTGGCTAGCCATATGGGATATTCGATCACACGAATGAAGCCCACATTTAACTGTTTGACCACCTCTTCTTTGACCTTGAGCGACCATTCGGTGTGGAGTTTTCTCAATTTTTGTTTAATCGGCTTGTAAGCTGGGAGAGTGGGGATCTCGTGCTGAGTTATTTCAGGATCAATGTCGAGCATATCATCATAGGACCATGCAAAGACATCCACGAACTTCTTCAGCAATTATTCGAGTTGTGCGCGCTCATGCTCGTCAAGGGTGTCCCCTATCCTAATCTCGCGCAGTTGGCTACTAGAACCGAGATTAATAACAACAGTCTCCTCTTCATTAACTTGAACGCGGTTATGTTATTTATTATTAACCTTATTTAGATCAGTTAAGAATTGTTCATTTACAAAATCATCATCATCAAAAGTTTGATTAGAATCCAAGCAGTTAATGTAAGGCACAACAGGATACTCAAAATCTTCGTTTATTTCATTGATAGGAAAAACAGCATTGAGAACCTTATCAAAAGAGGTCTCGATTACATTTGAACAAGGATAGAGAGTAGAATAAGAAATAGGGTAAACATTAGGGTTAGGGGGATTTCAAGAGGTAGAACTGGCTCAGCATGCCAGTTGAGGAGAGGTATATTAGCAGCTTTAATCAAATGGGATGGATCCATTGATGTAGTGCCTGAACGAACATGCAGAGTGCCAACCCTAGTGTCTGTAAGTTGAAGGAATCTTCGAAATCACTTTCCTCAGTCTCTTCGGTATCTTTGGTGAGCGGTTACGCGGTGTTGGAAACTTTCGGCCCATGGGTAGCTATCTTGGAAAAAGATCTCCATTCCAGGATTTATCTTCTTGTCTATGTGGTCATACCATGGTTTTGAAAAATTGCAGAAGGGAAAGTCTTCGCCTTCTTTGATGAATCGTCCATTCAAGGAGTCTCCTGGGATAATTCGGGTGCAGTCTAATCTTCTCTTTGGTCGATACTGAGGGATCATTCTGAGCTCTTGTTCTGATGGTTGATACCCCAAGCCACAAGGAGGAAAAGCTTTTTTTAGTTCAATGGGCTCAAGTATCCCTTGCTTCTTTTGCCCTAGTCCCAGTCCGGGTATGAAGTGAATGTTTCTGAACATCTGAATCACATTGACATTGCCATGAGGGTCGTATTCCGGACAAACCCTTTCTTTAAAACCGTCCCCTACTGCGAGTAGGAGTGGCTCAATTTGGAATCCTGATAGGAGCATATCATTTGACCCGTGCTATATCTCCAGGATTGGACTGCTGGTGCTTGCACCCTCGACATTTTTGTCGTCGTCCAAAATGGTGATGACTCGCCCATCGGGGAATAACTTCAATTTTTGATGGAGTGAGGAAGACACACCCTTGATATTGTGGAGTCAGGGTCGTCCGAGCAACAGGTTGAAATAAGCTGGGATGTGTATGCCTTAGAATTCAACGACATGGTTTATAGGGCCAACCCCTATTACAAGTTTTATAGATCCCATCTCCTCACGACGGGTATTATCGTAGGCACGTACAGCGGCGGAGGTTGGAGCGAGGTCGCTTTCTTTCAGGCCTAAACACTTGAAGGTTCTTAGAGGGAAAACATTCAAGGCGAATCTGTTATCGACAAGGGAGAGTGGCACGGCCTTCCCCATAACTTCAACGGAGATGTTGAGTGGATGATTGTGATTTGGCCCAATTCTGGGGATTTCTTCTTCAAAAACTGATAGCATTCAGGTAGAGGTCAAAGATCCGACCAGATTTACCACTTATTCTGGTGAGGTAGAGGGAGGAACTGTAAGTCCAGTGAGCAGTTTGATTAAAGCATTTCTGTGTAGTTGGGAAGACATGAAAAGTCCCCATAGAGTGATGTTAGCTAGAGTTTTCTTCAGTTGATCGAGGATCTTGCTCTCCTGAATGGTTATCTCTGGCATAGGAAGGTTTTCAATGCCCTTCCCTTTGTCATTTGCTGGTAGTGAGTTTGGAACTTGGTAATGTCTCCCTGATCTGGTCATGTGATTTATTGAAGAAGGGAAGAACATGAATTCCATTTCCTCGTTAATCTCAGGTTGTTCTGCCACCCTGTTTATTTTTCCGAGGAGTTCTTCAAATGATATCATCCCACATATGTCGACTACTGGGACAGCTCTTCCTGAAGCTTATTCTTCATTCGAATCTTCGAATTCTTTCCCCCATCCGGTGGCAATAATTTTTTCTTTCCATATAAAGTCAATGCATTCCACAACTTCAACGACTTCTTCATACAGGTCCTCCCATTCTGTGGGGATATGTGTGATTGAAGGGACCAAGCGCCCTTGTAGCTTCAAAGTGTCGAGTAACCCGGTGATACTACAAATGATGTTGGTTTGCCCGAATAATTCGGCTATAATCCGGATAATATCATCTAGGCAGACTTCATCGGTTGGTACCACCCACTTGTCTGAATCTCGGGCCCATTTATGTGCTTCCAAGAACAGTGTGCTGAACCTCTGGCAATCGATGACCATCCGTGAGGGCAATTTCAGTCCGAACTCTAGGAGTTGGTTCAACACTTCTGACAATTCCATACTTTTATTTTCAGAACAGGTACGGATAGCGATGCATGCTCTGGTAAAGAGTGACAGTGCCTGATCAACGAGGCTAGTAGGGTGTAGGAGGAAATATGGGCAATTTTGAAGTGGTTTAGGAGAGTATATGGGTGTGATTTGAGTTAATGGATCGAAATCTGGGTTTTCTTCTAAGAAGAGGGGATTGGCATGATTTGGAAGTGGATTGTGAGTAGTGTGTGGCTTAGGATTGGCTGGTGGGGTGATGGTACCCCGATCAATGAGATCTTGGATTATATTTCGAAGGTGAAAGCATTGGTCGGTGGTATGGCCGACAGTTTGTTGAAAGGCACAATGAGCATCGGCCTTGAAGTTTCTTAGGAGTGGATTTGGCAATGGGCATGGATCCAAGGGCTTGACGAGGTTTCAGCTTAACAGGGCTTGGTAAACTTTAGAGAGGGGATCATGGAGCTCAGTGTATTCCCTTCAGATGGGGGCATGGTGGATTTCTGGTGCCCATGATGTGGTTGGTTGAGAGATGTTATTGATGGTTGAGACTGTAGCACTGGCAGGCTTGTTATACTTTCTAGGGGTGAATTATTGGGACATCTTCTTTGGTTCAACCTCTGTTTTAACAAGGCTATCCTCAATTTCTACTCCAGCCTTTCTGAGAGCTCGGAAGTGGGGATAGTATTGTCCTCCCTTCGTCGCTCGAATATGGGACAAGAAGTTCTTCTTCACTATGTTGACCTGTTCTTCCTCAGATGGCCGATTGGTCATGGTAGCTGCTTGCTCCCTCCACCGGGTTATGAAGTTACTGACTGATTCCCTAGGATTCTATTTGATCAGCTCTAAATCACAACGAGTGACCTCAAGCTCTTCGTTGTATTTGTATTGCGACATGAATTCTCGAGCTACATCCTCCCAACTACGGATTCTGGATTCCTTAAGAGATAAAAACCATCGGAGGTCACTATCCTTCAAAGTTTGCTGAAACAATTGGGCCATCACTTCTTTAGAAGCCCCTAGTAGAGTCATGGAACGATGATAACTGTGAAAATGAACAATCGGGGCCCACTCCCTCCGAACTTCTCGATATTTGGCATCTTGAACTTCTCGAGCAACCTCGCTTTAAGATAAGGAGACATGTGGGTGTAGTCCATGTAATTCCCAGAGATTCTGACTGGGTCAAACTTCTTGGTGAGCATTTTGAGATCCTCTTTGACTTTATGCAACTCCTCCTTTGGATCAATGACCACAGGCAGGTTAGCCATAGGCTGAGCAATGTTTGGCATCGAAAGTTGGGCAGGCGGCGGCCCATTGACAGGAGGGGGCACGTGGAGCGTGTTGATATTCTTTGGGAACCCAGATAGGCTCGGGTGGACCCATAGCATGAGGGAATAGGGCCTCGAGATCTTGAGGAATTGGAACCTGGTTTTGTTGCATTTCTTGGACCTCGGTTTGGAGTTTGTCAATCTTGGACACGAGCTGAGCTAGGTTTGCCGTCAGATCCGACTGTATGACTAGTACTTGATTTGTATTCTCCATGGAAAATGGATGGATTCCGGACTCGGAAGAAGTAGTAAAGGAACGGATGAAACTCCAGGGTGATTTGACTGAAGACCGAAGCCAATAGGGAGCCAGGCCAAGGGCTTGCGATCGACCTGAGAAGGCGTAGGATGAGATTTATTTTTGAGAAAAAGGGAAGAAACTATTTTTTTTTAATTTTTTGATAAAGAAAGGAAAATGTTTTTGGATTTTTGATAAAGAAGGGAGAAATGTTTTTGGAGACGGAACTCAGCATGATTATTATGATTATTATGTTATCACTTGTATTTAATTCTCCTAAATGCAAAGCCGGACGGGACCCGAGCCTGGAAAAGTGTTTTTTTTAATATATGCGAAGCTACGGCTGGACTTATAACCAGGCTCACGGACAGGGTCCCATTTTAAAAATGCGTGAAAATTTGGGCGACAGATCGACCCGAAATTTCGGCAGAGTTTCGGGTCGAAATCGGCAATCTAAAGTGCATGTCCTAGGTTTGACACCTATATGCGGGTATGCAGTTTGGTTGGGTGAATTAGAATGGGTTCCCCCCTTTGGTGTGACTTCCACGAGATACGTCTTGCGCTTGTGGGCAATCGGTATGTGTGAACAAGCCATTTGATATACCTGAGTGTACGTGAATTGCCTCACTATATACCTCGTGGGGACGGTACGTGTGAGAGCGAATTCGATATACTCGGCATACGTGAACGAATTCCCTGCGATATACCTCCCGTTATGACTTCGGTCAAGCGGTACGATTCGGGGGAACCGTTCGATATACGTCGAAGGTACTTGGTCAATGGAAGGTGAGAGTCATATCGCTTAGGCTAACTGCGCCCGACCAGACCAGCGCCCATCATGAAGTGACCCTCCAGTTACTGGGTAAAATTTGGTTAATAACAATTTTTTTTGGTGATGTCGTGTGAATCATGCGTTATTATCTTATTAGTATCTTATGATGAGAATGCCTTTCTTGATTATGCCAAACAGGGAGCAAAGTACAAGTACCAAAGGTACACCAAGTATGGATGGGTGATGCGTGCAACATGGGGATATATGTGATCCTAGGTGCAAGTGGTGCGAAGTGTACATGGATAATGTTCTACAAGTGTGTGAACATAAGCATAAGCATGGGATACACATGGAAAAAAGAGGGGGAACATGCAGATATGGGGGAAATATAAACAAACATAACATCCATGTAAATAGAGTCAAGCCCTCAAAACAAAACATATCCCCAGCAGAGTCGCCACTGTGGCCATCCCAGATCATCGCCCGCGGGCGGTGGCGCGAAGGAAGGGATCCTCGGGTCCCGCGCATCCCTCTCAGGAGTGCTTCGGCCGACGTCATTTGAGATGAGGTGTAAAAATGTAGAGAGATTCGGAGTCGCCAGTCTATTTTACTCAAAAGAGACAAAAGAAAAAGTGGAAGCCATCCCGAGGGATGGAATCCAAATACATACTAGTGCATGCGAAACCAAAATGATTCGAGAAGGCTTCGGTGGCTTAGTTACGAAATGGGAAGGTGTTAGGCACCCATTCCGCCCTTTCGGTCTCTCATTGATATTTGCTATTTTTCTTTATTTTTCCCCTTAATATGTGTGCATGTGTATATATATAATGGAGATAGGAATCCTCGACTTGTATCATGGAAGAGATAAAGCGAGTCATCCGTAGGAAGATGTAGAAGGGTGTTTACCTACAAAAAAAAAAAAAAAATTATTGGAAATATTGAGAAGGAACCCCCCAGGGTCCCTGTAGAAACTCATATTGAGAAGGAACCCCACCCAGGGTCCCGGTAAAAACTCATATTGAGCAAGAACCCCCAGGGACCCGGTAGAAACTCATATTGAGAAGGAACCACCCCAGGGTCCCGGTAAAAACTCATATTGAGAAGGAACCCACCCAGGGTCCCGGCAGAAACTCATATTGAGTAGGAACCCACCCAAGGTCCCGACAAAAACTCAGATTGAGCAGGAACCCCCCAGGGTCCCGACAGAAACTCATATTGAGAAGGAACCACCCCAGGGTCCCGGCAGAAACTCATACTGAGCAGGAACCCCCAGGATCCCGACAGAAACTCATATTGAGTAGGAACTCACCCAGGGTCCCGACAGAAACTCATATTGAGAAGGAACCCCCCAGGGTCCCGGCAGAAACTCATATTGAGAAGGAACAACCCGAGGGTCCCAGCAGAAACTCATATTGAGAAAGAACCACCCCGAGGTCCCGGCAGAAACTCATATTGAGAAAGAACCTCCAGGGTCCCGGTAGAAACTCATATTGAGCAGGAACCCCCAGGGTCCCGGCAGAAACTCATATTGAGCAGGAACCCACCCAGGCACCCCACAGAAACTCATATTGAGCAGGAACCCCCCAGGGTCCCGGCAGAAACTCATATTAAGAAAGAACAACCCGAGGGTCCCGACAGAAACCCATATTGAGCAGGAACCCCCCAGGTCTCGACAGAAACTCATATTGAGAAGGAACCACCCCAGGGTCCCGGCAGAAACTCATATTGAGAAGGAACCACCCCAGGGTTCCGGCAGAAACTCATATTGAGAAGGAACCCCACCCAGGGTCACTGCAGAAATGACATCTTAGAAGTGCCCCACAAGGGCCACTGCAGAAGTCCAAGTTGAGAGGGACTCTGCAAGGGTCCCAAAATAAATGACATTTGAGAAGGAACCCCCTAAGGCTTCCTCAACATCAAAAAAGATGTTTGAGAAGGAACCCCCTACTAGGGTTCCTCAATAGCAGAAACTTATATGAGAGGAGGGACCCGCAAGGTCCTTCCTCCTCAGCTCCCAGAAAACCAAGTTAGGATGATGGGATGTCTACCATAATCAACCCCTCATCATGAAAAAAGAACATAAGTACTAACACTTATTTTCTTGTACAAGTTGCCTAGTTGAGCAAGCAGGGCTCAAGTAGGCCAGTTGGGATCTCTTGAGAGTTTTGGCTTGGCGGCTGAGGGACAATGTATGTTGAGCAAGCTCAACCACTTAGCACTATAGGATTAAGAGAATACTAGTAGGAGGCCCTATGGTCGCCCAGTCCTCACACACCTCACACTTAGTCACAAGTGAAGTGAGCAGCCAAAGGGCTGGATGCTCACAAGAAAGGAACTGTTTATAAATTGATTTTAAAGGAGAGGGCCCTCTAAACCCCTCTCAAGAAAAATGATTTTAGAAGGGGATCCTCAAGACCCCCCTCAACCTTACAAATATTTTCGAGGAGGTGGTCCTCGAGACCCCCCCCTCAAGTTTACAAAGTTTGTACCAAAAGTTATCGTTTCAAAGGATATTTAGCAAATCAGATATTTTGTCTCCATTAGAAGACATATTTGCTTTTGAACTTTGGTTGGCACCACGGGGCATCTGCCAGAGGGGACAGGCAGAGCTGCCTGCAGGTAAGGACAAATAGTACACTGCAGACTTTGTCCCTCATCAACCCTCTAAGTTTTGGTGCCAAAAGTGCCAACCCAGCCCTAGTGCCCAAGTATAAATAGGACCCCTGGGAAAGGTCATGAAAAAAGAGAAAAAAAACTCAATAGCACTGTTACTCTGCAGAAATCACACCAGAATTCCTAGTATTCTCTCCCTGCTCTCTCTCTAGTGCTAAGTGCCTTGTTCTTTCACTCCCCACTGACAGCCATCATTCTCAGGAGCTCATTTTGAGAAAATTAATATTATTATTGTGGAAGTTCATCTTCTTGCAGGGAAGGAGTTCCAGCTTGAGCTCCATTTTTACCAAAAGGATAAGGTTTCATCAGAAGCTGCACTAGAAGACCTTGAAGGCAGTGTCTATTGGAGTGGGTCACGCCTCACCCTTTCCAATTATTCATAGACTCCAGTCTCACTACCCTCCTACAGAAGATATAAGAATAATATTATAAAGTAAAATTTATGCGATTACCCTTACGTTGATCGTTATAATGGAACGATAACGCATATGGAGTAATACGTCACTAAGAGCAAGTATATAGATTATAAGGATATTGGATTTAGAGAAAATAGAGAATAAGAGAAAAAGTGAGAAAAGGACTCGAGTCTCGGGTTTTACCCCGAGACGCCTACGTAGACTATAAAGGCATCAAAGTCCACGTAGTTCGCATAGAAAACGAGGCCCATAAATCCAAATGGGGGATCTCTTATTTGTGAGTGTATGTGTGTGTAGAAAAAAGTGTTTTAGTTATGAGAAAAGTGTGAGAAAAGTATGAGAATCCCTATTTGGAATTTATGAGCAAATCCTCTTTTTCTTATTTTTTGGGTTTTATTTATATGAAAATAAGAGATGTGCAATAATACTAAATAAAGAAGTATATTAGGATGTGTGAAATGAGATAATAAAAGTGCTAAATAATAAAACAAGTTATTGCAAATTTAAGAGAATTTGAAGAGAAAGTTGAGAAAGATGGACCTTTTTGGAGACCTTAAGCTTGATTTTGAATGTGGGAAAGCAGCCCTTGCACTTGGATGATGATGGAGAGTGGATAATTCACCAAGTTTGATGAAAAGGATGATGAAAAGTGGAAGTAAAAAAGGGATTTGGAGGTTGAAATCACGCTGCCTTCGAGAGAGGTTTCTGGGATTCGTTGAGAGTGAATTTTATCAGATCTGGGCTCCCCTTGCAAATGAGGTTAAGGCCTCTTTTTATAGGCTCGGGTCACTGCCGATCGGCATAGACCTGATCCTGCCTATCGGCACCTGCTAATAGGCAGGGTCTGGAACCTGCCATTGGGAAGTGCGTTTCAGGCCTTTTCGGAAAATCGGTTGCCGAGGGCAAACCGTTGGTCAGAATCGCCCACGGGGCAGACCGTTGGAAAGGTAATTCAGATACCTTTGAAAGTCCTTTGGACCATTCCCGGGTTCAGGAGTTGACTTTGGGTCAAATATGGCTCGAAAGCATTTGTCGGTCCATTGGACTGGAAATCGTTCGGACGCAAACGGATCGTTCGTCCGTATGGTAAGTCCAAATTGCGCACGGAACGGACCGTTGGAAAGGTTAAGAGATGTACTTCGACATTCCAAAGTGTTTAAACCGGTTTGGTGAGTTGACTTTGATCAACCGGGCCGTGGAAGAATTTGGTGACCTCTTGGAGTCAAACGGATCGTTCGTCCGCATGGTAAGTCGGAATCGCGCACGAGACGGACCATTGGAAAGGGTGTTCAGTTCCCTTCAAAAATTCATTCAGCCTCGGTCGAGTTGAAGAGTATACTTAGGTCAAACAGAGCCCGGGAGCGCCCGGTGGCCTCTAGGTCAAGTTTCGGACACAAACGGATCGTTCATCCGCATGGTAAGTCGGAATCGCGTACGGGATGGACCGTTGGAAAGGGTATTCAGTGCCCTTTAAAGATTCATTCAGTCTCGATCGAGATGAAGAGTTTGAATTTTTGGTCAAACTGAGTCAGGGAGTGCCCGATAGCTTCTATGTCAATACTCGGGGTATGACCTGGGTTTGTAGTGATTAAGGGAGGTACTTGGGACCTAAGGAGAGTTAAGGGTAACGGAATGGGGTGTCTACATAAGGTGCCCGTGAGTGTGCCATATTTTAATACTTTTTGAGATGTCTCTCTTTATATCTCATTGTAAGTTGTGCCAACACACAATCTTTGTTTGCAGATAATAAATGTTATTTTTCAAACTATTAGATTGTCCCACTTAAGTGTTACCCCTTTTGGATTCATACAAAAGTGATATACGTACTATTGCCTGAATCCTTCTTCCATGGTGATTTAAGAGTGAATTTTTATAAGTAAAGATGAAATAAAATATTTAACTTTTTAAAAGAATCAATCTTTATTATTTCATCTCTAGTGTGATTTTAAAGCTTTTTGATTAATTATTGAATCCCTGAAAGTCATAGTTTTGTATTCAAGCTAGTTTTGACAAATCATTTCCAAATATTATTTATTCTTGAGTATGACCTTCTTTAAAGCTTAAAACACACACTTGTGAGTATTTAAGAGAAACCAAACCTTTTGCTACAACTTTTTAACCTTAGGATATCCTCACACATGCAAGTTTCAGTCGGTGGTTCCGCGGCATTAGAACAAAGTGCTCTTCCATTTTAAATGAAGATTTTGGCGGTGTAAGACTTAAAGACATTGGACAAGTCCAAAATTAACCACAGTTATGTAGCATTCTACAACTGTTGGTGCTCTCTTCGAAGGATATGGTGGTAAAGAGTTGATAGTCTATCAATGTTGTAAGAGTGTGAACACGCTAGGCAAGGATAGTCACAACCAAAACTTCAATTTTTGTATTTTTCAAATTTTAAAGATTGAAACTTTAAACAAAAATAACCCAATTAAACTTAGCACCAATTTTTAAAAACTTTTCTTGTGACAAAATAATTTACCAAATTTTATCTTTTTACCCTAAAGCGTGCATCTAAGGTGATGGCATGTAAAATAAAGGAAACATCCATAAGACGCCGATGTAAGAGGAAAATCACAAAGGGAAAAACTTGGGATGACCTAGCCAAACAGTTCACTATGATACGATTTTACAAAGCATAAACAGTAAACTTACAAAATGACTCGATCCCCAACAAGCCTTGACGTTCTTCCATCTTTAACCGTTCCTCCATAGTGAAATGTAGGAATCCACACACACAAGCTGCCACAGCACACGAGTCCACGTGCACCTCGATCTCCACCGATCAGGCTCGGCAACCGCCAAACATCACAATTAGCACGTACGGAGTCCACCGTACGAAACAAGTTCTCTTAAGATGAAAGAAACAAACTTTGCTGCCCAAACTTAAGATCTCCAGGCTTAGGAATTATGGAACTTGGATCTTAAAACATAAAAGGTGAAACTTTAGGGTTTGGAACTTTTGTACACAAGTCTAGAAACGTTTTTCACCAAAAGTCCTTCAAAATTCTTAGTCCAAAATAACATAAAAACTTGCACGATTTTTGAGGCAGTGGCTCATTCGAATGAAAACAGGGGTCGTACGAACGAGAATAGCATCTCGTTTGAATGAAAACCTTAGTTCGTTCGAACGAAAATGCAATCTCCTTTGAAACTAGCTTCTAACGAGAAGTCCATGCAAAGTAGTCCAACCTCGTTAGATGTTGGTTTGATCCTTGTTCTAACGAGAATGAAAAATCGTTCGAACGAGATATAAAACTCGTTCTAACGAACTAAAACTCAGAAATTTTTTCTTTAAATTATAAAAAAATAGTTCCAAACATTTCAAACAAAATAAACACCCTTAATAAAAATTCCAAGGACTCATAATTGATACGCATCCATACCTGTGAGATCCTCGGTATACGTGAAGAAAAACGTGGCACTAAACTCGTCACGGTATATCAATCTTTGAATCTCGGTCACTATGCCTTCAACGCACGACGTTATAGGCTTTATGGGACCATAAATTCAAAGTCTATCATTTTACTCGAACGTTTGGTTTGGATTTATGCCAATTACATACAAATTGACTCAATTTGAAATTTGTCTTTAAAAATCTTCTCCTTTTGCTATTCCGGGACAAAACCAAAACAAAACTCTATGGTTCGTCGAGCTCTATAGAAAGAATCATTCCCCAACCCCCCCCCAAAAAGAAAAAGAATACAGACACTCGACAAACACGCAAACATGAGTAGCTTTGCTTTCTTGAAAATTTGTCGCATTGATGTAAACCTATAATCCTGCACACTTAAACACACATTCAAATGCTAAGGGAATATAACAAGAATAAATCCACAAATAAAAAACATCTAACAATGTCTAAAACAATATCAACCTAGGTAAGACATCTCCCCCTAAGATAAAGTACTAAACATGCAAAGGAAAAATACCATTTCTCCCCTTTTTTATTTAGAAATAAACAAATCAAGATAGCATAAACAACTACTCCCCCCAAACAAAATATCCTCCTAAATACGTGATCGAAAGATACCAAGATGAGAAAATTTGATACAAATTTAAAACATAAGGAGAAAGGAATAAATCACGAAACAGTGTACGTAACTGGCAACTCAAGCACAAATAATATAAATGATCAAGCATATAGTAAACATGGACTAAATATAAACCGCACCGACATAAAATACGATACTGTATATAATATATGCAAAATATACAAAAGAAAATCCGGCATACATATACAGGTATAAACAACCACAAAACTTAACATAAAATACATAAGCTTTACACACTAGCATAGTATCAATGTGTCTAAACACGTAGGATGGAATGAACATGCATGAACTAGATATAAATGAATTATGATCCAAACACTCAAATATGTTCAAAAATATTTCAAGAGGGAGGGGGGAGTTAATTGGGATAATGACATTTATTTGATATTATGACACCCCGTCTAATTAAACCTCGGGTGATCAGTCCTAAATTAAATTAGAACAGATTTCTCAGTTGGTTCATTCTTACCATCACTGTCGAATTTTTTTTTATTTACTAACCACCTAAGTGAAAATAGACCAGTGCCAAGTTTTATCTTTCAGTAATTCAAAGAAATACTCATGTGGAAATAAATCATTAAAAATCAAAAGCTAACCGAAACCAACCATCACATATAAATAAAAAACTGGCCAAATAAACCATCGGCTAAAATCCAACACAAATGTAAGTACAGATATTAATGGATATCAAGTATCTGACATAAATACCAAATAAAACCGTGAGCAACATGCTCGAATATCTGATAGAAAATCCCTACACTAGGAATAGAAGGAATAGAGGCTCCTATCCAAATCCTGTAACATCCACATATGCTACAGCAACGAATCTCTGGAATGAATCAAGCCTGGCGTCCCAATGGCTGGACACCTAAAAGGTTTTGAAAATATTTTATAGCAAAAGTTAGAACCCAAAACATTTGGAAAATATTTAGCAATTGATTAACTTGCAGTAATAAAATATGCATGAATGCGCTTCATATTTTAGTTAGTGTCGCACTCTCTTGAGGACAGAGTCACCCCTCAACTAATGTGCACACCTAACGCCTTCTTTATATCCCACCTAGTCCTCTACCCCGGAACTAGATATTTGATATAACTCTTGTCAACTGCCCTACTCAATCCCGAGTATTTTTAATGTATGACTTATAAGTTATTTATCGCCTTAACTTAGTTAATCATCTTTCCTTAAAAGTCCTATAACATTCACTAGTTATACAAATAATACACTTTTCTCCATGTATTTAAATTTTTCGTATATAATTATTCACCCCATTATGTACATACAGTTATCTTACAATAATCCCACATGTTGAATGTGAATATAACCCATATATAATTAATACAATTCACTACATGTATTTAATGCCCCGTATATAACTATTTATCCTATTATATATGTAGAACCATATTACAACATTCACACATATGTTGAATATAAATACAACCCATCCTCCTGAGTAATAACTCACCAGATGTATTCTCGAAATTGCTATCACACTAGGTGTACTCGCATCACCTAGTTACCCCAAGTCAGAATCGGTCACTAACTTGGCCAAAAACATACATAATGGAGGTTGTCATATTCCTTCCCTGAAAGTGAGATAAGCCCCTCACCCATATAATGGACGCTATGACCTGGGGATATATTCGCCCTACTCATCAAGCTAGGGAATTCACCCACATCGCGCAACCTCCTCCGATAGCACTAGAGTATATATATTAATAATATCTAATCATTGATAATTATATGCACACACCATATATATACTATCGCACACCGTATATATATAAATATAAAATATCCCGGCTTTACCGTGTACTGAGTCAGTAACACTAGCTTATATTCAGTATCTCGAGTTTATGGTCCAACTCTGATTATTAATTAATTTACACATTACTTAATATAATACGTTCTCGAGTTTATAGTTCGGACTCTAATTTAATTAATTCACACATTAATTAATTTATTATCTTGGTGTCACTCAACCAATATACCCGGACTCGCTCACTTGGTCCGTATTTTAATATTTCCCGAGTCAATATTCCCACTCCAAATTAATCTACTCCTCTCAGTAATTAATTTAACGCCTTGGTATCACTCAACCAATCTACCTGGACTCGCTCACGTGGCTCGAAATTAAATATCACCCGAGTCTAATCCCCGACTCCAAATTAATTAGTTTTCCTTTGTGATTAATTTAAATGAGTGGTGTTGCCCTACTACTATACCCGAACTTATTCACCCAGTCCGTTATTTTATTTTTCAGAATTTATTTCCCAAAATTCATTCGCAATGTGTCGCACTTAATTCCCCCACCACTCCCAATTATACTCCCTTGTAATTGCTAAGAATTAACTCCCATAATTAATTTTTTTCCTCTTAATTATGCTAAGGGAATTTGCAACTAAAATTTTTACCCATATAAATTCCAAAGCCAAACTGTCGAAAAACCTGGAGGGTCGATCGATCGACCCCCAACCGTCGATCGATCGATCGAACAGGTGGTCGTCTTTTCCACCTTGTTGTTTCCTCCATTAACGAAAATTTTCAATTTCTAACCTATCCCTTGGTCTAACCCAAGCACAATCAACATCGTGACTATATAAGAACATGATCAGGACCTCTCATAGAATCTCACACATAAATTTAATTTCACAAATTTCTACCTTTCTAATTTGGGGAAAATCCCGGGTTTTTACTCGTTAGGTTTCAATTTCATCTACTTATCTTAAATTCGTCCATAATTGCTACTGGGTTTTTCACATGTAAATCAAATATCCTCACAGAACCATGTCACACTATTAATTCCCACATTAAATCTCATTTAAGTGTTCCTTTCACAAAAAATCCGTTTTGTACCCTATGCACCCAAAACGAATTTCTGATTTCATGTCACAAAAATATGAATTGATTAACATCAATTAATATCACAGCAAGTTAACCACTTGCCTTATGAGTTCGTAAAGTCTGATCCGTTGGCATAGAGACAGGCTTGATGATGAACACCCCACTTTGTTCCTTGATTTGTCTCCAAAAGATCCCCAATTTATTCTCTAATTGCTCCCTCTAGTTCCCTCTCCAACTCTTTGATTTTGGTGTGTATTTTTCTGCCGTTTAACACTCTTAGGTTTAGGTTTAACACACTAATCCCGTTTTTTGGCTTATGGACTTAATTAAAATGGCCCAATTACCCCCGTGTGGGTCAGGTCATGCCCAAAAATGCCCCGTGACCCATTTATCACCCCCGGGTACACTTTTCCGACTATCTCGGCCCATCCGAACTCAACCGTGCACTCAGAATCGACATCCGAATTAATTTATAAAAATTCTTATCTCACACCCAAATTAGTCTATACTGACTCCCGGTTGAGATAATATAAATGACACGTCACTAATACACATTATAACGTAAATAAATTATTACTATTCACTTAGTAATTAAATTTCCCTAAATATTAACCATTCACTCTCCGATTAATATTTAAACGAATATTACCATAATTAATTCAATTAAATTACGACACACAAGTAATTTAAAATTTCCCGAATTAATTAAATATTACATGCACAGAAATACGGGGTGTTACATACTCCCCCCCCCCCCCCCCCCCTTATAAAGGAATTTCGTCCCCAAAATTTGGTCATTATTACGGCGAGTACTCTGGATACTGTTCTCACATATCCTCCTCCCAGTCCCACGTATACTCATTAATACTGTGATGACCCCACCCCACTACACTCTAACTGGTGGTACTATCTTAGACTCCAGCTTGCGCTCACATAGCTACCAGTCTCCCCTCATATGAGGTGTCTTATTGCAAGTTATTATCCTCAAGTGGAACGTGCCCAAAAAGCTCAATCTCTCCTCATGTATCCCTCCAGCTATGCCACGTAGAATACATCCTGTATCCACTGAAGATGTTCTGGAAAACCCAGTCGATAAGCTACCAGTCCCACCCTCTTGAAGATAGGGAAAGGACTCATATACCTCGATGATAGCTCCCCTTTCTTACCGAACTTCATCACTCCTTTCATATTAGACACCCAAACCAATTACCTGGTCGCAATTTTTTTTAACTCGATGGCCCCTGACAACATAGTTCCCCAGAAGATGATCCTATACTCCGCCAGCTCCACTATCTCTCAGTTAGGAAATTCCCTTCCTATATGGGTATCAATTTCCTTGTTGCCAAAACGCGTGACTATCTTTCGGGTAATTACCTGCATCATCCCTGATTAATCATGTCAGACTTGAACCTTTAGCCCACGGTGACGTACCCCTCCTTACGTCCCTGGACTATACGAAAGGATACAAGTCACTTAACTCCCACTGATGGACCATAACCCATCTCGGGTCCTAGTAGCTTGTTATCTCCCCACCTCTTATCTACCAAAGGTGGATAATGGAACTTTTTCCATAAAGTCTCCTAAGGTGTCATGCAAACTAAATCATTACGAGGCATCACACGTAACTCTACCTGTGGTAAATAATACTCCCGAATTACCCAAAAATCTAAAATGCACCATCCTCACGTCCCAACTACCCATCGACTTATGGGCGACACGTTCAACCAATATGTAACTCTGTCCCGATCACCTCCTGATAGTTTACCAACCTGAGCATAACTCCCTTTACTGGAACCATAGAATTAAAAAAAATTCCTGGTTCATACCCTCCAATCAATCTTTTTTCATCCTTAAATGGTCTACCCCGCGACAAATTCACTATGTCCCATTCAACACCGATTTCCACGCTCAAGAACTATATTCCTTGTGCAATTTTCGTCAGGCAGGAATCTATACCTAGTATATGCGTAAAACCACTCTAGGTATATGACTAAGTGATACTCTTTTCTATCTTCCCAAAAATGTGGGTTTCCCCCTTGCCCAGAGATATCTTATTACATAGGTCTCCTCCACCTTCCCACTCCTTACGGTGGAGGTAGTTCTCCTCGATATACATATAGTCAGACCGTTTCCTTTCTCAAATGGATTTTAGTTCACTACACTTTTCCACTTATTCTCTGACTGCCCCACAGGCATATATTTAATATGTTTATTTACACATCCCTTCTATTTAAGACGACTCTGAAATCACACTAACTCGGTCACCCATACACCCTATATCTCGTGCTTAATAGCACAAAAATTACCTTAATTAACCAGGGTGCCCATACACCCTATCCCAGTGCTCAACCGCACGAAAGTTACCCGACTATGCTAGTCGTAACTCGTAGTACAACTTACAACCCGTAGTCATATCACATACACGAATAATAACCGGGGTACTCAACCTATGTACTAACGACCAAACATCTCCCCACTTCCAATGTGGTGCTAATTTTTATGCGTGGGATGTCTCGCAAAGCGAAATCCAACCAAGGAACCCCCCCGATACATTACTATCTAAGATTATCGGTCGTTGAGATCTATTATACCCTCAGTCCATAGCACGTACCCCCAAATACTTGTCTCTTAACACAAAAGTATACACGCCTACTCTCATGCCACAAAAGAAAACATAAAATACTGCGCCCATACTATCACTAGTTCTTACGCAAAATAAATCCCGAGTTATCTCTCCCTGCTCGAAAATAATTTTAACCGCCCTGAATCGCTTCAGTATACATCCCTTCTTACTGGGAAAAATATAATAATACAAGACATTCTTCTATGTTTATCGTACCTCACAATACGAGCTATATACGCATATATATATATATATATAGGCTAGGCTCCCTCTCAGGTGACACCTAGTAGGAGTCATTCATAGTTTGGTGTCATGAACACCAAACCTTACTATCACTATCCGTAATAGTTCACACCCATTCCTAACCAATCCATACCCAGGAAAAATCATGCTTTCATAACACTCCTCAAAATGAGTAAATCTAATAAAATATACCCTCTCAGTTTTCGTACCTGCTCCCTGCAGATAAGACCAAAGAGAGCCCCGTTACCCCGTGGTAACCATATAATTAATAGTAACACTACTATACACCCACTAAACTCATCCTCCACGCGAATATAGTTCTGACAAGAATATTGTGATCACTCGTCTCACGAAATTCATTCCATCTATCCGAGGATAAAACTCATACTTCCACTCGCCTATCCACCGGCGACCCAAATGATTCCTGGAAATAATATTCTCACACGACCGAACCAAAATTTCACAATTGTTGTCCCTACTGGGCATTCCACTTCTATCTGAAGCACCTTATACCTTTTACTTGCTTAAGTCTATACTGTATAAGTGTTCAACTAGTTTGGAAATAGTGACAAAATTGGTTGTCCATCTTAGAATCCAAAGAGCCTCAGATCTTTTCTCTCTAATCCTCTTCAATGATCCATGAAGGTATAAATTGAATCACACTACACACAATTAGAAGGTCATACATGTGTTCATATTGCTTAAAATTGAGTGTGTGTTTAATTCCCCTTGAACTGGAGCTTTAATAATTTTTTGGGAATTTTTAAATATTTTTTAAACATTTTTAAACATTTTTTAAATAAATGTTTTTATTAATAAAATGGGATTATAAAATTTGTGGGGTTAATATTCTATTTTGTAAACTTCATTTCTCACTCGAATGTTTGGTTGGGTAGAATCTCAAAGCGCTAGAGACTTCAGGGTGCCTTCTGTAATTACTTTGGACGCGCATGTGTGAGCCTCTCATATGTCAACACTTGTCATCCTCTGGGTGTACCTATTTGTGTTTGTTATGTGAGAAGGTTGGATGGTTGATTACTGAACGTTGGATCATTCCTAATCGAGGGTCTGCATGTGTTCTTAGTTAATCCAGGTGCTATCCATATGAACCAATCACAATCATTTTTAATCACCGCTGTTTTATAACCTTTGGATCAAGTCAAAGTTTGCAAGACTTGATCTCAGCCCTTGATTTCCCTCGAACATCCAGAACCTTCCCTCAGCCCTATAAATACCCTCCACTTCTCAGCCTTAGAAGACTTTTGGGCATTCGTCTTTCTGAGAGAAAAAAAAATAAGAGAAAAGTGAGAGAGAAGAGGGAAAAGAAAAGAGAGAAGAGAGAGAAAGGAAAACTGTTAGCCAAACCCTAACCCTAAACACTTCAACTCTGAAACAAACCTTCGTATATTCAACCCCAAACACAACCCTGAGTGTTTGAGAGAGAGAGAATGGTTTGTTCATATCGAAACTGTAACCTCCTTGTCTTTGATCTTGTTCACAACTTAAACATTCGTGTGAAGATCTTGTTTCTTTATCATAGAAACTTTAGATCTACACTCTGCATGTTACATTTTCACTAGATCTGCATATTTACTACTTGATTTAAGAAAATCTTTACTGATTTAGTTTTGAAAATGTTTTGTGGTTTCTATTATTACGAAACTTAACCCTGACCTAGTTGGATTCACACTTGGAGATTTTCAATCTCACAAATGTTTTCAAAAAGAGATTGATTAAGATCTTGACCGCTTTTAAAAGCAAGATATCCGTGGAATCTGGGTTATATTTAAAGGTCAAAAAGGGTTCAAGCTCTGTGAGAAAGAAATAAACTAAAATCACAGCATATAGTCTTTATATGTAATTTACTAGGACTGTCTGTAAATCTAAGTGTGTGTGAGTTCATGCATGTTGGTAGGAATCACTACACAAATACTTAACACACTACTACACTGGAAGTGTTGTATATAAGATCAGAGATCATTGAGTCGACATAAGGAAGCTAAAGCAAAGGAAGTTAGCAAACTGGAAGAACATCATCAACAAATCAGATCTATGAGAAGTTAGAAGGACACCAAGTGGGGTATATTACTAAACTTAGAATAGGTTGATTTGTGTGCTTGCATGTTGTATTGTTTGTAACTATTATTTGTTATTAGTGGATTTTTACTTTTGTGACTTAGAAGTCACCGTGGATGTTTCCTCTGTTGGGAGAGGTTTTACCACGTTAAAAACTGTGTGTTGATTATCTTCATCTACTCATCTCATTCTATAAGTGTGCTGAATTTTTGAAACTGCCTTAGTTTTAAAAACTGATTACACAGTCTTAATTACTCTCGTACATAAGTTTCTTTGTAAACACATCTTGTTTATAATTTTTATTTTCAAAAGAAAAGGGTTTCTTCAACAAACATCTCGGAGTTGCTTATACAGTTTAATCTGCTATTAAACGGCATTAGCGACGTTTTTCAATTGGTATCAGAGCCCTGTTAACTTTTATTTCAAAAGATCTTGTGTTTCTGAAATCGTTTTCTGAAAAACCTAACTATGGACGAGAAGAATGAAAGGTTTGGTAATCTGTCCAGACCTCCTCTCTTTGATGGAAACAACTTTGCTTACTGGAAAGTAAGAATGGTTGCCTTCATCCAAGGGACTTTAGGAGATGATGTCTGTGACATTATTGAAAACGGATACACTTATCCTACTAAACCAGCCACTGAAGGAAGTGATGACAGGGTAAAGAAAATCTTAAGTGAGTTTACCCAAGAAGAAAAAACTATTTCTCGAAATAACAATAAAGGCAAGAATGCCATTTTTATGTCTATTAATGAGTATGAGTTCAAGAGAATCTCATCTTGTGCCACTTCTAAGGAAGCGTGGGACACATTAATCACTGCCCATGAAGGAGACTCAAGAGTTAAAGCTTATAAAACTCAAATGCTTATCCAGCAGTACAACTCTTTGATCATGTCTAATTCTGAGTCTTTTGATGATTTTTACATGAACTTGACTGATATAGTCACTAAGTTGCATGCTAATGGTATTACTTATGATAGAAATGAAATTGTTTCTAAAATCCTAAGGTCATTACCACAAAAGTTTGACAGTAAGAGGTATGCTATTGAGGAAATGAATGATCAAAACCTTACCCCTGAGTTACTCAGTAGCAAACTTAGGATTGTGGAAATGGAATTAGACTTTAAGAAACAATTAAATCATTCTCAAAGAAAACAGCCCAACTCTAACTTGAGTTTTGCCTCTAAGATACCCAAACTTGAGTCTAATTTGACCAACTCAGACTCTGATGAGGAGTGCGATATAGACAAACGAGATAATCAGATTGCCTTGATGTCTAAACAATTTAAGAAAATTGTCAAATTTCGAAACAAACAGGCATCTAAACAAGGCAAGCCTAATTATCATACTCTGTCTAATCCCAAACCTCATGAGAGAGGTCTTGATAAACATCCTAAGGACAACAACTCCAGACCCACTAGAGACCTTAAAAAGATTGAATGTTTTAGATGTGGGAAACTAGGTCACATTGCTCACGATTGCAGAGTTAATCTAAATAAAGCCAACACACACAATAGAGCCAATGTCTGTAAAACTTGGGATGATTCAAGTGAATCTGATGAAGAGGAACTTGAGTCATCAAATGTTCTTGACCCTTGCATGTCTTTTTATGCTAAGATCATTTACAATAATGATATGCCTGTGTGTAATAATGATGCTTCTACTCATGCTTGTGTGAATACTGTTTTGACTGGCCTAGATGCTTTATTATCTGAAAATGTTGCTAGTTCTAATTCCGTGTGTGTGAGTCAAAGTGATCTCGATAATGACGATGCAAATGGGTGCGTGAGTACTAAAACTGAATCGTTAGGGGTCACTACACACACTTCACTTAGCGACTCAGACACAGATGACCTCCCAGATATTCATATATTGTATGCTAAAACTCTCAAAAAAGGCACTAGACTGGAGAAGACTATTAGAGACCTGACTAAGAAATTAGATGATCTAAGCGTTATTGTGAAGCTGAATGCCGAAGAGTACACTAACCAGTGTCTGTCTCATCAATCTGAAATTGAAACTTTTGATCAAAAATTAAAGAGTTGACTAAAATTAATGAAACTCTGGAAATGAAATACAAGGGAACATTATTAGAACTGGAGGAAGCAAAAACGAAGACAGCTACTGTTTTCAAAAAGTTTTCTAAGTTTGAAAGCAATTCAAATTGTTTTACTGACTTTGTTGTTGACTCCAAGACCAATTCTGATGATAGAACCGGTATTGGATTTTGTCCTAAGAACAAACCACAAACTACAAAACTTGAACCTATTAAGTTTGTGTCTGGGGGCAAAAGACCAATTGAAACATGTCCAGATTTTCAGTTTATTAAAAAGGAATTTGATCAAAAGAAACAACAGAAAGACATTGGAGAGTCTAGTAATTCTAAGGCTGACACTACACTTAAGACTAAATACGTCTGTCCTTTGATCAGAAAGGCTGAATCTAACTTTAAAACCATCCCTCCTAGGAATAACACTACTGAACAGAATGTTGTTAAACCCATTTTTAGAAGTTTTCCTAAGGAAGTTCATCCCTCGAGCAATCAATATTGCTCCTACTGTGACATTTATGGTCATTCCTTTGAAGGTTGCTATGTTAGACGTCTAAATACTCATGTGTATAACACTTCTGTCTACAAGAACTTTAACTATTCTAGGCAAAATCGTAACCATTATGTCCTTCCAAGACAACCTGACAAGAACTCTAACTACAGAAATAGAAAGACCAAAACTAAGAGTTCATTTAAGAGAAAGGCTCCCAGAAACTTTCCTAAACCAAAAGCTCAAATTTTCCACAATAATCAGTTTGTTGCCCCAAATGTTTTTCGACAAAAAGCTGTTTCTCAAAAGTTTTATCAAATGAGGGCAAACTTACGCAAAATTAAAACTAGAGCTATTTGGGTTAGAAAAGATGATCTTTTACCCCAAATGAAGTGTAACATTGTCATCACTGCTTTAAAAGCTGAACACACTTCATCTGGTTGGTATTTAGATTCAGGATGCTCCAAACATATGACAGGAGATGAAACCAAACTTTTAAACAAAACAAGATTTGCTGGTGGCAAAGTAGTTTTTGGTGACGGTGTTTCATCCCAGATCATAGGTAAAGGAACCCTAAAAGAAGAAGGAATGCCTGTTCTTGAAAATGTCCTATTAGTTAAAGGCCTTAAAGCCAACCTCCTAAGTATATCACAATTTTGTGACTCTGACCATACAGTCATCTTTTCAAAGAACAATTGTAAAATTCTAAATGATAAAGGTGAATGCATTATTACAGGATTTAGAACACCTGACAATTGTTATACTGTCAAGACTAGTTCTGAAACCTGTAACATTGTCAGAATGGATGACAATGAAATCTGGCATAATCGTATGGGTCACTTAAGTTATGATATCCTTGGTAGATTGTCTAGTCATGAGATAGTTAGAGGAATTCCTAAAATTAAACCTATTTCAAGTGTTGTTTGTGGTCATTGCCAGGAAGGAAAAATAGCTAAGACTTCGCATAAAAAGGTTAAAGACATCCTCACCTCTAGACCTCTAGATCTCATCCATATGGACCTTATTGGTCCTTCTAGAACTGTTAGTCTTTGTGGACACAGTTATATCCTAGTCATGGTTGATGATTTTACACGATTCACTTGGGTTGCCTTCTTGAAACATAAATCTGACACGTTTCAGAATTTTTTTAAAATCTTACTTAAAATTGAAAATGACAAGGACACACAAGTAAATCGTATTAGTAGCGATAGAGGGGGAGAGTTCATAGACACAGGAATAGTTGAATATTGTGACTACAACGGTTACAAACACGAATTCATCGCACCTAAGACCCCTCAGCAGAACGGTGTTGCCGAAAGGAAAAACCGAACTCTTCAAGAGATGGCACGAGTCATGCTCCATGCCAAATCCCTACCTAAATACTTCTGGGTAGAATCTATTAGAACTGCCTGTCATATCACTAATAGGGTCTATCTAAGGAAAAACTCTAAACAAACTCCTTATGAGTTGTGGTACGGTAAGAAGCCTAATCTGAAATATCTAAGAACTTTCGGAAGTCAATGTTATGTCTGTAAAGACAGAGAACATTTGTCTAAATTCGAAGCTCGTGGTGATAAAGCCATCTTCTTAGGATACTCCCCAAACAGTCGTGCTTATCGTATATACAATCTGCGTACTAAGGCCCTTATGGAATCGATAAATGTAATTGTAAGCGACACTATTGTCGAAAATAAGATATCTGAATCACCTATTGTGGATGAATCTGAAAATGATTTCAAAACTGATTCACCAGAAATAGATGACTCATTACCTACTGAGAGTCCAGAAGTACCTGGCTGGGTCTCTATAGACCATCCCATTGACAACGTGGTCGGTAATCCTAATGAGACAGTTCGTACTAGATCCCAGTTAAGAAATTATGCTAATTATGCATGTTTCGTCTCCCTTGTGGAACCGAAAAATGTTAACGAAGCATTGAATGACACACACTGGATTTCTGCTATGCAGGAAGAACTTTTACAATTTGTCATTCACGATGTCTGGTATCTTGTACCTCGGCCTCAAAACAAAAATGTTATTGGAACACGTTGGATCTTTAAGAATAAATCTGATGAAAATGGGGTGATTCTTAGAAACAAAGCTAGACTTGTTGCTCAAGGTTACTCTCAAATAGAAGGGATAGATTTCAGCAAGACATTTGCCCCTGTCACTCGTCTTGAATCTGTTCGACTTCTTTTCGCCATAGCGTGTCACTTAAAATTCATAATTTATCAAATGGACGTCAAATCTGCTTTCCTAAATGGAATTCTGTCCGAAGAAACGTATGTCGAACAACCCAAAGGGTTCATTGACCCTAAATACCCTAACCATGTCTTTCGTCTAAAAAAGGCTCTGTATGGCTTAAAACAAGCTCCTCGAGCTTGGTATGAACGCCTTTCCAACTTTTTGTTGGATAAGGGTTTTAAGAGAGGAGGAAATGACCAGACTCTCTTTGTCAAACATTTTGACAAAAACATTATTATAGCCCAAGTCTATGTAGACGACATCATATTCGGGTCAACTTCAAACTCTGAAGTTAAATCCTTTTCTGCTATTATGCACAAGGAGTTTCACATGTCCCTTATGGGGGAGCTACAACTTTTCTTAGGATTTCAAGTGAAACAGAATTCTGATGGTCTATTTGTCTCTCAAACTAAGTATGCCTTAGATCTTGTTAAGAAATTTGGTTTAGAGAATGCTAAAGTTGCCAAAACGCCTATGAGTACTACCGTTAAATTAAGCAAAGATGAAAATGGTAAGTCAGTTGATTCCACACTTTACCGTAGTATGATTGGTAGCCTACTCTACCTAACTGCCTCACGACCAGACATAATGTATGATGTATGTATGTGTGCTCGTTACCAGAATAACCCTAAAGAGAGCCATTTATCGTGTGTAAAACGTATAATAAAGTACATAAAATGCACTCTCAATCTTGGACTTAGGTACACTAATGATACCTGTAGCACCATCATAGGGTATACTGATGCTGATTGGGCCGGTTGTACTGATGACAGTAAAAGTACATCAGGTGCCTGTTATTATGTCGGCAATAATTTAGTTGGTTGGAGTAGTAATAAACAGAATTGCACATCTTCATCTACGGCTGAGTCCGAATATATAGCAGCAGGAAGTTGTTGTGCTCAATTATTATGGATAAAACAGATGTTAAGCGATTATGGGATTAAAGAAGATCAATTACAATTGTATTGTGACAATCAAAGCGCCATTAACATATCTAAAAACCCGGTTCAACACTCGCGAACTAAGCATATTAAAATAAGACATCATTTTATACGCGAACTTGTTGAAACTAAGGAATTAGAAATTCATTACCTGCCTACTGATCTGCAACTTGCAGACATGTTCACTAAACCTCTAGACTATAACAGATTTCTGTATTTGCGAAATTCTATAGGCATGGTATGCGCTGATTAAACTCTTAAGACCTTAAGTTTTACCCTTTGTCCATTTGAGACAAAATGGGGGAGAAATTTGAGTTTTATGAGTTCAATATTTTGTTCACATTTCATCTAAACTGCTTGATCTTAGTGTGTATATTTGCAGGAATCTCTTCTACTGATTGTCTACCTTTTCTAGTGTAAAAATTTGTAAATAGTTGAGTTATGTAATTTTTTACTTTCTAGGAAATGGGTAGATAGTATCTTTTGTATAGGACTAGGTTTTATTTATTTTTGGTTCCCTATAAGTTTTAAGCTAACTCAAAGGAGATTTTGTCTCATATTTCCAAAGGGGGAGATTGAAGCACCTTATACCTTTGACTTGCTTAAGTCTATACTGTATAAGTGTTCAACTAGTTTGGAAATAGTGACAAAATTGGTTGTCCATCTTAGAATCCAAAGAGCCTTAGATCTTTTCTCTCTAATCCTCTTCAATGATCCATGAAGGTATAAATTGAATCACACTACACACAATTAGAAGTGCATACATGTGTTCATATTGCTTAAAATTGAGTGTGTGTTTAATTCCCATTGAATTGGAGCTTTAATAATTTTTTGGGAATTTTTAATTATTTTTTAAACATTTTTAAACATTTTTTAAATAAATGTTTTTATTAATAAAATGGGATTATAAAATTTGTGGGGTTAATATTCTATTTTGTAAACTTCATTTCTCACTCGAATGTTTGGTTGGGTAGAATCTCAAAGCGCTAGAGACTTCAGGGTGCCTTCTGTAATTACTTTGGACGCGCGTGTGTGAGCCTCTCATATGTCAACACTTGTCATCCTCCGGGTGTACCTATTTGTGTTTGTTATGTGAGAAGGTTGGATGGTTGATTGCTGAACGTTGGATCATTCCTAATCGAGGGTCTGCATGTGTTCTTAATTAATCCCGGTGCTATCCATATGAACCAATCACAATCATTTTTAATCACCGTTGTTTTATAACCTTTGGACGAAGTCAAAGTTTGCAAGACTTGATCTCAGCCCTTGATTTCCCTCGAACATCCAGAACCTTCCCTCAGCCCTATAAATACCCTCCACTTCTCAGCCTTAGAAGACTTTTGGGCATTCGTCTTTCTGAGAGAAAAAAAAATAAGAGAAAAGTGAGAGAGAAGAGAGAAAAGAAAAGAGAGAAGAGAGAGAAAGGAAAACTGTTAGCCAAACCCTAACCCTAAACACTTCAACTCTGAAACAAACCTTCGTATATTCAACCCCAAACACAACCCTGAGTGTTTGAGAGAGAGAGAGTGGTTTGTTCATATCGAAGCTGTAACCTCCTTGTCTTTGATCTTGTTCACAACTTAAACATTCGTGTGAAGATCTTGTTTCTTTTTCATAGAAACTTTAGATCTACACTCTGCATGTTACATTTTCACTAGATCTGCATATTTACTACTTGATTTAAGAAAATCTTTACTGATTTAGTTTTGAAAATGTTTTGTGGTTTCTATTCTTACGAAACTTAACCCTGACCTAGTTGGATTCACACTTGGAGATTTTCAAACTCACAAATGTTTTCAAAAAGAGATTGATTAAGATCTTGACCGATTTTAAAAGCAAGATATCCATGGAATCTGGGTTATATTTAAAGGTCAAAAAGGGTTCAAGCTCTGTGAGAAAGAAATAAACTAAAATCACAGCATATAGTCTTTATATGTAATTTACTAGGACTGTCTGTAAATCTAAGTGTGTGCGAGTTCATGCATGTTGGTAGGAATCACTACACAAATACTTAACACGCTACTACACTGGAAGTGTTGTATATAAGATCAGAGATCATTGAGTCGACATAAGGAAGCTAAAGCAAAGGAAGTTAGCAAACTGGAAGTTAATCATCAACAAATCAGATCTATGAGAAGTTAGAAGGACACCAAGTGGGGTATATTCCTAAACTTAGAATAGGTTGATTTGTGTGCTTGCATGTTGTATTGTTTGTAACTATTATTTGTTATTAGTGGATTTTTACTTTTGTGACTTAGAAGTCACCGTGGATGTTTCCTCTGTTGGGAGAGGTTTTACCACGTTAAAAACTGTGTGTTAATTATCTTCATCTACTCATCTCATTCTATAAGTGTGCTGAATTTTTGAAATTGCCTTAGTTTTAAAAGCTGATTACACAGTCTTAATTACTCTCGTACATAAGTTTCTTTGTAAACACATCTTGTTTATAATTTTTATTTTCAAAAGAAAAGGGTTTCTTCAACAAACATCTCGGAGTTGCTTATACAGTTTAATCTGCTATTAAACGGCATTAGCGACGTTTTTCACTATCCCCTGACCCACTGTGGACATAATCAATTATTGTGGTTCCACTTCCACACATAAGACACCGCTCTGTGTCAATCATCTGCCTCTGGCACAAATGGTCATGTTGGGGTTGTCATTCTCGCGTACTTGGTAGTCTTGACCTTAAGTGCTACCCTCGTTGTCCCTTTGGCTTCCCTAGCCCCAAGGGACTAGTTATTGGCCTCGATGACCCGGATCAAATTCATCATCAATAGGTAGAAATTTACTTAATTTGAAACGTCAAGATGGGTCCCTTACAAGGTTTACCCTTCTGTCGTGCTTCACTAACACCATTAATTCTCATTTCGTTCTTAGGTTAAACTCTCTAACCTTATTGGTTCCTGTATCTTAGAAGCGTTAATGTAAGCTGGCAAACAAAGGATATTGTCGACCTCAACACTAGTCATCCTAGTCGGATTTCCCATCCATTATTGTGTATTCTCACATGGTTCATTATCCATTTGTGGGTTCCTTTATCGTTCTCTGTACTGTATCCCACTCGTCGGTTACGAAGTTCGCTTATACAATTTATCGTCCCTCTCACGATCAGTTACAATCTTACCCATTTCATAAACTCTGAAATTTCACTCGCACACCTATTTGAATAGCGAATGGACGATCTTATGGTCACACCGTACCCAAAATTTCTCATTTGAGTCTATATATTCTCCTTCATACGTGGTGATAGACTCTCAAAAATAATCCTCCCCGACTCTCTCTCCTTGCCAACAATGCTGAGTGAGTCCAAAATTGTCTCACTGTTCTCTACGACAGTGCTTGGGGAAATTTACTTCCCCCGAGTGATTATCTCATTCCACGAATACTCTACATCTTCTGCCTCCCCTCTCCTCTTGCAGTACTTCTAACGACCCTCGCTGGTCATTCGAAATTGTTCGATGTACAATGCCCAATCGAACTTGTATATGAATCACATAAACTATACTTGATAGTAGGAGAACGTAAGTCGCATACGTATAGGAATACAACAATCCTATCATAAGGATCTACATAAAAAATGCTAAACTGAAGCGTGAAAATCCGCACATATCCTAAAGACACTAGAACCTGATGCTCTGATACCATCTGTGACACCCCGCCTAATTAAACCCCGGGTGATCAGTCCTAAATTAAATTAAAACAGGTTTCTCAGTTGGTTTATTCTTAGCATCACTGTCGAAAACTTTTTTATTTACTAACCGCCTAAGTGAAAATAGACTGGTGTTGTAAGGACATTTTTGTCCATTATCAATTTGTACGTCGTACGCCGTTACACCGTTGAAGAAACTCAAGATCTCATCTACATCAACGGATCCGAATATCAAAGCGTCTTCAACATCATTGCCTCTGCGAGAATGAACTTGGTAAAATTTTGTTTTTACGTTCCTTAAAGTTCATATTTAGTATTGGGAATTTTTTATAAAATGTTTTTTATAAAAATAAGAAGTAAGTTTTTTCAAGCAAAATGAGGCTTTTAAAAGGATTTTATTTTTCTGGGAAAAACGGACCGATCCGCCCCCTACCGGACCGATCCGCAACCGGACCGATCCGCCCCATACCGAACCGGTCCGCTTGCTGCAGATCCAGTATACCCCGGACCGCAAGCGAACCGATGGAGGCCAAAAATAAAAGAACCGATCCGCTTGACCGGACCGATCCGCCTCAGAACCGGACCGGTCCGACTGGGATAAATTCGGCCAGATTCGCTGCAGATTTTTTAGGCTCAAAGTTTTCCTATTTAAAGCCAACTTCGGGGAGTTATTTTTTAAGACTTTTAAAGACGATTTTCAGAGTCCTAAATACTCTAAGTCTTCACCTTTTTGATGTGCAAAACATCTTTTTGATTCACACAAAAAAATCCCAATTACTCTTGTGAATCTTTTGGAACCCTAGAACACAAGCTTTGCTACTGTTCATCTTTGTGGGGAGATCTTTGCAACCGAGGGCTGCGTGTCATTGCTGAGGGAGTCTCTACAAAGTTTCATGGTTGCGTGTCATTGAGGAGTGCTGCGGTTCTTCCTTTGTTGATTGGACTGAGGTTCATGTGGGTTCGCTGCGTGTGGATTCATTGCTGCCCTCCTGGAAAGGGATATTTCCAGCCGCCGACTACAGAATCCGATACCTGAGGGTAATTCTTAGTCACTGTATTTTCATTGTAATCCGATTGTAAGCCGTTTTCTTACAAATTATAGTGAAAATAAAAGGTTTTGCCCCTTTGGGGGATTTTTCCTGAAACTGTTTATTTTTATCCTGCATGCTATATTTTATTTGATAAATCATCTAGATGCATGTCTTAGGGTTTAACTAAAATTTGGGTTTAATTAAAAACTGGATTTTATTTGAGAAGTCGCAATATTTCCGCTGTAGCTGCACTCTCAGGTGCCAAGTTTTATCTTTCAGTAATTCAAAGAAATACTCATGCGGAAATAAATCATTAAAAATCACAAGCTAAATGAAACCAACCATCACATATAAATAAGAAACTGGTCGAATAAACCATCAGCTAAAATCCAACACAAATGTAAATACATATATTAATGGATATCAAGCATCTGAAATAAATACCAAATAAAACTGTGAGCAACATGCTCGAATATCTCATAGAAAATCCTCATACTAGGAATAGAAGGAATAAAGGCGCCTATCCAAATCCTGCAACATCCACATATGCCGCAGCAACGAATCCCTGGAATGAATCAAGCCTGGCGTCCCTGTGGCTGGACACCTAAAAGGTTTTGAAAATATTTTATAGCAAGGGTTAGAACCCAAAACATTTGAAAAACATTTAGAAATTGATTAACTTGCAGTAATAAAATATAAATGAATGCGCTTCATATTTTAGTTAGTGTCGCACTCCTTTGAGGACAGACTCACCCCTCAACTAATGTGCACACCTAACGCCTTCTTTATATCCCACGTAGTCCTCTACCCCGAAACTGGATACTTTATATAACTCGTGCCAACTGCCCTACTCAATCCCGAGTATTTTTAATGTATGACTTATAAGTTATTTATCGCCTTAACTTAGTTAATCATCTTTCCTTGAAAGTCCTATAACATTCACTAGTTATACAAATAATACACTTTTCTCCATGTATTTAAATTTCTCGTATATAATTATTCACCCCATTATGTACGTACAGTTATCTTACAACAATCCCCCATGTTGAATGTGAATATAACCCATATATAATTAATACAATTCACTACATGTATTTAATGCCCCATATATAACTATTTATCCCATTATATACGTAGAATCATATTACAACATTCACACATATGTTGAATATAAATATAACCCATCCTCCCGAGTAATAACTCACCGGATGTATTCTCGAAAGTGCTATCACACTAGGTGTACTCGCATCACCTAGTTACCCCAAGTCAGAATCGATCACTAACTTGGCCAAAAACATACATAGTGGAGGCGGTCATATTCCTTCCCTGAAAGTGAGATAAGCCCTTCACCCATAAAATGGACGCTATGACCTGGGGATATACTCGCCCTACTCTTCAAGCTAGGGAATTCACCCACATCGCGCAACTTCCTCCGATAGCACTAGAGTATATTTATTAACAATATCTAATCACTGATATTTATATGCCCACACCATATATATACTATCGCACACCGTATATATATAAATATAAAATATCCTGACTTTACCGTGTACTGAGTCCATAACACTAGCCTATATTTAGTATTTCGAGTTTATGGTCCAACTCTAATTATTAATTAATTTACACATTAATTAATATAATACTTTCCCGAGTCTATAGTTCCGACTCTAATTTAATTAATTCACACATTAATTAATTTATTACCTTGGTGTCATTTAACCGATATACCCGGACTCGCTCACTTGGTCCGTATTTTAATATTTCCCGAGTCAAAATTCCCACTCCAAATTAATCTACTCCTCTCAGTAATTAATTGGTATCACTCAACCAATCTACCTGGACTCGCTCACGTGGCCCGAAATTAAATATCACCCGAGTCTAATCACCGACTCCAAATTAATTAGTTTTTCCTTATAATTAATTTAAATGAGTAGTGTTTCCCTACTACTATACACGAACTTATTCATCCAATCCGTTATTTTATTTTTCAAAATTTATTTCCCAAAATTCATTCGCAATGTGTCGCACTTAATTCCCCCACCACTCCAAATTATACTCCCTTATAATTGCTAAGAATTAACTCCCATAATTAATTTTTTTCCTCTTAATTATGCTAGGGAAATTTGCAACTAAAATTTTAACCCATATAAATCCCTAAGAAAAACTGCCGAAAAACCTGAAGGGTCGATCGATCAAACATGTGGTCGTCTTCTCCACCTTGTTGTTTCCTCCATTAACGAAAGTTTCCAAATTCTAACCTCTCCCTCGGTCTAATCCAAGCACAATCAACATCGTGACTATATAAGAACATGATCAGGGCCTCTTATAGAACCTCAAACATAAATTTAATTTCACAAATTTCTACCTTTCTGATTTAGGGAAAATCCCGAGTTTTTATTCGTTAGGTTTCAATTTCATCTACTTATCCCAAATTCGTCCATAATTGCTATTGGATTTTTCACATGTAAATCAAATATCCTCACAGAACCATGTCACACCATTAATTCCCACATTAAATCTCATTTAAGTGTTCCTTTCACAAAAACCCCGTTTTGTACCCAATGCACCCAAAACGAATTTCTGATTTCACGTCACAAAAATATGAATTGATTAACATCAATTAATATTACAGGAAGTTAACCACTTGCCTTATGGGTTCGTAGAGTCTGATCCGTTGGCGTAGAGACAGGCTTGATGATGAACACCCAACTTTGTTCCTTGATTTGTCTCCAAAAGATCCCCAATTTATTCTTCAATTGCTCCCTCTAGTTCCCTTTCCAACTCTTTGATTTTGGTGTGTGTTTTTCTGCCTTTCAACACTCTTAGGTTTAGGTTTAACACACTAATCCTATTTTTTGGCTTATGGGCTTCATTAAAATGGCCCAATTACTCCCGTGTGGGCCCAATCATGCCCAAAAATGCCCGTGACTCATTTGTCACCCCTCGGTACACTTTTTCGACTATCTCGGTCCATCTGGACTCAACCGTGCACTCATAATCGACATCCAAATTAATTTATAAAAATTCTTATCTCACACCCAAATTACTCTATACCGACTCCCGATTGAGATAATATAAATGCCACGTCACTAATACATGTTATGACGTAAATAAATTATTACTATTCACTTAGTAATTAAATTTTTCTAAATATTAACCATTCACTCTTCGATTAATATTTAAATGAATATTATCATAATTAATTCAACTAAATTACGACACACAAGTAATTTAAAAAATTTCGATATAATTAAATATTACATGCACAAAAATACGGGGTGTTACAGATATTTTACAAATTAGTATTTCTTTTTATTGTCATTTTATAAAGCTTACAACTTAATAAAAATCATTTCTTAGTTTTTGTAATACCCCGTAATTTTATAACTTTTAAATTAAGAATAATTAAAAGTTAATGGGCCAAATTATTGTGGATTAATTGGAATTAATTAATAAACTAATTGGTATTAATCCGGATTGAATATTACTGCTGATAAGAGTAATATATTATTGAATATTACTTAGTGATATATAATTAATATGTGAATATGATAATTATGAATATTGTCGCAAGATACAAATACGACAATTATAGAACTTAAGTCGGGATGCGCTTATGACTCATGTCGGGACTAAAGTTGGGTAATAAAATGTAAATTAATTAAGTATCATTCGGGTGATAATTTCGATTGCATCGTTGAGTCCGAAAAGGTTAAAATAGGCAGAAAAGTATACCCTTTGATTTGGGTCTCGGGTCAATTGAAAGATGAAAATACATCCTGAAGAATCTTTTTGAGTCGTTTAGCTTGGGAGATGAATAGTATCCACATTTTTTGTATTTTAGCTATCCCTGGAGACTTGTTATATAAGTGGGTTTACAATCTATGTAAGGTTCATTTTATCTATTTTTATTTGTGAGTTGTTTGAGAGAAAGTTAAGAGACTTTGAGAGAAAAGAAAAGTCACCTTGTGGAGAGAAAGAGTTGCCTTGAAGAAGAAGAGATATATTGGGCAATCAAAAGGCACAACCACCATAAACCACCATCTCTACACATTGCACCATCGCCGAAAAGTCACTGGAAAAAAGGAAAGAGGAGGTTCTAACATTATCTTCTCCAAAGGTTCGGACCTACATTAAGAGGCAAGGGATTCTTGCTCTATTTCAGTGTTTATAATATCCATGTTAGAATAGGATTTTCTTTAGGATTATGAACTTATGAATTTGGGATTAAAATGATTGATAAATCTTGTTTAATGGATATGCAAATTCATGTAGTTGATTATTCACATGTAGAGGTTATGAACATGATGAACTTGTTAGGATGAACATGTAGAAAAAAAATATATGTTTATCGAGAAAATGAATAATGATGATAGGTATTGCATGTAGATGAATCCTACTCATGATTGAATATGAAATTTGATGATTTAGAGAAGGAATCATAATTCTAAATTCTGGGTTTTTAAGGTGTATAAAAATGGAGAATTTAGATAAATAAAATTTTGAGGGTTAATTGGGTTTGATGTTTATTCTCATACAAACTCGGTGATTTAGATGTTTTACTTGTATTATAATTACCCATAATCATGTACAAAATGATGTTGAGATATTTGGGATTCGTTAGAATATATATCATGTGAGTTTGGGTGAAAGAAAATGGATAAAACGCATGAAAAATTGTTAAAAAAGGACGAACATTGTATGATAATTTTAGGACTGTTTTAAGGGGAAATTGGCAGTTTGCTCACGAGTTTTTGTATAAAATCACGTTTTGCACAACTTTGCAGTTTTAAGTTTTTTCAAAATTGGAGCCTCAAATTGTAATTTTATATTTCTGGGTAAAATGTACCTTTATCAGAATAAAAAAAAGTTTGGAAATTGGTAATTTGGCCAATGGTGAGATTTTATTAATTTTGGTACATTAACAAGGAGTGATGGACTTAGGTTAATGTTGGAAAATTATTTGGACTTAAGGATTAAATTTTGTGAGAGATATCTAAATAATTATATTACGATTTAGAGGAGAATAATCGTTATATCAAGTACGGGTCATATTTATGATATATTTACGGGTACTTGGGTTAGATAAAATATTATGTGAGTAATAACTACATAATAAAATATACGATGATAATCGTGATTAACAAGTACGAGTGGTATTCGAGAAATACGACGGGTACTTGGGATATGATGAATTCCTAATATGATATAGGTCGTGTGAGTACCTAACGCTAAATAGGTAGATGATAATGCGTATTTGATCGATTGATGATTATGTGTATGACATATCTAGCTTACTTGCTATCGGGGGAGGTCCGCGTGCGAGGGAAGTCACATCCTGATGAGCCTATATGAGGGGATCTTTGACTTATCACTCGAGAACATAGGACTTAGGTTGATTACCATTTAGTGAGAACAATGGTATAGAACGATCATTTGGGTGCGTAGGTATGTGCGTAGCCCAAAGGCTTAGGACTATGTTCGCCTCTATTATTTATGATTTAATATTTGTGGTTCGAGGGATCTTTACCGAACTTGTAGTCCCCTATACAGTGACGAGATGTATTGGGATATGATAACATAGTAATGCAGCACCTCATCTGTGTCTTGAGGTGCAGTATTGTATATATATAATAGAGTGAATGTATATATATACATATAATAATATCTACTGTGTGACTAAAGTAGAATTGAAAGATAATGATATCTGGAATTAATTAAATATGAGAACACTTAATTCAATTGAATTAATAAGGGGCTTATCCATGTTGAATCTAAATGGATACATATACATGTACTGTGAGAGTAATATGTGGGAACGAATTGGGATATGGTTAGTGAATACACTGGGATGAACTAGTTAGCATGATACTATAACTAGTATGGTTTAGAGGTATGATAGGCGTGCACTCTAGATGAGAGGTGAGAATTTCAAGAGAGAGTCCGATAAGCTAATATGTATATAATAACTGCTGAATCTAGCATTTATTTACTTCTTGTTTTTAAAACTGTTTTCACTTCGGGCTCTGACCCATTTACTTGCAAATTCCCCTCTCTCTCTCTCTCTCTATATATATATATATATATATATATATATATACATATATATATTTATTTATTTATATCTGGTGTCCAGCCATAGGGACACCAGCCATAGAGGATTTGGTCTATTGACGATGCTATGGAGTTATGGACCTTGTTTAGACGCTTTCATATTCTTGATTCATACTCCGTAGTAGTTGATCTTTCATTTAAGGTATATCGCCCAAGAGGATTCTAGTTATTTCCCTTCTATCCGAGTCAGATTATATTCTCATGTCAGTTTGGTACATTTGGTATTGTTGGGATTATTGTATTAAGATATTTTACTGGAAATTTTATTCCAGGTGCATTTAAATTCCATTTTGATGTCTATTCAGTTATTATTCATTGTGTGAATGGTTTGTTTTAAATGCTTTATGTTATTAAAATGGAATTTTTATGAAATTAAATTGAAAAAGTTTTAACAACCTACGTACTTGGATATTAGGTGATTAAATATTAAGGCAAAAATGTGTTTTTGACAGTGATGCTAAGAATGAACCAACTGTATAATCTGTTTTAATTGGGTATAGGACTGATCACCCGGTATTTAATTAAGTGTGTTGTTACAGTTTGTTGATAAAATGACTTGTCTATTGTTGTTCTGCATCCATATACATTCACATTCACATTCAAGAAATTTAAGTATTGAGCATATCAAAGTAAAGCAAGAATGTAAATATAGTAATGGAGGTGAGAGGCTTAAGGAACTTTATAAATCGATATTTTAACGTGCTTCGGCCCTGCCTAGATCCACACTCGAGGCGGTACTCGATAACTTAACTATCTCAGGTTCATTTATGGTAGAACCAAAACCTCACAAGGTATTACAACTTTCAATACTGCAACAAATAAGACAATACCTTGCCCAAGCAGTACCCACGCAATAGTCTAAGGACTTTAAATGACTCGACTACCTGTAACAATGGCACTATCGGTTGTGAAAATACAATGAAGTTTACCTGCAATCAATAGTATGAGATTTATAAGCAAAAAGTAAAATAATTGCTTTACTAAAAGGTGAAAAGGGTTTACTTTCTTTTTCTAAAAAAGTAAACAAACATGGGATCCTTGTGTTTTATTCAAGGGGGTACATAGGTTTGGATCAATGTCTTAGGAGATTTGAATTTTAATCTTTAAGCACACATGTTGTTTTAGTGTAGCTTGGTTAAAGTGATATTTTGGGTTTAAATCACTTTGAATCACAAGTGGTTTTGGGGTATGGATATTTGTTTAAGGAGATATGTATTTTAATCTCTAAGTAAAAATGGGTATATTGGTTCAATAGTGATTTTGTGTATAAATAACTTTGAAACATAAGTGGATTTTGGGTATGGAACTTGGATTAAATGCGTTTTGATTCTTGGAACTCATGGGTTTTGGCTTAGGACTTAGATATAACGGGTTTGAGGTCTAAAGCTTAACTTCAATGGAGCTTTGGATAAAATGGAGATTTGGGTTTGAATATCATAGTAATGGGAAATGGATTTAAGGGAGAAAAAGCTAGTAGGATGACACGAGCTTTGGGTTGAAGCTTGGTGATTTGAAATGTTTATTGGAGGCACTTATTTTAGTGTTAGGATGAGGTGAGAGGCAACCAAAAATGGGCATAAATGTTGGTACGTAGTTGGTAAAGGTTAGCGTTTGGGGTAAAAAGGTTAGAGGATTTTACCAATATTGAAGCTTGAAAACATGTCACTTTTAGTTGATTAAAAGTAGATTTTTAGTCGACTAAAACTCATTTAGGTGGCTTTCAGTCAACTAAAAAACACTTTATCTTGATAAACTATTTCCTGGGACTTTTAATCGACTAAACCTTAAGTTTAGTCGACTAAAACTCTTGATTTTTAGTTAACGTCTAAGATTTAGGAAAATTTTAGGGTAGGTTTGGATGAGTATGATTGAGCATATACATATTTGAACATGCTACTTTAATATAGTACAGTGATTTCTAAAGTACAACAAGAATAAAGTAATAAACATCTTGGTATTTTAACATTCCTGACTTGATTGAATGCTTGTGATATTTTGCGTGCGTTGAGCTTTATCACCATTGGTTATAGGATGTGGTTCTCAACTTTCTTGAGCGATATTGTTTGTGTGGTTGAGCTTTGAACTTCTCTGGATAAATGTTAAAATTCTATTTAATGCTTGTAATATGATCTTGTTTTTGTGTAGGGTTGATCTAGGTTGATGTTGACCTTATATTTGATCCGAATCTTCATTGAGTTGATTGGGCATTGGTATGGTTGCATGGATTTGTGTATTCCTAATAACATATCTAATAATCTATCGAGTGATTATTTTTTATCTCCAGTACTTTACAGATAATATAGTGAAGTTTGATCATATATTAATTGTTGTCATCATATAAAATCCTTTGAAATACTTTTGGTTTCACAATCTCCCCCATTTTTGATGATGACAATACAATTGATATAGTTTGAGGAAAATGTTTAGGTCTCCCCTTGCATTGAGACTTGGTTTTAGAAAATTATTTTTCTATCCCCTTTAGTTGTAACAACTTTTTCACATATCAAATTTCTCCCCCTTTGTCATTATCGAAAAGTGTGGGGGCTTGAAAAATATATTATCTTATGATGTAAGTAATGGATACCCGTGGGTGCGAAAGTATACTAGTTGCAATGATGGTTAGTAAAACATACACATAATTAGAGAATTCATATGCATAAAACTTAATGATGCACATGACATATGTGTTTTCATGCCTAGCTTATGATGGTGCGAAGTTTATCTTTGGAAAAAGGTTTTATTAAAATCTTTTATTTCAGTAGAGGCAATGGTTTCTTTGAAAAAATACTTTCTCCTCCTTTCTTATCTAATAGGTGAATGACATATGGGTCAAAGTATATGGATCACATTTAAGCGATATTAATTGGTGTTCACAATATGAGTGTCATGTGCAATAAGTGTAGCAATTATATCCATGTTCCAAGGTGTGTGAAGGTCAATTTCATTTAAGCGGTTGTGAGTGATTGGGTATTTTTCTCCCCTATAGTTTAAGAAGTGAATCATTGGTTTAGAGAAATCATGTCTTAAGAAAGATTTTCGATAATATTGGACAGAATTTTGGAGTAGTCAAATTGTAGATGTATTATCACATAAAATTGGAATTTTGGTAAAGATATACTTGAAAATCCATTTAATGAGTATTAAGGTATGTGAATTTTCAACTTTTTGGTGGATCTTGGTGGTTTTATTTCTTTCAACAATATTTTATTCCATGTGTGGTTCTTAGTTGGTTTTATAAAAAGGTTATTGGTTGGTTTTCTTCCACGTATAATTTTACTTCTTCAAAAAATGGTTAATATGTAGGGATTTTTAATTAAGACATGTGTGCACAGAAAAATTCATATTTGGTATGTAACCTTAATATGCTTTTCTTTTCATCCGCCTTTTGCAAAAGGGTTATCCAATGTAATGATAACTTCACATGGCTTTCTAGTTGCCTCACTTAGTTTATATGTACTCCATTTTCCTCTCCACATTGATCCTCAATATCCGTATTTTCACATATACACTTGAAATGTTTTTATTAGTAGCATAAGTGTATAGAATACTCAAGAATATATTCAGCATGTATATTATTTAGTCTCAATATTGTGCAACAATGATGGAATTGCCATCATGTCTTGAGTGAGAATGAATGTTCATTTTAAACTTGTTTCCATATGAGAAGGGATTGCCTTCTAATGTATAGGATTGCTACCAAAATATCATATGGATGGGAATGCCATCCGATAATTACTAAGTTGGGATTGACACCTTTATCTCATGAGTGAGATTTTCACTCATTTTTCGCATTGACTGGAATACTATCAAGTTTTAGGTTATGTGAACATGTTTGAAGTATGACTTGATTGTGGAACCAGTGTCTAATAACTTTTGACTTTTCATGAGAACATATTCAATTATGTATTTTGTCTAGCATGTGATTTTAACTCTCCGATGAGACTTTCTTAAACATGGTTTATTTTACCAAGATAATCATGTGAATACATTGGAGTGTGTTTTTTAGCATATGATAAAATATATATATGAGTATGATTTTATAGATTTACAATTTTGTTCTCATAATATATAGTATATCATCATCTCAAATGTATATTACCAATGACTTTCAATAATTTCTACGCACCGACGCCATAGAGTGTAAGCATATCAATTTATGAGTATTATGAAAGTATTGTTTGAATGCACTAGTAAGCAACATGAACTACCCGTGTAGTGTGTGTTAAGGATATACCAATGTTGAGTACAACCAAATGGGCATGTGTCATAACAATGGATATTCATATTTAGAGCATGTGTGAAAACACTTAGTGATGGTATGTATCACATCAACATGTTATTAACATCATAGGCATGTGTGATAATATATGAGGATAAATCAACGAAGCATAGAGAGTTAGGTGTGTAAGGCATCAATTTTCAACTATCATGAACAAAATGTGATTTTCAAAATATCTTTAGTTAACTTTTAAAAAAATTCTTTTATAAATTTCTTAAACGTTTAGATGTGTTCTATCAAAAAAAAATATTTATAACACTTCCAAGGGATCTCTTCCAAAAGTGTTCCCTTATAATTTTTTTGAAGCAATTTCTCAGTGGGTATAAAGGTAAATGGGTATTTAAGATTTTTATGAAATTCCAAATTTATTTCTTTTTTAGATCCTTATTTTGGTTTCTTTATCAAAATAATATGTTGAGATGAACTTATAGAATGGGGTTTTAAGAACACCAAATTAATTCATTCTCAAATTGGGGATTTAATTTATGAGAGATATGTGGGATATTATCTTCTATGTATGTGTGTGTTCTACGTGTATGAGATATGGGTAAGAACGATAATAATTATATGATATCAAAGAAATATGAAAGTGAATGTGTATGATCTTTTGGCAACAATTTTTTTTAAATTCATTTTTCACTCTCAAATACTTTTCTCCTTTTTTCACAAAATAAGTTTACAAAGCAAGTACATATTCATTATTTCTTATAAAAATATCCATATTTTTCAAAAATTTGGACAAAAGTCATTTTTAAAAAAATCCCCTCTTTTGGATATGATCTTTAAACTCAACATATTTTTTTTAAGTAAGTATCTATGAGCTAGACTCTTATACCAATTATTGGGCCAAAAATTATCCCAGTAGGGGGGGTGAATTGGGATAAAGACATTTATTTAGTTTTGTACATATTAAAATTTCTTTCTTTCTTTTTATTATCATTTTATAAACCTTACAACTTAGTTAAAATCATTTCTTAGTTTGTTGATAAAATAACTTATCTATTGTTGTCTTGTATCTATATACATTCACATTCACATTCAATCAATTTAAGTATTGTGCATATTAAAGTAAAGCAATAATGTAAGTATTGTGCAAACTCATATTCTAACGTGGTTCGACCCTGTCTACGTCCACGCTCGAGGCGATACTCGAGAACTTCACTATCTCCAGTTCATTTATAGTGGAACCAAAACCTCACAAGGAACTACACCTTTCAACACTGCAAACAATAAAACGATACCCTCATCATTGCACAAGCGGTACCCACGCAATAGCCCAATGATATTAAATGCCTCGACTACCAACAACAACAACACTACCGACCGTGAAGATACATTGAAGTTTTCCCACAATCAACAGTACAAGATTTGTAACCGAAATGTAAAGCAAGTGCTTTACTAAAAAGTGAAATGAGTTTACTTTATTTGTCTAAAAAATTAAACAAACATGTGATCCCAGGTGTTTTGCTCAAAGAGGGTACATGGGTTTGGATCAATGCCTTAGGAGATTTGGATTTTAATATGTAGGCACACATATTATTTTAGGGTAACTTAGTTCAAGAGAGATTTTGGATTTAGATCACTTTAAATCACAAGTGGTTTTTAGGTATGGATATTTGTCTTAGGATATTTGTGTTTTAATCTCTATTCACAAATGGGTGTCTTGGTTCAAAAGTGATTTTGTGTTTAAATCACTTTGAAACACAAGTTAGTTTTAGGTCTGGAACTTGGATGAAATGGATTTTGATTATTAAAACTCATGGAGTTTGGTTTAACACTTGAATATAATGGGTTTGAGGTTTGAATCTTAGCTTCAATGGAGCTTTGGATATAATGGATATTTAGGTTTGAATCTCATATTAATGGGAAATGGGTTTAATGGATAAAAGGCTAATATGATAACTCGAGCTTTGTGTTAAAGCTTGGTGATTTGAAATGGTAATGGCAGGAACTTATTTATAGTGTTAGGATGAGGTAAGAGGTGACCAAAAGTGGGTAGAAATTTTGGTATGTAGTTGGGAAATGTTAGGGTTTTAGGTAAAAAAGTTGGACGATTTTACCAAGATTGAAGCTTGAAAACCTGGCACTTTTTGTCGACTAAAAGTGGACTTTTTGGTCGTCTATAACTCCTTTACTGGGCTTTCGGTCAACTAAAAAATAGTTTAACTTGCTAAACTATTTCCTTGGAGTTTTGATGTTTGGTTAAGGTTCAAGCTTTATAGAAGGTTTAGGAAGCTTTAAGGCAGGTTTAGGCAAGTAGGATTGAGCATATACATGTTAGAACATATTACTTTATTTTTATATAATGGTTCCCAAAGTATAATAAGAATAAAGTCATAAACATCATGGTATTTGAGCATTCTTGACTTGCTTGAATACTTGTGATGTTTCTTACTTTGAGCTTTATCACACCATTGGTTATGGGATATGGGTCTGAACTTGCTTGTGTGATATTGTTTGTATTGTTGAGCTTTTACCTACTCTGTATGGATGTTGAACTTCTCTCTTATGCTTGTAATATAATCTTGTTTGTGTGTATGGTTACGCTAGGTTTATTTTGATCTTCATTAAGTTGTGTGGGCATTGGTATGGTTACACGGATTTGTGTGTTCTTGGCAACATATCTCATAATGAATTGAGTGCTTATTTTTATCTTAAGTACATTAGTGAGAAGATAGTGAAGTTTGATAATATATTAATTGTGCTGTCATCATACACAATCCTTTGAAATACATTTGGTTTCACAGTAAAAACGACTTAGGATCTCATAATTTGTTTTTTAGTAGATTACTTAACGTAGAGGGTGGTTGTAATGGCTTCCTTTGAGTTGAGGTTGAGTACTTAAGGACTAAGAGATTAGGTCAAAAGAGATACTTACCATTGAAAATTGAAAATATGTTATCCACCTATATGTGTGTGAAAATTGTTAATTTTAAAAGAATTTTTATTGTGATGTCTCAAAGACTTGGAACTATTTAAAATTGGACAACACTAAAGATATGCGAATATAAAGGTTTTAACTAAAGATCGCTAAATGAGGAAGAAAAAAGTAATATTTTAAAATCAGGGTGTAAAATGAAACTTTTTCAAAGTTGCATAAACCCAAAATTTTAAACGTGAGATCAAACATTAATCTTCATTCTTTATTTTATAGGTTAATGCTCATGTTATTCATTTCTATCACAAGTTATGTCTTTAAATCACTCCTCTTTATAAATGGTTGTAATTTGAACCATTGTACATTTTAATTTATAAACCATTTTGTATGTAGAGTATTTTATATAAACATAAACCTTAAGTATGATTTTGAAAGTATATATGGTCATATCGATGTTTATTTTCAAAAGGGATATAATGTACTTTCTTAAAAGTGAGAAGACTATTTTTACACTTCTGTGTGCTTTCTTCCTACACTTTTGGATCCCTTTCTACATTCGTTACCCATCGAACTAGAGACTTCACTGCAGACAAAGGATGCGCCTAGCAAATAATGACCTTCGCGTAAGTGAATCGGTCTGGGAAGAGTAAAGTTACTTTAATTATCATTTCGAAGCTTTACTCATTCTCACTAAAACCAAGTTGTTTTCTACACTCATTTTTCATCTCTCTTCCTACCATTTTAATATCTTGGGAGATTAGGTGTTCACATTCCATATTTAAGTGGATATTCATCATCTTGGTATGATTGCTTCCTAGATTTTATAAATTTCTTATTTCTTAGGGTTTGGTGTTATAGCTTTTGGGTTTGGATTTTGAATTTTTCTACGATAGATGGATTTATTTGTATTGAGATGAGATTCTTTTGGCTTGGAGGATTAGTTCTTATATTTAGCGTTGCGATTTATTAATTTGCTTCACCCATTGTAAAACTTTATTATTCTAGTGTCAAGTATGAAAGAGAGTTTATGAATGTTGGACATTGTGTCTTACATGAAACTCTCTAATATATTTTTAGTATAAGATCATTTGGATTATCTATTAATGATATTTATTACTCACAAGATTGCTATCTTTTTGTCTTGTTTTGTGATTTTAGGCTATTGAGAGGGCTCCCAAATCGCGTTCACATGCCTCGACATCTACCACCACCCATTCCATATTTGATGAGTCGTTATCTAAGTGCTCAGTTGTAACACCCCATAATTTTGAGTATTTATAATTTGGTATTTAAATTATACGTGTGTACGTAATTTAAAATAAATTGTGCACGTAATTTCAAAAAATTGAAAAATAATGTGAATTTGAATAAATATTAATTAGTACGAAATGGATTAATATTTATGTGATTTGATATTTACTAGTATGATCAAATAAATAAATTAATATCAAATGGTAGTTATGTCGTAAATGAGTAAACATGACGGGATTTGACAGTATCTCAATTGAGAAGCGTGTGTAAGTTATATTAGGTTGAGATGAGATAATTATGATGGATGACTCGAATGATGATTTCGAGTGCACGATTGATCCGGGATAGATCAAAATAATCAAAATTAAGAACCCTGGGTTAGTGATTGGGGTTCGAGGGATTTTTAAACTAGTAGGGACTCGTATAGGGGCATTTTAGTCATTTTGACGGAATGTGAAAGGAAATTTCATAATTCATCTTATAAAATGAAGGGTTTGGCTGAGTTGAACAATCATTTCACAATATCTAAAGGTTTCTTTAAGTCACACCAAAGGTTAGAGAGAAATTGAAGAGAAAATAGGAAAAAAACTCTAGGGTTCATGGGAGAGCTAGAGGAAAATCAAGGGAGAATCAAATTAGAGAAGTGAGGGAGGATTTCTGGAATTTTAATCATCTTCAAAGGAAGATCTTCAATTGAATTCAAACCTTAAGAATATTAAGGTAAGTAATTATCTTGCCAAATGATTCTGTATGGGATTCATTTCATATCATGGTTGGACAATGGTTTTTGGGTGGGATTCATATGCAATTGGGTTTTGGAGAAATGAATTCATAATGAAATTGTGTGATTTATTTAAATTGAATTATGGAAAATTTAAATCCCATGTAGATAAATGAATCATTGATTTAGAAGGCTGAGAAATTATTAACTATTGTGGTATTGTGAGAATTTCATAATGTTTAGAAATTAAGTCTAAATCCCATGTAGTGATCATGTGTAGATGAATTTTCTATTAATTGGATTTATTTCATATTTAGGTTTTATGAAAATTAATAATCATTGAGAAAATATGATTTGGGATTGATTAATTAAGATTAAACTTTGCTGAAAATCGAAATGGGAAGAACTGGGTTTGTCTGCAGGGGCGAGTCGGTTCGCACTCAAGCCGAACTGTTTCGGTGTACTTGTTACAACCAGGTTGGGTTATTTGAGATAATTTGGTTGTGATTTAATTTGGGGTTAAACTATGATATTCGAAAATAGTTTGGGACTTCAAAAAAATGGTTAACGTTGTTAAAAATGCCTTGGGATGAATATGGATACATCTGAGGTATGAACGGGAATATAGAAAGGAATTATACTTGGGAAATTCATTAAAGGATTTATAATGAAAATTCGAAAAAATGGGGATATGGGCTGGTGGAAAATAGTACGTATCCAGAAATGAAAGTTAAAGAATCTATTAATTAAACACATAAATGTTTAAATAATTAGGAAAGGAAATGATTTTTGGAAATTATAGGCCAATGCTACGAGTGATAGGCACAGTTAGCTGAATTTTTAGAATTATACGAGTATATATATATATATATATGTTTGTGTGTGTGTGTGTGTGTGTGTGTGATATAATTGTATGAACATACCACTCTTATTCTATCATCAAAGGTTGCACAATGTGGATGATCTTCCCTGGCGAATATTAGAAGACTTAGTATTGACCCCAAGTTATAGCGCCATGCATGTCCCCTTGTGAGGTTGGAGTTCGAAGTGAGGTAATTTTGGTATGGTTATGACTCACTATTGAAGGACTATGACCGCCTCCAATACATTTACGATTTATCGGGTTTGGTATGAGATTCTGACCTGGTGTGTGTATGCCTTGGAGCATGATAGCATTTTAGAGACCCGCATCTAGTGAGCTATTACTCTGAGGGATGGCAGTTATATAGGACATATGTGTGCTTGTTGTGTTATAGAATATACGTATATAAATGTGCAAAAAATATATACGGACTTAAGACATTAATTGTGGGCAATGATGTAATATCTAGTGAAAGTTATTGAAAATGATTCAATAGATTATAATTGAGAATTATAACTATTAAACGGATGTGAAAATTAATTTTATAAATTACACGTGACATAGGATAGCATGTGGACTTGAGGATATTGGAGACTAGTCAGGCGGGATAGCATAACTATGGGTTAAAATACATATGTTAAGTGGCACTATAGTTGAGGGGTGAGTTTTATCTCCTGTGTGCGACACCAATTTAAATTTGTAAGAAAATATTCATAATTATTATGCATTTCAATTACTTGCAAAATATTTTCAAAAGATTTTAGGCTCTGACCCGTATCAAAATTTTTTTAATTTTTTTTAGGTGTTTAGCCACAGGGACACCAAACACGAGTCTCTATTGTAGGTTAGCGAAGCTATAACAGTTGTGGAGTGTTGAAGGGAGTTGATATAGCCATTTCCATTCTTGTTATTCTATACATGATTAGTCTCTTTACTATTCGGGCGTGTTGCCCATGTCAGACAGTTTTATTACATTTTATTTTATTTTAGCTGTGGGGATTATTCTATGGATGTTATACTGATGGCTTATTTGGTAAATTTTGGCATCTAATAAATTTGAGTGTTCAGACTAGTTATGTGATTATGGATTGCTTTATTTATTTGAATGAGTTATGGTTTTAACTAGATTTTGTCGTGTCACTTGAATAAAGTTAAAAGAAAAATTGACACAAGCTTAATTAAATAACATGTGATTAGTAATTAGTTATTTTTTATTTTACATTTGAGTGACGACCATTACCCTCGTTGGCCTTATAATAATTTTCCTCAAGTATTCATGCCTAAGGATTACTATATTCTTAACATGGTTATTTCTTTAAGCATTTTACTGACGACGCATCCACACGAGATTTCCATGAAATATGCCCACTTGTTGTACCCCGCTGAATATGATGCTCGTTATTTGGATTTAATAATCATGGTCTTTGACCTTATCATGTCTTATTCGAAGTATGACATAATGTGTCATGCATTGCCTTTCGATTGTTTGATCTACACTTGCTTTTGGTGTTATGGGTTCCTTTTCTTTCGGATGAACTGACAGAAAAACCTCAGTGGATGATCACAATGCAATCACACCACAACTCGATCACTCAGTTGGGAAACTGCTATAGTTTACCCATTCTATCACACGTTATACCTCCTCGATACCGTGCTCCACCTCTTTCTGGTACTTTTTGTGAACTATATGTACAAATTACTTCACAAGGATATTTATATGGATTGCTATCCGGTTGGACTCCTCTATACAAGTTTAGCTTTTACCGTTAATTGGTTCTTCCCCTTTTTAAACTTTTGAAGCATATTAACGTGAGACCAAAATTCAGCTAGATCAAGTTTGGGATGCCTTACATGATGTCTAGTCGAACTTTTGGGATCTCAAGATCTTTATAGAGAATAAAAAAGGAAAATGAGATGTTGCTTTAGTTAAAAGTCTTTTATGGTTTTTGATTTAGCATTTAACATTTGTTGTTTATCTCTTATATAAACCGTGTAACTCTCATTTAGTTTAATGCTTATAAGTTTTTAACACGAGTTTATTATATATCTTTGTTTGATATATTGTGCCTCTCCACGTGTAGTTGTTGGTATGGTATCTTAGGTCCGTCTATCACATATTTCATATCTAGCCTAGATTATTCCATCATTTTCTCACTCACTATATGGTTCTATCTCATTTTGTTAATTTGGTTAATATGTTCACGCTCATTAGTTGCCTAATGTGTACTTAGTTTTTTCCTTTGTCTCCTTACATGACAAAAAGGAGAGAGGTTTATAGATAAGGGGAGTACATAATATTGAGAATGTTATATTATATAGAGTGTTTGTATGCTAGTTCATGTTTGTTAGGAGGAATTGCAAGTTAAGGGGAAGGGGTTACTTTAGTAATTTTATGTTCACATGTAAACATATTTGTATCCACATGTTTCATCGTAATATTCTTATTTTTTTGTCTCAATATTACACATTGATATTTGATGAGTTTGATAGTATGTGACTAGAAAATAGGTATAAGAAGCTCCTTATAAGTCTCTGAGTGTCTTGTCTTTTGTTACTTGTTATTGTGTTGTATATACCTAATACGTCTTTGGGATGGCAAGTCATGTCGTAGGTGGTAGATTTGATTCAGCTGCTTGTAATTTTTGGCACATAATAGACTAATGGGGGAGATTGTAAGAGTATAATATACTCATGTGCCCCATAACATTTGAATTGTCTTATTCCGTTTTATAAAAATACATTTCGAGTTTAGTCCAAGAGGTCTCCGAAAATCTTCACCAAACTCATACTGGATCATTCATGCTATTTGCCTCGATTTAATCATTGAGGATAAATGTATATGTTTTCTAGCGGACTTAGAGTCACCCTTGGTTCAAAATACTTTTCATAATTGGAAAATCTTATTCTTTTAACCTTATGGTCCTTTTTGATATTGATAAATCCAAGACGCTATATTCTTCCTATACAAAAACTTATGTTTTTAAATTCATCTTTGTGCTTAGAATTATGCTTATCCTTGGTTAAATAGGAGAAAAATTCTATATTTTGTGAAACTTGCAAAACATGGCAATTTTTATCTCCATTCGTGACTTAGTTAACTTATATCTCGTAGAGAGAAAGAAGACTTCACGTTAGTGAAAACTCTAAATCACTGGTAGTGACTTTAGAAACTATGTCAGTGTAAAAAAACTGGTCTCTCACCGACCTTATTCACTAGTGTTTCGATTCAACGAAATAGACTTTACGTTAGCGAAGATTCTATCTCGCTGGTCACGATTTGATGTAACCCATGTTGAAAATATCTGGTAACATGTGCGAACTGATTCACTGACTTTTCCATCAGTGAACTAAGTTGTCGATGCAACGAAGGTGCCCACGATTCCATCAGTTTTAACACCTCTTGAGACCTTTATCTTTATACCTCGTTGGAAGTTGTGCCAAGACACAATATTTATTTATAAATGATAAAAATGATTTCCAAGCCTATTCAGTTACCTCATACGAGTGTTACCCCACTTTGCTTCATAGATAAGTACTATATATACTCTTGCTTGCACTATTCTTCCATGTTGATTTAAGAGTACTTTTATTAGAAAAGAGATAAAGAAATTATTCAGCGTTTTAAAAGAAGCAATCTTTTTTTATTAATCTCTTATGAAAATTTTAAGCTTTTGAGTCATTCTAGAACCCTTTAAAATAAGACTTTTATACTCAATCAAGTTTTGACAAATCTTTTTTTAAATATTATTTGTATTTGAGTATGACCTTCTTTCAAGCTTGAAAAAAATGCACTCGTGAGTTTTTAAGAGAAATCAAATATTTTGCTACATATTGTCAACCTTAGGATATCCTCACACATCCTAGTTGTAGTTTGTGGTTACTCGGTGGTTCCCTTGCATAAAAATAAAGTGGTCTTCCAATTTAAATGAATATTTTGGCACTGCAAGACTTGAAGACATTGGACGAGTCCAAAACCGATCGCGACTGCATAGTGTTCTCCACCCGTTGGCACTTTCCTAAAAGGATACGGTGGAAAAGAGTTGATAGTTGGCCAATGCATTATTTTATTATAAGTCATTGTCTTTTATTTGTAATACTCTACCATAGTACATTTATTGTTCATTTTGGTGCGAGATTTTTTCTCGTTAATGGGTTTTTCCTTGTACATCAGTATCGTGTGAATTGTTTTATCTTTCCTCATACTAGAATCACTTGTATTAATTTGAAGTAAAATTGATTATATTCTAATAATGATAATATATTTGTGTCACATAGACTTTTATGATGTTTTTAACCCATTGATTCATTTTTATCCCTCATTGGTAATTTGATTTTAATTGGGTAACTACCGTCGAGAGCTCGCATTCTCAAAATCATTATAAATAACTTTGGGGATAACATAAGATGGTGTATTCTTATAGAGGATAATGAATGGGTTATGATTGTGTTGAGATATTATAATAAGAAGGTGTATGTCTATAAAGAGATTTTAATGAGGGAATGGTAAAAACGCATTGATTAAATGAATTAAGATGATTTGTGGTAACTTTAGATGCCAGGAATGCGATGAGACTCAGATTATGGAGTGATTTTTTTGTTTTTGATTTGGTAGTTTTTTTTAAATGAGTCAACCCCGTTTTCCTAATTTTAGTCAACTAAATTCTTCAAATTTGATTTTTTTTTCATAACTTTGTATTTAATTGTTTGTATGGTTATTTTGAAAGTTGGTGATTTGATAAGTGTTATGTGAGTACTCAATAAAAATTTTGTGTTAGGAAGGAGGATTTATGGTCTTAATAAGGGATAATATGGAGAATTGTTGACTTTAAGCTATAATGATATAACAATGTTTGTGCAAGAAATTGTAAAAATAATAAGAAACACGATTCATTATTTATTTCCAAATATATAAACAAGTAAACATGATGTTATATTTTATAATGGTCGAGTAGTTTACAAACGTCATCACCATTTTCTTTAATGGAAAATTTTCTTTCTTAGTCTTTAATAATAGTTTTGATCATATTGCCGCCTTCATGTTAGAAAGAACTTGATGGCTTATTTGTGGATAATGATGATAAATTATTTATGACTGCAAATTTTATGAAAGATGGAATGGCCATGCTAGAGGTTTAATGGACGTACTATGAGAAATTATATTTTGGTTTGCAAGTAATTTTATTTATTCAAATAGAAATTTCTTATATATTAACCTATGAAAGCCATCCATTTGTTTTTCACATCCACACCAAGTGAAGTAAATTCTAGGTAGATGTCCAACTCATTAAACATAAAAGCATCCCTTCCCACAATATTTCTTTTTGATGTTAGAATTAGTAAGTGGGAATAATTTGAATATAATGGGGAAGGAGTATGAATTATTTTTTTACGCGGTTCAGCCGTGCCTACATCCACACGAGACGACATTCGAGAACTTCAATATCTTCCTCTCACTAAGGTGGAACAAATAACTTAAAAAAATATTACACACGTTATAATCATAACCAACCAGATAACTCTTTCTTGTCCTTGCGGATATGACCGAGATCAATGACTCATTCCTTCCGTTCTGTCATAAAAGCCATCCTTGAAGATATAATGGAGTTATCACTATAAATAAAAAGATAAAAACAATTTGTTTCTCCAAGACATTTCTTTTTTATTGAAGAAGAACTTGTCTCTCTAGAAGGTTAAAGCCTTTTCTTTTTGTCAAACTAATGACTAAAATTGTGTGAGTGTTGTGGTATTTTTGCTTTCTCTTTTTTTCTTTCTTTTGAAATTTCAACTAATTTAATGGAGCTTTCATATTATTTATCAACTCTTGCATGTGAAACATAATGGTTGGGAAACAAAACAAGTGATTTTGTGAAATTGCTTTGTACGCATAGCGATAGTCTTCTATTTTATTCATGTTTAGTGGACTGAATCAAATTTAGTGACTAAACCTCCCGCAGATTTAGTAAGTTGCTAGTCAATTCCATTTACACAGTTTTAATCAGGACGATTGAATATTGGGATGAGGTGTAGTTAGTGCATATATTCTATATTCAAAACTTGAGAATCCCTTGGGGCGGGTCATCAATTTTCCATTTGGATATTTTAGTAAAAGAGCATGTAATATTGTGTTGACAAGTGCAAGGCCGACAAACCAATTTTGTGTAGGTTAATAATTGAAATTGAAATGGATAATGCCACGAGGCCATAACACGTGTCCCGTAGAGCAATCTGACGGCAACCACACCGGAATATTCCCCAGCGATGTAGGACTCAAAGTTGGACTTAGCCTTTTCCCGAAAACTATAAATACTTCTCATTGTGAGCACCCCCAAATATCGTGCCCTAGACCCATACCCCTCGCCGCAACACAATTCCTTCCCCATTCCCAGCAATCCCATCTTTCCCCCTCAACTTCAACTCACAATCAGCTCAATCCGTTCCCATCACTTGTTTTAACTTCGGATGAGTTGCTGTGATGGACGCGGTTGAGTTACCTCTTCCTACGGTTTCAAAACTTATGGGATCGGAGGGTTTTGCGGCTGTTAGGCCTACAATCGACACTTGCACTTCTTTTCTACCCCAAAGAGGTTTGCTTCTCTCTCTCTCCCCCTCTCTGTATGTTTGGCTTTATTTACTTCTTTTCTATTTGAAAGATGATATTTTCAACTAGCCAAGATTTGATGGGTTTGGGGTTTGGTTTCTTTAGGATATTGAATTTGGCTTCTAGGGACAGAATGTTTAACATGTTCATGTAGGGCGTTGAGAAAGAAATATGTATATATATTTTTTTAAGTGAATGAACTCTGCGTGATAAAGATTTTGAGCTGAACGACAGTGATAAAGTATTGAAGAAATGAGGAATATTGCTTAAAATTCTCAGCTTCCAACTTAGTCCCTTCGTGTTGGTCACGTGGCCATTGCTGCATACCGGATATTGTAGGATAGTAATTGGTGGTGTAGGCTCAAAAGGGTTAAACATGATTCCACATGGTTTTCATGGCCTTCAAAACTAGTGATTTAGACAGGTCCATTTCACAAGTTTTGATGCATGATGGGCTAAGAAGCACGGATAAGGGAAGGACACTTTGAAGATATATATATATACACGTGTAGAAATAAATGTTCCTTGTTTTGATCAAAACATGACTAAACAAACTTGGAAATTATAACGTGAAAAAATTGGATAGTGAGCAATTATAAGCATGTCACCCAATAGCCAGACAAAAAATGTGTATGAATGTGCATGTACATTTGTGGATATATAATTACTTCCAATAATAAACATAGAATTATGCGCACTTCCTCGAATTTGAAAATTTTCAGCGTACTTTTGTCATGACGTAATGTTTAGTTTGATTTTTCTCAACAGTTGTACTTCTTTGGCATGCTATACAAAAATTCAATCAATTTCTAGTGTTCTTGTTCTCATATGGAAGAGTGTCTGACGAAATGTTGATCGAGTGTGCGGAACTGAAAATTAATTAAATTATGGACGGATCATAAAAAAAAATATCAGACTTGTGTATGAGAGTATCCATAAAGTACCAGTATCCCATATGTACTTGGATATGTCCCTTTTTCAGAAGTATCCATGCTTCACAGTTGATGGGTTTTGTGTTTTAGTCCCTGTACATGAACGGGTCATTGTTAAATTTAAAAAAAGGACAAACCTAGTGCACGAGGCTCTTGCCATTGCGGGGTTGATTTGCTAAATTTGAGAAAATGATAATGGTTAAAATGGTTTAGAATATTGTGATTTAGAAAGGGATTTTTTGACTTAATCCCTAGTTTTTAATGTGATATTTGACTTAATCCCGACTTTGCTAATCTCTTTATATAACCCCATGGGGTTATCTCAAAATATTGCATAAAAATAGGGGGTTAAGTATAAGGATTTATTTGATTTTGCCCCTAGTTATAATGCCAAATTAGACTTAACTCCCTATGTTGGAAGGAAAGTCAAAGAACCATAACAATGAGGGGGTAAGTCAAATTAGGCTTTAAAATTTGGGGGTCAAGTCAAAATGACCCATTTAAAAATATTCTCTACATACAACTTCATTCCCTTCAAGTTAACCACATGACAACAACCTTTGATCCCTCACAAGCCAACACCATTGTGACAGGTTGGTGCTTGCCACCAAATACCCTCTAAAGCTCTCCAATAGCATTTCTCCCTTTTTCTATTATTTTGTGTGCATATTTGAGTTATGTTTTTGTGCTTACGACGTTATTAACATCCATATGGACATGTATTGGTCAAACATAGACCAACAAATGCCCATAATTGTCCCCACAAGAAAGAGTGATTTGGTTCTCATTGGTGGTAACTCTAGTCAATGAGGTAGACCCGATTTGACTTGGTGAAAGATTATTAAAAAGACATGATATCATGTGGTTTAATTGATAATATAATGCTAAACAAAGTGCAATAGAAATATAAGATTCATGTAGCCGACCCCAAAGTAATTGGGTAAAGGCTTTGTTGAGTTGGGTTAACGTCTTGAGTCTCACTTAAAAGATTAACATGGTATTAGAGCTTTAAACCTCTTAACTCGCATTTAGTCTCCACTCTGTGTTATTGTAAATTGTGCTTTATTATTATTATTATTATTATTATTATTATTATTGTTGTTGTTGTTGTTGTTGTTGTTGTTGTGAACTTACTGCACCTTGGTCTCGAGTTTTCTTTTTGTTATAATCAATGTTTTAAATCGCGGTCGCGCAGGGTGTCGCGTTCTGGCTCCGAAGTAGCGTCGCGCTAATCGCGTCACGCAAGCAATTCATGCATTCCCGCTTTTTAGTTAAAAAACTTATAAATAAATATATATAAAAAAAATAAATAACATTTTAAAATGAAATTTGTAAGAAAGTAACATTTTAAACTGAAATTGGTAAAAAAAGTTATATTTCAAATGGATTTTTTTTATTTTTTTCTAGAGTTACTTTTTAAATTGGCAATTAAAAATATAACAATAATAACATTTTAAACAGAATTCTGAAAATAAGTAACATTTAGAGCTAAAAATAATAAAATAAATAAAATTTTAATATGAAGTTTGTAAAATAAGTAAAATTTAAACTTAAAAAATTATAATATAATAACATTTTAAACATAAATTTATAAAACAAGTAGTATTTTAAATTGACAAGTATAAAAATAAAAATAATAATAATAATAATAATAATAATAATAATAATAATAATAATATTTTAAACAGAAATCTGAAAAATAAGTAACATTTAAAGCTGAAAATTATAATATTCATAACAATTTAAACAGATATTTATGACACATGTAGCATTTTAAACTGACAATTATTAAAAAAAAAGCATTTTGAACTGAGATTTGAAAAATTAGTAACATTTAAACTGGAAATTATAAAATAAAAAACATTATTTACTGAAAAATGTCAAATAAGTAAACGTTTAAGTAAACCGAGAGTTTGGAATAGAAAATATTAAATAAAAGTAACCTTTTAAGCTAAACTTTTTAAAATAAGCAAATAACATTATTGAGACCTTCGTAAATAAGTAAATTGAGGATTTGGAACAAAGAATACCTCACCCAAACAAAGTCCGTACGTGAAATAAAGTAACACTTTTTCCCCCTCCTTAACTAAACTGAGATTTCTAAAAAAAAACATGAATAGCGTTGCTGTTGCGCCAAATAGCGCACAATAGCGCCAAATAGCGCACGCTTTTTGAGCATCCCGTAATACATTGACCGCAATGTTGCGTTTTTGGCCGGCAAAAAGCAATAGCGCGCTTTTTAAAACATTGGTTATAATTTACCTCCTTTTTTTGGCAGATGTAACTTCTTAATATGAAGGTTAAGATTTCAAAATTGACTTTAATTACTGGATCTGTTTATGATATCCACAGTTATAAGCCACAGTTATGAAATCATGTGCACGTGTTTTTATTCTTGGAAATAATGCAATTCTTGAGGAAGAGCTGCAAATATATGCTTTATCTTTTCTTCCATGCATTCATTAAAATGACTAAAGTTTGACGCAAATCTTTTATGTGCATTATTGTCTGTGCTATTTCGCTCCATCTCTTACATTAATTTATGCGGTAACTGTAATTTTTCAGATGAAGGGTGTGATGCTAATGACTCAGAACCTGCTTTCTGGAACAATATTCCGAACGTGGAAATTCGTGGGCGTGACCGTCAGTTGTCCAGCTTTCATAATGAAGATGCACCTAAAGACGTTAATATTGGGAATACAAGTGATTCTATTTTATTGGTGCCCACTCTAGACGCCAAGTCATTACAAAGGAAGTCTGGTAAAGTGGGAAGAAGTAACAGTGGGTTTTCTAAGAGATCACGGATTCCTCAAATGGAAGTTTCCATATTTAAAACTGGAGCTGGTGATATAAATGGTATATCTAAGGAGCTTGGATCATCCCCTGCAAAATGCAACGTTGCAGGTGATTCATTTTCTGAATGGCTGAAATAGTAAATATCAACATTTAATATTCATACGAAAACTAAAAAAATGAGATCGTTTCTATAATGCTAATTACCAAGCAAAGAATTTCAATGGGTTAAATGTATTTTAATACAAGTCTGATGTTGTTTCCTTTGTTGGGGTTCTTTGACGCTCTTTATATGCATCCCAGGGCATCTGCATAAAAGCCTAAAAGGCCATAATGCTTGTGGTTATTTCTTATATACGGTGTCCCTTAAGTATACATTATCCCTGGGCGTGCCAATTATTACAATGATTCCTAATATGCCTGTATTTGATGAAAGCAAAGAAAAGAACTTACCTGAGTGGGAATCTACCCTTGAATGTTTGGTTTCTCTCTTTTCATTTCATTTCACTAAAAGCTCCACAAATAATTTGATTTCTGCTGTATTTCCACTGTTGCATATATCTCTAACCAATATTGGTTAATCTCCCGGTTTGTCCATGAACTTTAGTGTACGACCCCCAAACAGGCTTCATTCGAGACCATAATCACTAAAAATGGCGACCGATTTGTCACGGTTTAGAGGAAAAAAATGGTTTACTAATAAGAAACATAACTATGTCAGGAACAGGTTAAAAGAATCGACACATCTTACCAGAATCATGTTTTTTCGCCGCCGATGGCATCGTCAACGACTCTTTACTCTGTCTTCGTCGTAGCAGGTTTTGGTTGCATCCTCTTTCATTTATTATCCCTCGGAGAGACGAAGGAGAGAACCGTATGGTTGCAGGCTCTGATTGTGTCCTTCTGTCGTCCTATTAAGAGGCCGATGATTTCGAGAAATGGAGTGGGTATGGCTTTAAAAGAGTGGGACCCATGGGATGCCAAACTTGTCATTATAAATATATTTACCGCATTACCCATTGACATACACTATCAAATATACCAATAAATGGTAAAATCCATTTTTTTTTGTAAATTTGGAAACTCATCATTATGCGGGATCTTACATGAATTTTGATACTCCCTACCTCCCAAATCAAGAGTCCTTATCTCTTGCTTGTATTGATTAAGGATACACTCAATCCACCATCGATCGAGTCGCCAAAATCAGTTCTTGTCTACTATCGTGAAATTTGGTTCATTGATTATGTCAAAAAGAACAATTGACTATTAATTCGGGACAACCCAAAAAGAAGTAGTGGACTCTTAATTCGGGACGGAGAGAGTATATTAAGTATTTAATTTCACAATATTTATTGTTTAACGAATAAGAGGCGTTTGGTGTTTGGTACAAAGACAATTTAAGAGACTAATAATTTCACGCAAGGGTTCCTGCAACAAGCTGGACGTGTGCGGGTAAAGAAGCTAGTCCAGGATACTAGACTTAGGTTAGCGACTTGGAACATAGGGACTATGACAGGAAAAATGATGGAGTTAGTAGATACCATGATAAGAAGAAAAGTTAACATAGCTTGTTTACAAGAAACTAAATGGGTCGGTGAGAAAGCTAGAGAAACAGAAAATACAGGAAAACATAGAAATAAGAACGGAGTTGGAATAATAGTAGATAAAAACCTTAAGGACGATATCGTAACCGTTATTAGGAATAGTGATAGACTTATACTTGTAAAATTGGTATTAGGTGAAAACATAATTAATATTGTTAGTGCTTATGCACCTCAAGTAGGATTAGATGAGCACACTAAAGTACAATTTTGGGAACAAATGGATGAACTAATTCAAGAAATACCCCTAGGTGAGAAAATCTATATAGGTGGAGATTTTAATGGCCATGTAGGAGAAGATCGTGTAGGATATGAGATAGTGCATGGAGGACATGGTTTTGGAGATAGGAACGACGGGGGAGAGTCTATCTTAGATTTTGCGATGGCTTATGATTTTGTACTAGTAAATACATGTTTTAAAAAGAGGCTTGAACACTTAATAACTTATAAAAGTGGAACACATAAGAGCCAAATAGATTTTTTCATTACTAGGAAAGGAGACCGATTAACGTGTAAAGATTGTAAGGTTATCCCGGGAGAGAGCTTAACCTCACAACATAGGATAATGATGTTGGATATAAATATTAAAAATCAATCACGAGTGTGAAAAGTGAAGATTAACCCACGAACTAGGTGGTGGAATTTAAAAGGAGAAATTAGAACTATTTAAAGATAAAGTATTAAATGAAGCAACATGGAATAGTGAAGAAGAAACTAACATAATGTGGAATAAGATGGCCACATGCATTAGGAGAATATCAAAAGAAATTCTTGGAGAATCAAAAGGCAAAGGGCCACAGTCTAAAGAAACTTGGTGGTGGAATGAAGAAGTACAGAATATAGTAAAAATTAAAAGGGAGTGCTTTAAAACATGGCAAACAAATAAAAATGAAGAGAATTTTGAGAAATGTAAATGGGCTAAAAAGGAAGTTAAGAAAGTGGTAAGAGATGCTAAGTTAAAAGCGTATGATGATCTTTATACAAAATTAGGAACACAATAAGGGGAAAAAAGTATTTATAAGCTTGCTAAACTTTGGGATAGGAAAACAAAAGATTTTAATAACGTTAAGTGCATCAAAAGTGATGATTCGAGAGTCCTAGTCAAAGATGATGATATTATGGAAAGATGGAAAAATTACTTTGAGAGGTTATTAAATGGAGATAATGGGAGTAGATTAGATATAGAGGAACTTAGGGAGACTCGAGAAGATATATTTTTTCGTAGAATTAGGACAACAGAGGTCAGGATTACTCTAAAAAAGATGAAAACAGGGAAGGCTTTAGGACCAGATGGTATCCCAATTGAGGTTTGGAAGTGCTTAGGGGAGGATGGAGTATCATGGCTTACAACATTATTTAATAGAATTTTAATGACTAATAGGATGCCCGATGAATGGAGAAAAAGTATTTTAGTACCTATTTATAAAAATAAAGGGGACATACAAAGTTGTTCAAATTATCGTGGTATTAAGTTAATGAGTCATATAATGAAACTTTGGGAGTGAGTGATTGAATATAGATTGAGATTGAAGACAACAGTATCTGAGAATCAATTTGGGTTTATGCCTGGGAGGTTAAAAATGGAAGCAATCTATCTATTGAGGAGATTAATGGAGAGGTATAGAGAGAAAAAGAAGGATCTTCATATGATTATTATAGATTTGGAGAAGGCGTATGATATGATACCCAGAGATATAATATGGTGGGTTCTACATAAAAGAGGAGTGACTCGCAGATATATTGATGTGATCAAGGATATGTATGATGGTGCGATGACTACAGTAAGAACATCAGGTGGAGAAAGTAGTGAATTTTCAATTACGGTAGGGCTACACCAAGGTTCAGCATTAAGTCCTTATCTCTTTGCTCTTGTTATGGATGAGTTGACTGGACAAATACAAGATGAGGTGCCATGTGTATGCTATTTGCAGATGATATTGTTTTAGTCGATGAGACTAATATGGGGATAAATGCTAGGTTGGAATTGTGGAGAGAAACTTTAGAAACAAGAGGATTTAAAATAAGCAGAACTAAAACAGAATATGTGGAGTGTAATTTTAGTAGTAATAGGAGGACAAATGGAGATGTGGTGAAATTGGAGGGTCAAGAAATACTTAGAAATGACCATTTTCGTTATTTAGGATCGATTATACAAAAAGATGGAGATATTAGTGATGATGTTACGCATAGGATTAGAGCAGGGTGGGTTAAGTGGAGAAGTGCGACCGGCGTTCTGTGTGATAGGCGTATACCTTTGAAGTTAAAAGGAAAATTTTATAGGACGGCCATTAGACCCGCCATGTTATATGGGACAGAGTGTTGGGCAACCAAGAAACAAAATGTGCAGAAAATGAGTGTGGCGGAGATGCGAATGCTAAGATGGATTTGTGGTAAAACTCGAAAGGATAAAATTAAAAATGAACAAATTCGTGAAACGGTAAAAGTAGCTCCTATAGAAGATAAATTGAGAGAAAATCGACTTACATGGTTTGGACACGTCAAGTGTAGACCAATGGATGCTCCGGTAAGGAAGAGTGATTTAGTTAGTATTGATGGTAACCCAAGGGGTAGAGGTAGGCCTAAATTAACTTGGTGGGATATTATAAAAAAGGACATGATATCATGTGGTTTAACCGAAGATATTGCACTGGACAGAATGTAATGAAAAAATAGGATTCATGTAGCCGACCCCAAATAATCGGGAAAAGGCTTTGTTGAGTTGAGTTGAGTTGAGTTGGACTGGGTATGGTTTTAGGAGAGTGAGACTCTTGGGATTCCAAACTTATCATTATAAATATATTTACCATATCACACATTGACATACACTGTCATATATACCCATAAAGGGTAAAATCCTAATGTGTGTGTGTGTGTGTATATATATATATATATATATATACTAGCGTATGCCCGTGCCTGAAGGCATGACGAAATTTTCCAAAGTACGTAATAGCGAAACGGCGACAATTTTTCAAAGTATATAATAGCGAAACGCAAAAATTTCGAAGTGTAATTTTAAAACAATGTCAAATAGTCCAATAACATTCAAATAGTCTAGAATCATCAAATAAATAATATAATACGAAATATACAATATTCATCCATCGAATTCACATTGCGTCTCAAAAAAACCAAGCGTCAAATTTTTAAAAAAATTTGGCATAATCCCCTTGGTTTATGGAACTATTCACCCTGCTTAACAAATAACAAATAGTCCAGCATCCAAATTGTCTAAATTGTTCAAACAAATTCACATATAAAATGAAATGTACAACATTCATCAATCAAATTCACGGTGTCTCAAAAAAACAAAGTGCCAATTTAAAAGAAAAATTGGGCATAGTTTCCTTTGTTTATTGGACTATCCACCCTATTTAAGGGGTAACAATAAATCCAACAAATTAAAAAAAAATCCCAAATTCGGCAGATTTAGACAGCGAGCTACAGCGGCGGAAGTTTGAGGCAGATTTAGGCAGCGGGCTACAGCGACGATGGAAGATTAAGTCCATGTTTGATTGGTCTTGGATTAAAACCTGAACTGAAAAGGAAAAAAAAAATAGTTTGTTCCCAAAAACATTGTACGTTAGCAATTCAACTTTCGAGTTCCCAAAAACATTGTACGTTAACCTAACTACCATAACTGGTACACAATGATCATATGTGGCATGGAGTCTATAAATCTCATCCTCACATGGGGAAGGGGGAGGGGACGTGTGTGAGTGGGGAAGGGGGGAGGGGACGGGGCAGGGGGCGCGTGTGTGCGTGTATGCAATCTGCATATATGCAGTGCGTTGCAGCGTGTGTGTGTGCGTGTGTTTGTGTGTGTGTTTGTGTGCGCGTGTGTGAGTGGGAAAGGGGGGAGGGGATGGGCAGGGGGCGCGCGTGTGCGTGTTTGTGTGTGTGTTTGTGTTCGCGTGTGAGTGGGGAAGGGGGGACGGGGGAGGGGACGGGTGTGTGCGTGTATGCAATGCATATATGCAATTTGCATATATGCAGTGCATATATGCATATTGCAGCGTGTGTGCGTGCGAGCGCGTGTGTGCGTGTGTGAGTGGGGAAGGCGGGAGGGGACGGGGCAGGAGGCGCGTGTGTGCGTGTATGCATATATGCAATGTGCGTGTGTGTGTTTGTGTGCGCGTGTGTGCGTGTGTGAGTGGGGAAGGTGGGAGGGGACGGGCAGGGGGCGCGTGTGTGCGTGTTTGTGTGCGCGTGTGTGCGTGTGTGAGTGGGGAAGGTGGGAGGGGACGGGCAGGGGGCGCGTGTGTGCGTGTTTGTGTGTGTTTGTGTGCGTGTGTGAGTGGGGAAGGTGGGAGGGGACGGGCAGGGGGCGCGTGTGTGCGTGTTTGTGTGTGTTTGTGTGCGCGTGTGAGTGGGGAAGGGGGGAGGGGACGGGGCAAGGGGCGCGTGTGTGCGTGTATGCATATGCATATTGCAGCATGTGTGCGTGTGCGTGTGCGTGCGTGTGTGAGTGGGGAAGGGGGGACGGGACGGGGGAGGGGCGCGTGTGCGTGTGCGCGTGTTTGTGTGTGCGTGTGTGAGTGGGGAAGGGGGGAGGGGACGGGGCAGGGGGCGCGTGTGTGCGTGTATGCATATGCATATTGCAGCATGTGTGCGTGTGCGTGCGTGTGTGTGTTTGTGTGCGAGTGCGTGCGTGTGTGAGTGGGGAAGGGGGGACGGGACGGGGGAGGGGCGCGTGTGCGCGTGTTTGTGTGTGCGTGTGTGAGTGGGGAAGGGGGGAGGGGACGGGGCAGGGGGCGCGTGTGTGCGTGTATGCATATATGCAATCTCCATATATGCAGTGCATATTGCAGCGTGTGTGCGTGCGTGTGTGTTTGTGTGCGCGTGTGTGCATGTGTGAGTGGGGAAGGGGGGAGGGGACGGGCAGGGGGCGCGTGTGTGTTTGTGTGTGCGTGTGTGGGGAGGGGACGGGGGGAGGGGACGGGGGAAAGGACGCGTGTGTGCATGTATGCATATATGCATATTGCAGCGTGCGTGCGTGCGTGCGTGTGTGTTTGTGTGTGCGTGAGTGGGGAAGGGGGGAGGGGACGGGCAGGGGGCGCGTGTGTGCGTGTGTGCGTGAGTGGGGAAGGGGGGAGGGGACGGTCAGGGGGCGCATGTGTGCGTGTTTGTGTGTGTGTTTGTGTGCGCGTGTGTGAGTGGGGAAGGGGGGAGGGGACGGGGCAGGGGGCGCGTGCGTGCGTGTGCGCGTGTGAGCGTGTATGCATATATGCAGTGCATATATGCATATGCATATATGTATATTGCAGCATATATGCCTTTGTTTATATGCATATTGAGGCATATATGCAAGTGCATATATGCAGTGCGTGTGCGTGCGTGCGTGTGTGTGCGAGCGTGTGTGAGTGGGGAAGGGGGAGGGGGGAGGGGGGAGGGGGGAGGGGACGGGCAGGGCGCGTGTGGAGAGAACAAATCCAACCAAAAGTAGTGCCTAATAAAATACAACAGAAAATGAAGATATGTCATAATCAAAGCCTATAGTACATTTCCATAAACGTCGCATATTCATTCTTAAAGTCAAATTAACTGTGCTTGCAGCATTAAAGCAGAGCGTATAAGTGATTTCAACAATAAATAGTGTAATATGCATGTGTGCTCTTACATTTAGTGACCGACATGCTCTCCGATACCGATAATATATATAACAGCTTTGCTGTTATACATAGATTATATATAACAACAAATATATAAGTGCATATGCATATATTTATATGCAAACTTGCCAACAAATTTATATGCAGAGCGTATAAGTGCATATATATGCAAATGCATATATATGCAGTGCATATATATATGCAGATTGTGCGTATACATGCATATTGCATATATATGCAGCTGTCCTAATCTACGACATCCACACAAAAATCTAAAATTCGAAACAGAAAAATTACCTCCACAACGTTGATGAAAATGGGACAAATCTGGAATATGGGAGAGAAATCGTGACAGGACGGCAGAAGAACATTCTGAACCTCTCTCTGGTGTCCTTAATGGCCTTCATTCTGTCGGCAACCTGAACATTCTATCGACAACCTGGAATGCAACAAACATTAAATATTAATCAAGTAACTTAACAATTCAGGAGGCATGTCAGGTGGTCAACAGTAATTATCAAATGATGTGGAGGTGGGGGCATATATTGAAGATTAGGCATATGCTATCGTCCGGTTTGAAGACATGATTATCTGGGCACTCACCATCTATCTTGATCTTGTCTAGTAATTCAAATGGGAAGCCAACCCTCGGGATTTGAACTTCCATCTTCATTATGGTATTGCAGCACTCCATGAAAATCTGCTCATCCTATCTGAAAGTATAATTAAGGATATATTTCAACCAATGTGTATGAAAAGTAGTAAAATGGAATCTATATACACACAGATAATTATAGATAGAAAAATTATATGAGCTCACAAATTTAAACTATTGAAATATAAAAACAGAACCATAACACCACACAACCTCGAGAAAGATATGAAGTAAACATATGTACTCCAAATAGCTTGATTAAGCATCTATATGTAAAAACTCATGGCTAATCCAAAAGGTTCAAATATCAATTTAGCGGTTTCATGTGTGAATGCGTTTAGCGCACCTGTAGATTCAATCACGTTAATATGTTAGATTAGTCCATTGCATTAAAGGATGATCTAAAAAGAAAATAAAGACGAATACAAATCAAAAAGAGAAATCATTGCATACCTCGAACCCCTTGGGCATAGAGAAGTAGGATTGCAATGAAGGAACAGAGGCCTCGTACAATATGCTGATGGGATAAGCTAGGCACCCATATTACCAAGGGCGGATGTGAAGCAGGGATGCTGTTGTAGCCTCGGTGTAATAATCCTGTGATGGTGAGATCGAAGTATCTATTGGAAGCGCCTATCTAGAACCATGGCTCTCTTCGGCCATCAGGATATTCGACATCAGCTTCCCTGTGATGAACACGAAATAAGGAATAATGTAATTAAAGTGGACACTCACCACTGGAACAGCTCTAATATACGCGCGCTGCTAAGTCCTATGGAGTAAAAAAAATGCGGATCCCTTGAACCAAAAAGGAGGCTCCACTGAAGGAGACAATTTTACTCGATGCATCCATTGGTGGACAACCATCTCACCCACGTAAAGGACCACAACTCCATCTGTGCAGATCAGTAAGTGTGCACTGGTCTGAGTAATGGCCTTATTCCCGGATCAGTTCTCATGGGACCTATTCCAAGGGAAGAATGAGACATGTAACCTATTAAGAAAACATCATGATAAAAATAAATACGTTTAAAGTATAAAAAGGTTAGAAGAGGAATACGTTCTTCTGTCATTACTTCGATGACATCGATGACATCGAAAGATAGAAATTCAAAGATCAACGTGATCAAATAATAAATTTCACAATTTCAGGAAAATAATTTCTTAAGCATATAACTTTAACTTAGTATTCATCACTTACCAAGAGGTACGAAATAGATCTTTAGCTTCATTAATGTGTCGAGTTCTTCTAGCTCCTGCAATAAATTGACATAAAAAGTCAATATAAAAAATGATATTACCTAAAAACTACATTCAATATTGGCCTTCTGATGGTCTTGGTGTATCCCACTATATTACCCTTATGTTGGAGTATTAAAAACTAAAAGAGGGCAATGTCCAAAGGGATGGAAGCCATGATGAGATGCTTTACGGTCAGATCCATGTTCGGTACATATTAACAACTAAAGGGATATAACGCACACTCTATCGCACTCTATTAGTATTGCAAACATTTATCAAACACCAATTATAACCATACCTGGTATTCGTCGGTGCTTTGTTTTATAGTGGTGCCGCACCAAACTTCATAGTACAATATCTTGATGGAATAGTAAATGAGTGGGGTTGGCATAAACAGAAGGCAATGGGAAATAGTTCTCCAATCCTTGAAACTTTGAAGATGATCCGATAAGAATAAAAGGTGCCAACACATGAAGTGATAAAAACAAAGTAGATGTTATAAATTACTCATTTAGAAACAACCATTGAAAAAACTCTAGATCAATACATGAACTTGTAACAACTTGTAGCAACTATAGTGTTAGAACTTAAACCTCCAATTCACTGAAATATTTCATTTAAGTAAACTTTGGAAATGAAATGTCCAATTCCCTTTTTGCATTGGAAAAATTGAGTTTGAAATTGTCATGGGATTCTAATTCTAAGAATCCCAATTCCATAAATTGAATTCCGAAGTAAAAGTAGACAATTACAATATCACATTTTATTGAATTGATTATGCACGCCTACATACACAACTTCAGACATACACACACTGCGTAGACAACTTCACAAACAGAGTTTCACGCACACGCTACGCATATAGTTTCATATACATAATTTACCTAGAGTTTACACATTGCACACACAAACCCACACTTACGCACATGTTTATATACACAGAATGCGGAGATATAGTTTCACACAGTGCATATATCCTAAAACAATACCCTTGCTCTTCTGATGATCGTGATCGGCTGATCGTGACCGACTGATCGTGATCGGTCTTGGTAATTGGAGATTGTATTCAGAAGGTTAGTCTGCAAGATAATGCGCGCAGGTTATTCAAATTCTTACTGAATCTCCTGCACATAATAAAAATACATGAAAGAAATAACAAAAACAAACCAAACAAATAAACTAAAGACAACTTGTTTTGAAGACAAACCTTAGATTGCATCCCAAATTAACCTGTTTTGAGGACAAACCTTAGATTGCAGCCCACATTTTCTGTCTACTCATCCAAGAGATCGGTCTGCGTCGTCATCACAGGCAAAGCAAAGAAGTGTAAACCACAGCAGAGATAATAAGTAAGTCCGAGACTGAAAACAAATATAGGTGAGAGAGAACAAAATACCTTTTTATGGCTCAAAGCAGTCACTGAAAGGCCTGACGTGATAGAGGCTAAAGCCACTGCCATTGCATCCAAATCTGTACAAAATGCAAAATGCAATTCATTTCATTCATTGACATAAGACATAATATGTACAATGGACATAAGGTGTGTTTGATTGGAGTGTGGGTGGGGGTGGGTGGGGAGATGGATCACAGCAACAACCAACCCCTGCTTTTAACGCTTACATTGAAAAAAGTGAAAATAGTTTTTTTTCAGACATGGCATTTGTAAAAACGTAGAATGATTTGTGAATATCTAAATACTGTCAACTGTATGCTGTCTAATACGGAATTAGTTATGCATCAATTATACATCTAATAAGGAACACTACTCACTTATCATTATGCATCTATTCTAATACATATACAAATTAAAAGAAAAAACTAATTGATTCTTATAGCATCAGTTATATCCCCAAAGTCCACACATGTGATTTTAGCCCCAAATCAATACCATTGATTCTATAGCATCAGGTATAAACATCAATACCTATAATTGTTTTTTTTTTTACTTTTAACCCCCTAAAAATGTGATTTTAAACCAAGATGTAATATACCTGAGAGGGAAAAATCTAAGGAAATACCTGCAAAAATAAACATAAATAAATAGCTTAAATCCCAAAACCATTACAAACAAACAAAATCTAAAAAAAAAAAAAAATCTAAAAACGCTGTGTTGGAGTTAGATCTGAGAACAAAAGCTTGCCGGCGTGTGTTCTAAGCTTTTGTTCTGAGTTGGAGTTGGAGTTGGAGTTGGAGTTAGATCTGAGAACAAAACCATTACAAACAAACAAAATCTAAAAATCCCAAAACAAAAGCTTAAATCTTTAGAGAGGGAGAGTGTACCGAAATGGGTTGGACTTAGAGAGAGAGAGAGAGATGGAGTTGCGTGTCAAAAAACGGCCGGCGGGCTTTGCCGCTGAGTTGCCGGCGTGTGTTCTTGAGAACTGAGGTCGCGCGCGAGAGAGAGAGAGATGGAGGTGCGTCGTGTGTATTGTTTTTGAGAAATGAGCTCGAGTGCCCAAGAGAGAGATGGTCTTCCGTGTGTAAAGTGAGAGACGATTACCAATATACCCTCATTTTTGAATTGAAGTGTAATTTTGGTGAGTATAAAAGAGGGAGAATCAAAGAATTAAGGGGTAGGTTGGTAAAAAAGAAAGGGAGATGATCTGAACCATTAAAATGTGTAAAAATGTGTAAGGAGGTGGCATTGATTTGCACCGTTAAAAATGTGGATATTTTCAAAAACCAAGCTAACTTATTATATGAATATATATATATTTTATAAAATTTGTTAAACTTATCATTGTATGTGATTTTACACGAATTTTTTCATATATTAAATTACTACTTAAATGTTTAAAATCGTGACTCAAGGCGCGCTTTAAGGATTTTTGCCAAAAAAAACGCCTTAAGGCTCGTGGGGATAAGCGAGATGCACAAAAACCTACGCTCAATGTTTTAAAAATCATTCGAGAGCGCCTCGAGGCGAATCACTAAAAAATCGTCTTGAGGCTTAAGCCTCAGGGTTGAATTTGAAGCTTACGCCTCGACGTGCCTCACGCCTCGCCTCACACCTTTTTGCCGAGGCACGGAAAAGAAAATTGTTCTTCTTCCATCACAAACTCTTTTTTTTTTTGTTATTTTAATATATGTCGACAATTAGTATATGTATATACATACTTTGAAGATAGTGCAATAATTAATTATATTTATTTTATTACACACACACACACACACACATATATATATATATATATTCGGACTATTTATACATAATAATATATATATATATTTTTAAAATTCACTGCTTTTTAAAGGTTAAGGAGCTCTTCATTTTTCTAAAATTGCACTTTAACTTCAAAAAATTGTTGTTTTAATCTACTAACTCTTATTTTTTCCCCTTTTTTCGTTTTAAAATTGCACTTAACTTATACTATTTACTATTTTAACTTAAAATAAATTTAAAAAAAATAACCAATACGTCATATTATAAAATAACCAATATGTGAATGAAAAAACAAAAAAAATGATTTTGCATTGATTGATTTATTGTCATATTGTAAAATAACCAATATGTATAAATTTTATCAAATTATTAAAAAAAAAAGTCATATCGGGGGAACAAAAGAATGTTTAACTATGTGAGAGAGTCCTCAAAGATGTGTTTTTTGCATTTTTATTTTATATTTCTTTGTTATTTTATGTTTATGGTTTTATTAGTATATTTTAATATTATTTTTCTCTTTCTTTTTTGGCCTCAATACGCCTCGAGGCTTACGCCTTTCCTTGCTGGAACCAAAACGCCTCGTCTCGCCTGGCGCCTTTTTAAACATTGCCTATGCTTTTTACCATTTTTTTTCCGTTTTTAAAATGCTTTTCATGCTTTAAAAAAAAGCTGAATGGGGGCCAAAGATGCCATTTGTTGGAGAGAGGGGAAAAAAATAGAGTTACTCACCTCTTTAAATTACCTCGGTCAAATTCACAAGTCACACAACCAAAGCTTTTTGATGTAAAACTTTAAAAACCCTAGAAACAAATACACAGTTGCTGTCGTTGGAAGAGGAAAAGGAAACACTAGAAACTTCAACCCAAATCACATAGGAAAGTAGGAAAATTGAACGAAATTAGAAGGGATTTCTCCATCGCTTCTTGCCGATCCATTTGTGGTATGAATTTTGTTATTTTTTCCTTTTTGCCGATCGATATTTCTGTTTTTTTTGAAATTGTTTGCTTTGATTATTCCTTTTTCAGCCTTTGATCTTTTCATTTTTTTTGGGAGCTTGACAAATAAGTCTTATTTACATAAGACACTTCCTAATAGGCCCTATCAAAACATTTTTTTCCTCAATAGGTCATATTTATACATGTAGTCAATATTAACTACATGTTCACAAATAGGACCTATTTGAGCAAAAATATTTTTTCATGTGACCTGCTGGAGCAAGAAAAAGATCGTAGAACCAATTGAACTACATACTTAATAAATGGGACTAATTGGTAACCCCCCCCCCCCCCCCCCCCTTCTTTTTTCCCCTATGCTTCTCCAATCACCTTTTTCTCCTTTTTTTCCCCAAGTTTGTTGTAGAAAAATGGGTAAAAGAGATGTTGATTGGAAGGATGCAAAAGTTGATGCTACTGCTGAATATGTTAGTGTTGGTTTGATTTGAACTTTAATAATCGAGTATTGTCAACCGAAGACAGGACTTTTACTAAGGAATTAGTATTATGACGTTATTAATGTTTGATTTTTGGCTCTTTTGGATGGTATTCAGGTGTTACAAATTGCATGTTTAGCTGTTATTTAATAAATTTTATATTCACATACATTTTAATAATTTTTTTAACTAGAAATATAAAAAGAACAAAAGGCTTACGCCTTAATGCCTTCAGTTTTTATGTTGTAGTATCACACTCTGTATACTATATTACATACTATTTATAAGGTTTCAATTATGGGCCGAATAGAAGTTCAAAGTGAATTGCGACCTTAAATATCGTTCTAACTAAGTGTACCCCCTGCGCATTGCGTGCCAGTACCATACAACGTACCAACGTGACCCGCGGTCCAGCAAACATTGTTTCTAACCTTGAGGGGAAAGTGATACTCAAATAACACTTGTTGTAAATTTGGCACATTCTCCCTGCTTTAATTCCCTTAATGTGAGATACAAGTGAGGTTTAAATGTTCCTGTCAAGTGGGATCAGTAACTACCTATCATGTCATGCTTGCAAAATGGGATACAACGTGGAATTACCAGTTAATCGGTTGAGTCATAATGAGTTGACCCGCTAAAACAAATAGGTGACATGAATGTGGCTTCCACGACACGAAGACGATACATATAGCGAATACACGGTTGAAACATGACATGACTCATTGTTAGGTCTAACTATTACGAAAGCTGGTGCAAGTGGGAAGAGGATTAAAGATAAAGTAAATGATACCGACCCTTAGCGTAGTGTCTCCTCAAAAGATTAAAAATAATTCAATAGCTACCTATTGATTTCTAGTTGTCTACAAAACCAAACCCCAATTTTAGAATAAAATATTGCTACCAAAATAATATTTTTGTTAGTTCAGAATTATTTAATTTTGGGGTTGAGAAGTGTTCTGTAACGTTTACTCCGATACTAAAGGAGATTGCATTTCAATTTGTGTGGGCTTTCTCCACTTCGTTATTAATGTAAATCAAGGAAAACTATCCATAATGTAAATCAAAGAAAACTATCCATACTTGTAGGGACATTTTGACTTTGCCCACCATATAGTTTCTATTATTATTAGACTCAATCCTCCATTTAGTTTTGCATTAGACTTTGCTCACCAAAAGGGACGGTCCCTCTAACCATTGCTTAAACAAACAGAAGACATTCACTTTTGTTCTATTCCGAAATTATCCTTATACTAAACTGAATTTTATAATATAAAGCGTAAGAAAAGTCATAGCAAGAAATCTAAAAAACAAAACACTAGAAAATAAAATAACCCCCCCCCAAAAAAAAAAAAAAAAATCTTAACTCTCATTGCCATTACCATCAAATCAAACCACCACCAAAACCGCGCTTCCACCACCCTGCCACCATCAACATGCACAACCATCAGAGGCCACAATCAAATCACTGCACCACTGCCACACCAAATGCCACCAATAAGCCACCACCAGATCTTCCTGAACAGAAACCAATCCAAAGCACAACTGCCAAGCCACCAAATCGATTTATATACATCACAGATTTCGATTTGAAAACCCCAAATCTGGAAACGGTATTAATTATGTTTGGTTTCGTTTGCAGATTTTAGTTTTGATTTTGAAATTCCCCCGAGTCAATTTCGTTTGCAGATTTTGATCTCGATTTAGAAAACCCCAAATTAGGAATTTCATTTGGGTTTAGTTAGCAGCAGATTTTAGTTTTGATTTCGAATACCCCAAACTTAATTCGATTGCATATTTAGATTTCGTTTGGTTTCGATTTTTAGGGGATGAGTGGTGGTGGTGATGTGTGCGGCGGTGGTGGTGGAAGGCCGGTGGTCCAATAAAAAGCCTTGTTGATATTGTGGTTACTATTTAGTTATTTTAATTAGAGTTAAGTACCAGGGTTATAGTGGGAATATATGACGCATCAGTTTTGGTAAGTAAAATCTAATGCGAAACTAATTGATGAGTAAAATTCTATAGTGGAAACTAAATGGTGGGCAATGTCAAAATTCCCCATACTTTTATGAGCTGATCAACCAGTTGATGTTAAAAAAGTCTAATTTGTCAGCATTAACAAATCACTTGGACAGTAAAAGGTTATACAACTTCTGTACTATTTATACATTGCATGCATCCAATGGAGGACATGCTAAATACTGGTATTTTTTAAAATGTTATCATCTCAAATTATCATTAGTTTTGGTTTTTGCATTTTTTATCAGTTGTTACTCTTGGTAAAGTTTTTCTACCAGCTTTATGTACCTATATTTAAATCCACCTCTGGATATTTGCAGTGGACCACTATTGCTTAGTTTCATAATGGTACAATTTTTGAAACCATGTGCATCGAATTGTTGCTGTTGCTAGGAGTAGCTAAACTGAAGTTTGAGTAGATATTACCAATTTTCTTATATTTTCTTAGACGGTGCCCTAATAATATTTTTTTTCCATTCTTATTCATTCTAGAGAAAACTCAAATGACTAAGCAAAAGAACAACTTAAATGGGAAGCGAGGAGATAAAAGAAATGGCAAAGTTTCTAAGAGTAAATGCGATTCTTTTTCTCTCAAGGCTGGCTTGGTGAGCTTTAGTTCAGCATCAGGAGGGAATATCAGTCTTGGTATGATGCCATTTTGAAAACTTGTTTGCTTGTGATTTTTGGTTTGCTTTGATTTTTTTTTTGAGGTGGTTTCACTAATTGCTATTGTATTGTGTAATTGTTTTGACCACGTGTTAAGCATACAAGTAAGTATGCTGAAGTTCTAGAGACTTGAATCTTGTATATGATATAATTTTTAATGATATTTCTGGACTGTTGCTTTGACCTTTTCTTTGACTTGTTTTCAATCTTAATGTGCCCGGTGGTAACTCTGAGAGAACTTCTTGATGAAATTGTTCAATCTTAAAATGTCCACCCTACGACTCAAAACGATATTTTTTTTTGTTTATTAAATAACACATTTCTTGAACCATCATTAGTTTCCCTAGGAAAAAGTTTGCCCCGATCAATCTTACGAATATATTGTACATGGGACGGATGCGAAGCATGCAGCATCCTTCCATACTTGTGACCCTTTGCAAGTTAGAGGTGGCCCAACAAATGCATGTCACCCCTTTGGGGGAGAAAGCCTTACTCATTTGCTTCTATATTGTAAATTTGCATCATTCTTATGAAACAATGGTTTTAAGGAGCTATGAATAGTTTTTGTGATACCAAGTCGGGGGTATTTTATGAATATGGAGATTAAACTTGTTGGAAAGGCAGATTCCGAGCCTAAAAGCCCGTGAAGATATGGATTTAGGTCATATATGGTAGGTGTGAAGAGGACGAATGATAGACCCATTCAAGACAAAATGGTAGAAAAATAATGGACTTTGGAAAAGGTGAAATACATTACTTCTGTCTGGTGGTTAAGGCTGAATGTGTTCAAACACGTACCTTTTTGACTTGGCAAATATTGTTCGGCTAAAGTTGGGTTCTTCATATTTGACTGTTTCAAATATCGTTGGTCTATGGGTGTGGCTTTGGAAGCAACATAAAGCAGGGTTGGTGAAGAATTTATAAACAGCGAGTGAAGTTGATTTGTAGTTGGGAGTGGAAGCTGTTTAATCTATACCACACAACAACATGGTTTGGAGGCCAATCTCCCAATTCCTCTCTTTAATTCATCTCAAAGAGTAATAGTAATGATTACAAAAGGAGGCCAATAGCCTTATCTATAGGCTATGTTATACAAGATAATCCTAAAAAGTAAAATGATTAAAGAGGGCACACTAGAACTTTCTAAGTGAATATTACCCTCAACTACCTATACCAACTAAAAGAGGGGAAATTACTAAACTAGACATTAAAATATAAATAAGAAAAATGCAATTAATTTTTCGAAGCACCGTATACATCAGTCTCTCCCACTTGAAAAAGCTCATCCCGAGCATTAGAGGTCGGCGACAAAGGATGAAAGCAACCATCAATGGACTCCTCCACTTGAGAGGGAATCCATCCTCGGAAACGGACCGTGTATTGGCTAACCAAAAAGGTAATTGGGAGTAGTCATGAAGTCGAACCACGGTTGGCGAGCAAGAGTGTACCCCGAACATTGTCACAATGAAAATTAACATACCATTGCTCTGGTTGGGCCAACGGCCCGCATCCCCTATGATGAGCACCCTTGAGTCTAGATTCGCCAACTCAACCTCCCAATGCGCCAAAAAAATCTCTCAAAATGGATCCACATTCACCCGATCAATTTCTGCCACCCAAAGCAACGTCTCATCCTTGGGAGAAACAACTGGCAAACTATCTCCATTAAAGTCGTAATCATCCCCAACGAGTGAAGAATTCAATGATTATTATATGACACCACCTCGCGAAAATATGTGCAAGTCACCTAACCATCCTCAACCAAATATCGAAGAAATCTCTAATACATAACCCAACTTGTTTTCCCCGAAAATGGGAAAGTAGTCCCCAAGCTTGAAAATTTTTAAATCGTGAAACCAGGTATATGTAATCCATGCGTCCTCAAAAAGGAAAAGAAATCACAAGGAAAGAACTCAAGATTCATACCATCTTCTTACTCAGCATCCTTAGAGAAGTCATCACTCCACTACTTGATTAGGTAGTGGGCATCATCATCATACACTAAAACGACGTCTGTTGAAGGGGATGTCACACCAGCGGACAAACTGTCAAATATCGGGCCAAACACCTTGCCCGCTCGCATACCAAAAGATCACATGCCGCTTCCACCTCAAAGAACTCCGCGCACCATTGATTTAGGAGATGGTGGTGCTCCTCATACTCCCTATATGAAGAGTCACCTAACTTGTCTAATCGGTCGATGCGAGCTTGGAGTTCTTAAATGATTGAGCGACTCAACCATATTAACCCTGTAGTTGATATTACTACCACCTTCGTTCCTCAACAATTCGAACAGGAATAGGTGTCGGGGAAGGAAGTTGGGCTTGAATTTAGAGTTTCAGAACGTTTGGGTCTGAAATGTTAATTTCAGACGTGGATAGGGAGTCCAAATAAATTTTAGAAGTAGGGGGGGCAGGGTGCGGAATTCTTCCTTCAAAGTTGGGGAGGTTTGGAGATGATTTTTTGGGAAAATTTAGCTGTATAAAAATTTCAGGGGGTGCATTGTGATTTTTATTAAGTTGGGGTTGGGAGTATAATTTCCAAATTTTTTGTGGCTGACTTCTGAATTTCAGTAAATTTGGGGGCTAAGGTGTAGTTTTAGGGGTGAGGTAGGGCCTGAAATAAATTTTAGGGCACAAAGAATGGCCCTTTTGTTGCAAACCTAGTAGCTTGCCTCTCCACAGTTGAAACACCAGCCATGGCCATAGGGTACTCGTCAGAAGTTGGCTCACCATCGGACAGCCTAGTGGCATCGCTGGCGGCAGGCAACCACAGGCAGCCCTTCGATCCGGGCTCTTCCACCTGTTCTTGCAGCAGGTCTGGGGCTTTTTGGGCCGTCGGAGCTCTGGCTGGACACGCGTCCCTCCATGCGCCCCTCCGGCGAGGTTGTTCGGAAGTCGACCCCTCCGGTGTGGGTTTCGGCCGACGGCTAGATAACTGGGAAGAGACCTTCGATCCAGATTTAGGGTTTTCAGGGCCATATCGCAGCTGAGTTACTGGGAGCAGTCTCCTTATCATCGCCACCTCATCCCGTCGTTGTCAGTCGTCGGAAGTGATACTCAGGCAGTAGCGAGTTCCGGTAATGGACAGATTTGACGATTGGGGTCAAATCTGACCGTAATGAATGAGGGGCTAGCACTTTGGGGGTTTGCGGCAGATCTGAGATTTAGGGGATCAGATCTTGGGTTTTTAAAGTACCATGGTGCCTACGGCGGGGTTATAGTTTGGAGGAGTGCTTCGCCAGTTCCTCCGAGCCCTACCCATGGCTCTACAACAACTAAGGCGACCATATAAGGAGCGAACAAGGCGATCGAGGCCCTGATACCAATTTGATATGTAGTTGGGAGCGGAAGCGATTTAATCTACATTACACAACATGTTTTTCTCTCCCTGATTCATTTAAAAGTAATAGTATTGATTAAAAAAGGAAGCCAATGCCCTTATTCATAGGTTAAATTATCTTGCTGGACAAGATAACCCTAAAAAATGAAATGACTAGAGAGGGCACACTAGAACATTTGAAGGGAATATTACCCTCAACTACCTATACTAACTGAAAGAGGAAAAATCACTAAACTAGACATTTAAATAAAAAAAGGAACAATACAATTAATTTTCTGGGCCACCCGTATACATCAGAAGTTCAGATTGAAGGAGGGGTACAAACTTCATGTAGTTTGTCTTCAGCTAACCTGGACGGTGGATGATTGGAGTATACACATATTTGAGGAAAATGGAACAAATTGGATACAGCTTATATGAAATTATATGTTGCTATGCTGCTTTATTTCTTGTTTCTTTGTATTGCTTTGTATAGTTTGCTGTTGACCTCTTGTCCTCTATGCATTGCACCTTTTTCCATGTCAATAAAAGTTCATTTATTTATCCAAAAAAGTTATTAAATAAATAAAAATGAGCAAAGGCAGTTAACGAATGAGGCTGAAAATTGCAGTTGTGTTATGCAGTGTCCTTTAATTGCTGTAGATAGTAGTAGGGGGTTAATGTTCAAGGGTTCAAGGGTTTTACTTTAAATTGTTCAAGGGTTAATTGCAGTTGTGTTATGCAGTGTCCTTTAATTGCTGTAGATAGTAGTACGGGGTTAATGTTCAAGGGTTTTACTTTAAATTGTTCAAGGGTTATGTCTTATGTTGCGCAAGGGTTTTACTGCTAAACCAATGTTATTTTGGTTATTGTGTGATGGATGTCCAACCTAACTCCTAAATCGCTGCATGCTCCATCACTATCAACACAATCCCATTTAAACAATTGTGCTCTCTCTCTCTCAACGTGATAGTTTCTTTGTGGAGAATTATATTTTCTTCCACATATCCTAAGTATGCAGTGGGCCTAAGGGGACAAAGGGAAGGCTAAAGAAAAAGGTGCAATTCTGATAAAACAAAATAGAGAAGATGCACTACTTTGCCTCTCTTTTGCGTAGTTTAGATTTAGAGAAGTAGAAGAACATTTGAGGAGAGAAGAGGAAAAAAAAATATTTGGGAAACGGTAAAGTTTGAGGCTTTGATGTGGACGGTGGACCTCCTTGATAAATCATAGCAGGGAGTTCCCCTTTCTTCTCTTTTTTTTTATTAGGTTGGAAAATAGTTATCAAATGGAGTCTTTGGGAGGTAGAATGCCTCGCTTTTGTGGTAGCTGCTGACCCCGGGGGGTGGGGGGCTGCTGATCAGATTTTGGAACGCGTCTCATCTGGGAAGTAAAGCAGTGTCTCTTGTAGAATGTCTGTCTTAATTTTCTATTTTTTATTTTTACCTTTGTTGTTTATCTTATATGGGCTTTGTACCATTTAAGGACATCTTGACACGACTCAGAATGTGTTTCTAAAGTGTGTGCTCTCTAGGCTCAAGTGCAAGCCTGTCGTTCAAGTAATAATCCGACAAGTCGGGTATCGATCCTCAGGGAAAAAGGACAACGGAGTTGTGACGACGGGATAAGACGGAGGAATCCTAACGATGACTCTAAGAAGGAATGAAAAGATTGATTTTTGGTTTTTGGGATTGATTAAACTAAATGCAATTATGAAAATATAATGAAAAATGCAATTAACTAAACTATCTAGATTACGAATGAAGGAGTAAATTGGAACTTTTAACTAAATGATGAGAAAACAGGATGGGAATACAATCCCCCAACCCTAGTGTAATGCAGTGACAACGTCGATCATAAATTTATCCGATTAATTCAAACCCGGAATTTAGTACTCCCAAGCATTATGTATACGAGGTTCAAGCCCGCGTCATACCTAATCTGAGGATGAGTAAATCGGTATCGCGGTAATTACACTCAAATTGTACTCTAAATCATCACGAGTACCCATAGGCAAACGAGATATAAAGATCTACAATTCTTATGAAATTACGCGATACGATCAAAATTAATCATTAAATTCAGCGGATCGACGTTATACACATGCACTAACACATCAGGTTGGGTTCGTGCATCCCAACCTTGAAAAACCTAGCCGGACATGTTACTTTGACTAATGCAGGAAATAATAACGTTGCATGTGTATGAATTCATGATGAAATTAGCTAGAAACATGTAATTACGTATTATAAATGCGGAAACAAGTTGAATCTAATGGGAAAGTAAAGCATGCAAGAACAATAATGAAGAATAAGAATTTTGAATTAAAACTTGCAAAAACAAACCCGAAACAATGAATTCTTGAAGTAATTTGTGCCCTTGATGTTCCTAGATGTTTATCTCCTTTTGTTCTCTCAAAAACTCTCTAAAAGTAACCCTAAAAGCTGCTCCTAGGTTAATGCCTCCGTTTCCCACAAGTTTGGGGTGTTTAAAACCTAATAGGAGACTTGGAGACCAATCCAAATGAAAGACAAAATTCGCGTGTCAGGTACAGCGAACCGGTTCGGGGGTACAGCGAACCGGTTCGCCCCTCCGAACCGGTTCGCCCCTCCGAACCGGTTCGCCCCTCCGAACCGGTTCGGGGTGGGGTTCGCATGTACCAGCCTGGACTTGCTCTCTACACTTAGACTTTTTCTGGATTTTCTCTTCTTTTCTTGGATTTTTCTTCAACTTCAACTGAGCATAACTTTTCAACCGTAGCTCGGATTTGGGTGCCGTTTCTTCCAATGTTCTCGTTGTTCCGAGCTCTTCAACTTCCCAGTTGACTTCTTCTTCCGGATCGGGCTGCAAAATTACCGACATGCCCTTGAACTTGCCTTCTTAGCTTTTCTTGCACAGTCTTGTTTCCTCCTTTGCACTGCTTGCATAATTAACCTGTAAAACTAATAGGAGACGCACGAAACACGCAATACTCGCCAAGAAGGTTAGAAGCATAAAAGTGAATCAAATCCATATATGTTACATCATTCGGGTTCACAAAAGTACTGAAATTAGGGGGATAAATATACAATATTTATGCCCAATCAAACCCCCCTAACTTAGAACTTTGCGCGTCCCGAGCAATGTAAAAGAATGAGAGTAAGAGTTAAGGACACTTCAAGGACTTTATTGGGATAGAATACCTCTTTCGCGGGCAAGCGATTGCATTTAGCGTATGCAACAAGCCTTTAAACCTCTAGGTAACCCTAGTAGGACGAGTTGTGTCTCGTGAGGGTTTGCAGTGAATACACCCACAAAATTCGACTCAAAGAAAATTCAAAATACGCAAAAATTGTACAATTCAAACTTTTCCATAAAATAGTCATCATCAAGTCATATTTACAAGTCTCAAATCGTAGTGTGTGAAGCCGGAAATATAACCGCCAATTTCCATCGATTGATCATTACGTTACTTATCCGAAAATTCGTTTTGATTTCAATTTCTCACAGAATACTCTCTCAAACGAACCTCTCGGATTATGGCTATTCTCTCGGCATGCGTGATATAAAGAGTAAATGTAATGGAAGCAAATACACGCATGCAATTAGAAAGACGGAAATTTTATGGTGAAAGGATCTCTTCAACGGATTACGGTTTTAAAAACGGGAACACTGCCTCTATTTCGCGCATTTAACCTCTTATATTATCTTTTGGTGTATTAACTCTCCACGCGGTACTCAATTTACGCAATTTGGACTCGGTTAAGACTTTTTCGGGTTAAAGGTTGCATTGGGTAAAATAAAGGAGGTATGGAGGGTTGGAATTGGAAAAGTCATTCGTGATGTCCGTTTGTGCATTTTCCGGGCTATTGCTCATTTTTTTTTTTCTTTGTTGCTATTTTTGTTGAGCATTCTTCTATTTTTTTTTCTTGCCCCTTTTTGTTGCACTTTTCGGACTTAAATTCTGAATTTTTTTCATTTTTCGCAATTCCGGGCTATTTTGGGTTTTTCGGGTTGTCAAACGAAAGGAAAAATTTATTCGGCTCAATTTGGGTTGCAAAAGGGGTGATTTTTCGCATCTTTTTCTGGCCAATATTTTTGGGATGACAAACGAGGGCCTACTTCATTGTCCAAAATGCTAATTGCGTTACCATATGCGTTTCGAGGTGAATTTAAGTTTAGAGACTAATTTGGCACGATTTTCAAGGCAACATTGCACACATTTTTCAAAACCGATCAAAATGAAAGGATTGAGATCCTTGACAACTTATTAAGCGCTAAAAAGAACTTTGAGTTAACCATTAACTCGGATTGATTTCAAATCTCGCAAAACGTGATAGGCTCGAATCTCACCGGGTTTTGTTAATCTCCACATTTATTCGTTAAGTCATCAATTTTCGCACAACTTCCATCTTTAGTCAATTTCCGCTTTGTGTATGTTGGATGTTTACAATTTGAGACTTCAATTCGACTTTTAATGAAATTTTTGAAAAATTTGAATTCCAATTTTTATTTATTTTGAACAAAAATATTTTTGGATTTTTAAAAAATTTTTATGATTTTTTTTGTTTTTTTTTTTTGAAAATTTTGGGCATTTTTGAAAATTTGTGAAGTTTTAGAAATACGCACTTGTGACCCCCCCTAACTTAGACTTTTGCATTGTCCTCAAGCAAAAATGACTAAAATCTAATTCAAAGCGAATAATAAGTGCGGAAAAATAAAACAAACAAATATAAAAAAATGCAAGTTTGTATTATAACCAAGAGAAGCCTGTGTTACATAAGAAATGGGTAACCAACTGTGAACAATGTGCAATCCCTACCACCACTAACAATTAAACCAAAAGATAAAAACAATAAAAGCTCATGGGGGAGGTGGGTGGGAAGAGCTTGGTGCATTCGGGTCATATGGGTCATAAAAGAAGGGGGGAGGAGGACCGCCAAAGTTGAGCTGGTGAAGATGGACTTGAAGTTGATACATCATCCGGGTGTCCCTTCGATAGTCCGCTTGGTCTTGATTGTATTGGTTGATGAACCCGTCGAGACGGGACTCAACCGCTGAAAGGCGCCTATCGAAGTTTGCCCCCGGGGGTTCGAAATCAGAATCATCCTCCTCATCCTCGAATTCTTCCTCGTCGACATCCATCATCGGGTCATCGGGAGCTTCCTCGGCCACGTCCTCCTCGTGAATAGGACGGTCGGGGTGAGCCACGCGCATTTGGCGCTCACTTCGAGTTGTGGACGTGCCGCCTACGGGGCGAGGAAGTCGAATTTGGTTTCCGGGTTCATCCACTCCCGCATCCATCAAGAGTTCCGTAATAAAACGGGCGTATGGGAGTGCCACCTTGCCATTTTCGTCATAGGCGGCATTGAGGATATCCGCGTAGAAGATTTGGGCAAGGTTGATGGTGCTCTCGGGGTCCAAAAAATAGTAGAGGAAATTGGCGTGACGGGACCGGACCACCGAGTCATTGGTGGTTTGGTGGATGGCACCACAAACGATGATGTGAGTGAAGCGGACCGTGGCGGCCAAACCACCAATGGGGAAGGATTCGCGTGTCCATTCCGCCCCGGGTGCCATGCGGGCAACGCATTCGTCTTTTGAGTGTGAGGCACCATTGTTGGGGTATTGGAAGGGCACGGGGAGGATCACCCCTTTGGCACGCATTTTGTGTGCAATGAGAGCTGCCGAGAAGGGAATGGTGATACCGTCGAGATACGCCTCGTGAAGTGTGGAAGATTTGCGAACCAAGGTCGCATAGAATTGACGAATGGCGGTCTCAAACACGGTATTGCACGTAGGGGCGAGGAACGAGCACCACCCACGGCGGTCAAATAGGGCGGTGACTTCGCCCGGAAGGGTGTCCCAATCCACGAAGCGCTCGATGTGAATGGCGCGCGTGGAGGAGAAGTAGATCTCGGACCAATGGCGTTCGAGGACGCATCGGAATACCCCCCTACCCGGGTCATATAGTATGGTGGTCTCATCGTATTTCCTTGGGCGGGGAGCGGGGCGGCGCGGCATTTTGATGGAAAATAGGGAGATAGAGGGAGAAAATATGGGAGAGAATAGAGTGAGGGAGAATGTTTTGGTGTGAAAAATGGAGGAGGGGTGAGGTGTATTTATAGGTGGGAAGGGGTGTGTTTTTGGTGGGAAATATGAAAGGTTGGGAGGGAGAGGGTGGAGGGAATGAATTGGGATGAATTTGGGAAGGAGGGAAGGATTTGGAGGGAAGAAAAACGAAGGGGGAAGAAGGGGGAAAGAATGGAGGGAAGGGGAATGAATTTGGAGAAGAAGGGGGGAAGAATCTGACAGGTACAGCGAACCGGTTCGGGGGTACAGCGAACCGGTTCGCCCCTCCGAACCGGTTCGGAGGTACAGCGAACCGGTTCGGGGGTACCAGGCTGGTCCAATCGAGGAAATTCACTCTTCTCTCCATTTCTAAGTGCTCTCTCATCCCCTAACTTACGCATAGTGCCCCTAAAAACCTTCTAGACCCTCGGGCTCTCAAAAACTTCCTCGAATACGACCTCGAAAAGCGTACTAGCACCCTCGAAAAACGTGCTAACCTATCTCTCATGCGACGCAGGCTTCGGACTCCTAACTAACCTATTTACACACGACTATTTTACACACAAAATCACCCCATACGCGTCGGGGGTGCGACGACCTCACTCGCTTAGCTCAATTGACCCCGTAAACAGGGTCCGACAACCAAATCGTGTCGACCTCATCCACAAACGCCTCTAGGTATGGCTTTAGGCGTTGTCCATTTACCTTGAACGTGTTTTCCCCTTTTAAATCGTTTAGTTCAACAGCTCCATGGGGAAAAACGTTCTTTACCACGAACGGGCCAGACCATCGTGACCGCAACTTGCCTGGGAAGAGGTGAAGCCGAGAGTTGTATAGAAGAACTTTTTGCCCGGGATGAAATTCTTTTCTTCGAATGATGCTATCATGAGCAAGTTTCATCCTCTCCTTTGAAATTTTGGCATTTTCATACGCATCATTGCGTAGTTCTTCTAACTCAATCAATTGTAGCTTACGGACTTCACCGGCTTTGTCCAAGGCATAGTTCAATTGCTTAATTGCCCAATACGCTTTGTGTTTGAGTTCAACAGGGAGATGACAAGGTTTGCCATACACAAAACGGAAAGGGGACATTCCAAGCTGATTTTTAAATGCGGTGCGATAGGCCCAAAGTGCATCGGTCAATCTAAGGGACCAATCTTTCCGGGTAGGATTGACGGTCTTTTCAAGAATGTTCTTGATCTCCCGATTCGCTAGCTCGGCTTGCCCATTCGTTTGTGGGTGATAGGTCGTCCCAACCTTGTGGACGACCCCATACTTTCTCATGAGCTTCTCAAATGGCCTATTGCAAAAGTGCGTGCCATTATCGCTAATTATCGCTTTCGATGCTCCGAAGCGAGAAAGTATGTGTTCCTGTAGAAACTTTATCACCACTTTGTTGTCATTAGTCTTAGTAGCTATAGCTTCTACCCATTTAGAAACGTAGTCTACCGCGACTAGGATGTATAGGAAACCAAAGGATGGGGGGAAGGGACCCATGAAGTCAATACCCCAACAATCGAATATCTCAATGATGAGTATGGGGGTAAGGGGCATCATGTCGCGTCGAGAAATGGCTCCCATTCGTTGACACCTATTACATGACTTGCAAGCGTCATTTGCATTTCGGAAGATTGTGGGCCAATAGAGGCCGCATTGCAGAATTTTAGCCGCCGTCTTTTTCGCCGAGAAGTGGCCTCCACATGCTTCCGAATGACAAAACTGGATGACCTTTGGAATCTCGTCATCCGGTACACATCGTCGGATGATTTGGTCGGCGCAATATTTAAAAAGGAAGGGATCATCGTAAAAGAACATGCGCGACCAAGTAAGAAACCTCTTCTTATCTTGCGGTGTCCAATCGGGAGGGACGGCTCCCGTGACTAGATAATTTACTATGTCCGCAAACCAGGGATAGGAAGAGGTGGCAAATAATTGCTCATCCGGAAAGTGCTCGTCTATGGGTATGGGATCACTAGGTACGTCAGACGAGAGCCGAGATAAGTGGTCGGCCACGACGTTTTCTACTCCTTTCTTGTCTTTGATGGAGAGATTAAACTCTTGTAGGAGTAGGATCCACCTTATGAGGCGCGGCTTGGCGTCTTTCTTCGTGAGTAGATATTTTAAAGCCGCGTGGTCGGTGAAGACAGTGATAGGAGAACCAATGAGATATGATCGGAATTTGTCAAGGGCAAAGACTACCGCTAGCAACTCTTTCTCCGTGGTAGAGTAGTTGAGTTGAGGTCCGGCAAGGGTCCGGCTAGCATAGTAGATGACATGAGCTTGCTTATCTTTACGTTGGCCCAAAACGGCCCCAATCGCGTAATCGCTTGCATCACACATAAGTTCGAACGGTAGGGACCAATCCGGAACTTGCATGATGGGAGCGGACACGAGCATGTTCTTTAATTTATCAAAGGAGTTTTGGCATGCCTCGGTCCACTCAAACGGGTTATCCTTCATGAGAAGGTTGCTTAAGGGTCTAGCGATGGCGCTAAAGTCCTTAATGAACCTTCGATAAAACCCGGCGTGACCCAAGAATGAGCGTACGTCTTTAAGCGATCTCGGTGGGGGAAGGTCAGCTATGACATCTATCTTAGCTCTATCAACTTCTATGCCCTTGGATGATACTATGTGACCAAGAACTATTCCCTCAGTGACCATGAAATGGCACTTCTCCCAATTCAGCACTAAGTTCTTGTCCACACACCGGGTAAGTACTTTTTCCAATTTTTCCAAACAATGATCGAAAGAGGTGCCAAAAACGCTGAAATCGTCCATGAACACCTCGAGTCCTCTCTCGACCATGTCGCTAAATAAGCTCAACATGCACCTTTGAAAGGTCGCGGGTGCATTACACAAGCCAAATGGCATACGTTTGTAGGCAAACGTACCAAAAGGGCAAGTGAACGTCGTCTTCTCTTGGTCAAGTACATCTACCTCAATTTGGTTATATCCGGAATAACCATCAAGGAAGCAATAGTAAGGGTGGCCCGCAACTCTCTCAAGCATTTGATCGATGAATGGCAAGGGGAAATGGTCTTTTCTTGTTCCCGCATTGAGTTTCCGGTAATCAATGCAAACACGCCAACCGGTGGTGGTGCGTTGGGGAACAAGCTCTCCCTTGGTATTCTCGATCACAGTCATGCCCGACTTCTTCGGGACGACTTGAATAGGGCTCACCCATTTGCTATCCGAGATTGGGTAGATAATCCCGGCATCCAATAGTTTGATGATCTCGGTTCTCACAACTTCTTTCATATTGGGATTCAGTCTTCTTTGCATTTCTCTAGAGGGCTTAACATCCTCTTCAAGATGTATCTTGTGGGTGCAAATCAAAGGACTTATCCCTTTCAAATCAGCTATACACCAACCAAAAGCACTCTGGTGCTTCCTCAGAATTCTCATCAATTTGCCCTCCTGCCCTTCGTCTAGGCTAGAGGAGATAACAACAGGGAATGTCTCATCCTCTCCTAGGTATGCATATTTGATATGGGAGGGGAGTTTCTTTAATTCGAGGGTTGGAAATTTTTCACTGGAAGGAGCCATATGTGTATCCCTCGGAGGTAGTTCCTCGAATCTAGAAACCCAATCAATCTCTCTCACGTCCTCGTCCGACGCACTCTCATCGAGTAATTCTCTCAACCTTCCAACATCCCTCTCGAAGTGGGTAGACGTCCCCTCACACTCATAGCTCGTCGCTAAACATAACTCTAAGGCGTCGCCACAAAAAGTTTCCTCGAAGTACTCTTCTACTACCTCATCTATGAGGCTCACCGCGTGAAGGTCATCTTCCTCCCCTGCATTTTGGGCTACGTGGAAGATGTTGGTTTCCAAGGTCATGTTCCCAAAGGTGAGTTGCATTCGCCCATTTCTTGTGTTGATGATGGCATTAGCTGTAGCTAAGAAAGGGCGACCAAGGATGATGGGAACATGGTTGCTTGAGTTAAAGGAGGGCTCCGTGTCCCAAATGACAAAGTCTACCGGGAAGTAGAAAGTGTCCACTTGGACGATCACGTCCTCGACTATGCCTCGTGGAATCTTCACTGATCGATCCGCTAATTGGAGAGTGACCTTTGTGGGCTTGAGGTCGCCCAAGTCAAGTTGCCTATAAATGGAGTAAGGAAGTATGTTTACACTTGCTCCCAAGTCAAGTAAGGCTTTCTCAATTTTATTATCTCCAATGATGCATGATATGGTGGGTGCACCGGGATCTTTGAATTTAGGCGGGAGATCATTTAGCAGAATGGAACTCACGTTCTGAGCTAGAAAGACGTTCTTTTTAACTTTCATCCTCCTTTTCACCGTCAACAAATCTTTGATAACTTTGCCGTAGGCTGGAATTTGTTTGATGGCATCAAGGAAGGGTAGATTCAGCTTCACTTGCTTTAGAACTTCTAGCACTTCATCACGTGGAGTCCCTTTTTGAGTAGGAATCAACCTTCGAGGAAATGGTGCTGCGGAGGGTGGTTTAACTACCACCTTAGGCTCACTAGTGCCTTCCTTATCACTCTCGTCCAAGGGGACATCTTCGGCCTCTTTCGTGCCGGGCGAAATCTCCTTGTCTTTTGTTGTGTCGTGTGGAGGAGGTGATAAATCAACGACTCTTCCACTACGAAGAGTGGTCACTGCTTGACATTGCTCCTGATGTTCAGTGGATGTGGAGCTAACACTAGTTTGACCTTGGGGAGGTCGTTGGCCTTGGGCAGGGAATTTGCCCTTCTCTTGGACACTCAACGAGGATTGTATCTTAGACAGGTTTGCATTTAGGTCGCCAATGAGACGATCATACTTGGCATTGGTTGCGGCCTGGCTATTGATGAATTGATTCACAGTATCCTCAAGAGTTCTCCGCTGTGGCGGAATATAATTTCCATGATGTGGTGGTGCTTGCACATGTCCTTGCATGTGTGGAGCTTGTTGAAATTGTTGTGGAGGAGGAGGGGCAACATGCGAAGGAGGGTTCATTGCGGCGTGTTGTTGCCCGTAGCTAAAACCGGGATGGTTTTTCCACGAAGGGTTGTATGAATTTCCGTGCGGGGCACCGAAATTTCCCTTAAAGCCTCCTATACCATTAACTTGCTCCTGTAATATTACTTTGCAGGCGGGTATCGTCGGGCATTCCTCAGTTGAATGTCCCGCCTCACAAATTGCACACACCTTTTCGATGGGATTCTTGATGGATCCAACTACCTCACATAAATCTCGCAGTCCTCTCTCAATGGTGTCCAACCGACAGTCCGACATCGAATTCTTATCTACGTGGAATAGACCGGATGTCGACGGAGCTGTGGTAGATTGTCGATTTCGGTTTTGAGCGTTCGGATCAGAGGTATCCCAGGATTGGGTAGTCTCGGCAACATACCTCATGTGAAGATCAGCGTCATGGGCATCTAGATCGACAAATGGACCACTTCCCATGGTTTCAACAAGCTGTTTAGAATTAAGATTTAACCCATTATAGATAAAGGAGATGATTTGCGATGGGTCAAATCCATGATGGGGGCACGAAGCCACTAACTCGTTGAAACGTTCATAACATCGATGGAAAGGCTCATTTTCTTGTTGCCTGAATGCTTGAATTTGAGCCTTTATAGAGATTGTTCGATGTGTTGGGAAGAATTTCTTGAGAAATTTAGACTGTAGCTCATTCCAAGATGGAATCGAGCTTGGAGGTAAAGACCATAGCCAAGCTTTGGCTTTATCTTTAAGCGAGAAGGGGAAGAGTTTGAGGCGGATTACCTCTTGTGTGCAGGTTTGATCGTTGAGAGTATCACACACGTCCTCAAATTCCCTTATGTGGAGGTATGGCTTTTCAGAGTCCATACCGTGATAATGTGGTAGTGTCTGGATCATCCCATTTTTGAAACGGAATTGCCCGGCATTATACGGGAGTATAATGCATCCCGGAGTGACAGTGCGCTCGGGATAGAAGAATTCTCTCAACGGGCGGTACGGGGGCTCATCCTCACCAGTAGCTGCATTGCTATATTGCGACATCTCTATCTCACTTGACGATTCGGCGTTCTCACTGGGTGTGCACGACGTGTGTCCTACGAAGGAGAAGGGAGTGTTGCTAGAGATTGAGTGCGACGGTGTGGGAGGTGGGATCCAGAATTGTGGGGCTTGTGGAGTGTGGGGACTATCAGGATTATACTCAACAAGAGGATTTTCGTGAATGCTAGTTGGAGTATTAAGGGGTGTGGGAGTGGCTTCAGAATTTTGCATTAAGTTCAGGAGAGATGATGATTGTGAATCTTTTTGAAATATTTTTTTTTTTTTTTTATTTTTTTTTTTGGATTTTTGAATTTTTGGTCAAAGTGTTGGATTAACTCGATCTAATCCTAAGTCTACCTAATTCCCCGGCAACGGCGCCAAAAACTTGACACGACTCAGAATGTGTTTCTAAAGTGTGTGCTCTCTAGGCTCAAGTGCAAGCCTGTCGTTCAAGTAATAATCCGACAAGTCGGGTATCGATCCTCAGGGAAAAAGGACAACGGAGTTGTGACGACGGGATAAGACGGAGGAATCCTAACGATGACTCTAAGAAGGAATGAAAAGATTGATTTTTGGTTTTTGGGATTGATTAAACTAAATGCAATTATGAAAATATAATGAAAAATGCAATTAACTAAACTATCTAGATTACGAATGAAGGAGTAAATTGGAACTTTTAACTAAATGATGAGAAAACAGGATGGGAATACAATCCCCCAACCCTAGTGTAATGCAGTGACAACGTCGATCATAAATTTATCCGATTAATTCAAACCCGGAATTTAGTACTCCCAAGCATTATGTATACGAGGTTCAAGCCCGCGTCATACCTAATCTGAGGATGAGTAAATCGGTATCGCGGTAATTACACTCAAATTGTACTCTAAATCATCACGAGTACCCATAGGCAAACGAGATATAAAGATCTACAATTCTTATGAAATTACGCGATACGATCAAATTAATCATTAAATTCAGCGGATCGACGTTATACACATGCACTAACACATCAGGTTGGGTTCGTGCATCCCAACCTTGAAAAACCTAGCCGGACATGTTACTTTGACTAATGCAGGAAATAATAACGTTGCATGTGTATGAATTCATGATGAAATTAGCTAGAAACATGTAATTACGTATTATAAATGCGGAAACAAGTTGAATTTAATGGGAAAGTAAAGCATGCAAGAACAATAATGAAGAATAAGAATTTTGAATTAAAACTTGCAAAAACAAACCCGAAACAATGAATTCTTGAAGTAATTTGTGCCCTTGATGTTCCTAGATGTTTCTCTCCTTTTGTTCTCTCAAAAACTCTCTAAAAGTAACCCTAAAAGCTGCTCCTAGGTTAATGCCTCCGTTTCCCACAAGTTTGGGGTGTTTAAAACCTAATAGGAGACTTGGAGACCAATCCAAATGAAAGACAAAATTCGCGTGTCAGGTACAGCGAACCGGTTCGGGGGTACAGCGAACCGGTTCGCCCCTCCGAACCGGTTCGGGGTGGGGTTCGCATGTACCAGCCTGGACTTGCTCTCTACACTTAGACTTTTTCTGGATTTTCTCTTCTTTTCTTGGATTTTTCTTCAACTTCAACTGAGCTTAACTTTTCAACCGTAGCTCGGATTTGGGTGCCGTTTCTTCCAATGTTCTCGTTGTTCCGAGCTCTTCAACTTCCCAGTTGACTTCTTCTTCCGGATCGGGCTGCAAAATTACCGACATGCCCTTGAACTTGCCTTCTTAGCTTTTCTTGCACAGTCTTGTTTCCTCCTTTGCACTGCTTGCATAATTAACCTGTAAAACTAATAGGAGACGCACGAAACACGCAATACTCGCCAAGAAGGTTAGAAGCATAAAAGTGAATCAAATCCATATATGTTACATCATTCGGGTTCACAAAAGTACTGAAATTAGGGGGATAAATATACAATATTTATGCCCAATCACGTCTCATCTGGGAAGTAAAGCAGTGTCTCTTGTAGAATGTCTGTCTTAATTTTCTATTTTTTATTTTTACCTTTGTTGTTTATCTTATATGGGCTTTGTACCATTTAAGGACATCTTGTCTTCTGCTCATATGTACTACTCGTATTGCATTATTACATTTCGTTTCTTATGATAAAAAACTTAGTTTAGTACCTGAAACCTTGGTCTATATTGTCAAGATGTGTCTGAAACCAATATGATTTACAAAGAGATTATTTTACATGCATGACTTAATTTTATTTTTAAAATTTGCATCGTTGTTTTATTATTTTATCTGGGCTACCAATTGAGGACATCCTGTATTCTGCTCATTTTATTAGTAATGTCTTTTCTTATGTAAAAAAACTGTGTAGTAGCTTAACCCATGAGCTATAGCATGAAGATGTGTCTGAAACTGATGGATCTATGAAGAGATGTTTTATATGTTTTCACATTGCTCATCGTTGCATAGTTGTGGGTCCTCTGATGGTTTACGTTTTCCTATGAATAACATGGTAAAAGCACCCTGCCATTAACTTTCTTCAAGTCTGTTGGAATCTGTTGGAAAGGTTACATTATTGCAAGGCATTGTTAGGAAGACTATGCTGGTGTGGGGCTGACCTACGTAGAATCTTGGGAGAGGTAGATTGGGCGTTGACCTAACTCTAGCACATTCTTATACAAAGTGGCTCTTCTGATGCTCGAAACGTTTAACCCTGTTCTAATTTTGACATTTACCATTGAACCAAGTAATGCCGATGTACGCGGGGCTCACAGGAATCATCGGTATTTTTTCTTTATTATTTTTCATATTTATAGTCGTAGTTATTAGGTTTAGTGAGGGATAGAATATGTATTTTATAAAGGGAATGCTCTAGTCCATATAATGTCACCCATGACATCATATGTAACCTAAGCATTTCATAATGGGTAAGTAATGGGAACATGCTAGATCCTTCTCTTATCCCTATAAATAGTGTACTACCCCATTAGTGCAAATCATGCTATTAATAGATATTTTGAGAGATGAATTAAAGAGATAATTCGTGCCTTTGACCTCTAAATGATGTTGTTGTGGTGGTAGTGTAGTTTCTTAGATTAAATCGCTTCCGCTCTCAACTTCGCATCAAATTGGTATGTGTTCGCTGATGTTGTTGGTGTAGAGCCATGGGTAAGGTTTGGAGGAACCGCCGAGTCACTCTTCCAAATTTGACCCCCGCCGCCTATGAAGCACGGACACTCTCCCGGAAGCCACGAGTCGCGTGTCGTGTCGAAACACGTATTATATGCGCGCTCCGACACGTTACTGTGTATTTGAATTTTGTGATGGTGATTCTGTTATATTTATGATTTTAAATGTTAAAGTGTAGTCGAATTTTGTTTTGTATGGTCCATTTTTTTAATTTCATGTTAAAAATGCTCTAATAGTGTATTTTATGAAAAAATATGTTTCATTTCATTAGTATGTATATTAAAATATATATTATATGTTATACTTATCCTAGCGTGTTGTATCCTAGTTTTTGGAAGAATCACATGTCCCGTATCGCATGTCGAAACGCGTATTACGAGTCCGTGCTTCATAGGCCGCCGCGCCCACGGTCTGGAGGCCCCACCTTCACCTCCACCACCATACTCTCAAAATTCTAGATCTGAGACCCTAAATTTCAGATCTGCTGTAAACCCTTATAACCTGCTGTCTCACCCACGAAAATCACCTAAACCCCTAGATTCGGCAACCCCTCACTGTGGACGACGATTCTTGGCCACCGGTGACCCCAACCAGAGGCCACACTAGCGATCGCAAAAGCCTGGGAGGGCCAGATCTGAACCGCTGCTTCATAGTCGTCTTTCCCCTCTTCAACCCGATACGCCTGCAACTCTGCAGCCTTCGTCAATGTCCAGCGACCTTCCTCGACGGTCCTTTGCCACCGGATACTGTCCCCGGCATCATACGAAGACCGATGACTCTTCCTCTTGTTGGAACCCATCGTCCCTGTCATCGCAGTAACTTTCAGGAGCAGGAAAGCCCCCTTTCTCTTGATCAGACCTCCTGCCAGAGTCATTGGTCTTAAGCGACAGCTACTGGCCTGAAATATGCTCCGGCAGAGCTCTGGTGGACCCAAATTGTGTCAAGGCAGCGAGCCCACTCTTACAATCCACAAACCCTGGCTAGGGTTTCTAAAGTTGAAGTCAAATCTGAAGGTAATACCCACTTTACCCCTTCCTCTTTTAAACCCAACTCTTACCCAACTTATGAGGTTCCAAAAAGTGCAAGTCTATTCCCTGTTAGTTTGGAAAATTATTCACAGCCCCTCCCCTTTTCCAAAAGTAATATTTCAGTCCCCATATTTCTGAAATTCCCAAAATAACCCCTGAAATTTTTGACAATTGCACCTCCAGTCCCCCAACCTTCCAAAACAATTATATAACCCATCGTCCTACTTCTGAAAATTATTGGGAGCCCGAATTCACTTATGAAATTTACATTTCAGCCACTGACCTTCCTGAAACTCCAAAATCTTCCCCAAAAGTTTTTGGAAATTATATTTCATCCCCCCCACATTTTCCCAAACCCCCAATTCAAGGCCAACTTCATTCCCCGACTCCTATTCTTGTTTTGATATGTTGTGGAACGGAGGTGGTGATGCTGATTATGAGTATGATATGGAGGTTTGTACCGAATTCGAGTGGTTGACTTGTACCGTCATCCAAGAACTCCAAATCCGCATCGACGACTTGGAACGAGTAGATGACGCTTTACATAGAGAGCTTAAGAGCTTTCGATTCAGTGCCATCTCCATTGGGGAGTATGAGGAGCGCCACTACCGCCTAAGTCAATGCCGCACGGAGTATTTTGAGGTAGAAGCATCGCGTGATCATTGAATATGTGAGAGGGCAAGGTGTTTGACCCGCTATTATGACTATTTGTCCGCCGATGCGACACATCTTACGGCCAAAAGTCATTTCCGTTTACGACGGTGATGCCCGCTACTCAATCATGCATAGTGTTGGCTTCTCCGAGGGTCCCGAGGACCCATCGGTGGATGGTATCTACCCTTGATATTTCTTCTCCATTTTTGCGAAAGATGGCCGGATTACCCGTACTCGATTTGGAGATTTGGAAATTTTCGAGCTTGGAGACTTTTTTTTCGTCTTCGGGATGGAAGATGTGGGGTTCGTTATCGGGGATTTCTTCGAAATATTTATTGTGGACGATTGGGTGAGTCACGCATTTTTGCAAGGTCGGAGCGTATGATATGGTTGATTTCTTCCCACTCTTTGGGAATGAGGATGATGCCGACGGGGTTAGTTTATCGATTGTTTCTCCCGAGGAGGACATGTTGCTTTCGGTGGTCATGAGTGATTCGGAGTATGTGGACCCATTTTGGGTGGCATTTGAGGTGTGTTCGGTGGTCGAGTTGAAGCGTCTAGCCTCAAGGGTGCTTATGATGGGGAATTCGGACCACATTTGGCACCGTTGGCCTTCCCCTAGACCTTGGTGTGGTGGTCTTCATCGTGACAAAGTTCGAGGCCGTGTTCTTGCTTGTTGGCCGCGATTGGACTTCCTGATTACTCCCAATTGCCTATTTGCTAGCTGATACGTGGGCCGTTTTCGAGGACGGGCTCCCTTTCAAGTTGGGGAGTCCACGGATGGATGTTTTTCTCCCTTGCCGCCGATCTTCAATGCTTGGGATGAGCTTTTTCAAGTGGGGTAGAATGATGTACGCTCACGGGAATTATTTGTATTTTAGCTTTTATTATTTTTCATGTTTATAGTTGTAGTTATTAGGTTTAGTAAGGGCTATAATAGGTATTTTGTAAAGGGAATGTTCTAGTCCATGTGATGTGACCCATGACATCACATTTGACCTAAGCAAATCTTTAGTGGGTAAGTAGTGGGCCCTTTCTGAATCCTTCGCTTATCCCTATAAATAGTGTACCCCATTGGAGCAAATCATGCAATTAATAGATATTTTGAGATACGAATTCAAGAGATAAATTGGGCCTTTGGCCTCTAAATGTAGTTGTTGTGTAGTTTCTTAGATTAAGTCGCTTCTGCACCCAACTTCACATCAAATGCTGTGTTTATTTCAAAATTCCTTATGCCATCATTCTAATACATATATTTAGGATGCGTGTATGGTTTGCTGTCACATAAACATGGTACACACTTCTACACGTTGGCTTAAATTCTATCTGGACACCATCTCTCTATTTTCATTTGAAAATTAAATGTTCCCCTCAAAACAAAGGCATATAAGTGGTTTTTGGCTCTCCTTCTGAGTTAGGCCTGGCATTATCTTCCTCCGAGGAGTATCCTGTGCTTATTGATTAGGGTGACGAAGTCTGAACAGACACAATACCAATGATATGCTACAAGTCCGGGCACCATACAAGGCTGTCCTCTGATATGTATGCCATGTGTAATCAGGCTGCTGAGTAGCATAATCATCTGTTTCTTCGTGGTATTATTGTGTGGCTGCCTATGCCTTATTTGTTTGACATGATTGAAAAGAATTGGGTCTCACCTTTTATTGAAGAATTTTTATGATTTTGGTTGTGAGCGTGACAAACAGCTTCTTTGAATTTGCGGTTTCTTTCTTGTCGCTTGGGTGATTTTGCTGGAGAATAATGCTAAGATTTTTTTAGATTCCCCTACATTATTTTGTGGGCTAGGGTTGTGTTTGTAGCTTCTATGTGCTCTGTCTGAACTACAGAGAGATTGGAGGGTCATTTAATAAAAGAATATAGATTATCGATTACCAGATTATTTTTATTTTATTTTATTTTTTATATATTAGTTTTCTGGTCGACATCTGGTTCTCTTAGCTTGTATTTCCTTCTTTGTTATTTATTATTTTTTTATATTGACGATTTACTCTTTTATCTAAAAAAATGTTATTAGGGTAGTTATACCCTTGAATCAACATTATATTTGACTACAGTGTTGCTAATATTTAGGTTCGGGCTTGAGGACAGAACACAAAGAAGTGATTTTCTTGTATGCTATTAAAATGATTGCATTGTTTATCTATAATTATCAAACCTGTTGCAAATCCAAACTCTTGATACCCTAATGTGGCCTGGATTGACTGCCGTTAACCTCTTGATTTCTGTCATTAAGATATGACCTCGTTCTGTACAATCATATTTTCTGTTGCACATCCAAAACCATGGTGCATATTTAATATCGTCATGCCGTGATTGTAGCATGTTACTATAGTGTTTTCTTCTGGGAAAAAAATCATTGCTTTTAGCGTGGTTATTAATGGTTTTCCATCTTAGGCATTGATTGTTTGAACATTGTGCATTCATGAAATTATAATTGCACCTGAACATTTTATTCAGGAGTATATGGTTCAAAACCGGATATTTATGATCTTACAAAGCATGTAGATGAGCTTTCATTGAATGGGCTTCTTGATGGCAGTCACAAGTGCCCTAGTTTTACCAAAGACAAAGGAAAGAAAGTAGCAAATCTGAATGAAAATATTCTGCATTCTGTTAGAGAGGCTTGCTCTATTCTTCGGCTCCAAAAGCCTATACAGCCCCAGAATTTTGCGGGAATTGATGATAATTACAACCAGAAAGTTTCCACATGCCTAGTAGGCACTCATGCTTCATTAGCAAGCAGGAATGACAGTGATAAAGGAGATACCTACAATAAAGATCCATCTTTGTGTAACAAGGTTAGTTTGTTTGTAATTTAGAATGATGTTCGGGCAGATGCTAAGGAACATCCATAGTATACATGATATTACTACATCCATCCCAAGTCCCAAGTTAAGGCTTTTCTTTTAGGGACTTTCCAAATCGGACATCCCACTTTGAAACTTTCACGATAATCAAGCAAGTTTAAATTTTGGCTGATGATACGCCAATGTTTTCTTTAAAAACCTTTACTTTCAAACCAGGACACTTGGTTTGGGATGGAAGGAGTATAATCTAAGGTTTAAGGTAATGACATAAATAACTGGAATCGGAATCTTCTGGATCCATTTGGGCGACTCTTTCTCTCTCTCTCTCAACACACTATAATCCATTTCCATTGTATTTTACATTTATTAATATCTACAAAAGGGAGACCATAGAGGAGTTGGGAAACGCTTTGGTTATCTTCTTGACAAATACTGGTATTGAATACAAATAATTGATATATTACTTTTCTCAACATGTTCTTAATGGTTCAGGATTCTTGTAGCAAGCTCAAAACCCCTGCCAATATACTTGACCTGCCGTCATATCAGCCTAAAGTTATTTTGGAACGACTTGCTCTTCCTCCACCCAAGGATTTGGAGTTTATGCTCCTGGATACGGCCAAGCCCTCTGTACCTTCAAAGGGTAATCCTGATCCGCGTTTATGCAAGCCACTCTCTAACCGAGGTGGTTTGCCGCCTTTTTCTTGGTCACATACTTCCGGTGGCCATTGTAGATCTAATTCCGACGCTGTGAAGTTATCTACAAATAGGAGCACTTGCCAAGGTAGATGGGTTAGAATAGGTAACCCTGCCACTTTTCTGGGGCCCACTGATGGTTTCCTTTCAGAGTTGGAATCACTCAAATATGATCCGAGTCTTGTTCCATCTGGAGTTCCAAAGCCAGGACCATCAGAAAGTGAAAATGCGCCATCTACATCTGTTAGCTTTGCTTCCTTTGAACAGGTTTCATCCTCTTCTGCAGCACGCTCAATAGTGTCCTCATTTCCTCCAGGTACAATTTCTTTTAAAGGCTAACTGTTACTTTGTCCCAAATTAAGAATCCTACTTCCTTTTTTGTACGTCCCATACTAAGACTCCACTTTGAAAATCAGTGAACCAAATTCCTGGATATTCAAGTAATTTTAGTTTCAGCCATTATGTTATAAGTAGCTTTTTCTTAAGAAAAGTGGATATTAAACATGAATGCTTAATTTGTGATGGAGAAGCGTTTCTACAGTTTAGTAATTTAGATCTGTTAAGAATGTCACATATTTGATCATATTTTCATTCTTTGTTTGAAGTAGGTTTTGTTGGATATAATTTATGTTTTTATACCACATATACCAGATGTCTTTAGGAATCCTTTTTTGTTGTGTAGTATATTTATATACTCGTGGCATTGTGTTGTTTGTTTATATATTTGTGGCATTGTACCATTCCTACTTTGGCGTCCAGTATTTCTTCATAATGCAGCGTGCTGTCAAATTTTCACTATTTTCACTTCGTAGTCCCATAGTGCAAATGTCGAAAACTTTGGGCTCATTCTGCATTATGAAGGACTACTGAACCCCAAAGTACCAATAAGCAGAAGCATATCTGATAAAAAAAAGAAGCATGTGTGGAGAAATCTCCATCAAAATACTTCTAGCCTATCGGTTCTCTTTTTCGTTTTGATGACTTTGTCTGTGTAGTGACAGCTGGGCATTCTCCAAGACTATTGGCTGCTGCTCAAACGCTATATGATATAGCCACTCATCCATTGAAGCAAAGCCCCAATGGGATGATAAGATGGCCGAAGAAACCTTCCCAAAAGGCCATGAAAGCTTGCAAGTTGAAATTAAATGAGAAATCTGAAAAGAGACCCGACAGCCCATTCAACAGCGCAGCTGAGATGATGACACCTTCAAAGAAACTCAAGCTGTCTGTGGATGAGAAGAATAATGATCTTACTCTAAGTAATACCACAATGAAGGGACAGATGCATTGGTCCACAACCCGTTCAAGTAGATCATCTCCCAGCAAATTCCTCAAGGATTCTGTTGGGGAAACAAAACATCATAATGCCAACATTGTAAAGAAATCGTGTATGATGCCACCTCCCGCAAGAGTATTGGACAAAGCTTACAACAGTCAGCCGAAGATGAGGAAAATAATGCCAATGGAGTGGAGCAGGGCAAGTGGTAAGCTGGACTGAGGGACATGAAGACATCGAAGCTCATTTCCTCTGCATTTGTTGTGTTGTTGGTTCATTTAGATACCATTGGGGGGTTATTTCCGAACTGGTAGGGTTTGTATATATTGCGTCGCAAGTAGGATGTCGAATTGTTGTAATGTTTCTTCTCAGGGTAGTAGTAGGGGGAACAATGTTTCCATGTTGTAATATTAATGGTAGGATGGGTGTGGGAAGCACACCAGGGCGGACTTTTGCCTCGTGTATATGTGATTAAGTGAGGCAATTGAAATCTCTCTCTCTCTCTCTCTCTCTCTCTCGCGCGCGCGCGCGCGCTCACGCCCCCCCCTAAACTCTTTTGATTATTTCAAAATGATTCTTGAACTATCAAAAGTGTCAAGTAAGCCCTCAAAATAACCGAATTGATTTAACATGACCCTTTTGTCATTTTGGGGTATTAAGTTTTGAGGGAAATGAGGCCATGCACATACATGACTTATTGTGGGGGAAAACAACAAGCACCATAATCTTGTAAGGGTTAAATGTAATTAACTAGGAATTAGTCATTAAATGGACAAATAAAAAACACTAAGGGCCCGTTTGGTTCGGTATTTAGAAAACTTGATTTGAACATTGTTTTTAAATACAATTTTAAAATGCAGTTTTTTGTATTTATAAATATTGGTGTGCGTTTGGTAAATTTGTTTTTAAATGCAATTTTTTGAAAATTTGACAAAATTCACAAACTTGCATATATATATATATATATATATATATATATATATATATATATATATATATATAATAATAAATAAATCAGGGGATGTGGATGTGGAAATGTATGCATGATATTTTTGTTTTCTTATGTATGATATTTTATGTACTTCATGCATGCATAACATACATATACATGGATGCATAACATACATACATACATACATACATAAAAATTGGGTTGGGCTAATGGACTGGGCTTTTATTGGACTGGGCTATAAAAATTGGGCTGGGTTTAAAATTTGGGTCGGACTTTTAATTGGGTTGGGCTTTGATTGGGTTGGCTATAAATATTGGACTGGGCTTTTAATTGAACCGGGCTGCAAATAGTGGGCCGGTCTTTTAATTGGGTGGGTTAAATCGTACCATAGGCACGAACATGAACTAGTATATATATATATATAAGGGTTTTTTGGACCTTCAGTCATAATTTAATTAGGTGAGAGACCTCAATGGGTGATTGTATTTACCTCTTAATATTGCATTGAGTTTCATTCAATATTAAAATTTTCATATATAAAATTTTCATACATAGATGATACATGGATGAATACATACATATAAACATCATAAATGCATCAATACATTATGTATTTTTATGTATATTTAATGAGGAATGTTGGAGAGTTCAACTATATATATAATACAAATGTATACATACATACATACATACATACATACATACATACATACATATATTTTTTTTGGAAGCAAATTTTATATTTTTTTTTGTTACATTAGTTAGATTTGTGATGTTTGAATGATGAAAAATAAAATTTTATTTAATATAATATTGGGAAATTGATTATTTGATTACGAAACATTTTTTTTATGTATTATGTTTTAGTATTTGAGGGTGGAATCGGAATTTGTTTTGCATCGAGCCATAGGCATGGGCAAACCTTAGTGTATATATATATATATATATAGTACTGCTCTTATGCGGATCAACTTGCATTTTAAGAGTGCAAATCGGACATGTTTACCTAGCGGTGAGCCTAGAAAAGAGAGAGTGCGCCTATAATTTATAGGCTCATTCGTCAGGTGACACATGTTCGGTTCGCACTCTTAAAATGCGGATTGGTCCGCACAAGAGTGGTATTGTATATATATATATATATATATATATGCCCGTGCCTGAAGGCACAATGCTAATTTTTGAAAGTACGTTGTTGATAGAACCGTACGTCGTATTTAGTTCGCAACAAATAAATAATTTTCAAAATATTTTTTAACAACACATAATTGTAAACAATTTTAAAACACTGGGCAATTTTTCATGTGTTTATATTAGGGTTGGAAAAATGGGTCAACGGGTCGTGTTTTCACACGACCCGACACGACACAATAGCATATTTTTTTTCCTTAATCCGAACACGACACGACACGACACATTAACACGTTACGTAAATACGATTTGATTGGACACGACTAGAACGGACCCAACATGACACAATTAGATGCGATTTGACCAATTACAGAGGAATTAAAATAATAGTTGGTCTAAATAGTGTTGTTAAAATAAATTTGATACCAAAGTTGTGGATGGAAACAAATAAATTTGATATGCTAATTTTCAAAAGTGTACATCGTTGATAGGACCAAACGTCGTATTTAGTTCACAATAAATAATTTTATTTAGAGTTATATGATGTCCGTGTGACGTTGTGTTTATAAGTAGTGTTATCACGTGTTAACTTTTTACTCATGTTTTCATGTATCATCATGTTAAATTAGACGTTAAATTTTTTAAACGTGTTAGTCGTGTCTTTGACAATCTAGATGGATCGTGTAGTGTCGTGTTGTCCCATAATAGCCCTACTATTATGGAAACAAATTCAAGTAAATTAAAATAGCATAAACTATCTAAAGTAAATAAAAAATAAAAACTCAGAAAGCCACTGCACGTATATTGCAATCCCTCAAATGTGAAAACCCTTATAATGAGCATTCTAAATGAAATGAAATGATTTACAATATCAGTTTCATTTTATTCAAAGAAAATGGTTATGTCCTAACACGATGATGGCACAACTGTACAGAAATGTGGAGATTATGTTCATATTGTATCTACGTACATGATCCCATTAGACTCTAAAAAACCCTATGAAAAAGTCATTTCCCCCAAACTCAACACCCACAATCTAGTACAGGAGAACTACCTCATCCAAACTTTTTTATTGTGCATATTTAAATAAGATCTCAAGAAACATGTTATATATTGAATTATTCAGGGTTTCTATTCATAAAAAAACACACAAAAATTATTGTAGCTTACATTCACATGAAAGCTTTTAGCCTGCCAAACACATTGATCAGTAATCTTAACCCAGTAATACACTTTTTAAACCCCATAAAGCCATCAATATTGAAGACACAACATATCAACTAAGTAGTAGCAACAACTTTAGTGGGCTTTGATTCTTTTGGCTTTGCTTGTTCTGCTCCCGCTGGTGCTGATGCGGCTTCTGCTTCCTAATAAGCAGTTTTTTCCCAGTCTTGGAAACAGTCTGAACGATTTCAGGTGTTTGATACTCCGCAGTCCCTTCATAAGAAACATTAATATTATGAACATGAGTAATTGGACCCTATGGTGTTGGCTTTTGTGTTGAAGTCCTCTTTATAGAATCCAATATGGCTCCAACTTGCATCATTTTCAGCTCCCGTAACTGCAATTTTAGATAACGTTAACCAAATGACTTGTGCTACTTATGTGAGGAACTTTTTTAGGCATAAAACTATAAATATGAGAATAGATATGATCATATTTTAGGAGTAGACGAATATGATATGATACATTAGAAATTTTATTAGAATCCTAAAGTTATCTCTCGAACTCACATATTGCGCCATCACAACAGAATTTGAACGATCAAGTAACATACTACCAACAACTGGAAAATAAAATAATTTTTATGGCAATTTAAACATTAAGCAACTACCTATTTCTAACAAAGATGAAAAGCCATAAGAAATGCTATGAAACCATTATATTATGAGAACAATGAAGGGGGAAAGGTTCATAATACACAATTAGAACTATAAATGATGCATCGTATACACATGTAAGATTGCTTCATAACCATCATGCTAACATAAATTTGATCTAATAATGTAGGGAGATTCTAAGGGCACCACATATTTTTCTCCAAAATACCACAACTATAATTTTACTACAAAATACCACTTAATTCTAATAGTTACTTCATAATACCACATCAGGGCCACCACATATTTAAAGTTCTAATAATCATTTATACACTTTCTATCCATCTCTCTCCACATTCAAACCTCCAATCCTTTCATCTTCAACTTCTAAACTTTTCATCTTCAAATCCATTCTCCTTCAACTAAAGATTAAACATCAGATTGGTACATTGAATAAACTACCCATTTGAATATCCATATATATATATATCACTGTTCTAAAAACCCTCCTAGGCTTAAGGCTTGGGAGAAACGCCCCGCCTTAAGTTTTTTACGCATTATTCTTGGTAAAACCCTTAAGGCGCACTTTTTTCTAAAAACAACAATGCTTTAGTGAAACGATATCGCTTTATAAAGAATTTTTTTTACTAACCGAACCATTATCTCATCCAAAATAATCAAATAGTATTGTAATTTGCATATATTCAGACATATTTTTATGACATGTACAATTTTAGTATTTTAATAGCCTTGCTATGGTTAAAAACTATTAAAATATATTAAGAAGCCCTAAACGCCTTTTCAGGCCTTTTTACGCCTAACGCCCGCCTAGGCTTCTAAGGCTTAAGGCTTGGCCTCCACGCCTTGATATATATATATATATATATAGTCATGCTCTTGTGCGGACTAGTTCGCATTTTAAGAATGCGGACCAGACATGTGTCACCTGGCGGTGAGCCCAGAAAAGAGAGAGAGTGTGCCTATAATTTAGGCGATAATTTCTCGGCGCACCGCCAGGTGACACATGTTCGGTCCGCATTCTTAAAATGCGGACTAGTCTTCACAGGAGCATTATATATATATATATATATATATATACCCGTTGAGAAATATATATCCATTCTCCTTCAACGTAACATTGATAAATCATTTACTGTTCAACGTAACATTTGCTGTTGAGAAATATATACCCAACATTTGCTGTTCAAAGAATCGAACTTCAAAGTTCTCCTCCATCAAAGTTCTCCCAACATTTGCTGTTCTGGTATAAGAGTATGAAATCGAATTACAAAGTAACTTGAATGAAAACGATAATGTTTAATGACTACAACGATCGCAATCCCTATTAAAAAAGTTCCAATGAATTTTTATTTTCTAATATAACCTCATCTGGACTGTTAAAGAAGTTGAAGGCACTGAACTAGGGTTTCATTCGTTATGAACATACCGAATGAATTCAACATACCGAATGAATTCCATTTATTTGATATGTTCATGAAGAATAATTTTTTTGATTACCTAGGGTTTCATTCATTACATTCATACCAAATGAGGTATAATGTTTCGTAATGTATACAACGAATCAATGGATTCTGAATGGGTATCCATTCATTACCATTATCCCGAAATGTATGACCTAATTCGCTATGTTTATGCCGAATTGATCAACAAGTTTCTATATGTTTCATTCACCACTTTTATACTGAATGGATTCAATTTTTTCGTGATGTTTATGCCGAATGTAACCCCACCAGTCGGCACTTTTATCCTGAATGGAATAAATTATTTTGTTATATTTATGACTTATGTTTATAATGAATACATATAAAATGATACATGATTACCTATGACATGACTTATATTTATAATGAATTCATGGCTTATGTTTATAATAAAAACCTATGAAACTACTTATGTTTATAATCAATACATGATTGCCTATGAATTGATACATTATTATCTATGACTTATGTTAATAATGAATTCATTATTACCTATGAAATGATACATGATTTCCTATGAAATGATTTATGTTTATAATCAATACATGATTACCTATGATTTGATACATGATTACATATGAATTAATACATGATTCCCTATGACTTATGTTTATAATGAATTCATTATTACCTACGAATTGATACATGATTACTTATGCATTATGTTTATAAGAACACAATAGCAACCCACGAATTGATTTATGTTTATAATAAATGCAAGTCTACCATGGATAACCTAGTATCCTACTCTCTCAAGAACCGAAAGCCGTTGATTGCCTCAGAGAGGAAGCGTCGAGAAGAGATCCATGCTCTGTCTACTGCGACTGTACTGGATGTGATGGAGGTGGATCCCCGAGTGGCGGAGATGCATAAGGAGGTTGCAGTTGAGGTTGAGGAGGCCGAGGTTGAGGAGGAGGTCGAGGAGGGTCATGAGGCGGCGGAGGGGGGTGCCGAGCCAGAGAATGTTGCTCCCCAACGACCTGAAAACCCGTTTAGCATTTTACACGAGACCGCAGTAACATATATCCAGAAGAAAAAGGTGCCTGAAGAAATCACCTCTACTGCGGCATACGGGGGACTAGCCGATCTTATCCTATTAAAACATTTCAAGCATCATGTGGCCTATGGTATTTGGAATGGATCAGTGGTAATTGCATTTCCCTTCAATGTTAAATCATTAATGTTTTAATATTTCCATTAGTTTAATAAACCATAATAAATATTTTATTCATATTGTAGGTGGAGCGGGTGGCGTTATTGTGCATCTATCACTGGATGAAGATCAAGGAGTGGCAATTCAGTGATCTTTCTACAAGTGTACAAAAGAGGGTTCAAAGGGCTAAGCGGGGGGGGGGGGGGGGGGGGGGGGGGGCTTATCTCATCTAGCCACCGTTATTTAGATTACGCCCTTATATATGCGTTTGTCGAGAGGTGTCATCCGAAGACTAACACATTCCATATGCCATTTGGGTAGATGATAATAACCCTCGACGACGTATCGACGATCTTGGGTGTTCCTCTCGTCCGATCACCTCTGTATAACCCGCAACCCGCAGTTGAGGAGGAGGAGGAGGAGTATGTAGTGGTCCCATCACGTGTGGACTTAGTGGTAGAGTTATTAGGAGCGAGAAGGGAAGTTGCCTTAGAGGAATGTGGCGAGCATGCGACCGTCCGTTTGAACTGGATCATTGCGAATTTCAAGGAGAGGTCGCATGATGCCAATGCATCGAGTGAAGACAAAGACTATTATGCCAGGGCCTACTTGCTCTATATTATCGGGGGCACAATTTTCCCTGACAAGACAAAGAACAAGATTTCCGTGCTATACCTTCATGTTCTTAGAGACATGAAGAAGGTGGGGAAATTAGCACGGGGTATGGGGATCCTTACGCATGTGTATAAGCAGTCGGGCCTTGCCTCTCGTTCAGGTTTGAGATAAATAAGTGGTTGCCTCTCTCTTATACAGGTAACTAATAACACACATTCATATTTTGATTATGTATACTTATCAATTTCCTGCTTTTTTTCTAATAAATTCGTAATGTGTGTGTTTTGCAGTCATGAATATATGAGCATTTTACAGGGATTGGCAGATGTGTTGATATGGAGTTTGATGAAGCATGCCAAGGATTGCACGTTGGTCGTTGCAGTCATATGCATTTACAAACTTAATCAATTTTCGGGAGCAATTGGATGATATAAGTGTTGGTGATGTGAGTAAATTCAAATATATTTTGTAACGTTTTCTTTTGACTTTGATATTTTCTGACATTCTTGTATGTTTTGTGTATTTGTAGGTCGTTTGGTAACTTTATCGAGATTTAGGGATGCTTATCCTTTTCATAAAGCTTCATGGTATAGAGGGATTGTGATTTGTTTTGAGGTGGGGGAGCCCTATTACCCTGAAAGATGCCTTAGACAAATGGGACGGCTACAAATCATACCGTGTGACCCAATGACACCATTGAAGGACGATAAGGGAGACAAGGCGGCTCGATACAAAGTTAAATTCGATATGCAAAAATGGTACCAAGAAAACTGGCAAGATCACCTTTTATCCTAGAAATCTAGGCCTGTGCCCGTATCTCGCTCGTGGGATTGTAGCAATGATTATATGGCTTGGTTCACGTCCAAATCCCATCCTAGAGTCCAAAACCCAAAGTTTCACAGCGTGAAACAACAACAAACGTCGTTGGTAAGTTTTTTATCTAAATTTCTTCCGGTATTATATATATGTAATTATATATAAGTTTTTTTATCTAATCTAATCCCACGGTGTTATTATCCTTTTCATAGGCGAACGAGGTGCGCAAGGCTATGAACTTAATGAAGAATAATATTAATGATGGAATTGCTGCTGATCCAGTCGAATTAATTGCACGAGATGTGCAAGCCTACGATATCCTAGATGCAGCAATTGGGGTAGGCGGCCGGTTGTCATTGAGGAGCGGGTGGCGAAGAAAATAAAGTCTAAAGGCAAGGGAAAAGAGGAAATAGTTGAGGGGTCACATAGAAGTAAAAGAAAAAAATAGGCATGGTGTCATTGAATATTTGTATTAAAGTGGAACAATATTGTATGAATGTTTGGCTTATTGATGAATGTGCAGTTATTTTTTTGGTTGTTGCTTATTTTGTATAAACATCCCTAAGTGTTGGTTGTGGATTATTTTGAAACTTCCATCCTTAATTATTGATTGTGGACTATGTTGTATAAACATCCCTAATTGTTTATTGTGTATTATTAAAGTATAAACATCCCTAATTGTTGGTTGTGGATTATAATTCATCAACATCCATAGTTGTGGATTATAAGTCATAAACATCCATTCAACATCATTATAGCGAAACGAGGGTACTAATTCGGCATATATATACTGAACCAGTAACGGGGAAACTTGGTTCGACATATACATCCCGACCAGTATCCATTCCTGGTTGGAGAGTAATGTCCATTCAACATCATTATAGCGAAACAAGGGTACTAATTCGACATATATATACCGAACCAGTCTTGGGGAACTTGGCTCAGCATATACATCCTTAATAGTGTCCTATCTGTATTGGATCTTGAGGTCCGTTCGGCATGAATATAACGAAATAAGGATACTAATTCGAGATATATATATATATATACTGAACCAGTCTTGTATACAACTTCATTAGTTACAACTATAATCAATCATACAATAAACCAACTACAATCATATAATAAACTAACTACAATCATACAATCAATCATACAATAAACCAACTACAATCATACAACTTCATTAAGTACAACTACAAGCAATCATACAATAAACCAACTACAATCGTACAACTTCATTAAGTACAACTACAATCAATCATATACAATAAACCAACTATAATGAATATCATATAACTTTATTTCAATATTATATAACTTCATTTGAATATCATACAACTTTATTTTAATATCATATCATAGAAGTTCGTTTCACATCATAAAAAAACGTTTCATACACTAAACTAATCGATCTGGATAGGTTCATATTTGGTTGCTACATCGTTTGGACAGATTTTTTGAAACTCCGCTATTTGTTGCGCATATTTATTAATCCACGATTTTGCTTCTGGCAATGAGCAACTATGCCAATGACTTGCTACCGAGGGAATTGGACAACTGTACTTCAACTTCAAAGATACAAAGCGATTCTCGTATACATGAGCAATCTCTATTGAACATGGGATGCACGGTTCGTTCATGTCTCATGGGTAGAAATGTGAGACACTGTCTCTTCGAAATAAGGACGCACACGCACTTGTAAGTTTTCACCAAAAGATAGTCGCACTCGGGCATGATCATCCAAGACTTGGGCATACATGGGCTTGAATAATCGTCCAACATATGTAGAACAGTGTTTGAAAACCAATTACCAAAATAATGTGCATAGAATTCAGTATTTGTCGTGACTTCTTCAATCAAGTTTGATCTCACCTGTCTCTATCCATCGGGCCCAAATCTGAGGCATTTAGCAACGTATCTAAACCCACAATTTCTATCAGCTTGAACCTTGAGATATCTTCTATGCAATCTTTATAAAAGATCGGTATCTCATTGATATATTATTTGTATGCGGGGGAGTAGTTCGAGTACCATGGGGCTGGGCGGGTGAACTCCGTAAAATCAATTTTCTTCTTAGGCCTTTGGACCGCGGGGTTTTCCTTTTTTATTGATTGCCTAGAAAGTTCGAAGCCGAGGGATCCTTTTTAGTTGACTTTTCGTGCTTTTTCTATTTAGCAGTTAGTTTTCGACCTCTCGGGAGACCCTTTTAATGCTTTAGCACGGATGGCTCAAATAGCCTAGCGGTTGTGGGACACCCGATGTCCTTGAGTTTTCACAACATGACCCTTTGCTCATCGATAGTTTGACCGTTCCCATATTTGTTTAAAAAGTATCATTTTTGGCTCGTAGTCAACCATATGGTACTTCGCTAATTGGGGAACCATTGTTAATTTGCACCAATGTGCATCAACATCCCCCCATAGTATTGCCCTACCCTGTATCTAGTAGATGACTAATTCATGAGCGCACAATAGATCATAGATGTTGCGTGCCAAGTGTAGGCATGATTTAACATCCATGCCAACGCTATCAAAAGTCTTCATCTCCTCAAGAATTAGGTCAATGGCATAATAAGAAACCCTACCTATGAGCTTTCGCAAAACAGGAATATTATGGGAGTGCTTTAATTTTTACAAAGAATCCTAAAACTCCCTCATAATCTCCGTCACTTGCAACTCAATGTAGTTGTGCATGCCGATAAAAACCATGTCAAAAGGAAGTTGAGAACTCTCCAAGGGCCTCTTCAACATACCATGTGCTCTTTCACAACGGTTAGTAGTTCGGTTTCCTCCACGCATGAACGAACCTTTCCCTTAGATTGTACCACGTACAATCTATGTACTGAAGCGTGTTCGGGAATGCAACCCAATCACAGTGAAAAAGCAACCACTCTTCGTTAAAATCACTCTCGGTGTGGGATTCAACCAAATGCATCCAATCCCTCATGAACGTCTTCAATGTATCCTCATCATTGATCTATTTCCTAGCATGGAGATCCACATTGCGATGAACATGTAAGGTGCAAACCATAGTTCTCGCCTCGAGCGCAATGTGTTCATGCACGCATACTCTCGATCTGTGATGAAAACCGTGGGACATGAAAACAGATCGAATAGGGATTTCAAATATCCCAACGCCCACCGATAGTTCTCCACCTTTTTCGTTGCTAAAAAAGCAAAGGTAATATTGAAAGTCCTACCGCACGACGTTATTCCAACCATCTCGAACAAAGGAATCTTGTATCGATTGGTCTTGTATGTGCTGTTAACAATGACAACGGACGAAAAATAGTTGGCTAGTTGGATTGAGCATGGATGCTCCCAAAAAATGTCTTCCATCTCCATGGTAGACTCATTCATTATATACGAATACACGTAATGTTTATCGCCAAGCAACTTCATTAACTATTGCATCGCCATTCTACCCCCTCGTTCTGAGATCCTCAACTTCCCCTTCCCCTTCCCTTTGGCATTGTAAATTGTTTTCACGGTCAAAACATTACTAACATTATGACTTTTAATCATTGTTAGAATGGCGGTCGACTTTACACCGCTCAAGGACATCTCTTCAACAATTTTTTTCCACCGAAGTAAGTCGACTGACATATTCATGTCCAACAAATGTTTTTGGCAATTGGTGATTGTGAACGCCGCTAATGACAAACAACATCCACTGCCCATTGTCAATCGGAATGCCCTTCAAGCCGTGTCCCTCTTCCTACCTTTTTTCTCTTGGCTACTACCTTTGTTCCCAACATTCCTGTGATGATTACGGTACTCCCCTCCCCTCTCACAACCAATGTGTAGACGTCCCTTACGCGTTGCATAGGGTGCATCGGACTTGGTTATGACTATTACTATTTTAACGGACCGGTCTTGCTCTTGAGCCCAATCAACCAACTCTTGCCACGTGGGAAATACCTTATTCGTAAAAAATGTCATACTAACATCAACTCCTAAAGAAGAATCATGCCCGTTGTTGGGTATGTCCATATTTGCTAACTCCTCGTCAAATAATACGGAGTTGAAATCCAAGAAGGCATCCTACATAAGTAAAAATATTATGAGTTGAATAAAGATAAAAATATGTCAATCAATATAAGGGTTGAATGTTAATGAACCCTATTTCAGTGTATGTATGTATTACTACATGCGTAGGTCATTTGAATTACTTGAATGTTTGGATTTAGTTACTTAACTGTTTCAATTTCATTCGGCATGAATTGCCGAAATTATTACAGTATTTCGAGGTAAAGACCCCGAGTCAATATAGGTTTATATGGGTTGACTATCACGAATTAAGCTCAAAACTTCGACATATTTATGCCGAATAATATAAGGATAATTGGGGTTATTATACCGAATGGAACTAGTTCGAAAAAAAATATAAGTTTTGTTCGGGATTTGGACTTCATTTCAGGGCCCCAATCCTGAATGCTTGACATGTATTTGCACGATTTTTGAATGTTTTTATTTATTCAATCCCTTAAAATATACAAATATTTATATAATGGAACCCAAAGTTTACCTCATAAATGTCATTTGTGGACTTTTCATTTGCTTTGAATGTGTTATCATTATCTTTAGTTGGATTGTCCATTGGTATTTGTGTATTTACCAATAAAACCCTAGTTTAATAATGTAGTTGAAAATGGTTGGTGTGTTGGGGGACATGAAATTTAATAAGTTTGTGGGAACTAATGGAAGAAAACTTTAATAATGTTGAAGATGGTTGGTAGAAGAAGAAAAACTTGAAGAAGGTTGGATTGATGGAAAGAAAGTTGTCTTGTGTTTTGTGAAGAAGACAAAAGGTAGGGTTTGGAGTGCAATGGGTAGGGAGAGATAATGTGTGGGGTTTTGTGTTGAAATAATTTTGAAAAAAAAATATATACAATGTGGTGGACCTGAAAAGTGCGATTGTGTGATAATTGATTAAATTCGCAAGTATCCAATTAAACCTTATTTAATTAGAGTCTACTTTTAAACCAAATAAATTCATCCCTTAAACATGCATCTAAAGTGCGTGTGTCAACCCATAAATAAATAAGCATGCAACACAAATTTAAGGAAAAATCCCCGTAGGACAAAACCTTTTATTTCACTATAATAAGTAAATCGCAACTTACACGGAATACAATGAAATACAGTGACACACGAATACCCGCAGGCGTCGATCGGTGTCATCAGCAATGAATCCACACGCAACGATCCCACATGGACCGTAATCCAATCAGTAAAGGAAGAACCGCAACACTCCTCAATGGCACGCAACCATAAAACTTAGTAGAGACTCCCTTAGCAATGACACGCAGCCCTCGGTTGCAGAGATCTCCCCACAAAGATAAACAAAAATAAAGTAGTGTTCTTGGGTTCCAAAAGATACAAAAAAGTATATGAGAATTTTGCGTGAATCAAAACATGAGTTTTGGGACTCAAAAATGTGAAGACTTGAGGTGATAGAACTCTTAAAAACGTCTTTCCAAGTCTTTCAAAATAACTCCCCCGAAGTTGGCTTTTAAAGGAATACAAAACTAATTTTAAAACTTTGGGACTCTTACAGTATCAGGTACCCCGAACCGGTTCTGGTGTACCCCGAACTGGTTCCCCCCTGAATTGGTTCACCATGCGGTTTGCGGTACCTCGCTGATTTGGGGTTAAAAGAAAACAACATTCTTCAAGGAATTTTCTCCATCTTCAAAAGGTCATAACTCCTTCACCGTAGCTCAGATTGAGGTGCCATTTCTTCCAGTATCTTCGTAGCATCGAGCAGTTCAACTTTCCAGTTGATCAGACCTTCGAACTATGGCTGAAAAATTATCAAAATTCCCTTGAACTTTACTATCTTGCCTTTCTTTCATTGTTTTGACTTCTCTTGCATACCACTTGCATAAAATCCCTAAAATCGTGGAACGTGAAGTCGTTGAGGTAGATGTGGGACACTTGATGCAGATGAATGCTTGATTCTCAAAATTCAAATTGAGGCCGCCATGTGAGATCGTGTAGAGACGTGCCAAATGTAACGGCGTACGACATACATAAATGTAAGATATCGGACATGACAAAATTGTCATTACAAATCTCCCACTATGTCTATGCCGGTACATACATAAAAAATACGAATTATCAAATACAAAAATTGCCTATAATAATCTACCCTTCCATGAACCCAAAATTGGAAAGATACAAATGAATAAGTCTTCATCGTTTGATCTTCAAATCTCCAGGAATCTCAAATCTTTTCTCATCAGGGTGTGCATCATATGATCATCAATGAAGTACCTACACACATGAAATAAAGAAAAATACCAAGTGACGTATCGAGTTTGAAATGAGATAAACATAGATACCAATTTATGATGAAAGCATAAGTCAAATCTCAAAACTCCCCCAAAATTCAAACTCCCCCATAAAATGATAAGTCTTTCTCCCCCTTTTTATTATGTCCCCAAATGACAAATGAGAAGAATAAATCAAACAAGCAAAGTCGGGGTGTCACCGTATTCGAAACAAGGCATCAATCAGATAGCAAATGTGCTCTTGCAAAGAGATACTCAAAAAAATTTCACAAACTATTTTTGATTTTTCAAAATTTTCGTACAAAAATAAGATACAATTTGTAAACTATGTAAAACATGACACAAAAATCACACCATGGATTTAAACTCAAACAACCAAGTCATGGAAATGGAATGAATGGGTGTGAACACATTCGATAGGTAATAAACTCAAGCAATCATATGTGCACGATGCATATGTGTACCCCTAACGAATGAACATCAAAAGTATACTTAGGTGTAAAAATTGTTGAATTTAGATGACATCGTCTTATGAAAATCAACAAATCAACAAATCAAAGTCAAAATTATTTCCACCCCAATAACGTCCAAAACTATGTAGCGCATGTTCAAAAATTTCAAGGACATGCAAACTCGTTTTAAAATCTCCAACCAAACTTCCTCATATATATTTTCTTTTAGAGGGTAATCTAAATTCTCAAACATTGGAGAATTGGTGCAAAAACCTAATTGGCCCATTTTTGGCATGAATTTCTTTTTATTGCCTTTAAATTTTTTCGGGCTATTTTAAACCTCTTTGGACCCCGGATAATAAAATTCCTCCATTTTTTAGGTACAATTTAACGGTGACTTAGTATTCGCAAAGGTCAAACCCCCGTTTTTAAATAAAGCACACAAACTCACAAAACGGTTCTATTATGCACAATTTCCTTATAAAAATTTATCGTGCTTGGTTCGTTTTAAAGGACATGATTGAAGTGAAAACACCCAACCAATATGTGATAAGACAAGAACAATAATCAAGCAAATCTGTGCATGTGTGCTATAAAGAAAATCGTGAGTCAAACATGTAGGAAGTAACACTTAATTGCATCTTAATGACTCCAAACATTATAAAGCACATGGATGAATTGACATATTGTCTCAAAACACTATCAAATAGTCACACGAATAAATGGAATGAAATTGTGACTCGTTCATCGTAAGTGTGTATCCATAAAAGGTGCAAACAAAATACAAAAATCTTTTTGGATTTTCAATTTTTCCAAAAAAAATATGAATGGACACTCAAAAAATAGAAAATCTTTTTGCATTTTTCAAACTTTTTCAAAAGCAAAAAATTTATACAAAAAGTACATGTCAACACACTAGCAAATATATAACATGAAACCTCAACTAGTGTATGATAAACATGCAAACACAATCATCTATATGATATGGCAAGAGAAGAATTATGTGCAAGCAAACGAGAATCAACTTGTCTAAAATCTAGCGTATCCAAAAGTGATTTCCTAACCCAAATAGATGTGAAACGTCGTGTGGGGGATTTAGGATCCAAGGGAACACTAGACATAGACTTCCTAGGACTTCTTCCAAGATCAAAGCAAAATCTCCTAAGGTGACCTTTCCTACCACAATGTGAACATGTGTAAACGGGAGGAATGTTACCTAAAGTGTGATTTTTTCTAATGTCCTTGGGATTAATTGACCCTCTAAAATAAATAATGGTTTTGGATTTAGCAGTGGAAGCATGAGAACAAGATGAGCCATTACCATCACTATCAAACCTACTTGAATCGTTTAAATCATTTTTCAACTTCAAAATATTTGATTCAAGCAACAAATTAGACTCTTTCAAAGACAGGGAATTCTTTTTCAAATTTTCAAAAATTTCTAAAAGGGTATCTCTCTCCCCCCTCAATCAAAGAAAACTTTTTCCTAAGAGTCTCTTCACGTACCACAAACTCATTGATTAAAATATTTTTGTAATCTTTGGCACAAACATAAACCATCAAATTTTTAAGGTCCTCCAATTCTTCTTCTAAAAGTAGGACCCTATCATCACTCTCCTTCTTGGATAATTTTAAAGAATTAAATTCATGGTCCAAGGAAACAAGTTTCTCACGATAAAAATCTCTTTGATTTTGAACCATTTGCAAAAGGTCCATTGCGGATTTAAAACGAGAATTTTATTTTTCCAAAAAATCAATTCTTTTAGCAAACGTCAAATTCAAACTATATAAATCATTAAAGCTTTGAATCGTGTCATCCAAGGGGGGCATCCGATTACATAAGTGTTCCATCGAAAAATTGCGATTTTTCACAAAACTGATTTAAAAAAAAAATCAATATCACACAATTTTGCAGAAAAATAGGAATATGTGATAAATTAGCATAACCTGCTCTGATACCAATTTGAAAAGTGCGTCTGTGTGATAATTGATTAAATTCTCAAGTATCCAATAAAATCTTATTTAATTAGAGTCTACTTTTAAACCAAATAAATTCAGCCCTTAAACATGCATCTAAAGTGCGTGTGTCAACCCATAAATAAATAACCATGTGACACAAATTTAAGAAAATATCAATGCAGGGCAAAACCTTTTATTTCACTACAATAAGTAAATCGCAACTTATACGGATTACAATGAAATACAGTGACACACGAATACCCGCAGGCGTCGATCGGTTTCGTCAGCAATGAATTCACACGCGACGAACCCACATGGACCGCAATCCAATCAGCAAAGGAAGAACTGCAGCACTCCTCAATGGTACACAACCATAAAACTTTGTAGAGACTCCCTCAGCAATGACACGTAGCCCTCGGTTGCAGAGATCTCCCCACAAAGATGAACAAAAACAAAGTAGTGTTCTTGGGTTCCAAAAGATTCACAAAAGTATATGAGAATTTTGTGTGAATCAAAACATGAGTTTTGGAACTCAAAAATATGAAGACTTGAGGTGATAGAACTCTCAAAACGTCTTTCCAAGTCTTTCAAAATAACTCCCCCGAAGTTGGCTTTTAAAGGATTCGAAAATGAATTTTAAAACTTTGGGACTCTTGCAGAGTCAGGTACCCCGAACCGGTTCTGGTGTACCCCGAACCGGTTCCCCCTGAACTGGTTCACCATGCGGTTTGCGGTACCTCGCTGGTTTGGGGTTAAAAGAAAACAACATTCTTCAAGGAATTTTCTCCATTTTCAAAAGGTCATAACTCCTTCACCGTAGCTCAGAATGAGGTACCATTTCTTCCAGTATCTTCGTGGCGTCGAGCACTTCGACTTTCCAGTTGACGAGACCTCCGAACTATGTCTATAAAATTACAAAAATGCCCTTAAACTTTCCTATCTTGCATTTCTTTCATTATTTTGACTTCTCTTGCGTACCACTTGCATAAAATCCCTAAAATCGTGGAACGTGAAGTCGTTGAGGCGGATGTGGGACACTTGATGAAGATGAATGCTTGATTTCCGAAATTCGGATTGAGGCCGTCACGTGAGATCGTGTAGAGACGTGCCAAATGTAACGGCGTACGACATACATAAATGTAAGATATCAGACATGACAAAAATGTCCTTACAAGCCCTTAGCAAAAAAACATATTTTTTGTCTTGTGGTATTTTGTAGCAATAAGCGTGGTGCCCTTAGAAACTCTTATAATAGAAAAGACATTTCGTAGTGGAGTATAGTAGGCATGCCCATGAATCGGATCGGAACCAATTAAAAATTCAAATATCCGATTACATGTTCATCTGATTAATAAATAAACCGAATATGGATCTAGGTGTAATACCCCGTAATTCTGCTTAATTAGGCAAATACGTTTTATTTAAATTACGTGAATAGAGTAATTTAATGCGATACGTTTTATTTAAATTACGTGAGAAGAGTAATTTAATGCGATAAAATACATTTTATTTAAATTACGTGAGTAGAGTAATTTAATGTGATATGTTTTATTTAAAGTACGTGAGAAGAGTAATTTAATGCGATAAAAGACGTTTTATTTAAATTACGTGAGAAGAGTAATTTAATGTGATATAATGAAACATAAAGATTAATATGACGATTAAAAATTTACAAAATGTGAGTAGTAAATTTTTAATGTTGATATGTACGGTCTAGTGATTATATGGACGTACCTGAGTTATCTCAACCGAGTGTCACGCGTAGACAAAAAAAATTGATGAGATTAGAAAAATATTTTAGGAGACTGAAACGATAATTTAGAGTCCACAGATGATTCCGAAAGGGTCGAATTAGTCAAAATAGTGTACCCGAGGGTACTAGTTGAGTGCCGGGTCATTTTCGGGCTAAATCGGGACCATTCGAGGGCATTTTGGTCTCTTTACATTTTTGGGTAAGTAGACCTACGAATTTTGAAACCCTAAATCAGATTATAAGAGTTGAGGCTAGGGTTAGAAAGAAAGAAAATACACCATAGCCATTAGAGAAGAGAGAGAGGCAATTTTCCTAAGGCAAAAGACGGAAGGAGGGGGAATTCTAAGGAGATTTCATCACAAATTCGTTGGGAGGAGGATTGAAGGATCAAAATCATCAACAACCACGAAATCAGACCCTACAAATCATAAGGCAAGTGGTTATTTGCAAAATAAATTGAGTTATAATACCCATATTTAAGCTTATTGAAGAACATGGTTTTTATGATATATTTTTGGGAGTAAAACAATTGATTATGATCCATGATTGATAGGGATTGCATGTAGGACGTTTTTGGACCTCCAAGTATTCTGATATCATAGAAAACTAGATAATTAATTCGAACTAAAAATCTGGAATTATGATGAAAGATGTAAAGAATGTATTTTTAGGGTTCTTGAATATTAGAAAGATTTTTAGTTAATTTGGCCAAGATTTATAATGATTTTGTTGTTTTAAATCGTTAGTAATCATCCCAGAACATGTAAGAATTATTAGAAATTATTGGTTGTAAATATGGTGGATTATCATGAAAGATAGATAAATAAAAATGGCGAAACCCGCATAAAGAAGACGAACTGGGTCTGTCACTGCTTGATCGATCGATCGAGCATATCCCATCGATCGATCGAGCAGTCGATCGATCGACCATATCCCATCGATCGATCGACCCTGGAAATTCTCTAGAAACTTTTGTGGATAGATTTCCTTTTAATTACCGTCGCTTAATGAGAACCTTAGTGATATGTTTTACCTATTAGGAGACTTCATAAATACCAGTAGGGTACCGTTAGATTTCTTTCATAAATGATTGAGTGGGAATTTTTGGAGAAATGGACCGACGGGAGAATGATCGATTGAGCCGTATGTTGGGATTGTGAGAATTTAGTTACGGAAAGAGTGAGAGTAAAATTCCAGAAAAATACGAGTAGGTTAAAGTTAACTTAACTACTGAATTAAGGGAGGGGTAACTAGGGCCTTTGGAGTTGCGTGAGTACTCGAATAAACACAATAGTGAACTAAATTGTAAATTAATGAGTACGGTGAATGTAAGTAAAATATATTACGTACGGTTATGATTTGATAGGTCGGGTGTGTACCTACTAAATTATATAAAAGTTTGGGTTAAGAGAATCTTACCTAAATTAATTATGTTAGGGTCGATGAGACATTCCGAACTAACATAAAGTTATTATATGTTTGGGGGTTGATGAAAAATGCCGAACCAAACCTTAAACTGGTGTTGCGATGAAAGAGTCCCGAACCAGAATATGTGTATATATTTATATTTTTAAATAGTTGGGGTCGATGGATCATTCCGAACCAACTCTTACTTGGGGTCGATGAATCATTCCGAACCAAGAGTCCTTTATGTGTGGTAAAAGGCTATGTTAGTGATAACTAATATTCAATACATGATTGTGTGATAAAATGTATTCTATGTGCATAATCTACAGATTGAGAATAGTAGATAATGAGATGAATTGTAAATATCTTAGTAATAATTTATATCGTGATGAAATTATTACAAGAATCACGATAACGAGTAGTAAATAAGTTACCTATGCTTATAGCACATGAATTATGGATTATTAAAATACTGAGTAAGTTATGGAGACTTAGTGAGGGGATACATTCAGTGGGTAGTCTAATCTAGTTATCTGGGGTAGTATAACTAGGTGAACTAAGTATCCTCGTTAGACATGCACTATAGAAGAGAGGTGAGGAAGTTCAAGGGAGTGTGCGAAACCTTAATATGTGTAATCAATAACTCAATTGTGATAACTGCTTGCAAAATATTTTCAAATGTTTTGAGTACTAACTCTTGCTATGTAAAATTTTTAAAAACCTTTTAGGTGCCCAGCCAGAGGGACACCCAACATGATTACATTCCAGGGATTTGGGAGCTTCAACACATGTGGATGTTGCAGGGATTGTTTAGAAGCTTCCTCTTTTTCAGTACTAGTGCATGATTTCAGTTTTAGCATTCTTAGTGGGGACATGTTGTCCTATCTTTACTGTTACAGTTTATTCTGATTCTGGATTTTTAGTTGTCTTTTATTGGCCGGAGTTTTCGGCAAGACTTTACCTGCATTCAGTTATTTATGCAAACTGTTTTATTATTACTAAAATTGTAATGTGTTTGTATGGATTATTTATTCTGCTCAAGGAAGATAAAATTTGGCACTCGCTTAATTTCACTTAGGTGGTTAGTAAATTAAAAAGCTTTCGACAGTGATGCTAAAAATGTACCATTTAAGAAACCTGTTTAAATTAAATTAAGGCTTGATCACCCAAGGTTTAATTAGGCAGGGTGTCACACTAGGTCAATCCGAATAGATGAGATATTGATAAATAATTTTATCATATTTAAATAATTTTATGAGTATTATTTTATCCAAGTTATCAATTCAATCCTATGGTGATTACAAATTTATCAAATTTTATTATTATGTCTATATATAAATTGGATTAGTGGATTAGATCCAGGTTGTTGGGTCAACAAATGCGGATTCAGTTGACCTTGACCTATTTATAGATCCGTCTGATTCAGTTTTTGATCTCCCATCATATGGTTCAGATCTGAACCGGTTAATCTCACTCCATGTACGACAGTTTGACACTCAACAATTAATAATTCTAATAACTAATAATTTCAAAGGAACCGACTTAGCTTCATGGTGATAATATTGTAGAATTTAACTTACTCTAGTGCACATGCCGATCCCAAAGCTATTTTTACACGGGTGTTCCAGATCAATGGCTTTTCGTATTCATCCGAGAGATGCAGGAAATCATGCAGAGATTCATTTTTATGGAACTCATAAAGTAGCAGGTGTTGTCCATGCTCTGAGAAATAGCCCACCAAGTTTATTACATTTGGGTTATGTAATCATGACATATCCGAAACTATATCAAAAAAATCTTCGGCCAATTGAGTGGAAAGAGCAGATGAATTTATTTTCTTCACAACGAGAATCTACAAACATAATTTGAAGGATATGAATATGATATTATATATTTCAAATCATTGAATTAGAATTAGGGACGTGCTTCGGCCTGATCAGATCAGAAAATGGCCTTTGACAAAAACTTCAAAAATTTTCTGCGAAAAGAAAAGAAAAAAGTTTGCTGATTATGATTCTTTAAAAATCTCAAGTTTTTGCAGAAATCGAAACGATAAAAAAAATTATCAGAACTGGAAGATTACAAAATTAGAAAATTCTGAACAAAAAAATAGAATCTGGCAATTGAAAGCATCATTCCAAAATCAGATCAAAATTAAGAAAACATCAAACGTGGCAATAGTCCAGTGATTGTTTTTTAAATTGGGCCCGGTAAGTCCGTTAGGTGGAATCTTCCATTTTAGGAGTTTGTTAGAGGGATAAGAGCCCTTGAATTGTAGTCAGTTTCTAGGAGTTTGTTATGAACAAATGAATTAGGAGTGAATGCAATGTACAATGAAGTGAACAGATGATCTACAATGTACAATGTAGTGAGAAGTCTATTTCATTCACTACATTGTAGTACAATTAGGTCATTCACTACATTGTAGTCTGTCTAATTACAATGTAAAACGAATGACCTAATTCATACAATGTAGTCTGTTTTTAGGTCATTCAATACATTGTATAAATTAGTGAATGGCCCAATTCACTCCTAATTCATACAATGTAGTTAATGAATAAGGAGTGAATAGATGACCTATAATGTACAATGTAATGAGAATTCTGTTTTTAGCAGTTGAATTGTAATATTCCATTGTAGTCTGTCTAATTCTTAAAGCCTTAAATATGAACAATAGTTAATGAATAGAAATTGTAGTCTATTTTTAGTAGATGAAGTAGGAGTGAATGAAGTAATAACTTTTTTAGCAGATGAGAACTAAAATAATGTCATATGTAAGCTTCAAATTCTTATTTTAGGGTTGAAACACACACACACACACACACACACACATATATATATATATATATATATATATATATATATATATTTAAAACATCAAAATCATAGCGCCAAGCATGAACCACAATACTAATTGTATTCACATTGAACAATCGACTGACATAATGATATTTATAAGTACATTTTATACCGCAGAAGATTTCATATCAATAGATAGTCACCATACAGTCAAAACTAATGCTTAGGAAGTTGGCATGAATATAAGGACATTAAGCCACATTCAAAGTTATCGGCGGCAAAGAGCGCACAAAAATGTATACAAAATCGTATAAAACATCAAGCAGGAAAAGTAAAAAGAAATACATATACAGAAGAAGTTAAAAGAAACAATTAAAAAGCACAAAATTATACTGTAAATTCACTTAATTCAATACAGAACACCTCAATTTATAATTCTCAACTAACTCTTAATGTGTCAACGAGTCCACTCAAATCTAACACTCAAAGTAATAACTTTGTTACTAAATATGGTCCAAAAAGTATTACTTTTTTCCTAAAGTTGCTCATCTAAATAGCATTTATGAATAAAGCCTCGAATTTAATTAGAATAAACCCTCAAAATTTGTTAAAGTATCCAAGTAAGAATGGATTGTTACCTTAGATATCCCGATCCTAGAAAACAAAATATATAGTCAAATTAGCTCTTGAAATACAAAAATAAACGCAATATAAACAACAATAAGCCTTAAAATCCATATACCTTTCCCCAACATTCCCCAACATTCATACACATATATACCCACCCTGCAAAACATAGAGTAAGCTGTGTAAGGGTAAAGAAAGCAATGTAAAAAGGAAGAAATCAAAAATTTTAATTTTGAACCAAAACTTATAAACTAAATCCATATTATCTTGAAAACCAACTAAGAAAAGAACAAAATCTCTGAACTTTGATTCTTACACCAAAACACTGAATATCATAGAAATATATCACATATGTTGGATCTGCAAAAACATTGAATATGTAGCAGATATTCGGGATCAGATCTGCAAAAATTTGAATATGAATCGAGTTAGAAATGGAACACAAAATAACCTTGATTTGAAAAGGAAAAAAAAACGAATGATTTTTTACAATAAACACATAAACCAACAAAATTTCCCATACCTTGTGGAATAAAGACCACCCATACAATTTGAACTAAACACACAAAATTTAAACCAAATCTCCTATACCTAGCTCCGCAAAAACATTAAGATCTGTAAAAAAAACATTAGATCCGAAAAAATATAATCGTGACAAAATTAATTGTGTGTGCGCTTCGTGATGGAACCATTGCATGTGTGTTGAGAGTGGGGAGAGAGTTTACCTGAGGGCGGCACCGGTTAAGGTGAGGGTGACACCATTGGAGGTGAGGGCAATGGTTGGTAGGGGGTGGGTTTGCAAAGCACATGGTTCGAGGGGTAGTGAGATCATGCTATTGAAGCTTGAGTGAGTTCAGGGCTCGAGGTTAGTGTGGGGGAGATGATGAGTGAGAAAGGGAGGTGGATGAGGTAGGGTTTGGGGGTATGTGTTAAGTGTAAATTAATCTCAACCCTTCATTTCGTGCCTAGGTGGCGTTAATCTGAATCGTGAAGTATCTTCTCCTCTTATGAATAGTGAAAACACCATTGCTCCTTATATATATATATATATATATATATAGGGAGAGGATCACAAGTGGACCTAAAAAACGGACTTTTAAACGGACCATAACAAAAAATACCTAACAACCCCTTAATTTTAATTCTTATAGTGTAATTGGTCCGCGGCTTGCGACAACTGACACACGCGTCGATCGAAGATTTTTTTTACAACCTCCCACAACTCCTCCCCCCACAGTGGGGGTAGGGTGGTGGGTGGGTGGGTGGTGGAGGCAGGGGGTAGGACGGGTAAGGGGGTCTTGGGTGACATGCGTGTCCGTTGCCGCCGGCGCAGACTAATTACACTATAAGAATTATAAATTAATGGGTTGTTAGATGTTTTTTTGTTAAGGTCCATTAAAAAGTTCACTTTTTAGGTGCACTTGTGATCCTCTCCCTATATATATATATATGTCTATATAATGATATTGCAAGTATAATTCACAATAAAATTATATACATTATGTATATTTTATATTATTCTATACATTAATAATACATGTATTAAACTATATATAAGTATCATGTATCTAATAATAATATTATTTAACATATGAATCTTAGTATATTATATAATTTAATAAGATACATATATACATAATTTTGTGTACATGTACATATATATTTTTTATTTATAAGAATTACAAACATATTAATGTATTATGTGTGTATATTATATATTAAGGTATAAATGCATCAATATATTAAGAATGAATAATTCTGAGTTGAAAAATAAAAAATAGAAATTAGAAAATACCCTTTTGCTATTTTCTAAAAAACTTGATTATAACATATTAATACTATAATTGAATGTTTAAAAATGGGATAATTATATTTAGGTCCCATTTGTCGGGTCAACATACTTATAAGTCCTATTGACTTTTCAACATTCTTATAGGTCTTATTCCAACTTTTTAGGGAATTTTTTCACATTTTTACCCTTTTATAACTAATCATCCGTAACTTCCTTTAGGAAGTTACATAAGTGGTTGGATTTCTTTTTTTAATCTTTAAATGATCATAACTTTTGATTCACAAATCCGTTTTTCGCAAAATTACTATTTTTGAAATCTGCTCGACGAGATCTATCAAACAAGATCCATGAACGCTATAAAATTCCAAAGAAAAAAATTTACACAAACAGTAAACTTTACTGTATGCACTAGAATATGAAATAGTTTTATATATGTGACATTTTCACAAACAGACAGTAACGTTTACTGTGGTAATACTACACAGTGTGCATATATATATATCCGGTGGATCCAAATCCTCTTTTTTCAAAAATACCTTATATTTAAAGGTTCGCGCTAACGGCATCCAATCCTTACCACCATTGTTGGAGCTTCAACGACCTTCGTCAGAGCTCCGATTTGGGGTGGGTAAGGATGGCATGTGGTGCCGCTGGCGCGGACCTTTGAAAATAAGAGACTTTTGAATAAATGGGTTTTTGATCGACCGAAGTGTTATGGGTTACCGCTGTCGCGGACCGTTGAAAATAAGATCGAATAAATGGGATCTGGATGTATTGAGCGCCGGTTTGGGGTGAGTAGGGGTAGCATTAGGTGCCGGTTGCGCAGATCTTTAAAAATAGGCGCATATTGGATATATATATATATATATATATAACACATTAAATGCTATTGTTTGTAAAAATGTCATATATATTAAACTTTATTGGATACACCAGAAAATGAAATAGTTTTATATCTGTGACATTTTCACAAACAATAACACTTACTGTGTTAATATATTTATGAATAAGTTTTATATACATAACATATTCACAAACAGTAACATTTACTGAGTTAATATTACACAATATATATATAGCATTTTCACAAACAGTAAAATTTATGAGTTAATATTACACAATATATATATACACACACACACACACACACACACACACGATAGATCCAAACCACATTTTTTTTTTCAAAATTACCATATTTTTAAATGTTTACGCTAGCGACATTCAATCCCCACCACTACCCACCCCCATTGTTGGCGCTTCAACGATTTTCATCAGAGCTATGATTTGGGTGGGTAGTAGTGACATAGGGTGCCGCTAGCGCGAAACTTTAAAAATTAAGAGAGTATTAGATAAATGGGGTTTGGATCCACCGGAGCTCCGATTTGGGGTGAGTAGGGGTGACATTGGGTTAGGTTTATATCTATAACATTTTCACAAACATTAACATTTACTGTGTCCATATAACACAGTATATATATATATATATATCCAAACCTCTTTTTTCTGATATTATCTTGTTTTTAACGGTCCGCGCCAGCGGCATCCAATCCCCACCACCACCCACCCCCTTTGTCGGAGCTCCAACAACCTTCATCAGAGCTCTGATTTGAGGTGACATGGGATGCCGATGTAACATTTTCACAAATAGTAACTTTATTATTTGTGAAAATATTACATATGTAAACCTAATCCAATGCTACCCATACTCATCTCAAACTGGAGCTCCGGTGGATCCAAACCCCATTTATTCAATATTATCTTATTTTCTAAGGTCCGCGCCAGTGGCACTCTATGTCACCCCAAATCCAAACTCTGATGAAGGTTGTTGGAGCTCAGACAATTGGGGTTGGTAGTGGTCGGGATTAGATACCGCTAGCGCCGACCGTTAAAAATAAGACAATATCAGAAAAAAAGAAGTTTGGATCCACTGTATATATATATATATATATATACTGTGTTATAACACAATAAATGTTACCGTTTGTGAAAATGTTATAGATATAAACCTAACCCAATGCCACCCCTACTCACCGCAAACCGGAACTCCTGTGGATTCAAACCACATTTATCTAATATTCTCTTAATTTCAGAGGTCCGGGCCAGCGGCACCCTATGCCATTACTACCCACCCAAATCATAGCTCTAATGAAAGTCGTTGAATCTCCGACAATGGGGGTGGGTAGTGGTGGGGATTGAATGTCGCTAGCGTAAACCTTTAAAAATGTGGTAATTTAAAAAAAAAAAGAGGTTTGGATCTACCGTGTATATATATATATATATATATTAGATTATGTATTTTTAGGGTTGTGATTGGTTGACGTTTTATGAATATGGGTCCGCGCCAGCGGCTTTATTCAAAAGTAGGGACTAAAACTATAAATAAAATGTTTGTTGTCCTATTTCCAAAATTCATATTACAATAAGTCCTAAATTTACAAAACCCCTATATATATATATATATTGTGTAATATTAACTCAGTAAATGTTACTGTTTGTGAAAATGTTATATTTACTGAGTTTAACTCAGTAATATAATATTTACTGAGTTAAACTCAGTAAATATAACATTTTCACAAACAGTAACATTTACTGAGTTAATATATATATATATATTAACTCAGTAAATGTTACTGTTTGTGAAAATGTTATATATATAAATCTATTTCATAAATATATTAATACAATAAGTGTTATTGCTTGTGAAAATGTCACAGATATAAAACTATTTTATTTTCTGGTGTATGCAATAAAGTTTAGGGATCTATGACAATTTTACAAATAATAGCATTTACTGTGTTATCACATTATATATATATATATATATATATACAGTCCTGCTCTTGTGCAGACTAGTCCGCATTTTAAGAATGCGGACCGGACATGTGTCACCTGACGGTGAGCCCAGAAAAGAGAGAGAATGTGCCCATAATTTAGGCGTTAATTTCTAGGCGCACCTTTACGCGACACGTGTCCGGTCCGCATTCTTAAAATGCGGATTAGTCCGCACAGGAGCATTATTATATATATATATATATATATATATATATATATATATATATATATATATCCAATATTCTCATATTTTTAAAGTTTTGCACCACCGGCACCTAATGCCACCCCTACTCACCTCAAATCGGCGCTCCAGAGGATTCTGATCCCATTTATCCAATCTTATTTTCAAAGGTTCGCGCCAGAGGCACCCCATGATACTCTGGTGGATCCAAAACCCATTTATTCAAAAATCTCGTATTTTCAAATGTCCGCGCCAGCGGCACCACATGCCACCCTTACACACCCCAAATCGGAGCTCTGACGAAGATCGCTGAAGCTCCAACAATGGTGGTAAGGATTGGATACCGCTAGCGCGGACCTTTTAAAATAAGGTAATTTTTAAAAAAGAGGGTTTGGATCCACTGGATATATATATATATATTAGCACCGTAAATGTTACTGTCTGTTTGTGAAAATGTCACATATATAAAACTATTTCATATTCTAGTGCATATAGTAAAGTTTACTGTTTGTGTAAATTTTTTTCTTTGGAATTTTATAGCCTTCATGGATCTTGTTTGATAGATCTCGTCGAGCAGATTTCAAAAATAGTAATTTTGTGAAAAAGAGATTTGTGAATCAAAAGTTATGATCATTTGAAGATTAAAAAAAAAAGTTTAACCACTTTTGTAACTTTCTCAAGGAAGTTACGAATTGTTGGTTTTAAAAGGGTAAAATTGTAAAAAAAAGTTCCAAAAAATTAGGAGTAGGACCTATATATAAGGGAAAAACATGATGGGACTAAAATATATATAAGAAAGTCTAATAGGATCTAAACGTAAATGCCCCTTTAAAAATAAGCGTACCAAACACAATTTTTACTAGAATATTTACAAAACAAAGATGTCCTAAATCACCTCTTTTATCTCTATCTCCACCGGCCCACCACGCCACTCGCAAGAATCTGAATCTCTCTCTCTCTCTCTCATACATACATGCACACATACACACGTGCATCCACATGCACATGCACACACACAAACTGTACCTACCCTGTACATCAATGGAAACTCTCATTTGAATCTCTCTCTGTCTGTCTCTCTCTCTCTCTCTCGAAATCACTCTCCAAACAATCTGGACCAAATGGGCCTGCCTGAAAACTGGACAATTTTTTTCTTTCTTTCTCTTAAGGTTGGTAACCGATCTGGGTTTGTAACTTTGGCAACTGATCAGGGTTTGGGTTTGCAGGTGGTGGCTTCGATTTTGGGTTATGGCATGTGGTGTTTTGCAGGTTGGGTGGGGTGCGTGCGTGTGGAGATTTGCAGGTGTGGATGGGGATCGTGGGGGAGAGTTTTGTCGGAGAATGAGGTATGAGTGGGTGGAGGGTTTCCCCGGAGAAGGAGGTGTGGGTGGGGACGGGGTTTCGTTGGAGAAGGAAATGAAGATGTCACTCGTTTTGCTAGTAAATTATTTTTTAATTTCTATTTTTTGGGTAAATTACTCCTAACCCATATAAAACTTTTGTGGTTACTATTTTTCTCCCCAACAGTCATGTGCATGACGCATGGCTAATTTTTGTCAAACTTAATAACCCAAAATGATCGAAGAGTCTTGTTTGGTTAGTTTAATGGACTATATATTTTTGATAGTTCAAGGGTCACATTGAAATGATCGTGATAATTTAGGAACCAAATGAGTAATTTACTCTAAATAGTACTAACGGACCAAGTCCTTTTGCTCCAACTCATCATATTAAAATGATTAATGGGCTCTCCAAATTTGATATTTCCATTAAGGAGCATCTAAATTATTTTTTTGAATTTTATAACTTTGAAAATCCATAACTTCATATTTACATGAGTTTGTTGTAAATTTGTATTTTTGAATATTACTGTTCAAGATCTATCAAACAAGATATATATTCAATATTTAATTTGATATAAAAAATTATCAGATAAATTCACTGTTTGAGTGATTCTAATGCTGCTTAATCTTAATGTTCATATCTAAATAATGAAATTCATAGTTCATTGTTCCACAACTTCGAAAAATTAAATTCATCTAGTCACACGATCTTTGTACAGTTAAAAAAGGGACAATTATATATAAGTCATATTTGAAGAGTGTTTTTAATTTATTTAAGTCCTATTGGCTAGTCAACCATTAATTATGTCATAGTTTAGAATTTACATTTTTTTTAACTAATATATCTCTCTCCCTTTATTTCCTCAAAATTTAAAGTGGTAGTTATTTCTTTCCCATTCAAACTCTAAAGAACTATAACTTTCAATATACAAACCCAAGATTTATGAAATTGATAATTTTGAAAGCTACTAATCGAGTCCTGTAAGCTCAGCTCCATATTCAATATAATCACTACTACTTAAAAAGAGGGAAGTTGCTTTTTAACTCTCGAAAGACCAAAAGTCCTCAAACAATATCCAAACCCAATCGTACCCTTTATTCCTGCAACCCAACCATCTCTCCTCTCGCCCTTCCCTCTTTTCCCTGCCCATCCGTTTAATTTCTCCCATCCAAATCGACTCTCGTAGGTGTTAGTACAACAACTAAATACCTGCATATTTGTCAACATTCACCCCCCAAACCTATTTCAACTCACATATCCGATTGTTTGTCCTTCACATCTAAACTTGAAGTTTTCCAGAAGATGTTTGTGCATTTCTTAATTCTGTACTTTTGTACATGTTTATGTATATATGTATGCATAGAATTGGTTGTCATATGATATCTTGTTTACTTTTTGTTTTTAACCTTTCATTCAATCTGACAAGGCATGTGGATTATTCACTGGTGTATTTGGGCTTTGAGTTTTAACGGTCAATAACTAGAAAAGAACCATTTTTAGAGAGAGAGAGAGAGAGAGAGAGAGTATTGAAGTGATTCAACAACAAAGGCATCACATTAAAAGTTAACAATTTATGTCTTGCAAACCATTAACAATTAATAATGCATTTTTCTTTATCACGAGAGTACCCTCTTGAAAGCTTTTAATCGCAACCTTCTTTTGCCTTTGGATCTATGTTGTTCATCTTCATTTCGATTCTTATTGTATTTTGATGCGTACCACCTACATCCTCATCATCTTTATTTGAATTATTATTGTATTTTGATAGTTGTAGTGACTCATTTTGTCCAGTAGCCTACTAATTTCTCCCAATAAAAATAATAAAGATTAAGTTAATATATAAAATATTTAACTAAGATATATGGTGTTGATTTGAATTCTCTCGCAGTTAATGGTGAAATATGCCAATGTGGATGTGGTTTGGTAATTAAAAATGAGTAAAGTACTAAGAAAAAACGTATAAAAGTTTTGTGGGATTATGTCTATATTTTTATGCATTTGGTTGGAAACAGGGGTTATTGAGAAAGGAATACCCTAATGTAGTATCACATCCACATTTGATAATAAACTAAATATTTAGGCATTAAGAAAGGATTACACTAATGTAGTATCACATCAACATTTGATAATAAACATACTTGAAATTTTGTAAACTTGAGTATTTATGGAACATAATATCCATTTTACAAAAGAATTTCAATTTTTTTTATACAAAACTACTTTTAAATGATCACACCATATGAGAATAATTTTTTTAATTAATTCTATTATAATAATAATTATTTTATTTCATAATTCTTGAAGTTTGTCAAGAAATTATGTATTTTGTAAGGTGCTTTGGTTGATTTTTCACATGGGTTTCGTGCATTGAGGTCCATATATCCCATAGTTTCATGGGGCGATGATTTGCTGATTAATAAATCAAGTTGGATTATTAATATTTTTACCAATGGAAATTTGATGTTTAGTGTCTTTCTAAGTTTATTTATACACATAAAATTATGGATAAAGAGATTGTGTTGATTTATAGTGTCCTTTTGTTGAAGTGAGAATGGAGAATCTTGCTTAGGATTTAAGATTTTCAAATAATTTTTTTTTGTTTGTAAATTTTGTTTTATTCTTTATGTTATATTATTTGGTTTTCTTTTGCCAAAAACATGAAAAACTAAAATAGGGCAATCAAAGAATACAAACTATGTCACTCCAATCATATAGTTTGTTTTTTTTTTGCATCATTTGTAGTGTAATTTCCTTCACTATATATCCTTTTATATTGTGGCATGTATTCCATTACTTTGAAAATTTAATTATAATTATTAGCTTTTTTCTTTTTGGTGGCTTGACTTTGTGGTGCAAAAGAAATCTTAACGACAATATTGTTTAAGTTGAAATTCGAGCAATTTTCCTTTCACGGTACTTGCATATATGTCCCTTACAAATTGCAAAATATCCGTTCGAGATTGGTATATTTTGGAAATTTAATTTAGTTATGCCTTTCCAATATAGAAGGAAATGTTCATTTTGCTAACCATGGTCAATATGGTTTAGATATAGCTTGTTATCAATAGGGATGTTACTAGGTCTGTAGAAAATTGACTTTTTTCTTAAATTTATATTTATTCTCCTCACAGATAAGAACCAACTTTACCTTATAACCAAACAATTCTAGTCAAATATTGTTAAAAGTTTTTTATGTGATGAACTACATATTCTCATCTCCATCTTATATATAGTTTGTACGTGTATGAATATTTCTATATAGATCTGATTTATACTTACTATATCGAATGAGATAGTTTACTTTTATTTTTATATTCAAATTTGGGTTGTTAAGGGAAGGTAGTTATTAACAAATTTTGTAAGGGTTTTGAGTTATGGGTATCTGCTAGGTGTTTCATTGGCTGTTTGGTGGTCGGTGTACGATGGCGATGATTTTCTCATGTGTTGTTTGTGGTGTGTGCATTGGTGAGTTTGTGGTGTTGTGAGTCATTTTTCTTTCTAATTTAAATTTGGTAAGCTTTTTAAATCTCACGGTGGAGCTATCTTTTATTAATGAGGTTATTGTGTTTTATGCATAAATTTATTATGTATAAATCATACCTAAGGCCTTTTGCAATGACGATGTACATAAGCATGGGCATGACACACGAGTGTGTCAAAGAAGAATGCGTTTAAACTTGTTGTTTGGTAAGGTTTTGGGTTGTATTTAATTGTACTGTGAAACTTGGTATTTTCATTTTTTTGACTTTTTTTTATGTCTTTACCATATGTTCACGAGAGAATTAAAAAAATACGTGTTCATCAAGAGCCACAAATTTACTAGAATGCTGAATCTCATCATAAGAAGTTTCAGATGTTCAGAATTAGGGAGTGTGACTAAGGTAACATCATTCCTTAAACTTCAGCAATGGATAGTCATGAACCAATTAAAACTCACATATCTCCCATTAAGCCTCATATTTCTCTAAATTTTAAAACCATTAAGGGAAAAACGATTGGTACATGGACATAGACACTAGATTGTCATGTCGAGTCCCATTGTATGCACGTCAGAGTTTTTGTCACATTCAAAAAAGTGTCTGTACTTCTTCCACTTCTATACCAAGGACAATTAGACAGTACTGCTGCTATAACATAGTAAGAACATGCCACACGCTTCATAAAGATTGATTTGATGCCTTAATGAATCCCACACTCTTGCCTATATCTATAAATATTGTATGCATTTGGCCTAAAATCTTGTGCTCTGAATAATGGCCTTTTCATGTGTATTTTATAGGTTCACAAAAGCAACATATTTGACGATTAGAGTTTCATATTTTTTCATTACACTGTGTTATCATCTTCTTTCTTCCCTAATTAATTTATCTCTTCCACTGCATTTTACATTTTTAATAACTCGGACTCATTGACATTGATTTTTGCTATTTTATCATATTTCATTTGATCTTATGTCATTGTCGCTACATTGTCTTCCACACATTTATTTCCTTCAATTCATTACATGTACATACTTTTTTATACGTTTTTCACTTTACATGATCAATTTTAAAACTCAAAACTTCTTAATAATTTATTAATCTCATCAAACTCAATATCTGGACTCACCCACACGTGCAATGCACGTGGGCACAACTAGTGAATTAAAAAGTAAAAATGACGTGTTTTCTTCATTTTTAGCCATATAGTAAATATTTCCTGTATGTGTAATATTAGCACAGTAAATGTTTACTGTTTGTGAAAATGTCTCAGATATAAAATAATATTATTTTTCGGTGAACACAGTAAATATTTATTGTCCGTGTAATATTTTTTATTTCTTTAGAATTTGCGGGGTTCATGGATCTTGTTTGATAGATCTCCGTGAGTAGATTTGAGAACTAGTAATTTTGAGAATAATGAATTTGTAAATTAAAAGTTATGGTCATTTAAAGATTAAAAAATAGAAAAAAAAGTTCAATCATTTGAGTAACTTCACCTCATAGTCATAGGTGATTGGTTTAAAATGGATAAGTTTGTCAAATAAAAATCTCAAAAATTAAATATATTACCCATTTGATGGTTGACAAGTTAATGAGACTTATTTATGAAAAATCTCTTTAAATGAGACCTATATGTAAAATCTCCATAAGAAATATACAATATTTTATATTTATATTTAATGTTCGTAACACAAAAAGTATATCTATTTAGTAAATTCAAAAGAAAATATGCATGTTACTTCTTTCATTTCAACAATTAATCCATTAGAGAACTTGGTGAAATTCTATAAACTGAGTAAATTATGAATATATTTGTTTTCTAGTTTGAACTTCAAAACTCCAAAAACTATTCTAAGTATCTAACTTTGGTGAAATTATTATTTTTTGAAATTTGTAACATCCAACTTTTGTGAAATTGTTATTTTTTGGAAAATCTTTTGTAACACCCACCAAACAATAATTATTTTGAGTAGTAGGTTAATAAAAAAAAAAATCATATATGTTTTATAAACAAATATATATTATATGTTTTAAATTATAAAATCTACACAACTTAACAACACAACCATGATATTTATAAACAAATATATATTATATGTTTTAAATTATAAAATCTACACAACTTAACAACACAACCATGATAGAGAGAGAGAGAGAGAGATGATTTGCGAAAAGAAGCAAAAAGGAAAATGAGTTGAGAATCTTCTTTAAAAAGTAATTTTTTTTGAAACCCTAGTCGATCTCTTCCTCTTCGTTTTTTGATGCTTGAAACAAACAAACACCAGATCAAGCACCTCTTTTCAAAATAAGATGCAAATTAAATCTATCTACTGCCCATCGCTTTATTCTTCATTCTCTCAATTCCTTTGTTGACATTATATATGTCGCCGATAAGGATAACTAAAATGATCATGAGTACTTGAAGCTGACTTGACGATTTGAACAAGATCGATATGAGAACTTGCAGAAGATTTCAAAGTTTATGAACATAACACATCCACCTCGACAAATCGAAGATCCAATCATCGAATCCATCAATCCTGAACTAATCACATTGACTTCATGTGGGTGTGTGGTTGTTATAATATAAGAGAGAGAAAGTGTGTGTAAGAGGTGAGTTCTTGAAATGATATTAATGTGAAGGGTGGCGTAACCCCTTATTAAGATGGTAATTATGGCCTTAGAACAATCTATGACAATAACAAATGCTAGTCTCAAGTCGACACATTCAATATACAAAATTCCTGTATTAAATGTGTTCTTTCAACATAAATGCTATAACAAAACAATCAGTGAGAGAGATCCCGAAGTTGACTAGGTCGGAGGGAGTGGGCACAAGCACCTTTGAGGAAATAAAGGCAAGGCAATAACCCTAAACACAGATGGAATAAATGAGGTTGGTCTCTCAATAAGTGTTCTCACAATAAACTCTCTTATATGGGAATAATATTGCAGCCATTCTAGGCTAGAAAAGTGCAACCCCTAAATAGTGTAATGTTAGAGGTATTTATAGAAGGGCGAATGACCTTCCTGTAATTAATGCGTTTGACCGCCCTTGATGTTAATAATCTTGTGCATTTAATGCCAAATATATTGTATTAAATGATCTAGACATGATATTTTGGCGGGAACACTGTTTAAACTCTTTAGAGTTGTGAATGCATTAAATAAGACGTGATGTGCCAGCTATGGACCTACCATCCTAGGAATATCTTCACTTGAGTGATGTTTTATCGAGTTCCTGAATGTCAGACATGTTGACGTTAAAGAGTTGGTAAGCGGTAACCTGCGAGGGATATGCTGTCACAAAACTTAAAAATTTGGTTCATCGAATTGAAGGTTGTTCGACTAATGACTTCTTCGAACAACTTATGGTGTGTGTAAACTTTTATAAGTTCATCTTTTGGGTGACTGTTCAGGACTAAGGACCATCTAATGGGTTCCCAGAGGTGGTATTTCGAATGGGAGGTTGCTCAAACTACAAGCTAACACTTGGAAAATTATTTAGGACTGTGGACCCTCAAGGGGGTTCCTAGAGATGGTATCTCGAGGTACTACTGGGAAAAGTTGTGTATAAACCAAGGTTCTTGCCTAAATACACTAAAGGGGTTGGTCTCTTCCATTGTTTCTTTTCATCCAATTCTCTAAACAAAATCCCTGTGAGATACCCAGAATGAGGTTATTCGATAGAGCATGTAAGCTCTCCTATGTACTGTCAGATATGGTCCCTCGAGGATACTGAGCAACCTCAAAGCTTTTACAAAGTAAACTTTATATTTACAGAGAGATCTAAATATCAGTACATCAAAGTTCCTATTACAATTGGTGTTTTATTATATTTATCTCCTGGGCTTGATCTGTATGAGATGTCTTTCAAGCATCCTCATCTTTGTGCGAGCAACCATCTTTATAGGAGATCTTTCAAGCAACTTCATCTTTGTGCGAAAAACCATCCCTAATCCTTCTTGTGAAGTGTTGACATTGTTTTAATCGACTTTAAGCCTAGACATCCCTCTATATTTTCCCCTTCGTAGAGATATTTGTTTGTTTGAAGAAATATCTGTACGAAAAATGAATTCATATCCTATCTCGATTGATATGCGCACGTATCTGTTAGAGCAAAAGAATTCACACATTTGTATATCTATACTCAGTATATATAAAAAAATAAAACCATGGGTAACTTTGGCCTGTGCTCGAGTTACATGGAGATTCTTCTTTCTTGCATGGAATTACGCCTTTAGTGACTTCTGTTTATCAATTTTTTTTATCTTGATGAATTAGAGTGGTTTAAAAATAAAATTTCCCCCAAAACTATTTATTTCCCTAAGTGTGAAAGCGTGTAGAGTTTTGCCCCTAAATGTCTCTCGAATTTCCCCCCAAAGATAATTATTACTGCATCTTTTCATTTTTAATGCATCTGACAGCCTTTTCCCCAGCCGTACAAGCGTTGATTAATTGTCCGTGTGTGTAATTCACGCGAGCCACTTAATCCGACAAAAAGCTAAATGTGATGATTATATTTCCAATATGCGCCTTTTCGTATCTGCCACACATTATTTTCAAAATAACACGACCCGTATAAAAGGGTTTTCTTTAATTCACAAATCTTCTACCTTTCAATATTTTGAGCGAAGCATTTTCTTAATTTGTGAGAGCAAACAGTACTCTTTGATTCCCTAGCTTCTTCTTTTCCTTCTCTACTTGCTTTCATAGACCCCGCTGTGAAAAGAACTCCCTCCGTTATTGGTGCTACCGCTGGGGAAACTTCCTCCGACATTACTGATCGTCGTTTAAAGTGGGCAAAATACTATCGTGCCCCTTACTTTGGTACTGTAGAAAAGTTTTGGGAGTCTGCCAACGCATTTCCTGGTTCCCTTGTGTCTAAGTCTGAGAATTTGAAGTTTCTGGTTAGTGAAGATGACGTGATCGAGAATTATGCTTATGTCCCTGGTTCTACTGTTACTAGGTTTAGGATTGAGAGGGTGGACTATCCCTACTCAAATATTGAGTTTGAGTCAGCTGGTATACCCTATGAGGGACTAGGTGCGTGGACTGATTACACCCATATCAATTACTTTGGGGAATTACTGATAGTTGGTTTATCTTGTACCAAATGGTTTGGCAATGTAACTTTGGCCAAGAATAACAGGACTCTGAGAACCCTAGTATCTCACTGGAGTCATAGGACCCACAACTTTGTTGCTGCCTGGGGTGAATTCACCATCACTTTGGAGGATGTGTGCGAGCTCTTAGGGTTGGAAGTGGCAGGAGCTGATACTTATTTTGAGAAATCCATTACAAATGAAGAACGAGTTAAACGCAAAGAACTGAGTGGTGTGGTGAAGAGGTGTATGAAAACCTATAATAAATGTACTTGTTTGGATATTATAAGGTACTTATTTTACATGGAGGATAGGGGGAGTTCCCTTGCTCGTGAGCAGGCCAAGAAAGATCCCAAGGGAAAAAATGTCATGGAAATGCCCCCTACTGGAGAAGGGTACGAGAGTAGTATTGAACTTGCTGGGTATATTTGGATTGTCCTCTAAAGGTTCTATTTGCTCAAAAAGCTCCACGACTGCCCTCGAAAGGACCTCATAAACCTTGTTGTTCTCCTTGCCTCTGGGGTAAAGGTCCCCTTAGATGCTATGACTCTTGGTTCCCTCTACACCTAGTTGGATAGGGTTCAAACTGATTTTACCTCGTCTCTTGGCTATTTTGATGTGGCCAATTATGCTAACCACATACTTTTAACTGCGTTCATTTATGCCCGGTTTCCTGAATAGGCCCCAGACCACTTCTTTCCTTCCTCTCACGAGGTTAAAGTTCCTCAAATCCTCTCCTGGAACCACAAGTAATCCAGGAAGTCTTTCCATTCTTATATTGACGACGTCAAACGTTTTAACTTTTCCCCTTACTATGTCACTGATCAATTCTTTACCAATTCCTTTTTTGAAGATGTTGCACGCCCAGTCCAAGAAGTGGAGCAATCTTTTTCTCTGAATTTTCCTTCTTCTAATATTCTATTATTTCTTACTCCCTCGTACCTTTCCTCATGCACCGAATGGTCTAACTATTGGACAACCTACTTACCCCATCGAGTAGCTTTGCAGTTTGGTTTTGATCAAGGGGTACCCTTTCTCAACCATAATACCATCGAAAGACCTTCAATTTTTTTGAAGGCGTGCAGTTATTTCTTAATCGAGACAGTAGCCACTCTCTTTATCCAACTGAAAGGCTAACTTATTATCCATGCCTGACGTACATGATGTAGTAGGTCTGCTGAGTATATTAACGTATTCTGGCCTAACACCCTTGGCCGTTTCCTTAAGGTTTCTTGAGAGATAGCCTATTTACCCCGCTGTTGAACGCTTTCCCCCTTTCGAGTTGGGATTATGAAATTAAGCCCAATTTCCCAGGAGTGATACCAGTAATACCACCCCAAAGAACGTCCTCCTTCGGCACCTCTCAGCGAAGCTGTTATGAAGAAAAAGAAAGGGGCCTTCAGTTCTCATCTAGTTGAGGAGGCTGTAGATCCCCGTAATACTTCTTAACCTACTGTTAAGGAGGATATTCCTATTGATGTCTCCAGTGTTGTAGTTGATAATGCCAAAAAAAGAACCCCCAGTAAGAAAAGAAAGGTTGCAACCCTTAGTTCTTTTGAAGCATCTCAATCTCCCTCTTCTCCAGACCCACATTTGGTCGATCAGTGCACAAAGCTACTTGATAATATGTTAAGGAAATTTGAGAAAGGGTCTACAGATGCGTGGTCTATCTTGTCCAAACAGATGGATGAATGAGGTATGTCATTTACTCCTTCTGCCCCTAGAGGATGAGATCTATCCCCAAAGTCCAACTTCCTCTCGATGATATTTAGGATGAGTTTCTTGCAAAAAAAGGTAAAGAGGTGGAATAAGAGAAGAAGAGGACGAGGAGGAGGACTACCCTTTGGTTAGACCATCTCACAACCGCGTCGAATGTACTCAATTGAGAAGCCTAGTTCCATTCCCATGGACTATACAATTCTTGATGATTATAACAATGACCTTGAGCAAGAGAAATCCAAAGAAATACCTAGTATTGAAGTCCTTTCTTCTCAACATACTCCTAGTGTTGATCCTTATTCCCCGTCCCCTCATCGTAAAGCTAATATGCCCCTTATCTTAGAGAGCAATCCCTCTTTGGCCGTTGTTTCTCAGGCTAATAAGGTGGTTGAAGTTGCATCCACCACTACACCAAATCTTCCGAGTTGTCAAGGTCATTGACCTTGACAAATCCAACTTGTCAAGGTCAATGACCGTGACATTTCGAGGCGAGATAACTTTTTTTGTCACGGTCGTATCACGATCATTGACCTTGACACAAAACTCGCATTTTTTGTCACGGTCGTGTCGCGGTCAATGACCGTGACACGTTTGTCACGGTTATAAACCATGACAAAGCCGTGACCCTTTTAAAAAAAATTATCACGGTCAATGACCGTGACACGTCCGTGACAACTTTTTGTCACGGACGTGTCACAGTCAATGACCGTGACAATTCTGGGTAGAATTTAAAAAAAATCTGCTGGGCAGTATGGCCACTGCCACTGCTCAGCAGTATATTTGTACCTGTTATAGCAACGTTGTACCTGTTCCAAACATCATATATCCAAACAAACTAAAGATAATGCAAATATATATTCAAAATAGAAACTATTTAAGAAGAAACAACATCACCATCAATTATCTCAAATCTACAAACTATTTGCATGGAAAAGAGATTTTGTACCGCGACGCTCGGGGACACCTCCTTATCCTTCCCTTCTCGTCCGAATAGCCACATAAGTATAGAGCATATGTGGACTACCCTTAGGGCCACTCCCTGTCCCCTGAATTGAAATAAAGTAAAATTAGTATCCGCCCCTCAAATATAGATAAATATAAATCGTAATTGAAATCGAAATCGAAATTGACATATAAATATAAATACATTACCTGTAGTGTCACCTAAACAGCTAACTTGAGCTCATATGGCACCTCCTTCCAACTAATGTACCCCGGGCAATCGTGTCAAATATAATTCTCTTCATATCTAAACACTAAGAAATACCATAATCCTATGAAGTTATGCGTTGCAAATTCCTTCCAACCATTGTGTAGCCAAAAATCAGCAGTTGAAGTTGTCAATTCCACCTTTCAATGGTCTGCCATGTTTTACTAGAAGTTCCAAGTGGTGGGGTATGGAAAGTGGAATTGACAACTTCAACTGGTGATGTTTGGCTACATAACGGTTGGGAGGAATTTGCAGAGCATCGCTCCATAGGATTATGGCATTTCTTAGTGTTCGGATAGACGAAGAGATTCAGTCTCCTCTCCACAAATAGGACACCCCAAATAACTATGTACTAATCACCTATTAAAGGTAAGAAGCATATATTCATGGATTAGTATAAACAAAACTTAGATGTACTTGGAATATTTATGTATTAATCTCCTCTCCACACTCGCACACTACACAAGAGTGAAAATGATAAAGTGCAGATCAATTAAAAGCATTAAAAATGGATGTTTCGGTACAAATTGAAATATTTATTACAAATTGAAAAATTGTTTCAAATTCGGGTTATCATAAAAAATGGATTGATATTCGGTAGGAGCAGCCAAGTCATCCACACTACTATTTAGACGCCTTGGCGCGTGTTGGACAATTGACCACGGCTCGTTGTTGATATACTCCGAGTAAAACACTTGCTTAACCTTTTGAAATGCACAAACAAACGGCTCATCGCTCACGTGGTCGTTGCTCTTCAACTTGGACAAGTCAACCATGATCAAATTGGTGACAGGATCAACTTTACAAGCATTTTTATCCTCGACTCTTACCCATTCACAGTAAAATACAACCTCTTTGAAGCTTATATAATCCAATTCAAATATATTTTGGATTACACCATAGTAAGTCATTTCAGCTTCAACGAGGTTTTTACCTTTTGCGCTCGATTGAAAGAAAGTAAGAGCCTTGTATGAAATTCCCGAGTTCTGTACATTTGTACTTTCCTCGTACACTTTAGCACCGAAAATGTAACCGTTCAATCGATACTTTTTGTACTCTTGTGCCACGAACAAGGGTCCAGTGGCTAGACGAGCAAGCCTTGATGTCGCATCACCTATCTTTAGGAGCTGAGAATATAGATAGATTAATTATATTAGTGGTAAAATTTGAGTGTAATGTAACGTTATATAACGACTGTTTTCATTATAATTACCTCTTGTGTCAACCATAACCTAAATTCGCTATCTGATTGTACCATTGTTTTTCGTCTTTTATTGTTCTCACAGGCTTCATATTTACTGCATATTACAAAATTAATCATGTATAAAATAATCTAAAATAATGTTAAACATTATAATATTCGAAACTTACTTTTTCCATTCTTCGACATCTTCATGTGTGTCAAATAGATAACGAGCTAGTTGTTCATGTTGCAAACTCGTTAATTTCACTCGTTTTCCCATCACATTACCACCATCATCGAGGAATTCATCAGTGTCATCAACGCTGGTCGAGTCAGGCATATATTCCCGGGTATATATTGATGACTCCACGATGATGTATTCCTCTGCAATTGATCCTGCAATATATCGCGTATTCTTGACGTAATCTTTAAAAACTTTCATCAATCTTTCAAACGAATACATCCACCGATATCTAACTGGACCACAAAGAAGTTACTCGTCGCATAGGTGTACGAACAAGTGAACACTTATGTCAAAGAATGCTGGGGGAAAGTACTTCTCCAATACACAAATCGCTTCGTTCACAGCCAATTTTGCGGCCACTATGTGTTCTCGATTCACTACCTTCTCACACAAGAGGGAGAAGGTAATACTAATTTGCATAATAGCCCTACGCAAATCCTTGTGCTTGGAAAAACAGTGCTTAAACAATAGAGGAACCAATTGCATGATCACATGCCAATCGTGGGACTTACGCTTATATAAATCATGAGTAGCATAATTCACAATCCTTTGCAAGTTGGACGAAAAAGTAGATGGGCCCTTCAAATTATATATTGTGTCTAGAAGCACCTTCCTTTCCCCACTCGTCAAAGTAAACGCACCAGGGGGAATTATTGTCCTTCCCCTACTATCTTCTTTCAACCATAGTTGTGGCTTAAGTTTTAACGTTTTAAGGTCTTTTCGTGCATTTTCTCCATCCTTCGTATGACTCCCCCCAAGGCAAGTACCCATAATATGTTCAACGAAGTTCTTTGCTGCATGCATCACATCCAATACATGGCGCACCGAGTTTTTCTTCCAATAAGGCAAGTCAAATAAAATTGACATCCGAGACCATGCCTTTCTTACCTCAGTTTCATTCCCAGTTGGGGTCTTCTTATGCTTGACATTCTTAAATTTGGGATTCTTACCTGGCATATTTGGGCCACATTCAGAAGATTTACTTTCAATTTCTGAACCCGAAAGTTATCTCGGCGGTAGCCTATGTTCAACTCCGCCCAATAAAATATTGGTACCTTTCTCAAATCTGAAACTATGAGCAGGGGGTAAAAACCTCCTGTGGCAATGGTATACATTTTTTAAGCTAGAGGATAGACGAAGAGATTCAGTCTCCTCTCCACAAATAGGACACCCCAAATAACCATGTACTACACATCCGGATAATGTCCCATAAGCTGGGAAATCATGAATTGCCCACATCAACATAGCTTTCAGCGTAAACTCTTCTTTTCTAAAAGAGTCAAATGATTGCACACCCTCTTCCCACAACTCATTTAATTCTTCTACCAAAGGAGCCAGGTAGATATCAATGTCATCATTTGGTGCCTTTGGCCCAGGTATCAATAAAGCCATCATCGAAAATTCAGGTGTCATACACTGTGAAGGAGGGAGGTTGAGTGGGGCTAGGATCACTGGCCATACACTCTGATTGGTGCTTATATTTCCAAATGGATTGAAACCATCTGTTGATATAGCCAAACGAATGTTGTGTTGTTCTCGAGCAAAATCGGGATACTCAAAATTCATCCTCCGCCAGGTAGTAGATTCAATAGGATGATGCATGATATTACCCCTACTTCTCCCCTAGCATGCCAAGTCATTGCCTCTGCAATCCATGGTATTGTGAAAAATCTCTTTAATCTATGCCCAACGGGAAAATATTTCAATACTTTTTGAGGCACTTTTGAGCTTGTGCCTTCCTTACTAGTAGATTGGACATATCTAGGTCCATCGCATACCGGACAACGATCGAGATTTTCATACTCCTTTCGGTATAGTATGCAGTCATACACACAAGCATGAATCGATTTATACTTCATTCCAAAACCTTTCAAACTGTTCTTCATAACAGGATAGCTATTTGGAAGTGTATTCACCTTGGGTAATAAGCCCTTCACCCATTTCAGAATTCCCGTCACGCTATTGCCAGACAAACCGTACCGCGTCTTCAAACTGTGCAAACCAACCATGGCATGTAAAGTTGTTTGATCTTTCTCACAGCCAGAGTATAACGGTTGGGTCGCCTTAAATTTTAAACTTTGGTAGTCATCGTCAAGTTTTATCGTGTTATCTTCACGAGCACTTGAATCTTCTACATCATCAGTAACCTCATTCTCCTCATCTTCATAAACTCCGTACGCATCATCAACTAAATCCTCTAACATATTATGATCTACGTCGTCCCCTTCTACATCTATTCTACTTGTTGAAGGTTGTTGTGAAGGTTGGTCGGGGACAAAAGGAACTTTCAATTCACCGTGAAAACTCCAAAATCGATAACTATCTTGCATACCCGATCTTAACAAATGTAGTTCAACTGTTTTCCACTCAAACACCTTACCATTCTTACACCTAGCACACGGACACGGAAACTCTTCATCATTACGAGATCTCTTTGCATATTTCACAAATTCGTTAGCACCTCTGCGAAACACATCCCCCATACTATTAGTCTCACCCATCCACTCTTTGTATTTCGGATATCCCATCACAGCTACCACAACTAAACACCTATTAAAGGTAAACAAAACTTAGATTTATAGTATGTTTTATTTAATTATCCCATCATTTAATTATCCTATTAAAGGGTAAGTGGTCCTGTCCCATTCAAGACTGCATTTTTCTGTAATATACTTAACAGCTCATGCACATTGTTACGATTTGAAAAACATTCGACAGCATATCCCCTTAGTTCTCCAAGTACACGACGTAGATTGGCAGGTGTGAGTGTTATTTCAATTGGTCAATTGAAATAACAGTCACACTTGTCAATCTAGTATGTACCCAGAGAACATTAAGATACGACTGCAGAACTTCCTCCAAAAGTAACAACTTTAAGCCAATAAGAATATTATACAGAAATTATACAGTCTCAAACTGTCCAAACGGGACAATTCGAGAGATCTCATTACAGGGGTAATGACTCTCGAACGGGTCTAAGGGCTATTGAATGCGTACGCATAAGAACTAGAAGGCTAGTATCTATGCGCACTATATTTAATTTCAAGTATGTTTCACATAATGGGTTAATTCAAATACAAAAATAAATTCATGGGTTAATTCAAATACAAAAATAAATTCATGGGTTAATTCAAATACAAAAATACAAATTCATGGGTTAATTCAAATATATATACACACACACGCACCTCCCTCCACACCCCCCACTCACCACATACACACACATCACCACCCCCACTCACCACATACACACACACACACACACACACACACACACACACACAATAGCCCCCCACCCACCACACATACACACACACACACACACAGAGAGTAGTGACTGTCTATTTAAAATAATCTCAATGTTAATTTCATGTATTGAATTTCTACTATTGTTTTGTGCTTTTTATAAATCATATTCAATGTTAGATAAGTGTTTTGTTAAGATATCTAAGCTGTTCTATAGAATTATTTTTTGTATCTTGAAGTTTAAGTTCTAAAATAATCAACCTAAAGTTGTGGTTCATAAAGTATTATCACAAATATAAACTAAGAGTGATAAAATAACTTTGAGGCATATAAATTAATTGTGACAAAGTAAGATTATGCACCAGAACCTAAAATTTAAAAAAAGTGTTTTTATTTAAACCCCACTTTTCTTTCTATAACTCCTATTTTATTAAACTTTAAATATTATTAAGGGTGTATAGAAAGAAAAGTTAAATAGGAATAAAAACAACATTTTTAAAATATGAAGGGCTCACCAATTTGATCAAATTTTTCAACAACATAGACTAAATGATATTTTATTTTTCATGCTTTTAGCAATTTCGGATGCCATTTTAACCCTTATTGTAGTTTTTTGTTGTAATGTCATTTAAAAAAAATCATTTAGGTATGTAAATATATTGTAATAGATCTTGCCTTCCACAAAATGATATTTTATGGTAAAATTTTATTTGATGGATATAAAGTCATGTGATACCTATATGTGTTATTTTGCATCTAATAAAAACAAAAAACGCCATATATGGTTTTTTTCTCCATTAGTATAAGTATATAGCGATTATTTCACACTTAAATCACATATTAAGCCGGCCTTCATTTTTTTATGAAATTTGTAGAAAATTACTTATTTATTTTGAATGAAAATAAATTGTTATCCAATATTTTTGGATATTATTTACATTTACATTTTTGGATATTATTTTTGAATATTATTTACATTTACATTTTTGGATATTATTTTTGGAAATTTATAGAAAATTACTTATTTATTTACATTTTAACCCCCTACCCCCTACCCCCACCCTGCCCCACCCCTACCCCCCATCTTGCCCCCACCCTACCCCCACCCTGCCCCACCCCCCACACACGCACACACACACGCACATATATACACACATACACACATATATATACACACAAACATATATATAAATGGAAGAGAGAGAGAGAATTAAACCTGAAATGGAGAGAGAGAGAGAGAGCAGTGCCGAGAGAGAGAGAGAGGGAGGGAACGACGGGAGGGAAAAAAGAAGGGGAAAAGGGTTTTTGCTGCAAACATTGTCACGATCGTGTCAAGGTCATTGACCGTGACAAGTAAATTTGTCACGGACTTGTCATGGTCATTGACCGTGACAATTCTTTGTCACGGTCGTGTCAAGGTCAATGACCGTGACACAAAACGCGTATTTTTTGTCACAGTCAATGACCTTGATAAGGGTGGCCGGCTGAAAGGTGACGATTTGGCCATTTTGGTGTAGTGCACAACAGTTACTAGTCCTATAACTGTGGTAAGTGTGTACTAATTTCTTGCACTTCGTGTATCTTATTTATGTGTACATTACACTTACATATTTGCAATAGCTTTCGTAGGTTGCCCCTATTGAAGAAGTTGATCCCAACCCTTGTAGGGATATTATGATTGTTCCCCCTAAAGTCAACATCAGTGAACAATATTGGTGGGACTGTTTGGGCCCTCTATACTTCAGGCAAAAAGCAGCCACTCCTAAGGAGAGGCAAGCTGGAGAAAAAGTCAAGTCTTTGGAGCAGATAGTTATTACCCCTGCTGAGGTTTCTCGTGAGCCTTTAGTTATTTAGGAGGTATTCATAATCCCCCTTTCTTTGGTCAAACGATCCTTTATTCCTCTGAGTAATATATGGGTTTTTATAAGAATCACGTAGTTCACCTAGTCGAGCTACCGCATGGGTGCTTTAGGTAAACTGAGGCTTGAATATGCCCAGTCTTACTTAGTCGAGCAACTATAAAGGTGCTTTAAATAAAAATAGGACTTTTGAAGAGATAATAGTTTACCTAGTCGAGTAACCATATAGGTGCTTTAGGCAAACTGAGGCTTAAAATGCCCAGTCTTACCTAGTTAAGTAACCATAAAGGTGCTTTAAGTAAAACTGGGACTTTTGAAGCGACAAAAGTTTACCTAGTCGAGCAACTATATAGGTGCTTTAGATAAACTGAGGCTTAAGATGCCCAGTCTTACTTAGTCAGACAACCACAAAGGTGCTTTAAGTAAAACTGGAACTTTTGAAGCGACAACGGTTTACCTAGTCGAGCGACCATATAGGTGCTGTAGGCAAACTGAGGCTTACAATGCCCAATTTTACTTGGTCGAGAAACCATAAAGGTACTTTAAGTGAAATTAGGACTTTTGAAGCGATAACAGTTTACTTAGTCGAGTAACTATATATGTGCTTTAGGAAAACTAAGGCTTAAGATTCCCAGTCTTACTTAGTTAAGAAACCATAAAGGTGCTTTAAGTAAAACTGGGACTTTTAAAGCAACAACAGTTTAGCTGGTCGAGTGACCATATAGGTGCTTTAGGCAAACTAAGGCTTAAGATGCCCAGTCTTACTTAGTCGAGCAACCATAAAGGTGCTTTAAGTAAAATTAGGGATTTTGAAGCGACAACAGTTTACCTAGTCGAGTGACCATAGAGGTGCTTTATACAAATTGAGGCTTAAGATGCCCAGTCTTACTTAGTCGAGCAACCATAAAGGCGCTTTAGGTAAAACTGGGACTTTTAAAGTGATAAAAATTTACCTAGTCTAGCAACCATATAAGTGCTTTAGGAAAATTGTGGCTTAAAGATACCTGTTGTTCCTGTATCCTATCTTCTCTTCCTTTAATTTATTCTTCATTCTCTCGGGTGGAATTTAACCAGCCCATAACTTTGGGGAATATTGTTACCGCTACTGAGCAAGTATTTCTCGAGAATGTTCCTCCAAATTCTGTTGGGAATTTTACTGGGCCCACCACTGTTCCTCAGACGTCCCACAACATGGAGGGAGGGGAGCGAGACACAACTTCTGTCCTGTAAGAAGATGATAGGGTTTCAAAATTTGTATTTCCATCTGCTAGTGACAGATCCATCGGTGTTCATCCTCCAGAATTGTTTCCTGTTGATATTGTGAGGCGTTCTTTGAAAGATTTTGACAATATTCTAACTACACCTTATAGCGACCTGATCGAGCGACTGGTGGAATGCCATCCATCCACTTTTATAGCTCGTTGTATTCAAGCAATCCCTATTATGATGGCTTGCAGATTTTTAGGATTTTCCACCGTATTGTCTGATGTGTTGCATGCCCCTCTCCCTTCTTTAAGTCCCATGAAGATTAAAAAAATGACGGGGCAAATCAATATTCTTGTGGGCGAGGTTTTTTCCTGAAATGGTGGATTGATCTACTCAAGTCCTTCAATAAAGCTGACTTTCCCTCTTACTTTACGAAAATCCATGCCACTACCCGTTCGCAGAGTGCCTTAGCCAAGAGGATGGCCACTTTAAATTCTGAACTTGACAAAGCTGAGGAACATGTTATTGTCGCCAATGAGTCTTTGGCTAAGGCTGAGGCGACGATTGATGAGCTTCAGTAGGAGATGGATCGTTATCAGCAGGAGATGGCGGACTTGTCCAACAAGGAGGTTTCCTTATCCTCTCTATTACCCGATCATCACCATTATATTTTGGACTCTTCTAGTTTGTGGTTTATTTTAGATGACCCAAGTGATTATTAAGGGGATTTGTGAGTTTACGCTAGTTATAACACAACGTACTGCCCTATTTTTTTCATGTATCTCGAGGCAGTAGACCCTCTTTTATGTCTTTCTTAAAATTTTGGATTTTGGAATACATAAGATTGGACTGACCTTTACTTTTATGCAAATTATCTAAAAAGAAGAAACAACTTGTTGTTGTATAAACATTACCCCCATACTTTCTATATAATTAAAATAAAATGTTTTAACACATTGTGAGAACATGCTCTCTTTCCGGTTTACTTGTACATACACTTTTCACCCCCCCAAAAAAAACCATTGGACAAGTTTACAACTTAAATAAAATAAATTTTGAGCCACTTGTTGCTGAGTTTAAAAGTCTCTTCATCCTCAACCTTCGAGATTTCACAATATCCTGAACCATGAGATTTTCTAACAACATAAGGTCCTTTCCAATTTGCCTCAAACTTAGGCAGCGAGAGACCCGTATGTGCCCTGTACAAGCCTTCAAAACTAGGTCACCTTCCTAGATTTTTCTTGGCTTAACCATTTGGTCATAGGATCTGGACAACTGCTTTCTGTACATCTCAAAATTCCTTTTTGCCTTAATTCTGTACTATTTCAATGCTTCCAGTTGCATATGATTACTGTGAGGGAGCATTACACTTTGAAGGTTGTTGCGTGAAGAAGTTACCTCGAGTTCTACTGAGAGAATTGATTCGGCACCAAACACTAATGAGAAGGGGGTGTACCTTGTAGGTTTCCTCTTTGTGGTTTGATATGCCCACAAGACCTCTGGTATTTTATCACCCCATGTTGAGAGATCTTCTAACATCTTCAAGGGGAAATTTACCAGAGATTTTTTTGTGGCTTCATCTTGTCCATTTCATTTAGGGTTGCCCACTGTTGACTTGTGGTGAATAATGAAGTATTTTTCATTAAAGCTGCCCCTCCTGTACGTAATACCTAAACACTCGTCGTCATAGTCTTGGGCATCGTCTTTATCCATGGGAACAATTCCGTCAACCAGCATGTCTAGATATGGCTGTCTCCCATCTAATGGCTGATTTATGAAGCTGTATTCCGTCGCATGGTAATACAACAGGCATTTCCCATATCCTCTCTCTAGTTGCACGACATTTTATTTCATCGTGGGCCAAAAATACCATATCCTCTGAATTCTTCTATACAAAGATATTCTTGTTATCTCACAGCCTTTGTCGTGTATCTCTATCAAACTTTTCTTTTCTTCTTCGGGTCCCACGCACCTAGATAGCCACCCCCTTTGTTTTTATAGTACTGATTTCCCAAGGTGGTAAAGTATTGTTCTTTATCTACCAATGTCAGTGGCCCTTTCCCCGTCTCCACTTATTTTCGCATTTCCCCCATCCAGTCATTGATATCATTAGAAGGCAATATTTCTAATATATTTGAGGGTGCTATTTTCTTTGAGATTCAAAAAACCGTCGATTCTCCATCGAAGGAGATTTTTTGAGCTATCGTGGCATAAACATCTGCATGTCTGTTCACCGTTCTTGTATGTCTCTTAATATTTACTTTATAGAATTGTCTGAGCAACCTCTGTATAATAGTTCGATAATGTGCTAAGGTCATGTGTTTGAGATCATAGTCGCCATTCACCTGCTGTACCACTAGATTTGAATCCCATTTTATTGTTAGTACCTATATTCCCCTTATTAGAGCCTCTAACATTCCCAACACTAAAGCCTCGTACTCAGCTTCGTTGTTTGAACATTTACAATCTAGCTTGAAGGAGAATCAGACTTCTTCTTCCCCTTGAAGTAAAATCACTCATGCCCCTCCTGTGTTTTCAGTTGAAGAGCCATCAAATTTCATGCTCCATTATTTTAGATTTTCTTTGAGATAGTTGTCTTGGAGATCATATTTAGGCAATTCCTCAATAGGTGGCTCGAACATTCCGAAAGGGAATATGGCCACCAGATCGATATAAGCTTGACTTTTGATTGCTCTAGGAAGCCCGCACTTGAGATGATATTCTAAAAGAATCAAGAACCATCGCTCAACCCTACCTATTAACAAAGTTCTATCTCGAAATTTTTTTATGGCGTCACATCTAGTAATGATGTGAATCGTGAAAGCTAACATGTAACGCCTAAGCTTTTGAGAAACAAATACCAGAGAAAAACCATGCCTTTCAATGCTTGTATATCTAGCCTCAGGACCATGTATGATTCGGCTTAGATAATACACAAGTTTTTCTACGCCCTCCACTTCTTGAGCCAATAATGCCCGTATTGATCTTTTAGTGGATGTGAGGTAGAGATGTAAACGAATACCTGCTCTAGGGGGAACCATCGTTAGGGAAGGTGTTAATAACTTTTCTGCTTGTCCAAAGCTACCTCGTGTGGTTGCTCCTATGTGAACTTTGCCTTTGCTCACAGAAGCTCCATTAGTAGATGAGTGACTTCGGCCAGCCCAGATATGAATATCCTCAACTAAGAAACCTTCCCCAGAAAATAATTCATCTCTTTCGCAGTCTTTGGTCGTGGTATGTTGACGATACCTTCTCATTTGTCTAGGTCCATCTTCACCCCTTATTTATTCACTACAAATCCCACAAACTTGCCACTAGTTACCCCGAACGCACATTTTAAGGGATTCATCTTTAACTTGTATTTTCTTCACCTATGGAACACTCTCCTCAGATCTACTAAGTGTGTGTACTCTACCTTGGACTTTATCACCAAATCATCCACATAAAATTCTATAATCTCATGAAAGAGATTATGGAATATGGCCGTCATAACCCTTTGGTAGGTAGCTCCAGCATATTTTAGACCAAAAGTAATAATAGTGTACATGAAGTTACCTAATGGTATGTGAAAGGCCGTCTTCTCAACATCTTCTGGGTCTATTTTAATCTGGTTGTATCCCACGTCGCCGTCCATAAAGCTATACATCTCGTGCCTTGCCATTGCACATATGAGGCTATCAATAGAAGGTAAGGGGAAGTCATCTTTTCGACATGCTCGATTCAAGTCTCAAAAGTCCATATAAATTTGTATTTGGTTCTTGTCCTTCTTCCCTACATGCACAATGCTAGATAACCAAATGGGTTGTTAGATGGTCTAATAAAACCTGCCGCGAGTAACCTTGGGGTTTCTTCCTTTATCTTTAAGTCTAGCTCCGATTTATATGTTCAAGTGGGCTATTTTATCGGTATTGCTGATGGTATAACATTCAACCTGTGGTAGCTCACCTCCTGGTTCACTCCGGGCATCTCAGTATATTTCCACGTGAACATGTCCTTGAATTCCTTTAGCAACCCCATCAGTGCTCCTTTTGCATCATCATCCAGGTCTTTTGTGATAAATATTGGTCTCAGGTCATCCCCTTTATTAACTAAGTCTATCTGTTCTAGCTCTTGGATTTGGGATCTTGGTCTATCCTTCATGCATTCCGGTTCTTCCTCAACCTACTCCACAAATTCCTGGATATTAGAGCTATCAATCACAAAGCATTGACCTAGACTGTCCACCAAAAATCATTCATAGACCAAGTCAGACTCATCATCCAAGCCTTTGGCTGCCCGATAACACCTTCAGAGTTTGTAAATAATCTTTCCATTGGTCAAAACGACTCTTTTGCATTGGTGTGTTTTCTCCTCTCGGCGAGGTCTTTTGCGTGCATTCTCTTCTAACTTCCTCGTTGGAACTCTACTGAACACACTTTGCTACCGGACTTGATGTTTGATTAGATCAATTCGTAGCGTCATCCGATGATGAAGTTGTCTCAAAAGTCTGGGAGGCCTGACTGTCTCGCGCGCCCTTTCTTGCTCCTCATAAGCCACTACCGGGCGAGGAGGTGCACGTACCCTTTCCCTAGTACTTGGGATCTTGATCCCCCCTGTATACCAAGTGAGCACAGTAGATTCTGTAGCCAATTCCATGTAGAAGGCTGCATCCACTAAGTGGGCTTCCTACCTCACGAAAGTCTTCTTGGACACTCGAATGACTACTTCTTTTAATTTAATATTGGCCTTTGCACACCGGTGATATGTGGAAGGCACCAAACCGTGGTTATGCATCCATACCCTCCCCACAAGCAACTGTTAGGATGACTCATAATCTATGAGGTGGAATTTAATATGAGAAGTGATGTTCCCCATTGTGATCCCCACATTCACATAACCTATCGAATATCTCGATTGGTTATCATATCTTTCTATGGACAATGGACTTTGCACAATCCTTGTCTCAGAAATATTATAGGCATAGAATGATACCATAGGAATAATGTTGATAGATTCTCCCCTATCCATCAAGACACGGTTAAAGCTACACCCATTTACGCTCCCCGTCACATAAAGTGGCCTGTTATGGGGATATCTGACCTACTGATTTGCCTCCAAAAAAGTAACCTCTGAAAGGAACTTCTTTACTAGATTGGCCATTGGCCCTTTCCATCACAGGTTTGGGGCCATGTTTTTCTTTGCTATTTCCAAGATTGCTCGAGTGACCTCCAATCGAGAATCTTCCGACAATCCAACTTGCTTGAAAAACTAACTGAACTGTTGCGATCTTGCTATTGCAGCACATTCTACCCAAGGGTCAGCCTTCTCTTATTCTAATTTGTAAACCTCCTCTATGCCTATATATGCTAATTCATCGTATACTATCACCATATTCACTCCTCCTAAGGAGCAAGCCTCCAGTTGTCTGCTCAAATCATCAATCGGACTCCACTCTCCTTTTATTTCTTCTTTCATTATCAGACATGACATTTGGGATAAACACTCTTCTAGAGAATCTGCAAAATCTTCCTCCTGGAATCTATTCTCCATCATCAGTCGTTTTGCCTCCTCATCAAAAGCACTGCCCATGTTTGCTCCGTGTGTTGGCAGAAGATTATTATTGACGTTGGCTTGTGGGAGCTCGATATCTCCTCTCTTGACATGTCTGTCAATTATCTTCCTGAGAGTAAAACACTTGCTCATTGGATGTCCCACCATATTTTGCATCACGTAAAACTTCATGCCCTCTCTGTCTTCTCGAGTGATGGGTGCTCAATCGGCCACAACAGGCCAACACATGTTATTTCGAATCATGAGATCATAAGTTTCAATAGCCTGCTCTACTGAGCATGGTAGCTCCGTCAGGTCATTTTTTTCAAACTTCCTCTTATTTCCCTTCCTTTTGGGACACGATTTCCTTCCTCATGCTTTCCATCTTCATCACTGGCATAGTTCACATGAGGTTCTAGACCTCTCCTCGAGCTACCTGACGGCTTTAGTAACAAGCCTGACATGGCTGGAGAGGGTGTTGACAGTGGCTTCATATATCAAATGATATATATATTCGGGCAACATGCCTTTTGCACAGACCAACAAGAGCTTAACTTCTCATGTCTCCTCTCTCATGTCCAAGGAGCGCTCGCGAAATCTCCTGATGTATGTCACCACATCTTTGTCGGGCTTCTGTTTCTCTCGAGCCAATTGTGTAAGAGTAAATTCATCCTCTGCCAAGAAGAATTTTTGTACGAACTGAACATGAAGATTCTCCCACGCGGCCACACTTCCTGGGGCCAAGTGGGAGTACCATGTGTAAGCTTTCTCAGTTAGAGACTTAGAAAATTCTCTCAACCTCAACTTCTTGTTATTACAGTGGGCCCCAAGATTCTTTATAAACCTTTTAATATGATCATTGGCATTCGCCCCTTTTCCTGTATACTTCTCAAAAATAGGGGGAATATACCCCATCGGGTAGGGTTCATTATTGTATTCCTCCAGATACAGAGTACGAAAATCATCGTATACTGAATAAGCTTCTCCTCCCGCTTTTGAGGCCACCATCATCTTTAAAAGATCTTTTTCATCTCCTCCATCGTGAGTGGAGCAGAGTTGTGCTATGAACGGGTCATCATCACCAGATTCGTTATCGGTGGCACAATCTGTGTGCCATTTCCTGGATGAGCTGTTGTTGGCACAACAGTGCTATGTGTTCTTCCTCCTATAACGGAAGGAGCGTTCACAAGTGGTGTTGGTGGGGTCGTACTATTGGTAGTTGTTTGAGCTACTCCCCCTGAGATAAAAGGAGCTTGTAAAGTCACCAGTGGGGTTACAAATGAACTGGGCCCCGCTGTAGCCCCTAACACCGCCTAAGGTGCCAGAGTCTTGATGAACTCAGCAAACAAGCTCATTAGTCCTGCCATCGGCGCAGATCCTGCGTCGATCGTCCTACTTCCAGTGGGCATAGTAGTCTCCATTCGCCTTACTCGCTCTCATCCGACAAGTTGTTGAGGTTCTCTCTCTCCTCACACTGTATCACATCAAAGTCAATGTTTCTCGCCATATCGTCATTATCTATCTCTCAAAAGAGAATACCTCCCCAACAGAGTTGCCAAATGTAAGAGGTGAGTTCTTGAAATGATATTAATGTGAAGGGAGGTGTAAACCCTTATCAAGATGGTAATTATGGCCTTAGAATAATCTATGACAATAATAAATGATAGTCTCAAGTAGACACATTCAATATACAAAACTCCTATATTAAATGTGTTCTTTCAACATAAATGCTATAACAAAACAATCACTGAGAGAGATCCTGCAGTTGACTTGGTCGGAGGGATTGGGAATAAGCACCTTTGAGTCAATAAAGGCAATGCTATAACCTTAAACACATATGGAATAAATGAGATTGGTCTCTCAATAAGTGTTCTCACAATAAACTCTCTTGTATGGGAATATTTCTGCAGTAATTCTACGCTAGAAAAGTGCGATCCCGAAATAGTGTAATGTTAGAGGTATTTATAGGAGGGGAAGATTATCCGAATCATGTAATTAATGCGTTTCACCCCCTTTGATGTTAATAATCTTGTGCATTTAATGCCAAAGATTTTGCATAAAATGATCCAGACATGATATTTTGGCGAGAACACTGTTTAGACTCTTTAGAGTTGTGAACGCATTAAATAAGACGTGATGTGCCTGCTATGGAACTACCATCCTAGGAATATCTTCACTTGAGTGCTATTTTATTGAGTTCCTGAATGTCAGACTTGTTGACGTCAAAGAGTTGGTAAACAGTAACCTGTGAGGGATGTGCAGTCACATCACTTAAAACGTTGGTTCATCGAATTGAAGGTTGTCCAACTAATGACTTCTTCGAACAACTGATGGGTTGTTTAGAATTTTATAAGTTCATCTTTTGGGTGACTGTTCAGGACTAAGGACCCTGGAATGGGTTCCCAGAGATGGTATTTCGAATGGGAGGTTGCTCGAACTACAAGCTAACACTTGGAAAACTATTTAGGACTGGGGACACTCGAGGGGGTTCCCAGAGATGGTATCTCGAGGTACTACTGGGAAAAGTTATGTATAAACCAAGGTTTTTCCTAAATTCCCTTAAGGGGTTGGTCTCTTCCAACTTTGTCTTGCACCCAATACTCCAAATCGAATCCCTACGAGATACCATAATGAGGTTGTTCGATAGAGCATGTAAGCTCTCCCATGTACTGCCAGACATGGTCCCTTGAAGATACTGTAGGAGGGTAGTGAGACTGGGGTCTATGAATATCTGGAAAGGGTGAGGCATGAACCACTCTAATGGACATTGCCTACAAGGCCTTCTGGTGCAACTTCTTAAGAGACCTTCTCCTTCAGGTAACAATGGAGCTCAAGCTTCAACTCACTCCCTGTAAGAAGATGAACTTTCACAACAAAAATAGTAATTTTCTCAATGGAAACACCTGAGAATGATGGTTGTCAGTCCCAGAGGTCTATTTATACTTGGGCATTAGGTCTGAGTTGGCACTTTTGGGCGCCAAAATTGAGAGGGTTGGTGGGGGACAATGTCTGAAATGTACCAATTGTCCCTAGCTACAGGCAACTCTACCTATCCCCTCCTGCAGGCACCACCTGGTGCTAACCAAAGTTAAAACGCAAATATGTCACCCATTGAAGACAAAATATCTGATTTCGTAAATATCCTTTGAAACGGTAACTTGTGGTGAAAAATTTTGCAAATCTTGAGAGAGGAGGCCTTACGGACCCCTCTCCTCTAAAATCATTATTTTTATTGAGAGGGACCTTGAGGACCCCCTCTTATGAGAAAGTCATTTTTTTGTAAAAAGTTTATTCCTTGTGAGCGACCAGCTCTTTGGCTGCTCACTTCACTAGTGACTAAGTGTCAGTGTGTATAGTCTTGAGTGACTCCTGGTTCTTCCTACTAGTATTCTATCAATCCTATAGTGCTAAGTGGTTGAGCTTGCTCAACATACCTTGTCCCTCACCCGCCAAGCCAAAACTCCCAAGAGATCCCAACTAGCCTACTTGAGCCCTGCTTGCTCGACTAGGCAACATGTACAAGAAAATAAGTATCAGTATTTATGCTCTTTTAAAGAATGACTTTTCATGATGAGGGTTTGTTTATGGTAGCCACCCCCTCATTCTAGGAGCTGAGGGGGGAGGACCTTGAGGGTACCTACTCCAATATTAATTTTTGCTGTTTAGGAACCCTGGGGGAGGGGGGGGGGGGCTCCTTCTCAAATGCCATTTTTTCTATTGAGGAACCTGGGGGGGGGGGGGGGGGGGGTTCCTTATCGAATATCATTCTTGCTGTTGAAGGACCTTTAGTAAGGGGTTCCTTCTCGAATGTTATTTTTGCTGTTGAGGAACCCTTGGGGGGTTTCCTTCTCAAATGTCACTTCTGCAGGGACCCTGAGGGAAGTCCCTCTCAATATGGGCTTATACCGCCACCTAGGTGAGGTTCCTTCTCAACTTGAGTTTTCTACAAGGACCCTGGGGAGTCTTCTCAATGTGGGCTTCTACTTCTACTTAGGTGAGGTTCCCTTTCAACTTGAGTTTCTGTAGGGACCCCGGGACCCTTGGGGGGGTCCCTCTCAACATGGGCTTCTGCTGCCACCTAGGTGGGGTTCCCTCTCAACTTGAGTTTCTGAAGGGACCCTTAGGGGGGGGGGGGTCCCTCTCAACATGGGCTTTTGCTGCCACCTAGGTGATATTCCCTCTCAATACCTAGAAAAAGTATTTTGGGCAGACACCCTTCTACGTTAGCCCCTTGTGCAAAGTTTTTTGTGTTGAGTAGACCAAAAGGCTTTGTATGCCATAAACTCTATTTTCAAATTCAAAAAATTTTGAGGGACCCTAGGGTCATTAGATGCACTATTTTTTCATTCTAGGTTCTTTGATTTTCGAGACTCCACGCGTCAGTGTGGGAAGTGTCTTCTCATCATTTTGGGAAAACTGTCATAACCTTTTTGCCTTTCTGCACGTTTTCCCACTTTGATGTAAAAAAAATAAGGCCCATTTATTAAAACCTTTCATCTTTTTCAAAACCCTCATAGAGAGTCTTTAAGTTTATAGTGAGATAAAGTGAGAGAAAAAAAACTTAAACCCCATAGCCCCCAATTTTTTGCTGTAGCTTTTTCTCAAACACTCCATTAATGGCTTCTAACTCATCAAACTTTTTTTCCAATGTTGACACCACTATTGTTCCCATCATCTTTGGTTCAACACCATCTTCTATTATCATTCCTCCTTAACTACCACCAATGTGTCTACCTCCCCCCATATCATTTTTTCTAACTGTTGGTAGTGAAGAAAATTTTGGGGCTAAAATTTTTACAAACCCTTCATTGGGTGTATCAGCGCCAACGAGAGACCCTCATTATCATCGTCTTCCTTTTGCCCTGCGTCGAGTCTCGTGAATCTCTCGTCGGAAATGGTAAGGCCACAGGTTACAACTGTGGGTTTCGCTGCCAACAAGGGTGTGTCCGTGGGTTTCTGTCTCGACGGTTCCTTGACCATTCAAAGTGAATCTCTGCTGGTGACTTTTGGTTTTCCATATGGAAGTGGTACAACCAAGGGCCTCTTGCGAGACCCATCTCATATTGTGGGTTCCTCGTCGACAACGTCACGTATTGTAGTCGCGAACCCTGCTATTTGCGAGGGTTTCTCGCGTGACTGTTCCATGTCTATGGGTTCCTCATCTGAGGGCAAATCATTTGGGGGTATTTCATTAGAGACGCCAACTGAAGTTGTTACGTCATTTGGGGGTGAAGATGCTGGTTCCACGCCGCTTGTAACTATGTCGGTTTCTTATCCGCATCAGTGTTCCTCGACGAGCAGTATTTTTTTTGGAGGTTCTGCTGCCACAATTCTTTCGTTGACGAGGGATGCTACCTGGAGTTCCTTGTAGGTTGGGTTTCTATCAGAGGGTTCCTCGCGTGTTGATTTTTCGTCTGAGGGTTCCTCGACCACTGTTGATAATCCATTGGGATTTTCATGTTCCCCCTCAATACTTTGGGGTTCCTCGCCTGTTAGTTCATTATCGACGACCACAGGTTTGTCATTTACGACCCATATGGAAATGGGTTCCTCACAGATGCCATTTCCCATAGTGAGTTCAAAACTCTTTATCGCCGCGGGTTCCTCGTCGAGTGACACTTCTCTGTCAAAGGGTTACTCGCGCGTCGACTTCTCATAAGAGGGTGTCTCAACCCCCTACCTCGTCAAGGTTCCTCATCTAGTGGCGTTATGTTTAGGAGTTCCTTGCACTTGGATTTGCCACTTGGGGCTGCTACTGTGATTTCTTTTTTGGTGACGAGGGACACCCAAGGTTCCTCACGAGTTGACATCTCTACGGGGGTTGCTGTTGCCACTTCTTCTTTTGCGGTGGGGAACACCAGGGGTTTCTCATCCATGGGTTCCTCGCGAGTTGATGTTACTAGAGGGTCTACTGCAGCTGAGAGTTCCTCACTTGGAGTTTTTACCGAGATGAGTTCTTTTCTTGAGCCAATGGCTCTTGGTACTTCCTCATCCAAATCATCTTCTTCTCAGACATGGCAAGACTATATGCACATTCGCCAGGGGTGAGATTTTGGTATCTATCGTCGTGCTCCTTTTTTTGGTCCAGCTGATAATTTTATGGCCTCTCTTACTCAATTTGAGAAAAAAATTGCTAACACTGTTCTCGAGCGCCCTCATGTGGGGTTGATTGAGTCTGCTGATTCTCCTACTATCTTTCCAGACTATATTCTCCAAGTTCGGGTCGACCGTGGGGATTTTCCTTATTCTAATGTTGAAGTTAAAGCTGCAGGGGGTGCCACGGAGGAATGGGATAGCTGGGTTGACTATGTTTTGAGCATTCCTGATTATGTGGTTGTTCTTAGGGAAGCGGGGCTTTTTATCGCCGTTAGTAGCCTGAAGTCCTGCACAGTATCTAAGCACAACTCTTTGCTCAATATTTTACTGTCTCGATGGAGTATGGAGTCTCACACATTTGTCACGAGTTGGGGTGAATTCACCATCACCCTAGAGGATGTATGTGAGCTGTATGCCCTTCCTTTCTTTGGGCAACATGTCTTTTCTGATGACTATGAAGGTACTTTAGAGCATGAGATGGTGGGGGAGCTATAATCAGCTCTCGGAGAATGCTCCAAGTATGTAGCTATAAATGTGACTGGTCATACCAAGCATTACTTTGCTAAATGGAAAAGCTACTGGTTCAAAGATTTTGAGAAGCTGCAGAAGGGGGAGACTTCCGACGTAGCCCCCGGAACCCAAGATGACCCTAAACTCCACTCTTCTTCACACTTAGCCGCTTTCTTAGTTACATTTCTAACTTGGTTCCTTCTGCCAGGTAAGCCCGAAGATTCCCCTCACGAACTTCTCTTTAAATTAGCTATACGATTATCTCGGGGAAGGTCGGTCCCTGTAGCTACCTTGAATCTGGGTTCCCTTTACACTTGGATGGACCGAAAACATATAGATGTAGAGACGTCTTTTAGTTGATATGACGTAACTAGTTTTACAGACGCTAGTCTCTTAATGTCCATTTTATTTGAGCATTTCCCCACCTTACTTCGAAGGCTCAGGCATGTCACAACAATGCTGCACGACTATTGAGCCCATACTTCAGGTTAAGCCTTTACATTCGAGCTTGGAATTTCCTTTTTCTTGGACATGTGACAAATAACCTATTTTGACATTTGCAGGCTATCAGCACAGCCCCTGCTGCACCGACCATCCTTTTCTACTCCTCCTCTTTGCATGGGGCTCAGGTATTTTAATATTTTTTAGTTAGACATTTCTTTTCTAACCAGCCTGTACTTATCATATCCCTCTTTTAATTCTTTTGCAGCTATCCCTTGGTATTATTTTGACTGTGGCTCCTGCTACTATCTCTTCAGCAGCCCCTGTGCGCGGGCCAGCTTACCCTGTTATCGCTCCCCCTTAGGTAGCTATCTTTGTTGCGTAATTTTAAAATTTTCCCTTTTTTAATTGAGGTGTTCTTTCATTTATGAGGTAGGCAATTTACTAACTCTTACCCCTCCTTCTCATTTGCAGCCTCACCAATCCACTACGACTGTCGTTGCTGAGGTTGCTCCTTCGAAAGCACCTGCAGCTGAGGTAGCCTCTTTAGGAGCACTGGTTACTGACATAGCCCCTTCAGGATAATCCGTTGCGACTACCATCTTTGAGATATCTCTTTTAGGAGCACCCGAGACTGAGGCAACCTCCTTAGAAGTACTGGTTGCTGAGATGGCCCCTTCAGGAGCACTGAGGCAGCCCCTTTGGGAGCCCCTGTACCTCCTCCTTTGACTGCTATGGAGGGAATTAGTCAGGTATAGTATATAAGGATATCCATTTTCCTTATGCCATTCTTACATCTCTATTATTTTTTTGTTTAAACTGTGCAATCACTCTCATCTTCACCCTTGTTGCTTTGTTTCAAGGTGAGTGATGTTTCCCCAATGACTATGGAGTCTGATGAGGTTGCTCCGATATTTGTGGAGTTTGAGAGTGGGATGGATGCGAGGGAGGTATTAAACTGTCATACCCCCTCTTTTTACGGTTCCCCTACTTTCTTCTTGCGTATACTGTGCAAGTGCTCTCATTTCACCTTTATCTCATTACTTCCAGGTGAATGAGATTACTCCGATAACTGTGGATTCTGGCAATGGGGTGGCTATGAGAGAGGTATTAAACTAGCATACTCCCTCTTTTTACTATTCCCCTCTTTTCTTCTTGCGTATACTGTGAAAGTGCTCTCATTTCACATTTATCTCATCGTTTCCAGGTGAATGAGATTACTCCGATGACTGTGGAGTCTGAGAGTGGGATGGCTACAAGGGAGGTATTAAACTGTCATACCCCCTCTTTTTACTATTCCCTTATTTTCTTCTTGCGTATACTGTGCAAGTTCTCTCATTTCGCCTTTGTCTTATTATTTCCAGGTGAATGAGATTACTTCGATGACTGTGGAGTCTGGCGGTGGGGTGGCTGCGAGAGAGGTATTAAACTAGCATACCACCTCTTTTTTACTATTCCCCTCTTTTCTTCTTGCGTATACTGTGTAAGTTACCTCACCTTCACCCTTGTTTCATTGTTTCCAGATAAGTGAGGCGGATGCTCTAGTAACTGTGGAGCCTGTTGAGGGGATGGCTGCGAGAGAGGTATTATTCTGGCATACCCTCTCTTTTTTTACTGTTTCCCCATATTTTCTTCGTGCATATACTGTTCAAGTATTCTTATTTTCACCTTTGTTTCATTGTTTCCAAGTGAGTGAGAATGCTCCTCCGATGGTATCCGTGGAGCTAGAAGAGAGCGTTGAGCTGTACACTTCTCAGGTGTTTGACTATGGAATCTATGTTACCCTTCCTTGGTTATTGGTTTGTGAAGTGTGTTGATAGTCCCTAACATTTCTTATGTTTAGCTTGGTGCCTCCACCTTAGCCGACCCTCTTCAGATCGACGACAACATGATCACCCCTTTAAGTTTGGGGGTAAGCTTTCTATCGTAGCTAGGACTTGGCTCGTAATTGTCTTTGTTTCATTTTGACTTATTGTGAGTATTTATTTTCAGGTCCTTATTGATGAGTCCATCGGGGCATCTGCTGGGAGAGATAATAGTTCTGAGGCCACTCCCACGGTCAGTGATGCTGATTCTGGTGGGGAGTCTTCTTTCCTCCCCTCTGAGGTAGGGTCTCGTCACTTTGACGGTGATGGTGAAGTAGAGGCTGCTGCAACCATTGCAGGTAGGCTATGGTGTGAGGAGCTACCTAGACGATTCAGGACACATGAGCGTTAACTCTTGGATATGATCTTAGAGCATCACCCCGAGACATTCACTCCTCAGAGCATACTTCAGATTGACAGTCTCACGACATTCAACCTGAAAGCTCTTGCCAGTCATGTTCATGAGTTCTTAGCTACCTCCCCTGCTAAGCTGACTAGCTCTTCTATTTTACTATTCTTGGATGTTCTCCGCGACTTGCAGTAGTTCTGTCATTTTCATTTGAATTGGCTTGATATGGGAGTTCGCCACTTTCTGCGTGTTCCTTTTCGAAAGATGGTAAGACTTCACAATTCCAGGCAGTCTAGGGCCGAGTAGCGGTAGGCTGAGGCCACCAGAATTCGGAATCAAATCACATTACTTCAGGCGAAGCTCACCAGACTTGAGTCCAGTGACCAGGAGGACGAGGCTAAATTCGTCGGGTTGGAGGAAGAGTTCCTGCGGGAGGCTGGTCCATCATATGCCGGTGCCATCACTTGCATTAATCCGAGCAAGTTATGTATATATATATATATGTATACATTGTTCTTTTTAAAGTGCACCTCTTGTGACTGCGAGGTGTTTGCATGTTACTGTTTTGGATCACCCCTCCTGTTTGTGGGGGTGCTCCTGCACACTACTACTTATGTTCATAAATAATAGATTGGTGAGAGGGGTGACCCCCATCTCCTTCCTTAAAGTTTTGTTTTATTGAAAACTATTTGGATTAGCTAGCCCCTAGTCTTTGGGGTCCTTATTCTATATTCTCTCTAAGAGCTTCACTGTTCTTTAAAATATTAAAGAGGAGGGATTTAACCCCCTTCTACATTTTCTATTAATTTAGTCAAATAAATCCATTATTACTTGGATGTTGTCCTCCTACTAGTCAGGTGACTAAAGGGAAAACTGTCTTTTATGTCTGGGAGGACTTTGCTCAGTGTACTTTTTCTTAGGATGGACTTACACCCCAAGTGTAGTGAGCAAAGTTCCTATTTTTTGTGTACTCTCTTCTAGCCTAGTAGAGAGTGCATATATATATGTTCCCCTTTTTTTTCAAAGATATATATATATATATATATATATATATATTCTACTGGGTCTTTCTCATATAAATATGTAATCAAGGCAAGCATCAACAAAGATCAAAAGTGTTGCTATTTCATTTCTTTACTTTTGTCTGCTGTTTATAATGTGGTATTTCTCTATAATTTTTACAAAAAAACTTTTCTGGTATAGGAGCAATCCTCAAAATCCACTACAGAAATGAATTTTTTTTGTTAGCTGTTACTAAGCATAATACCTCTTCTGCCACTTGCAGTTGATGAACTGGAGGCAATCACTCTCTGGTTCTGAGATCTGACAATTAACCGACTTCCCCACCCCTCTGATGATAAAGGGGCCTTCCCAGTTGGGTTTGAACTTTGATGCCGACATGCCGCGGAGATGGTGAGTTAATACTCGCAGGACTAAATCTCCCACTTGGAACTCCCTAGGCTTAACCATGTTATCGTAAGCTCTGGACAGTTGATGGGTGTAGACTTTGAAATTCCCCTTTGTCTTGTCTCTATGCTTGTCCAGTTCCTCCATCTACACATACCTTAGGTTAGGGATGGGCCCGTTGCTGAGAGAAACTCTGGATGAGGGTACCGGCAACTCCACTGGTAGGACATTCGGTCCCGTATACTAGGGAGAATGGGGTGAACCCTGTCGGATTTTTTTTGAAGTAAAATAAACCCATAACACCATGGGAAACTCCTCATCCCATGCCCCTGGCATGTCCTCTAGCATTTTCTTCAAAATATTTGTCAGGGTCTTATTAGTAGCCTCTGCTTGGCCATTTCCCTTAGGGTAGGAGATGGTTGAGCTATTATGCACAATTTTACATTTGTCTGCGAGGAGGGACATCTCCTTGCATACGAATTGCTTCCAGTTATCTGTTAAGATTACCTTGGGTATACCAAACCTACATATGATATACTCCTTTATAAACTGGGTTACCACTTAGGCGGTCACTCTCCTTAGAGGGAATGCTTCTGCCCATTTGGTGTATAATTCTGTAACCTCAATGATGAAAGCCTTGTCGTGAGAGGCCGAAGTGATCTTTCTAACTAGTCGAATGCCCATATATGGAAGGGATAAGGAGCTTCCAGGATTTGGAGGCTGACGGAAGGAGCATGAACCATGTTTCCATGCACTTGACAGGTTTTACACTTATTCACATACCCAATGGAGTCAACCTCCATAGTCGGGAAATAGTACCCCAGCGTCATCAACTGGTCATACAGTTTGGCCCTCCCCATGTGGAAGGGTTCATGAGCTTCTTTCAGCACTCTCTCTATGTCCTCTTTGGCTATGCACCTCAGTGAATTCTCATTGTACCCCCTCCTATATAACTTGCCTTCCACAAAGTAAAAACGGGCTATTATTTTTTTAAGATAAATTTCATCCGCTCTCTCTGTGGGTAGCTCACCATATTTTAGATATGCTATATATAGCTGTCTCCAATCTTCGAATGCTTTCACAAAGTTGGCCTCTGCTGGCTGGTCAAAATTGGCTTGGCACTTTAGGCAGCTTTATTGCAAGTAGTTAGCTTCTGTGCTCATGGCAGGCTAATAGTACCCACCTCGCTGCAGTCGTTTATAGAGAGGAATGTCAGGATCTCAATAATATTTTTGGTTCATTTCTATCAACCTTTCCTTGGCTTCTTGTTCACCGACGCACCTTGCTAGAAACCCTCTGGGACTCTTGAAGTAGAGGTTCCCTGCAGCACATGATAGCTGGATAACTCTAACATCTTCATCGTCCCTTCTCTAGTTTCAAGCTGCTTAACCACTAGATGCCTCCAATCATCCAGCTCGTTAGTTGGGAACAAAGATTTTACCGTAGTGGCTACTGTTCTTTGTCGTACCATGATTGTTTCTTCTGACTCATCCATGTCTAGCTTTTGCGCTAAGGTGGCGAGCGTGTCGAGGTTCCTGTTCATTGTTCGTGCCTGCCTCTCCACAGTTACTTCCAAGAATTGTCCCAGTAGTCTTTGGATGATGTGTCTGTAGGGTGCTAAATTGTCATGCTTAAGGGCGAACTCTGCCTTACTACCAAGTTGGAGTTGCCTCACATACACAACACCCTGACCCCTCTTCTGAGTGCTTCCAACAACCCTAAAATGAGGGCCTCATACTCTGCTTCATTATTTGAGCATTTGAAATCCAACTTGAAGGAGAGAGTGATCTTTTCTTTCCCATCTGACAATATGATATCGGCTCCACCCGTTCCTTGAGCACTGGAACCATCAAACTCCATAGACCATTTCTTCACCTCCTCCGCCATGCATGCTTGAAAGATCTCCCCGAGTATCTCTTCACTAGGTGGTTCAAATATTCCCCTTGGGAAGTGAGCAAGAAGATCTTCCGCTACTTGGCTTTTAATGGCCTTGGGCGCTATACATTTTAGATCATATTCTGACAAGATAAAAAACCACCTTGATTCTCGTCCCACGAGTACAGGCCGTACGAGGAGGTACTTAATGGGGTCGAACTTTGTGAACTGTGAAGGTTAGAAGGTAATGTCTCAATTTCTGAGCCATAAAAACCAAATCCAGATAATGCCTCTCCACGTTGGTGTATCTAGATTCTGTCCCAGAGATTACTCTTGACAGGTTAGTAGACTTGCTTTTCTACTCCTTCCTTCTCTTATGCCAAGAGTGCCACTATCGATCTCTCTGTTGAAGTTAGGTAGATAAGCAATGGTGCTCCGGCCTCTGGGGGGATTATCGTGGATAGAGAAGCTAAAATTTCTTTAACCTTCTCAAACACTTTCTTCTGTTCTTCTCCCTAAATCCACTTGTATTTATCTTTAAATAGGGGCACGAACGGATGAGTTACTTCTGCTAGCATGGGTATAAACCTCTGGAGGTAGGACACTTTTCCCAGGAAGCTCTTAAGCTGCCTCTGACTCTTAGGCGGTGGCATCATCACGATGGCCTTCTTCTTCTTTGCGTCTACTTGCTCCCCTTGTCGATTCACAACAAAGCCTAAGAACTTCCCTACGATAACTCGGAAGGCACACTTTGAGGGGTTCATCCTCATCTTATACCTGCGGCACCTCTCAAATACTCTCTTGAGATCCTATGTATATTTGCTTTCCTTATTATATTTCACCACCATGTCATCCACATAGAATTCTAGTATATCATGAAATAGGTCATGAAAAATCGCCATCATAGTTCGTTGGTATGTGGCCCCAAAATTCTTCAGTTTGAAGGGTATGATTGTGTAGTGAAAGTTCCCCAATGGTGTGCGAAAGGTAGTCTTCTTCATGTCAGCAGGATCCATTTTGATCTGGTTATAGTCAATGTACCCATCTACGAAACTATACATCTCATTTCCCACGGTGGCGTCAATTAAGCTATCTATGCTTGGTAAGGGAAATTCATTTTTAAGACATGCTCTATTCAAGTCACTAAAGTTTACGCAAATTCTGATTTGGATCTTGTCTTTTTTTATCACTGGACCTATGCTGGAAAGCCATATGGGGTGCTGGATAGGCTTGATGAATCCTGTTACTAACAACTTCTCCACCTCAGCTTTTATCTTTAAGTCAAGGTCTGCTTTGTATGTGCGTGTGGCTTGCCTTACTGGGAGGGCATTGTGGAGGATGCTTTATCTATGGGAGCTCACTTCTGGGTCTATTCCTGGCATCTCCGTGTACTTCCAGGCAAACACATCAGTGAACTCTCTAAGTAACCCCATAAGATCTTCCTTTTGTTTTAGTTCCAGACTCTTAAAGATTAGAATGGGTCTACTCTCACCCCCTTATGGCCCCAAATTGATCTCCTCTAATTCTTGTAGCTGCTCCCTGGGTCCATCTTACATGCATTCTGGAGCTTCTTTCGATTCCTTAACATGCTCAACGATATGGGATTCATCAATAATAAATCACTCAGGTACCGGGTTGATGCTCTCATCCCAGAACATCGTCTGAGCAGACCGTTATAAGTGGTAGATGACCTTTCCATCAGGCAAGACCACCTTCTTGCAAGTTCGAGGAGGCTTAGCCACCTCCTCTACTTTCCTCTTGCCCTTTGCTATGTGGGGGATCACCCTCCCCCTAGACAATCATGAACGGACTTCTTCTGCGGGACACTCCCTTCGGCTACTTGCCTCCCTTCTAGTTTTCTTGTAGAGACCTTCCTTTCCTCATCTAACTTAGTGTAGAATGAAGCATCCACCAGATGGGACTTCTCAACGATGAAGGGTCTTTGCATGGCCTTGATCACTATCTCTGTAACTCTAATGTTGGCCTTTGCATATTGATGGTAGGTGGAGGGCACTATGCCATGGGTGTTCATCCATACCCTCCCAATGAGTAATTGGTAGCTAGTGTTAGCATTGATAACATTGAACTTAATGTGGGAGGTGAAATTTTCCAACTTGATTCCTACATTTACATATCCAATAGATTGCATTCCAGCATTGTCAAATTCAGAAATTACTAGTGGTACCAGCACTACCTTCCCCTGGTCAATTCCTGTTTCATACAATGTACTGATGGGCATGATGTTAATAGATGCTCCCATATCCATTAACGCCTTGGGAAATGAGACTCCATTGACTATGGCTGTAACATACAGTAGGCGGTTGTGGAAGTAAGTCACTTGCCTATCTTCTTCTGAAAACACCATCTCAGAAGTATACTTCTTAATCAGCCTTCCAATTGGCCCCTGCCAATTTAGCGAAGGATCTCCACGCTACTGCACTACCTCCAAGACTTTCCTCTTGATGGCTATCCTTATGTCATACTTCACCTCTATCTGGTCAAAAAACCATTTGAACTTGGGGCTCCTTGCTATGGCTTCACATTCAGAATATAAGTCTACCTTATACGTCTGGGCATTACAAACATACTCTGCTTTGGAGCTCCCCCCTCATCTAGAGCGAGAATGACATCTACCTCACCTTCTAAGAGGGTCACTTACTCAACTTCCCCATTTCCATCTTCTTGTTTCGGAGTAAATAACCACTCCTCTCCCTTTCTTTCTAACTCAAATCTTCTCAGTGATAGCTTTTCCAATTCCTCACATAACTGATCGCCGCTCTCCAACTCCATTAGATCTTTGGTAGCTTTTTCATCATAAGCAACTACCATGTTTGCAGTACCGAAGTAATGTTCTAGAAATGGGTTCTCATTAACATCAACAGGAGGGATCTGCAAGGTACCATTGGCCACCTGCTCGCCAATGATCCTTCACAAGTAATAATAGTCTTTGGTAGAGTGTTTCACCCGTTGGTGTAACTCGCAGTACTTTGGATTGGCTTTGTTAGCTATAGTCGAGGTTTCTCCTTTCAAGTGAGGAGGACCTGCCACCCCTTCTCGTACTAAGGTACGATAACAATCCATAGCCTCAGCTACGCTGCATGGTAGTGGCAGTGGGGAATTTTCCCCAGACTTTCTCTTATTGCCGGGGCTGCTATTCTTGGCCCCAGAGCCTCCCTTCTTTCCTTTGAGATTTCCATTCACATAGTTGACCGTTTGCCTCCTCGAAATATGAAACCTCCCAGAAGTCAGTGGACTCCAACCCGGGGCCCTTGGTTTGATAATCATAGCTATGTTTCTAGCAGCACTGGTGAACTCTCTAAAAGTCCTGTCTTTAGTTTCGTTGATCAAGTGCAACTTGTATTCCTCTAAGAGTCCTTCCACACATATCTGCAACAATCTTGCCTCTGCCATGTCCTCGTGGACATCTAAGGCTCTCTCGGGAAATCATTTAATGTACTGCATTAACTCTTCCCCCGATTTCTGAACCTCTTGTACTAGGTGCCACAATGTGAATTCATCCTCCGCTACAAAGAAATTTTGGAGGAACTACCTGTACATATCTTCCCAAGTAGGGATGCTATTAGGTGCTAAGTGGGAATACCATGTGTAAGCCTTCCCTGTGAGGGTCTTAGAGAATTCCCTCAACCTCAGGTTCTTGTCACCATCATGCACTCCCAAGTACTCGACAAACCTCTTCACATGCTCTCTAGGGTTCTCCCTTTTGCCGCTGTGCTTGATAAATTTTGGTGGGACATACCTCTCAAGGTATGGCTTCTCATTTACTTCCCGCGGGTAGGGGTCTTGTAATTCCTCATATAGATGAGGACCCTCCTTCTGGGAGGAGGAGAGCATCTTCCTCACCTCCTCCATGGTAACAACCTTAGAGGATGACTCCTCCAAACTCATGCTTTTTGTAGCTGGTGAGCTTGATTGTGCCACAGCTTGCTCCGGCACCACCTTCCATGACATAATCGTCTCCACCGGAATCGCGACAGGGGTGGCTACCCCTCCAGAAGGGGCAGAAGATGGTGTTACATAACCTTGGCCCAAACTTGATAGGTTTACATTATTTTTCTTCAAGAAGTAAAAAACATTGCCATAAGATTCATACCTTCCATCGGAGCCGCTGCCGACGAGCTAGTCTGCCCTCCCTGAGGAGCAGGCACCTTGGCTCCGATCACCACCACTTTTTCCTGGGTAGTCTAGTCACTGTGAGCTCCATTACCAGATGGAGTATCCTAAAAAATTAACTGCTTAGAAATATTGAAACCTCTTTTGTCCATTAAAGCAAGAATACCACCCCAGCAGAGTCACCAAATGTAGGAGGGTAGTGAGACTGGGGTCTATGAATATTTAGAAAGGGTGAGGCGTGACCCACTCCAATGGACACTGCCTGCAAGGTATTCTGGTGAAACTTCGTAAGAAACCTTCTCCTTCTAGTAACAATAGAGCTTAAGCTTCAACTCACTCCCTACAAGAAGATGAACTTTCATAGCAAAAAAAGTAATTTTCTCAAGGGAAACACCTGAGAATGATGGTTGTCAGTTGAGGAGTGAAAGAACAAGGCAATTAGCACTAAGAGAATGATCAGGGAGAGAATACTAGGTAGGTCTGGTGTGATTTTTCAGAAGAACAGTGTAATTTCAATTATGTGTCCCTTTGACCTTGCCCAGAGGTCTATTTATACTTGGGCATTAGGGCTGAGTTGTCACTTTTAGGCGCCAAAATTGAGAGGGTTGGTGGGGGACAATGTCTGAAATGTACCATTTGTCCCTACCTTCATGCAACTCTGCCTATCCCCTCCTGTAGGCGCCACCTGGTGCCAACTAAAGTTAAAAATCAAATATGTCACCCAATGAAGACAAAATATCTGATTTGGTAAATATCCATTGAAACGGTAACTTGTGGTGCAAATTTTTGCAAATCTTGAGAGAGGAGGCCTTAAGGACCCCTCTCCTCTAAAATCATTATTTTTCTTGAGAGGGACCTTGAGGATCCCCTCTTGTGAGAAAGTCATTTTTTTGTAAAATGTTTATTCCTTGTGAGCAGCCAACTCTTTGGCTGCTCACTTCACTTGTGACTAAGTGTCAGTGTGTATAGTCTTGAGTGACTCCTGGGTCTTCTTACTAGTATTCTCTCAATCCTATAGTGCTAATTGGTTGAGCTTGCTCAACATACCTTGTCCCTCAGCTTTCAAGCCAAAACTCCTAAGAGATCCCAACTAGCTCACTTGAGCTCTGCTTGCTCAACTAGGCAACCTATACAAGATAATAAGTATCAGTACTTCTGCTCTTTTAAAGAATGACTTTTCATGATGAGGGGTTGCTTATGGTATCCACCCCCTCATTCTAACTTGGTTTTCTGGGAGCTGAGGGGGGAGAACCTTGAGGGTCCCTCCTCCAATATGAATTTTTGTTGTTGAGGAACCCTGGGGGGGGAGGGGAGGTTCTTCTCAAATGTCATTTTTGCTGTTGAGGAACCCTAGGGGGGTGGGGTTCCTTCTCGAATATCATTATTTCTATTGAGGGACCCTTAGGAGGGGGTTCCTTCTCGAATGTTATTTTTGTGGTTGAGGAATCCTTGGGGGGTTTCCTTCTCAAATGTCACTTCTGCAGGGACCTGGGGGAAGTCCCTCTCTACATGGGCTTCATCCGCCACCTAGGTGAGGTTTCTTTTCAACATGAGTTTTCTATAGGGACCCTGGGGGAGTCCCTCTCAATGTGGGATTCTGTTGCTACCTAGGTGAGGTTCCCTCTCAACCTGAGTTTCTGCAGGGACACTTGGGGGGTCCCTCTCAACATGGGCTTCTGCTTCCACCTAGGTGGGGTTCCATCTCAACTTTTGTTTCTGCATGGACCCTCATAGGGCCCCTCTCAACATGGGCTTCTTCCACCACCTAGGTGAGATTCCCTCTCAATACATAAAAAAGTATTTTGATCAACTTCAAAGCTTTTACAAAGTAAACTTTATATTTATCGAGAGATCAAATATAAGTACATCAATGTTCCTATTAAAATTTATGTTTTATAGTATTTATCTCCCGGGCTTGATCTTTATGAGATGTCTTTCGATCATCCTCAGCTTTTTGTGAGCAACCATCTTTATAGGGGATCTTTCGAGCAACTTCATCTTTGTGCGAGAAACCATCCCTAATCCTTCTTGTGAAGTGTTGACGTTATTTAAATCAACTTTAAGACTGGACCTCCCTCTACAGTGTGTGTAAGTTTTTAAAAGGATGGTATAAATGTCCACACATGTGAGATATATTTTAAGAAAGGACAGTATTGAGTTTAAAAAGATAAAGATGGGCCTTGTGCATCATAAGACATTAATATAAGAATGATACACAGTAATGACTTTCCCCACTTTCTTTTCTCTACCATAATTTCCATCTATTCCTCTTGCCTCTCTATGGCCCCATGCATACAGTGTACTAACTTGCCATGCAAGGTGTCCCCTTAATCCTCTCTCATGTTCATTCTTCCTTTTTTCTAATTATTTTCCTTCTGTCTTTCTTTCTCACTTTCTCACTTTCTACCCTGTGTCCGAGGATGCGAAGTCGCTAGCCATCTTTCTCTCATTCCTTCACCCCTCTCTCATATCTCTCCCATCCCGCCCTATCATCTCTTATATCTTTTGCCTCTTACCTCACTCCTTAATCTCACTATTATTTATCATTCTTTATCTCTCCTTTATCATATATATTCCCCCATTCCAACTTTTCTATTGCCTTTCTTTCAATATCTCTTTCTATCCAACTTCATAATCTTAAAATAAGCACACCAACTCCTCTCTCTCTCTCTCTCTCTCTCTCTCTCTCTCTCTCCTAAACTTATTTTCTCTCCAAAAAAATCTAAAACCTAGACCCTAAACTCAACCATATAAGTATTTGAGGCTTCGACAAAAAGGGGGATTCAACAACTTAAGAGCCACAACAAATTCCAAAGACTTTTTCTTCGTTTTCTAGGATTATGTTTAGGGTTATTTTAGTGGTAATTTTAGTTCTTTTTTGTAAGGAAAAATTTCACATTGAGTAAATTTCTAATTTTTATTGTATTGTAAGATTGAATTTATTTTGTTTGGGCAAAACTACTTGAGTCATAGGCGACATCAACTTCCATGGAGAGTTTCATCTTCATCCATGGAATCTTAAAAATGTATGAATGTATATTATGTTTCATTCTTGGATTTAGTTTTGGGTATTAAAATTTTTAAATTTTTTTATTGAGGCCATTTTAAAATTTTAATTTTTTAGGTTTCGTTCGAACGAGTTTCTTACTTAGTTCCAACGAGTCTCTATACTTAGTTTTAATGATTTTTTATTTCTTCGAAATGAATTGAGTGGTTTCATTCAAATGAGATTTTAATGTGCATTAAACGAAAACATTCTGTCTTCGCATAAAATTTTTGTTGGAAGCTCAATAAATCCTCGTTCAAACGAGATGTGTGATCTAGTTCGAATGACCTTTAGGTTCGTTTAAATGAGGTTTTCATTCTCGTTCGAATGACCTTGAGTTTGGGTCGAACCAGATGTCTCGTAATGTGTGCTACCGTCTTTTTTCAAAAATCTATAAATATAAAATTTGGCACAATAATTTTTAAGAGAGGTTTTCGAAAAATAGTTTTCATAGACAAATCAAGAACCTCCTAAACCCTAGTTTACACCCTTAGCTTAAGTTCCAAGAATATACATGATATATTAGTGTAAGATCTTCAGTTTTAACATCAAGATCAAGTTTTCTCTACATCTTGTGAGAGTTTGTTTCGTGCAGTGGATTTCGTGTTCTGTTGCGGTGACGACTGAACTAGCGAAAGCAAGAAGATCAGTGGATGCTAAAATGGAGGAGGCTCCTGAATTGTGAAGGCTATTGGAAGGCGTCCAATGGTGGTTGTGAAGAAGGTTCAAGGAGCGAATAGTTCATTAACTCTTGTAGGCTTCGAGTATGTGGAGTAATGAAATTTATCCTTGTATAATACCTATATCATAGTGGATTTATGTGGCTAGGCCGCCAGAGTTTTTTTTTGTTGTGGGTTTTCATCATACATGCAACATTATGGTTTGTTGACTTATATTATTCTTGCTTACTCACCTAGATGCAGGATTAGGGTAGGATAAAATTGGTTAATTGTTTAAACAATGTTTGATTTCATTGGTGCTTAATTAAAATTAGTTTAATTTCTAATTCAGTTAATTTAATTGAAAATTAAAAATTTAGTGTGTTTGATAATCCATAATCCCTACTATCACTTGTTAGCACGTTTTTCAAATTGGTATTAGAGTGAGTTAGACTACTTTATCGTTTGATCCCCATTCCTCCAATGTTATATGGGTTCAACTACCCTTATTAGAAGGCGAGGATGAGATTTTTCCTAAAATCTATAAATAAAAATATTTCCAAGTTAGTTGAGAATGGGTGGTCTCCTACTACAGAGAATGGTTTGCTTAAGGCGTATTCCACTTAGACAATGGATGAAAAAGATGAGATGTACATGTTTCCTCCTAGGAAGAAAGATGATAAGAAAGAAAAGTGTTTAGATATGAAATCTAAAAAGAAGGATGTGTCGGATTCCAACAGTGAGGGTGATTTAGATCCTGAAGAAATTGCTAGATTTGCTATACTATACCAAAACAGGCAAAAGGTCACGTTTTTGGATCGTGACCATATTGAGGGTGATAAAATCATGGGTCGCGGTCCAAAATTGTGAACCAATATGGGGGTCACAGTCCGGTGGGTGACATGGCTGGTCACGATCCAAAATGGTTCAAAATTATGACCCGCAATGTGACCATTCAAAGTTGTGTTATTGTTGGTCACGGTTTAAAACCGTGACCCCTAGTTTGACAATTTAAAACTGTAAAATAGTTAGTCATGGTTATGGATCGTGACTAAATATTTTACAGTTTAAATTGTCACATTAAGGGGTCACGATTGTGGACCGTGACCAAAACTAATACCGAATTACAAAAAATATATTTGGTCACGGTTCTTAGCCAGGACCAAATATTATTATTTATAATTTTTTCACAGTTTTGATCACGATCCAAAACCATGACCAAATTAATTTTTTTTATATTTTATTTTTCTGCATCCCCGCAAAACTTGTACATTTTTCAAACCTATTTACATTTTTAGAAATAAATATTTAGCCACTACGCCATCCATAAATCAAAAAATAATAATACAACAAAAATTAAATAAAAAAATCCATCAAATTATTCAACACAAATAATAATACAATGCATGCTTGCATAAATATGATAATAACATCACAATATCCTAATCGAAATCCAATGCAGTGATTGTTTCCTTCTATGAAACAAGACTTCAAAATCTTTCTTCTCCAACTGGGCCTACAAATAAGAAAATGTTCTAAATGGTAAATAACAAAGGACTGGGTTCCCCAAATAACTTTGGGACGCCTACATAGCTAAAAATGGCATCAAAGTTCAGGTAGTTCGTAAGATGACTAAGTTTGGGGTCTAATCTATAATCCGAATATAGTGTGTTTATTTTGATTTATGACAATATATGTGAAATGTGTTGAAAGTATAGAATATTATGAGAACACTCTAAATTGAGAATTGAGATATAGACCCCTTTTTGGGTGGGTTTTTCATTTTTGAAAATATATGTGATACAAGATAAAAATGAAATAATAACACGAAATAAAGTGGGATTAGTGATTGAAGAATATAAGAAAATGGAATTAGTGTTACCAAATAAGAGACTTTGATGCCTTGTGTCTCATCATAACATAATTCAAACCACCAATTGGGGCAACCACACAGATATTGAACATCAACAGAATCCATGACCATTTGTGTGGTTACCTCAGATTAGCAGTTTGTTATCAGCGTAGCATTCAAAATATAAGAAGATTTACAAAATGATATTTTGCAAAATGTGAGAGATGGAAAATCAACTATAAGAGAATTAAATAAATGAGTAGATTATACATAAACATAAATAAATACGACGGTTGTTCCAATACATACGATACAAATAGGGTTGTTATACAGAGTTAACTAAATGATAATGATATAATGTTTCAAGACTCAATTTTTGTCTAAGTCAACTAAAATAATGGCCAAATTAGGATTGTCATCAAGAGTGGAACCTTTTTAGGGGCCATTAATGCGTCTGCTTGAGTAGTCAAATCCTTCGGTGCATGCATAACAACATACCAATTGCCATCGTTTATGCAATTAGAGTAGAATACCTTCTTGACATTTTGAAAGACACAAATAAAAGGCGCGTCGATTAAGTGATCTTTACTCTTTATCTTAGATAATTCTACCATTATAAGTTTTGAGGGAGTATCAACTTCACAACCATTCGTAGTGTCCTCCAACTTCACCCACTCACAATAGAAGATGATCTATTTTAATAATAATTAATCAAGTTCCAGGAATTTTTTGGACAATCCCATAATAGAGTAACACGACCCTTTAGATTTTTATCGCTTTTTCTATCTACATAAGAAGTCAAGGAAAAAAATGATATTTTGCTATTTTGCGTCAGTAGTTTTTCCTCGCACGGGTATGGAACGAACTGAAAACCATTGTTGTGGAATTTTTTAAACTCATTCTCACTAAAACTAGGACCTTTGGCTTGGTGTTAAAGCCTTGAAGACACATTGCTTAGGCAAAAACCGAGCGCATGTGAAGCTTCTGTCATTGTAAATGATTTTTGACCCAATGAAAAAAACCTAAACTTTAATTACACATGTACTTTAATTAATATATTACTTCTAAAAAAATTGTAAAAGATGATGGGAGAGTGGAAAGAACTATACTATGATTAGTCTAGACCAGTATGTAAACTACGTTAAAAGAAGTAAAAAAAAAGTTAAAAATTATCTTCGACGCTTCGGCGCGTGTAGCATAATTGATTACATAGATAAAATGCGAATCAAATAAGATTAATACTCTTTTTAAACAATTATTAAGTCTGAAATGTCACTTCCCTAATGTTATAAAAGTCCGTTAAGAGTTTGGTGTCAAAGATAGTCCTGGAACCGCACTTTTGGTATTAAATACGCTGTACACTTGATATACACCGTTAAAGTGTGACACAACGCCTAATAAAATACTGGGCGATCACTCTTATGTCAAATTAAAACAGGAGTCTCATATGGTTCATTCTCAGCATCACTATCGAAAACCAATTTAATTACTAATAACCAATTAGGCTGGCATCAAAATTTTAATTATCTAATCTTTTTAACCAAACCATTCAAATAAAACAATGACAACAGTTTACATGCAACAACTGAAATGAAATAAAATAATAGAACACTCGGTATAAAATAATACAACCAAATCGAATGCCGCACTAAAAGGCTGTAAAAGAATAAATGAGTATAGTTGGGCCATTAGCCCGAATGTTTCTATAATACCTCTGATCTAGATCTCAATGATATAAGCGTCTACAATAAACCTTCTTGCATCCACAGCTGCTGCATCAAACGTCTGACTCAAAGGAATCATCATCGAGGCATCCCTGGGTCTGGACACCTATATATATATAAATATAGCAAGAGAGGGAAAAAAAATTAGAAGAACGGGTTAGAGCCCGAGTTTTGAAAATGTTTTAGCAAGTGCTTAAAATCCATATTTTAAAATATGATATTTCTCATATTTAAATTTGTATCGCATTCTCATGAGATACACCTCACCTCTCTTCTAATAGCGCACAATTATCGCATACCTTTTAAACAACCTAGTTAAGCTACCCTGCCTAACTAATGTATTTCACTCATCTTCCACTATCCTCATAAATCCGAGTACTAAGGACTAACCTTCTTCCCATTCCCAACATTACGTTACTTCGTGCGTGGGGTGTCTTGGGAAGCGAAATCCAAACAAGGAGACCCATGATACACTACTACGTGACAATGTTGATCGTCGGGATTCATTAGGCCCTCAGTACATTCCACATTTTATACCATCCCGCATATATATAGAGTTCTCACTAGAACCTAAGATTCATATTCATAAAAATCCGGATATAAATCTACTGGACGGAGTATATCACTTTATTCATTCTTTTCACTTTATACAAGGTTATGTTATATGATATCTCATCTCATATATAAACAATTTACTATACGCAACTAAGCAACAGTGGAACATCACAAGTATACATATATATTACTCTCAGTACATATATACATATATTGCACCCCTAGGCTAAGCTGCGGTGCGCACATACTCAGCTATCAAATCCCAGTACATCATGTACATAAGGATCATGCGTTCCGAATCACTCAGGAACCGTATCAGTACAAATCACACATATTGGAGGCGAACATAGTTCACGTACCTATGGGTCGTGCACATACCTACGCTCCCATATCCAGCAGACTTATCGACTCAAAAATAATTCCTTCACAGTCCTATGTTCTTGCGCTACCAAATCTAAATCCCCCCAAAGGCACATAAGATAAGATTGTCCTCTTCCTATAACCTCCCGTGACAGCAAGTAAGGTAGGTATGTTATACACATAATAAACAATCATATAGGTATACATTCCACCTATATAAATATAACATCAGTGAGGTATTCACGCAACCATATAATAACGATAGGTATTCGTCTTACCTATACAAATAATAACAACGAGTATTCATCTCACCTATATGTAATCCTCATCGGTATTCATTCAACCCATATACATAATAACATCAGGGCATACACACAACCCATATAACAAATCCCATACGTATTATATTTATATCTCGAATATCCTACACATTTATTGATTATGAGCAATCCTCAATATATTTATGAGATTTTCTCACCGCACGATGATAATACCATTAGCCCCGATATATTTATTAGTCTCATATTATATATACTTTAACGACATCGTATATGTAATCCATATCACTTCTCAATATATTATGGCTATAATTTCTAAACTCTTATAGTGATAGCCAATAACCTCGAATGTTCCCATTCGTAATAATATAAGCATTCACACGCTTAAAATACTACCCCGATAAGTACTCTCTTATTTAATATACAAATCGCACCTTAATCACTTCATAAGGATTTGTATATATAATCTCGAATATACCAATTCGTAATAATTAAATAGCATACGCACTGCGTATCTTGATTCCGTAGGTATCTCATCACCTATAATAATCGTCGTCAATAGATGTATAAAATAACTGCTCAATTCTCTGTAGCCCGTATCCTAAATTTCATCCTTGTCACCTCGTAGGATTTTACTCAACCAAAATCGACATATAAGTATATTTTCTACGCGCACAACTACGTACATAAATTGCCCGTCGAAATACCACCCCAAGTGTTACTCCTCCCAAACACCCCTATTTTGGTAAGTCTTAGATTTTACTTTCAACTAACCCAAGGTACCCGTCTCACGCGAATAATTATTTAGAAGTCCCCACACTATTTTTAGGAACCCCAAATGTCTAACTCTACAATCTATTTTCCTAAAAATACACCTTATGTGCCACACCATTTTTGCGCCTTCCTAACCCTAATTAACTCCCTTAAATGGTTAGGAATAATTTACCTTAGTTGGATATATATATTTCCTCAAATAAATAAGATGAAAACAATTAATTTTGGAATTGATCCCATTTAAACCAAACAAGCCAAATCGCCAAAAATCCTAAAGGATCGATCGATCGATCCCTGGCCATTGATCGATCGATCGATCTAGGCAGCTTCTTTTTCGAGAAGTTGTTCATCCATTAAAGCTTCCCCAAGCTTTTATCTCCTTTCCTAACATCATACAACCTCAATCAACAACATATACACACATTAAAGGGGTTCTAATCATCCTAGAACCAATTTTCAACAACTAATTTCAATTAATTCTTAAGTTTCTCAAATTGGGTATTAACCGAGTTTTATCCGTTTAATCTTCCGAAAACCCGTTTGATTCATGAAAATCCAACCTAAAAATATTTATAGTCTTACCCCAACTATAATATGAGAAATAAACACACTAAATCATAAATCAAGTTAAACACTTGCCTCGTGGATAAAATCCGACGACCCCGAGTCGAATCCCACGGAGCTTGGCCAGAAATCCCCCTTTCTTCCTTCCTCTCTTCTCTTCTTTATCTCTTATCTTTATCTCTCTTAGGTATGATTTGTGGGATAAGTGAGGGATCTCCCCTTATTAAACCCAAAATTGGATGTATACCCAATTGTAAAATGACTCGTGTACTCAATTGCGAGCCCCTACTAGTCCAAAAATCCTCGGGACCTAAACGTTACGCCGGGATACTTGATTTTGACTATCTCGGCCATTCTGAACCCAACCGCGTACTCGAAATCTTCATACGAGTCACTTAACTAAAATTCACTAATTAAACCCAACACATTTCAATACGCATGTTTTCCAATTAAAATATTATCCCTTATCGCTTTACCCAACTGTGACATGTAATAAAAATAATCCACTCATATTCTTAGTCTCGTAAGGAAATATGATCCATGTAAATATTAATCCGACACTCACAAACTAATATCCATTATTCACTTTATATTCAAAATTTATTTAATTACACTCAAAAATTCCAAAATTACTATTCACCGAAATTCCTCAAATTATGAAATTACGCCTACTTTTGTAATTTAAATATCTTTAAAAGTACGGGGTATTACATTCTCCCCCCATTACAACTGAATTTCGTCCTCAAAATTCAGATATAATCTGCACTACTAACCTAGGATCTCTATTTACACTACGTCCTAGTATACCAAAATCGAAAAGTACTAACATAATGGTCCCCCACCATATTCCACCTATCTCAAGGCGTACGCTCTAACGCACTAGTTTAACCACAAGCTTAACCAAATCTCCATATGTTGCAACGCCACCTCGGTCATAAGGTTGACTCTAACATCATATCGCACCTAGTGCTTCTTTAACCGCATATAAAGAAAATGAGCCTATAACCGTTGCTCTAACTTTTTGGTCCCATCGGAGATCTGTTACTCCAAGCATTCACTCATTTACATCTGGACAACTAATTTACCTCAAAAAGGAAACTACACCAGCGCTTGACTATTCCCGTCAGTCTTTTCTCTTATCTTAGGTGTGCCAACTTGTATTGCACAGATATAATTGGATCCTTGCACACTTCCTACGACGTTCCATCCAATCCATTTCAAATCCATTTATAACTTCCTGGCAGCATAATCACTAGCTTTATATACTACGTCCCTTCTATTTCGGGCGGTACATAAAATCAACTTACCAAGGTTCCCGTACACATTTTAACCTATACCTATCTACACAACCATTATAAATGTCTGACAGGTAACACTCTCTCTAAATAATGGGCCTCATTTTCTCGGCCTGGTACGAACACCTGGGTACCCTTAACCTGAATAATTCAAAATTCAATTCTTCTCATACATGTAAATTCAATCCTTCTTAAGGTTAACCCACCAATCTTCTTGTAGTTAACTCACAATAATCTTCCTATATCAGCGCCACTATTCTTACTGACCTTACTTCGTGGTCGTCCTAAGATCATGGTGTTTCCAACACATGTAAAACGAGTAGTATCCTAACTATATCCCTTGTGCCCAAGACCTCTCTCAACTTCTGACATTTTATTGGTTTCATGCGTGGGACGTCTCACAAAGCGAAATCCAAATAAGGAACCCTCCTGTTATACTACTCCCTCGCATCGTCGATCATCGAGATATAACGGCCCCAGGGACACCAACGGGACATTTTAAATCCTACCTCGCTAACCTACCAATGTAATTCTACCACTATATCCTTCCATCTTTACCAAATGGAAAGTCCAACTAATCAAGGCGCCTACTCTCTGCAAAAGCGTTATGAACATCATACCCAAAATGTATTTCCTCCGAATTTTCCTTCTATTTAAGACTTGGACATAAGTCTAAAATTAATTTTCTTTACCTTACCTCACCCACATACTTGTGGTGAGAGAATAATTTTAGTGCTTCTCCATAGCACTTATATCTCTATAAGCATACAGTCATCAAACGGCTCTCAGTTTATAGTGTTTTCTCTACACTAGGTGACTTATCGTCAAAACTAACATCCTTACATTCTATAGCATCTCTCCACTCCCGACGTCGTTAATGTTCGCGCATGGAGCGTCTCCCAAGTGAAATCAAAACAAGGAACCTCTCCTATACACTACTACTTACTTTGTCGATAGTGGAGGTCCGCTACTTCAAATATGCCACTGGGATAATCCCATCTCTCCTATCGACAAAAAAATGTGGTCAGAACTCCTATTTCCTTCTAGGAGCCACACTACCAAGCGCTTGTACTAACACTAAGTCCTTAATACAAACAACAATGATCTTAAACTCACAGTTCAACAATAAATCCTTTATACATTAAATCATAACTATATGGTCGCTATGCACTCAAATCATGGCAATGAAACATCTCCTCATCGAAGTTCCATCTAATCATATACTAAAGGCGAACTCATCCAGAATTTATCTCGCATTCCATTTTTTTATATCCGTACATGTATGTTTCACATATCATATAAATATGTATACTATATACTATACACATCACGTATATCCATACTTATATATCATACACTATATAAGTATAATAACCATTCCTCAGAGCTATAACTCAGTGGATGCAGTCTCTAAATGCTACCATCTTCCAGGGAATTACTCACACATCATCCTGGATACCAGTGGTCGGACTATCACACCGACTTGGTAAAAACCAAATCACAACGTATGGGAAGCGGTCATAGTTCCTCACCGAGAATGAGAACGAAACATACCCACCATGTCTCACCCCTGATAAAAATCACAATATAAAGAGGACGCTATGACCTGGGGATTATACGCTCCGTGCTCCTCAAGCCAGGGGCATCACCCACATCGCACAACTTCCCATGATAGCACTAGAGGGGTATGTTTTACAAAAATATATCAATCACACATACATACATATATATATATATATATATATATATATATATATATAGACGTCTCAATATGCCTGTATATATATTTATATACAATATAATCTGTCTAATCGTGTATATCTCTCCTAACATTAGCCCGCATTTCTAGAATATAAAATTCGATTTAATTTTATAAGTATTCTTTTACTTATAATATAAATAAATATTAAGCTTATCACAACTAGCTCGTATCCCAATTACATCTGAAATTCCTATTTGAATCCCAAGGGTCCTTTTCTCATAAGAACTCTTAAAAACCACCAATTCTCACAAGTTTAATTTATGGAAGATTACACACCTTGCCCTAAAACAGTTGTAACTCACTCTATAGAAATCCAATCACTAGTGAGTCTATCATTCCACTGAAGAACCCTCTGTCTCCATTGTACCTCCCTTACTTCGGTACTAAGTTCACTTAACCATGTCACTCTTTATTCACCGTCGGTCTCTAATCGATCTTTATGTGAATAACTTAGAAACTACATTATTTTCATTCCTGATAAATCAAATGTACACGCAGTTAAAACTATTCGTAAGATTCTTTTATGAGCAAAATACCCTACTCCCCCAAATATGGTGAACACCGTTCCCACCATTTCAACATTGCTCCTACGAGTGAAAAATTTTCCTCAAATTTTCACATATGGGTATTTCCATACCCTACTAAAAGCCAGAGCTTCTGAGACTTCTATTCCCTTTGGATAACACTACACTCCTTCCGCCTAGCTTAACTTCAACATACGGTCCTTATCAAAGACCTTTTAAACTTTTTCCCAATTTAACTTCACAGGGTAATTCAAGTTTAGCACCATTCTCCACTACAACGGTACTTGATAATTATAACTACTATTCTTTAGTAGTCGTTGCAGTAATCCATGATAATGACACAAGGAAATTGACCTCTACCGCGGTCCTCATTCCCAATATCAACTTACATCTCTAACTAAGCCTTGCCTCCTGCTGCCCTCACAATGGCCTTCCCTAGTCGCCTTTCGTCGATCAGCACACGAATCTCAAATGAGCACGCAAAATATTTACTATAATCTTTCATAATAGCAGGAGAACGAAATCTCATAAGAGGAATTAACAATCCTAATCATAAGGCTCTATGTCAAATCAAAAGCAACGCTGAAAGCGTAGTACGTCCGCACAGATCCTAAGGACACTAGAACCTGATGCTCTGATACCACTTGTGACACCCCGCCTAATAAAATACTGGGAGATCACTCTTATATCAAATTAAAAAGGAGTCTCATATGGTTCATTCTCAGCATCACTGTCGAAAACCAATTTAATTACTAAAAACCTATTAGGCCGACGTCAAAATTTTAATTAATTAATCTTTTTAACCAAACCATTCAAATAAAACAATCAGAACAGTTTATATGCAACAACTGAAATGAAATAAAATAACCGAACACTCGGTATAAAATAATACAACCAAATCGAATGCCGCACTAAAAGGTTGTAAAAGAATAAATGAGTACAGTTGGGCCATTGACCCGAATGTTTCTACAATACCTTCTATCTAGATCTCAATGATAGAAGCATCTACATTAAACCTTATTGCATCCACAGCTACTGTAGCAAATGTCTGACTCGAAGGAATCATCATCTAGGCGTCCCCGTGTCTGGACAACTATATATATATATATATATATAGCAAGAGAGGAAAAAAAATTGAAAAACGGGTCAGATCCCGAGTTTTGAAAATGTTTTAGCAAGTGCTTAAAATCCATATTTTAAAATATGATATTTCTCTTATTTAAATGGGTATCGCGCTCTCATGAGATACACCTCAGCCCTCTTCTTCTAATAGTGCACAACTATCGCATACCTTTTAAACAACCTAGTTAAGCTACCCTGCTTAACTAATGTATTTCACCCATTTTCTAATATCCTCATAAATTCGATTACTAAGGACTAAACTTCTCCCCATTCCCAACATTACATTACGTTCGTGCGTGGGGTGTCTCGCGAAGCGAAATCCAAACAAGGAACCCCCCGATACACTACTACGTGACAATATTGATCGTTGGGATCCATTAGGTCCTCAGTACATTCCACATTTTATACCATCCCGTAAATATATATAGTTAGCACTAGAACCTAAGATTCATATTCATATAAATTCGTATACAATCTACCGAACGGAGTATATCACTTTATTCATTCTTTTCACTTTATACAAGGTTACGTTATATGATATCTCATCTCATATATAAACAATATACTATATGCAGCAAGTATAATGATCAATCCACCGAGCTATAACATAAGTAGCTTAGTCATTCTCATCTACTAAGAAACGGTGGAACATCACAAGTATACATATATATTACTCTTAGTACATATATACATATATTGCACCCCTAGGCTAAGCTGCGGTGCGCACATACTCTGCTATCAAATCCCAGTACATCACGTACATAATGATCACAAGTTTCGAATCACTCAGGAACCGTATCAGTACAAATCACACATATTGGAGGCGAACATAGTTCACGTACCTATGGGTCACGCACAAACCTAGGCTCCCATAGCCAGCAGACTTATCGACTCACAAATAAGTCCTTCACAGTCCTATGTTCTTGAGGTACCAAATCTAAATCCCCCCGAAGGCACACAAGATAAGATTTTTCCTCTTCCTATAACCTCCCATGATAGCAAGTAAGGTAGGTATGTCATACACATAATAAACAATCATATAGGTATACATTCCACCTATATAAATATAACATCAGTGAGGTATTCACACAACCACATAATAACGATAGGTATTCGTCTCACCTACACAAATAATAACAACGAGTATTCATCTCTGTAAACGCCCGAGGGCCCCCCAAATTTAAAATTCTTAAATAATAATTTTTCCTTTTTATGAAATAGATGCGGAAGCGATGTGATGGTTCAACTTAAAACACATTTTAATTTCTTAACAAATTAAGATTAAAACAAGTGAAATAAATTTAATCCATTAAAAACATTTTCACTTAAACATAATTAATTAATCCAAGTCCTAGAAAATTTGCCTAAGTCATATTTTGCAATATAATCAAGTTAGGCCAAACCAATTTTATCAATTAAATTAAAAGACTTGAATTAAATTAACATAAACATTACCCAATATTAATTTGCACCAAATTAAACATGTAATGATTAAATTAAACCAATTTTATCTTTTTACCTAAGCATGCGTTCTCGGTGAGTTTGCAAAAGATAAAATAAATAATTAATCCACTACGCCGCGATGTACGAGGAAAAACCCACAACGGGAAACAACCTCGGACGACCCTAGCCTCAAATCCACTAAGTACGGAATTTTACATTTACAAGACAGATGACTTACTTTCTCAACTCGAACCCTATCAAGACTTGATGCGTCTTCTTGTAACCACCTCTTCCTAGCGGATAACCACGGAGCTCCACCGTGATCTCGGATTCACCGATCGGACAATAGGTACACCGTCAACCACACATGGCGCCTTTTACCATGTGAGAAATCCACAGCTAAACAATTCTTCTTCTTTGAGGGATTTAGAAGAAAACCCAAACGATCTCTTAAATTTGATGTAGAGACAAACCCGGTGCCAAACTCCAAGCAAGATGTATATATATGAACTTGGATAAACACAACAATGGGTGAAAACTAGAGTGGTCGATGAATTTTACTTTGAAAATTATCACTAAAAACTTGATCTTTTTCTCTTTATGATTTTTCTCTCAAAACACTCTCTAAGAGTTAGTATGGTATGAAAAAGATTGTATTTCAAAAATGATTCCCGCACATAGTAATGCTGTGAAAAGATAGTGGGGTAAGGAAGTGGAAAGCATGGGTAAAAACCGCTAAAAATTTCCAAAAATTGTTCCCGCCTGACATCTCGTTCGAACGACATTTTCGTTCGAACGAAATCTCGTTCAAATGAGTATTCTAACGAATTCCAGTGTGAACTCGTTTGAAGCTCGATGGAAATCTTGTTCGAACAGCCATCTTATTCGAATGACATTTCGAATGAAGTTCCAGTGGCCAATATGGGAAGTCGTTGGCAATCTCGTTCGAACGACTTGTGGTTCGAACGAGAATTTCGTTCGAACGACACTTCGAACGAACTTACAAAAAGTTCCAAAATTTTAATTTTAGCCCAAAAACATTATATACTTTATATATAAGTTTTAATAGAAAACATTTCTGAAAACAAAACGCAGTTTTAAAACCTAACACCCATTTAAACATGTTCCAAGCTCCTATATATATATATATATATATATTAACGCATTCATACCTTGGGAGCATGGAACCATTATTGATGACGTAGAAACGAAGCACTTAAACTTGGGATTTTGATGAATCTTTATATACTTGGCCGCTACGTCTTCAACAAACACATCATAGGCTTGAAGGATGATCAATATACTCTATCCTATGACTCAAACGTTTTTGTCCGGAATTGAGCCAAAACTACAAAGGACTCAATTGGAAATACGTGTCCTTACAAATCTCCCCCTTTGGATATTCCGGGACAAAAACCAAACAAAAATCCTAAAGGGCCATCAAGCTCTACTAGACTGACAAAAATGTCCCACGCAAAATAAAATACAGTGCTTGACTCAAACAACCCAAGGATTAAAATCTTTGCCAGTGAAAGTTGCCACTTAGAATATAATTCCTGCACACTTAAGCAAACACATTACACGCATAGGGAATATCAAAATATTTAATGGAAGTAAATAATTACTCCCCCTAAATTAATTCTCCCTTTATCAACTGTGATCTACCTAAGAAGGTCGCGACTCCCCCTAAGTTAAATCTCCCCCAAACTAAGATACGATAATAATAGGTTTAGATACCATTTCTCCCCCTATCATTTCTCCCTCTTTTTGTTCAGGAATAGACAAGGATTAAAGAATAAAAAATTAACTGATCTTCCACAAATAATGCATATACACCCAAATAACTTATCGAAAATAAGCAAGGGATAAATAGGATGGGATAAAAAGTTAAAGCATGTAATTGTGCATAAAGTGATGAGAACGTTAAAGCACATGGGCAACAAACTCATAACTAATCCAACAAAAATTAATGGATACCAACTAAGGTGCAAGAAACCGATACCAATATGATACATAAGTATTAAGCATGAGATATCGATAAAGAATGCAATAAGATGGATATCAATAATGAATTAAAGCATATATGGACTAGAAATCACGACAAAGACTAAACAAAAATATCAAATATATGTATACATAATATATACCTAATAGACTCAAGTACACATATAAAGATATAAACACACAAATGACACACACAAAATATAATAGGAGTCTTTGACACTCGTAAGGCAAAAATGTGTCATATGGAAATGGAAGTGTTGGGGTGTGAACTAGCAACAATTAAATTTAGACCCAATCACTTAAAACATGTTCACGGAGTTCTCAATTGATTGCAAACTTCTTTACATTTGAATATAACCTCATGTGACAATATAGATTGAACTCAATGAACAAGCATACACAATGCATACAAGCCTAGAGTTTTGATGATTCTACAAACCAAATAGAGTCATGACAATAAAGATCACTAGGATAAACGGACATTGTGCAAACCGTTGATATACCATCCAATCTTCCTCAAGAAGCATATATATTCTTTTTATATTGAATGAATATATCAATTAAACATAGGCCTTGGAAATTATTTTTCTTTTAGTGCCAATTTTCTGTTTTTAGGCCTTTGGACCACGTATTTCTTTTAGGTCCATTTCAAATGGTGGCTTACTATTCGCAAAGGATAAATTAATCCTTTCGGAGCCCTTCCCCGTGCACATTTATATTTATCATTTTTTTTATATCTCACAAATCTCACGTGCAACGGATTTTGACATGCACTAGTCCTCCTAGGTCATAAATATATAGATGACTAGATTGGTAGGAGAACACCTCACAAAGCTCAAATATAACATGTGACATTAAAATTTCAAATGAGCTCGTGCATGTGTGAAAAGAGGCATATAAAAATAGAATCCATTTAAGCAACACAACATCCAACTACTCCATTTAAGCATGGTAAAGAACATAATAAGAATTGACAATATAAACCAAAATTTCTAGCCACATGGGAGCGTAAAAGATGGGATTCTAACACAAGTGTATGCCACATAAAGTGTGTCAAACTAAAATACACACAAAATAAAAATCTTTTTAAGTTTTTTGAAATTTTTAACCAAAAAAAAATATATACTCAAAAGACAAACAAAAATCATTTGAATTTTTCATTAAGATTTAATTATCAAGAAATAAAAACTCAAATGAGAAACAAAAATCTTTTTGAATTTTTCATTTAATGCAAACAAAAACAAGCAAATATAGTACAAAAAGATAAACAAAAATCATAGTTCTAGCATGTGATTAAGCATGTAGCATAGACTAGAAAATGATTAAACAAGCATACAATTAGCATAATGATATATCATGAAGTACAAGTGCTAAAGTATGCAAACACTAATACATTCATCCTTTAGATTTAGCAAAGGAGGAAGCATGTGAAAGTAAATGAGAATCAAACGTCCTATTTTGCAAGGCAACCAAGTCGGATTTCCTAACCCAAATTAATGAAGAATGACTATCTTGGGGTGTACGAATTTTAGCTACCTTGGTTGATTTACGTTGGGATTTTCTAGGAATTCTTTTAAGATCAATTTTTTTTTTCCTAAGATGCCCTTTTCGACCACAATGAGCACAAGTAAAAACACGTCGAAAATTAGTACCTAAGGAGTGATCTCTAAAGGTTTTCCTAGCCGATTCTCTTAAAACATTGGTTTTGACCTTTTGAGTAGATTCATTACAAGTATTGAAGCCTAAACCACACATGTCATTTTTAATTTGGACCGTTCCTGGGATTTTATCTAATTTTTTTGAACGACACTCCAAATCAAATTTGACATTACTAGAGTCTTTTAATTTATTTTGCAATTATAAAATGTTAGACTTTAATAAAATATTTCGCTCTTCAAAAGCGAGAAGCTCCTTTTTCAAGGTTTTCATTAATCCCCTAAGGCTATCTCGCTCGCCTTCTATGTATTCAAGCTTCTCTAGAAAATCTCTCTCACGTGTCCTAAGGTCTTCTATTAACGCACTCTCATCAACGACCTTGACACGCTCTCTTAAACGAGCTTCTAACTTCAAATTAGCACTTTTTAATTTAATAGATTCTTCAAATAATTCTAGAAAAGCATTTTGAAGTTCACTCACATTAACCTCTTCATTTTCACTATCTCTTTCTTCTTCACTCTCACTACCATAAAAAATAGGGGATTCATAAACATTGACCAAGGAAGTGTCACGTGTTAAAGTTTCATGAATCGATGAGTTCTCACTATCACTCACATGACTGGCCATAAAAGCCACAAAGTTGGGCTTAGTGGGGGAATCGGGTTCCTCTTCCTTATCACTATCACTAAGGGTTGCATTATATGAAATGGGTCGCTTACCCTCTCTCCTTAGTTTAGTGGGGCACTCAGAAGCCCTATGGCCATAACCCTTACAACCAAAACACCTATTTGACTCGTCCTTATGTAAATTTTCGTTAGAAGATTTAGGGATCCTTTCGACTTTGTCATACTTAGAAGTTTCAAATTTCTTAAAATCATTTTTAAATTTATCTTTGTTAAATTTAAGAAATTTTCTAAATTTCCGAGCAAACAAGGCCATGTCTTCCGAGTCACTATCACTCTTGCTCTCTACTACTTGTTTGACCTCTTTTAGGGCTTTTAAAGCAACGCCCTTTTTTATTTTCTTTTCAGTTTTAGAGGGAAACATGTTTAGTTCATAGGTTTGTAAATCATCTACGAGCTCTTCTAATTTCACAGAGGCTAAAGTTGGTAAAGAATTTAAAACGATCACTTTTGGAATAAATCTATCGGGTAGGGACCTTAAAATTTTCTTTACTACACGGTTTTCGGGTATTTTCTCTCCCAAGTTAAAAGATGAATTAACAATATCAGAAAGTCTAGCATAAAATTCATCAAAAGTTTCTTTATCGTTCATTTTGATAGTTTCAAATTGAGTGGTGAGGTTTTGGAGTTTCAAAGCTTTAACGACACTAGTACCTTCATGAGTGAGTTATAAAATATCCCACTCTTCTTTAGCGGTCTCACACGTCATAATGCGTCGAAATTCATCCGGTGTGACATCGCTAAATAAGGCATTTAAACCACGGGAATTAAAGTTTGAAAGTTTAAATTCACCCTCACTCCATCTATCGGCAGGTTTGGAAACACGTTCATTATCTACTAAATGAGTTGGTGGAGACCACCCGTTAACTATAGACATCCAAACCCTCTCGTCGATAGATTTAAGTGCCGATTTCATATGCGCTTTTCAATACGCGTAATTAGAAACATCGAAAATAGGAAATTTTGAAAATGGGAAAAATTCCATTTTAGCCAAAAATAGTTAAAAGATCTTTAACGAAGTAAATTATCATTTTGGCTCTGATACCAATTTGTAAACGCCCGGGGGCCCCCCAATTTTAAAATTCTTAAATAATAATTTTTTCTTTTTATGAAATAGATGCGGAAGCGATGTGATGGTTCAACTAAAAACATTTAAATTTCTTAACAAATTAAGATTAAAACACGTGAAATTAATTTAATCCATTAAAAACATTTTCACTTAAACATAATTAATTAATCCAAGTCCTAGAAAATTTGCCTAAGTCATATTTTGCAATATAATTGAATTAAATTAACAAAAACATTACCCAATATTAATTTGCACCAAATTAAACATGCAGTGATTAAATTAAACCAATTTTATCTTTTTACCTAAGCATGCGTTCTAGGTGAGTTTGCAAAATAAAAAATAAACAATTAATCCACTACGCCGCGATGTACGAGGAAAAACCCACAACGGGAAACAACCATGGACGGCCTTAGCCTCAAATCCACTAAGCACGAAATTTTACATTTACAAGAGAGATGACTTACTTCCTCAACTAGAACCCTCTCAAGCCTTGATGCGTCTTCTTGTAACCACCTCTTCCTAGCGGATAACCACAGAGCTCCACCGCGATCTCGAATTCACCGATCGGACAATAGGTACACCGTCAACCACACATGGTGCCTTTTACCATGTGAGAAATCCGCAGCTAAATAATTCTTCTTCTTTGAGGGATTTAAAAGAAAACCCAAACGATCTCTTCAATTTGATGTAGAGACAAACCCAGTGCCAAACTCCAAGCAAGATGTATATATATGAACTTGGATAAACACAACAGTGGGTGAAAACTAGAGTGGTAGATGAATTTTACTTTGAAAATTATCACTAAAAACTTGATCTTTTTCTCTTTATGATTTTTCTCTCAAAACACTCTCTAGGAGTTAGTATGGTATGAAAACGATTGTATTTCAAAAATGATTCCTGCACATAGTTATGCTGTGAAAAGATAGTGGGGTAAGGAAGTGGAAAGCATGGCTAAAAACTGCTAAAAACTGCCAAAAATTGTTCCCGCCTGACATCTCGTTCGAACGACATTTTCGTTCAAACGTAATCTCGTTCGAATGAGTCTTCTAACGAAGTTCCAGTGTGAACTCGTTAGAAGCTCCCTGGAAATCTCGTTCGAATAGCCATCTTGTTCGAACGACATTTCGAACGAAGTTCCAGTGGACAATATGGGAAGTCGTTGGAATCTCATTCGAACGACTTGTGGTTCCAACGACAATTTCGTTCGAACGACACTTCGAACGAACTTACAGAAAGTTCCAAAATTTCATTTTTAGCCCTGAAACATTGTATACTTTATATATAAGTTTTAATAGAAAATATTTCTAAAAATAAAACACAGTTTTAAAACCTAACACCCATTTAAACATGTTCCAAACTCCTATATATATATATTAATGCATTCATACCTTGGGAGCATGGAACCATTATCGATGACGTAGAAACGAGGCACTTAAACTCGACATTTTGATGAAGCTTTATATACTTGGCCGCTACGTCTTTAACAAACACGTCATAGGCTTGAAGGATGATCAATATACTCTATCCTATGACTCAAACGTTTTTGTCCGGAATTGAGACAAAACTACAAAGGACTCAATTAGAAATTTGTGTCCTTACAATCTCACCTATATGTAATCCCCATAGGTAGTCATTTAACCCATATACATAGTAACATCAGGGCATACGCGCAACGCATATAATAAATCCCATATGTATTATATTTATATCTCGAATATCCTACGCATTTATCGATTATGACCAATCCTCAATATATTTCCGAGCTTTTCTCACCGCACGATGATAATACCATTAGCACCGATATATTTATTCGTCTCAAATTATATATACTTTAACGACATCGTATATATAATCCATATCACTTCTCAATATATTATGGCTATAATTTCCAAACTCTTATAACGATAGCCAATAACCTCGAATGTTCCCATTTGTAATAATATAAACATTCACACGCTTAAAATACTACCCCGATAAGTACTCTCTTATTTAATATACAAATCGCACCTTAATCACTTCATAAGGATTTGTATATATAATCTCGAATGTACCAATTCGTAATAATTAAATAGCATACGCACTGCGTATCTTGATTCCGTAGGTATCTCATCACCTATAATAATCGTCGTCAATAGACGTATAGGATAACTGCTCAATTCTCTGTAGCCCGTATCCTAAATATCATCTTAGTCACCTCGTAGGATTTTACTCAACCAAAATTGGCATATAAATACATTTTCTACGCGCACAACTACGTATATTAATTGCCTGCCAAAATACCACCCTGAGTGTTACTCCTCCCAAACACCCCTATTTTGGTAAGTCTTGGATTTTACTTTCAACTAACCCAAGGTACACGCCTCACGTGAATAATTATTTAGAAGTCCCCACACTATTTTTAGGAATTCCAAATGTCTAACTCTACAATTTATTTTCCTAAAAAATACACCTTATGGGCCACACCATTTTTGCACCTTCCTAACCCCAATTAACTCCCTTAAATGGTTAGGAAAAATTTACCTTAGTTGGATATATATTTCCTCAAATAAATAAGCTGAAAAAAATTAAGTTTGGAATTGATCCCATTTAAACCAAACAAGCCAAATCGCCAAAAATCCTGAAGGATCGATCGATCGATCCCTGGCCATCGATCGTTCGATCGATCTAGGCAACTTCTTTTTCGAGAAGCTGTTCAACCATTAAAGCTTCCCCAAGCTTTTATCTCCTTTCATAACATCCTCCAACCTCAATCAACAACATATACACATATTAAAGGGGCTCTAATCATCCTAGAACCAATTTTCAACAACTAATTTCAATTAATTCTTAAGTTTCTCAAATTGGGTATTAATCGAGTTTTATCCGTTTAATCTTCCGAAAACCCGTTTGATTCACGAAAATCCAACCTAAAAATCTTTATAGTTTTACCCCAACTATAATATGAGAAATAAACACACTAAATCATAAAGCAAGTTAAACACTTGCCTCTTGGATAAAATCCACCGACCCTGAGTCGAATCCCGCGGAGCTTGTCCGGAAATCCCCCTTTCTTCCTTCCTTCCTCTCTTATCTTCTTCCTTATTCTCTTATTCCTCTCTTCTCTTCCTCTCTCTTAGGGATGATTTGTGGGATAAGTATACACACAACCTATATATTTGTATCATTAGTATAGATATACTCACGATCTATATTATATATGCCATGCTTAGTATATATACCTCCCGAATATCCCACTTATTATTAATCATCAATTATACTTCTCATCTTACATTACCAAGTATACCTCACTACTCTAAGAGTGCCCATTATTCTTTAACATATTTCAGTAGGTAACTCACTCATATCCTACTGGTATAAGTCATAGGTTCTCTCACCTTCACCGTGATGTGAAATCGTTTCTCGAATGAAATTTTATTATCCGCTTACATCCAATTAAGCTTAACCCTAAAATCTCCTCAAGGGTTCAAGTCCATTTTCAATTCTTAACCTACTGGTCATTAATATATTTCCCATTTTATTTAAAAAGTCCTAGAAAGATTAACTCGGTCGGTTCCCTCGAATTCTAAGTTAAAAAGTGTAAATTTCTCAGTTTCTAGGAAACCGAATCGATTCATCCTTGGTCCGAATCGATTCACTTTCCGAATTGATTCGGCCAAGAGTCGAATCAATTCAACACTAGCAGGTCTCATCTTCTTTGTTAGAAAGCTATGGGTTTCACCATTTTTACACAACCAAAATTCCATTAATCATTCCCAAACTCCCAACCAATCATATTAAACGTTATATCAACATATATAAACAATTTCTAATGTAATAGAAGCAATAAATCCTTACAAAAGTCTTCAAAATTGAATTAATCCAACAAAACTTCCAAAAACCATGGAATTTCATATTTGTTCAAAACTTTAACAAAGATTTCAGATTTCTTCACCAAGATTTAATGTAAATTCGTGGGTTTCACTCTACATGCATGAGGGAACCTATCCCATATTAATTTCTACATAAGATTATGTTTTATATCTTTCAAATTCACCCAAAACACATAAATTTCATAGATAATCCATCATACTCTAACATGGATAATATATCCTTCATAAATTACGCAAGATAACTACTTTCCTTTAACAGTAGGTCTCATCCACTGTAGATGATGGGTATGGTTTCGATTCACTTCTCCCGATCTACTCGATGGTGGTGACGGTGGTGGAAGAATGGTGAGTAAAGGTCTTGGGGTCTTCTCTCTTCTTCATCCTATGGCCTCTCTGTAACTTGGCAGTTTCTAACCCTAGGAGACATAACCTATCAGCTGATATAAACTTAAGAAATTCGTAGGTCTTCTTTCCTCAAAATTTCAAAGGACCGAAATACCCCTATGGGGTATCGGTTTGGCCTAAAAATATCTTGGGACCCAAACTAAACCCCCGAGTACACTTTTCTGACTATTTGGACCCTTCCGAACACATTGGCGCACTCGAAATAACCATTTGAATGATCCATTAATAATTTATTTTTTATCTCAAATATTAAGTCCCGACACGACTAACACACGCATCCTGAATAAATTTACTATAACTGCCGTATTTCTCACTTGCAACAATTATAATATTTCCTTATCATTATTATTACCCATTTGCTAAGTAATATTCAGCATAAATAAATATTAACCCTTATTTCGCTAATTAACATTTATTTTCAACAATAATAAATATTGATCCTTATCTTGCTAATTAATATTTATTTTAATCCGAATTAATTTCCCATTTTAATTTAATTAATACCTATTTAAAAATTATCAAAAATACGGGGTATTACATACTTCCTTCCCTAATAATATAAATTCGTCCCGAAATTTGGAAAAGAATGGTATACCTAGTTAGAATAACACTGGATATCTGTCGCGTATCTCATTCTCGTGCTCCCAGGTAGACTCATTGGCATTATGATGCCCCCAATGAACACGTAGTAGCAGAATTATCTTCGACCTTAGTCTCCTCTCACTATGGTATAAGATGGCCATCGATATCTCCTCATATGTAATATCGGGCTACAAATTAATCTCCTCCAACGCAATATGAGTGTAAGGAACCTCATCCCGGAGACATCGTCTCAATGCAGAAATATGAAACACATCACGGATACGATGCAAGTGCTCCGACACCTTGAGTCTATACGCCACTGGCCCAATCCACTCAATAATAGGAAATGACCTTACATACCTCAACGCCAATTTACCTTTCTTACCAAATATAATTATCCCCTTCATTGGAGGCATGTAAGGACATTTTTCTCATGTCCGATATCTTACATTTGTATGCCGTACGTCGCTGGAAAAGGCACGTCACTTCACGATCTCATATGATGTCCTCTATCTGAATTTCGGGAATCAAGCATTCAACATCTTCATTATGTGTCCCACAACTGCCTGAATGACTTCACGTTCCACGATTTTAGGGAATTTATGCAAGTGGTATGCTAGAAAAGTCAAAACAATGAAAGAAGGCAAGATAGAAAAGTTCAAGGGCATTTTGGTAATTTTATAGCAACCGTCCGAAGGTCCAGTCAACTCGAATGTTGAAGATCTAGACGCCACAAAGTCACTGGAAGAAACGGAACCTCAATCCGAGCTACGGTGAAGAAGTTATGGCCTTTTAAAAGTGGAGAAAATCTCGATAAAATCCTTATGAAGAATGCTATGTGTTTAAGCCCCAAAACAACGAACTATCGAGAATCGAAGGCCAAACCGGTTCAGGGGTGAATCAGTTCAAGGTACATGCCGAACCGGTTTGGGGTACCTAACGCTGGCTATTGACGCCACTAAAATGGCCCAGATAAATGATGAGGATGAGATTGAAGATGAAGATAAACATTCACATAAAACATATAAGAGACAAAAGGTTTTTAAAGTGGTTCGGCTACGAATAGAGCCTACGTCCACTGTTATTTTATTCCCAGGGGTTTATAATAGCACAATATAGCATAGAGAGAGAAAGAGTGTGTATCTTGTGTATGGTGTTTCTTAGTTGTTCGATTGGTCCCCTCTATGATGGGGTTACCATGTATTTATAGCCTTGATGTTGCCAATATGAAAAGGTGATGTGTTGTCATCTAGTAGACACCTATTGATATAGTAGAAATATACATTATTGCTCATTAAATGAGTTGTTATCTTAATTAGTGCGCATTAAATGCATAATTATCCTTTGATCTTCCTGGTTGGTTGTTCTGCACGCTAAGTAGCTTGGTATGCTACGTGTTGGTTGGTATGCCGACCAACTCTCCTCGGGTGCCGACTAACTCTCCTCGAGTTCTGACCAACTCTCCTCGAATTCTGATCAACTCTCCTCGGTAACATTATTGGTCGACCAACTGTCTCCTGTGCCGAGCAACTGAGTGCTAACTTCACATGCTTGATTTTTCTAATTTATTCTCTTCTGAATACTTTGTCGAGTAACATTCTAGCTTTTGAACCCAATTCTTCAATGTTGTTAGTACCAAGCTAGTGGTGGACTTCGAAACATTTTCATATAATTTCTTCTTCATTATTGGTCGGGACAGTAGTAGTAAAGATCTCAGTGCTGTAGATGCTGAATTTGACTCCTAACCTTAAATAGCATGTGCATAATAACTCCTGAATATGCCTCCTGAACTTTCAACAGCACAACTAACTCCTAAATATGCCTCCTGAACTTCTGAATACGCCTCCTGAACTTCAATATCAAAACTAATTCCTGATCAAGAAAAATAACTTCTGAATGATAATTAGTCGGGGCCCCGACTATGTAAGTTTGTGGAGTTGAATTTGATGCTCGACTGTATGATGTTATGAGAATGTGCCACCGAATGAACAACTGAATTTTTAATAGAAGCCCCCAAGTGTGAAATATGAATTTTGAATGCTTTCTTGGCCTTGAATTATGTTGGTCTTGCTAGAAAAATAAGGCCGAGGAAATGTTCTCTGAAATGACTCCTTGAGGTCTTTGCATGGTTGCATTTTCATTTTCTTGGAAATACTTTGTAAGATTCTTTCCTCGTTGTTTGATGATGAATATATATATGTAGAAGGACAAATTGTTCTATTTTGCATAGACAATAAAATTTTCTCCACTTGCTGTTGTTTGCTGCCCGACCAATCGGAGTTATTATTATCTGATTGACCGACCAACCGAAATTGGTGATGATAGATGACCGATCAACCGTAGTTAGTGGTAATAGATGTTGCTTCCCGACCAATCGGAGTTGGTGGTAATTTTCTTCCCGACCAATCGGAGTTGGTGGTAATTGAATTACCGACCAACCGAAGTTGGTGGTGTGTTGCTTCCCGACCAACCGGAGTTGGTGGTAATTGAATTGCCGACCAATCAAAGTTGGTGGTGTGTTTCTTCCTGACCAACCGGAGTTGTTGGTAATTTGCTTCCTAACCAACCGGAGTTGGTGGTAATTTTCTTCCCGACCAACCGGAGTTGGTAGTAATTGAGTTCCCGACCAACCGAAGTTGGTAGTAATTGAGTTCCCGACCAACCGGAGTTGGTGGTAATTGATAATAAATGCTAGAGACTTCCTCGGCGCTGACCAACAGATTGTTGGGAATAAGATATAATAAATGCTGGAGACCTCCTCGGCAATGACCAACAAATTTTTGGGAATAAGATATAATAAATGTTGGAGGCCTCCTCGGAGCTGAATATATATAGAGAGAAGAAATTTTCCCAGCTCCATGCTGAGATAAATATAAAATATGCATAGACATAAAGAATTATTTAGAATAATAATAAACTGTCTTGCTGACCTGTCGAGGAAAAATTGCATAATGCCGAATAAGGATAATATTTTCCACAATATAAGAATATGGCCGAGAACTTTGCTGAGCCTGAATATAAATAAGAATTACCCCGACCAACTATCCGTTGGGGGTGAAATATAATAAATGTTGTAGTTCTCTTCAGAATTGAATAAGTATCTCGTCGAGGCAAAATTTTTCATAATGCCGAAGAAGAATAATATTTTCCAGAACATGAGAAAATGGCCGAGTACTTTGTCGGGCCTGAATATAAATAAGAGTGACCCCGACCAACTATCCGTTAGGGGTGAAATATAATAAATGTTGTAGTTCTCCTTGGAGCTGAATATGATAATAAGTATCTCGTCGAGCTCCATAATGAGAAGAATATAGAATATGAATCCCAATGGATATATAGAATAATTTGTGCTTGAGCAGATATCAGATCAATAATAAAATCAATAGTTCCTCGCTGAGGTGAAATTTCATACTGCCGAGCTATGATAATATTTTTCAGAAGAGTAAGATTGTTTTCGAGCATTCATCGACACTGAATCTTGTACCTGTAATAATTAATAACTTGCCCTACCATATGTGTAGGCTGAATTGATTAGTTATCATGAGAATAATCTAGTCAATATAATGAATATATGATATGTATATGCTTGAGAAAAAAAATATTAATTTCAAAATATGAAATAATATATGTCCTGTTGATCTGTCGAGGCGAAATTGCCTGATGTCGAGCAATAACAGTTTCCTGAGGTTTAAGAATGTGGCCGAGCTTTCGTTGGGATTGAATCTCGTCCCTATGAAATTTTAATAAGCTGCCCGAACACGTGTCGAGACTAGAGAAAATAATTATTGTCATGAAAATAATTATTCAGCCAAACACTATGTGATGTGTATTAGCATAAGGCAATAAAAATTTCAAAATATGAAATAAAATATTTTGTGCCAAATGTGTGTCATATGAGCATATTTTTTTTATCAAATGTTCAAGACACGAGGTTTGATTTGGACTTTTTGAAAAATAATTTTAATTTTAAGTGTTTGTCCAAATGTGGGATCGGAAAATTAATTCTAAGATAAAATTCAGGTGTATATTTTTAGCTTTAAAAAGAATTATTTTATTATAGAGGTCTGAATTAAGAAATAGTAGGGGCGAATTTGTATTTTAAAACCATTGTTGTGATTTTGACTTTGTCAAAATCAATAATCTGGGCAAACAAAATTGCCACTTCTTCGTTCAAGTACTTGTCATCAACAAGTGATAACCACTGCCGACCAATATCCTTCGCTGAAAATGGCCTCTGCCATTTTAGTGGCGTCAACAATAATGTTGGATGAACATGTGGTTGATAATGCCCAACAATTTATCAGGGCTATATAATTTGCATTGAATATCAATACTAGTGAGAAATCCAGATAAATAATAAAAGTGTTGACCATCTGTCGAGGCTCACAGAGAAATCCAGATAAATAATGGAAGCGCCAACCATCTGTCGGGGCTTAGTAAATAATGCCCAAGGGGACCGCATGATTCTGCATTTGTTAGAGAAAAATATATTTCCAAAGCATTCATTTGAGTAATAATAAATGTAATATCTTTGATTGATTGAATATACCGACTATTTGTCGGGACGGAATATGGATAAGAATTATCCCAACCAACTGTCCATTGGGGGTAAAATATAATATGTGTAGCAGATCTCTTCGGGACTGAATATATAATAATAAATATTTTGTCGAGCTTCTGCTAAAAGGTATATAAAATATGCATAACCCTCATTCAGGTTGAGAATCAGATAATAAATAATGAATAAATAAATAACGAATCTGAAGAAATATCAACCTCCAAGCATTCACCAGATATAAGAAATAATCTTCCCCAACCATTTGTCAGGTCTTAAAGTGTTATAGCATGCTCGATCATCCGTCGAAGCAATAAGAAAATAAATAGTGCGTGGCTAATCCTTTAAGATAAAATTGTATAGTGCCGAGAATTAATAATATTTTTCAGAAGTTTAAGATTGCGGTCGATCATTCGTCAAGAGTAAACCTTGTACCTGTGGAAGTTAATAAATTTGCCCGAGCACATGTTGATTCTAAATGGAATAGAAATTATCATGAGCATAATTTATTTTGCCCCAAGTGAATTCATATGCATAGAGATTTCAATTGCTCTTCGTGAAAAAGTAATGGCCGACCAACATCCGGTGCTTCTGACTAGCAATAGGTATGCCGACCAGCATAGGATGGTTGTGATCTTCTTCGTTCTTGTTCTATAATTGTCACGGACCACTAATATATGGTTGGGAAGACCAATGTTTTCCATCTGAAAAGAGATTCTCCCGACGAGGAAAACTCCAACTGATCTCAAAACCATGCCTCCGACCAACAATAGGTGCGCCGACCAGTGTTATAGATGAAGTCGACCAACTAACAATGTACTACATCGATCAATTTGTTGATCTATGATATGGTCTGTCGACCAGCTATAACTAACCTATCGCCGACCAGCAATAGCGATACCTTTCGCCGACCAACTTGTACCAATGTCAGGTGAATAAAACTCCAGTAGTTTGAGCATATTGGTTCCAAGAATTAAATCCCTTTCTCTTGAAGAAATTTTTAGAGGACTTATAATAAAGACGGCTGGTCACCGATCATGGTTATATCCGGTACTGGGTTCAGAGTGGATCACCAGCTCTGTCTCTGTGATCCGTCATATTAATAAGGCCTGGTGTTGCTACCGTAATCGGATAGAGAGAGAGAATTTGGAAAACCATATGATTTGAAGAAGTGAAAAGGTTTCAACAGTATATATATATATATATATATATATATATATATATATATATAGTTTTCAATAAAGAAAATTTGGGGATAGACGACCCCATTTTGTTTTCAACCGTGGTTATTCTATGAATGATATCCCCAAGAAAGAGACGATTATATTTCCTCCTTTTTACAGAGATAAAGTGACGGTAAACCATTGTATCAAATTATTATAGATTTCATCTCTATATCAATTAACGAAAATTATTAAAAATTGGCATCGTATATATTGATAAATGGACAAAACAAAATTGTGTATACATTTTATTCACGTGAATAAAACGATGTGTTAACATCTTAGGCATCAAATCTCTTGGCAAACATATAAGGTATAGGAATCAACATATTTGATGTAATCCATTAAATAATCATATTTGTCCTACTTTCAAGGATTCGTATAAAACTTATAATCATGATATGCAATATTTTGCCGATTACGTAAATAAAAATTGGAGAACTAGTTTATGAACATACAAAAATCATGACTGAATTAAAAGATGTATGTACAACATATAATTGGTTATACGCGGAGATAGAGAAAACTTAACTTTTGATGAGATTGTGCAAATTGTCAGCTTGTGACATAGATCTCTATTTCTGATACTAAAGAAGGAATATCATTTGTGTCATTTCCACAAACGGCGCCAATCTGTTGAAGACAGAAAATGGCCTAAGCCATTTTAGTGGCGTCAACAGCAGATAAATGATGAGGATGAGATTGAAGATGAAGATAAACATTCACATAAAACATATAAGAGACAAAAGGTTTTTAAAGTGGTTCGGCTATGAATAGAGCCTAAGTCCATTGTTATTTTATTCCCAGGGGTTTACAATAGCACAATATGGCGTAGAGAGAGAAAGTGTGTGTATCTTGTGTATGGTGTTTCTTAGTTGTCCGATTGGTCCCCTCTATGATGGGGTTACCATGTATTTATAGCCTTGATGTTGCCAATATGAAAAGGTGATGTGTTGTCATATAGTAGACACCTATTGATATAGTAGAAATATACATTATTGCTCATTAAATGAGTTGTTATCTTAATTAGTGCGCATTAAATGCATAATTATCCTTTGATCTTCCTGATTGGTTGCTCTGCACGCTAAGTGTCTTGGTATGCTACGTGTTGGTTGGTATGCCGACCAACTCTCCTCGGTTGCCGAATAAGTATAAATATTTCCATGTAGGATAACATGTGTCCTTTTCTGATTGGTCCTCGTAGATGGAGAATTTTTGCGTAAACAGAAGCCCCCAATGCTCTATGCTTGATGGTTCACTAAAAGGATGGAGTATTTATTCTGCAGTGTTGCTCGGTGCTCATGAAATTCTTGATCTACCTTCTTGATTTGTTCAACATAAAGTGCATTATCTCCTGGATGACATATGATGCAGGCTGATCGATGGTTGCTAATCTTTCTTTTGAGGAACTCTGTTCGTGTGCTATGTATCACCCCTGGGAATTTGGATGCAGCCATGCCATAGTATGTCATAAGTATGTTGATTTGTTTGCTAGCCGACCAACTGTCTCCTGTGCTGAGAAACTGAGTGCTAACTTCACGTGCTTGATTTTTCTGATTTATGCTCTTCTGAATACTTTGTCGAGTAACATTCTAGCTTTTGAACCCAATTCTTCAATGTTGTTAGTACCAAGCTAGTGGTGGACTTCAAAATTTTTTCATATAACTTCTTCTTCATTATTGGTCGGGACATTAGTAGTAAAGATCTCAGTGCTGTAGATGCTGAATTTGACTCCTGAACTTCAATAGCATGTGCATAATAACTCCTAAATATGCCTCCTGAACTTTCAACAGCACAACTAACTCCTGAATATGCCTCCTGAGCCTCAATATCAAAACTAATTCCTGAGCAAGAGAAATAACTTCTGAATGATAATTAGTCGGGGCCCCGACTATATAAGTTTGTGGAGTTGATTTTGATGCTCGACTGTATGATGTTATGAGAATGTGCCACCGAATGAACAACTGAATTTGTAATAGAAACCCCCAAGTGTGAAATATGAATTTTGAATGCTTCTTGGCCTTGAATTATGTTGGTCTTGCTAGAAAAATAAGGCCTAGAATTTTTGCGTCAACACTGGTAAGAGTTCCAAAGTTTTAAAATTCCTTTTGGTTTCCTTATAAAAGCCAACTTCGGGGGAGTTATTTTGCAAGACTTGGAGAGACGATTTTAAGAGTTCTATTAGCTCAAGTCTTCATGTTTTTGAGTGCCAAAACTTATGTTTTGATTCACACATCATTACCATACCTTTTTAAATCCTTTTGAAACCCAAGAACACAACTTTGGTTTTGTTCATACTTGTGAAGAAGCTGTTTTTCTTCTTCATTGCTACTCACCTAGAGTTCCTGAGAGAGATTCCAGCAGACGACATCAGAATCGACGCCTGCGGGCATTTCTGTGTCACACTTATTTTTCATTGTAATCTGTGTAACCATATATTATTAAATTATAGTGAAAAATAAAAAGGTTTTGACCTTTTGGGGGATTTTTCCTCACTTGTGTGTGTTTGAATGTTCTTGCATGATTTCATCATCCTCAATCACACCTAGATGCATGTTTAGGACTTAATTGATAAAAAATGAGTTTAATTAAATAATTTTCTTATTTGAATGCACACGCACTCTTTTCAAATTGCTATCAGAGCCAATTACACAATTCTATCGTGTAATTTTCCATAAAATTTTTTTAAGATATCAATTTTCTGGAAAAAAATTATTTTTTGAAAAAGAGCGTGTTCAATGGAGAAATTATATAATAAAATGCCAGTTTTTAATGGGACAAACTATGCATACTGGAAAGCCCGCATGAAATCTTCTTAAAGTCCATTGATGAAAGAGTCTGGATTTTTGTTGAAAGAGGGTGGACACCTCCCTCCATCATTGTTGAGAACGTGACTAGTTTAAAATTTGTCACTGCTTGGACTGAAAAAGAATTTACATGGTCATCTTTTAATTCAAAGGGTTTAAGTGCTGTATCTGGATCCGTCACGCCTGATGAGTTCCGACGGATAATGACGTGCACCACGTCAAAGGAGGCATGGGATGTTTTACAACTTACCCATGAAGGAACTAATGTTGTGAAAGAATCTAAACTGCAAAATTTAACAACTTAATTTGCGACCATCACCATGCTTGAAACTGAATGTTTTAATGATTTTTATGCTAGGCTATCTGATATTGTTAATACTATCTTTAATCTTGGTGAACACATTCCTAATTCTAGTGTTGTTAAAACGATTCTTAGATCACTCCCTAAGCGTTTTATCCCTAAAGTCATTGTGCTAAATTCTATGGGTAATTTAAATACGCAAAAATTGGAGAAACTTGTAGGAGACCTGCAAACGTATAAAATTGATATGGTTCCTAAATCTGTCAAGCCTAAAGATAAGGGAATTTCACTTAATGCCCATGAGAGAAAAGGTGAGGGGTCGGCAAGAAAGAGAGTTGAGTCATCTAGAAAAAGAGAGATAGATACGTCAGATTCCGAGTGCAACTTTGACTTAGATGATTTGGCTCTGTTTGTAAAAAATTTTTAGAAAATTCTCAAATTCAAGAAAAATGGTAATTTCAATAAGTTTGAAAAGAAAAATGAAAAATATTTTAAATACCCTCCTAAGAAAGATAGTGTGAGATGCTATGAGTGCGATGATAGGGGTCATAGAGCCTTTGAGTGTGCTACTAGGCTAAACAGAGAAAAGGGCAAAGCTGTCCTTAATGCTACCCTTAGTGACGATAGTGAGGTCGAGTTGGTGGACTATGGAGATGAGTCATCGCATGAGTGTAATTTCACTGCATTCATGGCTAGTCATGTGAGCACTTCTAGTACTCCTCATGACGATGAGGATTCTACTTCACAGGGACACCTCGACAGTTAGAGCGATGTGAGTGAGGGGGAGGATGATGGAAGTGAGAGCGAGAGTGATCGTCAACGCACCTACGCTGAGTTATATACTGAGTCATTTAAAACCAAAGAGCTTAACAAAGCGTTAATACTTAAGATCACCGCTTTAGGGAGAAATTTAAGACTGTTTGGAGAGAGAGAGAGTTGGTGTGAGAATAAAAAAGATAGAAAAGCAAACTTGAGAAGATAAGATGTTTTGAGTGCGATGGGATAGGGCACAAGAAATTTGAGTGTCCCACTAGACTTAGGAGAGAGGGAAAGAAAGTTACCATGCCCACTACCTTAAGTGATAGTGAGGATGAGGATGGAGATGAAAGTGTGATCCGAAAAGCTTTTAGAAAGTTGTTTATCGAGACCATGGAAATAAAAAGATCAAATAGGATCCTTGGTCTTAGGATTTGTTAGTTGAAGGAAGAGAATGATGAGCTAAAAAAGGAAAAATGTGACTTGACCAACACAGTGTCTAGTCTGACGACACGTGTATCTCATCTCGAGGATGATCTCAAACAAGAACACGAGGTCCAAGTCTCATTAGAGAACGCATCTGAGAAGGTTGATAAGACGGTTCCCTATCCCATTTTTAATGAGGTTGGAAAAGGTAATGACGGTGCATTCACTACTTTTAATGCACCCGAGCCTATATCCACTTCAGTGAGTGAGTCTCATGGGTGCCCGTCTAGGAAAGCTCATCCCAAAATTCTTGATAAATTAATTCCTAGACCGGTTTATGTTTGCTCCCACTGCAAGAAGCGAAGAAATCTTAGGGAGTTTTGTTCTAAGTTGGGTTTTGTGCCATTTCATGCCACTTCACACGTGCCTACATAATCACTCATTCATAATACTTTGCTTGCACATAATGATAGAGAGTTTGCACATATTCGCGAGCAAGTGAAGTTTTTGATAAAGATCACACATGATCTTATGGAGTTGGTTCAAAAGATGTCACCATCTTCGGAAAACTCCACCGCTCTTCCTGGTTGAGGTCTTGACATGTTTGCTAGCATAGGGTGTCTTACATGATGTCTCTTTTGCCTATTGCTAGCATGTACTACTAGTTTGTTTTATTTTGTAATTTTTACATTTTTTGAAAAAAATTCAAAAAGATTTTTGTATTTTTTTTGAACCTTTTACGGATGAGCATATAAGATAGCCGAGTCACAAATTTCATTCCCTTTTATCCATCTGACTGTTTGATAGTGATTTGAGATGCTACATTATTTCATCCATGTGCTTTACATTATTTGGAGTTTTTGAGATGTGATTAGTGATATATTTCTACATGTTTGGCTCCTTATCTCCATTATTGCACACATGCACGATTTTATTTGATTATTGTACTTATCTATCACATATTGGCTTGAGTGTTTCCATCTCAATTCTGTCTATACAACGAATCATATGCGATAAATCTTGATAAGATTGGAATGCTTATAAAAATCGTTTGGTGAGACTGTGTGTTTATTTGAAAATGGTGAAGGTCTACGAAAGGTAATTATCTATCCTTTGTGATTAAGCCATCGTTAAAACGGACCTAAAAAATTGGGGAATTTTATTATCCGGGGTCCAAGAGGTTAAAAGAGCCCGGAAAAATGTTAAGGCAATAAAAAGCAATTCATGCCAAATATGGTCCATTAGGTTTCACCATCAATTCTCTGAAGTTTGAGAATTTAGATCACTTCTATTCAAAATATATATTTGAGGGAGTTTGGTTGGAGTACTTAAATGGGTTTGCACTTCCTTGAAAGTCCTGAAAAAATATTAAATTATTTTGGACGTTATTGGTGTGGAAATCATTTTGAGCTTTGATTTTTTGATTTTATTGAGTCAATGTCTCATATTTCCATTTTTTTTCACCTAAGGAAGATGTTGAGTTTATTCGTTATCATTATCCTATATTCATCGTGCACATATGTCATGTTTGTATGCATTGATTTTTCTATCGAATTTGATCACACCCCTACATTTACCCTATCATCGACTTGGTTGCTTTTGTGTTCTTTCATGGTGTGATTCTATGTTTGTATATTTTGTGTGAAACATTTTGAAAAAATTCAAAAATAGAAGTTTATTACCTTGTGACCTTATCCATTTGCATTTATTTATGCTTCTCATTTCTGTCTATTTGGAGACATAATAAAAAGGGGGAGAAAGAATTATCATATTATGGGGGAGTTTTGAGGTTTATTTTATGTTGATATCTATATTTATCTCATTTCAAACTCAATACGTCACTTGGTATTTGCTTTATCTCATGTGTGTAGGTACTAGATTGATGATCCCTGAATTGCACACCTTGATGAGAAAAGCTTTGAGATTTTTGAAGAGTTGAAGAACAAACGATGAAGACTTATTCATTTGTATCTTTTCAGTTTTGGGTTCATGGGAGGGTATATTTGTGTAGGTCAATTGAATGATAATAATTCAGATTTTTTATTTTATACCGGCATAGACATAGGGGGAGATTTGTAAGGACATTTTTCTCATGTCCGATATCTTACATTTATATATGTCGTACACCGCTACAAAAGGACGTCACTTCACGATCTCACATGATGTCCTCTATTCAAATTTCAGGAATCAAGCATTCAACATCTCCATTATGTGTCCCACATCTGCCTGAACGACTTCACGTTCTACGATTTTAGGGAATTTATGCAAGTGGTATGCTAAAAAAGTCAAAATAATGAAAGAAGGCAAGATAAAAAAGTTCAAGGGCCTTTTGGTAATTTTATAGCAACCGTACGGAGGTCCAGTCAACTGGAATGTTGAAGATCTCGACGCCACGAAGACACTGGAAGAAACGGAACCTCAATCCGAGGTACGGTGAAGAAGTTATGGCCCTTTGAAAATGGAGAAAATATCGATAAAATCCTTATGAAGAATGCTATGTGTTTAAGTCCCAAAACCAACGAACTATAGCGAATCGAAGGCCAAACCTGTTCGGGGGGAGAATTGGTTTGAGGTACATGCCGAACCGATTCAGGGTACCTGACGCTGGCAAGAGTTCCAAAGTTTTTAAATTCCTTTTGGTTTCCTTATAATAGCTAACTTCGGGGGAGTTATTTTGCAAGACTTGGAAAGATGATTTTGAGAGTTCTATTAACTCAAGTATTCATATTTTTGAGTCCCAAAACTCGTATTTTGATTCACACATCATTGCCATACCTTTGTGAATCCTTTTGAAACCCCAGAACATAACTTTGGTTTTGTTCATACTTGTGGAGAAGCCGTCTTTCTTCTTCATTGCTGCTCACTTGGAGTTCCTGAGGGAGATTTCAGCCGACGACATCAGAACCGACACCTGCGGGTATTTCTGTGTCACACTAATTTTTCATTTTAATCCGTGTAACCGTATATTACAAAATTATAGTGAAAAATAATTTTTTTTCCCATTTAGGGGATTTTTCGTCACTTATGTGTGTGTGAATGTTCTTGCATGATTTCGTCATCTTCAATCACACATAGATGCATGTTTAGGACTTAATTGATAAAAACTGAGTGTAATTAAACAATTTTCTTATTTGAACGCACGCGCACTATTTTCAAGGCACTCGTAGCAAAACTTGATCCCCCATATTAAACTCCAGGGAGGACCACTTGGCATCGACGTAACTCTTGTGTCTATCCTGAGCTACCCATATGCCACTCCGCATCATCTCGATCCTAGCTGAAGTATACTAAATCAACTCTAGACCAAGAAGCTTATTATCCCCACCTCTATCCACCAAGTGGGAGAACGACAAGATCTATCGTACAACGCCTCAAATGGAGCCATTCCAATAATAAACTGGTTGGAGTTATTATACGCGAACTCCACCCGTGGAGGATACTGCTCCCAACCTCCACCAAAATCAATAATACACATCCGTAGCATATCTTCCAACATATTATTGGTCCTTTCTATCTGCATGTCCATATGTGGGTGGTAAGTCGTACTTAACCGTAACTTGGTACCCATAGCCTCCTGGAAACTCTCCCAAAATTGAGATATGAAAATCTTGTCCCTGTCGGACACAATGTCTAATGGTACCCAATGGAACCTCACTATCTTGACCATAAAAATCTGGGCATACTGTCCCGAAGTATAATCAGTCCGGATTGGCAAAGAGTGAGGTACCTTGGTCAAACAATCCACTTCCACCCATATGGAATCTCGACCTCTTTATCAAGCAGGTAACCCAGTAATAAAATCAATGGAAATGATTTCCCATTTCCATATAGGAATCTCTAGCGACTAAAGAAACCCTGCTTGTCTCTGGTGGTCCATCTTTACTAGCTGACAGGTGGTACACTTCGAGACAAACTCGGTAATGACTCTCTCTTCATCCTATTCCACCAATATTGTCTCCGCATATCCTGGTACATCTTATCCCCTCCAGTATGTACCACAAACCGAGATCCATGTGACTTTCTCATTACCGCATATAGCAAATCCTCCTCCTCTGGAACAATCAGTCTCTCGTTAAAGCACAAGCCTCCTCATAACTCACTGAGTAAGACTCTGCTCCCCCACCCAAAAGTTGTCGATCCCTCTCTAGGCAAAATGGGTTTGCTGCCTGGGCCTGTACCACCTTCATGACAATTTGGGGTGTAAATGTCATCACTGACATGAATGATCTGGAAACTACATCCTGATGTTCCAGATCCTTCCATTTCTCCTTCCAAACCTCGACCACCTCCCACACCGGCTTACGGCTCAACGCATTGGCCAGCCACCATTTTAGCCTTCTTTGGGTGATACTGGATATCAAACTGATAGTTTTTACAAATATAGGCTACCTAATTTATCGTCTATTTTACTCTCTCTGAGTGAACAAGTACCGTAGTGACTTATGATTTGTGAATAGGCGAAACTCCTCTCACTATGATCTTCCTTTACCATCGACTCCTCGGTCCCTAGTGACACACCTTACTCACAATTCATCTTCATTTCTTTTCATCTATTCTATATCCGCCTCTAATTCCAATGCGTCTACATTTTGTAATACCCCGTATTTTTATGCTATATTAATTTGGGGATTTATTAAATTTAATGTGAGTTTAATGTGAGTGGATTATTTAATAAAAATCCGGAAATTAATTATGTTATAATTATTAACGTGACGAGAGTTAGTAATTATGAAAAAAATGTTGAATATTACTAATGAGCATAGTAATATATGATATTGATTATATTGAATGTCACGAGTGAATAAAATGACGATTTTGGAAAATTGAATTGGGACGCGCCCGTGTCGCGTCGGGACAAAATTTTGATATATAAAAAGTGAATATTTTATAAGTTGCCCGTATGGTCATTTTGAGTGCGCCAACGCGTCCGTAAGGGTCGAGATAGTCAGAAAACGTACCCGGGGGTGTAGTTTGGGTCTCGGGGCATTTTTAGGCCTAATTAGTAACCCGGGAGGGCATTTTGGTCATTTTACATATTTGGGTAATTAAACCCACGAAATTCAGCAACCTATATCAGCCTTTTAGGTTAGTCATTTAGGGTTAGAATGTTCAGAACCCTAGAACGACCATTGGAGAAGAGAGGAGAGAGCTCTCAAGGAAATTCAAGGCCAAAAAGTCACCGGTTTGCACCGCCGCCACCACCAACGCGTAGATCGCGAGAAGGGGAACGCAACCACACCAAAATCAGCCACAATCCAGACTTCTGAAAATCCCAGGCAAGTGTTTAACTTGCTATTTTCGTTGGTGCAATCTCCATATTAGTTTAGGAATAATTAAGGATGAAAATTATGGAAGAAAACCAATTTGTGATAGGAAAATCCATGTAGTATTGATTTATATGAAAGTTCTGGAAACCTTGCCATGTAGAGGAATGTATCCATGAAATTTTGATGATTATAAGAAACAAATTCTGGAGAAAGATTTGTTAGAAAACTGTTTAAGAAAATTTTAGGGTTCTTGATAATTAGATATAATTTTGGGTTGAAAATCCATGTTTAAATGATGAATATGTACATGCCTTACGTTAGAAACATCCGGTATATTGTTATAATGTTAGTAGTAGAATTCTGGGACGATTGGAACTTGAAAATATGGATTTGGTATAAATTTGGAGATGAAACCCGTAACTGCAATTCTGCAGATTTCGCAGACCTGCTTGATCGATCGTTCGAGCCCAGAGCTTCGATCTATCGAGCCCCAAACCTCGATCGATCGACCCCTCCTGGCAGACTCCTATTTCCCTTTGTAAATGATTTAAAAATCGAATTTTCGTGATATAATTCTTGGGCATTCTTAGTATAATGATTTGGGAGACATGGAGGACCAGTAGAGCATATGAAAATGTTGGGATCATTAATATTCGACGATAATAGTATTTATGGGATATTTACTTTAGGGTTAGTAAATTGTTATATTAAAGGGTGAGGCGCGTAAGAGAGTTACGTTGAAACGTAATAAGAACACCTACTGAATTTTCTACTTGGAAGGATAGAGTCCACGAGTGTCACGTAATAAGTTGAGAAAACCCTTCGAGTTAAGGTTAGAGATGAAACCTTATACGTAATACTAGTAATGTGAAAGTAAGGATAAATGTTGTGATTATGGGTGACGAGAGGAACCTATATTAATATGATGAAAGTGGTATATTTATATGATTGTGTGTACATATATTATATACATGTGAAAAACGTACCCGCTCTACTTGCTATCCCTGTGGTTACCGCGCTGGGACAGTCTTATCTCGATGGGACCTTTATGGGGGATATTGACTTGTACCCTAGAAGATATATATCCTTGGTACAGGCTATCGAACCGATAGTTCAGACGGTCCTAAGAGGCGTGGGGTATGTACTGACCTCTTAGAGACTTGGAATCTATACTTCGCCTCAATCTTGTTTTGTGTATATATGTTGATACAGTTCGAGAGTGATTCCGAACTTGTATATCCCTTAGTGTGAGAGATACGGGGATTGGATAGCAGAGTATGCCTACACCATAGTTTGTATGTTGGTGCTGTTAGAATATATATATTTTACGAGTGCTTAATATATATATCTGAATTTGGGAAATTTAAACTGTTGCTGTGATATAATAAGTGAGAAATAATTCTGGATTATAAATCGGTAATACTTGTTTGAAAAGTATAATGTGTCACTGGGAAACTTTATAAATTAATGAAGCTAAAACGAGAGTTGTGCTACTAATTGGAAGTATATTTTTATACAATGATATTGTTTGGTTTTAAAATCTTATGAGTAAGTTAAGATAAGCTAAATTATTGGGAAGGTTAGAATGATAAAATGATAAGTTAAACCGTTGGGAAGGTTAGTACGATAGGCGTTCACATTAGAAGAGAGGTGAGAATTTCTCAAGAGAGTGTCGCTCTAATATGTTGTTGCATTGGCCTGTATCAATTTAAATACTTGCTAAACGTATTTTAAATCAAACACACTTTCGGGCTCTGACCCGTTTCTTTTTCTCTCTCTCTCTTGTATATATATGTATATTTCAGGTGCCCAGCCACAGGGGCGTCTTGCTTAGGATCCCTTGAAAGGAACGTGCTGCAGCTTAGGTGGGAGTTGCAGGTCACTTGCGTAGATGGCTTCCTTTATTGACTCCACTTCTAGCATTCTCATTTATTGGGCATGTGTCGCCCTTTCCATTATTTCATTGTTATTGGGACATTTGTATTTCAGTTATTTCTAGATTTGTCACTATGGGTTTTATTCAGTTTGATGGTGTTACTTTATATTTCACATGTTGACATTTGTTTGAAGAATGTTTTAAATTAATTGGACTATGTTGCAGATATTTAATGTGGTGTGATTCTTACTTATTGAATGTTGTTAATAAAATAAATGATTTTCTTTAAATAAAATTTGGAATGTATGTATGAAAATGGTTTTGACACTTAGCTTAATTATTTAGGGTATTAAATTGGAAAATTTATTTTTATCGACAGTGATGCTGAGAATGAACCAACTGTTTACCTTGATTTAATTTAATAAAGGAGTGATCACCCGGTATTTAATTAGGCGGGGTGTCACAGGTGGTATCAGAGCATCAGGTTCTAGTGTCCTTTAGGATCTGTGCGGCTTATTATTCTTTCAGAGTTGCTTTCTTTGTTATAGAGCCCTAATACTAGGAATGTTGTGTTTATCCCTATAGATTGGAAATTCATACTTCTGCTATTTGTTTATTTGAATGATGAACTCATACAAATTTACTTAAATTTTCAGATGGATCGTCAAGAAGAATTAGCTAAGACGGTTAAGGGAGTCATCGAGCAAGATCGACTCACACCTCAGGTATCCCCAGGGAGAATATCAACCGCCGAGTTAGCGGGTATCATGGCACAAGCAGTTACCACTGCAGTTCTACAATACCAAGAACGCAACCTACAACTTAAAGGAGGCAAAAGACCTAGAGAGGTTAACCAAATGCATGTGACTAACGTTGAGAATTGTACGAAGGCACCAAATATGCGACAACAAAACAATCAAGATCGAGTCAGTTCCAGAAGTAACGAGATTTATGTACAGGGACAAAAATGTCAGGGACTACGAAGTCAGGTTCAGAATGAAATCACCAAGAGGTGTTTCGGTTGTGGAATGGAGGATCACAAACGTAAATCTTGTCCGAATCAGACTGGGGATAAACTACAATCTGACCAGCAAAGAATTTTGAAACTCTGCTATAAATGTGTACAACCGGGTCACAAGTGGATGGATTGTCCTCTCCCTGACATAGTTTTTCCGCAGATATCCCCTCAAGGCCAGCAAGACCAGGGAAAAAGCGAGACTAGTCAATACCGTAAGGAAGGGAAGCAGTTTCGAGGGAGGTGCTTCCAATGTGGCAGGAATGGCCATAGGCGTCAGGATTGCCCAGAGAAGAATAGGGCCCCACAACAGGAATGTGCTAACAATGAACCCCAGAAGCCCGCTCCACCACCCTTTCCAACAGCCTCAGTTCAGCAGAGAAAGCTACAGGGCGGACGTGTCTATAACTTCCCATAGGCAGCAGCTCCGCAGGCACCACCCGCAATTGAGGGTATGTTTTTCTATCCATGTTACTATGAGTCGAGTTTTGTTTGATACTGGGGCAACGCACTATTTGATAGCTACTTATTTTGTGAAAGCCTTAGGGTTGTTAGCCACAGTAGAGAGCACTGTGACGTGTGTAGACTCACCAATGGGGAGTGGGTCCCTCATTTTCTTTATATGCCGGGGAGTGGGGGTAGAGATTGGTAGCTTGGTATTACCTGCAGACATGTTAGTCTTAGACATGCACGAGCATGATGTGATTATTGGTATGGATTGGCTCGCAGCTTATAGAGCCATGATTGATTGCTTCGGTGGGAGCATTGTTTTTGCTATTCCGGGGCAAGAGATGTTTTTAGTAGGGAGGCTCGACCGCTCATTTGTATTACATAGAGGAGGATACCTCTAAGGAGGTCGTGATTCCCTTAGATTCGATCCCAGTTGTCAGGGAGTATTCCGATGTGTTTCAGAAGATACCAAGCCTACCCCCAAGTCGAGAGATAGACTTTGTTATAGATTTATTGCCAGATACGAGACCTATACCACGCGCACCGTACCGTCTGGCTCCGGCAGAGATGCGAGAGTTACGAGATCAGATAGAGCAGCTGTTAGGTCAGGGCTTCATTCGTAGGAGTACCTCACCTTGGGGCGCTCCAGTCTTGTTTGTAAATAAGAGAGATGGTTCACTGAGATTGTGTGTGGACTACCGGGAGCTGAACAAGGTAACGATACGGAATAAGTATCTGTTGCCTCGAATCGATGATCTGTTCGACCAGTAGAGGGGAGCAACTTTCTTTTTGAAGATAGATCTGAGGTCGGGGTACCATCAGCTACGTATTAGAGAGCAGGATGTTTCAAAGACTGCCTTCTTGACGAGATATGGGTCCTATGAGTTTAGGGTGATGCCGTTCGGACTCACATATGCTCCAGCCATTTTCATGGACTTGATGAACCGAGTATTCAGAGAGTTCTTGGATCAGTTTGTCATCGTCTTCATAGATGATATTTTGATATATTCACACTCCGAGGAGGAGCATGCCGAGCACTTGAGGCAGGTTCTTCAGACTCTACGAGAGCATCAATTGTATGCTAAGTACGAGAAGTGTGGATTCTGGTTGCGAGAGGTACAGTTCTTGGGACATGTTGTTTCTGAGCAGGGGATAGCAGTTGACCCGAGTAAAGTATCAGCGGTGAGGGAGTGGGGATAGCCCACGACACCGACAGAAGTGTGTAGTTTCTTGGGGTTAGCCGGATACTACAGGAGATTCATTCGGGGATTCTCCAAAATAGGGGGTCCATTGACAAACCTGACTCGCAAAGGGGTACCATATGTTTGGGATGATGCTTGTCAATTGGCTTTTGACGAGCTAAAAGACAAGCTTACTTCAGTGCTAGTCCTTGCGTTACCGAAGTCGGATGTGGAGTACCTGGTTTATACCGATGCGTCCTTACGGGGACTTGGGGGAGTACTTCAGCAGGAAGAGAAGGCTATAGCTTTTGCCTCCCGCAAGCTTAAGCCGCATGAGAAGAATTACCCCACCCATGACCTGGAGTTAGCAGCGATCGTCTTTGCATGGAGGATATTGAGGCACTATTTGTTGGGAGAGAAATTCCGTTTGTTCACAGACCACAAGTCGTTGCAGTACCTGTTCACTCAGCGAGAGCTGAATATGCGTCAGTGCAGATGGCTAGAGTTTGTGAAGGACTACCAATTTGACATACAGTATCATCCGGGAAAGGCCAACGTAGTTGCTGATGCGTTGAGTCATAGACCGGTAGACGAAGTAGCAGACGTCTGGAAAGCAAAGTGGAAGGAATTAGGCCACCAGGACACAGTAACCCGTTCTTTCATATCCGTGATGTCAGTCATACCCGAGATTATTACGAGGGTGATATAGGCACAGACCACAGACCCGTTTTGCCAGGAGCAGATTGTGCGACTTCTAGCCGAGGGTGCTGAGTCCTATTCTGTTAGTTCTGATGGAGGTTTGCGGTTTAATGGGAGATTGGTGGTTCCAGAAGGAGCAGAATTACGTCATGCAGTGATGACTCATTCTCATGGGTCCCGATTTGCAGTACATCTGGGAGGCGATAAGATGTACCAGGATATGAGGAGACAATACTGGTGGAGTGGGATGAAGAAGGACATCGCCGAGTTCGTGTCCAAGTGTTCTACCTGTCAACTGGTAAAGGTGGACCACCAGAAACCGTCAGGATTGCTTCAGCCATTGGAAGTACCCGCGTGGAAGTGGGAGAGTATTTCCATGGATTTTATTACAAGGTTTCCTACATCACAGCGGGGCCACGATTCTATCTGGGTGATTGTAGACCGTTTGACCAAGGTGGCTCATTTTCTGCCGGTGCGGACAGGTCAGTATGCTCAGTTGTTCATCGCTGAGATTGTCAAATTACATGGGGTGCCCCTGAATATTGTGTCAGATAGAGACAAGATTTTCGTGTCACGTTTCTGGGAAAGCTTTCAGGAGGCTATGGGTACTGAGTTAAGGTTGAGTTCATCTTATCACCCACAGACAGATGGACAGACAGAGCGTACTAATCAGATGTTAGAGGATATGCTACGCATGTGTGTTCTCGATTTTGGAGGAGGTTGGGAGCCGCATCTTCCACTGGTAGAGTTTGCTTATAATAACTCGTATCAGTTTACGATTGGTATGGCTCCATTTGAGGCTTTGTATGGCAGGCCTTGTCGTTCTCCCACTTATTGGCTCGAAGTGGGGGACAACAAGTTGCTAGGACCGGAGGTGATTCAGGAGACCTCCGAGAGGATTGAGATGATCAGGAGTCGCATTCGGGTAGACCAGGACAGGCAGAAGAGCTACGCCGATGCAAAACGGTTCTTCCGAGAGTTTAATGTGGGGGACCAAGTGTTATTGCGTGTATCTCGTATGAAGGGAGTGATGAGGTTCGGGAAGAAGGGGAAGTTGGCCCCGAGGTACGTGGGACCATTCCCCATCATCGAGAGAATTGGGCCGGTTGCATACAGGTTGGGACTGCCAGAGTATTTACATCGCATCCACGATGTATTCCACATCTCGTCGTTG